>JAQPPZ010002819.1:4149486-5532648 GCA_028583015.1 Wollemia nobilis
CATTGAGCTCTGTCAAAACTATAGGGACCATTGCTCTGGATGTTCTGCCTCTAGTTTAAGGCATTCATCAGGAAACTCAATGATGAGGGGATGGGTAGACTCTAAGGGTGCAGTAGCTAATTGATCTGCTATGATTTGACCCTTAACATAATTCTATCCTATAAACGTGAGTTCAAACTCACTTAGAGAAAGAACCCACTTTGCTATGCGACCAGATAAATAAGGTCGACTCATGAGATACCGCAAAGGATCGGATTTAGCAATAACATATGTTTTCTAACTGAGCATATAATGGCATAGTTTCTATGTAGAAAATATGACTGCTAGACATAACTTTTCTAATGCTATGTAGCGGGTTTCATAACTGATTAATGTTCTACTGATATAATAATTGGCACACTCTCTTTTCTCATCATCCATTTGAGATAACATAGCTCCTAAGGCAAAATCAGAAGCAAAAATATACAAGATAAATGGGCGATCAGGTCTAGGCGGTGAAAGCACAGGCGGGTTAAGAAGATATTGTTTGAGGAATTCAAATGCTTCCTGACATTCGTTGTCCCAATGGAAAGAGACATCCTTCTTAAGAAGCTTAAGAAAGGGTTCGATTTTATCCGCCAGCTTATTGATGAAGCGACGGATAACTTGAAGCTTACCTTGTAGACTTCATAATTCAGATATATTTGTGGGTGCGAGCATATCAGTGATAGCTACAATCTTGAGAGGGTCAATTTTGATGCCACGTAAAGAAACTATAACCCCCAATAATTTATCGGACTTAACTCCGAATATACATTTAGTTGGATTCAATCGGATAAGATATTCCCTTAATCGATTAAATACTTTTCTCAAGTCATCTAGATGGTCATCTTCTTTAGTAGAATGAGCTATAATGTCATCTACATAATCGTGTAGTATATCATGCATCATATCATGAAAGATATAAGTCATGGCTCGTTGATAGGTTGCACCTGCATTCTTCAAACCAAATGGCATCACTTTCCAACAAAAGGTCCCCCAAGGGGTAATAAAGGCTATTTTAGCCTGATCTTTAGGAGCTATCCTGATCTGATTATAACCAAAAAATCCATCCATTAAGGATATCATTCCACTCCCAGTAGTAAAATCAATGGTCCGATCCATATTGGGAAGAGGAAAATCGTCTTTAGGGCATGCAACATTAATATCTCTAAAGTCTGTGCAAACCCTAACTTTGGTAGCTTCTTTCTTAGTTACTGGAACTACATTCGAGATCCATTTAGCATAATCAATGGCTTGTATAAAAATAACATTCAGGAGTTTTTCTAACTCCCCTTTGACTAGTAAGGCCACTTTAGGATGGATATTTCTAAGTTTCTGTTTAACAGGTTTAGCATCCGGATGGACTACTAGGTGATGCATAACTATAGAAGGGTCTAAACCTGGCATATCTTCATATGTCCAAGCAAATACATCTTCATATTCTTTAAGAAATGCAATGTATTTATCCTATTTTTCTTGACTCAATTCTGATCCAATGTTGATTATGTGAGGATTATCCTCGGTTCCAATGTTAATTTTTATGACATTTTCTACTTCCATGTGTAGATCTTTCTAAAAATTAGGTGGGGCGGGTGAAATGCCCAATTCTTGTAATTATGCCAAGGTTAGCTTGGATAATTCGTCTTGAGGAGTCGTGGCCTCAAGCTAGGCTATACTAGGTATAGAGCCATCAAAATAAAATTCATTATGTAATAATTCCTCAATGGAGACATCATGGAAGATATCTCCCTCCAACTCATCGTCGGATTCAGCGATCATCTCAGGGTAAGCTATAGATAGCATATTACATGTAAATGGCTTATTCATTAAATGCAAAGCATCGCGCTCATCCAAATAATCTTGATAACATATGAGATGGTCATCATCCTCAAATGGGAAGGGCTGACCCTTACTAGGAAATATGCCCACACCACATCGGGCAGGCCACGGTTCTACCTCAAAAGGTTCTTTCATACCATTCTAGAAAGGTCCCAAACCTTTCCATTTATATCCCAATTTAAGCATTATAGATTTGGCTTTAACATACTCATTAGTAAAATAACATCGAGCATATCCATCATAATGAGTCTTGATGTTTCTGGGTATTCTACCCCAGTCATATTCCTTATAGATAAAAGCATAGCTCTCGAAATGGTAAGTACTTCCCATAGGCTGTGGGAGGCCCAAGGTAAGAGGAGATGGTGGCAAATTATTAAAAACAAGGGAATCTTGCATAGAAGCATTCTTTTCTTCTGATATAAGAATTTTAGATAAATCGGGTAAGATCTCATCAGTAAGAGCATAAGAGGTAGAAGGAACATTTCCTACATCTTTTGATGTGGAAACTATGCCTTTGGTGGATGTAGATGTTGTAGAGATGTCTATGGATGGGTCTATTATAGGTATAGAAGTTATAGGAGTAGAACAAGAGACATTGGTTGTGGGATTAGGATCTTTCTTAGGTCCTAATACGGTTTGTTCAGAAGATGGTTGAGCTAAATGTAGAGGTAGAACTGATGGATAAGAAGTAGATGACGTTGTGGGTGTGTGTTTCATACGTTTAGATGGGTAATGAGAATTAGGATGTGTGGATGACAGAGCAGGGTAAAATTGAACTCCAACAGGTTCTGCAAAAGCACACATATCAAAGGGTCTAGGATCACCATGAATGGTAACCAACTGATTCTTAAATTTAAATTTAACACATTGATGTAAAGTTGAGGGAACAACTCGCATTGCGTTGATCCAAGGGCAACCCAAGAGTATATTGTATGATGCAGGGCAATGTACAATAAACACGATCGTATCCAAGGTTCTTGGACCAACCTGCAATGGAATGGTAATAACTCCACATGTTTCTTGTGTTTCGTCATTGAAGACTTTTATGATCATATCAGTTCTTTTCATTTCCTCACTTCTAAACCCAAATATTTGGTAGAAGTCAAAATTGTAGATGTTTAAATATGAACCATTATCAATCAAGACTCGTTTAACTGCTACATCTCCAATTAAGGCAGTAATATATAAGGGGTTATCCTTATGTAAACTATGTTGCAGTATGTCTCTATCTCGAAAGTCAATACAATCAAATTCATGAGTTATTATAGTATTAGCCATGGCTTCAGGTTGAATGTCTTGTGGTACCATCATCTGGCTTAATGTGAGCATTAATTCATCTCTATGTGTGGGAGAAGATCTTAAGAGGTCCAAAAGGGAAATTCTAGCGATAATATTTGATAATTGTTCATTAATATTATAAGGAGGTTTAGGTTGAACATTAGGTGCCTGATTCCATTTATTAGGAACTTTCAAAACAAATGGATTTGATCCATCATTCTGCATTTGATCTTGTTGAGATTTTTGAGCTTGTTGTCTAGTAACAGCTCCGATGGTACCCACAATATTATTCTACGGATGATGAATGGGTCTTGGTCTAGCATTTATGGCTTACTCATTAGAAAGTAATTGGTGAGAGGATGGTCTAGTAGTGACTCTTCTTGGAAATGGTTCTTCCAAAACCATAGAACTTGTGATAGGGTGAATAGTATACGATTCATCTTCAGAGCTATTCGATTGATTTGATGTGAATTCCATATCACTCTCAGTCTCATATTCTATATCACTGAGATCAGGTATCTAGATATTGTATAGAGGCCTAGTTTTGACCATGGATAAAGTTGTATCAAATATTTTTGGCTCATGAGCAAGTAAATGCCCACTAATAGTTCCTACATATCGGGTAGGAGGAGGAACATTATGATGTTCAATTTGATTAGCCACCTCCTTACCATGTTTTGGTAAAGGATGTTGAAATATGTCCAATGACTAGTTGGCATTCTGATTCTGGTTTTGTGGGATGTTCTTTTGAGCATTATTAGGAGGATTTTTCTTAGGTTGAAAGGATTGTACCTCCATCTCGTTGTTATAAATCAAGTCCTGTATTTTATGTTTTAATATTTTACAAGAGTTGGTAGTGTGTCCAGGTCCTCTTTGGAAGTCACAGTGTAAATCATCTCTGTATCCGGGTATAGTTGGATCAAATTCCTAGATATTTGGTAATTGAATCAAACCTCATTCTAATAATTGTGGTAGAATAGTTGATAAAGGTTGATTTAACCTAGTAAATTCTCGAGGAGGTTTATCAGGAGGTTTCAGTATAAAATTCTCCGTTGTCTTCGCAACATTAACATTAGCGATATTTCTACTATCAGTGACTCCATCACCCACAACTTGTTTATCCTTATATTGATTTATGGATGTTTTCTTGTCATCTTTCTTTCTAAGTTGTCTTCTCCTAATGAAAGCATCTTCCACTCTTTGGGCTAGGTCTATTGCCTGATCGAAGATGGTCAAGGTAGCAGTTGATAATTCGTAAGATAGTTGCTCTTGCAAATTATTAATAAAGATGTCCAACATCTCCCTATAAGGTAACACAAAGTGCAATTTTCCTATCAACTGTCTCCACCTAGCTAGGAAATCAACAAAACATTCATCTTTGTCTTGTTTTAAGTTGTACAAGTATTTAATGGTCACATGCCTTTCGATGTAGGCACTAAATTGATGAACAAAAGACTCGGCTATTTCTTTGAAATTCCTCAAAGAATTAGTGGGTAATTGATAATACCACTCTAATGCCATTCCTCCCAAGCTTTTTGGGAACATTTTTAGTAATAACAAGTCATCATGTGATATATCATGACATGCTATCCTAAACATACAAATATGCTCTATGGGATCTTCGGTTCCTTTATATATGGGCAGGACAGGCATAGGAAAATATTTAGGATATGGTTGTGCTATGACTATAGGATATAAAGGCTGACTACACATCTCTCGATAATTATGAGGGACGATAGGGATCTATATGGTCCATGCGGGAAACTAATTATTTCACCATGGCTTCAAGATTACTAGTTTGTCCACCATATTGGTTCGGTGGTACATAAGTATGGGATTTGTGAGTGTATGACGGTGTGACATAAGGATTAGACGCTATATTGCTATTATGTAAAGTGTTGGTAGGAAGAGTATTATGAAGGAGATTTGTAGTAGTATTATGTTGTATCCCAGATTGTTGGTAATTGGTGTTTGGTTTTGTTTTGGGATTTTGTTGATTTGAAGTATGTTGATCAATAGCTTGGTGAAATAGAGTAGTAAATGATGGTTTATTTTGTGTGGGAATAACCCTAGGCTTGCTAACATGCACTTTAGATGGTTGGGTAAGCTGTTGTTGTTGCATGTTCTGGATTATAACGGCCATATCCAAATTGGATGGTCCAGCTTGATCACTTTCTTGACCAACAAAGGACAAGGGATTAGTGCATGTGTGAAATAATTCTTCTAGGGTTGCTTGAGTATCACTAATTCGATCCTTGTCCATATGTACTGCTCTATTAAGAACACCAATATTAGTATTGATGAACTTCCAAAATTGTTCCATGTTCTCAAAAGTAACAACTCCTCCCGGAGACATTTTAGGGGATGAGGATCCTTCCTCTCTAATAATTTATTCATGTTCATTTCCTATAGCAAGCTCTTCTTCTTGCTGGTCTAGGGTTCCTTCTTTCGAAACTTGATCTTCAGGAAGGACATCTAGGTTATTTAATGGTTTTCCTAACCAATCTTCTTCTTCTTCAGTCTGTTTTCCATTCCTAAGTCTAGGCATTGTGCTTAAACTTAGATTTTAGCAAATATATATACTTATATATATATATATATATATATATATATATATATATATATATATATATATATATATATATATATATATGCGATAGGTTTGAGAGGTATATATTTTAATTATATACCTACTATAAAAAGGAAATGTTTTGATTTTGATTTTGATTTTTGATTTTGTTTTGTTTTTGTGTTTTATAATATTATTATAAAGATACCAAATAGCATTCTGGTTGCAAAAAAATAACAATAGTAAAAAGAATGACTTAGTTTTCTATAAATAGTTTATGGATATCATTAATAGGATCAAGTTCATCAAGATTCATGAAATGCTCCTCTTCAAATTGGAAATGGTTTTTCAAGAATTTGACAAAGTGTGCTATAGTAATATGATCTGTTTTAGACTCTAACCTGTAGAAATAAAGTTCATGGAAATAATCTCGATATAACATAGCTCTAGGAACTCTATTCCATCTCTTTCTATCCGTAAGAACGACTTCTTGATCCTTTATACGAGATAGAAACTTATGTACTACAACTACATTCTCAAGGTATTCCTCAAAGGTGTACAATTCTGAAGACACAAGTGCTCTTTTATTTGCTAACCACCTATGGAAAGCTCTCTAAAGTTCATGATACAAGGTTACCTGATTAGGATCCAGGATTCTATCTAGGACAAACCTCTTAATTTGCCTAAGTTCTGCAGATCTAGATTCAATGATACCCAATCTCCTATCAAGTTCATCCCACAAAGGTTGGACCCTATTTTTTTGAGGGACTCTAAGTACAGAAGTAATCTCTATGGTCGTTAATTGATTTTCAACATTTATGATGACAACTTGTCTTCTATTATAATCTACCATCTAAATATGACATGAAACTTTAATTGTTTGTCTAATGATTCTAGATGTTAATAATAATTTTTTTTTTTGGATTGTTCTCAAAAGGTTTTTTAGTTTCACGTCAGGTTCACCAAAATGTACTGACCCAAATTTTTCATCCCCTTACCTTCAGGCTAAAGGATCCGTGCCCGAAAGGGGGATGCAAGAAGGATGGGACAATACCTCGGACTGAGAGGCCCTTTGAAGGTTGTGCCTATCGGGGAGAGGTATAAGGGTGAATTTTTGACAGATGGTGGGGTTCACCAGGAAACTTTGAGTGGCAGTTTCCACAACTAAGTTGAGAATGGGTTTGATGTGTTCATTTTATACTGAATCATTCATATTTCTAGGTTGGCCAAAATGAATCTAAGCTATTCTATATGAAGATGCTGATTTATATGAATACAAAAAGCATGAATGAATCCTAAATGAGAAAGAATGCACCTGATTTCGAATGTTTGATGAAGATTCTAAAGCTTGTAGGAGTCTAGATCATCCCGAATATGATAGGATTATCTGTAATTGTACAGAATCATCCTAGATCATAGGCGATCATCTAAAATCAGACAAGATCATCGTCGATCTGATGAATTCGTCAGAAACCTACAATCATAGAAACAGACACCAAAAACCCAAAATGCAACTGCAAGAATAATGCAAAATGATAGAAATGATAGTATAAATTCTTAACTGATAAATCTAGATAGCATATTAAAGGAAATGCATTGTTTTAATAACTTATTTTAACTTTATCATGCATTTATGCTAAATGAGGTGAACTCGAGGATGTAGAATGAAAATAATCAAGCTAATGCATAATAAAATGAGGAAGGAAGATGAGAAATGCAAACTCAGGGCTTTGATTACCCCCAATCTGAACTATAGTCGAGATCACCTCCAATCGTACGAGATCGTCGTCGATCTTCGACAGGATCGTCCAAAATCGTGTGGAATCACCTACGACAATCCGAGCTTCCTCCAACTGAAGCACAGTGAAAACCTGCAATGAAAACTTAAAACTACGAGTGCAAACAATGGTAGATAGGATGTCTTAACACAACAAAGCTAAATGGTAGGGAAAATCAACTAGGGAGTTAGGAGGAGAGCCAGGGGGATAAATTGAGAAAATCCTAGTATATATAGAATTAGGGGGAGGTTAGGAGGTTGGGGATCATCCCAATCTGGGAGATCTCCAACGGAGGAATCTCCAACTATGTAGACACACTTCTACCCAAGTTGGAGAGGCTATTGAAATAGAATCTAATTATGAAAATTTGATTTTGGGACAAAATCGTCTGTACGTTCTGTTCTAGATGAATTCGTTCGATCTAGGATGATTTTGTCTGATCGACAAAGATATTGTCCAACGATCAAAACAACTCCTAAAAATGGCATGAAAAATGGGGTGAGCGGTTAACGGGCGGTTTCGATGTTAAAATTCAAATTTTTATATTTTTACTAAGGGTATATCTGCACCAATTTTAGGGTGCTACAGGCACTTGCACGTGTCAAATTTAAATTGTTTTGTAGTTGTCTATGTATTGTAAAATAATGTAATAAAGGGGGATGTTAGCATACTACATAATTAGGTTATTAAATTATTAGTGAGTTTTTAATGTTGTTGCAACTCCTACCTAAGTCGTCTAGTTATATCTATTGGTTATGGGCTAATCTAAGCCACTATTGTATTATTTATGCAAAGTTTGATCAATGGTAAACTGTTCGATTGCTTACCATCCACCACTCCTTTTGCTTTCTTAACAAATTCCACATTCTTTATAGCAATGACTCCTCCCTCATATTTCCCATGTTCATATCCTTTTTCATCATCCACTACTTCCACTATTTCCACATTCTGCATTCCAATGACTCTTTTCTCGGGTTGGGTAATAGTACTATCAATTGCTCTAGAATTGACGAGGATCTTCTCAACATTTTACAATCCATCGAGAAGGGTATTTTCTTCTTTTCCAACATCTTAAAATATTGGTACTTGAAATTCTTTACCATTCTCCTTTAGCATAACATCAAGATCCAATCCATTGCAGATAATAATTTTTTGCAAAATGTTGTTTTGTCGAACTGATTCCTGTGCTCTTTTTTCATTGCCATGGAAGTTTTTAAGAACTCCTTTGCCATTATGAGATAGTCATGCAGGTTTTGAACCTGATTCTTGAGATTTTCATAATTTACCTGCAAAAAGAAAAAATAGTTAATCAACATAAAAAGATAATTACATTTAAAAAAAACAACAAATTTTTGAACACAAAAGAGATTAAGTCAAACCTCAGCAATATTCTTTGCAGCTACAACAACAACAATATTTTTCGTATAACTGGCCCATTCATTGTAATAAGCTTGGGCCTCACCGTTTATGTTCTCCAATATTTTCATCATAAACTTTAAAATTTCATTTGTGTATGATGTATTCACCTTCACAATGCCAGATTTTACTTGTTGTAGTAGAGCCTCCATATTTTCAGGTTCATTTTCAACAACAATTTTTTTTTCTCTTTTTGAAAAATTATTGTATTAGGCATTAATTTCATTTATCAACACCTTGGTCCGATACTCCCATTTTTCATTTCTATTATATCTAGAAGTAGTAAATCCTTAATTGTAGATTCAACATTATTAAAAACCAAATATTTTTCTGAAATATTTAATCTTTTATCCTCTGGTCGAGGAGCGTGATGGGTGCTTGTTTCCCTTGGAGAAGATTTTATTGAACATTCTGCACCTTCATTTCCTTTGTATTTAAGCAATTATGATAGTTGAAAATAAGTGGGTGTGTTATCTTGCAAAAAAAAATCTTTATCAAGTGGAAATTCATTCAACCCAATACTAGAAGCTTCTGGTATATCTTTAAAAGTAAAATTAGCAATAGAAATATGGTCGAATCCTAAAAATGTCTCTTTCTCTAAAAACTGTTGTGTATCTTCCCTTTGTGGCCTATATGGAAGAATGTGTTTTCCAACTGGGAAGCATTGACCTCACATTTGAGTTTGGCACAACATAAAAATAAAAATTAGTTGTAAAATTTGTGAAGGTAGAAAATAAAAACTAGTTATAAAATTAAATTATGGAAATTAATTACAAAATTTGTTATAACACTTACCAGCAGAAGATTAAAAATATTGCATAGCTTCTATTTCATATGGAATGTGGGCATGCTGTGCTTCTGAGAAAAATAAAATAAATTAAAAACAATAAAAAATTTGTAAAATTTTTGTTTAGACATTAATTAAAACTTACTCCCCGAAGATGAAACCTCTTGCACAACTATGCCCATTGGAACTAGATGTGTAGCCGTAGGTGGAGGTTGTAGATGATCAGGAGAACTAGATCTTCTACGTTTCCTTGTTGATCTTCTCCTTAGTGGTGGTGTTATTTCCTTTATAGGTGTTTTGGAGTCTCCTGATTCCTCTAGATTATAACCTCTGACAGTAGCATCCCACTTTGAAGAGGAAGAGGATGCCCTTTTCTATGTTTGATATAAAATGTCAAAATTACGAAAAGACAAACATAGGAAAAATAAAAAAATTTACTTAAATATTAACAAAAAACTTACCTGAACATGTTGTTCTGTCATGGTTGCATTAACTAGGGTTGAGTTCCAAGATGTTGGTACTGGAGTGTTCTTCAAATCATAAAAATATTAAAAAGCAAAGTAATAGTATAATTGCATGTTCTAAAAGTTGACGAGGGTGAAGCATGGGTTTTCACATTCTCTATTTCTAATATGATCTGATGTGAGACATAGGTGGACCAGTCGAATTACTGGTGTGCAACACAATGAAGCAAATACGCTAAGGCCCACATCAAAATTTATGTCAACCTTCATTGCAGAATGAGTCTGGCAAGGAAGATGTCGCAACATGCCCAAATAAATTTATTTTCAATCGCTGGTATGATCAAACCCCTTCTAGACTTGGTGAACGTAACTGCAACAAAAAAAAATCAGTAATTGTACACTAGTGACTAGAATTTAAATTCAATTAAATAAAAAAATAGTTATACCTTGAAAATATTCTGACTGCACATTGAAGTTGGTCTCCAAGTAGAGTTTGTCGTCATCAGTTAATTGATATTTGGAAGTGATAGGCTCACAATCAGCATGGGGTAATGCTATCAATATAGCAATATCTATGGCTATGAAAGAAAGAACAATGCTTTTGTTTTTAATGATAAGATTTACCTTACCCGAATCAATATTATAACCTGTAATGATCTTCTCCAATATTTTTATGTCTGTGTCAAACTACAACATTGAAACTAGACCCCGAAGACCAGATTCCGTGATCCAAGACATGTCGTAACCCGATGTTGATAAAATTTTAAAATTAGGGGGTAAACCAGGTTTTTATAATTAATTAAACATTCTAGGGGTTGTAGGGGACGCCATAAGGTGTATGAGTATGGATCAAAAGATACAGTGGAAAAGGGTTCAAATGGGAGAAAAAGTGTTAAAAATCGATTAACAATTAAGGTAAAATATTAAAACCAAGATAAAAGTGGAGGAAGAGGGTTAAGAATGTGTTAAAATGAGAGGAAAAGGGGTAAGAATGCATTAAAATTGGAAGAAAATGGTTAAAACTATGATATAAAAGGTGAAAAAATGATAGTTAATACCTTTATATAGAATTTTCTACATGCAATCAACTCCTAGATCGGTGAAACATGTCCTCTGCATGCAATCCTTTCTTGGATGGATGGCATGTGGCACAGATGTACCATTGCTACCAACTGGGAACTCGACACTGTTGCAGCCTATTAACACACTTCCAATCGATCGACATGCATCTGATCGTCATACCTGCATCCAATTGATATTACTACAACTAATTATCATACCTGTCATCGATCATCATATGTGCACCCGATTGGAATTTCTGTAAGGATCGTCATACATGATACCAATTGGTATCCCTGCAGCCGATTGACTTGCCTGCACCCAATTTTCATTCCTACATCCGATCATCATGCCTGCATCTGATCAAAATTACTATAGTCGATCGTCATACATGTTACTGATCGTCTTATATGCACCCGATCGAAATTCCTACAATGAATCATCATATATGCAACCGATTGACATCCCTACAATCGATCGACCTGCCTAAACCCAATCGACATTCCTAAATTTGATCATCATATTTGCATCCAATTGGTAATCTTGCAGTCGATCGTCATAATTGTAGCGACCCCGGGGAAGCGGCGCACCATCCACTCACTCTATTTGTGATTATTATTGAATATTTTAACATTTAACATGCATTAAATAAAAAAAAGCACAAAAGAGAGGCGTAGCCAAAGTACAAAGAAATAAATGAATGAATGCTTTGTATTGATATTTCCAAGATCCGGTTACATATAAATACCTCTATGGGATACCCTTTATTTGATACATGATTTTACACAAAGAGAGTAGCAGATGTATAAAATATCCCCTTGCAAGGGGTGATGTGCCTTTACAAGCTTCCCGATGATGCACACAGAATTGTATGAGGGTTTACAGGTGCCTCCTTCTCCAGGTCTGATTCCTAGAGGGAACCTCTTGCTTTCGTATATTTTATATTTTTCCAATGAATCTATAGCCCTATAAGCAATAAAACAACAACACATGCTTAGATGTCCGATATTGCCTCCCTGGATGAGGCTGTTAGAAATGAATATGCTTAATGAAAACAAATGCAATGAAACTAGTACTATGAACATAAATAACTGAAATAGAGCTTATGCTAATGATGTGAAAACACAAAGAAAGAAGAATAAAAGAAACTATCACCTAAACCCTAGACTAGGTTGCGGGCCACTATCCAGGATAGTGGCCGCTAAGGTGAAATTTGTCTCTATTGATCCAAAGGCTATGGGCTTAAGTCTGCTACTAATGTTAAATGATTAATGTATGTGCATGAATTATTACCTCTCAGTTGGCTAGCACTTCATTGCTCCTCAAGGGTGCTCAAATTTTCTCTCCAATATGATAGGGCTTTACTATAGAATGATCTCCAAGGGAAGCTCTCCAAGTGTCCAAAAGCTCTCCTCAATGATCCAACCTTTTCAAAATTTTGATATGTGATATGTGATGTTCCCTCTCTTTGTGCTCTTAAGTTTACACCTTATAAAGTGTTTGAAGTCCTAGGTCAACGTTCAAACCCTAGGATTGAATCCCTCATGTGCACTGGATGTTATCATGAGAATTTGAGCTTTTGTCTACCCTTAAAGGGGAGTTAACTGATGTCTAAATCTGGACTTGATTCTTTCATGTAGACTGGCTATGAGGAGGAATGCAAAGTTGTCCCTGCTCGGCCTTATTGTATGTAGACTGCCACTTCCACCCAATTTTAGGCTAGATTGATGGAAAAATGCATTTAAGTTTTAGTCATTGTCATCTGCAGTGGCTAAGGTTTGGCCGCTCTGAGCTACAACAATCAGAATCCAACCACTCTGGTCCATAGAAGCCAGACTTGGATGGGCTGAGAATACCCCAAATGAGTGGTAAAACCACTTTTGATACTTGGAAGGTCCCAATATTTAGCCACATGATCTATGAATGCGCCCATGTGAGTAGTCTCCCTAAACATGTCATGGTTTAGGTGTCTACAGATGCCACTTTTTGTGATGCGTTGAGTGGTAAACACAGTGTGGAGTAAAAACAGACTGCTATGTTTGTAGGGTGTATGATGATCATTTATCTGATCAACGTTGGATGGTCCAATCAGGCAAGATGACATGCATCCTTGAATAATTTCTTCAACCTAATTTAAGGCTTAATTTTGCATAGGGCTTGCACATATCCACTTGCACTCATTCCTCAAATGCAATCGAGTAGCTTATGTTGCTACAACAGAACCAACCAGAGGAGAGCTACAAATTGAAGATGTCATATTTACTTATGAACCCAACAAACGAGGAAATTTTTGTAAGAGTTGTATGCAATGATTCGTAGGATGAATGCAATTTTTATATGATCAAGTGATCTTTGGTTGACTTTGATTATGATTATTTGAAGATTTGAACTACCCCCTCACACAATGAATTGGTGAGGGAAGGGCAATGAATGAAGCAATAATTCACTTGACCACTTTGACTAGCTTTAGTTTATTTCTAGTGTTTGTTATTTTAATGGGAAAAACCCCATCCAAGTGTGCTTCCAATTATTTATGATGATCATTCATCCCTACCTCAGGGAGCAGTCTGGACACAAATAGCCTTCTTAGGGAGTTAGGATGAGCGATTCTATTTATGCTTGCATTACATCACTTGGTATAGTGTTTTTATGTCATAAGAGAATTAGGATGATTCCATTGTATCCATGGAGTAGTCCGACCATCTTGATCTTCTTCGGGGTTGAGGTGATGCATTGTAATTCCAAAATGAATAATTTACACCAAGTAGATTTATGGTAACTTACTCATCTCACGGAATTTCATGGAGTGCAAATTGTTGCAACCACTGAGTTGATGGGGTAAGTAACTGAATACAAAGCTTACTTGAGATTTGTTTTTATGTTAACTTTTTGTTATTTTGATCATTATGATGATCAAGGACCATCAAAATGTGTTTATTTGATTTTTTGCTATTCCTCCTAGAAGGAATCTTCCTGAGTTTGCTTGTGCTTTCAACCGCTGTCAGATCCAACGATTTCTAAGTGCCTATCTATGGCCGCTCTCGCCCTAAGTGGCCAAGAAGTTTGGGCTACTGACGTCAGTAGCAGTCGAGGCATGGATTGAGGAGTATAAAATGGGACCTAGTGTTTTGAATTTTTATTCTTCTAGCTGGCAATTTTTCTTTCCATATCTCTAACGAGAAAGCAACATTTGTGACTGGGAGTGCTGTTGTGTTGGAGACTATTGCTGCACAAGGCAAGACATCAAGGAGTGGAGGAGCCGAAGCTTCTCGGTTATTCTCTCAACCTTAACCCTACTTTATTTTTTGGTAAAATTGAACCTTACTAAGTAACTAGTAAATGAACCTCACTGAAATTGTTGGCAATGAACTGAATCCATAGATAGGTTTAGCTTAGGGTTTGTTTTGGTGGGCTTACCCCCATTATGCATTTTTTTTCAATTTTTTGGCATTTTTAACCTAGGGAGTATGCATCTACCATGTCACCCATCGACCGCTACCACTCAGAGCGGCCGTATCGACCTACAGTTTGGCCACTGTCGCTCAAAGCAGCCAGTTTTGAATCCCAATGGTTAGAAATTTGACCTTTAGAGTTTGGCCACTATAGGTGACAACGGCCAAGATCCTTAGGAAAAACTTGTAATTTTTTTTGGATTTTGCGAGATGGTTAATTGATTTTTTTTTTAAATTTTTGAGCTACAATTTTGTACTATGCTACATGATTAGGTGCATTTATTCCTCTTTCACTCAGACTTAGGATAGTTTATCATTATGTGCACCATTTTTCATGTTTTATTATGATTTATGCCTTAGATGCATTGTAGTTATACCTTTTATTTATGCTCTTAGATTCTCACTGCTTGGTCTCAGGACCCGAAGCTCCTAAATGACCTCCTTCCACTCTTGGATGATAAAAATTATGCC
The DNA here is from genome assembly GCA_028583015.1 of Wollemia nobilis. Taxonomy (NCBI): domain Eukaryota; kingdom Viridiplantae; phylum Streptophyta; class Pinopsida; order Araucariales; family Araucariaceae; genus Wollemia; species Wollemia nobilis. The sequence continues at coordinate 4,164,621 of JAQPPZ010002819.1, forward strand.
AGAATAGGCCTACCTCACTGCCCTGGTTCATCGATGGGACTGCAGGATGAACACCTTCCATATTCCTACCGATGAGATGACTATCACATCAGAGGATGTGTACAAGATTTTCTAGATCCCATTTGATGGAGTGGCCATCATATCTTCGACCATTAATGACCATAATGCAGTTTTTATTCAAGTGTTCGAGGGGCATGTTGCGGCTGCCTTCAAGGACACCAAGTCTTGAGGTGTATCTATTATATGATGGTATAGGGAGAATGTCTTCTCATAGAGGCACATGATATGTCTTCCCGTGGAACCTCCTTGTGATGGTTTAGGATTTGATGGATAGTGTGGATCCTATCATATACACACGGGGGAGGTCTCTACTAGCATAGTGATATGATGAGCTGTATCACATCCACCAGTGGGACTACATCAGCATTGGTTGTAACTTGCTCCTTTAGGTATGGGGATGGAAGCATGTCAGCATGGATTGTCCCAGAGGACTCCCTACTAAGATTATAGTTATTGATGCTAAGATGCAATGCTATGCTGCTAGGTGGGCTCAAGAGCATGAGGAGTGCAAGAGCTACTTTAATGCGGGGAAGATCCCCCATTATATTGCTACTTTCACTAGGTTGTAGGTCAGAACCATCATGTGGCACGCATATCATGAGTGCCTAGTTCATGATGATCCACACAGATTTATAGCTAGGACGTAGTGCAAGTGGTGGCTCATTGGTCGCAAGGTCAGCATCAAGGAGTATTTCTCCTACTCCTGAGTTCTTCATCAGTATGGATTGTAGCAGGATGTGCCACTTTTCTCATTCTTGTATAGGCACATCGAAGCAGAGAGAGAACTCCATCCCCACATATCATAGAGTTGGTTGATGAGGAGGATGCCCCAACAATTGACCCATGAGTCATTCAGGGAGTCACATATGCATTTGCATAGTGGTGGGGTGACCATATGTGGCATGGTGATGGTAGTCTGGGCCATGAGGATAATGGTGAATATGGTGGTGCAGATATAGCAGGGCATAAATTCTAAGCTAGGACTGAGGTATGGGGCCAACCAGTAGATCAGGCGGCAATTGAGGAGAAGGATGCTCCTGAGGAGTAGGAGGAGGAGTTGGATCCTGAGGAGAGCACAACTGCATGATGTAGAGATCAAGCTCTAGTTGGCAAAGATCTAGGTACAATATAGTGATGATATTATTGCCCAACGGGATGCTACTATAGTGCAACAATATGCTACTATAGAGTAGCTCACATCTTAGATACAGACTTTGTAGGCTACTATCGAGGGTGATGCTTTTAGGATGTAGGTTGTTGTTGATCCTTCCACACCTTAGGGTTATACAGGGACAAATCTTAGGGCAGAGATTAGGTAGATGCAGACTCTACTAGATAAGTATGAGGTAGAGATTGTTGGTCGTGTAGACCACATTGCTTCTCTCTAGATATAGATCAGGATGCTAAGAGCCACTCCTAGGGAGAGGACAGGTGCAAGTGGATCACAGGCTAGTGGGTGTTCTATCTCAGGGTAGTCTTGGAACAAAATATGCCTTTGGTTGATAGTGTTGCACATTAGACTTTGCCAACATTGAATAGACAGATCATGCTTGAGATAATCTATCTAGTCTCCAGAGAAGGCTGGTTCCTTTGAGTTTTTTAGAGAAAATGGGAACAAGAGATAAGGGAAATATAGCCTAAGCTAGAACTTTTCTCACGGTACAAATTATACAATAGCAAACATTGATGATGCAGTTTAGACAACAACAAAGTTAGAATTCTTCTTTATAGAAAACATGAATTCCTGAATGCAAATTTTAGATGTTCATCTAAAAAGCATGTAAATATCTATTAATGTTCAACTCTAGAAAAAAGATTCATACGTGCACAGTCCAGATTTTAGAATAAATACAATTATAAAACTTAGAGTGAATAAAAGTTAAAACACCAGATACATACAAGCACACAGAAGTTTCGAAAGCTAGAGGAAGAAATTTTTTATTGCTTGCAATCCAGTACATGCGCATCAATCTTGTAAACGTCCAAGATCCAACCCTTTTTTTGGAGTTCGCTCACCCCTATATATACCCTAAAAGAGTATCTTTTCCTAAGTACATCTTACTTATTTTACAAGCAATAATCTGTAGTTTCTAATAATACACAATGGATTTCCCACAGATTGGATAGATTGGCAATCATCCAGCAGAGCTTCCAGGTTATAATCGACAGACCATTCTTCAAAAATCAGCACCTGATGTCAGTGCTCATCTCCAGTTGCCAAAAATATACTTTATTCCTTTACAGCTGGCATGTCACAAAATTGTGACATTCGTCTCCTGCTTTGCTCCTCTACCACTTCCAGCCACGAAAATGAGACATGTCGCAAAATCATGACATTCGTCTCTTCCTTTGCTCCTTTTCTGCCTCCCATCGCAAAAATGAGACATGTCACGAAATCACGACATTCGTCTCCTCCTTTGTTCCTTTGTTGCCTCCAACCGCAAAAATGAGACATGTCACGAAATCGTGACATTCGTCTCTTCCTTTGCTCTTTTGCTGCTTCTCGCCGCAAAAATGAGACATGTCACGAAATTGTGACATTCGTATCTTCCTTTGCTCTTTTGCTGCTTTCCGTCGCAAAAATGAGACATGTCACAAAATCGTGACATTCATCTCTTCCTTTGCTCTTTTGTTGCTTCCCATCGCAAAAATGAGACATGTCACGAAATCACGACATTCGTCTCTTCCTTTGCTCCTTTGTCGCTTCCAGCCGTGAAAATGAGACATGTCGCGAAATCGTGACATTTGTCTCCTCCTTTGCTCTTTTGCTGCTTCCCACCACGAAAATGAGACATGTCATGAAATCGCGACATTCATCTCTTCCTTTGCTCTTTTTTTTCTTCCAGCCGCAAAAATGAGACATGTCATGAAATCACGACATTCGTCTCTTCCCTTGCTCTTTTGCTGCTTCCCATCACAAAAATGAGACATGTCGTGAAATCGCGACATTCATCTCTTCCCTTGCTCTTTTGCTGCTTCCCTCCATGAAAATGATACATGTCACGAAATTGCGACATTATTTCCTTGCTTTGCTTTTCTGCTGCTTCCAGCCACGAAAATGAGACATGTCACGAAATAACGACATTCATATCTTCCTTTGCTCTTTTTTTGCTTCTAGCCGCAAAAATGAGACATGTCATGAAATCGCGACATTCGTCTCTTCCCTTGCTCTTTTGCTGCTTCCCATCACAAAAATGAGACATGTCATGAAATCGCGACATTCATCTCTTCCCTTGCTCTTTTGCTGCTTCCCTCCATGAAAATGATACATGTCGCGAAATCACGACATTATTTCCTTGCTTTGCTTTTCTGCTGCTTCTAGCCACGAAAATGAGACATGTCACGAAATAATGACATTCTTTCCTTGCTTTGCTTTTCTGCCGCTTCTAGCCGTAAAAATGAGACATGTCGCAAAATCGCGACATTCTTCCTTGCTTTGCTCTTTTGTCGCTTCCAGCCGCGAAAATGAGACATGTCACGATATCATGACACTTTTTCCTCTTGGCTCTTTCTCTTTGCTTTGGACCGCAAAAATGCAACATGTCACGATATCGTGACACTTTTCTCTCTTGGCTCTTTCTCTTGCTCTTCAGCTGCGAAAATGCAACATGTCACGATATTGCGACACTTTTTCCTCCTTGCTCTTTCTCTTGCTCTTAGCCACAAAAATGCAACATGTCGTGATATCGTGACACTTTTTCTCCTCTGGCTATGACAAAGCAACATGTCGCGATATCGCGACACTTTTTCTCTTTTGGCCGTGACAAAGCAACATGTCATGATATTGCGACACTTTTTCTCTTTTGGCCGCGACAAAGCAACATGTCGCAATATCACGACACTTTTTCTCTTTTGGTCGCGACAAAGCAACATGTCGCAATATCGCGACACTTTTTCCCCATTGATCTTTCTCTTCGTTTTGAACCACAAAAATGCAACATGTCGCGATATCGTGACACTTTTTCCTCCTTGCGGTGTTTTGCATTTTCTTTGATATTTTAGCATATGGGCCACTTCGGTCTTCTTGGAAAATATGCAAAAATGAGCATCAGATGTTTTTTTGTAGTTAGTCACTTTTTGACTAACATTCTTGGTGCCTTCCGGGGGATTTTTTGCTTGCAAAAATTTTGAACCAGGCATTTATCCATTGGGCATCATAGTCAACAACGCAGTTGTAAAAAGAATCTTTCAGAGAAATACAAAGAACACAGGAAAATGCACTTAGATCAAACGTGAACATTACCTCACCAAAAATCCCTTTATACCTTAGTATCTCTATTCAAAAAAAATTTCAACTTCTGATTGGCTGCGACTGAAATTTTTTTTTTTTTTGTGTTAAGGCCGAAAAAATGGTAATATTTATAAATATTGTCTGAATATGCTTATATTATACTGTACATATAATTCCTTTTTTGCTTTTGCCTAAAAGGCTTAGCTCATTTTTTATGCACTTCTCTGATCTGGTTCCCTTCCTCTTCATCCTGCAGATCCCGGCTGGCTGAGCAATTCATTTCAGGGATTAAGAAATCCAGTACCTGTTCATCATTTTCAAAAACTTGTCGAAAAATATTTTTATCAGGTACTGAAGGCCTGTATATAAGTCTAACAATTTTAGACTTTTGAATAACATTACTTACAGGACAAAAATTAGCTCCCACTGAAGCTAAAAAATCTGTGCGGGTATTCTATTCTCTAGGGATAAACTTTATATTTAGGGCCTCAAAGGCTTCTAAGAGATCCCACACTTTGTTCCTGTAAGCCTTCAAATAATCCTGTTTACTTATACTTTTTTGGGTGACTTGATTCACAATAAGTTCTGAATCACCATAGATGATTAACTGTTTGATTCTCAATTTCTCAGCATTTCTTAACCCTAAGAACAGGGCCTCATATTTTGTTGTGTTATTGGAGCAACTCCAAGTCAACCTATAAGAGAAAACCTTTTCCTCTCCAGTGGGATAAATCAAAACTATTCTGGCACCAGCTCCATTCTTGCACCTAGCCCCATCAAAGAAAAGCTTCCACAAATGATTCACAGAACCATCCTTTCTAGGGAGGGTACCAATTTTCTTTTTGGTTTCTCAATAGAATAGTTTCCTATTTCTGTTCCTATCATGGCATTAAATTTCTGTAGAGAAAACTCGTCCTCAGCTTGGAGCTCTTCTAATGTTTCTTCCATCAGGTCTTCTTCTATTGTTTCTTCAGTCATCATATTTACATGATCAGTTTCACCAATCCTTTCTACATGAAATTTCGATGGTTTCTCATTAAAAATATTGACCCTTCTACCTTTGAAAGGTATCTCCAAATGAGAATAATCTAAGGATAAGTATCCTCCTATATTTGTTGTGAACTCTCTGGATAGACACATACCAAAATAGGGCTCCAAGTCTACGACTACTACCTCTTGTATGACTGTCATCTAAGGCAAATTATGTAGCCGTATGGGAATATCCTTTATCACTCCTACAGTTTTTACTAGAGTACCATCTAACTGTAGGATGCCTGTGCTGCTCCTAGTGTACTCCATTCCCATAATATCACATACCGCTTTGGGTATCACAGTGGTAGCAGCCTGAATCTATCATGCAATTGTGGACAACCCATCCTTCCATTTGAAGGGAAAAATGAAAGGGTGGTGGCCTGTTCTTACCAGTGGCAGATGTCAAGTTCGTTAGAACCATTTTTGAAGATGATGCATTCCCACCTCCATTTTTCATTGTTCTTAGGGATTCCTGTAGGAGATCGATTTGACCTGGGATTTGAAGGGCATCATGCATACTTGCCTTAGAAGGAGTCTTTTTCATTTCCTCTACTATAATGAATGTAGGTGAATCAACTATTCTTTCTCTTTCTTTGGCAAAAGTTTCACATTTATTTTTGTATCCCTGGGTAGCTTCAATTATTTGTTTTTTTGTCAGCGAGGGGAAACTCAACCTTTCCCTAGCCTGTTCTTGGGTTTCATTTTCCCCCTAAGGAAAAAATTCTTTGTGTGTTTCTTGCCCTTGAATTTTGGCTAGAAACTGATATTCTCTTTCCTGAGGGAGACTTCCTTTAGGATTTTCTTTGGGAACTTCCTTGGGAGCAGGGGAAACATCCAATGGCTGAAGCTCTTTAGGGTCTGCTTGTAGTGGTTTCTTACCTGATCTTGTCAAAACTGAAACCTGTTCTACTATAGGCATCATGAAGTTGTGGTCCTCCTCTCTAATTATATTTACACGACTTTTCATTTTTTCTTTACTCTTTTCAACTACTATACTTTGTACATAATGCTGGTGTATTATACATGAACTTTCCCCATGTGGATCATTACATGTAGTACACCAAGAGTTAGAATCAATGGGAGGCTCATCGGCCTCCACTGTCTCATTTGTATATACCATGCTCGGTCTTACATGTCCCCTATTACTTTATTGTGCTGCATCTCCTATTACCTGAGGGAACCTTCTTGGCAGAAAACTCCTTTCAGCCTCTCTTTTTCATTGATGCCATTTCATTTGACAATGTCTTCATTGTATCAATTATGGTCATGTATTGATCATTGGGGGGAGCTGATGCAAGGGGTGTGACTGGTAATGCAGGGAATGTAGGAAGTGTAGCTATAGATGGGAGAGCATGCTTTTATGGGAGTGCAGGCAGTTTAGGAATTGATGCTTGGGAAAGCTCTAGTAAAATAGGCAATAGAATTTTGGATGGGTATCTTTTTGTAGCAATGAGATCAGCTTCACCCTTTGCTGCCTCTACATAGATCCTAGGAAAAGTGGTTACACGGTATTGCCTTATTATCATACTGAGTTTTGAATCAAAAGCCCTTAGATAATAGCATATAGCTTGTTCTTCCATGGGCTTTAGGCCTTGCGGTGCTCTATCACGAGTTCTAATAAACCTGATGTTGAAATCTTGGATCTCTTCTTGTGGATGCCTTTCAATGATAGTGAATTGATTTAGCAATGTGAAAGGATCCACATGTATATTGAATTCATCGACCAGATGGTCGGCCAGTGCTGCCCAAGAAGTAATGGATCCAATGGGAAGTGCTCTGTACCAATAGAGCATCTTTCCTTTCAAAGATATGATCAACAATCTGACCATTACATCTTCCTCAATGATGTTGTAAATAGATGTTATATCTGATACATCCAAATAGTGCTCATCTACTATTTTACCTGTTTCGTCGAAGCTCGACAATGCTTTTAGTACAGCTTGTGGAATTTGGTGGTGTATTCCCAAATTCAAAGGGCCAGTTTGATTCCATACAAGATGTGCTGGGTCAGGGGGGGCTGCCATGATTGCTAAAGGAGTTACAACCACTATGGGATTGATTGCAGATGCTCCTACAACGGGTTGTAAATAGGTGCTAATGATGTCAGGAGGATTTGATCGTGCGGCTAGCATAGGATGTGCTTTTAGGCTTTCGATATGTAGTTCAAAAAACTTGATAGGTTCTTCAGAGTTTCTAGCTCGGGATCTGGTTATCATATGGCTATATAACCAGAAGGCTTCTAGACAAGGTCTTTATTTTATGGTCTAAATGCAACGGAGTCGCCAGGTGATTTTTTTCTTGAGATTTTGCAAACAAAAGGCTCCGAAGATAAAAAACCAAAACTTATACAATACTATGGGATTGCTAGTCCCATCGGGCGTGCCAAAAATTGTTGGAACAAAATTTGCCTTCGGTTGATAGTGTTGCGCCTTAGAATTTGCCAACATTGAATAGACAGATCATGCTTGAGATCATTTGTCTAGTCTCCAGATAAGGCTGGTTCCTTTGAGTTTTTTAGAGAAAATGGGAACAAGAGATAAGGGAAATATAGCCTAAGCTAGAACTTTTCTCAAGGTATAGATTAGACAACAGAAAACATTGATGATGCAGTTTAGACAACAACAAAGCTAGAATTCTTCTTTATAGAAAACATGAATTCCTGAATGCAACTTTTAAATGTTCATCTAAAAAGCATGTAAATATCTATTAATGTTCAACTCTAGAAACAAGATTCATATGTGCACAGTCCAGATTTAAGAACAAATACATTTATAAAACTCAGAGTGAATAAAAGTTAAAACACCAGATACATATAAGCACACAGAAGTTTCGAAAGCCAGAGGAAGAAATAATTTATTTCTTGCAATCTAGTACATGCACATCAAGCTTGTAAATGTCCAAGAGTCGACCCTTTTTTTGGAGTCGCTCACCTCTATATATACCCTAAAAGAGTATCTTTTCCTAAGTACATCTTACTTATTTTACAAGCAATAATCTGTAGTTTCTAATAATACACAATGGATTTCTCGTAGATTGGATAGATTGGCAATCATCCAACAGACCTGCTAGATTATAATCGACAGACCATTCTTCAAAAATTAGCACCTGATGTCAGTGCTTGTCTTTAGTTGCCAAAAATATACTTTATTCCTTTACAGCTGGCATGTCACGAAATCGTGACATTTGTCTCCTGCTTTTCTCCTCTGTCGCTTCCAACCACGAAAATGATACATGTCACAAAATCGTGACATTCATCTCTTCCTTTGCTCCTTTGCTGCCTCCCATCGCAAAAATGAGACATGTCACGAAATCGTGACATTCGTCTCCTCCTTTGCTTCGTTGTTGCCTCCAGCCACGAAAATGAGACATGTCACGAAATTGTGACATTCGTCTCTTCCTTTGCTCTTTTGCTGCTTCCCACCACGAAAATGAGACATGTCATGAAATCACGACATTCATCTCTTCCTTTGCTCTTTTGCTGCTTCCCGTCGCGAAAATGAGACATGTCACAAAATCGTGACATTCATCTCTTCCTTTGCTCTTTTGCTGCTTCTCGTCGCGAAAATGAGACATGTCGTGAAATCACGACATTCATCTCTTCCTTTGCTCTTTTGCTACTTCCAGCCATGAAAATGAGACATGTCGCGAAATTGTGACATTCGTCTCCTCCTTTGCTCTTTTGCTACTTCCCACCGCAAAAATGAGACATGTCATGAAATCACGACATTCGTCTCTTCCTTCGCTCTTTTTCTGCTTCCAATCGCAAAAATGAGACATGTCGCAAAATCACAACATTCGTCTCTTCCCTTGCTCTTTTGTTGCTTCCCGCCACGAAAATGAGACATGTCATGAAATCATGACATTCGTCTCTTCCCTTGCTCTTTTGCTGCTTCTCTTCGCAAAAATTAGACATGTCGCGAAATCGTGTCATTCTTTCCTTGCTTTGCTTTTCTATCGCTTCTAGCCATGAAAATGAGACATGTCACGAAATCGTGACATTCTTTCCTTGCTTTGCTTTTCTGCCGCTTCTAGCCACAAAAATGAGACATGTCGTGAAATCGTGACATTCTTCCTTGCTTTGCTCTTCTGCCACTTCTAGCCGCGAAAATGAGACATGTCGTGATATCGCAACACTTTTTCCTCTTGGCTCTTTCTCTTTGCTTTGGACCGCAAAAAAGCAACATGTCGCGATATCGCAACACTTTTCTCTCTTGGCTCTTTCTCTTGCTATTTAGCCACAAAAATGCAACATGTCGCGATATCGCAACACTTTTTCCTCCTTGCTCTTTCTCTTGCTCTTAGCCGTGAAAATGCAACATGTCGCGATATCGCGACACTTTTTCTTCTCTGGCTGCGACAAAGCAACATGTCGCGATATTGCGACACTTTTTCTCTTTTGGCCATGACAAAGCAACATGTCGCGATATCACGACACTTTTTCTCTTTTGGCCACGACAAAGCAACATGTCGCGATATCGCGACACTTTTTCCCTTTTGGTCGCGACAAAGCAACATGTCGCGATATCACGACACTTTTTCCCCATTGCTCTTTCTCTTCGCTTTGAACCACGAAAATGTAACATGTCGCGATATCATGACACTTTTTCCTCTTTACGATGTTTTGCATTTTCTTTGATATTTTAGCATATGGGCCACTTTGGTCGTCTTGGAAAATATGCAAAAATGAGCATCAGATGTTTTTCTATAGTTAGTCACTTTTTGACTAACAGGTAGTCTTTCGTTCAATATAGTCATAGGACCCAAAATCTCACATAGATGCCAGTGGGCTCACATCGGTCCAACCGAGATCCACCCATAGGGGGTGGCACTACAGGGACACATGCCCAATGTTTGATTGATGATGCATTAGGATTTTATTTTTGAGGTCAGCTGACCTATATGACTGTAGCCTTCAGGTATTTTTGTATATCCATGTACTTTGAGATACACATATTGGGACACCTTTTGAGACACACATATTTATATGAGATATTTATATTATGATTCATTATGTGTGTCATTTATAGCTTATATTTTTGTTTTACTTATGTTATGTGATGATGGCATTATGATAAGTTGATATATGTATTAGATGATAGGTGATATTTATGATGATATGGATATTGATATGGATGCTTATGTAGATGTAGATGCTTATATAATTTGATTATTGTGACATGATGTGATGTATAATGAGTTGATCTGATGATGGATTTATGATTCTATGTATGGGTGGATGTAATGATGTGGTGTTATATATGAATGGATGCTTTATGAAATTATGTATTTATGGATGCAATGTTTTCGTTAGATGCATGTTTAATTTTGATTTAATTGTATGCATCTGATTTATGTTATGATATGGTAAATGCAACGTGTCATGCACTATTTATATGATGCTTAATCTAGTGTGAATGAACCTATATACTTTAATCACTTAAAACATAAGGAATGCATATGATATGATCTCAACAATCTCATTGGGTGATACCACAGAAAGTATAACAATCATGAATGTAAATAATCATTCTTATCACAAGAACTAATTATTTGGGCATTCATATGTGAAATGTATTGGCGTGTATGTATGTAATTTCTTGATAAAGCTTATGTTATTTAAAAGGTTCAAAATAGTCAGTGGCCATGTAGATATTATTTCTAACATCTATTCAGTATCTAGCCTACTTGTTAATACCCCTTAATTTACAAACTTCATGTAGAAAAGTGATGATGTGATGAATGATATGATCTATGTAGGAATTTTTGAGGTTCTTCCTGAGACTCAAACACTCTAGTTACTCTATCAATAGCTGCGTATTGACCACACAAGAATTTTGAAAAAGCAAGGCTTTCGTCATGGACCTAGAGATTCATAATTCTTGTGTGTGTAAATGAATATATAGATAGAACTCAAGCATTTCCTCTGATGTCAGGCGGGATTCTTTCAGCCCATTTCTAAGATCGTGGATCCTCAATTATTCATATTATCCTATGTTGGACTTAGTTGGATTATACCACTAGGTAGTGTTGGGTTACCTAAAGCTAGCTCATTCTAATGAAAACATTGGTCTACACAAATGCAAATTGCTATTGTGATAGACATATCGTCATGCATAAGGGTACCGCCATTTCCAGGCATGGTTGTACACCAACCTGTAATGGGGATCACCTTTCGGTTTTATGCAATGCTAAGAATTCCAGGGATTCAAGTTACATTCCCTTATTTTATTCATTTCATTTGGGATACTTGCTCATGCTTAGTGATGAAAATCACTGTTTATTTTTGACTGATTTTTTTTTTCTATCTTGAGCAAGGGATTTATGTAAGGATGAAACTCACTTGTTTGTTTTGACTTTTGACCTTTTGCTTGATTTTGGGATTTTGAATTATGACTTTGGAAACTAGGATTTTGAATTTGTGCTTTGTTTCAAGATTTTTGCTTGTTTTAATGAAAGCAAGGGAATTATGTAGTGATGATAATCACTCATTTTTGGGTAGGTCAGAACTTGTACATTTTCCAATTCTCAGCACCTTTGAACTAGTTGCATAGGAGGATAAGCAAGGAAGACCCTTTTTGCTTAAGGCAACCTAGACTACTTCTGCAACTTTCATATTTCCCTTGTACCAACTAGGATTTTAGTGTTTTTAATTAGTGATAGGATCCTGAATATCTGAGGCATTATCACAAGTAGACCTTACCCTCTACTAATCAATATGGCTTCCCACAAGAACTGATAAGACCACTAGATATGGTTGAATGATCAAAAAATCTTAGCCTATTCTGTATAGCAACATTAAATGGTTGTGTTGAAAAATATTGTTACACATATGGATGAATGGATGAAGGTGGACTTGTGTATTTATGGTTGTGATACAAACTATGGCATCTCTCACAAGAGTGTGATCATAACATATACAAAATGCAATGGATATGCATGTTTGATGTAATACAATTATATGGATGCAAATTTAAGATGTAGTTGTTTTTGTATTTTTGATTTTTGTATTGTTTTTGTATTTTTTATTGTGTTTTGACCAAAGGGCTTATTGTGCCTTTGGGGATTTTAGAGTTTGACCAAGCGGCATGAAGCCACACTTGGAGCATTTTGATTGAATTTTGACCAAGTGGTGTGAAGACACCCTTGGATCATTTTTATTGAATTTTGACCAAGCGGTGTGAAGATACCCTTGGAGCATTTTTGATTGATTTTTGACCAAGAGGTGTGAAGATACCCTTGGAGCATTTTGATTGAATTTTGACCAAGCGGTGTGAATATACCCTTGGAGCATTTTGATTGAATTTTGACCAAGCAGTGTGAAGATACCCTTGGAGCATTTTTTATTGATTTTTGACCAAGCGGTGTGAAGATACCCTTGGAGCATTTTGATTAAATTTTGACCAAGTGGATTGAAGGTACCCTTGGAGCATATTAAGTTTTTAACTTTTATGTTTTTCGAATTTGTTTGTATTTTTTATGCTTTTTATTGTTTTTGTATTTTATGACATATTTGAATATTTTTGTATTTTATGTATATTTAAATATGTTTGTATTTTATGACATATTTGAATGTTTTTGTATTTTTGAATGTTTTTGTATTTTATGTATATTTGAATGTTTTTGTATTTTCTATATAAAATATCTTCAAATGAATGATATTGAGAGGCTCAGGATCTTCAACACCATCCAATGATGTGAGGCGATATGCTCGAGGCCCAACCCTTTCTGAAATCATGTAAGGGTCTATCCAGTTTACCGTAAATTTGTCTCGTAGGTGCGATGACAAATTTGAGTTTTGCTGGTTTTATTTAAGCACAAGATACCCAACTTTGAATTCTCTTAAGTGGACTTTACTATTGTAAGCTCACACAAGGTGATCTTGATAAATGTGGAGATGGTCCAAGGCATTGAATCAACGTTCATCAAGAAGCGTTAACTGATCAAGGTGGCCTTGACGCGCGGTGTCATCATATATGAAGTCCTTCAATGCTATGCATAGGGTTGTAATATCCAAATCTAGGGGCATGATGGCCTCAGTGCCATATACAAGTGAAAATGGTGTTGCCCCAATGGGCACCCGTAAAATAGTCCTGTATGCCCATAATTCCAAAGGCAATTGCAAATGCCAATCCTTATGATTATCTTTCACTATTTTCCTCAAGATGGAGACTATTGTTTTGTTTGAGGCTTCTACTAGCCCATTTTATTGAGGATAATAGGGTGTTGAAAAACTATGTTGAATGTGGTATTTGTTCATTAAAGTACGCATATTTTTTATCTTGAAGTATGGCCTATTATCTGATATTATCTTCGAAGGGACCCCAAAACGACTTATGGTACTGTGGAGTATAAACTCCATAATCCTTGGTTCAGTTGTCGATGTCAAGGGGATCAATTCGACCCATTTGGTGAAATACTCAGTGGCCTTTATGATGAACGTATGTCGGCTTGAGGATGGGGTGAGATATTCCCTACTAAGTCTAGTCCCCACTACGATAAGGACCATGCTACCTGGATGGGTTACAAGGATTGTGATGGAAAGAGAGTGATGTTTGCAAGATGTTGGCACTTAACACATTTCTTGACATACTCACAATAGTATTTTTTCATAATGGGCTAATAGTAACACATTCTTAAGATGCGCTTAACGATGGCCATGCCACTGAAATGACCATCACACGTACTATCATGAGATTGCAAAATTGCCCAGGATGCTTTTTGGGCCTCAAGAAAATGAAGGAGCATTCCATCATAGCTTTGTATATAAAGTATCTCTCCTAGCAAGATATACCTCATCGCATTATATTTAAATTATCATATTTTGGCATGCTACAGACCTTGTGGTACCATTCCAAGTTTTAGGAAGTCCCGTAATTGGGAAATCCAATCCTGATAAGCCACAACTTCTATGGATAAAATGGTATGCTCCTGCTGTGATCCAAAATTTGTGAACACATATTGAGGAATCAACCTATGGTGGATGGTTACACCACACTCCATAGGACCTTGAGAGATCAAATATTCCCAAGGTATTGTTTGCAAGAAATATATAGTTTTGAAGGACAAATCCTAATTTGGTTTGGTATGAATCATGTTGAATGACTCTTGATTGTCAATAGCCTCACATTGTATTACTGAGTGACGTATGGATTCTGTGGGATTAAATATCCTAAAGATGCCATGGTTGTGAAATCTATAGATGGATTATGTGGGATTAAAGATCCCAAAGATGCCATGGTGTCTACAAATTATGTTTGATGTATGAGAGATTGTCTCAATGTCATACCATTCTAGTCAGGCTAGGTAAGCATCAACAAGCTCCTTGTAATATTTTAGGAGTGGGAACCTACATTGGAACAATACTTTGATTTGATTAACTATGAGAAAAGATTCACCAAAGATATTCAATATTTTAATGCCCATTGCAATGATTGTTTGGAGTCCTAATATCAAGACCTCATACTTTGTGTTATTGTTTGTGCAAGAGAAGTCTATCTTGAATGATAAGGGCAATAGAGCACCCTATGGTGTGATAAAGACTATCCTTGCTCCGTCCCCTTGCTTGCACTTCAAACCATCAAAGAAAAATGCCATATCTCTTTATTTTTTAGGCTCTTCAGATTTAGATGGATCTGATAATGCGAAGACTGCATCATTAGGAAATTCTATGGTGAGAGGATTGCTATCCTGAAGAGATGCCTCTACTAATTTATCTGCTATGACTTATCCCTTAAAGGAATTTTGGCTTATGAACTCTAGATCAAATTTTATCAATAGCATGATCCACTTTATAGTACGTTTATTATGATAGGTCTTGTTCATCATGTACTACAAAGGATTTTGTTTTGATATAACATAAGTCGTATGACTCAACATGTAGTGTCGCAAATTTCTGGTTGCAAAGACCACCACTAAACACAACTTTTCTACATACGCATATCCTAGCTCATAACTAACCAAGGTGTGACTGGTGTAATATACGACTTGCTATTTGTCTTTATGCATTCTTTTGGACCAACATGGTGCCTAAAGAAAAATTAATAGCTGATATGTATAGTAAAAATGGTACATCTAGTCTTAGTGGAGCAAATACCCATGATGTTTTTGATTAAGTTTTGATCTCTACAAAATCTTGTTGGCATTCTTCATCCTAATGAAATAGGACATCCTTGTGTAGCAACCAATTCATGGGCCGACACTTATCTGATAATTGAGCAATGAACCGTTTGATGGATTTTACCTTGCCTTGTAGGCTTCTTAACTCTCTAATGTTGGTAGGGGTGGCCATTTCCATTATAGCCTTCACCTTTGCAATATCAAATTATATGCCTCTCTTAGAAATGATGAAACCTAAGAGCTTACCAAAAGTCATGCCAAACACAAACTTCTTAGGGTTCAATATGATGTGCTCAATGAGGCAATCAAAGACTTTCGTAAGGATTTCACCGTGCTCTTGTCACGCTAAAGACTTGGCCAGCAATTCATCCATGTAGTCTTCTAAGATTGTGTGCATGTAGTCATGGAATATGTATATCATGGCCCACTGATACATGGCACCAATATTATTTAGGCCAAATGACATCACCTTGTAACAAAATGTCCCCCATGGAGTAATGAAAGTAGTCTTATGTTGGTATTTAGGTTTGATTTGGATTTGATTGTATCCAGGAAACCCATCCATTAGGGAAAGCATCCCATGACATACAGTGGAGTCAACAAGAGCATCTATGTTTGGCAATGGAAATGAATCCTTTGGAGTTGCCCTATTAAAGTCTCTAAAATCTATGCAAATGTGGACTCTTCCATCTAGTTTTCCCATGGGAACCATGTTCGAAATCCATTCGGGATAGTCAATGAGAACTATGAAAATCGCATCCAATAGTTTTTTCAACTCGTTATTCACCATAAAAGCGATGGTTGGATGCATTTTTCTCAATTTTAGCTTGATTTGCTTCTTCATGGGATCCAATGAAATACTGTGAACAACTAACCTTGGATCAATCCCTGGCATATCTTTGTAAGTCCAAGAAAAAATATTTGGCCTCTCTTTAAGGAGACGAATTATGATGGCTTGTTCCTTTTGAGACAAAATTTCTCCAAACTTAAATTTTTTGGTTGAGTAGGATCATCACTGATGTCCACCTTGAAAGTTGCTTCTATAGCCATATGTGACCCATACTCCAACTGATGAGGTTAGGTATTAAATTAATGTCATCAGTGGCATTTATAGGTCCTACTGACCCAAGATCGATATCAGTATGGAATACGTCATATGCACATCCTGATGCAAAATGAAATGGTTGTAACACCTCTTCGCTAGATAAAAGGTCTTCAGGCTCTATGGGTGAATCAATGCAATCCCAATCAATAGCCTCTATATGAAGACATAGTGGTTTAGTGGGATCTATTGGGTTATGAAGTGGAGTGGTCAAATCAATGGAGATCGTATTGATGGATTGAATGAAATATCTAGGACCACATGGGTGAAATATTATATCAGAGGTTTCCCCTCCATACTTGTGATGAGGCTTTGGAGGAAAAGGAATCTTTGGATCTAGACCATAAGTTGGTCAAATAATAGGATCATTAGGTTATAAGAGCTCTCTGAATGTAGGCAGAGGGGGATTGACCACACGATGAATGGCATCTAAGTCAGTAGGTCTTTCCAAAAACTGTAAGCTAGGGTCTATGACATGAAGTGCCACTGCTCTTCTTACCAGTGATTTGGCTTTTCATAAGTGGTGAGGCCCAAGATAAGCCATCTCAGTCTCATCATCAAAGTCATCATCACTTATCCAAAACCATTAGCCTTGGTATGTGGCCCTAATATAAGGGGCACGTCTCTTGGCCCTAAGTAGACCATATCTATCTTATCCTCATATTATTCGTCACTTATGAAGATGCCATTTGCATAAGTATGTTACCCCAAGTCATGGGGCCATTGCCTTGACCCTAGGTAGGCTCTCTCTGTTGAGTCCTATGGCTCATAGCCACTTTCATCCAATATGTATCCACTCTCATTATGGCTAGACTAGGAAAGACTTTGTAAATAGTGAGGTCCATGATAGGCTAAAATCACCCTATGCTTCATCATTGCTTAACTCGTTTTTGTTTCCTTCTTGATCCTCATACCACAAGTTACAACTTATTAGGATGGAATCAATTATGGAGCTTGGATGATAAGTCTCGGGTGGTGGTATGTTTACCATGGTCACTTGTTTGTTGATCATATGTCTTGTACTCGATGGGTGATAAGGAATAAAATTGATGTCTTCTCCTAACCCCAAGCTTAATCTATCCAAGGTTGTTACTAGAGAGTCATCTCAACTTCTGATGTGATAGAGTAACCCAAACCTATTTGAGGGAAGCTAGTATTACAGCTCAAATGGCCACCTATGCCCCTGCTCATATATACCAAGACCATAACCATGCCAATTGCAATGTTCAAAATAGGTTAGAGAAAACTTGAGATTAGAGAGGTAATGAACATTAAAAGTGAATAGTTCATTATTTTCCTCTTCTATGTCTGTAGACTTATGGGCACATTCTAAGCCAGTGTAGACAAAATTGGTCTGGTTGGAAGGGATTCCAAGCAAAACCATTGTTCCTACTGGTGGTCTTAGGTATTTTGGCCCTCCCATACCCTGTGTAGATTCTATGATGGGCATGAATGTTATGTTCTACACAAGATACTCTTTTATCCCTGTACTTTCCAAGTGCATTGTCGTATGTGATGTGGATAATCCTACAGATGACACTGGTGAAGCAGGTTATAGTATCTCCTCAACTTGATCTTGAAGATATTATTCTTCCATGGGACTTAGACTTTTCTCAATGCTTATGGCTAGCATTTCTTTGGGATTTCATTCCTCAACTACGGGTACCTTTAGCTTATGATTGTATTTTGGTTTAGAATTTGATGGTCTCTTAGAAGCATTAGTCATTTTGGGTGCAAGATGAGGTGCTGATGTGTCTGGATATTTACATACCCCTTTGTCTCTGTTATCTAGTTGTGTAGTTGGAGATGAAGGTCCTACATACATATGGGTAGAGGAAATTATAAATTCTCATGTAAAATCCACCTGATGGACATATTTGAACAACTCTTCATTAGCTAGTACCACATAGACTTTGTCATCATGCACGTACTTGAGACATTGGTGTAAAATTAAAGGAACACACTTCATATATATTATCCAAGGGCACCCTAGGTGGATGTTGTATTGCATGGACCCTTCCAAGAAATGACACATCATAGAGATGGTATTATGCCCTACCTTTATGGGTAGGACTATCATTACCACAGTATCACATAAATCATCATTAAAAGCTCTTAATGTGTAGACTCCTGGAATGATATTTGACTTGGGTATCTTAAGATGTTCTATTGCTATTGTTGTGATGACATTGATTTAAGAACTCATATCAAACAAGACCCACTTAAAATTTAAATCATTGATTGATGAAATAATGTGCAACAGAGGGTCTAGTAAGGCAGTAGGCATTGTCTTAATATCATGACCATAAAATTGGATTACAAGTTCTTGAAATTCTTGTACTTGTACCAAAAAATAAGTGAATGCATTTGGATCTTGTGGTTGGAGCTCAATTGATCTCAAAATCTTCATCAAAGTATCCTTATGCTTTTGGGACTGTTGTATGAGCTCATAGATATATAGTTTTGTCAGAGTCGTTTGTAAGTTTTGCACTAGTCTACTCCAAACAGTTACCACAGGTCGGGTTGGTGGACCTGGAAGGTTATTCTACCCTTGAATATACCTAGGTGTATTTGGGACATTAATGGGAGCTGCAGGAGGTTGTGGTTGACCATACCATCTAACCTTGGTAGCTATATTGACAATTTAAACCATCCCAACGCACTCGAACCTGATTGAATTGGGCACCTTACCCTTTAAGGACCTCATGGTTGGGCAGCGGGTTCTTGTATATGCCCATATCTATGTTATAATAAGCCAATGGATTGTCAAATTTAAGTTCTCCCACCTCAATCATGTTTTGCACCTAATGTTTGAAACCAATGCAAACTTCAATATTATGACCTGGTATCCTGTGGTAAGGGTAAAATTGGTCTTCCCTATATCATTTTGGATTAGGATGGTTGGGATCTATAATAGGTACATTGAGAAATCTAATCTTTCTAGCCTCACTTAGTTGGTTTAAAATTGATTGCATTGACTCTGATAGAGGTGTAAAATAGCGAGGTGGCCTATGTTCTCTATTTTGTCCCTGATTATTCTTTTGATCATAATTAGCTGGTGGGGGATGTTATTGATAATTTTGGGGTTGCTGTGCAACCCCATCCTTAGGTACAACCACCACTACTTGATTAACTGGAGCAAAATTTGCCTACTTCTAATATTTGTCATTCTTGCCATTTTTGTTCCACTCCTTGTTTTAGAACTTGATGGCTCCCTCATCTACTTTTATGTCCTCAATGAGTTTGGACTATACCAAGGCTTCCTCAAATTAAGGATATTGTTGAAGTTGTAGCAAGATGGAAATGTATTTTTAACAAATCTTGGTGAACATGCAGACAATTTATTTCATTGGGATGGAGAATGATAACTTTTCCTTAAATTTTCTCCACCTATCCCCATATTCCATTAATAGCTCATCGTCATAATGTTTTAGGTTGGCCATATCTGAAAGGTTCACATTTCTTTTAGAACCAAAGGAGAAATGCTTCAGGAATGTGTTTTCTAGTTGTTCAAAACTGGATATGCTGTGCTTGGGCAATTGGTTGAACCATTGAGTTGCAGTGCCCAAAAATGTCATAATGAAAGTCCTTAGCATAAGAGCATCATTATATTCAAGATGAAAATATGCATTTATGAAATTTGTAACATGATATTGTGCATCCTCTTCATCTCTAAACTTTTCTAACCTAGGCATATCAAAATTATTAGGATATGCAGGGCTAGGGACTGATGGGCATCATGGCTGGTTGTGTATTTTACTCAATGTTGGTTGGTTCCCCATGATCTCTTATTTCTCAAAGGACTTCATCATTTTAGCAAGTTCCTAGAATGCATTTGAGGCCAAGAATTTCTCTTCTTTTAGGCCCCCTTGTGGTGGTAATGGAGGTAACCCTATGTGCATTTGACTTATTCTATTTTCTTCCCTCCTACAAGGGGATTCAAGATGTGCTTGATCCTAATTTATCATGTTTACCATTTCTCCACAAGTTTGATGTTGTTCATAATTTGAGTGGTGGTTTTTTTATGGGATTTCTTTTTTTCTGTTGCACCCTTCTCTTGGTGAGTCAGCGTGTTTATCTCTTTTATGATCATTGTCATTGGCTGATGGCAAGTCGGGATTCACACAAACACATTCACGGTAATTTCATCGTAATTTCATTAAATTGCTTAATACAGTTTATAGTAGTCTTTCCAGCCTACAACTTCTCCCTCAATCCCGAACTTCACCATCCCGCAACCCTTACAAATTTTGAGTATTTAACCAAGGCCTCGATCCTCCAAGAATTTAATGCTCCCACCCAACAACAAATTCAAAATTCTATTTCCCCCGGTTCCATTTTCAAATTGTGGTTTTCTGCCATAAATGGGCAACTGCCGATCCACCCAAAATCTTGCATTAATGGCTTCCATACCCTGCACTGGCCGCTTGGTTCTGATCATACTCTGTACTACTATTTCTTCCATTAAGTAGTTACCTGCAATGGTTGCATTGCCAGAAAGAATAACAAAAGAATGCATGGTCGACACCTTCCTCGTCTTGTCTCCATACACGTAGCCGACCATCTTTAAATCTCACCACGCCTTCTCCAAGTCATAATATAAATGATGCACGTACCCCTTTATAGTTTTCATGATACACGTGGCCTTCCACGTGTCACATCTGGTCTTTCTCGGTCGTCTACTATTTTCTTTAGTCTTGACTTTACTAGGCCGGGATATCGCGACCCACAGTGCCTCCAATAAGCCGAAGTTCCTTTGGGGTCACGAAATCATGACAGTCATGATTTCGTGACCCCCTCCCCCTTCCCTCTGTGCCTTTACTCCGACGAAGTCTCTGCCATGTCCTCCGCTTTGCATTTGCTTTTGGTCTGCCTTAAGATCTTGCCACGTGGCAGTTGCCACACTGGTTGTGATATCATGATAGGACCTTCACCCTCCGCCTTGCTCCACACCATCGTCGTGATATCGCGACATCTTGATATCGCGACGACTGTGGCCTCCACCTTAGCTTTTAAAACACTGTCGTGATATCGCGACGTCGCGATATTGCGACACAACTTAACAAATTACAATGCAGCTTTCGGAGGTCGCGATTTCACGACATGTCACGAAATCGTGACATGTCACGATTTTACGACCTCACCCCCCTACTTTACCAAACCTTCCCAAACTGATCATTGCTTTACAAAACTCCTTCTAGGCTAAAAATAGGTAAGTAAAGATGCAAAAATACTTAGAAAAACTAGAAATTTTTTGGAGATGCAAGATTGCTCTACCATTGCCGGATGCTCCTGCATCAGACACCCGGGGTAATTTAAAAGTGATCCTCACTTCTGTTTTGCTTGGGGAAGACCCAGGTGGTCAACCTCTATCTTCGACATCCAAGTTGCATCCTCAACAGGTCTACCTTTCCACTTAACTAAGTATTCAGAATACTGTCTATTTCTGGTGCTTCTGCCCTCACGAGTATCTAATATCTCTTCAATCTCGTTGGTGGTTGGAGTAGATGCTAGAAATTGCCACAATTCTGCACTTGGTACCTCTGTACTTTCCCCTTCATGATATTCCACCAGATCTGAAACATTAAAAACAGGTGAAATACCAAGCCAACTTGGTAATTCCACTTCATATGCATTTCCTGACTCCCGTTTTCCTAGTATTCTGCATGGCCCAAATTTCTTCATCTTCAATTTGTTATAAGTCTTGGCAGGAAATCTCTCCTTCCTGAGATGCACCATGACCTCATCTCCGATTTCAAACTCCTTGAACTGCAGCTTCTGGTCTGCCCTTGTCTTGTATTGAGTATTCATTTTCATAATTTGTTTCCTTACTTCTTCATGCAGACTTTTCATGTGTTCCGCAAATTCTTCTGCCTCGGCACTGCACTTTTATGTCTTGTCCAACTTTCTCAGTTCAGACACATTTCTAGGACTATTCCCATATATTATCTGGAATGGAGATTTGTTGGTGCTCTTATTAACTGAACTGTTATAAGAAAATTCCGCCTGTGGTAAGACCAAATCCCATCCCTTGGGCTGATCTGCTATCAAACACCTCAATAAATTACCCAAGCTTCTGTTCACCACCTTTGTCTGTTCGTCAATCTGCGGGTGGTATGCAGAACTGAATTTCGTATATGTATTCATCTTCTTCCACAGTAGTTCTCCGTAAGTACCCAACAAACTTGGTATCTCTGTCAAAAACTATGCTTCTTGGTAGACCGTGAAGTCGTACCACTTCCTTGAAGAATAATCCAACAATGTGAACTGCATCACTTGTCTTCTGGCAAGGGATAAAATGTGCCATTTTGGAGAATCGGTCAACCACTACAAATACAGAGTCATTTCCCCTCTGTGTTCTCGGCAATCCAAGAATAAAATCCATGCTTATGTCCTCCCATGGCCTCTTAGGCACAGGTAATGGCTGGTATAATCCTGTATTTTGCTTTATGCCCTTTGCCATCTGACATATTCTGCATCCTTGCACAAACTTCCTCACATCTTGCTGAAGTTGTGTCCAGTAATAATTTTCATCCACTAGGGCAATAGTCTTATCCCTACCAAAGTGCCCAGCCAGTCCTCCACTGTGCTTTTCCTTGATCAAGTTCTCCCGCATGGAGCTCCTTGGAATGCATAATTTGCTTCCCTTGAACAGCATTCCATCTTGGATTAGGAAATCCAACCATTTTGTCCGGTCCACCGTAACAGTGTTAAGCAAGCCTTCCAGGCTTCGCAAAATCTGGATCTGCAAGGTACAAACCCTTCGGCTCTTCAAATCCCACTATTTCCACCGTCAATCTAATCGCAAAGTCCGCCTTCTCGCTCAAGGCATCCGCAACCTTGTTTGATTTCCCACTTCGTGCTTCAACGACAAAGGTATAACTTTGAAGGAATTCTACCCACTTCATGTGCCTTTGGTTCAGCTTTGTCTCGATCGTTAATGTATTGTAAAGCCCGATGATCAGTAAAGAGAACAAACTCCTTTGGCAGCAAATAGTGTCTCCACTTCTTCAGGGCCTGAACTATAGCATAAAATTCTTGGTCATAAACTGAATACTTTTTCTAAGCATCATTTAACTTCTCATTGAAATAAGCAACTGGCTTGCCTCCTTGACTCAGTACAGCCCCTATTGCACCGCCACCGGCATCACAACCACCCGAAATACCTTGTCAAAGTCCTGGAAGTGCCAAAACAGTTGTTCTGTGACCTTTCTCTTTAATATATCAAAGCTCCTTTCAGCCCCTAATGTCCACTTAAACTCTTTTTTATCCCCCCTCATTGTTTCTGTGAGAGGTGCACAAATGCTGCTAAAGTTCTTTATGAACTTCCTGTAAAAGCTTGCCAGACCATGAAAGGATCTTACTTCCGTTGTGCTTCTTGGGGTAGGCCATTCGATGATGGCTCTCACCTTCTCTAGGTCCATTTTTAGGCCTTCTGCTGAGATTACAAATCCCAGGTATACTAACTCCTTCTTAACAAAATTACACTTTTTCAGATTTATTAATAACTGCTCTTTCCGCAGCTTTTCAAAAACTCTCGTAATATGTATTAGGTGTTCCTCCAGGGTTCTGCTGAAAATTAATATGTCATCTAAATACACAATGACAAACTTTCCCATAAATTCCTTCAGCACTTCATTCATCAGCCGCATGAAGGTACTCGGTGCATTGGACAGCCCAAATGGCATGACCAACCACTCATACAAGCCTTCTCTTGTCTTTAAGGCTGTCTTCCACTCATCTCCCTCCCGGATACGGATCTGATGATAGCCACTTTTTAAGTCAATCTTTGTGAAGTATTTAGCTCCACTTAAACAGTCCATGATATCATCCATCCTTGGCAACGGGAATCTATATTTAATAGTGATTTTATTGATGGCCCGTGAATCTGTACACATCCTCCATTCTACATCCTTCTTTGGCGCCAGCACTGCAGGTACTGCGCATGGGCTCAAACTTTCCCGAATCAATCCCTTCTCTAAAAATTCCCGGACCCGTCTATTTAACTCCTCGCTTCTACAGGTGTCATTCTGTGTGCAGCTTTATTTGGCAAGCTTGACCCCGGTACCAAATCTATATGGTGGCTAATTTTCCTTACTGGGGGTAAACCCTCAGGCACATTGTCAGACACAATATCTAGAAATTCCTCCAGTAGATCCAGGACTTCTACTGGGGTATCCTGGCATTCCTTCTCTCTTGCTCTAGGGATTATTGCATAGCGTAAATGTTCATGCTTCAATCCGTCCAGGAACTTTCTCCCCTCAACTAAACAGATTCTGGAATTGTTACATACCTTTTCATCTGCATCCTTCAAGGGCTTTAGTTTATGGCGTACACTATTCTTTGTCAATGAATAGGTGTTGGCATGACCATCATGCACTGCACTCCGGTCAAACTGCCAGGGCCTCCCCAAAGAACATGTGGCAAGCATCCATGGGCGGGGATGTCACACAGGACCTCATCACAATAATTTCCAATGTTAAATTTAACAGAGCACTGTTCATTGACCAAAGCTCTGTGGTCCTTCTGTAACCATGAGACCCGGTATGGGTGTGGGTGCTTCTTCATTTCTAACTGTAGCTTTGTAACCATTTCCTCATAAACCAGGTTATCCGTGCTACCATTATCAATAATAACATTGCAAACCTTGCCCGCACACTTACATCTGGTGCGGAATAAAATTCTTCTCTGGTCTGTGTCCTCCTCATTCAACATGACTCTTCTTACAATCATTGCTTCTCCTCTCTCCACTTCTCTGAAATGCTCAGACTCAGCATCTTCCTCTGCCAAAGCAGCTCTGGATGGACCCTCAGGCCTCTTGTTCATCCTTTCTCGGTGTTGTGGACACTCAAATTCCCGGTGTCCTTCTTCACCACAAGTGGAAACATGTTCCACGAAATACTCCTCTTCCAAATCCTCGTCCGGATCCACCCCGCCCTCTTGGGTAGTCGTTTCCGATCTCTGGGCCGATAAACATCCTCTTCCCTTTGATCTGGGTTACTACCGGCTTCACCAGTCTTCTTCGGGTCTTTGTACTTTTCTCCACTGGTCCTCCCACTAGTTCTTCCACCTCGGCCCCTTCCTCTTTGCTTGCCTTCAAACCTCCTATTTAGCTTTTCTTCCACCTTTAAGGCAAATTGGTAAGCAACCTCAATGGTGCTTACCCGAACCAGGCTCAGTTCCTCCTGGATACCGAGTCTCAACCCGTTGATATAACGGGCCACCTTTTCTTTGTTGGCCTCTAAATGCCCAGTTCTAATGGAGATCTTGTAAAACTCCTCGGTGTACTCTTGGACAGTTTTGTTTGTCTGCCTCAAACTTTGCATTTTTCTTAGCAGATCCAACTCGTAATCTGCTGTGATGAACTATCTTTTCAGCTTCTCCACCATTCTCGTCCCATCTTGTTATTCTCTCCTTCCCTCGTCTATTCCTCTCCAACTGTATTCCCCTCCACCAAATACTGGCATGACCCTTCAACTTGGTCTTAGCAAATCTGACCCGATTAGGGTCTTCAACCTCCTCGTACTCGAAATACTCCTCTAGATCATTTATCCAGTCAATCACTTCTTCTGGATTTAAGTTACCCGAGCATGTGGAAACCTCCATTTTTTGTTTCTTTCCAATCTGAGAGATGGCCTTGTATAACCGGGCTTGTGCAGGATCCATGGCCTCTTCATCTTCCTCAGATTGGTCTTCTTCTTCAACTTCGTCCTCACTTTCCTCATCCCTTCCGGGCTCGTGCCTTCTGCATAACTCTGCTTGTAGGGCTTGGACTTGTCTCTGCAGGGCTCGAAAGTCTTCGGTCGGCACCACATTTCCTACTCCGCCACGGTTCCTTCGTGGAGGCATTATATTATATATATATTTTTTTATAAAATCCTTCCACAGATCCTGGTGTAACTGCCTCCCTCCGGTGATCTGTTACACGCTCAGGAGCTTCCGCTCTGATACCACTTAATGGAAAGCCGGGATTCACACAAACACATTCATGGTAATTTCATCGTAATTTCATTAAATTGCTTAATACAGTTTACAGTAGTCTTTCCAGCCTACAACTTCTCCCTCAATCCCGAACTTCACCATCCTGCAACCCTTACAAATTTTGAGTATTTAACCGAGGCCTCGATCCTCCAGGAATTTAATGCTCCCGCCCAACAGCAAATTCAAAATTCTATTTCCCCCGGTTCCATTTTCAAATTATGGTTTTCTGCCATAAATGGGCAACTGCCGATCCGCCCAGAAGCTTTCATTAATGGCTTCCATACCCTACACTGGCCACTTGGTTCTGACTGTACTCTGTACTGTTGTTTCTTCCATTAAGTCGTTACCTGCAATGGTTGCGTTGCCAGAAAGAATAACAAAAGAATGCGTGGTCGACACCTTCCTCGTCTTGTCTCCATACACGTAGCCAACCGTCTTTAAATCTTGCCACGCCTTCTCCAAGTCGTAATATAAATGATGCACGTACCCCTTTACAATTTTCATGATACACGTGGCCTTCCACGTGTCAAATCTGGTCTTGCTCGGTCGTCCGCTGTTTTCTTTAGTATTGACTTTACTAGGCTGCGATATCGTGACATGTCGTGATATTGTGACCCACAGTGCCTCCAATAAGCTAAAGTTCCTTTGGGGTCGTGAAATCATGACAGGTCATGATTTCGTGACCCCCTCCCCCTTCCCTCTGTGCCTTTACTCCGACGAAGTCTTTGCCATGTCCTCCGCTTTGCATTTGCTTTTGGTCTGCCTTAAGATCTTGCCACGTGGTAGTTTCGCACTGGTCACGATATCACGACAGGACCTTCACCCTCCGCCTTGCTCCACACCACCGTCACGATATCGTGACGTCGTGATATCGCGACGTCTGTGGCCTCCGCCTTAGCTTTTAAAACACTGTCGCGATATCGTGACATTGCGATATCATGACACAACTTAACGAATTACAACACAGCTTTCGGAGGTCGTGATTTCGTGACCTCACCCCCCTGCTTTACCAAAACTTCCCAAACTAATCATTGATTTACAAAACTCCTTCCAAGCTAAAAATAGGTAAGTAAAGATGCAAAACTACTTAGAAAAATTAGAAATTTTTTGGAGATGCAAGATTGCTCTACCATTGCCGGATGCTCCTGCATCATTGGCTTGTAAATTGATATGAGCTAGTTGCTCATCTTTTTCTCTTAGAAGCTACTCATATTGGTGCAAAAGCATTTCTCTTTGTTTATCATGCTTGAGAGCTTCCACTAGCTCTCGCTCTTTATGTGATGCATTTTTTAACCATCGCATGTAGTTATATTATGATTTTGAAGAGGACTCATGTTTGTCTAATTATATTCTTGTGGTTTTGATTCATAGATTCCTCAAAGAAATCTCTGTTATTTCTTTGCTCTTTATAGCTACTGTTATCCATTATGTGTATTGATAAGTGTCTCTATGGTCAGAATATGCATGAGACTTTCAGAGTTACTCTAAAGAATCCCTAGGTTGAAAGGTGCATTTAGAAGTAACAGTTCGTGAACTTCTAGATGCAAAATTTTCTATGACTATGGTTCTGGGAGGTGGCCTCAGAAGTAACCGATCTAACTCATATAACTGTCTTGTTTTCCATGACTGGTCCCTTGGGGTGCCATTTTCTGTAATGAGGTCATAATCTATTGGAATCCTTCCTCTTGTTTGAAGGGTATCTTATTTTTTATGTCTATGAATGGATGTAGCTCCAGTTTATTACACTTCAGTGGGCAAACCTATTCTTAATGTCTCAAGTGAAGTTTGAGATGTTGTGACTCTTGGGTGTCTTTTTTGTGGTTAGGGATTTGTGGCCCTATCTTCCCTCCATGAGGATGGATATGGGGAAACATCTTCATCCCTATGCGAAGAATGGGATCTAGAACCCTACTTATTTCCATGTGGGGAGGAAACTATTGAAGCATCCTCATGTCTTTGAGAAGTTTTTATGTGTTTAGAGGAATGCCTTGAGGTTTCATCGTGTCTCCTTTATGATGGTGGTCGTGAATCCTCTTTGTGTTTTTGTGATTTAGTTCCATGATTTGACTCTCAATTTGGGGTTTCTTGAGGAGATCCCCCAAGGGTTTAATTATCATCTCGTAGACTCACGAAACTATGTCTCACGGTATTATGAGCATGTGGTTCAATGTTACTATGACTTCACCTATGGGTATGTGTTGCTTCAAATTCTCCCTCGATATTGGACCGAGGATGTTTAGTTATGGTTTTAACCATTGTGCTTGTGATTTTTTTTTTTTTGGATTGCAATTTAGATATAGCCAAACAATATCATGCAAGCGTTTATCTTGATTACCAATTTATGTATACTTTAAATTGTTTGATGTGTCTTTGATATGTTGTTGTTCTTATTTCCTAATATTGTTTTAGATTTAGAATATGGAGACTCATCCATAGTGGGAATCAAGAACACCCATGACAAACATGATTTTCTCAAAAATAGACTAGGGTACACTACTGAAGTCCGAGTGGAGGGTTCGCCTAGCTCTTCCACAATGAACCAATTTTTCCAATAGTGGGAGATAGTTTGAACACAAGTAACTTAGTACCACTATAAAGAAGTTACCAAATCCATTCTATGAAGATCTAGGGAGAAAGCTGGTGGAAGGAGATGAATGCCAATGTCACCAAATTGAATTGAAGGTTGGTGATGAAATCCAACTCTCCAATGTTAAAAACATGCGTATGTGTGTGTGGTTCATTTTAGATTTGCATAAAGTAAAATGCATCATACAACAGTAATGACTCTTTCCTATATGCTTGATATGAATGACATTTCACTTTTTAGAAAAGATGCATAACTAGTATGAGATTCATGAATGTACTCTACTTTGTGCAAATATGGCCTCTAAAAGGGTCTTAAAGCAAGTAAACCACCACACCATTTCTAGCATGTTGGATTCTCGAGAAAAATTTACAAGCATAAGCCGTTGTTCCTAGCAACACCCAGTGGAAATATAAAAAGCTCTAAGATGCACAAGATGCAAGTTATTTCCTTTCCATTCCTTAATTTTCCAAGTTAAAACATGTCTTAATGTTCACTATTTTATGAAAATAGAAGCAGATAAAATAAAATAAATCATCAAAAAAGTTGTACCAACCTCAAATCCAGCTTGGAGAACCAGTATTTTAACCTCTGCTGCACTCCAGTTCTAGCCGCTCTCAACCAAAGTGAATGATTCCTGGTCTCTGTAGACTAGAGCGGTTTATTTTCGGTCGTTGTAGACCAGAGTGGCTAAACCTGCACACAAAAACATGAATTAGTAAAGCAATAAAAAATAAAAACTAGGTAGGGGTCCCACCGTGATCACCATCTGTAGTGACTTGGGGGAAGCGGCGCACCATCCACTCACTCTATTTACAATTATTATTGAATATTTTAACATTTAACATGCATTAAATGAAAAAAAGCACAAAAGAGACACGTAGTTGAAGTACAAAGAAATAAATGAATGAATGCTTTGTATTGATATTTCCAAGATCCGATTACATATAAATCCCTCAATGGGATACCCTTCATTTGATACATGATTTTACACAAAGGGAGTAGTAGATGTATAAATTATCCCCTTGCAAGGGGTGATGCACCTTTACAGGCTTCACGATGATGCACACGAAATTGTATGAGGGCTTACAGATGCCTCCTTCTCTAGGTCTGATTCATAGAGGGATCCTCTTGCTTTTGTATATTTTAGATTTGTCTAATGAACCTATAGCCTTGTAAGCAATGAAATAACAACACATGCTTAGATGTCTAAGATTGCCTCCTCGGATGAGGCTGTTAGCAATGAATATGCTTAATGAAAACAAATGCAATGAAACTAGTACTATGAATGTAAATAAATGAAATAGAGCTTTTGCTAATGACATGAAAGCATAGATAAAGTAGAATAAAAGAAAATATCACCTAAACCCTAGACTAGGTTGCGGGCCACTCTCAAGGATAGCGGGTGCTAAGGTGGAATTTGTCTCCATTGATCCAAAGGATATGGGATTAAGTATGCTACTAATGTTAAATGATTATCGTATGTGCACAAATTATTACCTCTCAATTGGCTAGCACTTCGTTACTCCTTAAGGGTGCTCAGATTTTCTCTCTAATCCGACAGGGCTTTGCTATAGAATTATCTCCAAGGGAAGCTCTCCAAGTCTCCAAAAGCTCTCGTTAATGATCCAACCTATTCAAAATTTTGATATGTGATATGTGATGTTCCCTCTCTTTGTGCTCTTAAGTTTGCACCTTATAAAGTGTTTGAAGCCCTAGGTCAATGCTCAAACCCTAGGACTAAATCACTCATGCACATTGGATGTTAGCATGAGAATTTGAGCTTTTGTCTACCCTTTAAGGGTAGTTAACTAATGTCTAAATTTGGACTTGAGTCTTTCATGTAGACTGGCTATGAGGAGGAATGCAAAGTTATCCCCGCTCAACTTTATTGCATGCAAACTACCACTTTCACCCAATATTAGGCTATATTGGTGGCAAAAAGCATTTAAGTTTTAGTCGATGTCATCTACAACAACTAAGGTTTGGCTACTCTAAGCTGTAGCGATCAAAATCCAACCACTCTAGTCCATAGCGGCCAGGATTGGATGGGATGAGAATACCCAAAATAAGTGGTAAAACCACTTTTGATACTTGGAAGGTCCCAAGGTTTAGCCACATGATCTATGAATGTGCCCATGTGAGTAGTCTCCTTGAACATGTCATGTTTTAGGTGTCTATAATACCTATCATCGATCGTTGTATGTGCACCTGATAGACATTCCTACAATCATTCAACATCCCTGCAATGGGTTATCATTCCTATAATCGATCGTCATACTTGTAGCTAATTGATATATCAAATTTACCTACAACCAATCGAGGTTTTTGTAACCGATCCTCATACTTGCACCAGATCGACACACCTATAATTGATTGATATACCTGCAACCAATCATCATGCATATCACCAACCATCATGTCTATAACATATCATCATGTCTACAACTGATCATCATGCCTGCAATCGATCACCATGCCTACAATCAATCATCATTCCTACATTCGATCTTCATGCTAGTTGTCGATCGCCACACCTATAGCTGATCGAAATTCCTACAGCCGGTCATCATGCCTACATTTAATAATCATTCCTACATTTGATCATCACACCTATATCCGATCATCATACCTACAACCAAACATCATGCCTGCAACCGATCATATTTCCTACAGTCAATCGTCATGCTATCGGTCATCATATCAGCCTAAAGTCTTTCATATTGGCCTAAATCTTTTAACTATGTCGTACATTTTTAGATTTTGCAAACCAATATTCATAGCCCCCAACACAAAAAATTTGCCACAGTTTTAAAATTTTTGGATATAAATTAATGAAATTCACCATGGTTTGAAATTTTTTGGAGATAAATAAATGCAATTCGCCATGTATACTTCTACAAATTTCATTGGGATTCCAAGATAATTCGCCTTTATTTTATAAATAGATTTCGGGGCTGACCCTTTATGCATAACCCTGTGGTTGAGCTATCAGTATACATGGCAATTTCCATCATAACAAATAGGTTTATGTCATCAGTTGGTTTTCATAAATCATATTTGTAGCACGTTTCCATAGGTGATTTTTGTAGCTTGCTATTGACTTGTTTTCTCATGAGTTTGTTCATCTACATTCAGTGGTAAAATTTCTTATAGACTACCTACCTCTTGAAAACACAAAAATCTTACTTAATTTATATAAAATTACCAGCATATATCACATAATATCTCGTGGATCATTTTTATCAAAAATAATGTAAATTATGCATATTGTTCATCAAAACATATGCATGACCATCATATCTATATCTACAAACTAGAATAAAATTACATATTATGATCATAATTCAACACTCATAACCCTAAAATTCAAACTAATGAGGTGTGATGCGTAGTCGTTATACCATCATTAATTCTCAATGAATTTGTCAATCTAGGGCAGTGTACAAGGCTATCTGCGAAAGAAGAAGTGAAACAACTATAACTTAGGTCAATCTAGAGCAACAGGTCTTATTGGTGGAACCGGTTGTGTGGGGGGTTTTGGGACATTCCTATCTCTAAATTGCATGAATTAAACCCTAATATAAGTTGCAAGATTGGAAACTAATCATTAAATACAGAAATGAAGTCCTAATTACAATTGCAAAATAAGACCTAATTATGTTGCAGAAATAACAGTTGCAGAATTGAAAGTCTGATCCTAATTGCAGAAAGGAAATCTAATTACTTTTGTAGCAATGAAATTATAATTCTAACATGAAAATGAAAACTGTCAAGGTTCTGTAATAGAAGGTTTTCAATCTTCTATGCAGGATTTGAAAGCAAAACATAAAATGCAAAAAATTGCTAAAAATAGTAAATTCTGGGAATAACAATCTGAAATAAAGTGGAAGCTTGCTGAAAGTAAATATTACAGCTAAAAAATTAAACACAAGATTAATCTAAGCATGAATAAACTAAGACTACAAATATTGTTAGCTATTTACAAGTAATTGAAATAACAAGTTCTACAACTCATTTTGCTGCAGCAAAATTAGAATAAAAACCTGCTTGTTAGTCCTCCTCCTAGGTCTGGAAGTGGCTAGTCTCCTTGTCCAGAAGAAGGTATAAGTCTCTCTCTCTCTCTAAATCTTAATCACACTCATTTACAAGCAATATGAAATAGAACTAGTGCACTTTATTGATTAAAGAACATGATTACAATAATTCATCAGAAACTCGTTACAGACTCGTAATGACCAAATTCTACCTATTTTTTGTTTCTTCCTAGCTTCCTTACTTTCTACTTCCTGCTGCTACTACTCTACCTCTTAGCTCAACCTGAAAAAAAGCAATATTTATAGATGTCCTATGGTCTGATTACAAACAAAGAATATCTCAAAAGATCTAATCCTACAATGCTGCAACAAATTCTGGTTTTATCTTAGAAGAGGATTAAAACTTGATATTTCCCTTAATGATGGCTTTGGTCGGCAATGACAACAAATACAGATGGAAGATCTTTTCCTTTACCTTTTCCAACCTTTATTTCCCTTTTTTTGGCTTTAGAAATCGGTCAACAAGTCAAAAAGCACATTCTATTTTCATTTCGAAGATAAGTGGCTTCATTCCGAAGACAATGCAATTCTCATTTCGAAGATCGCTCATTCCGAAGATACTGCAATTCTCATTTCGAAGATACTGCAATCCTTCATTTTGAAGATCTGCTCATTCCGAAGATAATGCATTCTTCATTCCGAAGATCCGCTCATTTCGAAGATGCTGTGTTCTCTCATTCCGAAGATATCTGTTCATTTCAAAGATACTTCGGAATGAACAAATGTGTGCTTTTCTAGTGATTTATTCTACATATCTTAGGTGGGTTATCTCCTAAGATCAAATTCCAATGGTCTTCATTTCTTTTCACATGTGAATTCCATGCCTTGCTATTTATGGACAGTTGGCTGGAATTTACATGGGAAAGACCAGTTTTTGTTGCATAGCAACAGTTTGCTTGCACTGTTGCTAGATTTAGGTGAAATAATTGCTTGAGACAAATAAAAACATGATTAGTGAAATGCTACTATTATTCTAAGCATATCCCATTTTAGCAAATCATAGCAAAAAGAAAACAAAACTATGCAAAAAGCTATAAAATCAACATATAATATTCCAAATACATTGATCATGCAAAATGGTTAATATACAGCATATTGAATCAACTTAACTAACATATTAGATTAAACATAAGAGTTTATAGGTATTTTTAGTGTTCAAAACATGTTATGATTGAGGCATTTATAGGCCTCATCATTTTCCCCCCAACTTATATTAATGCATGCCCTCATGTATTCTGTTGGGCTATGGAATCACATATGTCCATGTTTAGATTCCATGACCTATAGAATAATTTTTTGCCTATATAATACCCCCTGTTTTCCTGAATGTTTCTGAGCCAGTATTTAAATTGTTCATCAGGCTAGGCATCTTCCTCAAAGTAGAATGGAACTGGAGTAATGATGGTCGGAGGCCTAAACCTGAGACCTATCCAGTTATGTTGCATGATTTGAATTAGCTGGATTACACCTTCTGCTCTTCTTCTAGACCATTCTAAGTTGATGGGGGAGATGGGTTCTCTTTTCCTCAAAGACATGGAAAGTTTAGCTCATCTATCTCTGCACACTGACAATGCTGGGAAAAAATTGTGATCACAAAAATTATTGAATCTGGCCACACAAGTCCCTTAAGTTGTTCAAGTACATCCTCTTTATATCATCCCCGTTCATCATTGAGAAGTGTTGCCTCGGTGATAACTAGGTGATTTGGTCGGGATTGCTCTGACTAACAACTTAGCCCTGGTTTTAATCTCTTTATTCTGCTTTTTCTCTTGATCCTAGTAAAGTTGATTATGCAAAGTAGACATAAATGCTCTCAACTGAACATCTCCAATGTAGATTTGAGGATGAAACTCAACTTCCTCTGAATGAAGAAACTGTGTAAAAATAGTTCACACAGGAGATTTTTTTGCTCAAAAGGAATGTCAAAGTATGATTCTAGGAAATCTGTAGTTGTGTCCAATTTATATGGGAGGTTTGAACTAATCCTCATGACCTGCCATCTGAGGTATTTTTCCTTCAAAATAAGGCTGTTTAATCTGGCTGGTTGTCTAAATTGGACTAAAAATTCAGCAATTTGGCATAAGTCAGACACCTTTTCTTTCAATGCCTGAATTTTTGTTTCCTTGGCCTCTAGCTATTTTGCTTCCAATTTGAAATTTTTAGTTTTAGTGGCAAGTTGCTCATATTTAATCATCCAGCTAGCTATGTCTGCATTGTACTGCTTTAGAGACACAATATTAGGTGGTCTAACTATAGGTGGAATCCTAGGTATCATATCAACTTGAACTCCTTTTTATGCCACTTCTACTTGTTGATCATATATCAATAATTCTACCTGTACCTCCTTATTTGCTATTTCTATGGGGTTGTCATCAGATAGTAATTCTACTTGTACCCCCTTATTTACTGTTTCTACTGAAAGTGTAATAGTTTGGAATGCAGGGACCATAATAGGAGTACTTACTTGAACATTTTATTGCTACTGGGACTATTCCTATGTTGGTGGCTCATCTTCAACATCCTCTACTATGCTCTTTATCATTTTTGAAGCATCTTCAGAACAAGAAGGCAATGCTTCAGAATGAGATGGTGCTACTTCAAAATGAACAGGCACTTCTTTAGAATGAAGGAGTGCTACTTTAGAATGAACAGGCACTTCTTTAGAATGGAGTGCTACTTCAGAATGAACACCCATGTTTGTCTCAATAGAGTCATCTACCCTTGATAGACCCAGAAGCAATTGAGCCAAATTGTCTTCATCAATGGATACAACTGGCTATTTTTTAGATTGTAACAACATTCTTCTTAATGCTGCCACTTCCTGCTATAACTCTACAATTTTTCTTTTCTGTACCTCAATGATGCTTTCTTTCTCTAAAATCCATCTGGTCTATGTTTTGACAACACTCCTTGCTACCCTTAGCTGCTCTGTGATGTCTTCCACTTCTGTTTCTACTTTAGAAGCTGATGCAGACAAATCAGCTATAGTTGGCTGCTCAACCAATATCTCCTCTTCTTCTGCAACAATTTGTTCTTGTTCAGGAGGCTCTGTGAGACTGTCTATAAGGGTATCTACCATATTTGTAGCCTGTTGAATTGTAGCTTCCTCCAAATTATCCTGCTCAATTTCTGCCTTAGCTATCTATTCAGGGAATTCGAGAAATTTTTTAGAGGCTAGTTGTATCTCTGTGACATCTGGGCTGCTTGGTCTATCTTATTCCTCCATAACCTATTCTGCAATTTCTTTCAAATGGATTCTTGTAGACCTCCTAGTTCTAGATGCAAACTTCTTCTTTTTGCTCAGTTTTCTGGTGGTAGCAGGGGTCATGGGGTTAGTTTTAGATGCCTCTGTTTCCCTTGTTGTTTCTACCTCTGTTTAGTTAAGTGCTTCATTTCTTTGTTCTGTCAAATCAGTTGTAGCCTTAGAAAAATGAACCTTTTTTTGTCTTTCTATTCTGCTTCCAGTTTCAGATCCTCTTCTCTTTTGTTTCTTGGTTCGTGAAGTTGAGGGTTCAGGAGCAAGGTTTTATGTTGCTACTACTAGGTGTGTTTATCTTTCTATAACAGCTTCTATAGGACCTTCTATAGTTTCCTCTGCAACATTTTCTACAGTAGCTATTTCTTCTTCTACAGCAACATCAGCAGTATCTGGTTCTTCTTCTTCCTCATCTTCATCCCTAAAAATGACATCATTTAGGGTAGAGTAAAACCTATCAAAAATCCTAGGGTTTCCTCTAAAATGGTGTTGGCAAACTAGTTTGATGAGGCCATGATGGCGAAGGCTTCCTTTACCCTCCTGATATCTCTTTGCCATGTTTTTTAACTCTTGATACAGATCCAGGGGAAGATTTACCCTAAATTTTGGTTGTTTCTCACCATGTCTGAGATGGTTCAAAATTCATAGATGATGCCCTGATAATAGCACATACTGCCCTTCACAGGTTAGGAATTTAATTACCCAGGTGGCTACTTCATCCTAGGGTTCCTGTAGGCTGGACCTTTTTAACCCTTTGCATGTGTTGTTATGGGTTAAATACTTTGGCTCTCTATCATTTTCTTCTACAAACTGATTAACTACAATTTCCAATGTATTCTTACCAGATCTAAAAATTGAAATCCCTTCTAATGGCAGCTTAGTAATCTGACTTAAAATTTTAGAGGTTACCTCAATAGTCATGTCGTTTACATGTGCTCGGTTGTTTCTAAATGTATGGGCGAACATGCCAGCCAAATATTTAGAAGACCCATTAAACTTATCCAGAAATGGCATAAACCCTTCATCTTCAAAAATTTGCACAACTATCAGATTTTCTCGGAGGTAGGTGGTATCTGCAGGTTCTGTTATGATCTTTTGCCCCATATTTTTTGTTAAAAAAACCATACACTGCTGCTGCTATTCTTCTGCTGGATCTTTGTTTTTTATGTTGTAGATTTGCAGAGTTTTAATTTGAAACCTTCATTGCCCTGTTTCTCGTCTTCTTCTTCGAAATGAACTGTAACCTTAGCACTGTACTTAGTAAACATGTCTTCAAAAAAGAAGGTGGCATGCATTTCTACTGTTGCACTGAACACCTGTCCGTGAATGATTGTGTGGACGTCCTTGCCGTTATATCCACCTCATTTGGTTTTGCAGATTCTCACGTGCGTGTTTATTGGGATTAAAAATTGGTGGCATATGGTTGGTCACATCCTTCGTAATTTTGATATTTTCCAATGGGTGCAAAAAAAAACCATGTGCTGATTGACACGTGTTCCTTTATCACATGCAACTAAAAGAGTTTGATTTTGTCGTACCTTGTCTTCTTGGATGCCACGTGGAAACGCTCTTTCCAAAGATTATAACTTATTGCGCAAACAAAAACTTCATTCCGAAGACGAGTCTTCATTCCAAAGACAAATCCTCATGCCAAAGATTATAACTTCATTCCGAAGATAGGTCTTCATTCCGAAGACAAATCTTCTTTGCAAATTTAAATCTTCATTCCAAAGATCAATCCTCATTCCAAAGATCAATCCTCATTCCAAAGATCAGGCTATATTGTGAAGGTAAATCGTCATTCGAAGATAGATCTTCATTCCAAAGACAGATCTTCATTCCAAAGATAGATCCTCATTTCGAAGATGATGCAGCAAGTCGTCATTCCGAAGACCAAGTTTCATTCTAAAGACAAATTGTCATTCCGAAGACAAAGTTTCTTTTTGAAGACAAAGTGCAACATTCATTTTGTTGTCATTCCGAAGACAATTTCAATCCGAAGATAATACAACAGGCACTATTTTTGGCATTCTTGTCCCGAAGATTAGGCATAAATCAATATTTTCATTTTCAAAACATGTCTTAAGTATGCCAACTATTATGAATACCTTTTATGCTAATGGTTAATTGTCATATACTATACACCAATCATTTTACAATGAAGAAATGTAAGAAATATATACCTGATAAAAATAGTTAATGCCGCTTTGAAGAATGACTCGCCTTTATTGATGTTCTGCTGAGATTTTATGCAACATTTCAAAACAAGTGCACTTGGTGAATTTGTACAATGATGGTTCAAAAATTTCTGAAGGTTATGCATGCCAGAAAACCGGTTTTCATGCATACCAACCTAGTAGTGCCTTAAGAAAAGGTTTTCACTGCTGAGTTATTCATTTTTCTCTCTCTTTTTTTTCTTGATTTTCCCTTTTTTTTTTTTTTTACCTCTCCTTTTCTCTTTTTTTTTTTTCTTTTTTTTTTTCTTGATCCTGACTATGCCCATGAAGGAATTTCATGATTTCCCCTGAAACCATGCCCATGAAGGAATTCATACTCGGAATTTATTCATCTTTTTGTTTTCTATTTTTTTTTTGTATTTTCTGCTTTTTCTTGAAATCCATGATCATGCTGATTGTTTTGAAGTGGAAGAGGGAATCTCTTCCATCTGTTGTGTATCCAAACTATCAAGTTGCTACAAGAATTCCTATTTAGTCAGAGGTGTATGGTACACTCTGAGGCGATGTCCATTCACTACCAACTTTCTTTGTGACCCATCAATAGGAAATAGATGAGCTTCTCCATTGTCAAATACCTCCTCAATCTAGTAAGGTCCCAACCATCTAGTTCTCAGTTTTCCAGGGAAGTCCTCATAATGAGAATCAAACAGTAAAGCCCAATCTCCTTGTTGAAGTTTTCTCTGCTAAATGTGACTATCATGCCACAGCTTCCTCTGCTCATGAATTACTTCAGTTTGGTGCAGAGCATCCAATCTAAGTTCATCCAATGCATTCAGCTACATAATCCTGTTTGTTTGTGCCTGTGACAATTTAATTCCAATTTCTAGTGCTGTGCGCAATGTTAGTAGCTCAAATTTAATAGGTAAGAGAGGCTTTTTACCAAAGACTAGTTCATAAGGTGTGAATCCAGTAGTTGAAGAACACAAGCTTATACTGAGAGGGGGGGTGAATAGTATAAGACCTCTTTTTACTTTTTCCTTTATACTTCAAAATAGTAAAGCAATATACCCAAAACAATATCAAAACAATGCACAATATCATCCACAAAGTGACACCAATTTTAACGTGGTTCACCCAAAATCTCGGGCTACGTCCACAAAACTTTTCTCTAAAAGTTATCTCAAAGTTCTTTGGGAAACCTTCCCAATTACAATGTTTATGAGCCTCGGCCCAAAGGAGACACCTTCCCCCAATTTGAATTTATGAGCCTCTGCTCAAAGGAGATACCTTCCCCTTTGCTCTGGAAATGATCCCTCAAAATATCAACTACCTCTACCTCTTGCCAGCACGTGGAACTCCTTTCCATCGAAGACCTCCTGTCCTTAATGCTTAGCCTAAGAGACCTTTGCCTTCTATGATCACGTCCACAACAGCTCAACTACTTGTACCAAACACAGTCAATCGGTCTAGTATAAGTCTTCCTCTGTCTATCAGATCTGTCCAACTCTTTGAACAAATCAATCCTCTACACATAAGCCTTCTCAAAGACTTGCCAAATTTGTCCTCAGGTTCTTCTCAAAGAACCAATGCACCTCTGTCCTCAAGTTCTTTGATAGAACTCTCAAAAAATCAGCTCACAAGTCCTCTGCTAGGACCTATCCAAATATGCTCACAAGTCCCCATCGAAACCTATCCAAAACCTGCTCACAAGTCCCCATCGAAACCTGTCCAAAACTTGCTCACAAGTCCCCATCGAAACCTGTCCAAAACCTCAGCAAGATCACCAAGAAAAACTTGCTTAGCATGAACCCACAAATAGAATTGTTAGAGACCCAATGTCATTTATAAACCTCATAGAAGCATAAAGATAATTGTTAGAGACTCAATATGTTCTATACTTAACTCCCAATCTCAATCTCAAATCTCATAGAAACATAAAGAGAATTGTTAGAGACCCAATATGTTCTATACTTAACTCCCAATCTCAATCTCAACTCAATCTCAATCTCAAAATAATAAGATAGATGTAGTATGCTTTTCTCAAGAATATGAAACACAACCCCAACAATTGCCAACCATGCAATATCTCATATAACAATGATACTTATATTCTTTTCACCAACAACTAGGGTTTCATCATCTCAATGCAAGTAGCAAGACTTACTAACATAAAACCTAGTGCAAAAAATGCTTCCTCTTCCTCTACTAGAATTATGCATTCACCCAAAAACTCATCAATGATTTTAATGCATAAACAATCTTCAATATCCAGAAAATAAGATTTACACCAAAAATACCTAGTAGACAACCTTTTCACTCCAAACTCAATTTCAAAAAATATGCCATCAACAACATACATGGAATAAGTTGCCCATACCTTTACTTTGATGAAGAAGGAGAACTCAAAATCTGTCACAACACTAACTCTCAATTTGCCACCAATTAGAGTTAGCAACTATACAATAATACACAATAATAAAGATCCAAAATAACACCTTATTTCTCCAACCTAGTAAAAATCACTAGAAGTATAATATACATAGAAATTAAAACCTCTTTACACCTTATTACTCCACATAAACATTAAACATCAATAAAACAATGTCAAAGCAAATATGATACATTAACCTTATACCTCCCGCGCATTCACAGCCACCATCCTTTGCACACCATGACCAAAAGAAAATTACCAACGAAGAGAATCGAACTCGGCACCTCTGCCTTCTAGTGCTTTCACTTAAACGCTACTGTCGTTGGGTCACAAGTTCCCAACAAAGTAATACTGCGCTGCCCTCTCTTTTATCTTCCTTTGATGCCAAGAATCTAGAAAACGTAAACGTCTTCCACAAGCCACATGCAAACTGGTGAGCACTGTCCAAAACGTAAGTCACTGAATGCTTGCATTAATCATCTCACAACACAATGCTGA
Source organism: Wollemia nobilis (assembly GCA_028583015.1). NCBI lineage: Eukaryota > Viridiplantae > Streptophyta > Pinopsida > Araucariales > Araucariaceae > Wollemia > Wollemia nobilis. The sequence continues at coordinate 4,206,186 of JAQPPZ010002819.1, forward strand.
AAAACGTAGTTCAGGTGCAATTGCCAATCCACTAACGTCAAGCAAAAAGGTAAGGATGCAGCCCAAGCTCAAATCCGAGTATGACAAGCATGATTTCCAAGACACAGAACAAGCATGATTTCAAAGACGTCAATTAGAGATTCAAAGACATAGAGCAAGCTCAAATCGAAGACACCAAGTGCTATTCAAAATATATAGAGCAAATGCAAATCGCAGACGCCAAGTGCAAATCGAAATATATAGAGCAAATGCAAATCACAGACACCAAGCACAAATTGAAAGATATAGAGCAAATGCAAATCGTAGACGCCAAGCGCAAATTGAAAGATACAGAGTAAGCACAAATCGCAGATGTCAAAATTAATCAGAGGTGCTCACTTTAGAAAATCATCCCCACTTATATAGACATTTTTCCTTAAATGTTTGACGTCGGCGCTCCTCCAACGATGGCAACATATCAGAAAAATAATTCTTTTTTCTTCCGTCGCTTAAGGGTTGAAAGACCCTTTAATAATAATTAAAATAATAATTATTATTATTTTATTAATAATAAATTAAACTTGGACCTTTGACAAAGGTTTGAGTTAATTTAATTATTAATAATAAACATGGACCTTTGCATTAAGTTAAGCTTGGTTTTAATAAAAACCCTTAATGAGTTCAAATGGTTTTAAGAAAAACCTTTAACCTTGTCACCATGGTTTTAATAAAAACCCTTTAACATAATGAAGCTTCTCAAGATATGCTTGACATCACACTCTTTTGATATCAACACAAAAATGCCTTTTGACATCAATGACAACTTATACATTTGAGCAAAGGCAATGTACCCAAAGTACCCAAAATTGCCAACAATCTCCCCCTTTGTCATTGATGGCAAACCTTTACTAAAAACACTTCTCAAGAGCCAAAACTGAAACCAACTGAAACCAACTGTGCTAACAACTGAGAATATTCCTTTGAAGTTTTGCTCCCCTTGACTTGAAGCTTTCCTCTTCACTTTGAAGCTCTCCCCCTTACTCATATCTCTCCCCCTTTGTCATCAATGGCAAAGGGCCACCTTTGGGGCTTGGGACTAAGAATTAGCCTCTTAGCTTAGTCCCTCCCCCACCTCCTGATGAGGTGATTAATTTTGGGGTGGGAGTAAAACTCCCATTAGGCACTGATCATCATCAATATCTATAACTTCCTTGCTAGGCCTTCTCTTGAACTCTTTGTCCATATTCCTGTTCCTGTCACTGTTCTTATTCTTGTTCTCATCCCTGTTCTTATCCATGCCTTGATCCTTGGACCTGATCATTCCACTGTTCCTGTTCCTATATTCTGGAATTTCAGCTCTACACTGTCTGATTGTGTGACCTTCATTGTTGCACTTATAACAAGTAACAATGTTATTTCTTTTAGGCATACCTATTCTTTGGATCCACCAATTCTGACCAAACCTGTTTTGACCAAACTTGTTCTGACCAAACCTGTTCTGGCCAAACCTGTTCTGATCAAACCTATTTTGACCAAACCTGTTCTGATCAAACCTGTTCTTGATATTTGCCTTGCAATAAACTGCCTTGTGCCCAAACTGTTGATAAGAGTAGCAATACCCTTGAAAGAAATTACCACCTCTGAAACTGTTATTTACCTTCTTCACTTGAGCCATGCAATGTGAAGCTATGTAACTAAACATGTGACAAGCAAAACATCTGCCTTGAAACTTTCCTTTATTTGACCTCTTAGGCTCTAAAAACTTCTTCTTCTCATTCTGAATTCTATTTTCTATTTCTGTGCATCTATCATTCAAGGACTCATGATCTGAAATACTTTCCCCATCAGAACTCTCTTCCTTTTGGAGTCTCTTACTAGACTCTCCAACTTGTTCCTTATGAGCATTAACAAAACCAAGGCCTATTTTATCTGTTGTCTTTCTTTGACCTTTGATGAGAGACTTAACCTTTTTGGAGCTATCTTGAAACCTGTGAAGCTTATCCTTGTACTCTTTAGTTTCCTCTTTCAAAGAAGCCATTTTCTGTTCTAACTCACTATACTCAAGAACCTTAGACTCTAACTCATCCTTGAGTTCTTGTGTCTTAGCTATAAAGAATTCAAGACTTTTTATAAGATCATATCTCTCCATACAACATTCATCTAACTTATCCTTGAGTCTAGCATTCTTCTTTATTTCCTTTTTCAAAGCACTAAGAGCACTAATAAGTTCACCTTTAAGATCTACTTCACCTTCCTCTATATGTTTGCTTTTAGAATCATCAAAGCCTTTTTCATATTTCTTATCACTAGAGGTGCTACCCTTTTCAAAAACCATACATGCATCTTCCTTATAGTTTTCTGAAGCATCCTCATACATACTAGAAACCAAATCATTATTTGTGCAATCATCCTCAAGGTGACCAAAATTTCCACATCTAAGACATTTCATGATAATGAATCTATGTTTTGGTTCTTCCTCTTTTCTGATATGAACAACATCTCATTTTCATTATCACTTGAAGAACTTTCACTATCACTACTAGAACACTTACTTGCTTTGTCTAGGTAGAAACTCTTCTTGTGTTTGTGAGAATACCTCTTTCCTTGATTGCTTGTGCTCATCTTTGTTTTTCCTATGATGCTTGTGCTTTTCGAATCCTTGCTCTTATAGTCTTGTTTATCTTCATCACTTTCATCCTTGGCAACAGTACAATCCGTAGCATAATGACCAAACTTTCCACAATTGAAACATCTTACGTTTTTCATATTTTTGTGCTTTCTAGAGAACTTGCCTTTCTTGTTGTAATATGCCTCTTCATCACTAGAAGACTCATCACTCTCTTGAAGCTGTTTACCTTTGGATTTCTTGGTAGCATTGAAAGTTGCCTCCTTCTTGACATCAACCTTCACTTGAGTTCTTAACTCAAATGCTGCAAGTATACTATGGAGCTCGTCATTTTTCAAATTATCCAAATATTTAGCTTCCTTAATAGCATAAATATTTTCACTAAATATATTAGGAAGAGATCTTAAAATCTTATCACAAACATCATTTTTAGCAAGCTCAAGACCAAAGTCTTTCATGGAGTTAACAACCTCATCCATACGAAGCATGTAGTCACTAATATTTTCATCATCATTCATCTTGATTTGTTCAAACATACCTTTGAAGTGTCTCAACTTGGCCTTTATAACATTTGTATCACCTGTATGAACCAACTTCAACTGATTCCACATTTCACTAGCTATCTTGTAGTGAATCACTTTGGTGAGATCTGCTTTTTGTAAGCCTTTCAGGATTGCATTCATTGCTTTTGAATTACTGTGATGTAGGAGTATTTCTTCTTTAGTATAAGGACCATGTTCAGGAATAGTGTACTCATCTTCAATCACTTTCCAAACCTCATTCCCAAGTGCCATTAGATGAACCTTCATCCTTGCACTCCAAAGACCAAAATCTGACCCATCAAGAATAGGTGCTACATTGCCAATTGAATGATCCATTGTGTTCTTTACCAGCTTTTCCTTCAAGCTGTTAAACTTTTCGAAGGCACCCGCTCTGATACCAATTGAAGAACACAAGCTTATACTAAGAGGGGGGTGAACAGTATAAGACCTCTTTTTACTTTTATCTTTATACTTCAAAATAGTAAAGCAATATATCCAAAACAATATCAAAACAATGCACAATATCATCCACAAAGTGACACCAATTTTAACGTGGTTCACCCAGAAAGCCTGGGCTACGTCCACAAATATTTTCTCTAAAAGTTATCTCAAAGTTATTTAGGAAACCTTCCCAATTACAATTTTTATGAGCCTCAGCCCAAAGGAGACACCTTCCCCCAATCTAAATTTATGAGCCTCTGCTCAAAGGAGATACCTTCCCCTCTGCTTTGGAAATGATCCCTCAGAAGATCAACTGCCTCTACCTCTTGCCAGCACGTGGAAATCCTTTCCACCGAAGACCTCCTATCCTCAATGCTTAGCCTAAGAGACCTCTGCCTTCTATGATCATGTCCACATCAGCTCAGCTACCTATACCAAACACAGTCATTCAGTCTAGTACAAGTCTTCCTCTGTCTGTCAGATCTGTCCAACTCTTTGAAAAAATCAATCCTCTACACACAAGCCTTCTCAAAGACATGCCAAATCTGTCCTCAGGTTCTTCTCAAAGAACCAATGCACCTCTGTCCTCAAGTTCTCTGATAGAACTCTCAAAAAATCAGCTCACAAGTCCTCTGCTAGGACCTGTCCAAATCTGCTCACAAGTCCCCATCGAAACCTATCCAAAACCTGCTCACAAGTCCCCATTGGAACCTATCCAAAACCTGCTCACAAGTCCCCATCGAAACCTATCCAAAACCTCAGCAAGCTCACCAAGAAAAACTTGCTTAGCATGAACCCACAAAGAGAATTTTTAGAGACCCAATGTGATTCATAAACCTCATAGAAGCATAAATAGAATTTTTAGAGACTCAATATGTTCTATACTTAACTCCCAATATCAATCTCAAATCTCATAGAAACATAAAGAGAATTGTTAGAGACCCAATATGTTCTATACTTAACTCCCAATCTCAATCTCAACTCAATCTCAATCTCAAAATAATAAGATAGATGTAGTATGCTTTTCTCAAGAATATGAAACACAACCCCAACAATTGCCAACCATGCAATATCTCATATAACAATGATACTTATATTATTTTCACCAAAAACTAGGGTTTCATCATCTCAATGCAAGTAGCAAGACTTACTAACATAAACCCTAGTGCAAAAAATGCTTCCTCTTCCTCTACCAAAATTATGCATTCACCCAAAAACTCATCAATGATTTTAATTCATAAACAATCTTCAATATCCAGAAAATAAAATTTACACCAAAAATACCTAGTAGACAACCTTTTCACTCCAAACTCAATTTTAGAAAACATACCATCAACAACATACATGGAAGAAGTTTCCCATACCTTTACTTTGATGAAGAAGGAGAACTCAAAATCTGTCACAACACTAACTCTCAATTTGCCACCAATTAGAGTTAGCAACTATACAATAATACACAATAATAAAGATCCAAAATAACACCTTATTTCTCCAACTTAGTAAAAACACCAGAAGTATAATATACATAAAAAGTAAAACCTCTTTACACCTTATTACTCCACATAAACATTAAACATCAATAAAACAATGTCAAAGCAAATATGATACCTTAACCTTATACCTCCCGCGCATTCACAGCCACCATCCTTTGCACCTCTGCCTTCTAGCGCTTTCGCTTAAATGCTATCGTCATTGGGTCACAAGTTCCCAACGATGTAATACAGCACTGCCCTCTCTTTTATCTTCCTTTGACACCAAGAATCTAGAAAACATAAACGTCTTCCACAAGCTACATGCAAACTGGTGAGCGCTGTCCAAAACGTAAGTCACTGAATGCTTGCATTAATCATCTCACAACACAGTCTGGAAAAATGTAGTTCAGGTGCAATTGCCAATCCACTAACGTCAAGCAAAAAGGTAAGGATGCAGCCCAAGCTCAAATTCGAGTATGCCAAGCATGATTTCCAAGACATAGAACAAGCACGATTTCAAAGATGTCAATCGGATATTTGAAGACACAGAGCAAGCTCAAATCGAAGACACCAAGCACTATTCAAAATATATAGAGCAAATGCAAATCGCAAATGCCAAGCGCAAATTGAAAGATGCAGAGCAAATGCAAATCACAGGCGCCAAGTGCAAATCAAAAGATACAGAGCAAATGCAAATCGTAGATGCCAAGCACAAATCGAAAGATACAAAGTAAACACAAATCGTAGATGTCAAAATTAATTGGAGGTGGTAACTTTAGAAAATCATCCCCACTTATATAGCCATTTTCCCTTAACTGTTTGACGTCGGTGCTCCTCCAACGATGGCAACATATCGGCGAAAGAATTATTTTTTCTTCCATTGCTTAAGGGTTGAAAGACCCTTTAATAATAATTATTATTTTATTAATAATAAATTAAACTTGGAACTTTGACAAAGGTTTGAGTTAATTTAATTATTAATAATAAACATGGACCTTTGCATTAAGTTAAGCTTGGTTTTAATAAAAACCCTTAATGAGTCCAAATGGTTTTAAGAAAAACCTTTAACCTTGTCACCATGGTTTTAATAAAAACCCTTTAACATAATGAAGCTTCTCAAGATATTCTTGACATCACACTCTTTTGATATCAACACAAAAATACCTTTTGACATCAATGACAACTTATACATTTGAGCAAAGGCAATGTACCCAAAGTACCCAAAATTGCCAACAAGTAGTGGACTTCCAAGTAGTATTGTAGGCCCAAACTGCTTCAGGTAATTTATCTAGCCAATTTCTCCTATGAAAAGCTATTGTTTTTGTCAAGATGCATTCTAGTTCCCTATTTGTTACCTCAACCTGGCCATTTGCTTGTGGGTTGTAAGGTGATGATTTCCTATGTTTGATTTCATACAATTCTATAAATGTCTTTATGACTTTGGATGCAAATTGGGGTCCTTGGTCTGTGGTGATAGACCGTGGAGCTCCAAATCTTTGAAAAATCTGAGTATACAAGAAATCAACGACTTTCTCTTCATGAGCATGTTTGAAAGCATGCATCTCTACCATCTTTTTCAGGTAATCAGTGCATACTAGAATATGCACCTTTCCTTGAGAAGGTGGATCAATAGGTCCTACAAAATCAAGCCCCCACCTCTCAAATGGTTCTAAAAACATTTGAAGCTGTAGTGGCATCTCATTTGTATGAGTGGGTTTCCCCATTCTTTGGCATGCATCACAATGCCTGATGTACTTTTTCACATCCTTGTGAAGATTTGGCCAATAATATCCTGTCCCTAGGATTTTCCTAACTGTGCTTTTTACAAAATAGTGTCCACCTGAGGGTTCATCATGAAAAGCTCTAAGGATATCATACACTTCATCCTTTCGGATGCACCTACGTAACACATGGTCAAGACTGCACTTAAAAAGCATACCCTTAATCCATTCAAAAGAAGAACTCTATTTGATCAATTGTTTTTTCTATTTTGAAGTGAAATATGGAGGAACTTTCCCTGTGACCAAATAATTGGCTATATCTGCAAACCAAGGTGATTGGACTGATATAGCAAATAGTTTTTCATCAGGAAAAGTGTCATTAACTAATTCCCCTTCATCTGTGTTTTCCAACTTGGACAAGAAATCAGCCACAACATTAGCTTTTCCTGGTTTATTGATTATAGTGATATCAAATTCTTGCAGCAACAGCAACCAACGAATAATTCTTGCACTTACCATAGGTTTTTTCATCAAATACTTAATGGCTGTATGATCTGTATGAATAAATATTTGATAACTCGTGATGTAATGCTTGAATTTGTTGATGGCATAAATTATCGCTAGGAATTCCTTCTCGATTATTGTATAATTTTTCTTGGCTCTGTCAAGTTCTTGCTAATGTTGTAGATGGTATAGTGTTCACCATTGTCAATTTGTCCTAATGCTGCTCCAATTGCTGTATTGGAGGCATCGGTTGTATGTGAAATGGTAATGTCCAATTAGGTCCTCCGAGCACAGGTGGAGTTATCAATTTCTCTTTTAGAGCTTCAAATGCTTCCCGACACTTTGCAGTCCAAGAGAATTTAGAATCTTTAGTCAATAGGGCAAACATAGGATGGGCTATTGTACTAAAGTTGGGAATAAACCTGCAGTAAAAACCAATGTGTCCTAGGAAGCTTCTGACATTAGTCTGAGTTTTAGGAGGAAGGAGATTCTTGATAATTTCCACCTTCTTTGGATCAACTTGGATCCCTTCAGGAGATATGTGATGACCAAGAACTATCCCTTCCTTCATCATCATGAAGCATTTTTTTGGATTCAAGGATAACTGGTATGTTTCACAGCAAGTTAAGACTTTGTCAAGATTTTCCAATGTAAAATCAAAATTTTGTCCACATACTGTGAAATCATCCATGTATAGTTCAACACTTTTGGTGGTCAGATCAGCAAAAAATGCTAGGACTGCTCGCTAAAAAGTTGCTGGGGCATTACACAAACCAAAAGGTAAAACTCTACAGGCAAATGTTCCCGATGGACATGTAAAAGTCATCTTTTCTTGATCTTCAGGTGCAATCTGAATTTGATTATATCCACTAAATCCATCAAGAAAACAAAAGTATCTTTTTCCAGCAAGAGTATCTAACACCTGATCTATGAAAGGTAATGGAAAATTGTCTTTGTATGTTACTTTATTCAACTCTCTATAGTCTACACGTGCTCTCATTTTTCCATTTTTCTTAGGAACTATTACCAATGGAGAAACCCATTGGCTATCATAAATTGGGTAAATGAATCCTACTTCCAAAAGTTTTTCAATTTCTTCTTTCACAATATCTCTTAAGGTAGAATTCAATATTCTTTGGGGTTGTCTAATTGGCTTGAATTCTTCAGTATAGATTCTGTGCGTACATATATCAGGATGAAATCTTGACATATCTTTGTAGTTCCAAGCAAAAGCATGAACATGCTTTTGCAAAACAACTATCAATTTTTCTTCCTCTTCCCTAGTAAGCTGGCTGTAAATGTTCAAAAATTTGCTTGGCTGGACTTCTATTTGTTTTGTATTTAGAAGGACTGATTTCACTCCTTCATACCTGGTGATTAAGGGATTAAGAGGACATTGCTGAGATGGGAGAAAAGAAGCAGTTAAAATTTTATTGCTACTTGAGGGAAGCATATCTTGTATGGAACATTGAGAAGGAAAAATCAGATGATGGTGCCATCCATGTGGTAGTGAAACAAAGTTTCCCTGTGATAGTACAGATGGTTCATATTTAGATTTTTGATTCTCCTAATTACTTAAAAACTGTTGGATATTTGTTGCTTCCCCTTCTAAACCTTGTTCATGTAGAACATTCATTAGGGTTGTTTCATTTTCTAAATTTTCTGTGTCACTGAGGTCTTCTGTGTGTTCTCTTACTACTAAGGTAGCTAGTGTAGAAATGACCTCTTCTGGTTCTTCCTCTAAGTCAGAAAACCATAACTGACCTGAAAATTTGCTAGATGGTTTTGAAGGAGGATATAAAGAAATCTGTTTTAGATCAATACCATTTGAAATAGTCATATTTCCAGATCTACAGTCTATGAAGGCTGCTGCAATTGCAAGCCAAGGTATTTCCAAAATAATGGGATATCCATGTGCTAAATTTCTTGGCTATAAAACTAAAAAATCTTTAGGTAATTCCCAAGAAGAAACTTCTATAGGGACATCTTCAATGATTCCTTCAGGTTTTGCAACTGACCTATCAGCCATTTCTAAAACTGTAAATGTGGGGCTGAGATGTTTGAGTTGTAATTGTTCCATTGTATCCTTGGTCATGACATTTATTGCATCTCCTAGATCTACTAAAACATTTGATATTGGTACTAAACCTATGGTAACTGTGATAACTAGACTTCCTGGGTCACTATACTTTGGAGGTACTAGTTTTTTAGATAAGAGATCAGCTATCTTTCCTTCAACCTGCACAGTCTTGGGAAATGCTTTCTTCTTTCTTCCTGCTCTTTTAATGCACAATTTCGGATAGTATTGTTAATATCTGGTATTTCCTTAATGGATTGCAATAAGGGCAATGATATAGTCAACTTTTTGAGTTCTTTGACCAATTCTGACTCAAATTTTTGGTATTGCATTGAATATTTCAGGATATGGAATTATCCTTGGTAATTGTTCTGCCTGTGGTTCTGTTTTTGTCTCTTTCTCTATTGTTGGTTGAATTCTCTCTGGTTCTAATTTTTATTCTGTCTCCATTATTTGTTGGATTCTCTCTAGTTCTGATGATTCTTTCTCTTCATTTTCTTTGATTTCATTTGAAACTGGTTCAGGTACAACTTTTCTTGAACGAATTTGGATGTTACTACAATCAAGAACATTAATTTCAACATTTTCTTTAGCTTCAGCCACATAGATAGGAGGTGTTTGTCTCATGCTATTTTGATTAGTGACTGGCTGAGCTGGCAATTGAGGTTGTTTCACTTGTTGTGTTTGCTGCTATTTTTCTTAAAATTTTTGATTAGGGGCAGGCAACAAATGCTGAGTTTGACATTGATTCCTTTACTGCCTTGGATAGGATTGGTATTGCTGACTCCACTATGGTTGGTTTTGCATCCAATGTGGATTAGTCTAATTTTGATTCCAGGATGGATTGTTTTGATTCCAAGATGGGTTATTTTGATTCCATGAGGGGTTGTTTTGATTCTGATTCCAGTCAGAGTTACTCCAATTTGCTTGTGGCCATTCTTGGGAATTTGTCCATTGAGGATAATTCCAAGGACGTTGGGGTGGTTCTGATTGTCCCCAAGGCATAGTACTAGGATTATGCCCCCAATTTGTAGGAAAACGAGGGGGATTTTTGTATTGAGAGAAATTTCCCCCTTGTTTTGGTCCAATATAGTTGAGTTCCTTAGTCTGGTTTTCTAACAAAGTTTTGAGTTGTGGTAGCAGGTGGCATTGTTTAGTTGAATGCATTTTTGAACAGATACTACAAATGGTTGAGATAGATGTTTTATTCAAAGGACATTCCTGCAAAGCATGTTTATTTCTACATCTTGGGCAATAAATTGCCAAAGGTTCTGTGTTTTTTTCTTTTACAGGCATTTCCCCCAAAGTAGTGTTTAGGTGCACTAGAATATCAGTTTTGAAATTTGCAAGTTCCTCTATCAGGTCCTTCAAATCAGTGCCATTTGTGCAGCTTTTTCTTCTTCTCTGTTTAGTGTGAGAGTAATTCCTATAGAGATCCATAATTTCCTCATTACTGAGAGTGGTTACATCCCATTTTCCCATCAAATCCAGAACTTCTCTGGATTCATCTTGCAATCCTCTCAAAAATATGGTTTTACATCATTCTAGTTCTACAAGTCCACATATCCTTTGAACAAAGGAGAACCTATCAAGATAATATTCCAATGTCTCATCATATTCCTGCTCGATTCTGAATAACTCATCTTTTCTATTCCTTACATGACAATATTCCTGATATTTGTCTAAAAAGACAATTTCCATTTGATCCTAAGTTCTTATGGAATTAGACTCTAAGCTCATGAACCAACGCAATGCTGAATCCTTGAGTGTTGAGGGAAAAATATTAAGTTTCTAATTGTAATTTATATAATCATAGGTTTGACACACTGCCTTGAATTCAAACAAAAACTGATCATGATCTTCAAATACAACACCTCGAAAGGTTGGAAGTACTGAAGGTGAAATGGTCTTCATGGGAGAGTTTTGTGTTGGATTCAGATGAATAGGATATTCAAATGTTCTAGAAGGTTGGAACATATCCTGATCATCTCCTTCATTATGGACATAGCCATGTTGGCCATCTATATTGCCTCCTTCTGCCATAATTTCCTATTTTTTGGGAGAAGTTAAAGCTTCCCAAATTTTTCTCTCAAGAGGTCCAAGCCTCTCTATTGATGATGAGTCTGATGAATTGTCTTTCTTAGGATATTCTGATGATGATAAAATTGATGATTTTCCTATCTCAGAATGTTCTAATGATGGTGAGACTAGTGATTTTTCTATCAATATTTTTGGTAATTCAAAAACAGGTGATTCACCCCTTAGGCGTGAAGATCTCCTTAATGGAACAAGCCAGGGATCCTTTGGGGTAGTTCTACCTTTTTCATCCCTAGACGTACTCATTCATGTTTACTCCTAAATGACATAAATTAAGTCAATAGTTGTTATCTTCCTCAGCTATTGTATTTAGATTTTAACCTAAATGTTCACATCTTAGTATGATTACAGCTATTGGACTGTTTGTTTTCTTTTGACAACACTATTCCCCGAAAACGGCGCAAAAATGATGTGGTCATTATACCATCATTAATTCTCAATGAATTTGTCAATCCAGGGCAGTGTACAAGGCTATCTATGGAAGAAGAAGTGAAACAACTATAACTTAGGTCAATCTATAGAAACAGGTCTTATTGGTGGAACTAGTTGTGTGGGGGGTTTTGGGACATTTCTATATCTAAATTGCATGAATTAAATCTTAATCTAAGTTGCAGGATTGGAAACTAATCATTAACTGTAGAAATGAAGTCCTAATTACAATTGCAGAATAAGACCTAATTATGTTGCAGAAATAACAGTTGCAGAATTGAAAGTCTGATCCTAATTGTAGAAAGGAAATCTAATTACTTTTGTAGCAATGAAATTCTAATTCTAACATGAAAATGAAAACTTTCAAGGTTCTGTAACAGAAGGTTGTCAATCTTTTGTGCAGGATTTGACAACAAAACATAAAATGCAAGAAATTGCTGAAAATAATAAATTCTAGGAATAACAGTCTGAAATAAAGTGGAAGCTTGCTGAAAGTAAATATTACAGCTAAAACATTAAACACAATATTAATCTAATCATGAATAAACTAAGACTGCAGATATTGTTAGCTGTTTACAAGCAATTGAAATAACAAGTTCTACAACTCATTCTGCTACAGAAAAATTAGAATAAAAACCTACTTGTTAGTCCTCCTCCTAGGTCTGGAAGTGGCAAGTCTCCTTGTCCAGAAGAAGGTATAAGTTTCTCTCTCTCTCTAAATCTTAATCACACTCATTTACAAGCAATATGAAATAGAACTGGTGCACTTTATTGATTAAAGAACATGATTACAATAATTCTACTGTAAACCTATTACAGGACTGTAACAGTCAAATTCTACCTATTTTTTGCTTCTTCCTAGCTTCCTTACTTTCTACTTCCTACTGCTACTACTCTACCTCTTAGCTCAACCTGAACGGGAGCAATATTTATAGATGTCCTATGGTCTGATTACAAACAAAGAATATCTCAAAAGATCTAATCCTACAATGCTACAACAAATTCTGGTTTTATCCTAGAAGATTAAAACTTGATCTTTCCCTTAATGATGGCTTTGGTCAGCAATGATGGCAAAGACAGATGGAAGATCTTTTCATTTACATTTTCCAACCTTTATTTCCCTTTTTTTTGGCTTCAAAAATTGGTCAACAAGTCAAAAAGCACATTCTGTTTTCATTCCGAAGATAAGTGGCTTCATTTCGAAGACAATGCAATTCTCATTCCGAAGATCGTTCATTTCGAAGATACTACAATTCTCATTCGAAGATACCGCAATCCTTCATTCCGAAGATCCGCTCATTTCGAAGATAATACATTCTTCATTCTGAAGATTCGCTCATTTCGAAGACACTGTGTTCTCTCATTCTGAAGATATCTGTTCATTCCGAAGATACTTTGGAATGAACAAATGCATGCTTTTCCAGTGATTTCTTCTGCATCTCTCAGGTGGGTTATCTCCTAAGATCAAATTACAATGGTCTTCATTTCTTTTCACATGTGAATTCCATGCCTTGCTATTTATGGACAGCTGGCTAGAATTTACATGGGAAAGACCGATTTCTTTGCACAGACAACGAGCTTGCTTGCATTGTTGCGGATCTAGGTGAAATAATTGCTTGAGACAAATCAAAACATGATTAGTGAAATGCTGCTATTATTCTAAGCATATCCCATTTTAGCAATCATAGCAAAAAGAACACAAAACTATGCAAAAAGTTGTAAAATCAACATATAATATTCCAAATACATTGATCATGCAAAATGGTTAATATACAACATATTGAATCAACTTAACTAACATATCAGATAAAACATAAGAGTTTATAGGCATTTTTAGTGTTCAAAACATGTTATTATTGAGGCATTTCCAGGCCTTATCAAGGTGCATGTTCTTTGAGGAATATCATCCTTCCCTACAAAGGAATGTATCATATCTTTGTGAAAGCACAACAATGGCATTGGAGCCATGATTGAAGAAACTCAAATATCCAAAGCATTAAATGAAGAAATTTTCTATACCCAAATGATGGGAATTTCCAAAAATAGGTAGATGGCAATAAAGACGATAGTTTCTCATCCAAGGTCTTAGGACCATTTGACATTCATGACTTCAAATCTAGATAACCTCAAGGGGTAGACAATCAAACGAGACATGACTCAACATTAGAAGCAATAGCCACCTAGAAATCTGTACATGAGTTTTGGAGAGAAAATGCTTCCCTTGTAATTTTTAAATAGGAATAGCATTGGATTTGTAAAGGATCGATAAATTTGCAATTGTATTATTTTGTAGGATTTCCATTCATTATTTTTGTAAAAAAATTGAGCTCCTAAGAGGATTATGGGTAATTTTGAATCCCCATATTTGGTACAATTTTTGCAAAATCTTGCTTGCACACACACACACACACACACACACACATATATATATGGGAGCCTGTGTCAAAATTTTGGTATAGCCATCTATGGCCTCTTGCTAACCCATTTCTCTGTGTATGTATTTTTTTGTGATTGTTTACTCATTTTTGGAATTTTATTAAGTGCACGTATGTGTGAGGGATCTGCATCTATTTTTGGACTAGTCATTTGTTTTAGCTCTCTTGTAGGACCCACATTTTTATGCTTTTATATAACTATCAGCTCTCATTTGTACTTCACTATGTCAAGGAGAAGAAGTGTTCATCATTGGCACATGCATTTAGGCTTATTTTTGAAAAATATCTTAGCAAATATCTTGGTGCATCGCTGCCCTTTTTATTTTTTGAGTTGATTTATTTTTATCTCTGCATCCCTTTTTTCTTTGTTGAGTCCAAGTGTGCCTTGAATATCACATTATAACAAGGATTTTGTCTTGTAAAAACTCCTAGAGGACCCTGATTGAGCCAAATCCTATGCTCTTGATTGCAACCTTGTTGTGTCACTTCCCATGAGGTATGATTGCCCTGTCATGGATAATCAAAGATAATAATAGTACTCATAGCCCATAACTAGGTTTAATGGCATTGAAATTTGTGATTGCATAAAAAATAATCCATAATTTATTGAATACTCTTTCCTCACTAGGTTTGTGATTAGATTTAATAAATTAAAAATACTTATCGCTAAAGTGATTTCTATTTTTGGGTGCTTTATGGATGTCACAAATTAGATCTTAATTATAACACTTAGGCCTTAAGGCATATACTTAATTAATATGATCACTTTAGAAGATGCAAACTCATGGAAGGATATTATGTTGTGGAGGCCATCAAGCACCACATTTCAACCATGAAGAGTCCCATCAATAAATAAATCCACCTTTAGAAGGTCATAAACTAACTACACCACATGAGGATTTTTTTTAATTTAGAAAAAAACCCCTTGCAAGGCTGCCTTGGTCTAAGAAACCATGATCAAGGGGTTCTACACCGTAAAAATTACCTGGGAGTCACACCTGGCCTTGACCGCACCAGCATTATCAACTAGATTTTGGGTACCCAATGTGCATTTGGTAGGGTGGAGATTCGAACCAGGCCCTTGGAGGATTTCCCTACCCTCTCCAACTCACTTATAACATGTGGGTAACCACACGAGGAATTTTATTTTAATCATATGGGACAATTATTGGAGGCCATTCAAAATTTAGTGACTGTAACCATGGAGCATATGCTAGTAAGGTAGGATAATGCAAGGTGAGAATAGAAGGTAGAACAACATCCACTCAAGCACTCTTGGTATAATGAGTTCAACCTAGGGAAGATCCACAAAATAAAATGGAGGAATATTTTCTAGAACCTGAAGAAGATTAAACTCTTAAAACTTGATGGAATTATTGAAGGGAAGGTTGCTCTAGAGTGGCTCATTAAGATGTAAAAATTTTACATTGATGAGTTTTGTAGAAAGGACAAGGCTAATATTCCTATATTCCATATAGAGCATGCAATATTAATATGGTAGCAAAATGAGGTCATGATGGGGTACAACTATATATATACTACTTGGAGATAGTTTTGGGATCACTTCCAGTTGACGTATACATCACAAGTGTATATCTAGAGGAGGATTTAGGAGTTTTATTAGTTGTAGTAGGGTACCAGAACTATTATAAAATATAATAATTAGTTAATTGATATTTTTTAATGATATTCCATCTACTAGAAATAAAATCATGCTAGAATCATTTATTTTTAGGAATCCAACCATTTTTAGGTCATATTGTTTGGATAAGTGAGTCGTTCACATGGCATGAGGCATATGACTAACACTCTTAGTAGGGGATGGATCAAGGGACCCTTAAAGGCTAATGATATGATTAATACTAAAGGAAAAAATAGGCCTACTAATTATTTTTGTAGATGATGAGGTTTTTAATGTGATCATGCAACTACTATGGTAGGGTAAGTGTGGTCTCCATAGCATCCTCCTTCAAGGAAACATAATTCAACATCATATCTAGCTAAAAGGAACTAATGGAAATAACCCCATAGGATATAGTAAAACCAAGGCAATAGTGGAACCATTAGGTGAGCCAATGAAAATAAGATACCTCCAATATTACGAGCCTCTCAATAGTAGGCCTAGAGGCACTAGTCAAGGGATCTTTAATAGCAACACTAGTTAGTAAAAATAGCTTAGAGCACTCCTAGTGTTGGTCCTAGAAGAGGTTGTTTTAAATTTGGAGGGCTATATTTTTCTAGGTATTGTCCTTAAAATTTATAATAAACATGATGTTAGTAGCCTAGGTAGACAATATGTACCTCCACAACACCTAGTGGTTTACGATAGTTAATATTTATCAAGCCAAATATAAAAAAAATGGTCATTAAAATAATAGGTAAATATTTTTATCAAATGAATATTATTCTTATAGATCTTGGAGATACATCCTTACTTAGCCTCAAATTCATATATAGGTATAACATGGATAATCAAAGGTCCAATTAAATTGCATAAGTGGTCATGGGATTGAGTTGTTGCTAGACCATTAGAGGAAAGTGGAAATATGTCTAGTGGATATTAAAGAATCAATCATTTGTTGTAACTTCAAAGTAACCAAATTGGGATCTCATAATTCTATTTTAGGAGTGGATTGGTTGAAGTGATAGTGATATAAAATAGATTTTTGTGCTAATATGGAATAATACAACATTTACTCAAGTGATAAGGTATTACTTAGAGTGAAGAATTGGCCATAATTGTCTTGAATTATTTTAGGAGTGTAACTAAAAAGAAACATGAGGAAACATTATGATGTTTGGAATCAAAATTAATGAACTTTATAAGGATGAAAGGGGACCTAAATTAGATTCTCATCCAATTCTAAGGGATTTTATGGATGTTTCTCCTAATGAGTTACCAATAAAATAACCAAGGAATTGAATTTCTCCATTGATTTGCTTCTAGGATCATAACCTATTTTTAATATCCCTTATAGAGTGATAGTAGAAACATTGTATTATTTTAAGGTATAATTGTAAGATTTTATTAGTAAGGGTTATATAAGATTCAAATTTTCACTTTGGGGATATTCCACAATATTTTTTAATAAGGATGGAATAGCACTTATGCATTAATTATCGATAATTAAACAAATTAGATATAAACAACTAGTACCCTATACTCCATATCAATTTTATTATAGTGAGGTGCTTGAGTATTCTCCAAGGTTACCATAAAATAAAAATCAAGGAAACTAATATCCACAAAATAATTTTTAGGACTCGATATGGTCATTAAAAGTTCACTATTGTTCCTTTTGGGTTGTGTACCAACTTAAATAATGGGACTGATGAACAACATTCTTAACAAGTTTCTAGATAAGTTTATGGTGGTTATTTTGAATGATATTTTTGTATACTCCAAGATGGATTAGGAATATGAAGACTATCTTTGACAAGTCTTGTAATGTCTTAGGGAATATAAGTTGTGTGCAAAGATATCTAAATGCTTATTCTTTTAGTCATAAATTCAATAGTTGGGGCTTGTTATTTATGGGGAAAGGATATTAGTGGACCTAACTAAAATTATAGCAATTATGAAATGGCCTCCACCAATTAACTTCATTAAGGTGTGAAGTTTCATGGGTATTATAGGATATTAACGACAATTTGTAAGAAAATTTTTGTAAATCATAAATCCTATTACTTCCTTGCAATGGAAAGAAAAAAATTATGTGGACTAAGAAGTGCAAGGTTACTTTTCAATATATAAAGCACTTAGTGACTATTGTACCAACCCTAGCTATGCAAAATTCTAACAATCCTTACTTTCTATTCAAAAAAAAATTATCATGGAGGAATATAGGGTAATTGAACATGAATCCTAGAAGATCAAGACCCATGAAATGAATTATTTTTAACATAATTTAGAACTAGCAATGATAGTTCATGCTCTCACCATGTGGAGTCACTATTTGTTAGGTCAACAATTTGAACTTCATGTGGATTGTCACAACTTGAGGTACTTATTTTTCCAACTTAACCTAAATACTTAGTAGATATGATGGATATAATTTTTGTGTGAATATGACATAGAGTTATTCTATATTAAGAAAAAAAAGAACATAATAGCTAGTTACATTAGCTAAAAAAAGTATTCTTACTCTATGGTAGTTTCTCCAATGAACCTAAAGGGAAGAATAAAGGAAAACTGATCAATGATATAAGGGTGCAATTATTTCTAGAAGCACATATAAATTTGAATTTGCAAGGTACTAAATATGAGGTCTACCTATTTTATTCAAAGGATTTTCTTAGGTTCTATAATTCCATCTATGTACCTAAGGTAGAAGATCTAAGAACTATCATTTTATCAAATGATATAAGTCTCAATACATGGATCATCTAAGAGTCAAGAAGATGTATTCCTATTCGAGGAAAGTCTTCACACAACATAAGGAAGGATATTGTAGTTCATGTAAGTGCTAATAATGCTAGAGGGTCAAGGTGGAGCATCAACATCTAGGAGGATTGTTATTCCACCATGAAATACTAGATTTGAAATGGAATATGGAGTCCATGGATTTTATTATGGTATTATCTATAACTTAGAGAAGGCACAATGTAATTCTAATAATGGTGGATAAGATAACCAATTTTTCTCATGTTCTACCTAATAAGAATACCTATGAGACTAAGGATGTGGCACAACTACACATTGATAAAATATATTTTTTTATTAGGATAAAATATAGGTTTTTGAAAAGGGCTCAAACCCTTTTAAAATCCTAGACTAGTTTGTCCAGTCTTACCAATCAAAAAACATCATATCTAAATAATATAGGATATTTGAAACAATGAATCACCTTATTTGAAATATCTATAGGTTTACATTCATTATTAATATATTTATATTGATCTCTTTGAAGAGTCTCCAAAAAATGGAACCCTCAACAAACAAGTCCATAGATCTCCAAAAAATGGAACCCTTAGTAGACAAATCCATAGATCTTCAAAAAATGAAACCCTAAGGAGATAAATCCATAGATATTTAGAGAATGGAACCATCAGTAGAAAAATTCCATGAAAACCTAAATTGGAAGAATTCTCAATCATAACCTCACAATGCTTCCAAATAGTCACAAATCCACAAGTCACTGAAAATGGGACCATCAACAAACAAGTCCATAGATCTCCAAAAAATGGAACCCTCAATAGACAAATCCATAGATATCTAAAATATGAAACCCTCAATAAAAAAATCCATAGATCTTAAAAAAAAGGGACCTCTAATAGACAAATCCATAAATATCTAGAAAATAGAACCTCAATAGAAAAATCCATAGATCTCCAAAAAAAGGAACCCTTAGTAAATAAATCCTATAGATTTTAAAGAAAATGAAGAAAGAAACCCTCAATAAACAAGTCCACAGATCTCCAAAAATAATTTTCAATCCAATAGATTTCCCCCATACCCAAAATAAATAAATAAAAGAAATAACCCTCAATATACAAGTCCATAGATTTTCAAAAAAAAAAATTAAATCCCATAGATTTTCAAAAATAAAAAACCTTAGTAGACAAGTCCATAGATCTACAAAAAATAATTTTACTATGGAAATTCTAAAAATTGGAACTTTCATCCAATTAATTGACTCCCTATATTTCCTCCCTCCTTTATCACTAACTAGAGTAAATCTAGATGGATCTCATCTACTGGTACCCATATTTTATCTTCCTCACTAAGAGCTCTCCAATTTGCTAGCCAATCGGCCACCCCATTTCCTTCTCCATACAAATGTACTGTTTAAAATTCTTCTATTAATTTTAGGGATCTTAATATTTATATAACTATGTCTACTACTATCCAAATTTCCACCACCCTTTTATTGAGGTAAATAACAATATTCAGTGAACTTCCCTCAATTATTAATTCTTAGACCTCCAACTAAATCACCTGAAAAACATTGCTTAGCTATGACTTAGCATTTCTCCTCCTCCAACCTTCCTTGTTTTACCTATATAAGCCCCATAAAAATTTAGTTGTATCCATACTTTTTTGGATGGTTTCCACTTGGTCATGCTCCTCAAGTCTTCTCAGGGGTTGTCCTTCACCCAAACTAGAATTAGGTTCCAAAGTTCACTTAATTTATTATCTTCCAATGGATCTAGAATTATAGTGACCTCTCACTATAAATTTTCACTTAAAGCAATTCTTGACCATAGGCAATCAAAACTTTATAAAACTACGAGCTAAAAAGACAACTTTGTTTTCCTAAGATGCATTGAGATGAGTTCCTATAGTCAAAATTTATGCAAACATTGTTAAGTGAAGATAAGAAAATACCTAAAAAATGAAATGATAAGGAGATAAATGGGAAGGAGTATTTTAATTTGGAAGAAATATGGATATAAAAAATTCTACGGTCCTCGACTAAGCACCAATAGCAAAAGTTTTGACCAATCTATAGGAAGACCTTGAGTTTTAAAAGAATCAAAGGACATGCCAAAATTTTGAGCTACCATCAATGTCTTGGACAAGTAAAAGTGAATGGAGCTAGGATAGAGGTAGATGAATGAAATAAATGTATTCTCACTTGGATATGATGTTTTTAATTAATTGAATTAGATATTCATTTAAGATAAGTATGGTGTTGGTTGTCTTAGATTTAATAATGGTTATGACCAAGGGTACCTCATTTAAGAGGTAGCTAAGATTTTGAAAACCAGTTGTAGATAATTTTGGAGGAAAATTTTCCCTATTGTAATCTATAAATAGTAGTAGTATATACTATAGAAATAATCAACAAGTATGCATTTACTTTCTTTTGTAAGCTTTCTTTTAATTTCTTTTTGTAGAGTGGTCGATTCATGAGTGGCTTATGAGAAAATTGAACCCTCACTTATGACATAATATTTATATAAAATTACTTGCATATATATATGGATATATAGAGGCCTATGTTACTTTTTCAACTAGCCATCTATGGTTCTCTATTGACCCATTTCTATGTGTATGTATGTGTTTGTAGTTTTTACCTATTTGTTGGGTTTTACTTATATGTGTGTGGGAGGCTTGTGTCAATTTTTGGACTAGCCATCTATGGATATCATGTGGATCCATTTCCTTATGTGCATGTATGATGGCAAAAAACATCAATGCTTAACTATGTCAAGGAGAGGAATTGTTCACCATTGGTACATATTGTTTAGGTCTATCGTGCAAGGAGAACTTAGTAGATATTTTTGTGTATCACCACTCTTTTTCTTTTTTTTGAGTTTTAATTTTATCTCTTGTATATATTCCCCACCTAAGAACAAGTGTGGCTAAAACATCACATATTAATAAGGATTCAACCTTGTAAAAAATCTTGGAGGCCCTTGATTAAGCTTAACCCCATGCTCTCGGCTATGGCCCTATTTTATCACTCCTTACGAGGCATGATTTTTATAACCAAGACAATAAAGAATAATAATAGTTTAATGGCACACCCAATGGAACTCTAATGATACATCATTGGTCCTAAAATCCTGACAATAAGTTAGGCTAGACTTGGTGAGGGTCTATGCCTACCCCTACTTGTTGACTAACCTCTTTACTCACCTAGCGACTACACTCCAAAATGAACAATAGAAGAAGTTGTTATTTGAATATTGTAGATTAAAAGTGTGGTGAAGGCCTTGATCTATCTAATTTTATAGCACAATGTATATTTTCCTGGTGACTCTGCATAAAAAAAATAAACCTAGAGGTATGGGAGCATATCCTTTATCAAAACTTTTGTTGATATCTTTGTTGTACCTAATTCAAATACATGGTCATTGCCTCAACCAACATATCCCTAAAATGGAAAAATATAAATCCATTATACCACCAAATTCCACCTACTATATGGAGAAATTATCTAGATTCAGTACTTGCCATATTACGATAATATACCAATGAAGGCCCAATCACTCTAAAAGAGCACTTAAAGGACCTGGTATATGTATACCAAAAACATAATATTAAAAAGAAATATGTGGCTCTCATATTATTAGCAACACCAATCAGGGGGGGAGGAACTCCAAAAATATGAATGCCTTCCTCCTTATTCAATCATAGAATGGGACCAACTAGCTTATTTTCTCATCGATGATTTCATAACAACATTTGAGGAAAAAGAAAATTCAAACTAAAAATAAACTAACCTAGGAGAAATAAGTCCCTCCCACATCTTATGTAAACCAAAGTAATAATTCTAACATTAAATCTATTCCTTCCCAATATAAAAATAACTAACAACTAATAAATGAGAAAGAATCACCAGAGCAATCAACTAAGAGAAAAGTTATGATCTAACCTCAAATAGTCTAGGAAATTAAGGAAATTAAACCCAAAGCAAAAAAATTGAGAATGTCAAAGAAAACTCAATTGGAAGTATTTCCCTCTACATCCTTATTAACTAATGAGAGCACACTATTAAGGGAGAGGAAACACCTAGGGGTAAATACCTTAAATATTGTATGCTATATAGATAAATATTGGGGGGAAATATTCTATCTCATTCCTATCAACATGAAGGAATCCAAGTTGAGAGATAAAAAAGTCCTCACACCTTTGATATGTATAAGCACCAATGGAAAATCATAATATAGGATCTAGGATCAAATATATACAAGGTTAGAGACAGGCTAATCAAAAGTCATGTCTCAAGAAAAAATAAAATCAGTCAAAGCTAAGAGGGGAAACACATGAATCAAGGTAGACCAACCATAAGAATCAAATGACTAAATTCAAATTGCTATCTAGCTAGAAAGAAATATGGTGAGGCTCTTCTACCACAAGAACCATTAGGAATGAAAATTTGGTAACCACATGCAAGAGATCATATTAAATACCATATATAGGCCAGAGCCACTCTATCCTAAAACAAAATCTAACAAAGAATATCGTGGGAATAAAATAACTTTGAATAGCATACAAAGGCACTACCCAAAATATGTGGGTATTCTTTGAAAAAAGAGTAGGTAGAGGGCAATAAATGCATGACATGTAGGGAAAGAAAAAGGGGAAATGAGGGAAAAGAAAAGGTTATAATTATTTGAAATTTAAAATGCATAATCATTATACTCTTCCACAACAAAAGCCTTAGTGAATACTCTATAATTGACATTGATTATCAAATTAGAAGGGAAAACCATACCTGGGTCTAGCATGAAAAAGCCAAAAGATTCTTGTGTCAAAGAAACACCAAAAGTGCCAATACCCGCATACTCCTCCAACATAAAAATTTTGATTGATACATATAATTTTTTTTCAAATCTAGAAACTTGTAAAGTTACTAAGAAATTAAGAATGGTTGCCTTTGAGCACTTTAGAAATAGTAAGCCTTCAAGTTTTAGAGCAGGAATATGGACCAATTTCTTAGTGTAATACATGGTGTTTGAAGTACATTTTTTTTATGAGCTAGTGAACAAATGTGCAAACATATATGACCCAATTGCCCAAGAAATCAACTCCCAAGATGGAAAAATAAAGGTAAATATTTACGGTCCCACTATTAGAAGGACTTTACTATTTCTTGAGAGCTTGAAAACTGTGCACAACTAAATAAAGATAGCAATATATAATTGAAAACACAATGATAAGACTATACAAATATGAGGTCCTCTTTATATTAAACAATTATTTTTCAATGCATTACAATCAAGTCCTCTCTGAGGGGATGATATCCATGATACAATGAATACAAAAATAAAATATCCAGGTTCACTGAATGATCTTGTTGCAATCACAAATCATTTAGGGGTGGGTTTTTCGTGACCACTGTGGTGAGTTTGATATAGATATTTTACTCCTTTTTCATAGGTTAGATTTTGTAATCTGCACACAAAGAAACTAGAAATTGTCATAGCCCACCCCGTTGGACCTCTCTCATAGGTAAACTAATTGATTGAGGAAAATCAATTAGCATATGTCTAAGGGTCAAAGACCCTATTCACACCCACAACTCCTAGTTAGTGGATTTTGTGTGAAAACTAATTAGAAATATTAGTGTTTATTCAAGATAATTCATTGGTTTAATTGAGGTTAATTAAATTAATTTAAGATAAATGAGTGCTCATAAAAAAGTGTCCAAATTTAATTGGACCACAATAAGCACTAGTAATATTTAGAATATTATAATGGATAGTGGAGGATGATTAGGATCCTCACTTCCTATCCACAATATCGGATTGTCCAATTCTAATTGGACCAACCTAATTTAATGACTAATGCTCATAGTTGTGTTCAAATCTAATTGGACCACAAGGAGCATTATTCTAAGCAATTAATAAAGGGAAGACTTTCCTCACCTACCTTGATCGGTTTTATTATTAAAATAATAGGTATTAGGTGGGGAA
The DNA here is from genome assembly GCA_028583015.1 of Wollemia nobilis. Taxonomy (NCBI): domain Eukaryota; kingdom Viridiplantae; phylum Streptophyta; class Pinopsida; order Araucariales; family Araucariaceae; genus Wollemia; species Wollemia nobilis. The sequence continues at coordinate 4,230,877 of JAQPPZ010002819.1, forward strand.
ATTTTCTATAAATAGAAGGGATCTTGTGAGGAGAAAGCAAGCATTCTAGGAAGCATTCTTGCAAGTGATTTCTATGGGAAATCCTAACGCTTAGGGAGTATGCTCTCCACCCTTAGGTGGATCAGAAACCAAACAACATTAGGAGATTACCAAACCTTAGTAATAGTCACTTGATCAAGACATTTCTTGGAGTAGAAAGGAAGGACTTGATGAAATTTGGAAGAAAGAGAGAGAAGGAGATCACCATTGAGGAGGCTTACATGGAGGAGAAAGAGATCAGGTGATATCCCTCCTTGATTAAGCCTTATTTGCTACTAATTTTTAGCATAGAGTATATGATAGTATGTTAAGATTAGTTGGGGTTTCAACATGTGTTAGAGAAACCTCTTGTTCTTCTCATTAGGGTTTATGAAGAGATTTTAGAGACATACTATTACTAAATATGGTTGTGTGAAAATCTGTGAGTGCATGGTAGACATGATAGATTATTTGATCTATATGTTTAAAGTTATGATCTATGATCTATGATCTGTGAACTATGATATGTGATCTATGATATGTGATCTATGATTTGTGATCTATGATTTGTGATCTATGATTTGTGATCTATGATCTGTGATCTATGATCTATTTGGTTAAATGGTTGGGTTATGTAGATATTAAAGCCCTCTAGTAATATGGCTAGGTAGCCCTGATAATTTAGGGAATGTTTTATTTTTAGTGGCTTGAGCAATCTATGATTTAAATGTTGATTTAAATATTGTAGGCAAAAGGAATTATGATCGTAAGGGAATGTGTAAGTATAGAGTTAAATATACTTTAGCATGAAGACTAAAAGATATTATGTTAAGGGAAATACACCTTTTACCAAAGGTGATATTATGGAATATTGTGACAAAGTAATAAATAAAAGGTGGTATTGTATGGAATATTGTGTGGAATAAATATAATGATGAGTCCAAAGAAATTAGTTTTAAATATTGGGCTAGGATAAATGCACCCAAAGAAACTAATATAGCAAAATAAAATCAAATATGGGGAAAGCACCCCTATTTAAATGTCCACTTGGTAGACATAATAATTAAAAGGGTCAAAAGCTAATTGACCAAAAATGAATATCTTGGATTTAATGAAATTAAATTGGGTCAAGATATGTGAGCATAAAAATATTTGATTTAAAATACTCTTGGAAGGAGTATAAGCCATTAGAGTTAAATACCATAAATATTATTGAAAAGAGTATTAGGTGATTTGAAGAAAATCTAATTAAATGAAATATATATTCTTGAAAAAAAGTATATGAGATAGGGTTTAAATCTAAAGATATTATATATACTTGGGAAAAGAATATTAGAAATTGGATCTAATTCCGATTAAATGATATTTGTACTTTTGGAAAAAGGAATGTTAGAGATTTGATTTAATCTCATTAAATGGTATTTGAAATAGTTGGACCCCAAGAATTGATTGAGAGAAATCTAGGAAGAATCCTAGAAGAGTGATTTGGTCAACCATAGGGGAAAATCAAATAACTAAGAAATTGAGCTATTTAATGCTATTGAATTATTTGAGGTGGTCTATTAAAGAAGAATTTAATGAAATTGAGTTATATGATAAAGCTTTAAATATTTAAAGACCATGTTATGGCCAATTGTAGAAGATTATAATGTAAATCATAAGAAGAGACATAACTATAGTCTTTGGAAGAGTTAACTATACTTCAAGAGAATTAGATATGCTTTAACTCAGAGGTTAAAAGATATTGTTTGAAGTAAGTTTGGGAATACGTTGTGAGTTACCATATGAGAAAGAAATATGGAGTAGTCTCTATGAAATATTGGTTGTATCTTTACAAATATAGTAAACCTAATCATCACTAGACCTTTGATTAGGGGTTAATAGTTAAAAGAACTATAAAGTAGACATCGAAAATATGTCAAGAACCTTTATCATAAATATGAAATGGTTCTCTTGTTTAAATGCTATTTTTGGGTAGTCGGATCTAGTACATGATAAGCATTCTTCTAATCGAGGGGAGATTGGAACGAGGTTTCGTTCTTCAGAGAATTTATGGGGATTCTCTCGTAGCCTTTGGTGAATGTATGGGATAATATAGATTCAAAGGCATATCTTCTGGGTAGAATGATATGGGATGAAATGATGAAAGGGAAGCTTCAAGTTTCATTCTTAGGAAAGTATGGGATTTCCTACCTTTGGGTTGCGAAATATTTGCAAGTTACATATTGATTTATGTACTATGCTTAGCTACATTCATTGGAGTATTGTCACATGACATTGCCCGATTAAAAGTAACTATTGTGTAGGTAGGAAAACATTATGATTTCCACTCCTGAGGAAGGTGTGAGATTTCCTCCAATGATCTGCTGAAGCAGAGTTGCATAAAAAAAAACACATACAATCCACTAAAAACTAGAAATACTAAAAGGAGCCAAAGATTTCCATTACTTTAATGGTAAAAATAAGTATCCCAAAAGAAGAGCCCTTTTACAATTTCAAAAATTCCTACTTATGCCCTATTTTCCCCTATTTTCCCACCTAAAACTTGAAATTTCAAATTTCAAATTTGAGGCAACTTGCGGAGGTCATAACTTCGCGCTCTTGACCTGATTTACTATTACAACATATTTTTTGAAACAACATGAAACGAGCTAAGCGAGGCTTGCGTCTAGTTGAAAATCCTCAAATTTGACCTCTATGACCTTTAAAAATCTCCTGCAAGAAAAACTAGTTTTACTAGTTTTACTAGTTTTACTATTTTTTACTAGTTTTACAAAATTAAACAATTACAATATTCTTTTGGGTGATGCAAGATCACTTTTACACCATTGGGTGCTCCTGCATCAGAAACCCAGGGTAAATTGAGAAGTGACCTTCACTTATTTTTTGTTGGAAGAAAACCAAGGCATTCAACCTCAGCCTTCGACAACCAAGATGAATCTTCAACAGGCTTGCCCTTCCACTTAACCAGATATTCTGCATACTACCTATTTCTTGTGATTTTGCCTACATGGGTATCTAGGACCTATTCTATCTATTATATCTCTAGAGTAGATGTGGGAATACTCCATAATTCTATGACTGGTCTGCCATTATTTTCACCTTCATGATATTCTACCAAATTTGAAATGTTGAACACATGTGATATATTCAGACCACTTGGCAATTCTACCTCATAGGCATTCCTTGAATCCCATTTACCTATGACTATGCATGGTCCAAAATTCTTCATTTTTAACTTGTTGTAGGTTTTAGCAGGAAATATTTCCTTTCTCAAGTGAACCATAACTTGATCTTCCACTTGGAACTCCTTAAGTCGTCGCTTTTGGTATGCTCTTGTCTTGTACTGAGTGCTCATCTTATTGATATGTTGCTTCAATTCATCATGCAGGATATTTAGGTGCTCTACAAAGTCCTCAGCCTCAACACTGCTATTTTCTCCTCTGTACATCTTTCTCAACTTGAAAGCATTCCTTGGGCTGCTCCCATACACAATATGGAATGGGGATTTATTAGTACTCCTATTGACAGAATTATTGTATGCAAATTCTGCCTGTGGCAAAACCAAATCCCATCCCTTGGGCTTATATCCTACCAAGCACCTCAAGATATTGCCCAAACTTTTGTTCACCACCTTTATCCGTCCGTCAGTCTGTGGGTGGTATGCAAAACTAAATTTTAGGTCTGTCTTCAATTTCTTCCATAGGGTCCTCTAGAAATACCCAAAAAACTTGGTATCCCTATCAAAAATGATACTCTTTGGTAGACCATGTAGGCATACCACCTCTTTGAAAAACAACCCTACAACATGAACTACATCATTAGTTTTCTAGCAGGGAATAAAATGTGCCATCTTCAAAAACCTATCAACCACCAAAAATATGGAGTCATTCATCCTCTGTGTCCTTGGTAAGCCAAGAATAAAATCCATGTTGATGTCCTCCCATGACCTATCTAGTACACGTAATGGCTAATATAATCTAGTGTTCTGTCTCACACCCTTGGCCATTTGGCATACTCTGCAAATCTGTACAAAATTCTTCACATCTTGCTGTAATTGTGGCCAATAGTAGTTCTCACTAATGAGGGCAATGGTCTTATCTCGACCAAAGTGTCTAGCCAACCCTCCACTATGATTCTCCTTGACCATATTATCCCTCATTGAATTACTTGGAATGCATAATTGATTTCCTCTGAACAACATCCCATCTTGGATTAGAAAATCCAACCACTTAGTCCTGTTTAAAGTAACAGGTGCTAAGCAAGCCCTCCAAGCTTTTGCAAAATTAGGATCTTTAGGGTACAAACCCTTAAGTTTGTCAAACCCTACAACTTCCACCTTCATTTCTATCAACAAACATTGCCTTCTACTTAAGGCATCTGCAACTCTGTTTGACTTCCCACTCCTATGCTTCAACGCAAAGGTATAACTCTGTAGAAACTCAACCCACTTTAAGTGCCTCTGATTTAGCTTCCCTTGGCTATTAATATACTGTAAGTCCTGATGATCAGTATATAGAACAAACTCTTTTGGAAAAAAATAATGTCTCCACTTCTTTAGATCCTAAACTATAGCATAAAATTGCATAACAAATCCCAGATACACTAACTCCTTCACAAAACTATAGTTCTTAAAATTAATCAGTAATTGCTCGTCCTTCAACTTCTTAAAAACTCTTTTGATATGCATCAGCTGCTCTTCCAAGGTCTTTCTAAATATTAAAATGTCATCCAAATATACAATGAAATTTTTTCCTAAAAACTCCTTCAATACCTCATTCATCAGCCACATGAATGTGCTTGGTGCATTGGTTAGCCCAAATGGCATGACCAACCACTCATACAAACCCTATCTGGTCTTGAATGCTCTCTTCCACTCATCCCCTTATCTAACATGAATTTTATGGTACCCACTCTTCAGGTAAATCTTTGTGAAGTACTTGGCTCCACTAAAACAGTCCATAATGTCATCCATCCTTGGTAATGGGAACCTATATTTTATGGTGATCTTGTTAATAGCTCAGGAGTCTGTACACATTCTCCACTCTCCATATTTCTTTGGTGCTAGTATTGTAGGTGCTGCACATGGACTCAGTCTCTCCCGAATCAGACCCTTTTTTAGCAACTCTTGGACTTGTCTGTTTAGCTCCTCACTTTCTACAGGAGTCATTCTATGGGCTACCTTATTGGAAAAACTAGATCTTGGTACCAAATCTATATGGTGACTAATATTCCTCACTGGTGGCAAACCCTTTGGTACATTATCTGATATAATATCTAGAAATTCTTGTAAAATACCTGAGACTTCTACTGGGGTATCTTTACATTCTTCTTCCCTAACTCTAGGAATTAATGCATAGCACATATGCTCATGTTTCAAACCATCCAAAAATCTTCTACCTTCAACTAAATAGATTATGGAACTACTACATACCTTTTCATCCACCTCCTTTAGGGGATTCAACTTATGGCATACTCCATTCTTTGTCAGGGAGTAAGTGTTGGCACACCAATCATGCATTGTACACTGATCAAACTGCCACGACCTTCCCAATAGCAAATGGTAAGCATCCATAGGCAAGATTTCACATAGGACCTCATCACGGTAATTCCCAATATTAAATTTTACCAAGCACTACTCACTGACCAAAGCCCTATGGTCCTTCTGCAACCACGTAATCCGATATGGATGTAGGTGTCTCTTCCTCTCTAACTATAGTTTGGTAACCATTCCTTCTGCAACTAGGTTATCAAGTGGAGTCTTGTAGACATCGTAGTTCCAGATGCAAATTTCTTTTTTTTGCTCTGTTTTTTGGTGACAGCAGGGGTTATGGGGTCAGTTTTAGATGCTTATGTTTCCCTTGTTGTTTCATCCCCTGTTGGGCTAGGTGCTTCATTTCTATGTTCTAAAAAATCAATTGGAACTTCAGAAAAATGGACCTTCTTCTATTTTTCTATTCTACTGCCAGTTCCAGACCCTCTTTTCTTTTGCTTCTTGACTTGTGAAGTTGAAGGTTCTGGAGCAAGGTCTTCTGCTGCTACTGGTGGGTGTGTTTATTTTTCTACAACTTTTGCAACATATTTTGCAACATCTTCTTTTGCAACAACATTAGCAGTATCTATTTCTTCCTCCTCATCCTCATCTCCAAAAATTACATCATTTAAGGTAGAGTAAAACCTCTCAAAGCTCCTAGGGTTTCCTCTAAAATGGTCTTGGAAAACTAGTTTGATGAGACCACGGTGGCGAAGACTCCTTTTTCCTTCCTGATATCTTTTTGCCATGTTTTTTAATTCTTGGTGCAGGTATAGGGGAAGATTTACCCTAACATCTGATTGTTGCCTACCATGTATGAGATGATTTAAAATTTTTATGTGATGCCCTGACAATAGTACATACTGCCCTTCATAGGTTAGAAATTTAATTACCCATGTGGTCACTTCATCCCAGGGTTCCTGTAGGTTGGCAATTTTTACCCCCTTGCATGTGTTATTATGTGTTAAATATTCTTGTGCCCTATCGTTTTCTTCCAAAAATTGATTAACTGTATTTACCAATGTATTTTTTCCAGACCTAGAAATTGGAAGACCTTCTAATGGCAGTTCAGTAATTTGACTCAAAACTTCAAGGGTTACCTCAATAGTCATGCCGTTAACATGTGACCAGTTGTTTCTAAATGTGTGGGTGAACATGCCGGCAAAATATTCAAAGGACCCATTAAAATTATCCAAAAATGGCATAAGCCCTCCATCTTCAAAAATCTGTAGCACTTCTAGATTTTCTCGAAGGTGGGTGGTATCCGCTGGTTCCATTTTCATTTTTCACCCCATTTTTATATCTTGGTATGTTACAAACTGCTCACTTCTACTACTATTCCTCTATTGAATCTCTTATTTCTGGTGTTTGTAACTTTGTAGGGTTTGGTTCCAAGTTTTTAATTGCCCTATTTTTGTGCTTCGAAATGAATCGTAATCTGAACACTGTACCTCATAGTATTTTTGCGTTAGCAAATATGTCTTCAGAAAGGAGTGGCACACGTTTCTATTTTTTGCTTCGAACACATGTCCATCAACGGTTGGGTAGATGTCCTTGCTGTCAGATCCACCTTACTCGTTTTTAGTTTTTTTGTTTTTCCTACAGACTCTCACTTGCATATTTATTAGCATAAAAAATTGGTGGTATACTGTTGGTCACATCCTCTATGATTCTGGTATTTTCTAAATGGGTGCAAGAACAAACCATATCCTTACTGAAACATGTTCGTTTCTCGTATGCAGCCAAAATAATTTTATTTAATCGTGTTTATTTTCTTCCTTGGATGCCACGTGGAGATATTATATTGAATACTCTTTCCGAAGATTATGATCTATTGCAAAAACTTCATTCCAAAGATTATGGTTTTATTTCAAAGACAAGTCTTCATTATGAAGATTATGATTTCTTTGTGATATCAAATCCTCATTCTGAAGACAAATCCTCTTTTCGAAGACAATATCATATTTTTGAAGATTAGGATGTATTGCGAAGGCAAATCATTTCGAAGACAAAATTTCATTCCGAAGATAATTTCTGTTGCATTTTGAAAACAAATATTGCTTCATTCTAAAGATGAAGCTTCATTACGAAGATGATGCTTCATTTCAAAGACAAATCTTCATTCCCAAGACAAAGTGCAACATTCATTCTATTGTCATTCTGAAGATAATTTCAATCCGAAGACAATACAACAATTAGTTTGAAGAAGATAGCAGGCACTATTTTTGGCATTCTTATTCCGAAGATTAGGCAGAAATCAATATTCTCATTCTCAAAACATGTTTTAAGTATGCCAAATATTATGGATACCTTTTATGCTAATGGTTAATTGTTATATACTATATACCAATCATTTACAATGAAAAAATGTAAGAAATATATACCTGATTAAAACAAGTTAATGCAAGTTTTTGAAAGATGACTGCTTATGTTGATGTTCTGCTGAGATTTTTTGCAATATTTCAAAACAAGTGCAGTTGGTGAATTTGTACAATGATGGTTCAAAAATTTTCAAGGTTATGCATGCCAAAAAATTGGTTTTCATGCATACCAACCCAATAGTGCCTTAGAAAAGGTTTTCACTCTTGCTGAGTTATTCATTTTCTCTCTTTTTTTTTTTTTTTAATTTTTACCTCTCCTTTTTTCTCTTTATTTTTCTTAATTCTAACTATGCCCATGAAGGAATTCATGATTTACCTAAAATTATGCCCATGAAGGAATTCATAATCAAAATTTATTCATATTTTTGTTTTCTGCTTTTTTTTGATTTTTTTTTCTTGAAATCCATGATCATGCTGATTGTTTTGAAGTGGAAGAAGAAATTTCTTCCACCTATTGTGTATCCAAACTATCAAGCTACTGCAAGAATTCTTCTTTAGTCAGAGGTGTATGGTACACCCTAAGGCGATGTCCATTCACTACCAACTTTCTTTGTGACCCATCAATAGGAGATAAACGAACTGCTCCATTGTCAAATACCTCCTCAATCCGGTAAGGTCCAAGCCATCTAGTTCTCAGCTTTCTAGGGAAGTCCTCATAGCAAGAATAAAACAGTAGATCCCAATCTCCTTTTTGAAGTTTCCTCTGTTGAATGTGACTGTCATGCCACAAATTCCTCTACTCCTAGATTTACTTTAGTTTGGTGCAAGGCATCCAACCTAAGTTCATCCAATGCATTCAGTTGCAGAATCCTATCTGTCTGTGCCTGTGACAATTCAATTCCAATTTCCAATGTTGTGCGCAGTGTTAGTAGCTCAAATTCAATAGGTAAGAGGGGATTTTTACCAAAGACTAGTTCATAAGGTGTGAATCCAGTAGTGGATTTCCAAGTAGTATTGTAAGCCCATACTACTTCAGGTAATTTATCTAGCCAGTTTCTCCTATGAAAAGCTACTGTTTTTGTTAAGATTCATTCTAGTTCCTTGTTTGTTACCTCAACCTGGCCATTTGCTTGTGGGTGATAAGGTGATGATTTTCTATGTTTGATTTCGTATAATTCTATAAATGCCTCAATGACTTTAGATGCAAATTGGGGTCCTTGGTCTGTGGTGATAGACCGGGGAGCTCCAAATCTCTGAAAAATCTGAGTATACAAGAAATCAATGACCTTCTCTTCATGAGCATGTTTGAAAGCATGCACCTCTACCCACTTTGTCAAGTAATCAGTGCATACTAGAATATGCACCTTTCCTTGAGAAGGTGGATCAATAGGTCCTACAAAATCAAGCCCCCACCTCTCAAATGGCTCTAAAACCAATTGAGGCTACAGTGGCATTTCATTTGTATGAGTGGGTTTCCCCATTCTTTGGCATGCATCACAATGCCTGATGTACTTTTTCACATCCTTGTGAAGAGATGGCCAATAATATCCTGTCCCTAAGATTTTCCTAATTGTGCTTTTTATAGAGTAGTGTCCACCTGAGGGTTCATCATGACAAGCCCTAAGGATATCATACACCTCATCCTTTCGGATGCACCTACGTAATACATGGTCGGGACTGCACTTAAAAAGTATACCCTTGATCCATTCAAAAGAAGAACTCTGTTTGATCAATTGTTTTTTTATTTTGAAGTGAAATGTGGAGGAACTTTCCCTGTGACCAAGTAATTGGCTATATCTGCAAACCAAGGTGATTGGACTGATATAGCAAATAATTTTTCATCAGGAAAGGTGTCTTCAACTAATTCCCCTTCATCTATGTTCTATAATATGGACAAGAAATCTGCTACAACATTAGCTTTTCCTGGTTTGTTGATTATAGTGATATCAAATTCTTGTAGCAATAGTAACCAACGAATAATTCTTACACTTACCATAGGCTTATTCATCAAATATTTAATGGTTGTGTGATCTGTGTGAATAAATATTTGATAACCTGTGATGTAATGCCTGAATTTGTTGATGGCATAAATTACTGCCAAGAATTCTTTCTCAGTTGTGGTATAATTTTTCTCAGCTCCTATCAAATTCTTGCTAATGTAGTAGATGGCATAATGTTCACCATTGTCAATTTGTCCTAATGCTGCTCCAATTGCAGTATTGGAAGCATCAGCCTGTATGTGAAATGGTAATGTCCAATTAGGTCCTCTTAACATAGGTGGAGTTACTAATTTCTCTTTCAGAGCTTCAAATGATTCTTGACACCTTACGAGTCCAGGAAAATTTAGAATCTTTAGTCAATAGGGCAAACATGGGATTGGCTATTGTGCTAAAGCTGGGAATAAACCTGCGGTAAAAACCAATGTGTCCTAGGAAGCTTCTGACATCAGTCTGAGTTTTAGGAGGAAGGAGGTTCTTGATAATTTCCACCTTCTTTGGATCAACCTGGATCCCTTGAAGAGAGATGTGATGACCAAGAACTATTCCTTCCTTCATCATCATAAAACATTTTTCTGGATTCAAGGATAACTGGTATGTTTCATAGCGAGTTAAAACTTTGTCAAGGTTTTCTAATGTAAAGTCAAAAGTCTGTCCACATACTGTGAAATCATCCATGTATATCTCAACATTGTTGGTAGTCGAGATCAGAAAAAATTGCTAAAACTGCTCGCTGAAATGTTGTTGGGGCATTACACAAACCAAAAGGTAAAACCCTATAGGCAAATGTTCCCCATGGATAGGTAAAGGTTGTTTTCTCTTGATCTTCGGGTGCAATCTGAATTTGATTATATCCACTAAATCCATCAAGAAAACAAAAGTATCTCTTTCCGACAAGGGTATCTAACACCTGATCTATGAAAGGTAATGGAAAATGGTCTTTGTATGTCACTTTATTCAGCTCTCTATAGTCTACACATACTCTCATTTTTCCATTTTTCTTAGGAACTATAACCAATGGAGAGACCCACTGGCTATCAAAAATTGGGTAAATGAATCCTACCTCCATAAGTTTTTCAATTTCTTCCTTTACAATATCCCTTAGGGCAGGATTCAGTCTTCTCTGGGGTTGTCTTATTGGCTTGACTTCTTCAGTATAAATTCTGTGGGTGCATATATCAGGGTGAACTCTTGACATATCTTTATAGTCCCAAGCAAAAGCATGAACATGCTTCTGCAAGACAGCTATCAATTTGTCTTCCTCTTCCCTAGTAAGCCAGTTGTAAATGTTCAAAAATTTGCCTGGTTGGACTTCTATTTGTTTTGTATTTGGAAGGACTGAATTCACTTCTTCATACCTAGTGATTAGGGAGTTAAGAGGACACTGTTGAGATGGAAGGAAATAAGAAGTTTATGTTTCATTATTTTTTGATGGAAGCATATCCTGTATGGAACAGTGAGAAGGAAAAATCAGGTGATGGTGCCACCCATGTGGTAGTGAAACAGAGTTTTCCTGTAATAGTATAGATGGTTCACCTTCAGAGTTTTGGTTCTCCTCATTCCTTAACAATTGCTGGATATTTACTGCTTCCTCTTCTAACCCTTGTTCTTGCAGAACATTCATTAGGATAGTTTCATTTTCTGAATTTTCTATGTCTTGGAGGTCTTCTATGTGTTCTCTTACTACCAAGGTGGCTAGTGTGGAAATAACCTCCTCTGATTCTTCATCTGAATCAGGAAACCATAACTGACCTAAAAAATTGTTGGAGGGTCTTGCAGGAGGATACAGAGAGATCTATTTTAGATCAATACCATTTGAAATAGTCATTTTTCTAGATCTGCGAGTCTATGAAGGCTGCTACAGTTGCAAGCCAAGGTCTTCCCAAAATGATGGGATATCCATGTGTTGAATTTCTTGGTTGTAAAACCAAAAAATCTGCAGGGAATTCCCAAGAAGAAACTTCTATAGGAACATCTTCAATGATACCTTCGAGTTTTGCAAGCTGACCTATCAACCATTTCTAAAACTGTAAATGTGGAGCTGAGATGTTTGAGCTGTAATTGTTTCATTATATCCTTGGTCATGACATTTATTGTAGCTCCTAGATCTACTAAGACATTTGATATTGGTACTGAACCTATAGTAACTGTGATAACTGGACTTCTTGGGTCACTATACTTTGGAGGTACTAGTTTTCCAGATAAGAGATCGGCTATCTTTCCTTCAACCTGAACAGTCTTGGGAAATGCTTTCTTTTTTCTTTCTGCTCTTCTAATGCACAAATCTCGGATAGTACTTTTAATCATTGGTATATCCTTAATGGCTTGCAATAAGGGCAATGATATAGTTAACTTTTTAAGTTCCTTGACCAGGTCGATTCAAAATTTTCTCATTGTGGTATTGAATCTTTCAGGATATGGAATTATCCTTGATGAAGGTAATTGTTCTACCTGTGGTTCTATTTTTTCTTCTTCTTTCTCTATTGGTGGTTCAACTATAACTAGTTCCAAAGGTTCTTGCTCTTCATTTTCTTTGCTTTTATTTAAAACAGGTTCAGGTACAACTTTTCCTGAACGAAGTTGGATGTTACTACAATCAATAACATTTATTTCAACATTTTCTTCAGCTTTAGCCACATAGACAGGAGATGCCTGTCTCATGTTGTTTGGATTAGTGATTGATTGAGTTGGAAGTTGAGGTTGTTTCACCTGTTGTGTTTTTTGTGGTTGGTTCTATTTTTCTTGAAAGTTTTGATTAGGTGCGGGCAGCAAATGCTGATTTTGACCTTGATTTCTTTGTTGCCTTGGATAGGATTGGTATTGTTGATTCCACTGTGGTTGACTTTGCATCCAATGTGGATTAGTCTGATTCTAGGATGGGTTGTTTTGATTCCATGATGGGTTGTTTTGACTCCATGATGGGTTGTTTTGATTCTGATTCCAGGCTGAATTACTCCAATTTGTTTGTGGCCATTCTTGGGAATTTGTCCATTGAGGATAATTCCAAGGACGTTGGTGTGGTTTTGATTGTCCCCAAGGCATAGTCCCAGGATTATGCCCCCAATTTGTAGGAAAATGAGGGGGATTTTGGTATTGAGAGAAATTTCCCCCTTGTTTTGGTCCAACATAGTTGAGTTCCTCAGTCTGACTTTCTAACATAGTTTTGAGTTGTGGTAGCAGGTGGCATTGATCAGTTGAATGCTTCTTTGAACAGATACTACAAATGGCTGAGATAGATGTTTTATTCAAAGGAAATTCCTGCAAAGCATGTTTATTTCTACATCTTGGGCAATAAATTGCCAAAGGTTCTATGTTTTTTGCTTTTGCAGACATTTCCCCCAAAGTTGTGTTTAATTGCACTAGAATATCAGTTTTAAAATTTGCAAGTTCTTCTATTAGGTCCTTCACATCAGTGCTATTTGTACTCTTTTTTCTTCTTCCCTGCTTATTGCGAGAGTAATTTCTGTAGAGACCCACAATTTCCTCATTATTGAGAGTATTTACATCCCCTTTTCCCATCAAATCCAATACTTCTCTGGATTCATCTTGTAATCCTCTCAAAAATATGGTTTTACATAACTTTGGTTCTACAAGTCCACATCTCCTTTGAACAAAGGAGAACCTATCAAGATAGTCTTCTAATGTTTCATCATCTTCCTTTTTAATCCTGAATAACTCATCTTTCCTATTCCTTACACGACAATACTCTTGATATTTGTCTAAAAACACAGTTTCCATTTGATCCCAAGTTCGGATGGAATTTGGCTCTAAGCTCATGAACCAGCGTAATGCTTGAGTCCTTGAGTGTTGAGGGAAAGACCTTAAGTTTTTGATTGTCATTTACATAATCATAGGTTTGACACACTACCTTGAATTCAAACAAAAACTGATCATGATCTTCAGATACAACACCTCGAAAGGTTGGAAGTGCTGAAGGTGAAATGGTTTTCATGGGAGAGTTTTGTGTTGGATTCAAACGAATAGGATATTCAAATGTTCTGGAAGGTTGAGGAATATCCTGATCATCTCCTTCATCATGGACATAGCCATGTTGGCCATCTCTATCTAGATTGCCTCCCTCTGCCATAGTTTCTGGTTTCTTAGTTAAACTTATCCAAATTTCTCTCTCAAGAGGTCCAAGATCCTCTGTTGATAATGAGTCCGATGATTCTTCTTTCTCGGGATGTTCTAATGATGGTGAAGCTGGTGATTTTCCTTTCTCATAATGTTCTAATGATGGTGAGACTGGTGATTTTTATTTCAATATTTTTGGTAATTCAAACACGGGTGATTCACCCCTTAGGCATGAAGATCTTCTTAATGGAACAAGCCAGGGATCCTTTTGGGTAATTCTACCTTTTTCATCCCTAGACGTACTCATTCATGTTTACTCTTAAATGACATAAATTATAGGTCAATAGTTGTTACTTTAACCAGTTGTTCTATTCAGATTTTATCCTGAATCTTCACAGCTTAGTCTAATTAACAGTTATTGGACTATTATCACCTTCTAGCAACACAATTCCCTGGCAACGGTGCCAAAATGATGCGTAGTCATTATACACATCATTAATTCTCAATGAATTTGTCAATCCAGGGTAGTGTACAAGGCTATCTGTGGAAGAAGGGGTGAACAGAGTTATAACTTAGGTCAATTTAGAGCAACAGGTCTTATTGGTGAAACCGATTGTGTGGGGGATTTTGGACATTCCTATCTCTAAATTGCATGAATTAAACCTTAATCTAAGTTGCAAAATTGGAAACTAATCATTAACTACAGAAATGAAGTCCTAATTACAATTGCAGAATGAGACCTAATTATGTTGCAGAAATAACAGTTGTAGAATTAAAAGTCTAATTATAATTGCAGAAAGGAAATCTATTTACTTTTGCAGCAATGAAAACCTACTTCTAACATGGAAATGAAACCCTGTCAAGGCTCTGTAACAGAAGGTTGTCAATCTTCTATGCAGGGGTTGACAGCAAAACATAAAATGCAGGAAATTACAGAAAATAGTAAATTCTGGAAATGACAGTCTGCAATAAATTGAAAGCTTTGTTGAAAGTGGGGATTACAACCAAACCATTAATCACAAAACATAAAATAAGCTAAGATTGCAAATATCATTAGTTGTTTACAAAGGAATGAAATGACAAGTTCTACAACTCATTATGCTACTAGCAAAATCAGAATAAAAACCTATTGTTAGTCCTCCTCCTAGGTCTGGAAGTGGCCAGCCTCCTTGTCCAGAAGAAGGTATGAGTCTCTCTCTCTCTTAGATCTTACTCACACTCATTTACAAGCAATGTGAAATAGAAATAGTATACTTTATTGATTCAAGAACATGATTACAATAATTCTGCTGAAAACCTGTTACAGGACTGTAACAGTCACTTTTTGATTATCACCTATTTTCTCTATTCTCTGATTTCTCTATCTTCTACTCCTCTTACTACTAAACTCAACCTGAATGGGAGCCATATTTATAGATGTCCTAAGATCTACTAACAAGCTGAGAATATCTCAAAAGATCTAATCCTATTATGCTGCAACAATTCCTGGTTTTATCCTAGAAGAAGATCAAACTTGATCTTTCCATAAATGGTGGCTTTGGTCGGCAAGGACGGCAAAGTCAGATCTGAGATATTTTCCCTTACCCTTTTCAATCTTTATTTCCCTTTTTCCAGCGTCAAAATTTGGTCAACAAGTCAAAAAGCACATTCTATTTTCATTTCGAAGATAAGTGGTTCATTTCGAAGATACTACAATTCTCATTTCGAAGATCCGCTCATTTTGAAGATACTGCAATTCTCATTCCAAAGATACTACAATTCTCATTTCGAAGATCCGCTCATTTCGAAGACACTATGTTTTCTCATTTCGAAGATATCTGTTCATTTCGAAGAGACTTTAGAATGAACAAATGTGGGCTCCTTAAATGATTTCCTCTGCATTTCTCATGTGGGTTACTTCTCAGGATCAGATTCCAATGGTCTTCATCTCTTTCCACATGTGAATTCCATGCCTTGCCATTCATTGGCAGCTGGCTGGAATTTACATGGGAAAACCTAGTTTTTGTTGCACGATAACAGTTTTCTTGAATTGTTGCCAGATTTAGGTAAAATGAATGCTTGAGACATATCAAAACATGATTAGTGAAATGCTTGCTATCAATCTAAGCATATCTCATTTAGCAAGTCATAACAAAACAACATAAAACTTATGCAAAAAGCTATAAAAATTAGAATATAGTATTTCAGATACATTCATCATGCAAATAGTTAATACACAACATATTGAATTAACTTAACTAGCATATTAGATTAAACATAAGAGTTTGTAGGCAATTTCAGTGTTCAAAACATGTTATGATTGAGGCATTTCTAGGCCTCATCATGCCACACCATTCTGCTATGTAGTGTATGCAGCTGTGAACTACCTCTTAATGTCATGTTGCTTACAAAAATTCAAAAACTCATTAGAGGAGTATTCTCCTCCCCTATTTGATCTAAGAAACTTTACAAAATATCCACTCTCATTTTCAATTCTTACTTTGAAATCGACGAAGCATTCAAATGGTTCATCCTTATGTTTCAAAAAATATATCCAACACATTATAGTAAAATCATCAATAAAAAGTAGGAAGTAAGAGTTGTTACCAAGAATCTTGGTCTGCATCAGACCACATATGTCTGTATGCACTATCTGAAGTGGATGACTAGCTTTCCATGCTTTTACATGAGGAAATTTTGATCTGGCATACTTCCCCAAGACACACCCTTCACAAAATTCCTTACTATCATGAAATTTGGGAAGTCCGGTTACCATTGCTTGTGAAGTTAGCATTTTTAAACTAGTTGAATTCAAATGACCATATATCAAGTGCCATAAGACACTTGGATTGGTAATAGCAACATTTGATAACTTATCTCCCCCTGGCTGGCAAAAATTTAAAGGAAACAATCTATTCTTTGACATTGGAACTTGTGTAATGATTCTATTACTACTATTTTTGTCAAAAATGGTGCATTTTCCCTCATCAAAAAGCAACTTTTAGTTCTTTTCTAACATTTGACCAACACTTAAAATATTGTGTTGGAGATGGGGTGTGTAATAGATATCACTTACTTGCTTGACGCCTTCTTTAGTTGGAACCACCATCGCTCCAATGCCTTTAACCGCCAATGATTTGTCATCACCCAATCGAATGTTGGATTTGTATGAGGAGTCTAGAGTAGCAAAGAGTTCTTCTTTGCCACTCATGGTTTTAACACCTAGTATCCAATATCCATGTATCATTCATGTTATGATATGCCTGACCATATGAGAGAAAGAGATTTTTGGCCTCTTCCTCTTCTCCAAAATTTCCAAATTGACTGCTCTGGCTATTGCTGCTTCCTTGTGAAGACTTTGAACAATAGTCATGAGCATAATGGATAGGTTTGCCATAATTGTAGCAAGATTGTTTTGATTTATCTCCTCATTTTCCTCTGCCTGATTGTTTCCCTCTATTTTTTTGTCCTCCTCTATTTTGATATTCACCTTTGTTTGAGAATCCTCCTCTATTCTGATTTCCTCCTCTATTAGGAGTTCCACCTCTCTGATTATTTCTGCCTCTACCTCTATATTGTCCTCTTCCATGGCCTCTACCTCTGCCTTCATGAGAAGCAAAGGATTTTTCATCTCCTCCATAAATTGTGGAAGAATATTGTTGTAACCTCTCTTCATGTGAGAGAAGTGAACCAATGAGGGCTTCAAAAGACAGAGAGGTTAGGTCTTTGGATTCTTCTATAATTATGGCAACTTAATTCCACTTAGGAAGAAGTGTCCTCAACACTTCCTTCACTATGAATTTAGGCTTAACTTATTCTCCTAAAGTGACCATCTTATCTACTACACCTTTTACCCGTACACAGTAATCACCAACATTCTCATTCTCTTGCATTTTAAGAGTTTCAAAATCTCATTTCAAGGTTTGTATTTTAACTTGTTTGACTTGGTCACTACCCCTATAACTTTCTTTTAAAGCATTTCAAGTAGATTGAGAAATTATAAAAGAAGCTATTCTAGGGAAGATACTTCTATAAGTGCAGCTTGGATGTGATAAATGGCAAAAAAATTATTCTTATGAGCTTCCTTTTTAGCCCTTTTATCGATAGCATTCAAAGCTACCCAATCGGCAGCAGTAGGTTTAGTATATCCCTTTTCAATCACATCCCAAAGACCTTTGCCTATCAAAAAAGTTTTCATTTTAATTGACCAATACTCATAATCACCACCATTGAACTTAGGGATTGGTAGAATAGTATTGGATGCCATTTTAGAAAGCAAACTTTATTTCAATTGCAAACAAGTAGTATAAAGAAGTATAAAATAGATCACTGATTTAAATCAAATCTAGCCTTTTTAATATGCTCACTGATTTGGCATTCTTCTTCTTGAGGATCACCCAGAACTGGAAAGACGAAGTTGTCTGATTCATCTTCACTAATCACAATGACTTCTGGTGCTACTTTTTGGCTCAAAAATACTGCTGATGACTATAACATCTCATTATTCAGTTTCAGGTTCAACTTCTACTGGATCTTCTTCTTCTTCAGGTTCTTCTTAGTTTTCTTCTTCTTCTTCTTCTTATTATGGATCAAGATAGCATGGTGTATAGCTCTCATTTGATTCTACTTCAGGAACTACAGGAGTATAACTTTCACTTAGTTGTCCTTTAGGTACTATTTAAACCATCTTTGACTCTTCTATTCTTTGCCTGAAGATATTATCTTCAGAATCTGCCTTGTATCTAGAGTTCAGTTTCCTCAGATGAGTAATCACCTAATTTTCCAAATGGCAAAAAAATACGTGGAGACTGGTCTGTCTGACCTTCTCATCGAATGATTCTGGGGTCTCTCTTCTTAGGAGAGAGATAAGTGCATTATAGCATCTGGATGACCGGATCATCTTTTATTTATTGTTGCGATGTTTGTTGAACTCATGACCTCCCACTTCAAATCGAAGGATTTTAACCATTGCCCCATGGTCGTAGTCTAAAAATACACAGGCATGATGTGCCTTTTAGCTTATACGATGCTGATATAACCAAAATAAAACAAATAAAATGCTTAACACTATGGGTTTCGAACCCCCGATGTTCTTTCTACCAGCAACTATTTTTGATCATGTGTGCTATTCGTGCAGATGAAATCAACAACCAAAGAACTTAGTTTTATTAAACTTCGTAATTATTTAAAAAAAAAATAATAGTTGTTTTATCCCACATGCAGTGAGAGGAGGGCACCTTTGATGTTTTTGTACTCCCCTGACACTAATTTAAATCGATTACCTATGGGCAATTGTATCACCACTATTTTGCTACAACCAACCACTCTGAATTCACCATATCAAGACCTCCTCCTACCACGCATCCGTGCCACATGTCTCTTCCACGTGTCCTGCCAACCTTCTACCCAATCACGTCTCCAATCCTCATCAGCTTCTTATGATGCGTGCTCATGCCACGTCTACTATCAGTTTCAAATTCTGTTTTATCAGCCTCAAACTTCATGTTCAATAGCTTCTCTACAAAAACTCCTTGTTGACTATCTCGGCTCTTGTGCCACCTTGGGATCAGTTCCCCTACGAGACTATTGGACAACTCCTCTACCTCAAGATCAGTTCTCCTATCAGAATGCTGGTTCTTGGATTTCACACCCTAAAAAACTATGTTCGCTCGGCTCTCCTCACCTCAGATCTGATACCAGTCTAGGTAATGTAAATATGTGGGCCCTACACGGTCGATTCACAGAGCAAAAAAAATAAATAAAGATTTTGTATTAACTTAAAATAACATTAACATTAAAAAATGTCATGTATACATTATATAGTGAAGAGAATAGGAAAGTGAGGAGAGGGAATAGGCGGGAGTTAAGGAGGATGGAGACGGCAGAAGATAAGGAAGAGTGAGATGGAGTGATAAGGGGCGGCGGCTAGGGAGTTGGAGAGGAAATAGGAGGAATAAGGGGAAGAATAATAGGAGCGGGAATATAGAGAAAGAGGTAGGGAGAAAATGGCTGACAATTTTATAAAAATCATGCCGACTAGTACAAGACCTTTTTCACATTTGGGTCTTTTCTAAGCTGCTTAGAAAAGACCTAATTCATATTTATAACACCTAGGGGTATTTTAAGGTGACCAAAGGGCTTATAGATGCCTTTGGGGCTTTTTGGATTGACCTAGACAATCGTAGATAGTCTAGGAATATTTTATTTTGACCTAGATGATCATAGACCACCTAGGGGTATTTTGGGTTGACCTAGATGGTCATAGACTACCTAGGAGCATTTTAGGGTGACCAAAGGGCTTATAGATGCCTTTGGAGCTTTTTGGATTGACCTAGACGATCGTAGATAGTCTAGGAATATTTTCTTTTGACCTAGATGGTCATAGACCGCCTAGGGGCATTTTAGGTTGACCTAGATGGTCATAGACATTAAGGAAATGTCATAGACTACCTAGGGGTATTTTAGGGTGACCAAAGGGCTTATAGATGCCTTTGGGGATTTTTGGATTGACCTAGATGATCATAGATAGTCTAGGAACATTTTATTTTGACCTAGATGGTCATAGACCACCTAGGGGTATTTTAGGTTGACCTAGACGGTCATAGACTACCTAGGAGCATTTTAGGGTGACCAAAGGGCTTATAGATGCCTTTGGAGATTTTTGGATTGACCTAGATGATCATAGATAGTCTAGGAATATTTTATTTTGACCTAGATGGTCATAGACCACCTAGGGGTATTTTAGGTTGACCTAGACAATCATAGACCACCTAGGAGCATTTTAATGGTGACCAAAGGGCTTATAGATGCCTTTGGGGCTTTTTGGATTGACCTAGATGATCATAGATAGTCTAGGAATATTTTATTTTGACCTAGATGGTCATAGACCACCTAGGGGCATTTTAGGTTGACCTAGATGGTCATAAAATAAGGAAATCATAGACTACCTAGGGGTATTTTATGGTGACCAAAGGGCTTATAGATACCTTTGGGGATTTTTGGATTGACCTAGATGATCGTAGATAGTCTAGGAATATTTTATTTTGACCTAGATGGTCATAGACCACCTAGGGGTATTTTAGGTTGACCTAGATGTCATAGACTACCTAGGGGTATTTTAAGGTGACCAAAGGGCTTATAGATACCTTTGGAGATTTTTGGATTGACCTAGATATCATAGATTCTAATTATAGATATAAATTTGAAAGTATAATTTTTTTGGATTGACCTAGATGATCGTAGATAGTCTAGGAATATTTTATTTTGACCTAGATGGTCATAGACCACCTAGGGGCATTTTAGGTTGACCTAGATGGTCATAGACATTAAGGAAATATCATAGACTACCTAGGGGTATTTTAGGGTGACCAAAGAGCTTATAGATACCTTTGGGGCTTTTTGGATTGACCTAGATGATCGTAGATAGTCTAGGAATATTTTATTTTGACCTAGATGGTCATAGACCACCTAGGGGTATTTTAGGTTGACCTAGATGGACCACCTAGGAGCATTTTATGGTGCTCTAAGCATGAAAAGACTACAAATGACTAACATTCATTGGTTCAGGCTCTTCACTTCCTTTGATGGATGCTAAGTGATAAGTTCTAGGTCCAATATGACTTGTAATGATGAATGGACCTAACTAGTTTGCTATAAATTTGTCCTACAAATTGGATGGAAAATTTGAGTTTTGTTGGTTCTCCTTTAGAACTAAATCACCAACCTAAAAGTCTCTCTGGTGTACTTTCAAGTTATAAGCTCTCTTAAGGCATTCCTGATAAACACGTAGATGCTCAAGGGCATTGACACGTCATTCATCAAGCAATGTTAATTGATCTAAATGAGCTTGCCTAGCGGAATCATCATCGATGAATTCTTGCATGGAAATGTGTAGCGAAAAAATCTCTAACTCTAGAGGCATGATGGCTTTAGCACCATACACTAGTGAAAATGGAGTTGCCCTAGTGGGCATCCGAATGCTAGTGCGATAGGCCCAAAGGGCAAGAGGTAATTGATTATGCCAATATTTATGATTTTCCTTAACGGTTTTCTTCAAGATGGCTACTACTATCTTATTTGATGCCTCTGCTTGCCCATTGGCCTATGGATAATAGGGCATGGAAAAGTTGTGCTTTATGTTATACTTTGTTGTTAACGCACACACATCCTTATTTTTAAAGGGTGTTCCATTATCCGATATTATTTTGGATGGAATACCAAAATGACATATGATGTTATGTAGCATGAACTCCACGATGCGAGGTCCAGTCATAGTGGTAAGGGGAATTGCTTCCACCCATTTTGTGAAGTATTCGGTTGTCGTTATGATAAATGTGTGATGGCCCGAAGAGGTAGGTGAGATTTTCCCAATTAAATCAAACCCCCATTGTGCAAATGGCCAGACCGATTGAATCGGTTGTAAGGCCTATGAAGGTACATGTGTCAAATTTGCATGATGTTGACACTTCACGCACTTCTTTACATAAGCGCAACAATCTTGCTCTAAAGTTGGCCAGTAATAGCCCATGCGAAGAATGCACTTAGCGATGGCCATGCCGCTAAAATGACCACCACATGTACCATCGTGGGCTTGGGCAATGGCCCAAGTTGACTCCTGTGAGTCTAAGCAATGAAGGAGGATACCCTCATAGCTTCGACGATACATTATGTCTCCTAATAAGACATATTTTGCCACTTTTTTCTTAAATGCTCGCTTTGCGGCATGCGATAATCCAGGTAGAATATTACCCAGTTTTAAGTAATATTTGATCTGTATGGCCCAATCTTGCTTTGAAGAAGCCTCAATATTATGAATCGTGCAATCCTTTTGATGTTCATCTCATGCGAATGTTGATTGAGAATGAACTTGAAGATATAGCATTATGCTAGTATCAAAATAATTATGAGGGAACAGAGTCCCCCATCGGGCGTTATCCAAATAATTGTGTAGTTGAGAGAACCGTTCATGTGAAGGCTCAATCTGAATCATGTGAACAACTGGTATGGCATTATGCTCATCACGCTCAGTCATAGATTGTGCTAGCATTTTTACTTGAATAGTAGTGATATCATCTAAAGGGTTTTGTGGGATTAGTGACCCTAAGGAAGCCATTGTATCCGCAAAATGATTAGATGACCGAGGGAGTGCCTCAATATCATACCATTCAAATTGTACCAGAATTTTGTCCACTAGGGCTTTGTAGGCTTGCAATATGGGACACCTACACTGGAATATCCCTTTAACCTAATTAACTATGAGCAAGGAATCACCAAAAATGTTTAGCTTAGTTATTTTCATGGTGATTGTCATCTGAAGGCCTATGATGAGGGCTTCATACTCGGCATTGTTGTTGGTACATGGGAAATCAAGTTTAAATGAAAGAGGTATTGGAGCCCCTTATAGTGTGAAAAACATGATACCTATGCCACCCCCTTGCTCGCATTTAGAACCATCGAAGAATAGAGTTATGTCTACCTATGACTCAAGCTCTACAGAATTAGGTGATTCTGAGATATGAAACACTCCATCATCAAGAAGATCTACATTCAGAGGTTGGTCATCCTAGAGAGGAGCCTCTACTAGTTGATCAGCTATGACCTATCCTTTGATTGATTTTTGTCCAATGAACTCTAGGTCAAATTCCATCAACAACATTATCCATTTTGTCATGCGACTATTGTGATATGTTCGACTCATCATATATCACAATGGATTTTCCTTAGATATGACATACATGGTATGATTGAGCATGTAATGGCATAGATTTTTAGTGGCAAAGACCACTGCTAAGCATAGCTTCTCAATGTATGCATACTTGATTTCATAGTTGACCAGTGTGCGACTAATATAATATGTAGCCTGTTCTTTATGAAATTCATTCTTTTGGGACAACATGGTGCCCAATGCCAACTCAGTAGCTGAGATGTATAAATAGAATGACACTCCTAGTCATGGAGGAGCCAATACGGGTGGTGAAGCCAGGTATTGCTTAATTTCATCAAAGGCATTTTGACATTCTTCATCCCAATGAAATGAGACCCCCTTGTGTAGCAACCTATTCATGGGTCGACACTTATCCGATAATTGCGCTATGAAGCATTTTATGGATGCGACCTTTCCTTGCAAGCTGCGTAGCTGCTTAATGGTTGTGGGGGGAGGCATTTCTAATATTTCCTTGACCTTGTTTGGATCTACCTCTATGCCTCACTTGGAGACTATGAATCCCAAAAGTTTACCAGATGTGACACCGAAGACACACTTCTTGGGATTAAGCCTAACATTGTGCTCAATGAGGTGATCTAGAACCTTACATAATACATCGATATGCTCATGGCGCAATAGAGATTTTACCAATAAGTCATCCATGTAATCTTCCAAAATCTTATGCATGTAGTCATGGAAGATATATGTCATGGCTCATTGATAGGTGGCACCAACGTTCTTAAGGCCAAAAGGCATGACCTTATAACAGAATGTCCCCCAAGGCATTGTAAATGCCATTTTGATTTGGTCTTCTAGATTAATATGAATTTGATTATATCCAGAGAAACCATCCATAAGGGATAGCATTTCATGTCCTATTGTAGCATCTACCAATGCATCAATGTTTGGTAAGGGAAATTCATCCTTAGGACTCACTTTGTTGAGATCTCTAAAGTCAGTGCAAATGTGAATCCTCCCATCAAGATTTTTGATGGGAACCATGTTTGAAACCCATGGTGGATAGTCTACTGAGATGATGAAATCAGCATCCAACAACTTTTGCAATTCATATTTCACCATTAAGGCTACTATTGGGTGCATCTTACACAACTTTTGCTTGACTGGTTTGATCTTTGGGTCCAATGTAAGATTATGCATGACTAGATTTGGGTCCAGTCCTGGCATGTCTTTATAAGACCAAGCAAAAGCATTCATCCTTTCTTTCAATGCTCTTGTGAAATCATCTTGTTCAACTAGGGATAGACCTTCCCCTAGTTTGATAATATGGGGATTATCGAGATCTGTACCGATATCCTTGTCAATTGTTGGCTCAATTGACATATGAGACCCATATTCCAACTGATGTGGAGTGGGAATCAAGTGAATGTCATCAGTTGGGTTTGCTTCATCCATAGGAAATTCAGGATCAACCTCGGCTTGAAAAACATCCTGAGTAGTTCTTGGAGAAAATTGAAATGGTTGTAACATTTCCTCGCAAGGCCAATACTCTGATGGTGATGGGGTAGAATCTCCCCGATCAAAGTCAATTGCCTCAATGTCGAGATGCAATGACTTTGATGGGTTATTCGGATCTATCAATGGTGTGGTTAAATCTATGGAAATCATGTTGATGGATACATGATCTCCCATTCTAGGGTGAGTGGGTCTAGAGACCTGATGTTGTCTCATAACTCATGGGGGTGGCTCTGGTGGAAGTGGAATAAATGGTGGTGGCCTATGCGGAAGAGGATGAGCTTGCTCTTCACATGATAAGAGCTGGCATCAGATGGGACCTTGGATGGGGAATAACATGCGAAGATAATATTCATCCTCATCATCCAAGGGGAACACTCACTCATGTTCATCATCTGAGCTAGGATAGTTTATTGGTGTGATGCCATAGTCATCTTCATCATCACTCATCCATTCATGAGGAGGACCTTGATCCTCTTCCTCACTATCATATTTCAAGGTATGTGAGCTTTCCCCCACTTCATGGGGTTGGGAAACATCACTGGATAGTCCTTGATCTATCATATCTATGGGGAAATAATCCCCCAAGGAATGAATGTGATTCGGATTGGCATATGGATCACGTGTAAGCTTATCCTGATAACCTAGACATAGGTGTTCTAGACTATCTGTGAGGACATCCAATGGTACTGGCTTATTGTGTCCCAACCTAGATTTATCATAAGGTAGCTGATATTGGGGCTGACATGGAACATGAGTACCCTACTCATATAGGCCTAAACCAAAACCATACCAATTACAGTGATCTAAGTACCATAATGCATAATCTGGATTCGAAAAATAGTTTACATCCTCCAAAAAAGGTTCATCATCTTCTTCTTTCGAAGGAATTGGCAGAGCTCCATACTCTAAACCCCCATATACAAAATTAGTTTGATTGGGAGGTAGACCAAGAGGCACAATGCTACCTATGGGAAGATGAGGTCACCCCATATCTTGCATTGTCTCTATAGATGGAACCATTGTGACATTTCTCACTAGATATTCTCCTATCCCTGTACTAGACATATGCACTATGGTTTGGGATGGTGAAGGTGAATGAGATGGAAGTGAGGTTTGAGGTGACTCAATGTGAACCTCTGGAAGTGATTCCTCATCTACTACACAAGGAATCTCCTCCATGGATATGGTGGAAACTAGAGGTGGGCTCTCATCAATGGGCCTTTTTGACATGTTCCTCGATGGAGGATCTGACGATGTCGAAGGCATCTCTAAAGCTGTCGATGATGAGGATGGGATGGATGAAGATGTAGATGGTGAAATGGAAGGTGATGGTGGAATGGGTAGACCCTGAATAGGTGTATTCAGTTAGAAGTCTACATGAGTCGAAGGTAATGTTGACTCTGGCATCTATTGCACCATATTGCAGTATTTGAAGGGCTCTAGATCTGTAGAGACTACGTGCACTTGCCCTTCATGAGTGTATTTGAGACATTGATGCGCAATGGATGGGACACACTTCATATCCCATATCCAAGGTCTACCTAGAAAAATGTTATAGGCCATATCACCTTCCAACACATGACACAATGTCGGTATAGTCTTGCACCCCACCTGGATGGGTAAGACTATGGTACCAATAGTAGAGCATATTGTGTCATTGAATGCATGAAGAGTGTAAGTTGATGCAACAACATGAGATGCTGGCAATTTTAGATGTTTTAATGTTGTGGTTGTGATGATATTACTCGAGGAACCAGTGTCTATGAGCACTCTCTTGTATGGTACATCATTTACACATGCAATGATGTGCAAAGGAGGATCTACCATGTCATTGGCTATTTCCTTAAGCTCATGCTCATGAAATGTTATTACTGGTTCCTTGCACTATTGCACATGACCCATAAAATCAATGAAGGAGTTAGACTCCTATGGTTGCAACTCTATTGACTTTAGAATGTCCATCAAAGCATCCCGATGTGGAGGTGATTGTTGGATTAGCTCATAGATGGACAATCATGCTGATGTTGTCCTCAAGCTTTGTGCAAGCTTGTTCTTTATTGTTAATGTTGGCCTAGATGGAAGGCCCTGTACTATAGGTGGTGTAGTTTATGATGTAGTTGGAACATCACTTGAAGCTACAACTGGTGCAACTTGGCTTGGATATCTTCTATTCCTGGTCACAATACTCACCATCCCAACATACCCTTGGACAGGGGGTGTTGTCTTCACCTCATTC
The DNA here is from genome assembly GCA_028583015.1 of Wollemia nobilis. NCBI lineage: Eukaryota > Viridiplantae > Streptophyta > Pinopsida > Araucariales > Araucariaceae > Wollemia > Wollemia nobilis. Next base: position 4,258,214 of record JAQPPZ010002819.1, read on the forward strand.
ATCGGTTTAGAAGGTGCTGCCTGTACCTCATGAGTTGGTAATGGGTCTTTGTATATACCCATATGTTGATTGGTAGGGGCTAGTGGAGCATCAACTTGAAGCTCATTCCTCTCAATCATATCTTGTACTAGGTGTTTAAAACCATAGCACATTGGTAAATCATGGCCACCTTGCCGATGAAATTTGTAATATTGATCCTCTCGGTATCCCATAGGCTTGGGTTTACCTATTTTTAGATCGATGGGTTTGATATCTGGTAGATTAATCATTTTTGCAACCCACAATCGATCGAATAGAGAATCCATGGATTCAACGAAGGGAGTAAATTGTCGCTTAGGGTGACGTTGTTGGTTCTATCCCTGATTCGCTTGACCATTACTATTATAGCTCGTAGGAGGAGGTTGGGCCTGATAGTTCACCTTTTGAGGAGGCATCGCTTGTGTAGGCCCAGGGACATTTATGGCCACTTGATTGACCATTGTTGGCTTTGTAGGTGTCGAGCTACTTTTAGGGTTCTTTGTCCACTCCTTCTTGCGAGGTTTGGCTATTTCTCCCTCTTGGATTTTTATTTCTTCTATATTTCTAGCCTATGCTAGAGCTTCTTCCAAGGTAGGGTATTGTTGTAATTGCAATATTAAAGAGATGGGTTTTAAGAAACTCTTTGAAAACAACCGAGTTAACTCAGTCACTGGCAATAGATAAGGTAGCTTAGCCAAAAGCGTTCACCACCTATTTCCATAATCAGTAATCGACTCATCATCGGTTTGTTTTAACCCCGTGAGGTCTGTTAATGTCACCTTCCTTTTGGTGTTAAAGGTGAAACATTCCAAAAATGCATCAACAAATTGTTCAAATGTATAGATGCTATGTTTTGGAAGTTGGTTGAACCACTCAATGGCAGGACCAGAGAGGGTACTTAGAAAAGTTCTGAGGAGCAATGCATCATTGTCCTGTATGTTAAAGCACATATTTAAAAATCTAGTAACGTGCTCTTGAGCATCTTCTTCCCCCTTGAATCTATCCAATTTTGGCATTTTGAAATGCTCAGGGTATATCGGGGAAGGAATGGATGGATGTAATGGTTGATTCTTTAGCTGACGCAAAGTGGGTTTTTGAAGCCCATTGCCAGCTGTCCTACCTTCTATAGTTTCTAAGCGTGCAAGCAAAGCTTGATACGCATCTGAGGATTTGATTTCCTCTTCCTTATTTTGAACTCATAGAGGTGGACGAGGAATATTAAGCATAGGTTGGGGTGGTTGATTGACATCATCCATGCCTCCATAAGGTGCTTCTACATAATCCTCATTTTATTCCAAGTCATCGTAAGCCCCATAGGGTGTTTCAGGTATGGGCCTACAAGGAGGAACGAAAGCCTCTTGAAGGTGATCTATGTTTGGCCTATCATATATATTCTATTCAGGCCTATGAGGTCTAGGAGGTAACATTGGATTAGGTCTAGGAGACCTATCTTGTTGGAGGTTTGGTTGCCTCGGGTGAGCCTCCTATCTACGCGTATTTGGAGTAGAAGCTCCATTACGCAAAGTTTCTTGAATTTGGCATTCAAGTATTTCTTTCTCTAATTGTTGCCACTACTCTAAAAGATCTAGGTGATGTTTATCAGACCTAAGTTGATTAAACTTGGCCTGGAAGTCAGCATACTTCTTTACCAACTGATTGATCTGATCAGCTATATTAGGTCTAAGTGCCTTAGCACTATTACTCTGATATCTATCTTGTTCAAGGGGGTTCGTGAGATCTATTACAACTTTCCCTCGATTGAGGGAGGCTGCATTGACTTGAGGCTCACCCCTAAATAGATTTTCTTGATAATCTACTGGTGTAGAGGCACAACGTGCTTGCATTGACACATTTGAATGAGGATAATCTAGATGTTCCTCAGGTCTTCCATCATAAACAAGGAAAGGTAAGGTGGAATAAGGTCACCTATGGTGATGAGTATTATCCTCATCATGATCATGGCACCATGGGGAAGGGTGGTTTGAAATCATAAGATGATCATTCAACCCTACCTTAGGTGACAAGTCATACTCCTACACAGTAGTATGAGGAGTAGACCGAGCAGGCACACGAATGCATGGGATTGCTCTATTGGGAAGTGCCTCATTGCATGGTGACTCTTCTCGAAATAAGGCATTAGAAACATCTATATTAGGGAAATAATTCCCTAAAATGGGGTTATTTCCTATGGGGGTACCCCATGTAGGAGTCCCTTGTTGGCTAGGTCCCTTTCTTGCTACTCTAGGAGTAACCATCCATTCATCTACCACTCGATGATTAGGGATATGACTTCCTAAGTTGAGACCATCACCTATGGGGGTGCCCCATGTAGGGGTCCCTTGTTGGCTAGGTCTCCTATCAGCCCCTCTAGGGCCAGGAAGAGTAGGTGGTCTCCAAGGAGGTATGACCATGTCCTTGGGATCTAGGTGAAGACGTTGTACGTCCTCTTCCCTACTCCCCACAACTTCCACCCTTAAATGGGCTTGGCTATGGGTATGTACCATAGCTATGTACTCTAGACTACTATATGATTATCTCCTTTACAATTTTTATGAATTTGAAACAAACAAACAATAGAAACACACAAGCATAGAAGTGATTATCTCTTTTAAATATTTTAAATGTGAATCCCTAAACTATTTGTTGTTGTTTCAAGATGTGTTGCTTTGTAAAGAAAATACTTGGCATGTTTGATTTTGTTGATGTAATACTCAAAATTTTAAAGGTTTTCACCTATATACTCATAGCTCGACATATAATTCGGTCACGTAAATCCAATCTAAAGTATGGTGATGAAATCCATACCCGATCAGGGAGCATAGGTCCTATCGATCCTCACCCAACACCCTGTGCATAGTGATACACCCCTTCAAAGAGGGATGCATGCTATTTTGCATGGTTAGGATAGATCTTGGAGTTAGTATTGGCCAATAGAACAAGGTTCATGGGATTTGGTCAAGGAGAGAACCCCTAAATCAGTGGTTGGGAATAAAGTCCAACTCACCAATATTTAAGAAGATCATGTTGTGTGTGTTGTTCCTTTTAAAATATTGAAATAAAATAATACAACATACAATGATGATTCACTAATATGCATGAAAGTACATTTTATATTCAGAATCATTAGTATGAATAAAAAGGAAACCACTAAAATCTATATGAACTTAACCTTTTTTGGTAAGTTTCAAGCAGGCAAACCAAACAAAAAGCATATAAACTACTATTATTTTTCCTATTTTCTCTGATCTGATTAATGCAAAATTTATAAATATGATATCTAACCTTCAAATGCACAAAAGACAAGAAAATTTGAAATTTCAGCTAATTTTAATAGTATATATGCAAATTGAAGGTTGAGAGAGGTGTAATTTATGACCTAGAACTTGTTATTTCTACAAATTTTTGTAGAAAACCTCTAGTTTTGTAACCATCCCTAGTAGGGATGGTTAGCATTTTGGGGCCATCCCTACCAGTGTCACCTAGTTGGTCATCCCACCCTATGTCACCTAGCAGAAAAGGGGTCATTTCTGCTCAAAACGGTCAAAACCTGCAACATTCAAAATAGAAAATGGAGGTCAAAAATAGATAAATTCAAAGGGGAGAGATAAATAATCTCAAATACCATGATCACCACTAAAGAAGTAAAATTTATGACATCACCTTAAGGGCTCTTTATTGCAATGTAAAATAGATTAAAGCAAGCATTCAAAGGGAAAGTGCATAATAAGTAATCTATGAAATGAAGAGTAATATGTAATAAAAGAGGTGGATTTCTCCTTATATTCATTCACTCATGGATTCAAATAGGATTACAATACATCCCCTTGAGGGCTTTACAATTTGATACATTTCAACATTACAATGTGCAAGGGATCTAATCCCTTGAAAGGTCTTAATGGCGTGCTCTAATGTTCATCTCGCATTCCCACACTTGAGAGCTAGTCTTGGGCTTATCCTTCTATGCCTCTTTAGCTCCTCCCTCCTATCTAGAATACCTACACCTACACACAAGGGATTGAAAAGGGGTTAATAGCATATGTATTATATAAAGCTAGGAAAACATAGAAAGCATGCATATAGAAATCACAAAACCTATTTCTAATAAACCAAAATGCTTCAAAAATGACTTATAACTATAGTATTGAGTAAATAACATGATTTTGTAAATATCTAAGCATAAATAAAAGGGAAATTGTTAGCAAAAATAGTGACCATCCCTGGGTGAGCCAGATAGACCTGCAATCACAAAACTTCTAATTACCCTATCAAAACTGCTCCAAATCTCACCAAATTTGGACCATAGGCTAATATAAACATTCCTAAAAGGTCTATGGTGGAATTTCCTCAAAATTCCCTACTATTTTCTAACCATCCCTAATAGGTGCAACTAGCTACTGCTAACCATCCCCAGGTGGGATGGTTACAAATTTGCTTAGAATTTACCACCAATCCTAATGGGATCTGGTTCAAAACTGGTCTAAAGGTTGTGTCGATAGATGGGGTCAAATTTCTCTCCAATTTGGCTGGTTTGGAATGGTTTGAATCGATTTCTAATGCCCCTAAAAGCACCTTCAGATGAAGAGGGTTTCAAGGTCAAAGTGAGGGTAAATTGAGGTTGCAAAAGGTGAGGGTAGAATTGGGCAGCACTTCATTTCTAAAATGCTTCAACTCTCCTCTTTGAAATTGGGTGAATACACCTCTTTTTATAGCCCAAATAGGGCATCTAGGGCAAAGGGGCAAGTATTGGCATGTGAGGCAAGTGCCACCACTTGTCAAAACCCTTGCCATGATTGGGTAGAAGAGGTTGCCCATTTGGGGCCTCTAATTGGGAGTTCCTGGTCTCCATGATAGGCTCCCAATCAATTTTTGATGATTGGGTGGAGAATATGGTAGTAATTGATTGCCATTTCTCTCACCCCTTTGACTTTTGGGGTGTCTATTTAGGGACCATCCCACCTAGGGATGGTTTTGGATGGCCATCCCTGGGTGGGATGGTCACCATCTGTGACCATCCCTTGGTGGGACGGTCATAAGGATATGCCCCAAAACCTCCCAAAACTACTGGGAACCTTCCCAAAAGTGCTATGGAGCTCTATATTACCCTAGAGGGCTGCCCAATGGGGCCATATGATGTCGATAAGAGTGGCACATGTGATGCATTAGTAGTCTTATCCGATTTACATGATTTTAGTGTCTACAAGAGGGCTAGATCAACTAAAAAATCACATGCCCATAGATGAATATTATGATGAACCATTCATGGTGAATGTTCATTATCTGTCTAACCCTAAATTTAGCTTGCACTATTTTGAACATTACCATTGGCATGGTTATGGCTTAGGCTTATTTTAGTAGGGGTTCCAAGTTCCCATTGAACCACAGTATCAACTACCAACTAATAGTTTTGGGTTAGGCTATCATATCTGAGGATAGGATGAGCTCCTAGTAGCATATTTAGATCATCTGAACCTCACTTTGAGGGATGATGTGGATTGAAATTCTTATTACCCTAATCCTTATTATCTATGAAGGGATAATAGTATGGTAACCTATGTCTCATAAGCACCACCAAATATCTATCATGAACACATTATGGTAGAGGTAAATCAAAGAGACAATCCAAGATCTAACTTGCATAATGAAAGTTGTGAAGCTAATGACAACACAGGTATGTAGATCCAAAATCTAGGTATAGCAATTGACACTGAATCAAAAGTTACTTCTAAGGAAGTGTAGGCAGAGTCCATTATCAAAAGTGATGGACCATATTGCAATTCTAGAATAGATGATGATGAGATATCCTCACAAAATGAACAATATGATGATGAAACTGAGTTGACCTACTTAGGCCCTCTAAATTTGCATCATCTATTACCCACGAAACAAATGGGTTAGACTGAGAAATACTTCATGGTTGATAGTGACTATGATGATGACATAGATTGGGCCTACCTTGGACCCCATATTTCTAATCGTCCAATTCTTATGGGTAGGGTGAAGGTCTCATATATGAAAGTGATGATGAGGATGAGGCAGAGAGAGCTTATCTCAAAACTCACTATTCACAACATCGTCATGATCCAATTGACATCGATGGATGTATCTGTAGGTAGAAAATTCACCTCCTAGAAAAATAAGACGTGATTTGCTAAGTTTTGGATATTTTTGGGGATGATTTGCTCCAGTTTTGTGAAATTGTATAGTGAGAGAAAATTATTTAGGAGACCGTACAACTAAAGTGGAAAAATGTATAGAGTAGTGTCAAATCATACAAGGTGTACTGAAATTCAATGAGATGTAAGAGAAATGTAATTTTGGGATGAAATATCGCATGGATTTTCTAACCTAAGGTGTAAACTTAGGAAAATGTCAAAATATTGTATTCAACTGTAATTGGGCAATTGTGAATAATGGATTGTCTCAGGAACCACTTTGGAACGGCCTGGAAAATCTTATATAAGGCCCCATTTTTGAACTTGGAGGTCTGGCTACTAGCTTACTAGTTCTTAGTTGCTAGAGTATAGAGATAGTAATATTTCTGAGTTATTGCTATGATATTGATAGAGTTTCTACATGTAGCACCCTAAAATTGGCGCAGTAAAATTGGAATAATTACATTCACCTTAGTAAATAATTTAAATTCAAATTTAACCTCCCAAACCGCCCGTTAACCGTCGAGAAATCCGTTTCCCCCTTTTCTGCACCATTTTTAGAGGTTGTTTTGACCGTTTGACGATATCGTCGCCGATCAGACGATATCGCCCTAGATTTGACGATTTCGTCTGGACTAGGACGTCCAGACGATCTTGTCGCAAAACTAAATTTGCAAAGTTGGAATCTGTTCCAACGGGTCTCCAATCTGGGTAGAAGCGTGTCTGCGCCGTTGGGACCCTCCCCCGTTGGAGATCTCCCAAATTGGGATGATCTCCAACCTCCTAACTACTCCCCCTAAGCCTATTTAATCTCTAGGATTTTCCCTTCCCAACCCCTGGCTGAAATTCTCTGGCAAATTGATTCCCTCTACGTGCTAAAGCATCCCAATATTGCATTTGCATTAGATCTATACCAATTTTGTTGCAGGTACATCACTATTTTTCAACCGGAGCCAGCACCCATCGTCGTCGATGAACCTGTTCAGATCGGAGGCGAACCTGTCGAATTCGAGATGATTTCGTACTGATGCGAGACGATCTCGACTGCATTCTGCATTCAGGCAATCAGTGAAGTTTGCTCTTCTCAACTTTTTCCCTGTCATTTTATTCTGCAAATTAGATAATTTATTCAGTTTTTATGTTATCTTGCATTTGGAGTTCACCCATTTAGCTTAGATTGCATACTAAGATCATGATTTGTCATTAAAATACAGTAATTTGCTTAGATTTCTGTCCATAACTATTTTTCATTGTTTATACTACCATTTTATATCATTTCCCTCTGTTAGTACAATAGTATTTGTTGTATTTTGTATCTGTTTTTCTGCTTGCAGGTCTCTGACGAATTTGTGTGACGAATTCGTCAAATCTCAGATGATTCTGTCAGTCTCAGATGATTCTGTCAGATCTCAGATGATTCTGTCAGATTGCAGATGATTCTCGTCGAATTCCAGATGATCCAGACTGCTTCAAACATCAGAATCTTCTTCAGACATCCGGATCAGGTATTCTCCGATTTGCATTCTGTAAATTCTCTATTTTCTGCTTTTAAATCTATTTTCTGTATTCATTGAACTTGCATTTTCATATAGATTAATCTAGATGCATTCGGCCAAACCTAGGATATGAATGCTTAAGGTTAAAACGAACACATCTAAACACATTCCAAAACCTAGGCGTGGAAACTGCCGCCAAATGTTTCCTCGGTGAACCCACCATCCATCGAAAAATCATCAAAATACACCTCCCTTGAGAGGCGGGACCTTCGCAAAGTCCTCTCAGTCCCAGGTACCGCACCATCCTTTTCCCATCCTCCTTCCGGGCGCGGATCCTATAGCCTGAAGGTAGGGATGCAAAAAATTTGGAGCGATACATTTTGGTGAACCCGACGTGAATGCATCATAACCTTTTGAAAAACAAAAACAAAAACAAAACAAAAAAAAATATATAGAACAACTGAAACATAGATGCATTTTAAATCCTTTAAGTTTGAAAACATGTTTAGATGGTAGCTCCTAAGAAAAGGTTAGCAGTTACTATAAACGTAGAAAATCAATTGGCAGCTATAGAAGTTAATTCTGTCCTTAGTGTGCCTGAAACAAGTAGAAATCAATTCCTATGGAACGAACTTGATAGGAGACTTAGTCTCATTTCATCTAGGTCCACACAACTTAAGCAAATCAAGAGGCTAGTCCTAGATAGAATCCCGGATCCTCATCAATTAGTTTTTTATCATGAACTTCAGAGAGCCTGCCATAGATGGTTAGCCTATAGGAGAGCTTTAGTATCTTCAGAATTGTTCACCTTCGAGGAATACCTCGAGAACGCAGCCATTGTGCACCAGTTCCTAGGTTGTGTAGAAGACCAAGAGGTTGTTCTTACAGATAGGGAAAGATGGAATAGAGTTCCTAGAGCTGTGTTATATCGAGAGTATTGCCATGAGCTTTACTTTTATCAACCAGCATCTGAAATAGACAACATCACCATAGCCCTTTTCATCAAATTTTTAAAAGAAAACTTTCAATTTGAAGAAGAACACTTCATGACTCCTGAACAACTCGAACCTATCAATGATATTCATAAGTTGTTTATAGAAAATTAAATTATTACTTCAGTAATTATTTCTTGCATTTATTGTGTTATTTGTTGTCTTTATTGTATTGTTTCAAAAAAATTAAAGAAAAACTAAAAAATCAAAAACTTAGCAAAAACTTAAACATTTCATTTTTAAAATATTGTAGTAGGTATATAGTAAATATATACCTCTTAATTTGTTGCATATATATATATATATATATATATATATATATATATATATATATATATATATATATATATATATATATATATATATATTTGCTGAAATCAAAACTTAGCACCATGCCTAAACTTAGGAATGGTAAAGAAACTCTAGGAGAAGGAGAAGATTGGTTACAAGATACAACTGAAAACCCAAATGTCCTTCTTGGAGATACAAATCCGGAAGGAGAAACCCTAGGTCAATCAGATGAAGACTTAGGTGAAGATAAGGAACAAGAAGGAAGTGTTAAAGAGGATGGATCCTCATCCCCTAGAGTAGCTCCTAATGGAACTATTGCCTTTGACAATGTAGAGCATTTCAAGAAATTTCTCACGGATAACATTGATGACCTTAATGTGGCAATTCGCCTTGATAAAGGGCAAATTAGTAAAACTCAAGCAGCCATGGAATATATATGCAATATGCAGACTAATCCCTTGTCTTTCATTGATCAAGAAAGTGACAAGGGTGGACCATCCAATACGGATATGGTCACTATAGCCCAAAGCATGTCAAAACAACAGGTTACCCAACCTCCTAAGGAACCTGTTATTCAACCCAAAATCACTCCCACACAAAAGAAAATTCCCTTCACTACTTTATTCCGCCAAACTATTGAGCAAAATGCTTTAAATAAACAAAAACCTAAAACAAAGCCAAATACAAACTTTCAACAATCCGGAATACAACATAATCCAACTTCAAAATTCCTCCATAATACTTTTCCTACCAATAATTTACACAACAGTAACATGGCATCTAATCTGCATGTTCCTCCATCCTACGCCCATAAAACCCATGTCAATGCCCTACCAAACCAATATGGGGGGCAAACTAGTAATCTGGAAGCCATGGTGAAACAATTGGCTTCACGTATGGACCAGATAGATCCCTACCGTCCCTCGTATAATTATCGAGAGATTTGTAGTCAACCCTTGGATCCCATAGTTGTAGCTCAACCATATCCTAAGCATTTTCCCATGCCCGTCCTGCCTATATATAAAGGAACCGAAGATCCCATAGAGCATCTTCGCATGTTTAGGATAGCATGTCACGACATATCGCATGACGACTTGCTATTACTAAAAATGTTCCCCAAAAGTTTAGGTGGGATGGCATTAGAGTGGTACTATCAGTTGCCCACTCATTCTTTGAGAAACTTCGAAGAAACAGCTGAATCATTTGTCCATCAATTTAGTGCCTACATCGAGAGGCATGTAACTATTAAAGACCTATACAATTTAAAACAAGATAAGGATGAATGCTTTGCCGATTTCTTAGCTAGATGGAGGCAATTGACAGGAAAACTGCACTTTGTGCTGCCTTATAGGGAAATGTTGGACATTTTCATCAACAATTTACAAGAACAACTATCTTATGAGCTATCAACCGCTACTTTAACTACCTTCGATCAAGCTATAGATTTAGCTCGAAGAGTAGAAGATGCCCTCATTAGGAGAGGCCAACTTAGGAAGAAGGATGACGAGAAAACATCTAGAAATCAATATAAAAACAAACAGGTTGTCGGTGACTGGAGTCACTGACAGAAAAATGTTGCTAATATCAATGCAACGAAGACAACAAAAAAATTCATATTGAAACCTCCTGACAAGCCTCCTCGAGAGTTCACTAGATTAAACCAACCCTTATCAACTATTTTACCTCAATTACTCGAAAGAGGTTTAATCCAATTGCCAGCTATCCGGGAACCTGATCCAACTATACCCGGATATAGAGCTGACTTGCACTGTGATTTCCATAGAGGACCTGGACATTCTACCAACGCTTGTAAAAGGTTGAAACATAAAATACAAGATTTGATTGACAATAATGAAATGGAAGTGCAAGCCTTCCAACCTAAACAAAACCCTCCTAATAATACTCAAAAGACCATTCCCCAAAATCAAAATCAAAATGCCAATCAAACTCTAGACATATTTCAACACCCTTTACCAAGACATGGTAAAGAGGTAGCCAATCAAATCGAACATCATAATGTTCCCCCTCCTACCCGATATGTAGGAACCATTAGCGGACAATTACCTGTTCAGGATCCTCAAATATTTGACACGACCTTATCCCTAGTTACGACCAGGCCCTTACATAATTTTCAAACTTCCGATTCTAGTGATATAGAATCAGATAGTGAAAGTGAACTAGACATTACTTCAAACCAATCGAATAGTTCTGAAAATGAATCAGATCCTATTCAACCCGTCACAGATGCTAATGTTCCAGAAGAACCATTTCCTAGAAGAGTCACTACTCGACCTTCTTCTAATATATTCCTTTCTAATGAACAAGCCATTAATGCTCAACCGAGACCAGTTCAACGTCTTCACTATAACATCGTAGGTACCATTGGAGTCGTTACTCGACAACAAGCTCAAAACTCTCAACAAGAACCAAACCAGAATGATGGATCGGCTCCATTCGTTCTGAAAAACCCTAATAAAGGGAATCATGCTCCTAATATCCAATCTAAACCCCCTTACAACATTAATGAGCAATTGTCTAACACTACGGCCAGAATTTCCCTCTTAGATTTATTAAGATCCTCTCCCACCCATAGGGATGAGTTGATGCTTACATTGAGCCAAATGATGGTACCTCAAAACATTCAACCTGAAGCTATGGCCAATACTATCATCACTCGAGAGATTGATTGTATTGACTTTCGGGATAAAGATATCCCACAACACAGTTTACATAAGGACAATCCCTTATACATTACTGCTTTAATTGGAGATGTAGCTGTCAAAAGAGTTTTGATTGATAATGGCTCATCTCTAAACATTTGCACCTTTGACTTCTACCAACGATTTGGCTTTAGAAGTGATGAAATGAAGAAAACTGATATGATCATCAAAGCTTTTAATGACGAAACACAAGAAACGTGTGGAGTTATTACCCTCCCATTGCAAGTTGGTCCTAGAACCCTAGAAACAACCGTGTTTATTGTACATTGCCCAGCATCGTACAATATACTTTTGGGTCGCCCTTGGATCAACGCCATGCGAGCGGTCCCATCAACTTTACACCAATGTGTTAAATTTGAGTTTAAAAATCAGTTGGTCACTATTCATGGTGACCCTAGACCTTTTGATATGTGTGCTTTGGCAGAACCCGTTGGAGTGCAATTTTGCCCAGCTCTGTCATCCACACATCCTAGTTCTTATCTTTCATCTAAAACTGTGAAACATAAACCCATAACTTCCCCTATTCCTCCTCCATTAACTTCATCCTCCTATATAGACCAACAACCCTCTAAACAAATTATTTTAGAACCTCAAACAGATCTTAAGTCTACAACCAATCCTTCAAGTTCTATCCCTATAAATTCAAGACCTATAGACACATCTATCATACCTTCCACATCTAAAGATATAAGTAATAAACCTTCTACATCTTATGCCCTTTCTGATGAACTTTTACCAGATTTATCTACAACCTTAATATCAAAAAAAATGAATGCTTTCATGCAAGATTCAAACCTTTTAAATAACTTGCCGCCATCTCCTCGTACTTTGGGCCTCCCACAACCTATGGGAAGTACTTACCAAGTCGGGAGTTGTGCCTTCATTTATAAAGGATATGACTAGGGAAGAATCCCTCGGAATATCAAAACTCACCATGAAGGATATGCTCGGTGTTATTTTACCAATGATTATATTAAAGCTAAACCCATGATGCTTAAAATGGGATATAAAGGGAAAGGCTTGGGACCTTTCCAAAATGGCATGAAAGAACCTTTCGAGGTAGAACCGTGGCCCTGCCCGCTGTGGTGTGGGCCTATTTCCTAGTAAGGGTCAACCCTTTCCCTTTGAGGATGATGATCATCTCATATGCTATCAAGATTATTTGGATAGGCATGTTGATTTGCCTCTTAAAAATCAGTCGTTTTCATGCAACATGCTATCCATAGCATACCCTGAAATGATTGCTGACCCCGATGAAGAGTTGGAAGGAGATATCTTCCATGATGTCTCTCGTTGAAGAGATGTTACACAATGGGTTTTATTTTGATGGTTCTATACCAACTATAGCCCAACTTGAGGCCACTAATCCTCAAGATGAATTATCTAAATTAACCTTACAAGAATTACAAGAATTGGGCGTTTCACCCGCCCCACCTAATTTTGAAAGAGATCTACACATGGAGGTAGAAAATGTCATTAAAATTAACATTGGAACTGAGGACAATCCTCACATAATCAATATCGGGTCAGAATTAAGTCAAGAAAAACAAGAACAATACATCGCATTCCTTAAAGAGTATGAAGATGTCTTCGCTTGGACATACGAAGATATGCCAGGTCTAGACCCTTCCGTAGTCATGCATCATCTAGTGGTCCATCCGGATGCTAAACCTGGTCAAACAAAAACTCGAAAAATGCATCCCAAAGTGGCTCTGCTAGTCAAAGGGGAGTTAGAAAAACTCCCTGAATGTTATCTTTATACAAGCTATTGATTATGCCGAATGGATCTCAAATGTAGTTCCAGTCACCAAGAAAGAAGCTACCAAAGTTAGGGTTTGCACAGATTTTAGAGATATTAACGCTGCATGCCCTAAAGATGACTTTCCTCTTCCAAACATGGACCAAATCATTGACTTCACTGCCGGAAGTGGGATGATGTCCTTAATGGATGGATTCTCCGGTTATAATCAGATCAGGATAGCTCCTGAAGACCAGGCTAAAATAGCCTTTATTACCCCCTGGGGTACCTTTTGCTGGAAAGTGATGCCATTTGGCTTAAAGAACGCCGGTGCAACTTATCAACGAGCTATGACCTACATTTTTCATGATATGATGCATGATATCCTACATGATTATGTAGATGATATCATAGCTCGCTCTCTTATTGAAGATCATCATTTGGATGATTTGCGAAAAGTCTTTAATCGATTACGAGAATATCTCATTCGATTAAATCCAGCAAAATGCATATTCGGAGTTAAATCCGGCAAACTATTAGGGGTTTTAGTTTCTTTACGTGGTATTGAAATCGACCCTCTCAAGATTGCGGCCATCACTGATATGCCCGCACCGACTAATATATCTGAGTTACGAAGTTTACAAGGTAAGCTTCAAGCCATCCGTCGCTTCATCGATAAGCTGGCGGACAAAACTGGTCCCTTTCTTAAACTCCTTAAGAAGGATGTCCCCTTTAATTGGGACACAGAATGTAGAGAAGCTTTTGAACTTCTCAAACAATACCTCCTTAATCCACTGGTGCTTTCACCACCTAAATCCGATCGCCCATTTCTCCTATATATTTCAGCTTCAGATTCTCCCTTAGGAGCTATGTTAGCTCAACTTGATGATGAAAAGCGAGAACGTGCTAATTATTATATTAGCCGAACTTTCATCAGTTATGAAACCCGCTATACAGCGCTGGAAAAACTATGTCTAGCAGTCGTGTTTGCTACGCAAAAATTACGACATTATATGCTTAGCCAAAAAACTTATGTCATTGCTAAATATGATCCCTTAAGGTATCTCATGAGTCGACCTTATTTATCGGGTCGCACAGCCAAGTGGGTTCTTGCTCTAAGCGAGTTTGATCTCACATTCATAGGACAGAAGTCTGTTAAGGGTCAAATCATAGCAGATCAATTAGTCGCTGCACCCTTAGAGTCTACTCATCCCCTCATCATCGAGTTTCCAGATGAATGCCTTCAATTAGAGGTAGACCATCCCGAACAATGGTCCTTATACTTTGATGGAGCCCGATGCATGAGTGGGGTCAAAAGTGCGGGTATTATTTTAATATCTTCGCAAAAACATCTTATTCCTCTGTCCTTCAAACTGACCTTTGCTTGCACCAACAATACTATCGAGTATGAAGCTCTAATCCTTGGATTACGAGCTGCTCTAGCACTCAAAATTAAAAATCTCTTAGTTTTTGGTGATTCCCAATTGGTTATAAACCAAATTAATGAAGTTTATCAAACCCGAGATGATAAACTGTGCCCATATAAGGCCTATGTTTTACAATTAATGTCTTTATTTGATCAAGTTACCTTGGAAGCCATTCCTCGAACTAGCAACCGTGCAGCTGATGCTATGGCCGTAGCTGCATCTCTCTTGCCCTTGGAGTTAGATGACGAATATGCCACTATCATTATTCGTCGACTCCAGGAACCCGCTTCAAATAAGTCATGCTTAGAGCCTTTGGATGTGTTTCTAATCAATGAAACTACTCCTGAACCTTGGTATACGGACATATTTGATTTTCTCCAAAATGGGACTTTCCCTGCTAATTCTAATAGAAACCAACGTCGGTTATTACGTCGACGAGCAAGTCGATTTGTAATAATTGGCAATACTTTATATAGGAGATCTTTTGAAGGTATCCTATTAAGATGTTTAAACTTAGAAGAGTCTAAATCAGCCTTGAGTGAAGCCCACGATGGATCTTGTGGAGGACACTTTAGTGGTAGTGTCATTGCTAAAAAGCTCCTTCGGATAGGATACTTTTGGCCTACCATGGAAACGGATGCACATGAGTATGTGCGCCATTGCGACAAGTGTCAAAAACATGCTGACCTTGTCCATGCGCCTGCACAAGAGCTGCAGGCTATTTCATCTCCTTGGCCCTTTTCTAAATGGGGCTTGGATATTATTGGCAAAATCAATCCTGTGTCATCTGATGGACACAAGTTCATCATAACCGCCACTGAGTATTTCACGAAGTGGGTCGAAGCTATGCCTTTAGCTTCTTGCACTGGCACACAAGTTTCTAAATTTATTTTTAATCAAATCATTTGCAGGTTCAGAATTCCTGCCAATCTCATCTCTGACAATGGCACTTCTTTCAAAAATAAAGATGTTAAAAAATTATGTCAAAAATATAAGATTCAACATCGCTGGTCCACCCCCTATTATCCTCAGGGTAATGGTCAAGCAGAAGCATCTAACA
This sequence comes from Wollemia nobilis, assembly GCA_028583015.1. NCBI lineage: Eukaryota > Viridiplantae > Streptophyta > Pinopsida > Araucariales > Araucariaceae > Wollemia > Wollemia nobilis. The sequence continues at coordinate 4,274,108 of JAQPPZ010002819.1, forward strand.
AAACCCTAATCAAAATTCTCAAAATATTAGTCAATAAAACTGGCCGTGACTGGCACATTCAATTATATCCAGCCTTGTGGGCCTATCGAACTAGTGTTCGAACCCCCACTGGAACTTCACCATTTGTTTTGGTGTATGGTGTTGAAGCAGTTTTTCCATTTGAATTGGAAGTTCCTTCTTTGGCTCTGCTACTTCAAGATACCGAAGTAGGAGATGAATATCGTGTCGGTAGACTCAGTCAACTGGAACTCCTAGATGAAAAATGCATCAATGCTTTGGAGCATCTCCGTGCTTACCAAAACAAGCTTAAAAGATCATATGCTAAGAAAGTTCGTCATCGATCCTTTGAGATTGGCGACCTTGTTTTAAAAGAAAATAAAAAAATACAAATGCAACTAAGGAACTTAAAGGTAAATTTGAGCCCAACTGGCTTGGACCATATATTATTACTGCTAAATTTGAATCAGGAGCATATAAATTATCTACCTTAGATGGTAAAGAACTTAAAGAACCCATGAATATTTTGCATCTTAAACGTTACTATGCATAAATTTGGTCATTTCATCCATGTATATATTTGTTCAAAATTACTATCTTATATTTCTTTCAAATTTATAAAATCCAAAAACATCAAAAATATTCATAAATCTCCCAAAATCTTCAAAACTATCTATTGCATTTATTTAAAGCACTTGTTAAATTTTTTACTCAAAAACAAAAATCAAAATAAAAATATAAAAACAGCTATATGCTTGACTCTTTCGAAACCAAAATAAAATAAAGAAGAAAGAGAGAGTCAACATTCTCAAAACTTCTCAAAAATCATTTATATATATTTTCTTACAATTATTGCAGTTATATGTTTCAACTTATTTTGGATAAATTAGCATTTATTTTGAATCCCTCACTTGCACACTCACAACAATAAATATCTTGATTTTATCTGGCATGATTACTAATCTCTCTTATATCAAAGTCCACAAAATTCAATTAAATAAAGTTTGAGCATAGAGAATTGATCTTGTTATTTACTTAAACCAAGCACATCTTTTCACAATAAAATGATTATATTTGTAATTTCCATGTTTTGCTACATAGTAGAACCGATTTCTTGAGTGAAAAGTTTCCCCTGCTATCCTATCATGCACATGGTCTAGAATCTTTGAGAATTGGCAAAAGGACAAGCTCACCCCTACCCAGAATAAAAATCCCTTGCTCTACAGCTAATCTGAGCAAGTATCCCTAGCAAAGAAAAAGAAAAAAGAAAAGAAAAATTCAAGAAAAGAAGAGAAAAGAAAAATGTTATTTCAGCAATGTTCCAAGCATTATCAAGCAAAAGAAATACAAAAAGAAAAATAAGCAAAGTTCAAAAGAAAGCAAGAAAGCAATAAAATCCCTTTCCCTACCCTTTGAAAAGAAAAGAAGGGTTGATGAGCTTGAATCCCCGGAATTCTCAATTATTCGAAATCGTGAGGTAAGCCCCATAACAGGTGGTTTGTGCCCAACCCGCTTGGCCTTGGGTAACTCCTAGCGTGGCGATATGTCTGTCACATTAGCGACCTTATTTTGTACAGACCTATGTCCGCTTATGGATTAGCTAGCTCTTGATAATCCGATCTACATAGTAGCCTAGTATGGTTATATGCATCTACATCATGGTTAATGAACACTTATTTGGTTTCTTCAAATCACTTGTATCATAGTATCTTGCTCAAAACTGGTAAATGAACAATGCAATTGCACACACATTTGTATTTGAGAGATTTTGTCTATCATTATGATAAATCAAGATTGGAAATGAATTCACATATGCACATGGGATTCCTTATAAATCTAACTTTTGTCTTCAAAATACTTTGAAATATTATTTTTGCAACTTGTTGAAATAAATCAAGTACAGTTGTTTACCACAAAGACAACTATATAAATAGAAAAATCAAAAATTTCTTTCAAAATACACAAAACATATACATATATATCTGATTGACTTTCGCGACGATGGTATAGTTTCAAAACCAAAATTGGAATTTTATGCCTAGCGCAAGTCCTCATTTTCATATTTTCTGTTCATCAAAAATCAATCATGCAATAAAACTATTTTTTTTGGATTTTCGCGATGATGGTATAAGTCTATACCTACATATTCTATGCCTAGCGCAAACCATTGTAACAATTTTTATTCCCCATTTATTCAAAATCATGAAAACCATATGGCTTAATTCATTATGTTACACAAATTATGCTTTTCAAAAGCAAACACATTTTCATTATTTCATGTCATTATGTCAACCTTTAATTTTGCAATGATGGTATAATTCCTAAGGAATTATCCAAAAAATTTATCACCCTTAGGAATTTATGCCTAGCAAAAATCATTTTAAAACATTATTTCATGCACAATATTTTTTATGAAAATCTGAAAACAAATCATCATCATCATCATCATTTGCACTATTGCACCAAAGTCTTAAGACAGTCTCTTAAGCACTCTTTTACTTTTAACAATATTTCTATAAATGGGACTAGCTTGACGACCGAGTGAGCAACGACTCCATGAAATGGTCTATAATAGCGACAATGTCCTTTGAAATTATTGTTAGAAGTCTCTTTTTATTTTTTATCACATTTTCATTACAAACAACCAATTTGTTACATCAGATTATTTCATTTAAATTTTACAAACATGACATCCAAATTATAATATTTCCAATGACATAATTACATGAATCCTCAATGAATCATCAAATTAATCAATTAAAACATCTAAAAACATCATACAAATCACAAAACACAAGTCATATGATCAAAAATATCTCATATATATATATATATCACAAATATATGTACATCATATCAAAACTTGGATTGGTATGCTACAATATACATCTTGGCATACTCAATCCTCTCAATCAAATGTCCTCTGTGCAGTGTCTCGAGAACCCCTCGAGCTCTCAGCCTCATCTCCTCCCCCGCCCTGCGGTGGACGAGGTGGCCCCATAGCAGTCTGTGTAGTCCTCGTCCTCGACCGGGATGAAGTCCTCGAGGACCCAATCCTGATAGGGTCAGCAATGCCGGCTGGCAGCTGTACCCTCTGACCCTCTGGCACCATCTGGAAGTAGATGCCCTGGTAGAATGTGGTCTGAGCAATCGACCGTGCCAGCTCCTGTGTGCTCGCCCCTCCGCCCCGTGCCCTGAGGCGTGCAATCTCGTCTCGTAGCTGTGACACCTCAGCCTGGTGTTGTGCAGCCGCATCCTGTAGCGTCTGCACCTGAGCCTACAGACGATCTCTCTCTACCCGGAGAGTAGCCATCTCGCTACTCTCTCCTGTATCCACACCCTTGCCCTTATCGGGCGATGGTGGCCTCTATGGAGATGGGGGTCTCGCCTCCCTCCTCTCCCTCTCTCTCTATCGCGGCCGCTCCTGTGCCTGTGGCCTCCTCGCCTCTCTCCCGCCGTGACCCTGGGCTGCCTCCATCGCCGCCTGGCACCGCCTCCCTATCCGACGCACAACCGCGTGGATCGGACCCTGTGCCCTCGTCATCCGAGGAGGGCGGATGCCTGCGTACCAGGCATCATAGCCATCGGCTACTCCTGCGTCATCCCCATCCACTGGCTGGATGGGGGCATCATCTACGTCCTGGCTCCAGAAGCGCTGCATGTCAGGAGCCCCGCTAACCGTAGTGTTATCCCGGACAGTCTGGGAAAACTCGTAGTCTCTGAGAGATGGGATCCCCTACTATAGACCGAACTACCTCAAAACTCGGTCGTAGCGATGGAGCTCCACCTCTCCCCTCTCCATCCTCAACCAGCAGACTCGCCTGATGCGAGCCAACTCCTGTCCATCCTCTGGCCACCCTGGATGCTCCCTCCATGGCCTCCAGGTGATCTGGTCCGGGACTAGGTCATCTAGTAGTCTTCGGGACATCGGTAGGTCGATCCGTCGTTGTGCCCCTCTCCGGAGCCACCAATAGAAGACTCGGGGCCTCTCCCCGTCAATCCCTGTCAGAGGAAGCCCTACCAAGACCTCCGCACCGCAATGTGCTCCCAGCACCAAACCTGTAGTAGCGATGTCATAACCAGACATCGGCCGCCCTTGTACACGACCCCATAGAGGATCCTGTACAATCGGCATAGAACAAAGCTGCCCCAACAAAACCTGTACCCATGGTCTCGCATGTCGTAGATCACATCTGCCAGCATCCATGGCACCCTGCACCCGCTCTGGTGGCACAGCAGAAGTCCACCAACCACCCCAGCTAGTACCCGTGTGAGTGTAGATGCCCTAGGCATCTGGCGTAGTGCCTCGATGTTAACTCCGCCCTTCTCCAGGGTGAAGCTCGGGTCACCGCACAACCGTCCCATAGCATGGCCCTGATTGGCCGCAGGAGTGATCAGCCATCCTTGTATGGGGATTCTCAAAATCCTCCATACGTCCTCTAAAGTGGGAGTCATCTCCCCTGTCGATAGCCAAAAACATGAAGACCCCGGATACCACCTCTCTGCTAGGGCCGTTAGAAGCCCCATGTCTGTAGATACTTGTGGCATTTCTGCCACATGCAGTAAGCCGGCCTGTGCCAGCTGATCTCGCTTTGCCTGTGTCAGAGCGGCCAAGTCATCTCTCAAACCTCCATATTTCCACTCCCTGCTCTTTAGTAATCCTCTCTGCAAACATAAACAACAAAACAATAAACAATCATTAATCAACAATTCAAGTAATCAATAATGCAAATTAAAAATTCAATTTTGTGCAATTGATGATATCGCCCACTATTGGACGATATCGTCCCAAATTTGAGCATAATCGTCTCCGATTTTGCAGTTCGAAATCGTCTCTAATTTGACGAAATCGTCCCCCTTTCGACGATTTCGCCCTCGGCCGAAATTGCCAAAATTGAGACGATTTCGTCCCGACGACGTCGACGGCCCAAAAATGGCCGCGATGCTCAAAATTCATCTAAAATTCATCTAAAAAGCATGTAAAATTAAATTAAAGCATTCTAAACTAAGTTTAGACTCTTACCCGTAGACCGCGTCGGACCTCTGTTGATCTGTGCGTCGTCTCCACCATTTTTGCTTCTAGAGCTCTAAAATCAGTAAAAATGAATTAGGGTTTTACCCTATTTTTCTTAATTTTATTCAAAAATAATTTTTTGCTTTTTCGCGTTTTTACCTCAAACGTTCGATTTGGGTAAAAACACGGAGGGGGCACCATAGTAAGCTATCGTACGATTCGACCAAGAATCGTCGCCTAAAAATGGGAATAATTTTTGCTTTCTCGTAGATCGAGAAGAACTCATCTTTAACGCATTTTCTTCGAAAAATTCGCTAAAGAGGGGGCAAAATGTAGCACCCTAAAATTGGCGCAGTAAAATTGGAATAATTACATTCACCTTAGTAAATAATTTAAAATTCAAATTTAACCTCCCAAACCGCCCGTTAACCGTCGAGAAATCCGTTTCCCCCTTTTCCATGCCATTTTTAGAGGTTGTTTTGACCGTTTGACGATATCGTCGCCGATCAGACGATATCGCCCCAGTTTTGATGATTTCGTCTAGACTAGAACGTCCAGACGATCTTGTCGCAAAACCGAATTTGCAAAGTTGGAATCTGTTCCAACGGGTCTCCAATCCGGGCAGAAGCGTGTCTGCGCCGTTGGGACCCTCCCCCGTTGGAGATCTCCCAAATTGGGATGATCTCCAACCTCCTAACTACTCCCCCTAAGCCTATTTAATCTCTAGGATTTTCCCTTCCCAACCCCTGGCTGAAATTCTCTGCAAATTGATTCCCTCTACGTTAAAGCATCCCAATATTGCATTTGCATTAGATCTATACCAATTTTGTTGCAGGTACATCACTATTTTTCAGCCGGAGCCAGCACCCATCGTCGCCGACGAACCTGTTCAGATCGGAGGCGAACCTGTCGAATTCGAGACGATTTCGTATTGATGCGAGACGATCTCGACTGCAGTCTGCATTCGGGCAATCAGTGCCTGAAGTTTGCTTTTCTCAACTTTGTCCCTGTCATTTTATTCTGCAAATTAGATAATTTATTCAGTTTTTATGTTATCTTGCATTTGGAGTTCACCCATTTAGCTTAGATTGCATACTAAGATCATGATTTGTCATTAAAATATAGTAATTTGCTTGGATTGCTGTCCATAACTATTTTTCATTGTTTATACTGCCATTTTATATCATTTCCCTCTGTTAGTACAATAGTATTCGTTGTATTTTGTATCTATTTTTCTGCTTGCAGGTCTCTGACGAATTCGTCTGACGAATTCGTCAGATCTCAGATGATTCTGTCAGTCTCAGACGATTCTGTCAGATCTCAGACGATTCTGTCAGATTGCAGATGATTCTGTCGAATTCCAGACGATCCAGACTGCTTCAAACATCAGAATCTTCTTCAGACATCCGGATCAGGTATTCCTCATTTGCATTCTGTAAATTCTCTATTTTCTTCTTTTAAATCTATTTTCTGTATTCATTGAACTTGCATTTTCATATAGATTAATCTAGATTCATTCGGCCAAACCTAGGATATGAATGCTTAAGGTTAAAACGAACACATCTAAACACATTCCAAAACCTAGGCGTGGAAACTACCGCTAAATGTTTCCTGGTGAACCCACCATCCGTCGAAAAATCACCAAAATACACCTCCCTTGAGAGGCGGGACCTTCGCAAAGTCCTCTCAGTCCGAGGTACCGCACCATCCTTTTCCCATCCTCCTTCCGGGCGCGGATCCTATAGCCTGAAGGTAGGGATGCAAAAAATTTGGAGCGATACATTTTGGTGAACCCGACGTGAATGCATCATAACCTTTTGAAAAACAAAAAAAAAAAAAAAAAAAATATATAGAACAACTAAAACATAGATGCATTTTAAAACATTTAAGTTTGAAAACATGTTTAGATGGTAGCTCCTAAGAAAAGGTTAGCGGTTACTATAAACGTAGAAAATCAATTGGCAGCTATAGAAGTTAATTCTGTCCTTAGTGTGCCTGAAACAAGTAGAAATCAATTCCTGTGGAACGAACTTGATAGAAGACTTAGTCTCATCTCATCTAGGTCCACACAACTTAAGCAAATCAAGAGGCTAGTCCTAGATAGAATCTTGGATCCTCATCAACTAGTTTTTTATCATGAACTTCAGAGAGCCTGCCATAGATGGTTAGCCTATAGGAGAGCTTTAGTATCTTCAGAGTTGTTCACCTTCGAGGAATACCTCGAGAACGCAGCCATTGTGCACCAGTTCCTAGGTTGTGTAGAAGACCAAGAGGTTGTTCTTACAGATAGGGAAAGATGGAATAGAGTTCCGCGAGCTGTGTTATATCGAGAGTATTGCCACGAGCTTTACTTTTATCAACCAGCATCTGAAACAGACAACATCACCATAGCCCTTTTCATCAAATTTTTAAAAGAAAACTTTCAATTTGAAGAAGAACACTTCATGACTCCTGAACAACTCGAACCTATTAATGATATTCATAAATTGTTTATAGAAAACTAAATTATTACTTCAGTAATTATTTCTTGCATTTATTGTGTTATTTGCTGTCTTTATTGTATTGTTTCAAAAAATTAAAGAAAAACTAAAAATCAAAAACTTAGCAAAAACTTAAACATTTCATTTTTAAAATATTGTAGTAGGTATATAGTAAATATATACCTCTTAATTTGTTGCATATATATATATATATATATATATATATATATATATATATATATATATATATATATATATATATATATTTGCTGAAATCAAAACTTAGCACCATGCCTAAACTTAGGAATGGTAAAGAAACTTTAGGAGAAGGAGAAGATTGGTTACAAGATACAACTAAAGACCCAAATGTCCTTCTTGGAGATACAAATCCGGAAGGAGAAACTCTAGGTCAATCAGATGAAGACTTAGGTGAAGATAAGGAACAAGAAGGAAGTGTTAAAGAGGATGGATCCTCATCCCCTAGAGTAGCTCCTAATGGAACTATTGCCTTTGACAATGTAGAGCATTTCAAGAAATTTCTCATGGATAACATTGATGACCTTAATGTGGCAATTCGCCTTGATAAAGGGAAAATTAGTAAAACTCAAGCAGCCATGGAATATATATGCAATATGCAGACTAATCCCTTGTCTTTCATTGATCAAGAAAGTGACAAGGGTGGACCATCCAATACGGATATGGTCACTATAGCCCAAAGCATGTCAAAACAACAAGTTACCCAACCTCCTAAGGAACCTGTTATTCAACCTAAAATCACTCCCACACAAAAGAAAACTCCCTTCACTACTTTATTCCGCCAAACTATTGAGCAAAATGCTTTAAATAAACAGAAACCTAAAACAAAGCCAAATACAAACTTTCAACAATCCGAAATACAACATAATCCAACTTCAAAATTCCTCCATAATACTTTTCCTACCAATACTTTACACAACAATAACATGGCATCTAATCTGCATGTTCCTCCATCCTACGCCCATAACACTCATGTCAATGCCCTACCAAACCAATATGGGGGGCAAACTAGTAATCTGGAAGCCATGGTGAAACAATTGGCTTCACGTATGGACCAGATAGATCCCTACCGTCCCTCGTATAATTATCGAGAGATTTGTAGTCAACCCTTGGATCCCATAGTTGTAGCTCAACCATATCCTAAGCATTTTCCCATGCCTATCCTGCCTATATAGAAAGGAACCGAAGATCCCATAGAGCATCTTCGCATGTTTAGGATAGCATGTCATGACATATCGCATGACGACTTGCTATTACTAAAAATGTTCCCCAAAAGTTTAGGTGGAATGGCATTAGAGTGGTACTATCAATTGCCCACTCATTCTTTGAGAAACTTCGAAGAAACAGTTGAATCATTTGTCCATCAATTTAGTGCCTACATCGAGAGGCATGTAACTATTAAAGACCTATACAATTTAAAACAAGATAAGGATGAATGCTTTGCCGATTTCTTAGCTAGATGGAGGCAATTGACAGGAAAACTGCACTTTGTGCTACCTTATAGGGAAATGTTGGACATTTTCATCAACAATTTACAAGAACAGATATCTTATGAGCTATCAACTGCTACCCTAACTACCTTCGATCAAGCTATAGATTTAGCTCGAAGAGTAGAAGATGCCCTCATTAGGAGAGGCCAACTTAGGAAGAAGGATGATGAGAAAACATCCAGAAATCAATATAAAAACAAACAGGTTATCGGTGATGGAGTCATCGACAAAGAAAATGTTGCTAATATCAATGCAACGAAGACAACAGAAAAATTCATATTGAAACCTCCTGACAAGCCTCCTCGAGAATTCACTAGATTAAACCAACCTTTGTCAACTATTTTACCTCAATTACTCGAAAGAGGTTTGATCCAATTACCAGCTATCCGAGAACCTGACCCAACTATACCCGGATACAGAGCTGACTTGCACTGTGATTTCCATAGAGGACCTGGACATTCTACCAATGCTTGTAAAAGATTGAAACATAAAATACAAGATTTGATTGACAATAATGAAATGGAAGTGCAAGCCTTCCAACCTAAACAAAACCCTCCTAATAATACTCAAAAGACCATTCCCCAAAATCAAAATCAAAACGCCAATCAAACTTTAGACATATTTCAACACCCTTTACCAAGACATGGTAAAGAGGTAGCCAATCAAATCGAACATCATAATGTTCCCCCTCCTACCCGATATGTAGGAACCATTAGCGGACAATTACCTGTTCAGGATCCTCAAATATTTGACACGACCTTATCCCTGGTTACGACCAGGCCCTTACATAATTTTCAAACTTCTGATTCTAGTGATATAGAATCAGATAGTGAAAGTGAACTAGACATTACTTCAAACCAATCGAATAGTTCTGAAAACGAATCAGATCCTATTCAACCCGTCACAGATGCTAATGTTCCAGAAGAACCATTTCCTAGAAGAGTCACTACTCGACCTTCTTCTAATATATTCCTTTCAAATGAACAAGCCATTAATGCTCAACCGAGACCAGTTCAACGTCTTCACTATAACATCGTAGGTACCATTGGAGTCGTTACTCGACAACAAGCTCAAAACTCTCAACAAGAACCAAACCAGAATGATGGATCGGCTCCATTCGTTCCGAAAAACCCTAATAAAGGGAATCATGCTCCTAATATCCAATCTAAACCCCCTTACAGCATTAATGAGCAATTGTCTAACACTACGGCCAGAATTTCCCTCTTAGATTTATTAAGATCCTCTCCCACCCATAGGGATGAGTTGATGCTTACATTGAGCCAAATGATGGTACCTCAAAACATTCAACCTGAAGCTATGGCCAATACTATCATCACTTGAGAGATTGATTGTATTGAAGAGAGATTGGAGTATGAGAGCATTGCAATTACTACATTTTTGTACTTTTGGATCATACATATCATACGTCGTACATCGTACAAATCATACACAGAGTTATTACCTGATTTGGTAAAATAGGCGATCGATATAAACTTACCCAATTTGGCAGTTTTGGTAATCGGCTTGAATGATTACAAAACTATGTACGAAAGCCTCCAAAATAGTATCTATTAGTTTTTTTGAGTGTAATATCTTACCATATTGGTCACTGTATGATCTAAGATCATACAGTGTATGTGTTAAATACCGTACAAGAGATCGATAGTTCATACAAGGGTAGTTCGGGTAATTGAAAGATAATTCGATTTGGTATTTGGAACAAAGCTCTAGGGATAATTTTTACCTTTGGGAAAACACCTCACCATAGGTAATACTCCATTTTTGTGTTACATTTGGCATTTTTGCCTTATTGAATTTGGCATTTTTGTTAAAATGGGTTGAATTTGACTAACTGAAGGTGATTTTTTATGATGAACACCGGTACACGAAGCCGTGGGAGAAGAGAACCACAATAGAACATTCCAATAAGAAGGAGCATAAGGATTTCTCAAAGAGGAAACACGACTAACTCATATCAGAGTACACACAAACCAAAGATAGAGTAAGTTTAGATATTCGAAGAAGGAAACTTGGAGACGTTGTTGATTAAGACAGAAGATGAGGAGGAAGACCCATCGATCGTAGATATGGGTGACAAATAGAAAGTACATGATGATGGAGAGTGGATGGTAAGACCTGAGGAAGTGGCAATGGGGTTGCAAGAGGGTGTAGAGGATGGGAGTTAGACACCAAGGCAATAGGACACGGGGACTCAGGAGGATAGACCACAACAATCTCCATCGCATCAGCGAAGAAGGTCATAGAGTGAGGACGCACGAGAATTTGGTCATCAAGTGATGGGATAGAATAAGATACCTCAAATTTATTCTTCTAAAGATAATGAAATTAAGACACCCTCAAGGAGGAATCCAAAAGAGATCTCATGGGACACCTTGAGTGAGAGCGACGACTCTCCTAATATGGCTAATAGAGCATCCAAACAAAGATGTCCACCATTTTTAGGTGAGGGTAAGGAAGACCCCACATGGCATGTAGAAACTTGCATAACTATTTGGAGAGAAAATGGTGTAGATAGTCTGGAGTATTGGGTATTCCTCTTTCCTGCCACTTTGAGAGGATTTTCCATAGACTGGTACCTAAAGAGAGAATAATTTTGATTTTTAGACTTGGAATCAGATAAAGGAGAAATTCATTGAGGAATTTTGACCTTTGAAGGATAACGGAGACATAGTCACTAAGCTTTGCATAAAAAGACATAAAGCATATGAGGATATACAATCCTACAATCATTGACTAAAGCATTTATTCAATAAGATGCAGATACCACTAGCAGATGTGTTAATAAAACAATGGTTCTTATATGGGTTACTACCAAAATATAAGAAAAATATGGAGTACCATCAAACACATATTAGGAAGCTTTGAAACATGCAAAGACCTTTGAGAGTGAATCGAAACAAACATATACGGGAATCTTATCTCATCCCAAATCAAAATATTTAGATAGTGAAGAAGAAGACACTATTCAGAGGATGGTAGCATCATTTTGTAAGGATTTTGATAAAATGGTTAAAGAGCAAAAGATCAAACCAGATAGGAATGAGTTGTGGTGCACAAAATGCAAAAGTGAGGGACATACAAATATGAAGTGTCCAAAAAATGACTATTGCCATATTTGTAATGTGATGGGGCATGACGTAGTGCTCTTTCCCTACAATGAAAGAACCTATCTATAGGTACTATCAATCCAGGAGTAGGAAAAAAAACCACAGGCCGAAGAGAGTGGCCAACAAGCAATGAGTAGTGGTTATAGAAATAGCAAAATAGGTGACAGATATAATCAGGGTAATTGACAAGGAGGACAAAGTCATTTATAGTATGACTCAAAGGGTAGACCGATCATACAATGCTGCAATTTCCAAGAGTGGGAGCATTTTGCAAAGAATTGTCCTACACTTGAGATGCAAGGAGCACCATAAGCAAGCACTATACATGTGTAGATGGTGTGGTTCGGGGAACCACAAGGAGGAGAATTATCCAAAGTAGTCGAGCTCAAGTAACCCACAGAATGTGAGCTATTTGGACATTGAAGTTCCTCAAGTTAAAGAGGAAACTCATTAAGTGTTAGCTATGATGAGGAATCAGGCTAAACAGGATAAGTATCCAGAGCTAGCAAAAGAGAAGCAACACTGGATAGCAACAAAGAAAATACTACAAGAAGAAAAATAAGAAAGTTAAGAAAGGAGAATCGAGCACTCGAAAGGAAGTATGAAAACCACCAGAATAGGATATAGTTGTGCAACATCTGGCAGCATAGGTATTAGATACCATAGTAGAACATAAAGTATATGATTTATTTGAAGTGATCCCAAAATTACAGACAACAATGGTGGAGGAGATGCAACCATAGAAGGTGATGGAAGTAGAGAGCCAACCAATTGTAGGGAAAGAATGAAAAGACAAAATTTATGGATCCTATCATATTAATTATTGATGTGGAAAAGAAGCCTACATTAATGCATATGGAAATTTTTGGGCACAAATTGACACAAGTGATTGTGGATGGAGGTTCCAGTGTTAATGTGCTACCCAAAAGGACTTGGCTAGAACTAGGTGCTCCATCACTATGGGCATTGAGCTTCTAACTATATGGGGCTGACCATAATGATATTAACATCAAAGGAGTTTTGACTGCACAACAAGTAATGATAGCTGAGCAAGAATTTGTCTTGGACTTTGTTGTGATTTCAATGCAGAAACCTGCATATGACACTCTCTTAGGGAGAGGATGGATACGAATGGCCAAGGTTAATCACAATTGTGGAAAGAATCAGATCACATTCAAAAAGGAACAACATAAATACATGATCAATTTAGCTAATCAAAGAGTTAGTGAGGATGTATATACAACTGACGAATTAGAAAACTCATCAGGGGATGAAGAACACGAACCTAATGGAGAAGGGATGTTGTACATAAATGAATGTAGTGAGGATGAAGCTTGATATGATAGTGGATTTATTCATTGGTAAATGGAAGATTATGAGATGTTTCAGCCTAACTGCCTCTGTATTGAGTCATAATAGATCAAGAAAAGTAAGACAAACCAAAAGTAAGCAATGAGACTAAGAAGGAAATATAAGAGAAGTGGATGTTTCCAAAAATATTTGTGGAGTATATAGTAGAAGATGCAGATATTGATACAAGACCGATGCACCCTGAGAATGTAATGAAAGCTACAAGCGAGCTAGAAAGTATCAAGTATGAAGGACCTAAGATAGTGGATATTAATCTAGGAATGAAGAAGGAACCTAGGATATTCCATTGTGGTGATGATTGGAATCCTATATTGAAGGCAATAGATTTCAAGATATTCTTGGAGTATAATGATGTCTTTGCATGGAAATATAAGGATTTGAAGGGAATCCCATCTGAGTTATGTGTCCATAAGATTACACTAATGCTTGGAACCCAACCTATGATAAGGAGATCATATAGAATGAATCCAAAGTATGTGGCATTGGTGAATGCGGAAATAGAAAATATGTTGGAAGCATGAATTATATTAAGGGTGATGAATAGTAAATGGGTTTCACCTATAGTAATCAACTTGAAGAAATAAGTTGATAAGATAAGGATATGCATAGAATTCAGGAGTCTAAATGCAGTGACCATTAAGGATCCATTTCCTATTCCATTCACAGATTCTATCTTGGAAGTAGTTGCAGGACATGATATATATTCATTTTTAGATGGATTCTCAGGATACAATCAGATTAGCATCACCGAGGAGGATAAGCTAAATACCACATTCATTATGGATAATGGCATCTATTCTTACAATTGAATGCTATTTGGACTCTGTAATGCCCCAGCTACATCCCAACGCATCATACTGTATATATTCGAACAATTGGTGATGGGGAATTTCAAAGCATTTTTGGATGATTGGTCCATTTATGGGAAGATCAAGGAGCATATTTGAGCTCTTATTGAATGCATGAGCAGGTGCAAAAATGCATAAATATCATTAAACCCAGCAAAGTATTTTATGATGGTACCATATGGAAAATTTTAGGACACATTATGTGTAGTGAATGATTTAAGGCAGATCCAGATAAAATTCGGGTAATATTACACATGGAAGAACCTTTTTATGTGAGTTCACTCAAAACCTTCCTTGGGTCAATAGGATACTACCAAATTTTTATCTAAAATTATGCACATGTAGCCTACCTGTTAGATTCTTTGATGAAAAATAATATCCCTTTCAAATGGATAGAGGAGCACCAGGGATCCTTTGAGGAGTTAAAGGCTAAGTTGGTAAGTAGATCAATTTTGGTGTTTCCTAGTTGGGATAAGGAATTCCACATCCACGTCGATGCCTCAAACTTTGCAATTGGATGTGCATTAGCACAGGAAGGATAGTTTAAACTGGATCAACTGATTTTCTTTGCTAGTCATCTTTTGTCAAGGCCAAAAATAAATTATATTACAACAAAAATGGAAGCCTTGGGGATGGCATATGTAGTTAAAAAATTTAGGCATTACCTAGTGGCAAACCCGTTTGCATTTTATTTCCATCATCAAGCATTATTGTACTTAATAAACAAACCAGTAATTCAAGTATGAGTTAGTAGGTGGCTCATGATGCTCAAAGAGTTTGTATTTTGAGTTGTGGTGAGACATGGCAAGAAGCATGTTATTGCAGACCATTTGTCTCGAATAAAATTAGAGGAGCCAGTAGGAACAGGGGTTCTTGATGAATTTTTAGATGCACAGTTATTTTCCATTAATATTGTGTCATCATGGTACAATTTGGTTGGCCAATATCTATCCATAGGGGAGTTGCCACAGGAGATGATGGCAACTGAGAAGAATAAAATAATTATGAATTCAACACCTTTCCAGATAATAGCAAGATTGCTATGCAATATAGGAAGTGATGGTATCTTGAGGATATGTGTAATGGAAGAAGAAGTTAAGACGACATTAAAAGAAGCCCACATAAGCTTAGCAGGGGGACATATGGGACCAGATGTGACTGCAAAGGAAAATATTGTTAGCAGGTCTATGGTGGACCACATTGTACAATGATACAAAAGAACATGTGAAATCTTGCGATACTTTCCAGAGAGAAGGAAAAGTGGTTATGAAGGATTTTATGACCTTACACCCATCGTAGCCACAAGAGTTGTTCGAACATTGGGGCTTATAATTCGTAGGAATATTTAAGACATCTCAAATATGGAAATGTAGATATATCGTAGTGGCAACAGAATACCTCACAAAATGGGTAGAAGCAAGAGCATTACCTGATAATTTTGCTAAAAGTACAACATAATTTTTGTATGAGTAGGTAGTCACAAGATTTGGTATTCCACTACGAATAACGAGTGATCGAGGAGGAAACTTAATTAATGAGATTATCAAGAAACTAAAAAATAGATTTTAGGATTTTACATTCATTATCTAGTCCATACTACCCGAGAGCGAACGGGCAGGCAGAAGCGACTAATAAAGTCTTAGTATCAACTCTGTATAAAACCTGTGGGATAGAATGAGCAAACTGGGAGGAAAGGTTACCATACATTTTGTGGGTATATAGAACAACTTTTAAACCAACAATAGAACATACCACTTTGCAATTGATGTATGGTTAGGAAGCAGTGGTGCCAGTCGAGTTCTTGATACTAAGCTTGAGAGTTACGGTAGATCATCGCTTGGGAGATCAAGAAATTTTGGAGGAACGACAGATGATGCTAATAAAAATAGATGAAATAAGAGTCATGTCACAGTGGGCAATTGAGGTAGCCTAGAAGAGATGAAAGGTGTGGCATGACAAGCATTTGAGGAAGTTGGAATTTAGTCTATGGGACTTGGTTCTCAAGTTTAACGGGAAGAGGGAGATCAAGCCAGGTAAACTGAAGACGTTATGGCTTGGCCCTTATAAAATAATTGAAGTATTGGATAATAGAATGGTCAGGTTGCAAAACCTAAATGGGATGGAAGTACCCAAAATTGTAAATGGCTCAAAGTTGAAGCCTTATATGGTGTTTATTCATTTATTTGAAAGTGATCGAACAAATAAGATGAGCAGATGCTAAAAACAAGGATCATCGTGAGCCAGGTCTACTGCAAGAAGAGCCAAATTTTGGACTTGTAGGACTTTTCACTGAAATAGAGGAGAGATAGCCAATAATTGAACAACAGGAGTTGGAACCTATACTTGGTGAAATAAGAAGAGTGTGAGTACATATTAGATGGACTGACAGGACCATAAGAGATGGAGAAGAGTGGATCCCTCTAGCAATATAAGGCTATCAAGAGAGAGCACTATTACCAAGAGCTTTGAATAGGAGGTACCTATAGATAGAACATAGGGAACTACCTAGATAGCCGAAATGATGAATAAGGGTAAGGTTGATAGTGCACAATGAAGATAGAGTGGACATATTTGAGATGGAAATGCTAGAGGATGCTAGGGAGGACAGGCTAGAAGAAGAGCTAGTGGAACTTTTCCCATTGGCTTAGATAGGGCTATTATAGCAGAGAATGAGAATGCAAACTCAACAATTGCAGGAAGAGTATCAAACACTACGGGGTCACAATGCGAGACTGAGAGCGCAAGTAATCCAAGAATTAGATGGTACCATACAAAGATTGGATGAACAGAGGGCAATTAAATTGCAAGATATTGGAAGTGAACCTGAGAAGGTTGAAGATTTAACTCTAAGAAATGGTGGAGGAAATGAAGGCACAAGTACAAGTTTGCCACCTCCACCAAGTAGGAAACCTATGATAAATGAGGATGTAGGATTACTTTGGTGAGATATAGTGGAGACCACCACATCACCTGAATTACATCACAGTATAGTAGGTATAGTAGATTCTAGTGATGATGGAATGTCATGGTTGGTAAGAGAGCCTAGTATAGATGAGGATGAAC
Organism: Wollemia nobilis; assembly: GCA_028583015.1. Classification (NCBI taxonomy): domain Eukaryota; kingdom Viridiplantae; phylum Streptophyta; class Pinopsida; order Araucariales; family Araucariaceae; genus Wollemia; species Wollemia nobilis. The sequence goes on from JAQPPZ010002819.1 coordinate 4,291,535, forward strand.
CAGATAATCCTCATAATCCTTAGAGGGATCAAAGTATTCCAATCAATGCATTGAGACCGAGACAGGTTGAGGACAGACCTGAGAATGATACACAGGCATATACAATAGCTCACCAATAGCTGAGAAGACAAAGGAGGGAAGTTCGACGACTAGAAAGAGTGATGAATTTGCCAATCGACTGGGTAGAATAGAGGGAAGAGGGTCAGACTAACTCTATCTCTGAAATAGACTTTTTAGGCCTTTATAGAGCAGTATTGGCATCTTCATCCCCCTAGAGATCCTTTGAGAAAATAATATGGATACATCATTTGGTACGAGCTAGTAGAAGAGTCAAAACCTTATGATAATTGTCACCAAACCGAAGTCCACTAGATAATATTGAGTTTGTAATGATGACTGAGGAATAAGAGAAATAATTGGACAAAGAGGATGAGGTAGACGACTTGAAAATGATGGGAATCTGAGTTATATTGAAATTAGAGGATGTAGAGGACGAGGAATATTTTGACCCCCTACTCCTAGATGGCCAGGTGATAACTCACTAGCATGTTTGAATTGGTTAAGGAACCCATAGGATATACTTTGACTAAGAGGTATGTTATGAAATACAATTGGCAGATGCAGAGGAGGGCAACCATCCCTAAACTAAGAAGGACCCCAATGGGAAGTAGGTAACTAGAGGTTACGTCGAGTAAGAGAAGAGTCATCGATAGTATGGGGAGGTTTAATGCTTAGAAGGGGGAGATACCGATGCAATCGAAGCTTTACTGGTAGAGGAAGGGTACAATTCATAGAGGGTGAAAACCTAGGCAAAAAAAGGACCCAATCACAAAATTTGGAGCCATAAATGATCCATGGAGATAGGCGAATAAGTCACTAAAACAATAGTAAAGTGGTAAGGACACCACCACCTCAGATTCAATCACTTGGACGACAAGAAGAAGGTCTACCAGGGGATGAGACTCCAAATTTCTGATGTACAATATTGAACTGTACACATTGTAGGAGGACAAATGAACGGGAAACATCACAGGTAAGGACTAGTCAAGAAGAGGTACAATATGATACCACTAATTAAAATTTTATGGTCAATCCTCAAGACCAAGATTGGGATAGGGTCGTATAGGTGAATGTCACTGTACGATTACCCAGGAGGTAAGTATAATTAGACTAGGAATGAAAAAAAAAAGAGAGAAAAATTTAAAATGAAAAATGAAAAAAAAAAGTTGTGCCTTGGTTGTGAAAATCCCTCGGGACACAATTAAGAAGGGTGAGGTTGAAAACCAAAAACGACGACCTCTCTGGAGGAAAAGAAAGCAAAAAAAAAATCGTCTAAGTGATGAAATCATATAGTAAAAGAGGGAAATTGTACAACAGATAATCATACACGACAGGAATGTCATGCAAATCGTACAATATGATATTGATCGTACGATGTATGATTTGCCAACTAACTCATTTAATGCGACCTGTAGAAAAGTAGTAGTTGGAGGAAAAGAAGGGGGAAAAGAAAAAAATTTAAATCAAATGCTGAGTTGTCAGTCATCTAGCAGTTGAACTGGAAATTGCATGCAAATTGGTGCTTGTTTTTAAATTTTAGGATTTTATTGGGGTTTTTGGAAACTTGCTTTAAAAGGAAGGGGACTTAACAAATTTTTTCACCAAGCAAGTAAGAAATCAATTTTTTTTTTGATATTGAAGGGGAAAAGTGTACGATTGAGAACAAGAAACTGCATGGGTGAGAACTTTTCACCGATTTTCTAAAGATTGTAGACCCATTACGAATTTGTACCAGGGAGTTCTTTTCCACTTTGAAATTAACCCGAGAAGAGAGAAATTACAGGTTTTTTTCTCCAAAAGGGGGGAATTCAAAATTTTAAGAGATATTGCAGCCAAAGACGCCAAAATACATCATTATACATATTTTGAGTGGAGAAATTGTAGATAAAATGTGGAGGAAGCTGTGATTTGTGGTAGAAATCTGTGGATTTGTAAGAGAAGAGAAGATTGAAACCCTAAATAGCTAATAATCTAGCAAAGATGAGTTGGGAGATGTGGTAAGCATGAAATAAAGACTGTAAATCCATACCATACAACCAAAAATTCATCAAAGTTAGGGAGATTGTACCAGGAGAGGAGTGAATGATTTGTTGAGAAAACTTAGGGAAAGGTAGATCGGGCCATTCCAACAATTAGGTCGGTGTCATATTTGTGAACGAAGGCTAAAATATTGATATTTTTCAGCAGTGAGGGTTAGCATAAATATATTGTATGATTTTGGGTAGATTGTATGATTTTCAGGTGAAAGAGCATAAGTTGGGTGATTCTTTTTGCCATTTTTAGGTAGTTTTTTAGCAGATCATACAGATTCATACGAAATGGTACAAGTTTTAAAGGGGAGGGCAGCCAACAAGAAGTAGCATACGGAGTACGAGTGCCTTGTACGGTTTCAAGTCATTGTTGTAAAACCATTAGAGTATAGATGGAGTCAAAAAGGAAAAAATGCTAAAGGGTGTCCGATCTGAGAGGAAGTGGAGGAAGGTAAAACCATACATAGTACTCATAATCATACATTGTACGATTTCACGGAGGGTTGTATGATTTTTTGTATGTTATTAATTAAGGAGGAGAGAGTTGTGCAATCGACAAAATATTGAAGGAATGATATAAACATAGGAGTTTGGAAACCAATTGAGATGGATTGCAACAAATAGGGTGGAGAGATCACTAGGTATGCTTCACAAGAGAGAGGCATACTTGTAGTGGCACTCCAGATGTCAGTTTCAATCCCACGATAGGCATGGTAATCATCCATGGAGGAGAGGAGGATATAGGCCATTGAGGAGAAAAGGCCATTTGAGGGCACATATAGATAGAACACCATCAAGGTACAGAGTGGTAAGGATGGCCCAAGACACTAACTCACGAAGGAAATTGAGGAGTGAAGTGCATGTATCGCAACAGGAGGAAAACCTGAGTAGTGGATAGGAGGAATGCCAGGTGGAATTGTCCAATATGATATTTTTATAGCATGGAGTGGAAGCATGCAGGAAATGGTGGATAGATTATATGAATAAGTCTCATCCTTGGAGGAATACATTTGAGAGTGTGCAAGTGTCAGTCATTGCGCAGATTCCACCATTTCATAAGACATTTTTTGAGAACTATCTTCTACAGATAGTTAAGGCATATAATGCAGTGACAAGTACAACCTACGTCAATGTCGGCAAGAGGTCAGTGAAGGTGGAAGTGTCGACGGAGGCATTCAGGAGAACATTTGGGCTACCAAAGGAAGGCATGGAGATAGTAAAGAAATTGGTAGACCCAATTGAAGCATACCACCTGGTGACTACCTTGACCACTATCAAATCACTAACAGAGGCAAATATTTTTGGTGTAGGAATGCATGGAATAAAATAGAGCCAGTTGCAAAATGAACACTGGGCTTGTGCAATGAACATAGTCATGGCTCGACTATCACGTGATAGAAGGGCAAAAAATATGCTGATGTGGATGGCTCAGTATGTAGAAGGTATCACCTAGGGGATCCCATATGATTGAGGTACCTATCTGGAGAGACATAATGTATGAAGCATTGATGAAGTGAACAAATAAATTTGGGATGGCATTTTAGGCTATAGGATTGCTTCTGAATGTAGTTACAAAATTGGGAATGTAGTTCCCAAGGTTGACACTACCTAGAGAAATTAGGCCAAATCAACCAATAATATTAAGATGGGCAAAATTTGTACCCATAGGTAAGGTTACTTCGGAGAAACCACGTACAAGGAGTGAGCAACATAGGAGTGGAGCTAAAGAAGACACTTATCTAGAGGAGAATTTCAATGTACACCATTGAATAAAATATTCTATACAGTTGGAGTCAGAACTAGAACAACAAGTACCTACAAGAAGGAAGCAGGAGCAACCTATCAAGCAAGAAAGGGAGAGTATCCCTATACAAGTAAGGATGAGAAGGCAGTGAGAGAGAATGGTAGGTGAAGCAGCTCCAGAAGTATGGATAATGGAATATTTAGATTCAGAAGCAATGGAGCTGGATGAGTTGTGGTGGGCAGAGGCAGAAAAAATAGTATGCTCATCAGAGATTTTTTCTCATTTTTATAAGATGGATGCCTCTAATTTCTTTAGAGGAATTAAGGTAGGGCACGATGAAGTAGCCACTACCTAGGATGAATCAAGAGTGGGATCAAGTACCATAGTGGCAGATCCCAAGAAGAAGATTCGATACAGGATTATATCAAGAGACTCTAGCCGACAAGAAGTTTTGAAGGATGTAGAAGTGCCACAAGAAAATGAAGCACTTGTTGCTTAGCAGGTCACAATAGGGGATGCATAGTAGATACAAGAAGAGAATGTGATAGAGGAACAACAAGTGGATGTAAAGGAACAATAAGAAGTTCAAGAAAATATAGAGGAGCCATAGGGAAGCTCATTTGAAACAAAAAAGGCTCAAGAGCAAGTTGAGGAGCTATCTCAGAAGGAGATCATAAATATTTTTGATAGTGAGGGGGAGGAGAAAATAGAGAGAAAATCTCCACCTCAGGATAAGATAGACACTGACAGAGCACTTAGAGATCTTGGAGGAAGCTCTAGCCACATGAGAGAAGAATAATAAATAAGGACTCCTACTAAAGAATAACAACGAGGAATGCAATCTAGTTATCTCTTGGAGATGCTGCAGTTTGAGAGTTACAATGGAAGAGGAGGCATGGGGAATAGAGGATAAGGTGGACCACTTTTTTTCCCAGTTAGGCCATGTGATGAATAGTGCAATAGTGGAGTTCGGCATTGGCCATGTAAGATAACTGAAGCTATGGGAATAAAAAGTGTCTCTTGAGTTGGACCGCATAACAGAATGGATGAATAGTGTAGAGTGAACAAAGAAGATAGATGATATCCATGCATAGTATCCATGGAGGTTACCCAGGGAAGAGGTAACAACAATATTGGGAAGAGAAAACTTGCCAGAAGGGACATTCATAAACTACAAGAAGGACCCGAGGATTTATTTGGATTGAGTAAGTCATCCATCATGCCCAATAAATACAATAAAAGTGGAGTATAGAAGGGTCACTACAGGAGTGTCCATTACCCTAATAAAGTGGAACTTCCTAACACACTAGATAGAGTGGATGAGCATTGGGTTGGCAGAAATCCATTAGCTTAAGGAGGCACAGGTAGAAGAGACTGTAGCCACTCAAAAGGAATTGGCCACAATGGAAGAAGAACTATAAAAAAGTAGAACAGGGGCAGAAGAGAAAATAAAAAAATTGGAGGAGGATATATCGTGAAGGTTAATGTCCAATAACACGCAACAGAAAATAAACAATTAAAAAATTTAAACACTTTATTTCATTATTCTCCAACAACCTCAATATTACACATTCTAATGTATATATAAGTAAGGGAATATGGGAAGAAAGGCGGTGGAGAGAATAGGAGAGATAAGGGGAGATAAGGAAGGTGCGGAGGGATAAGGAAGTTGGAGGAAAGGCGTTGGAGAGATAAGGGAAAAGGAGGAAATGGAGGGATAAGGAGGGAATATAGGAGAAGAAGTAGGAGGGAATTAGGAAAAAACTAAAACAAACTTGCCGACAAAATGAGGGAGATTTCACACTTTAGGGCTTAGAAGGAGCTTTTTCTAAGCCTCTTATGGAGAAACCCTATTCACACTTGCAACATTCTCCCCCTTAAAGTTGAGAGGACTGACTACACAGTCTCTCAGCTTTACAAATTGAGCTTTAGTCATCGCCTTGGTGAAGATGTCCGCGACGTTCTCCAAAGTGTGACAAGTATTGAAGCTCAACAATTTCATGTTCCACCATATCTCTCGATGAAGTGATACTTCATATCAAAATGCTTCGTTCTCGCTATGGTGGACAGGATTATATGCCAACCGAATGGCACCGATGTTGTCGCAAGAGATTCTCGGTCGGACCACTTTGTCTGTTCTCCAATCTCTTCTAGTACTTTCCTTAGCCACAAGGCTTGAGTACTTGCATAAGTAACCGCTATATACTCGCTTCGTTGAAGATAGCGCTACTACTCGTCTACTTTTTTGAACTCCAAGTTATTAGTCCCGATCCAAGACTAAAACAGCTTTCCCGATGTTGACTTCCCGTCATCAATATTGCTACCCCAATCACTATCACCGAAGCCTACAAGCTTGATAGTGTTACATTTATGGTACTTGGATTCCAAAATCCAATGTACCCTTCACATATCTCAAAATTCTTTTAGCTGCTTGCAAATGCAACTCAGAGGGGTTAGACATAAATCTAGAAACAAGAGATACAGCATACTGAATATCTGGTCTGGTGTTGGCGAGAAACATCAAACTCCCAACCATGCTTCTGAAAGTGGTCACATCAACTTTTGGTGCTCCATCATCTTTGCTTAATTGGATCCCATGTCCAACTGGAGTTGCAACCGGTTTGCAATGCTCCATAGCAAACTTCTTGATCATATCCTCAGCATACTTATGTTGACAGATGAAGATCCCCGTATCTCGATCGATGAACCTCCATTCCAAGGTAATAGTGCATTAAGCCAAGATCCTTCATCTCAAATTGCGTCATCATGGAGTGTTTGAACTCCATATTCATTTTTTCATTACTACCCATAAAAATGAGATCATCCACATACAAACAAACTATGAGGATGTCATTACCTTGCTTTAGGTAGTAGAGTGTGGGTTCATTTTTGCTCCCGGTGAACCCATAATCTTTGAAGTACCCATCAATGCGTGAGTACCAAGCTCTTGGTGCCTGTTTAAGGCCATAGAGTGCCTTCTTCAATCTGTAGAACAAGGTGTTCCTTACCTTGCACTTCAAATCCCTGTGGTTGCTCAACATACACTTCTTCTGTCAAGTAACCATTGAGAAATGCACTCTTGACATCCATGTGTTGGACTTTCCATCCTTTGTGTGCAGCTAAGGCAAGAACTGTTCTGATTGTCTCCTGTCTGGCTACAGGAGCAAAAGTCTCTTCATAATCTATTCCATATTTCTGAGTAAAACCCTTTGCCACTAATCTTGCCTTATGCTTCTCAATGCTTCCATCAGCATTAAACTTGGTCTTGAAGATCCATTTACAGCCAACACATTTCTTTCCTTTCGGAAGCTTCACGAGCTCCCAAGTGTCGTTGTTTTTTATAGAGGTTATCTCCTCTTTCATGGCATCTTGCCAAATCTTCTGAGTACATGCCTTCTCATAACTAGAAGGTTCAAGCCGTGCACTAGTTAACAAAGCATAGTTAACTTGATCTCCCCTAGGTTCCTGCTGGGATTCATCATCACCATACAAGTGCATACTTTCTAATCTGTGTAAAACAGATTCCATTTCACTAGCTTGACTCCTAGTATATCTTCTTGAAAAATTTTTATCCAACATCTGAGATGATGGATGATACTGTAAAGTTCTCTTACCTTTGGATGGAACATCAATGTCCATTGGTGAGGAACTTACCGATCGCTCGTGGAGAAGGACTTGGTGAAGCAGTTGAATCGAAGATGGACTTGGAGGATGTGTGGGCGGAGACTCGCTTTCCTTTTGTGGGAGCTGTGGTTGCACCTGCTGAGCAACTACATCAGTGGCTTCAACATCACTGAATATTTGGGGCTTACCCCACTCTCCCCCTTCATCAAAAATCACATCCCTTGAAACCACTATCTTTCGAGTCGTAGGATTGTAGAGTCTATAACCCTTTGTGTTTTCACAGTATCCTACAAAAATGCATGCCTGACTCTTTGGATCCAACTTCTTTCTCAGCTCATCAGGAATGTGAGCATATGCCAATGAACCAAATACTCTGAAATACTTCACATTTGGTTTCTTACCATACCAGGCTTGGTAAGGTGTCTTCCCTTTCAAACTTGAAGTAGGACTTCTGTTCAAGATGTGAACACTAGTCCTTGTTGCATCTCCCCAATATGCATTACTCAAATGCTTGTCTGAAGCATTGATATTGCCATCTCCACAATGGTGCGATTTTTCCTTTCTGCTACACCATTTTGCTATGGAGTGTAGGCAGTAGTGAACTGCATCTTGATGCCATGATGTTTACAAAAATTCAAAAACTGATTAGAGGAGTATTCTCCTCTATCTGATCTAAGACATTTTATAGAATATCCACTCTCACTTTCAACTTTTGCTTTAAAATCAACAAAGCATGCAAATGCTTCATCCTTATGCTTCAAAAAATATATCCAACACATTCTTGTGCAATCATCAATGAAAAGTAGGAAGTAAGAGTGATTACCTAGACTCTTGGTCTGCATCGGACCACAGATGTCTGAATGTACCAACTGAAGAGGATAGCTGGCCCTCCATGCTTGTCCATGAGGAAATTTTGATCTGGCATGCTTGCCCAAGGCACACCCTTCACAGACTTCCTTACTATCTTGAATTTTGGGAAGTCCAGTTACCATTGCTTGTGAAGTTAGCATTTTCAAACTTGCTGAATTCAAATGACCATATCTCAAGTGCCATAGGACACTTGGATTGGTAATTGCAACATTTGCTAACTTATTTCCTCCTGGCTGGCCAAACTTCAAAGGGAATAATCTATTCTTCGACATTGGCACTTGTGTAATGATTCTATTACTATTGTTCTTGTCAAAAATGGTGCATTTACCCTCATCAAAAATCAACTTATAATTCTTTTCAAGCATCTGACCAACACTTAAAAGATTGTGTTGAAGATGAGGAGTGTAATAGATATCACTTACTTGCTTGATGCCTTCTTTCGTTGGAACCTCCATGGCTCCAATGCCTTCAACTGCCAATGACTTGTCATCTCCCAACCGGATGCTGGATTTGTATGAGGAGTCTAACTTAGCAAAGAGTTCTTCTTTGCCACTCATGTGATTTGAACACCCAATGTCCAAAATCCATGTATCATTCATATTTTGCTCTGTCTGGCCATAAGAAAGAAAGAGATTTGAGGACTCTTCCTCTTCTCCAAAATTCCCAAACTGACTGCTCTGGTTGCTGCTGCTTCCTTGCGAAGTCTTTGACCAACAATCTCGAGCATAATGGCCAGGTTTGCCACAATTGTAGCAAACTTGTTTTGATTTGTCTCCTCCTTTTCCTTTGCCAGATTGTTTCCCTCTATATTGCTGTTGTCCTCCTCTATTCTGATTTCCACCTCTGTTGGATGATCCTCCTCTCGGTAGGAGTTCCCCCTCTTTGATTATTCCTCGCCTCTGCCTCTTTGTTGACCTCTCGCCACGGCCTCTACCTCTTCCTTCATGTGTGGCAAAAGCTTTGTCATCTCCTCCATAGCCGGTGGTAGGAGTTTCCCGTAACCTCTCTTCATGTGAGAGAAGTGAACCAGCTAATGCATCAAAAGACAATGTGGTTAAGTCTTTGGATTCTTCAATAATTATTGCAACAGAATTCCATTTAGGAAGAAGTGTTCTCAACACTTTCTTCACCATCATCTCTCGCTTAATATCCTCCCCTAGTGTGACCATTTTGTCGACTATCGCTTTCACTCGCACGCAGTAATCATCGACTCTTTCATTCTCTTGCATCTTGAGATTCTCAAAATCTCGTTTCAAAGTTTGCAGTTTTACCTGCTTCACTTGGTCACTACCTCTATAGCTTTCTTTTAGGGCATTCCAGGCATCTTGTGCAATTACATAAGATGCAACCCTAGGGAAGATACTTTTATCTAAGGCAACATGAATGTGATAAAGGGCAAAAGCATTATTCTTTTGTGCTTCTTTTCTCGCCTTTTTATCAGCATTAGAGAAAGCTGCCCATTCAGTAGCAGTTGGTTCTGTATAGCCTTCTTCGACTACATCCCAAAGACCTTTTCCTATCAACAAGGTCTTCATTTTTATAGACCAGTATTCATAGTCACTACCATTAAATTCAGGGATTGGTAGACTAGTGTTTGCAGCCATTTCTAAAAACAAACTTTTATTGAGGCAAACTGGAAATACAAAGCAGTATAGAAGGATTTAATTATTCAAATCAAATCTCGCCTTTTTAGTACATTCAAGTTCTGCTTCGAACTGCTGCTGATGACAATGATTTCAGGCTCCTCAGGATCTTCTTCTTCTCTCTCGTTGCTTCTTCTTCGTCTTGCTTCTTCTTTCTCGCTTCTTCTTCTTCTTCTTCCTCTTCTTCTTCTTCCTCTTCTTCTTCCTCTTCTTCTTCAGGTTCAGGTTCAGGAGAGCGTGGAGTATAGCTCTCACTCGATGCAGCTACCGGTACACCTGGTGTGTAACTGGCACTTGATCGTACATCCGAAACAAATTGCTCAGTCTCGGATTCTTCAATCCTCTTTTCGAAGATATTGTCTTCTGAATCTGCCTCGTACCCTGAATCCGGCTTTCTCAGGTGAGCTATCACCTGATTCTCAAGTTGACAAAACACTGTATGCAGACTAGTTCGATGAACCCTTTCATCAAAGGATTCCGGTGTCTCTCGTCTCAAAATCGAGAGCAGTGCATTATAGCACCCCTCAGACCGGAACATCTAACATTTCACGGGCAGATTAATTCTCCTTTTCACAAAAAACTCTTCAAACAAGGTTTTTTTAAAATTTTTCTAAAGTTTTTTAAAAAAATTTAATAAATTTTTATATTTTATTTAAATTATCTTTTAAATTAATTTATTAAAAAGATAATTTTAAATAAAATATAAATTAAATTTATTAAATAATTTTAAAAACTTTAAATAAAAATTTTAAAACCTTATAAAAAATTTTAAAAAAAAAAACTTTTTACCTTTGGCGGGCAGGAGATTCGACCCCGCGACCTCCCTGACACGACGGCCGCGCTTTACTGCTGCGCCAAGCAGCTCGGCTGGTCAGAATAGGGAACACAATACCTATTATAGCGGCGACAACGATATTTAAAAAAAAAAAAAAATTGTTTGTAATCGCGACCGGCGGGATTCGATCCCGTGTCCGCCTCCCTGCGAGCGGACCACCTTGTCCGCTGGGCTACGTCCCTCGGACGTGAAAACAATGGCGCCAGTGGACATATAAAGCTCAGTGGGCTTAAATTTAAAAAAAAAAATATCGTGCCTTTTATCCCACATTTGCTGTGGGAAATCTCTGGCAGGGTTTATCAACCCAAACTCGCACAGTAGCTATTGACTGCCTGCGGGCAGTCACACGTCGTATTTTGCCGCCAATTTCGATGAATTGCAATCTGCCACGTCTGCACACGTTGACCAATGCAACCTTGCCACTTGTCACCACATGGCAAATTTTTTGACCAATCGGACACCGCCACGTCACCTTATCTCGAACCGCGTGCCATCTCGTCAGCCAATCGGACGCTGCCATGTGTCACCTTGGAATCCATGCCTGTTGTTGAGCCTGCTATCTGCTACCACCTCGAGATTCATGCCAAGCTTGTGCACGATCCGCCTCGAGATCCATGCCTGAACTACCTCGGGATCCGTGCCCGAGCCTGCTCACGATCCGCCTCGAGATCCGAGCCCTACTGACTCCTCGACCTGTGCGACACCGCTTGGAATCCTGCCCAATGTTCCACCTCGAGAATCGTGCCCGACTGCCGTCGGATTCTGCCTCGAAAATCGTGTCCGGGCTGACTGGCTCTGATACCAGTGAAGGTTAATGTCCAATAACACGTAGCGAAAAATAAACAATTAAAAAATTTAAACACTTTATTTCATTATTCTCCAACAACCTCAATATTACACATTCTAATGTATATATAAGTAAGGGATAGGGAGAAAGGCGATGGAGAGAATAGGAGAGATAAGGGGAGATAAGGGAGGTGGGAGGGATAAGGAAGTTGAAGGTATATCGGAGGGATAAGGAGGAAATGGAGGGATAAGGAGGGAATATAGGAGAAGAAGTAGGAGGGAATTAGGGAAAAACTAAAACAAACTTGCCGACAAAATTTGCCGACAAAATGAGGGAGATTTCACACTTTAGGGCTTAGAAGGAGCTTTTTCTAAGCCACTTATGGAGAATCCCTGTTCACACTTGCAACATATCGGGCCTCAGAGTAGAGTCTGAAGCCAAGATTACAATGCTCAAAGAGGAGAAGCAACAGATTTCCCAGACAATAGAAGATAGGATCAAGGAGTTGGAAGCACAACTTAAATCAAATGATGAACAAATGACTACATAGGCCAATCAGATAAAGGAGCTGATAAGAGACATCAAGAAGCTCAATGAGATGGTCATTGAGAAGCAAGCTCAAGTAAGGATCAAAGAAGACCAAGTTCAAGCTCTAGAAGCTGACATTAAAAAACACTTGGAGACCATCGATGGAAAGAATGAAGAACTCCAAGTAGCTTCTTGAGTAGAAGCTCATTGGAAGGATAAGTTGACTAAGAGAGCCTCTAACCGAGAAAAGAAAATGATGGACTTTGTGAAAGCTATCGAGTAAAAGTCTAACCTTCATGGAACCAAAGTCGTCGAGATGGGTAACTATGCAACCAAGTTGAGGAATGAAAGGGAAATGTACAAGACCCAAGTCAAGGACTTGGAGGCTGAGGTAGCTCGATTAGAAGCACTTCAAAATAAATAGAACGAGTCATCGAGGATGTCGACTAAAGTAAAGGGGAGGGCAGATGTAGGTAGCAAATCCACCTCCTAGAAAAATAAGTGATTTGCTAATTTTTAGACAGTTTTGGGGATGATTTTCTCCAGGTTTGTGAAACCGTATAGTGGGAACAAATCATACAAGATACTATACAACTGAAGTTGCAAACCATACAGAGCAGTGGCAAATCATACAAGGCATACAAAAATTAAATGAGATGCAAAGGAAATGTAATTTTGGGATGAAAGGTCACATGGATTTTCTAACCTAAGGTGTAAACTTATAAAAATACCAATATATTATATTCAATTGTAATTTTGTAGCTGTGAATAATGGATTGTCTTAAGAACCACTTTGGAACGGCCTGGACAATGTTATATAAGGCCCCATTTTTGAATTTGGAGGTCTAGCTACTAGCTTACTGGTTCTTAGTTGCTAGAGTATAGAGATAGTAATATTTTTGATTTATTGCTATGATATTAATAGATTTTCCACATTATAACGGATTTGACAACCATTAATTATAATAACAGACATTGTGGATGATAGTGTACGGTCCTGTTGTGTATGGTTGATGCATTGTGGATTATCATTGTGTCAATTAATTTTATTTCTTACTATTATATGTTAGTTCTAGGATTTATTGCAACTTTGTGAGAAGATTATTATGGGTGGAATCATGGGGAATGATATAGAAGCATGTGAATGTGTACAAGGACAGACTGAGACCGAATGTATGATTTCTAGGCGTAATTTCTTAAATGGAATCTCTCACTAACCTGGATTGGGAGTTTTGTCTATGAATGGAGCCATTTTTTTAGGCTATTAAAACCTCTACAAAACATCCCAGAGAGAGATTGGAGTAGGATATAATTGCAATTTCTACCTTACAATACTTTTGGATCGTAAATATCGTACATCATACATCATACAAATCGTACACAGAGTTATTACCCGATTTGGTAAAATAGGCAATCGATAAAAACTTACCTGATTTGGAAGTTTTGGTAATCGACTTGAACGATTACAAAACTATGTAAGACAGCCTCAAAAATAGCATCTATCAATTTTTATGAGTGCAATATTGTACCATCTTGGTCACTGTATGATCTGAGATCATATAGTGTATGTGTTAAAGACCGTACAAAATATCGACAGTTCATACAAGGGTAGTTCAGGTAACTAGAATATTGTTCGATTTGGTAGTTGGAACAAAGCTCTATATAGGGATCATTCTGACCTTTGGGTAAACACCTCCCCATTAGGAATACTCCACCACTATGTTACAGTATTAGAGAGTCTATCCTAGCCCATGCCTTAGAGGTAGACCACCCAATTTGGATATGATTTATCATAGTCTTCCTTGATCCACTGATGTACATGGTGCTCCTTGATCTCAATTATCCTACTTTCAAGTCTATTCATAGACTGGATATGGATATCCCCATACCTCTAGAGCTACATATTAGATATGCAAACAACATAGATAAGTTAGAGTTGCACATACTTGGTTATGGATATCTAACCCATTCCATCAATATGATCTCCATTGATTTGACCACTCCACTTCACAATCCAACCAACCTCTCCAAACCATCATGTCTTAATGTAGATTCTATTTATTATGATTGTGCTGACTCATATCTAGAGCCTAAATATTTCTTCCCTAATGAAGAAATACTACAACATTTTCATTTTGCACTAGATTATACACATGATGTTTATAATGCTGATTAAATTCTGATGTAGGACCTTTAAACCCAGTTGATGACATCCACTTGATTCCTACACCTCACTAGCTTGAGGAGGAATCACACATGTTAGTAGAGGAGGCCTTCGATGTGGATATCAGTAATGATCCTACTAATCCTAAGAAGGTCATATTCAAAGAGATTCTATCTCTTGATGAGTATGACATACTCATCCCTCTATTTAAAGAGAGACCTGACCTTTTCACTTGGACATACAAAGATATGCCAGGACTAGATCCAAAATTAGTTACTCATAACCTTTTGATAGACCCAACTAAAATACTTGTCAAGCAGAAGCTTATGAAGATGCATCCAACAGTCACTTTAATGGTTAAAGACAAGATGTAGAAACTATTGGATAGAAGTTCATTATTTTCATCGAATATCTAGAATGGATATCAAACATGGTGCCTGTAGGAAAACTTGATGGAAGGATCCATATTTGCATTGATTTTAGAGACCTCAACAAGGCAACACCAAAGGATTCATTTTAATTACCTAACATAGATGCTCTTATAGATGCAACTTCACGTCATGAGATGCTCTCCCTTATAGATGGTTTTTCTAGTTACAATCATATTCATATTAAAGCTAAATACCAGTATAAAATCATATTTACAACACCATGGGGGACATTCTGTTATAAAGTTATGCCATTCAGCCTTAAAAATGTTGGTGCCACATATCAGCAAGCCATGACATACATTTTTCATGACTACATGCATAAGATATTGGAATATTACATCTATGACTTGTTGGTAAAGTTATTGTTGCATTCTAAGAATGTAGAGGTCTTGAGGAAGGTCTCTGATCACCTAATAGAGCATAATGTTAGGTTGAATACCAAGAAGTGCATATTTGGTATAACTTTTGGAAAGCTCTTTGGATTCATCATTTCAAAATGAGGCATCGAAGTTGACCCTGTGAAGGTCAAGGCCATATTAGAAATGTGTCCTCCCACAAATATTAAAGAGTTAAGAAACCTACAAGGAAAAGTAGCATCCATAAAGTGATATATTGCATAATTATTAGATAAATGTTGACCCATGAATAGACTACTATACAAGGGGGTCCCATTCAACTGGGATGAGTACTGTCAAGCTATCTTCACTGAAAATAAACAATACCTAGAAACTCCACTAGTGCTAGCTCCACCAAGACTAGATGTACCTTTTAAGCTATATATATTAGCAACTAAATCTGCATTGGAAACCATGTTGGTACAAAAGAATGTGCAAGACAAAGAGTAGACCATATATTACATCAGTCGCACCTTGGTGAGTTATGATTTGGGGTATGCATATGTGGAGAAGATGTATTAGCAATGGTGTTTGCAATGAAGAAGTGTCATTACATGCTAAGTCATATGACGTATGTGATATCCAAAAAAAATCCTTTGCAGTATATGATGAGCAAGACATGTCATAATACATGTACTGTGAAGTGGATCATGCTATTGACAAAGTTTGATTTGGAATTTATTTGCCAAAATTTCATAAAGAGACAAGTCATAGTTGATCAAATAGTAGAGACACCTCTCAAGAATAGTAGGTCTTTTACCAAAGAGCTTCCTAATGATGCGGTCTTTGAATTATTAGAATAATCCAAACCTGAAGAACCAGATAACAAATCCAACATGAATTTTTTCTTCAATGGTTCAAAGTGTGAGCAAGGGGGTGGTATAGGAATTGTATTTTTCACACCACAAGGTGCTCCAATGCCCTTGTCATTTAAGTTAGACTTTTATTGTACCAATAAAAATTCTAAATATGAATCCCTAATATTGGGTCTCCAAATAGCAGTCACCATGAAGATTAAACATCTTTGGTGATTCCCTTCTCATAGTCAATAAAGTGAAGGGACTTTTCAATGCAGGTGTCCCATCCTGAATGCTTACAAGGATGTTGTTGACATTTATCTAGCCCACCTAGAGTGGTATGACATCAAGTCAATATCTCGTTCATCGAACATATTCAGACACTATGGCATCTTTGGTATCTTTAATTCCTTAGAATCAATTTGCTGATTTTACTACTATAGACACCTAAAATGCTGATTTTACTACTATAGAAACCTAAATATCCAATGATATCCTATGAGCTCCCGAGATGAGGAGGAGGAAGAGCAATGCCCTCCATATCGTACAAGGAAGATAGTACCTCATAAGACACCTCCACTTCAACTTAGGGAGGACTTTCATCTTCAGAGGCCTATAAGGCCTTGGTCAAGAAGGTAAAAGCCATCGAGAGACAAGGCGCGGCTATTAAAAATATGACATTAAAGAAAATTCATAATGAGCCTTTGGATCCTTCAATGCCTACTCTAGCTTACCCTAAGAATTTTTATATGCGTAGGTTGGATAAGTTTAAGGGTTATGAATATGCCCATGAATATGTCATGAGCTTTCTAGATGCTTTTTTTTAGATAGCAAGTGACGATGCATTGTTGTTGCATACTTTCATCATGACACTTTTTGGTCCAACCTGAGAGTGGTTCAGTCAGCTAAAGAAACATAGCATAACCAGTTTTGAGAAATTAGTTGATGCCTTTCTTGAACGCTATTCCTTTGGCATAAAAAATAGGCCAATATTTCAATCTGGCTGCGCTAGCTCAGCACGATGACAAGCCAATAGAGAAATACATAAATATATGGAGGATACTAATGGTGAAGTTACCATTACCTATTCCTACCACATAGTTAACTTGAATTTTTATGAAGAGTTATGCCAAGAACATCTCGTTATTACTACAGCTATAGCAGTACCCTACATTTGAAGAGGCTTTGGTGCAAGCCAAAGTGATTGAGGACATCAAGTTGTAGGAAGGCAACTTGAAGCTCAAGAACAAGAGAGAGGGATTAAAGAAGAGCACCACAAAACAATAGGGCAAGCAGGCCCATGTGAATCAAGTGGTGCTGAACCTCTAGAGGGAGAACAAGGGGAAAAAAAGTAGAATTATCAGGCCCAACCTCTCCCTGCATAGTATGACAAGCGCAACAACAATTATAAGATAAATAAAAAATATCAATGCCCACCTCGCTAGTTCACACCATTAAAATAATCGTTGAATTTGATTTTCCATCAACTATGCGAGGCCAAGGCAATTAGATTACCTAAAATAAATATGATAGACCCCAATCAACCCAAACCAAAGGGGTACCAAGAAGATCTATTTTGCATTTTTCATTGAATGAAAGGCCATTATGTTGAGGTGTGCTAGTCTTTAAAACACATGGTGTAAAATATGATTGACAAAGGCGAGCTTGTAGTGACACATAACCCATAGGCGCTCAATAATCAAAATATGGGTATTTACAAAAATCCCTTGCCAAATCATGAGGCGCCTCACAAAAATATTTTCCAGGTCAACTAGGTGCCAGTCGAACCACCTACCTAGGGGTTTGTAGGTATGGTGAACATTTTCACTAGGCACGGGAGATATAAACAACATAATCAACCTTGTTCTCCTATTCAAATACAAGCCACACAAAATTAGTAGTTGACACAGAATATTCTAGGCCCACCAACAAAATTGGTGGTGACCATAAGGAGTAGGTTGGTCCAAAACCTATAGATGACTCCTACGAAGTTTTCAATATATGAGCTAATACAGTAGTCCCTGATACACAGGGAGACTCTTATGGATATTTTGAGGTCCATTGAATTACAGTCCCAAGATGTGCAGGCATTTACTAATTTTATGGGACATGTACAACAGTGTCAGGAATCGATGATCCAATTTTATGATCATGAGATAAGGATAGTTTCTACAACTATGACTGGCCTATCGTTGCACATAATAAAAAGGGTCTTGATCGATACTGGCTCATCGATCAACATAATAATGACCAAGGCACTGAGTCATTTTAAGCTACCTAAATCACACATTGTGCCCACTACATTTACATTGAGAGCATTTAATGATGCGCTATGTTCGACTATTGGCACAATTATCCTACCCATGCAGGTAGGCTTGAATACCATCTATGTGATGTGTCATGTGATAGAAGGGGCCATGCAGTACCACATATTACTTGGTAGGCCTTGGATTCTTGAAATGCATTGTATTCCATTGATATTGCATCAGTGTGTGAAGTATATTCATGAGGGACAAGTTCACGTAGTGGCATCGAACAAAGAACCATTTAATTTTGTGAACCTAGTAGATTTGCCTAGGGGTTTCATACTCCCGTCAATGCACCTGGATGTTTGGTCTTCATCAAAAATAAAGAAACCAATAGGTAAACTAGCAGTGTATGCTCAACTAACGCCATCTATATCACATAGATTAGAGAACACCATTGCCATTTCCCTGAAACTATCTGCATCAGTCATGCGTCAGGATGATAGGAAGTTGAAGGTAAAAAATAGGTGAGAAAGAGGAGCATGAGCTTGAGCCTATCACCAAGAAGGTTCCCACTCCTATGGACGTTGAGAAACCCTAAGAAAAATCCAAGAAGGTGCCTCAACCTGTATCACATGCATCTTCAGCAGGGTCATCCACATCGCGGGTGATAGTGCATCTCGCCAATACCATATTAGGCAAGTACCTTGTGCATAATGTAACCTTCAGACCAATTTTGAATACTACATAAGAGATGGATCGACCATCCACTCATCATTACTCGGTTGGATCGGTGGTTCCATTGGGAGAGCCACCTAATCAGACTAATTTTCTCTATGTAGGGCTAGATCAGCTACCAACACAAGATCCTATGGATAAAGATGATGACAAACCTTTTGCTGTGAATGTTCGTTATCTATCCAATCCATAGTATGTCATATGAATATTTGAGTTATATCATTGGCATGGACATGGCTTGGGTCTCTTTGAACAAGGATGAAGGACTCCACTAGAGCTAAGTTATTAGTTAGCCACTGATAAGTTCAATTTGGGGTTACAAATATGAGGGCGAGATGATTTTCTTGTGGTATCTCTCAATCATATATACCTTAGTCTGGTTGATGATGTGGATTTTAATCCCTATCATCTTGATCCTTCCAAATTCTAGAGGAATCACCCGATGATATCTTTTGTCACTATCGAGCCCCTTGAAGATCATCATGAAGGGCTCCTTGAGTAGACTGAGATAGAACTGAACCCCAAAGATAACCTGGGACACCAAACATTTGATGTAATCAATGAAACAGATGTGAAAGGGTGTAACCCCATTACTGCATGTGATCTTGAGCTAGGATATATTTGTAATGAATATGGAGTGGAGTCCACCTCTGATATGAGTGGACTAGGTTATGATGTAGATGAGGAATCATCAAATGACGATGAATCTGGGGATGAAATCGAAGGTGCCCATGTGAGGCCCTGGCATGTGTTTAATATATTGCCTGTTGATTTGGTACAAGTTACCGAAGAGACCCTTCCTAAAATTTACCACTCAAGGGAAGAAGCAGAGATATATTTCTTGGTGATGCCACACTTACGATACAGTTATATGGTTTATCTAGATAGTGACGACAATGATCAAGCAATCAAATTCATGGGGCCACATTTTCTAGAGTGCCCCCTAGGAGTAGGGGCCAATGAAGGAGTCTATTATGACAATGATGAATAATATGAGCTAGAGAGGGCCTACCTTGGTCCTCCTTATTTATTTTTTCATTATCAACACATCAACATAGATGATGTCTATCGGTAGCTATGTGTTGGTCCTTATCTGAGAGTAAGACAATTAAACTTGGATCAAATTCATCAGTTGGTTAATACCCTTTCGCCAACCTACATGGATATCCATGAGCCAAATTATCATATTTTGCCATTAGTGCATGGGGAGGATCCAGTTGTTCATAGTCCTCATAGGAAATACCCCTTTGTGCTTGTGCCATTAGAGCCAGATCTTGGGTATGAGGACTACATATATTTTGTAGAAGTCGATTTGTGTGGTCCTAGATATCAATTCCATTCCATAAACATGGTCTCCATTTATTTGACCACTCCACTTCGTAATCTAGTAGATCCGTCCAAACTGTTGTATCTTAAAAAATATGCTATCGATTGGGATCACACTGACTCACCCGTTGAGCCTAAGGATTTCTTCCCCAATGAAGAAATGTTTCAACCCTTCCATTTTACACCAATATTTTCATATGATGTTTATCATGTCGAAAATGCGTCCAATGTGAAACCGATCAACCTGGCTGATGACATCCATTTGATTCCTACGCCTCACCAGCTTGAGGAGGAATCACATATGTTAGTAGAGGAAACCTTTGAGGTGGATATCAGTAATGATCCTGCCAGTGCAAATAAGGTTAAATTGGAGAGAGTCTCACTCCAGATGAGCGGGCCACCCTCATCTCTCTAGTGAAAGAGAGACCAAGTTTTTTTGCTTGGACGTACAAGGACATACTAGGTCTAGACCCAAAAATGGTTACGCATAACCTTTTACTAGATATTACGAAGAATTTGGTCAAGAAAAAGCTTATAAAAATGCACCCAATAGTAGAATTAATGGTGAAATATGAGCTACAAAATCTATTGGTTGTGGAATTTGTGATCTCCATCGATTATCCAGAATGGGTGTCCAATATGGTACCAATGGGAAAACCCGATGGAAGAATCCGTATTTGCACAAATTTTAGAGACCTAAATAAGGCAACACCCAAAGATTCATTTTCATTGCCCAATATTGATGCTCTCGTAGATGCAACTGCAGGTCACAAAATTCTCTCCTTAATGGACAATTTTTTTTATTATAATCAAATTCGTATTAATCCCGAAGACCAACATAAACCGTGTTTATAATTCCATGGGGAACATTTTACTATAAATTTATGTCATTTGGATTCAAAAATGCTGGTGCCACATATCATTGGGCCATGACATACATTTTTCATGGCTATGCACAAAATTCTAGAAGATTATATCAATGACTTGTTAGCTAAGTCATTATTTCAAGAAGAACATGCAGAGGTCTTAAGGAGAGTCTTTGATTACCTGATAGAGCACAATGTTAGGATGAAAAGGAAAGTCTTAGATTACTTGATAGAGCACAATGTCAGGATAAATCCTAATAAGTGCGTATTTGGCATAAATTCTAGAAAATTACTAGGATTCATCATCTCTAATAGAGGCATCGAAGTAGACCCAACAAAGGAAAAGCCCATTTTGGAAATGCATCCTCCCACAAATATTAAGGAATTAAGGAGCCTTCAGGGCAAGGTAGCCTCAATAAAGTGATTTATTGCCCAACTATCAGATAAATGTTGACCCATGAATTGCTACTATATAAGGGGGTCCCATTCAACTGGGACAAGGACTGCAAGGCAGACTTTGCTGAGATAAAGCAATACCTGGTGATGCTGCTAGTGCTAGCTCCACCAAGGCTAGAGGTGCCTTTTCTACTCTATATATCGACAACTAACTTTGCATTGGGAACCATGTTAGCCCATAAGAATATGCAAGGCAAATAACAAGCCATATATTATATTATTCGACCCTTGGTGAGCTATGAGCTCGGGTATGCATATGTGGAAAAATTGTGTTTAGCAGTAGTGTTTACTACAAAGAAATTGTGATACTATATGTTAAGTCATATGACATATGTTATATCCAAACAAAATCCTTTGCAGTACATGATGAGTAAGACATATCACAATACACGTACTGTGAAGTAGATATTTCTATTGACAGAGTTTGATCTGGAATTCATTATCCAAAAGTCCATTAAGGGACAAGTCATAGCAGATCAATTAGCTGAGGCACCACTATCAAACAACAAGCCTTTAACAATTGAGCTTCTGAATGATGCATTCTTCGTCATATCTAAAGCTCCCAAACCTGAAGAACCAAAGAAAAATGCTAATATGACTCTATTCTTTGATGGTTTGAAGTGCGAATAAGGAGGTGGTGTTGGAATAGTGTTATTCATTCTACAACGAATTCCAATGCCCTTGTCATTCAAATTGGATTTTCTATGTACCAAAAACAATGCTGAGTACAAAGCCCTACTACTAGGCCTCCACACAATAGTCACCATGAATATTAAGAGATTGAACATATTTGGTGATTCCTTTCTCATAGTAAATCAAGTCAAGGGACATTTTTAGTGTCAATGTCCTATACTGAAAGCCTATAAAGATCTAGTTGATACATATTTGGCCAAATTTGAATGGTATGACATTAAGGAAATCCCTCCATTATAAAATAGGTTTGTAGACACCATGGCATATTTGGGATCTTTAATCCTTCAGAATATGTTTGCTGATTTCACTACCATCCATGTCAAGACACTCTTGCACCCAGTAATAGAGCGTGTAACCTATGATAACAGAGAAATGATCAACATGATTGGTGAAGAACAAAGAGCTGAATGGTTCTACCAAGCTAAAGAATTTCTTAAGAAGGAACCCTAGGGGTAATTAACCTCTCAGAGTCCTATAGGGAGTGGTACTATCATTCACCATAGGGTTGTTTTCGAGTCTGCATTTGCAAAGGTAAATACGTAGGGGGAGCAAGTCATCTTAGTAGTTGAAGTTGAAGCTTATCAAAACTAGATGTTGCAAATTAAAGACTTCCTAAAGCTTAGTATAATCCCAGAGGTATTATCACATGCTGTGAAGTGCACATTTAAATATAAAGTAGCTAAATATGTCTTAATAGGAGACATCCTATACCGACAAGGCTACGATGGAGTTCTCCTTCATTGCCTAGAGCCCCAGAGGCATCATGGGTGATTTTGCAAGCTCATGATGGTACGTGTGGTGACCATTTCAGTGACATGGCCATCATCAAGAACATATTTTGAATGGGCTAATATTGGCCCACTATAGAGAAGGAGTGCAATGTATATGTCAAGAAATACATTAAATGCCAGCATCATGCTAATATTACGCACTTGCCATCACAGGCCTTACAGCCCATCCAAGCGGCTTGGCCATTTGCTTAGTGGGGACTAGATCTTATAAGCAAGATCTCTCCTCCATCATCGGGTTATAATACATTCTTAATCATGGCTACTGAGTATTTTACAAAGTGGGTGGAAGCAATACCCTTAACAACAACAACCGAAGCTTGTTTAGAAAAGTTTATACTGGAGCATATCATAAGTCATTTTGGGATTCCATCCAAAATAATATTGGATAATGGAACATCTTTCAAGAACAAAACTGTGAGAGATTTGACATCTAAATACATAATCAAATACAATTTTACGACTCCATACTATCCACAAGAAAATGGGTAGGCTGAATATTAAAATAAGATAGCCATCTTGAAAAAGATGATATAAGAAAACCACAAATACTGGCATATCCAGCTACCCCTTGCATTATGGGATTATAGGAATAATATTTGGATGCCCATTGGGGTAATGCTGTTCTCACTAGTATATGGCACTAAGTCCATTATACCCTTGGAATTAGAAATTCCAACACTGTGCGTCACATTGTGAGAGTTCATTGATGACTACACCATGCAACAAGCTTGACTGGATCAATTGACACTACTTTATGAACATCACGTGAATGCCCTAGAGCATCTCTACATTTATCAGGAGTGAAAAAAATGAGCTTACAATATCAAAGTCCACTAGAGAGATTTTGATGTTGGGGATCTTGTCTTGAAAGAGAACCAACAAAACTCTAATTTATCGCCAGATATGTGAGACAAATTTGTGGCTAAGTGGCTAGGACCCTACATCATATATGAAAATATTTTTCTAGGTACTTATCACCTAACTTTGCTAGGAGGTGTTGAAGAGCCTGAACCTCTCAAAATTTTTTATATTAAGGCATTTTATGCTTGAAGAGCATAGTAAAAGGCTTTGAGAGTTGCTTGTAACTTCTCGGTCATCCTAAAAAGCTCCAAACACTCCCATAAGTAGTTTGGTCAATCAAAAAGCCCCAAAGGCATCTATAAGCCCTTTGTTCAACCTCAAAAATCTTTGAGGGTTTTTTCAAAACCAATCAGTCATCCCAAAAGGCTCCAAGAGATCCTAAAATAACTTGGTCATGTCAGTCAAAGACCTCAAGGATTTTCTTATAATCACTCAGTCATCCTAAAATGCTCCAAGATCATCTATGAGTATTTTTGTCAACCAAAAGGTACCAAGAGTTTCTAAACAATTGCTTGGTCAACCCAAAATCTCCAAGGATTCTTAAAAGATCACTTGGTCATCCCAAAAAGTCCCAAAGGTGCTCATAAACCCTTTGTTCAAACCCCAAAAGCTCTAAGGGTTTGTTTGAAACCGCTTGGTCATCCTAAAAAGCTCCAAGGATTTTTTAGGAGAATCGCTTTGTCAATATAAAGGCTCCAGAGGCATGTACTCACCATTTGGTCAGATATGAGGCTCAAAACTCATAAAAATAATAAAATCATTAAAATAAAATAAAAAATATATTTTTTTGGTAAAGCATAAAATCCAAAAACATTTGCATTTTGCATTTCAAATTTGCATTATCATATTTTTTGCATTCACACATGCATTCGTTGCATTACTGCATTGCATATAGATAATTGCCATTCATTGCATTTCGTAGTAGGAGGGATTATGTCTATCAATATTACAAACAACACCAAATTTGTGTTTAAATCATGCATCTCTGCATTTATCATGATCTATCATTCATATGAGTAATTGTGTTTTTCAACACAACCTATAATATTGCTATGGAGATATACTAGGGTTTTTCGGTCACTACACCATACCTATTGGTCTTATAAAGAGTTGGTAGAAAGCTTGCTTTGATTTTGTAGCTAAGGTTCAGTTATTATAGCCCCTAGCATATCAGAAGCCTATCACTAATCAACAAATTTAAAAAATCCTAACAAGGACTATGGGAAGATGAAAGTCACGAAGCAGGACCGGGTATCTTGAAGTGAAAAGAGTTATTCTTGCTTATCCCTCTGTGCAGATGGCATGGGAAATGTTGGCAGTTGGAAAAAGGACAGGTTAGTTTCCTATGAATAATCCCTTGCTTATGATAAAATGAGCAATATCCCAGAGTAATATCCCACATCAATCCTCATGATTGATACCCTAGATCAATATCATAGATCGACTTCCCATATTGATATCATAAGATCGATATTCTCAATCGATATACCACAAATAGTTTTTCCAAGTAAATCCCCCAAAGGAAATTTTTTGACGAAAATTATCAAATGTAAATACCAAAAAGTGAAGATCGAATGAAGATCAGAAAATAGGCTTAAATCAAAGTTCAAAGTGAAAATAAAAAGAATATCATAAATCAAATTTTGAATGGAGATCAAGTGAAGATTCAAAATCCAGTTCAAAGAGAGATCAAATGAAGATCCAAAGATAGTTCAAAATGAAGATGGAATAAACTCCCTTGATTTTCTACAAATGAGGAAGTATCCCGAAAATGGAAGGATAGAAATAAATGATCCTGAATCCCTAGAATTTTTGGCACTACTATACCTTACGCATGACGATATGTCTAATGCATTAGCACCTCAATTATGAACAAGACCAATGTTTCACTGTGGAAGATCTAGCTTCAGGTTTCCTGTAGTGCCTAGTGCCTTAGTCCAACTAAAATTTAAAATTACTATTGGATAAGACATTTGTGGAACCCCTATCTTAGTAATGGGTTGAAAGAATCCTGCCTGACATCGGGGAACACTCATGTATTATCTTAAAATAATCAAGTGCACACACAGGGATAATGAACATTTAGGGCCTATCCTAGCAAAATCCTGTTATCTCAGAAGTTTAGTGTGGTTAGTATGCAATTTTTAATAAGTCTATTAGGGTGTTTGAGTTTCATGGAAAACCTCAAAAATATATCTCGTAGCAACAAAATATCAAATATCTCAAACCATATAAAATCATCAAATTGCAAAGTATCGAATCCATGATACATCATCATATGAAGCACAATCAAAATATAGGATAGATATCGAATGGATATTAGAAATAATATTTAGACATCCACTAACTATATCGTGCACATTTTTCAAATTTGTAAAATAAAATTGAATGACACATTATATCATTCACATTATACAATTGCATTCATTTCATTTCATTATGTGTGATAAATTGATTAAATTCTTATCTTAAGGATTTTCAATTACATTAATGATTTTTATATATTTTGTGGTTTCATCTATTAGATTGATAAACATATTTTCATTCATTCCTTATGTTTTAAGTGATTAAAGCATACACGTTCATTTAAATTAGATTACCATCATGTAAATAAATCATTACATAAATTAATGCATACAATAAAGCAATATCAAGTATGTGTTAAGAGAAGACTAGGGTTTGATGAGGAAATTTGCTTTGCTAGAATTTTTTTGAGACCAATCTGGTGGGCTCTGCAGGGATGGTAGCAGTTTTTGGAGGAGGTATGAACAACTAGAGGAATGTAGTGATGGCATCAGGTCCGTCACAGAGCGTGCATGCTAGGGCTGGTATTTCTTTTAAAAATGATTGGAAGGAACAGGATTTCCCATTGCATGCCAAGAATCGCTTGTTAAATAACAATGGATGTTTGGAACGATGTGAAGCCAGGCCGATTCTAGTGGTTCAACCAGACTCGGTGGTAGAAGATGTGGAGTATTTAACCAAACATGCGCTTATTGGTAAATTTATGGGCATCTAAATTTCTCTTCCCTTTGTGGAGGCTTGGGTTAGGAAGACTTGGAACCCTGAAGGTGATGTGGAGGTGATGCTGAGTGCAAATAGCTATTTTATGGTGGTTTTTTCTTGTCTTGCGGATCGTAACAAAGCATTTGAAGGAGGTCCCTATTTATGTAACCAAGTGGGACTCTTTCTTAAACCTTGGCATGTGGGTTTCAACCCATCAAAGGAGTAGCTGTCACGGGTTCCAGTGTGGGTTCGGCTTCCATGGCTTCCCTTGGAATTTTGGAGAAATGACATCTTGCATATGATTGCCCTTCTACTTGGGAAGCCGGTTGGGCCGTCAGGACAAACGCTGGATAAAAAGGTAATCTCTGTTGCCCATATCTGTGTTGAAATTGATTTAAACAATCCTATTCCAGATTCTATTGAAATATAGTTTGGATCAACCACATGGGTTCAAAAACTTGACTATGAAGCTCTTCCATTTCGTTGCCAGATTTGCCATGAATATGGCCACTTACAAAGAAAATGCCCTAATTTTGTCTTGCCTATGGCTTCAAATCCTGGGCCCTCTCAAGTTGTATAAAATATGGATAAAGGAAAAGCCCCGATAAAGGAGGGGGATCAGGATAAGGAAGGCTTTGTTACGGTAAAACCTCGGAACAAAGGAAGAAAGGCAAAAAGAGACATTAAGGATAACTAGCCAGATGCTCAGCTCAATCATTTTGAAATTCTAGAGAATCTTGATCAGTGCATGGAGATACCTGAAACATCGCTACCTGTTATAGATATAACGAGGACCAAATCGATTGTCTCTTCATGAGGTGGAACCAAGGGAACCAGATACAGGGGGTTTAAATGAAGAACAAAGGGCTTTGGTTCTGAGTATAGGTGATATGGTTGGCCCTAGCCCTGGAAGTGAAGTTATATTAGAAAATGACATAGATTTAGATGTTCCCTCTCCTACCTAGGCACTAATACAGTCATCCATGGACTGTAAAACTCCTACGATGCTAGGACTGCAGCATAAAATAATTAAAAAAAATGCTTCAGATAAGAATATGAAGGTGGGTCGAAAGAAAGACCAGGATAAAATTAAGTTAATGGGGGAGACTTTGGTAGAGTTAGGTTTGGTGAGAACATTGGACTCCCATTTTTATAACCCCCAAAAATGATTATACTTTCATGGAATGTAAGGGGGTTGAACAACATCCCCAAACAAAAAGTTATTCGTGATTTGATTCATGTTCATTCTCCGGATGTGGTTTTTATTCAGGACAGAGTATTGATAACTGGGAGAGTCTCTTGTATGGGGATTCTCAACACCTACGAGAGTTGATCCATAAGGATGTTCAGACTTAATGTGGTTTTTTTTTTTTTCTTTAGGAGTTGACCTTGTCTGGTGATTTAGCCTGTCTTGTTGCTTATTTGAGTCCTGGGTGGGGGCTCAGTTGTACTTTGTAATCCAGAATTTTTATCAATAAATTTTTACCCTTTTATTTAAAAAAGTATGTGTTAAGAGAAAATATTACATCCATAGGTATCCATTATACATCGCACATGTAAAACATCTAGATCACTGCATACCATCATCATAAAGTAAATAGCTATCTAGTGCATGCCATCCATACATCACATCATATAACATCAAATTAACATAAGCATTGCATCCATGTACATAAAATAAACATAAAATTAAAACACATAAATCAAGTACACATAATGAGCCAAAATGATCATGATCATATATATAAATGTGTGTCTCAAAGTACATAAGATGAGTTAGAAATGCCCGTAATATACAATCATGTAGGTCCTCAATCTTACACCAAAAATGATACATGTGCAAAATATAGCTATGATCTACAAAGAGCCCTAGCTTTGGCTAGCTCCCCCTAAACTAGAGCTCTCACCACTTCCCTCAGCCCTGTGACCTAGAGCCTGCTCTGCAATTGGATCTAGCCCCTATTGTGCACCCTACTGAGGGCCCTATGTACAACCTAGTCTAAAGAGGCCTAGCACATGAGAGACTGGTATGTCTAGGTATCTAGTCCTATGGATAGAAGTCCCACCTGTCTCCTTATGGCTCCTGTATGATCTCCTACCATGAGTGCTAGAGGACCTGTGCATCCTCTTTTTCATATGGGTCTGTTGGATAGAGCTACCTGTGGACTGCCCCGTAGTCTTGGACCTGGTCCACTGAGACCCTAAAACATGAGAATCCTTCGATACTGCACTACCAATCAACCTAATGTAGTCCTCCAACTAGTCTATATGGGCTACCCTCTAGTGTATTTTTCATTGCTCTCCTCCATGAGGGTTTGTAAGCACCAAATATCTGACATGGGATCATGGACACCAGGGAGCCCTCCTCCATGAGGGTTTGTAAGTCCCTCTCTGCTATAGCTATAGCTATTCATGCCTCTATAAAATCATGCATTCTAGAGAGCTTCTACACCCTCCCCTCTACTATTGTAGCTCATGAAGTTAGGCTAGTGATCTCCTACTCTACTTGAGTAAGCCTGTAGTCTATGTTAGTCGACTAGGCCTATAGAGTAGTAATGGTGGTATCCTACTCCATTTTTTGTGTGACATATTTATCGAGCTAACTCTGCAAGTTAGCAACCTGAGCCAAGAGTATCCCCTTTGTGCTATCAGGAGGAACATAACCCTCCTCTAGAGCCTTGTCATCAGGATTGGGCTCGAGAGCCTCCTCGATGGTTACCTCTATGCCCCAGCCACCCTCTGTTCATTGGCACACCTTGCACCCATCAATATCTACCTCTACCTCTACCTGATTTGGCACTCTACATAGATTCCTCGATCCATACCATCGAAGCATGGACCACCATCCATCATATGTCAAAGTAGTAGTAGCCTTATCAACCCCTGTCTCCTAGAAGTCATCTGGATCATCTCCTAGAGTCGAAGGTAGAATCCATGGTATATCCCAATCTAATTCCAATTGTCGATATACGAATGAGATCTACGGGATGTCCAACAGTATGCCAAACTACCACAAGACCGGAGTATAACTGATACTCTTTGATCTTAGCCTTTCAGTCGAGTAGCCACTTATATCTATGAGCTTTTTGCAACCACTCGCCCACCTTAGTCCATGTTGGGCAATCCATGTATGGCCGCCACTCAATGTCATCTAGGACAAGTGAGGCAAATTGTGTGATGTAATACTAGACATCACTAGCACGTGTCCTACTTATAAAACCATCCTCCTCATGAGGCCAGTAGGTAGCATAACACTGATGGTCATCATTGATATCTATAATGTGTAGTGGTAGCTTGTCAGGACGCTCTATCCTGATGTGTTGCCAACCCTAAATTTGAAGAAGCAGACTATAGCTAATACCTCAGTGGCTCTAATCCATGATCTGGTACAACTCTCTATATAGCTAACAAAGTAGGGTGCTCCCCTAGGTGAGTTGCAGTGACTGCTCTACTGATATCTGAACCACTCTACGAATAGTGGCTTGGATGTTCTAGGGAATCCTTGCACCCAAGGAGTCTAGAAGAACAACTTGCACCACTAGGTGCCTAAAAATTGCCTCCCACATAAAAAATATGTTCCCCCTTACTAGTATCTGATATGGACTCATCCATGATCGATACTGTGCTGAGCCTCCTGGCTTCGGTTATCGAAGATAGAAGCAAAAACAAACCCTTTAGCCCCATAAGTAGAGGAGACGATGGCCTCACAATCAATGGATATCCTTAAGATCCTGTATACATCCTCCAAGGTAACCATCATTTCACTTGTATGCAGGTGAAATGTTTTGGTCTGCGCATTCCAGTGTTGGGCCAACGTAGTCAAGTACGATTGATCCACCCTAATCATGGGCAGATCTAAGACATAGCCAAAGTCGATGGCTCCAAACAATCTCCGCTCCCTAGGAGTGAGCTTTCCATGAAGAGTCTTAAGTATGTTAGACTCTCAATATCTAGAGGTCAACCTCTAGAATAATAAGCATAATATAAGGAAAAATCTAACTGAAAACAAGCAAAAACATTTAAAAATGACCTAAAAATTGTCAAAAACATTTAAAATTTGATAAAAGTACAAAACATGTCATCAGGTAGTCCTAAAAATCAAGAATGTCACTTAGACAGGTCAAAAAAGCCTTAAAGGACATTATTTGCCTATTAAACCTTGGGAAAATTATAAAATTTGATAATTTTTTTCTAAATTTTGTGAACCATGTGTCAACCCTATGGTCCACATGCGATCAAAAATTAACCTTTGGGATTTTAAATGTGAACCATAGCTAGAAGTTGTGGTATCCAATTGATCAATTGGGAACCGCATATGGTACCTATGATCTTCGATTGAGATTTCGTTCAGATCAAGTCCGTGGCTAAAAACAAAAAAAAATAAAAAAAATAAAGCCTAAACTAGCCTAATCTAGCATGGGTTTCATTACCAACAGTTTAATTTGGTTCAATTAGCCCATTTCTTAGTGAGGTTAATTTTACTGGTAATGGATACGAGGTCTCATTTTTGGATTACCTTCCTCTCGCCTCTACATTGGCTAGAAGAAGCTTACGTGTGCTCTGCAATTATGCGTGTGTAGGTTGTAGGTGTAGAGTTTTATAGATTCAGGTTAGTTTTCACTGGTCATTGTCAAATCTCTTCAATTGCCAAGTCATTGTCAAGGAATAATGAGAGAAGTGTGAAAATGGAGCCTTTTATAAGCTCTTATTATTCCACGTGGACCACAGGCCCTAGCTGTGGTTCCCAAAATTGCAATTGGGAACTATAGACCCTAGCTGCAATTTGCAACTAGCAACCAATTTAATAAAATCCCACCATGGGAAGATATAAAAATGTAAATTAATGACTCCCATTGGATCAAAAGTTCAATAAAATAAATCAATTTGGAAATTTGGTGATGATAAAGCACCAAGATTTGATTAAAAATAAAATATCTACTTGATATTATAAAGTACATTCAACCGAGGTCACCACTATGACAATCCTTTCATGGAGCACCGCACCTCCCAGCCAAATAAATAAACTCAATTCAAAACATTCAAAACAAATCAAATAATTAAAACACCAAATGTGCCTCGTATTCAGTAATTTACACTATATACTTGGTGGTTGTAATGACTAGCAATCCATGCAATCCGACAAGATGAGTAAATTACCATAAGGACATTTGGGGCAAAATGGTCATCGTTGATCTGATATGGTTATTTTCAAATCCTTAAGAGGTCTTTCATGGCTGGAATGCTCCATAGGAATGAGGTGTCTCATGTTATGTCTCCTATGACATATTTTTAGCAAATAATCAACAATTTGACTCAACACAAATCTAATTGGATTTGTATCATTTTGATTCCCTAAGATGGCTATTGCAGCCTAACTGCTCCATGGAATAGAAATATGCAAATACTATTAATATTTGGAATTAAAAGCTGAACTAGGCCTAGCCAAGGCATTAATATGCTCAAATCGAAATTCATTTAGATCATCCATGGTGGTCAAGTGACATTTTTGCTTTAATCATTGTCATTACCCTCATCGACTCGTCGCTTGAGAGGGTAGTAATAATATCAAATCATAGTAAAAATCAATAGAAGATCCCTAAAATTGTGGATCCCTTGATCTTGTCAAAATTGTGTTCGTCCCTACGAATCATTGTCAAAAGCTATCATAAGCTTACCCCTTTTCTTGGGACAAATAGCAAATATGAAGTGTGCTTGTTTTTCTCTGCCTTTTGGATATATGGGTTAGAAGATACCTATGGAATGTGTAGCCACACCAAATGAGATGAGAAGGGCACAAGATTTTCAAATTTAAGCCTTTCACCTAGTTGGAAGCAAGTATTCTAGGATGTGCATCCTTTTCCTAGACAAGAGGCATCCAATGTTGATATGACTAATGATCATCATAGAACCTTCAACATCGTTTTAAGAGGTATATTTTTTCTTAGCGTTGTTCGATCTCAAAACACATATCAAAAGGGGCATTTGTAGACATCTAAAATGCATCATGTCGATGGTGACTACTCATATGGACATGCTACAAGACCATATGGAGGATCTTGGATAGACTCCAAGATAGAGTAGTGGTTCTAACCACTCAATTTGGGCTCTTTGGCCTAATCAGTCTGAACCGCAACCCAAACCTATGATTTATAGGCTAAAACATGACTAAGACCTATGTTTTATAGTCTAGACCACATTTGTAACCTACGATCTTAACTAAAGTTTAGTTGGCCTTCATCTGAGCCAAATCGGTTGGAACAACCATTTGATCTAGAAGATGGTGGTTAAAATATGGAAGCTTCCAAACCAAATTTCCTAACAACCCCTTTTTGATCTTGGATTCTCCATGAAGCCAACCCTAGCCCTTGGGTAGTCCTATAAGTACCCCTCAAAATTAGGGAAAACTATTATATAAAGCATTGGAGATTTTAGCAGCGAAGCCCTATCGAATTGTAAACTCAACAGAGTATACTGAGAGAGATAAATTGCACTTATCCCCTTCCTACTTGCTAATATTCATTATGAATTACATTATGGATGCCCTGGGAGCCTAGGAGAGCCAAGAAGTGTATATTTAGGAAAACGAAGGCCCATCATAGTGAATCAAATGCTAAATCAGTCCGAGGGCATTGAAGACCACCGTTGAACATCAGTTTGGACAAGGAGGTCAATCCCAATGCACTTAAAATTGAGGGTAAACCTATTAGATTGCTAACCATGGATTTCAGCTATAGTTTAAAGTGTAGATCACTCAGCAGAGCTATGGTTTGCAACATATGTATCATCACCTTACCTTTTTCATTTTTTTCTATCTAGTTAGCTTAGTTTAGCTATTTCCATGGTTCAATTATAGTTTAGCATATTTTTTACCAGTAGAACTAATTTAGAATAGTTTCTTTGTTTCAAGCATCAAATAGAACATTAATGGATTATTTATGCGCTTTCATGCTTTATTTCACATAATTGGTCCATGCATAGTGTAGATGTCGTCTTCCTTTATGCAATTCTATAAATCTTGATCTAATTAACATATTTTAGAAGTACTTTTCATGCTTTCTCGATTATATATGCTTAATGGTATCTTTGTGCATTTTTCCTAAAAGGGTCTCATCATGAGAGGTTGCCTATATTTTTGAAACTTTCTATGTTGTTTCTTGACTATAGGGAACAGATTCGAAGGAGATTCAACCATCAAGTTCCTTCCTCAATGCGAAGAAAAGGGCAACTCCAGCCTAGAGCATTTTGTGACTAGTTGAAAAGCAACATTAGTGCACCTACCCTATTGAGGGATTTGGCATTGTATTGATTGTATCATCATTTGAGTGACCATAAGAGGGGCATGATTGTAATCAAGATTCTTTACAATTATTAATACAAGAAACACTTATTTTTTGAATCTATGAAATCTTGTCATTTTTATGCTTTGAATGATTGAATATGATATAATACAATATATGGGTGCATGCTTTTTGGTTAGATCAACTACCATTCATGTAAATATGCTATCACAAGTCATGATGTAGCATGAGGCTTTCGATAACAAGGAATTAGTCAACATGATTCACATAGAACCAAACCATGAGTGGTTCTATAAAGCCAAAGACTTTCTCAAGAAGGCACCCTAGGGTTCTTTTATCTCATAGGATCCTACGAGGAATGACACCACCATTCACCACAAGGTTGTGTCCTAGTATACATTTGCACACAAAAAAACACTAGGGGGACAATTTGTCTTATCGGTCAAGGCATAAGATTATCAAGATAGGATGTCATAATTACATGACTTCCTAAATCTTGGTTTAATCCCATAGGGATTGTCATGTGTAGCAAAGTGCACATTCAGACAGAAAGTGGTAAAGTATGTCTTCCTTGGAGATATCTTGTATCGTTGAAGCTATGATGAAATTCTCCTTCGTTGTCTTGAGACCCAAGAATTGGCTTGGGCCATTTCACAAGCTCATGATGGTACATATGGTGGCCATTTTAGTGGCATGGCCATTCTCAAGTGCATCCTTCAAATGTGTTATTATTGGCCCACTATGGAGAAGGATTGCACCATGTATGTCAAGAAATGCATCAAATATCAACATCATGCTAATATTATGCACTTGTCATCGTAGGCCTTGCCCATTCAAGCAGCTTGGTCATCTTCTTAGTGGGATTTAGATCTAATCGATAAAATATCTCCCCCATAACTTGGCTAACATACATTTATTATAATGGCTACTGAGTATTTTACAAAATGGGTGGAAGTAATCCCTTTAATTACTACAACTGGAGCACGTATTGTAGAATTTATACTTCACAATATCATTAGTCATTTTGGGATACCATCCAAGATAATATTATATAATGGAACATCATTCAAGAATAAAATTCTAAGGGCTTTAATGTCCAAGTACAATATACAACACAGTTTTACGACTCCATACTCTCTACAGGAAAACAGGTAAGTTGAGTCTTCAAACAAGATAGTGGTAGCCATCTTGAAAATATGGTATAAGATAACCACAAATATTAGCACATCCACCCACCCCTTGTGTTATGGGCTTATAGGACTAGCATTCAAACACCCACTGGGGTGATCATTTTTTAACTAGTATATGGCATTGAGGCCATTATGCCCTTAGAATTGGAGATTTCAACACTGTGCATCATACTGAAAGAGTTCATAGATGATGACACTGTGTAGCAAGCTCACCTAGATCAATTAACACTACTTGATGAATGGTACGTGAATGCCCTTGAGCATCTCCATGTTTATCAAGAGTGCTTAAAATGAGCTTACAATAATAAATTCCACCTGAGAGACTTTAAAGTTGGTGACCTTATGCTGAAAGAGAACCAATAGAACTCAAACCTACCACCACACTTGTGAGATAAATTTACAACTAATTGGTTAGGTCCTTACATCATATCAAAGCATATTGGACTTGGAACGTATCACCTGACATTTCTTGAAGGTGTTGAAGATCTTGAACCTCTCAAAATCCTTCATATTAAGGCATTCCATACATAATAATTCAAAAATCTAAAAATATGGAAATTTTCAAAATCCATAAAAATCAAAAAGCAATAAAATCTAAAAACATTGTATTTCATTTGCATCATGCATTTCATTTTGCACTTGAATTAATTTAATTTCATTGCATTTAGACATTTCCATTCATTGCACTTGCATTAGGATAGGTTATGTTTGCAATATTACAAATGATACCATGTTTGTATTTCAATAATGCATCTATGCATTATCATTTTTCATCACCCTTGTGATTAATTGTGTTTCTCAACACAACCCCTCTTGTTGCTATGATGAATATACTAGGATTTTCTAGTCACTCAACCATACCTACTGGTCTTCTCAAGATTTTATAGAAATATTGCTTTGCTTTTGAGGATGAGGTCTAGTTTTGATATCACTTAGCATATCATAATACTAGAACTAATCAAAAATTTAAAAAAATCCTAATTAGTACAATGAAATATTAACACTGTGAAGTTGTCCTACCCACCGTAAGTGAAATGTTTTCTTACTTGCTCATCTGTGAGGAGTAGTGGTCTAAAGTAGAGGTCATTGGAAAAAGGATAGGTTCCCCCCTACCCAAATATATCCCTTGATTACATCAAAAGGAGCAAAATCCTAAAATCAAATCCTGTCCTTTGCTCTTCAAAAAAAAAATTATTACAAAATAAACAGTGATTTTATCACTATATATGAGCAAGTATCCTAATAAATTGAAGAAAATAAGGGGGTGAACTTGAATCCCTGGAATGGTCAATACTCAAAGCCATGGAGTGATCCCCAATACAAAAATGGGCTGAATTAATCCCACCTAACATTGGGGTAGGTATAGCAAATCACAAATGATCTAGCTTTAGGTGCCCTGTATTGCCTAGTAGTCTAGTCCAACTAAAATCCAAACCTAGGATTGGGTGAGCATGTGGTGATCCTCATTATATAAATGGGATGAATGAATCATAAAATATATTCATTTTCACACACAAATGTAATGAATAGTTGGGTCTATCCTAGCAAAGCCTTATCTTTCAGAAGTCTAGTATAGTTAGTATACAACTTTTGATAAGATAACTAGGGTGTTTGAGTTTCATGGAAAACTCAAAAATTCCCAAATAGCAACAAATCATCTCATATTATAATATCATTACTTATCTCATTTTTTTCATCTCATTTCACATATGGGTGTCTAATTGATTAAATTCTTATGACAAGATATATCAATTACATTTCATGATTCTTATACATTTTGTGGTGTCATCCATTAGATTGTTAACTCATATTACATTCATACATGTTCATTTACATTAGATCATCATCATGTAAATAATAAAAAATATACATCACATTCATCACATCATAATATCATAAATTAAATTCATACAAGTAAATCAAACTAAATATGCATTTAACATCAAATAGTGCATCCATATGCATACATCATAGTAGTCCATATACACATCTAGATCACAATATCTAGTCATACATCCATTATCTAGCTAGCACATCTCACCCATACATCACATCATATAGCATCAAATAAATATAGCATATAATAATTGCATCTATATGCATCTCATAAACATAAAATAAATAAATGTACACATATAATGAGTCTCATAAAGTCATATAATATATATATGTGTGTGTGTGTCAAAAAGAGTACATAGGTATGCCAAAAATACCCATAGTCTAAAATTGTGTAGGTCCTCAAATACTCTACGCATGATCATGTGTGGCCTGCACCCCTTGCCTGTGAGGCTCCTCCATCGCCTCCACCCTCTTAGTGAGTCTACCCAAAGTTGGTACCAGTAAACCTCTCCATATTGTGTATCCTATGGTTAAATCAAATGAAATACTATCCTATCTCCCATGTGTAGGTCCTTCATGTCCTTGGATCTATAGAACTCTTTAGAATCTTGTCCTTGTGCAACTTGACCTCTCCCTCCAAGCGAGTTCTATGAGTAGCATTTGATGCACTCTAACTAAGATAGATCTAGATGATAGCCTATAAGATCCTCATATCTGCATATGGGTCCAAATCTGTGCATCCATGTACAATTGGAACCATAAGAGTAGCCTATGGAATCAAGGGCTCACCTCACACAATCCTTAATAGATCCCTCTCATGAGTCCTAAGCTCTAGATGAGACTATGTAATATCTCACTCAAGTGTCATATTATCTAGAGCTATAGTGCTACTCTCGATCTACGCCAAGTGAAGAGTCCTCTCCTATTGATATTCCCATCACTACTTCTATCCCTATTTTATTTGATCCTACATGGCTCTCAGTTGTGCCTGTAGAGTAGCCATAAAAGTGTCCCTCTTTAAAATATGCATTTGGATAATCTCTACCTGTGTCTGTAAGCTAGCAACCTAGGCCCTAAGCTAGGACACCTTGTCATCAGGCTCCTCCTCACACTCCTCTTCCTAGGGATCATCCTTAGCTACAACCTTCTCCCATCCACCCTCTTTCACTAGTGCACTCTATGCTCATGAGGATCTACTACCTCTAGATATACCTCCTCTGCCTAGTGGGCCATCACCCTATCACAACCTGGTAGTCCACCAGACATCATAATCCACTATAGTTCCTATGTCAGCCAATCCAAACTCTTGGAAGTCATCGTCCTTATCCCTCAATAAAGTCATCTATGGCCATACCAGATCTTGCTCCACATTAAGGCCATGGTAGATAGTGGGAGTGGGAGGAATATCCTGGTAGATCCCAAACTACCTAGTCATGTGCGAGAAGTAGAAGAACTCTCATTTCTTGAGATCGCACCTGAGAATACATCTATCATGTTGCATCTTTCTAAGGTACCTATCTACCTCTGGCTATGCTAGGTAATCCAATTAAGGCCTCCATAGTACCTACCTAGGCTGCATTCATGTAAGCTAATCAAAGTAGTACTGCACATCCCCTACTTGAGACCTACTCCAAAGTCCCTTGAACTCTCGAGGCTAGCAAGAAGTATAGAACTGGATTTCCTAAGTAATATCAACAATCCAATGGGGTAGTCCCATGGGATGCTCAATTGTGATGTGCTACCACACCCAAATCTATAGTAGGAGACTACAACTGACTCCCATGTGGATCCTTCATGTAATCCTGTACAAGTCATCATAGAGCTATGCAAGTAGAGTGCTCCCCTAAGATATGATTGGTGGCTCTCTAGTGCTACTCACTAGCATGTCTTGGGTCCTCACCAAGAGGTTCCAATGGAACCTCACTCTTGATGTATCGAGTAGAACAATATAGACTATCAAGTGCATAAGTACAACTACCCACCATAAGAAGATATTTTCACGGTACCAATCCTCAATGTCGACCCTACCGTGGTTTGAATCTACCTACATCTCATCGCTCTAGGCACCAAAGATCTGCTAGAAGACAACATCCTTTACCTCTATTGGTGAATATGTGATGACCTCACCATCCATCAGGATTCAAAATATTTAGTAAACATCCTCCAAAGTGACATTAATCTCACCTGTGTAGGTGAAAGGTGTTGGTCCTCGCATCCCAATGATGGGCCAAATTGATCATGTAATCCTAATCAACTCTAATAGATGGAAGTCATAGCACGTAGCCAAATTCAATGGCTCCAAACCAAGCCTTCTCAGTTTCATTGAGGCTATTGTGAAGATTACAAAGGATATCTAATTCCCTCACCCTCCCAGTCAAATTCTAAAGAGAGACATAAATAATATACGTAAAATTAATCAAAAATATCAAAAAATGTACTTAAAAAGACAAACAAATTCAAAAAATATTTGAAAATATAAAAAAATTTATAAATGCATTCAACACATTAATAAATCAAGATTGCACTTCAAACATTAAAAAAAAATCAATTAAATCAGCCAAAAACCAAAAAAAACAAAAAAATTGGAAATTTTTTGTACAATCCCTCAACCGTGGCTGGGACCCACGATCGACGACAATAGTTAATTTTTTTATCATTGGGATTTAAATACCATAGTGGCTGACAACCATAGCCCCCAATTTACCAAT
This sequence comes from Wollemia nobilis, assembly GCA_028583015.1. Classification (NCBI taxonomy): domain Eukaryota; kingdom Viridiplantae; phylum Streptophyta; class Pinopsida; order Araucariales; family Araucariaceae; genus Wollemia; species Wollemia nobilis. Next base: position 4,331,461 of record JAQPPZ010002819.1, read on the forward strand.
TAGGAATCGCATCTACCACCCACAACTAAGAGAAATGACCTTTTTGGGGTCACTTCCCATCCTAAAATAAACCCAAAAATTAAATGCCTACCCTCTAAGCTAGCCTACGCTAAATCCTAACTAAGGTGAGGTTATTTACCGATAGTTTAGTGTGGTTCAATTAACCCATTAATTAATGAGGTTCATTTTAATTGGGTAAATCAAATAAGAGAGATGTGTGTGGCTACCTTAGTCGCACCAGCTCCGCCACTAGTGGATGCCTTCGGTTGGTCTACCATGAGGTATTTTGCATGGGTTTTTAGCAATATTCCATGTCAAAAGTGCAGGTTTACTTCTCAAAGAACTTAGTTTTACAGCTTGGAAATTGAAAATAATGACATTGAAAATGATTGATTTTATTTTATATTTTCAAATTTTCCCTCGACCACACCTGGCAACCATAGGCACAGAATTAGGGCTTTTCGATCGTGGTTCAAAGTTGTGGCTAAGGAAATTATAAAAATTGGCTTCATCTCACAAGCACAACTAGAATCCAACAATAAAAACCCTCAAAATTCCACCATGAGGGGCTTCAAAATACAAAATTAAAAATATGTAGTGGTGCAGAACCTTCAAATATTTTAGAAAATAACAAAACATTTAAATAATTAAAATCCAAATGTGCCTTGTATAAAATCATTTATTCTATACCCTCAGTGATTGTAGCAACTTGTGATCCATGCAATCTAGCAATATGAATAAGCGACCATAAGGATATTTGGGGTAAAATCTATTGTTGGTGGAAGGGAGATGCTCTAGTCTAGGACATCATTCCACATGCATGGAAAATTACATTGGGGAGGATCGCGGAGACACCACACCTCCTAGCATTAAAACTTAGATAGAAGGAAGTTCGCATTGTGATTCAAATTATGCTTGAAAAGAATTGTTATCATCTTGATTTCCTAAGAAGGACATTACAACCAGAATTGGTATCATCTTGTTATACAATTACTATTAATAGTTGTAATCACAACTAAGTTAGGCCTTGCTAAGTAATATCAAAGTGCTAAATTAACTCAATCATGTTGGTCAAGTGAATCATCACTTTATTCAATTGTCCTACCCTCATTGACTCGTCGCTTGAGGGGGTAGTCAAAATATCAATTATCATAATCAAATTCAATAGGATATCACTCAGTATTGTCAAATTACGTTCATATTACAAATCATTGCCAAAGACTATCATAAGCTTACCCTTTTCTGGGGTAAAAAGCAACTATGATAATTAAGTTAGTAGCTCTCCACCTATCGATACTATTGTAGCACTAAAGCTACCCGATCATCGCTAGAGCTTGCAAAAGCTTTTTCAATTTAAGACTTCCCTTAGTTGGAAGCAATGATTCTAAGATGTGTGTCCTTTGGTAGGATTTGGCATCTAATATTGATTAGATAAATGATCATCATTCAACCTACGATATAACTTTAGGTCTATTTTTTCTCATCATTTTTTATTATCACAATGCATCCGAAAAGGGATATCTGTAGACACCTAAAATGCATCATGTTGAGGCGACTACTCATATGGGACATGCTAATAAACCATATGAATGATCTTGGATAACTGCAAAGTGAAGCAATGGTTTTAACCACTCAATTTGGGCAGAGTTGGTTAACTCAACCTTAGCCACAATTGACACCTGTAGCTAACAGAGCTAGCTATGCCTCAGAGCCACAACTAGCATCAAAACTATTTTGGATCCTGGGTCAAGGTAAATTTTGTTGCAATGGCCTGGGCAATGTATATTCAAACGATTTTGGGTGGGGAAGATTTGAGAAGGTTCCCTCCAATTAATCCAACTACAGGTTTATTTTCTTGGCTTCTCCATGAAGCTAGTCCAAGGAATTGAGAGTCCTATAAGACCCCCCTTCAAATTGGGTATAAGTCTAGAAGAGTTTTGAATTTATCATAACGAAGCTTTGTCTAATTTTTGACTCAAAAATAACATTTAAGGAGAATCTAATTTGCTACCAATTTGAACATCATGAATGCATTCAAATCAATGGAGGTATCAAAGGACTAAGGAGATCAAGAATCCACAATTGATCCTCTTCCATCATAAATCTAGTGAATTCAACTACCAATTCATCAAAGGACATCAAGGTGACCCTTGACCATCAATTCAATAGAGAGAATTAAGTATAAATACCCTTATTACAAGAGCAAGAGTATTTTTGGCTCAGTCGTTGGTGTTAGCCATGATTAATAGTATTCGTTGCACCTCAAACCTGTAGCAAGGGTTTGGCATCTTATTTTCTCTATTTTAGCCATATATTTCTAGTTTTATGCATTTACTTTGGTAGATTTACATTAGATTAATATCCTTTGATGCATTTGTATGGTTAGATTTAGGATTTAGGAGCATATTTCCTTCATTTCTTAGTATTTATCAATTCTAGACTAGTTTATGATCATTTCATCTATTTCAAGTTTCTAATGGCTAATTAGGATGCTTCATAGCTAGATTACATGTTTTATTTCTATGCTTCTGTTGGCATTTTTGCCACATTATGTTGATTATTGATTATTCATGCATAAGCTGTTGAAATTCTAACTCCTCTACAGGTTTTGATGCAAAAAACGCCTAAGTCCGAAGACTATCGCGAAATCGCGACAAAAAATAGCATGGAGAGCCAAAGTTAAAAACCGTCGCGAGATCGCGACATGTCGCGTTATCCGGGGTCTGAGGAGAGAGAAAACAAACGCAAAGTCGTAGCGATTTCGCGACGTGTCAAAAAATCACGGATCAGCGCAGTCAACGACAGTAGGGGGTAAAACCGTCGCGATATCGCGACGTGTTGGAGAATCATGGTCAAAATGGTCAACTAGGGAAGCATAGCAAAATCATCATGAAATCATGACATAACTGAGCGACAAGGCAATGAGAATCAACTTGGTAGCGATATCGTGACAGAATATTGAACACGACACAAAAGGTGGAAGACGTAGCGAAATCGCTACGTGTTGCGTGGTCGCGGCAAAGTGGAGACAGAAAGGCTTAAGGCATGAATACGTCACGATTTCGTGACATTTGTGGGATGAAGCCAAGCAAGACGAAGACGTCGCGAAATCGCGACATGTTGCGTGGTCGCGGTTAAGGTGGATGAAAAAGTTGAAGGCACGAACGACATCGCAATTTCATGACATTTTTGTAAATGAGACCAAGGCACGAAGCAGACATCACAAAATCACAACAGGAAGTGGTAGCAGTAGAGAATGCAAAAAAACGTCATGATTTCGTGACACATTGTTGAAGAAGGACCAAGTGCAGAAAGTGGTAGCGATTTCGCGACATGTTGCATTTTCATGGGGAGGAAGCAAGAAGACAGACCAATTTTACGAAACGTCACGAAATCACGACATGATGGAGATGAAAGAACTACTTGAGGCAAGAGTGTCGCATTTTCATGAGTTAGAGAAGGACCGTACAGAATGCATGAAAAGTGTAGCGAAATCGTGACATGTCAGATTTTCATGACATAAAAGCAAAGACTGAGCAATGGGAAGATAGTGTAGCGATTTCGTGACTTGCTTGGTTTTCACGACCTGGAGATAATGATGAAGGTGCCGACGAAAAGATGTAGCGAAATCATGCAGTGTCATGTTTTCATGATTTGAAGCGAAGAGAACAAAAGATGAAGAATGTAGCGAAATCGTGCATTGTCACATTTTCATGGCAACGAGGGCAGAGAAGAGCATAATTGTACGGACGTCGTGAAATCGCGCAGCGTCACGTTTTCACGGTTTAGGAGTAACAAAGGAGCCGAATACGTCATGATTTCATGACATGGATGATTTTCGTGGTCGAAAGTAAGAAAAGCATACGGAGCAGAAAGATGTCATGATTTCGTGACATGTCGCATTTTCGTGACCTATTACAGTTTCATGCCAGAAAGCAGTTCAAATGGTCCGATGCAGTTTTGTGATTTTCGATGATTAAAAGCACTCCAGAATTAAATGTTTTGCTGCTTTTCGATGCGAGCAAGGTAGAAGAACGTGTCCAAGCCATCAGAATTAAATATTTCCATTATTCAAAGTGGTTGTTCATGGTTTTTCTAACGGTTTCAAGCATATTTTCAAGAACGACAATTTAATGAAGATGACCGACTCCTTATTGCATTTAATTTCTGGTTTCTTCGAGGCTGGTTTAAGGGGATCATTTCCTTGTTTCTGTTGCATATTTTGTAGATCTCGAGGAGGTCCGTTGCATATTTTTAATGTTGTAAAGAAGCAAGACTTCTATATAAATCAATGTAGATCTCAAGAAAAAGGGTCGGGAGTTTGAGAGACATTTGCTGGAAACATTCAAGTTTTTGCGTAAATAAGAAATATTTGGCCTCTGATTTTGCAAGCGTCTTTATGTGTAATGATTTCCTTCTATTTCCATGTATTTCCTATTAAGCTCGTCTTTCCAATCTGCTGTTAGATTCAAATTCTGCATTTGGGTTTGAATATTGCTTAGAAGAAAGTGAGTTCTGGAATGCCATACTGGAGGTTGTCTGCGCAAGGTCGTAAGTGGATTATGTTGTATTCTATTATTTTATGTTGTTTATACACTTGAGGTTTGATTCTTGCTGAGTTCTTTTCCCGATCTAACAAATTCGGCCTACGGCTATATTTCCCATCTCTTTCCATGTATTTCCTGTTTCTTTCTGCACATTTATAATTCCTTTCCAGCAACTTTAATCTGAAATCAAACTTAGTTATAGTAAGGGAACCAGCCCTCTCTGGAGATTGGTCTGGGAGACATCTCTTTCTCCTAGCCTTTCAATGTTGGCCGGGTCTAGGGTGCATAGTTTTTAGAAAATCCTTTCCTGTGGCAGATTCGTGACCAACAGTTTTTGGCACGCCCGGTGGGACAGACTTCTTCTGTCTCAGAAAGATCCCATAGTATTGAAGGTTTAATGTTCGCCTTCATGCCATAAAGTTAGAACATTTGGTGACTCTGCAGTACCCAAAAATCTTTGAACGTGGATGCAGTGAAAGTTGTACTTCATGATCACGAGATCAAAGTCTAAAAAAGTTGAAGATCTTGTTGAGTTTTTTGAACTTGACGGCACAAAAAGAGGTGAACATTCTAGGTTGGTTTCCCCATCGCTTGCATCATCTGCCATATCCACACAAATCCCTGGTATTGTTACTAGTTTTCCATCTTCTCAGTTACATACACTAGTTCCAATGGCCCAGTATCCTCCACCCCGACAGTTTTCAGCATGGAACAGCTCAGGGGCCTTGAATTTGTAGGCTCAAAATCCAGTTCCCCAGGCTGCTTTGAAAGCATTGCCAACCTATGATGGTACGGGAAAGACTGCATACGAACATATTCATGATGTAGCTTCTCTGGCAGCCATTCATGATATAACAGACGAAGATGTGATGGTGAAGTTATTAGTGTTATCCTTGAGAGGAAAATTGTTGTACTGGTATCGATCTCTGCAACCAGGCACTATTGCATCCTGGGATCAGCTAGGAGAACTGTTAGTTAAGAATTTTCATGAACAGGCTGACCCATTTTCATTGTTGCACCAGTTTAATGCAATCCAGAGGCACCCGTAGGAGGCAATAGCAGATTTCAATGTTCGTTTCACCAGAAGCTGGCGGCGAGTGCCTGAAGGACTTCGCCCTACCCCTGAGCAAGCTACGTTTTACTACCTTCGAGCGTTCAATACAGATATTGGCTTGGCGATCAGGCAGTCCAATGTGATGACTTTCCCGAAACTGTTCGAGCAAGCACAAAAGGTGGAGGCAGACTTGATTGCAATCGGCAGAGCTTCCCCCAAAGGTAGCAATGCCCATTTTACCTGATATTCCACAGCATTTATATCCTAGTTCTTTTTCGCAATCTATGTCTTCTATGTACCCTGTCCCATCATGGAATTCCAGTGCTCCTCAAATTGCACCCATCCCAGTTCCTCAGTTGTCTACTTCAGCAAATCTCCAGTTGCCTGCACCCAACATTCTGCCATTCCCTGCTTCCACTTCATTCCCAGCATTACCGGCACCACCAGCACCTTTGCCCTTACCAGCACCTCCTGCACCTGTAAATCCTGATCCTTATACAACACTCCTGCAAGAGGTAAAATCTGCCAATTCTGCAATAAGAGCAATGGGTAATAAGATCACGCTTATTGAAAGGAAGCAAGCTGAGCGAGATTTCCAGCCTAGGAGATTTCAACCTCCGTCGATTACTAGAGAACAAGTTGCTTCAACAAGCAAAGCACCCGAGAAGAACATGACTGTTTTGGCAAATGAAGATGCAGTCCTTGCTTAAAGAACATATTGGTGTTCGACATGCAATGATCCCCATGGAGAAGACACCTGCATGGTTCATTTGAATTATGTGCAGACATTGGCTGCTAGTTCTTCGGGAGGGCAAGTCAATATGATCTCTGAGGTAGGCCATAGCTTAATGACTCCACTGGAAGAGCAAGTTTCGGTTCTCACAAGGACTGGAAAGAAGCCTGTTACAGTAGATCCTGCTGAGTTAGAGCCATTAAAAGTGCCAGCTGATTTGAAGAAAATAGTGAAAACTCCTGTGCAAGCATCAAAGCTAGATGTGCCTATTTTGTCGAAAGATCCTGTTTCACACAGAGTACAAGAAAAGGCCGCAACTGCACAAGCAAGATCAGAAGCAGAGGAGCAAGCTAGAGAAAAGTTGAAGTACCCTTCATTGACAAAGAGGCTGAGAGTGGAAGCCATGCAATAGTACCAGAGCAGATATGATCACCCCATTGAAAAGAAGGAATCTGCTGCGGTTGCATACAACATTGTCGAAGAACTGAAGAAGACCCCAGCTAAGGTTAGTCTTTATGATGCATTGCAATTGCCTGGGCAGGTAGATTTATTGCAAGAATCTTTAAAATCTATGAAGGATAGTGAAAAGGGTCCTACCCAGACAATTTATGCTCAGGCCTTAACCACTTCTATCACTGGTAAAAATAGACCACCCCCATTTTATCTATCATTGCAAATAGAGGGTTGGATCGTGCATAACTGCATGATCGACTCTGGAGCCGCTACAATTGTCATGCCAAAGGCAGTTTGCGAAGTTATGGGTATGGAATACACACGAAGTAGCCCTAGAGTCTTGCAGTTAGATGGTACTCCTATGAAAATGGTGGGTGTAATCAAGGATGTCCCGATTGTTTTACACACTATGCCTCAGATTACAGTCATTCAAGAGATTGTTGTGGTAGATCTAGAACCCTATTTTAGTATGTGCTTATCCGAGAGAGTTTACTGCAAAGTTGGGAGGTTACCTGGCACTGGATTATTCCCACTTAGAAATCCCTTTCAAAGGTAAAAGACTCAGGATCCAGAATGAAAAACCTTCCTCTTTTCATATAGAGAAGCTGGAAGAAGCAGGAAAGACCATGCAGTCTGTTAACATGCTAACCGAAGAGTTAGAGGGTTCTGATTTGATGAATGAGGTTTTAGATGAGCTTCAGTTGGAAGACGGGTTTTCCATGCTTGATTTCAATGCTATGCTGGAGACCGAAATCGGTTGTTATTCTATCCAAAAACCAGAGGATGGCACAAGGCAGGTATTTCCTAACCAAGATGATCAGAACTCTGTCACGGATCAACTATGGAAGTTATATTTTGATGGGGCTAGATGCAAAAATGGTGCAGGAGCAGGTATTGTTTTGATTTCTCCTTCTGGTTTACAAAGAACATATTCATACCGTCTTACTTGGAATTGTACTAACAATGCTGTCGAGTACGAAGCATTATGCTTAGGCTTGAAAAAGGCAAGGAAGTTGGGAATCGAACAGTTATAGATTTTTGGTGATTCTGAGCTGATTGTAAACCAAGTAACAAACAGGTGTATTTCCAAGCAGCATTATCTCAAAGCATACCGCAACCAAGTTTGGGACCTGTTTGAGTTTTTCATAGCTCTGAATATTCAGGCCATTTCTCGAGAGCTGAATAAGCATGCAGATCTCCTAGCATCTCTTGGAGCAAATTTTTCTCCCATTGAGCAGGTAGTCAAGAAACCAAAGACAGTAAGGATGGTGTACAGGCCTAGTGTCCCAGATAAAGATACTTTCTGGCAGGTCTTCGAGAGTGATGAGCAAATTGTTAACTTTTTGATTCAAGAAGCTGCCACCATCGAAGGAAGAACCTTGGAGCACGAAGAAGCTGAAGGTCTAATTCAGTTATGGAATAATCATATTTCGAAGGGTCTTATCACTCTAGAAAGTTTGTTTGATCAGCATGATCGGTCCAAGAAACATCGGATTGAGATTGATAAGAAAGAGTACATGGAGTTGCAGTTGGAACCCAATAAGGTCATTAAGATTGGGACTGATTCTACTCCTGATGAACTGCAAGAAATCAAGCAAACTGTGTCAAGAATTTTTTGATATTGTGGCCTGGAGTTATGAGGATCTGAAGGGATATAATAAACAGATTGTTCAGCATACTATTGAGTTGGAAGAAGGTGTCAGACCCTTCAGGCAAAAGCAGTGACCAGTAAATCCAAAGATTGAGACTCTAATGAGGGCCGAACTTGTGAAAATGCTGTAGGCCAAGATTATATACCCGGTTAAGCACTCGACTTGGGTTGCTAATCTGGTCTCGGTTCGAAAGAAGAATGGAGACATACGACTGTGTGTAGATTTTCGAAATCTGAACCGTGCATCTCTGAAAGATCACTATCCCTTGCCTCGTATAGATCAGATACTGCATGTTGTGGCTGGGGCTCAACGTTTCTCATTGCTGGACGGATTCTCTGGATATAACCAGATTTGGGTTAGGGATGAGGATCAGTACAAGACAACATTCACAACTAAGTGGGGCACTTTTGCTTATCAGCGAATGCCTTTCGGATTATCAAATGTTGGGGCTACATTCCAGAGAGCCATGGACATTGCATTCGAGGAACTCTTGAACAAGATTATTGTTATTTATCTTGATGATATGACTGTCTTTTCACATAGACGGGAAGATCACGGTTCACATCTGAGGCAAATATTTGGAAAATGCGAGAGAGTTTGGTATTTCCATTAATCCAAAGAAGTCAGTGTTTGCAGTGAAGGAAGGTAAACTCTTGGGGCATGTTATTTCAGAAGATGGTTTGGCAATTGATCCATCTCGAGTCGAAGCATTGAAGAAACTTTCACTCCCTGCCAACAAGAAAGAGCTGCAGTCTTTCTTTGGACAGATTAATTTTATCAGGAAGTTCATTTCTGATTTTGCCCAAGTTGTCAAGCCCATGACTGAGTTGTTGAAGAAGGATGCAGAATTTAAATGGACAACTCAGAGGAAGGAGGCATTCCAGGAAATTAAGGACAGAATAGCGCAGGCTCCTGTATTAATTAATCCAGATTATTCAAAAGATTTCATTCTGTATGCAGTTGGGGAAGATGAAAGCTATGCCGCAGTGCTCACATAGAAAGGAGATGATGGGAATGAAAGACCCATTGCTTTCCTTAGTCAGGTTATCTTACCTCATGAGGCAAAGTATAATTTCATTGAAAAATAGGTGTATGCTGTCATGAAGTCTCTTAAAAAATTCAAGCATTTCATATCTCAGAGTAGGACAGTCATATATGTTATTCATCCCGATGTAAGGAATTTCATCATTCAGGGTGAGATGGGTGATAAACGCGCAGGTTGGGTCACCAAAATTCAAGAATTTGATGTTGAGATTCATCCGGCTAAGCTAGTGCGGGGTAAAGCCTTATGCCAGCATTTAGCAAAGACTACAGCATCTGAAATAGTTGATTATCAAGTAGATGATCTTCCTAGAGATAACAATCTGATGAACCTCTTAGTACAAGAACAAGATTGGGCAGATGACCTCATTGATTACTTCACAACTGGTAAATGCCCTTCACAGTTAAATGCCTCACAACGGAGAAGGTTTCATCTGCAAGCTCTCAGGTATGTGTTGCTGCCTGAAGGATTGTTTTTTAAGAACATTGATGGCATTCTTTTAAGATGTGTCAAGGAATCAGAGAAGGCTAGACTCCTGGAGGAGTTTCATTCTGGCATATCAGGAGGACACTATGCAAGTAGACCAATGGCTTTAAAAATCATTCGGGCTGGGTATTATTGGCCAACCTTGTTCACAGATGCTTTCAGGATTGCCCAAGCATGTGACAAATGTCAGAGGTATACAGGAAGGGTTAGAAATGCATCATTGCCCCTGCATCCAATTCAGGTTGAAGCACCTTTTCAGCAGTGGGGATTGGACTTTATTGGGATTATTGATCCGAATTCTTCAGTTGGACACAAGTATATTTTGATAGCTACAGATTATTTTACGAGGTGGTCTGAAGCTATTCCAACCAAGGTTGCAAATCAAAATGTGGTGATTTCTTTCATTGAAGGGCTGATTACACGTTTTGGCATTCCTGATGCTATTATTACAGACAATGGAACTCCATTCATTGGAGCTGAGCTAGCTGAATTTGCAAATAAATATGGTGTTTTTCTGAAGACATCCTCTAACTATTATCCTCAGGGAAATGGCTTGGCAGAGTCCACAAATAAAAATTTGCTCCGGATTTTAAAGAGGTCTTTGGGGGATAACAAGAGATCATGGCACCTTCTACTGAATCAAGCTTTATGGGCAGATAGGATTTCAATCAAGAAGTCTATCAAGACTTCACCATACGCCCTGGTATATGGAAAAGAGGCAAGGTTGCCTGTTCATCTAGAGTTGCCGGTATTGCAGCAGTTGCAGGAATTTCAGGATGATGAAACGAGATGTAGATTCCATGGATATGCGGTTGGCTCAGTTGTTACAGTTGGAAGAGCAACGTTCCTTGGCCTATGAGGAGTTTGCTAAGCATACACAAGTTATTTCAAAGTGGTTCCATAAAAATTCCATTGATCGTCCACTCAAGGTGGGTGATTTGGTCCTGAAATGGAATGAAAAGAAAGCCAAGCCTGGGAATCACAAGAAGTTTGATGCTCTATGGGAGGGTCCCTTCCGCATTGTTAGTGTTGGTGCAGCAAATTCATTTCATCTAGAAGATTTGGATGGCAGCCCACTTCCTATTTCAGTGAACGACTTTCATCTGAAAGCCTACACTTCATGAACTGTCAGTCCAGTATCACCTTGTATATAGCAAAAAAAAAAAAAAAAAAAAAAAAAAAAAAAAAGTATTGTTTTCCTCTGTCCACTTCGGCTCTTTTTGCATGCGAGCCCGTAGGTACGTATTTCTTTCTTTTTTCTTCTTCTTTCCCAGCAGTTAGTGGCTTCCTCTCTATTTCTTCCCTTCCCCTCTTTATTCCCTCCTTCTCCTACTCCTTTTTCTTCTACAGTAATCAAGCCACTGTTGTTGTTTCTTTTCCCCTTTTCTAATATTCCCGGTTCTTCTTTTCCTTTTCTTCTAACTACATTGTTGTTTTAAGCATTTATCCATAGTTCATTTCCCCATTCCATTCTCATTCCACAGCCTACACATTCACTGATCATCATTCTATTTATTCCATTCACTTCCATTTCCCTTTCATAGCAGTTGGTAGCACAGAAGCACTCTGTTACTGTATCTACCGCATCACTCCATCCATTCCATTATTCCATCATTCATCATTTCCATTCCATGGTCAGTTCAGCCAAATACAGATTTCCTTGAAGTTTTAGTCATTCAGCAAGAGTTGTTGCAGCAGTCAGTCGAGATGTACCCCATCAGCCAGCTTTCTGTTCTAAGTTTTCTTGACTCTGTTGCCCAATGGATTCAGGCCTGGGATTCGTGCATACAGCAGAACTGTATACCCCATGAGCCGCCAAGAATGTTGGCATTTTTGCCACATTATGTTGATTATTGATTATTCATGCATAAGCTGTTGAAATTCTAACTCCTCTACAGGTTTTGATGCAAAAAACAAGCTAAGTCTGAAGGCTGTCATGAAATCATGACAAAAAATAGCATGGAGAGCCAAAGTTAAAAACCGTCGTGATATCGTGACATGTCGCGTTATCGCGGGTCGGATGAGGAGAGAGAAAACAAACGCAAAGTCGTAGCGATTTCGTGACGTGTCAAAAAATCGTGGTCAACGCAGTCAACGAGAAGGGGTAAAACCGTCGTGATATCGTGACGTGTTGGAGAATCGTGGTCAAAATGGTCAACGAGGGAAGCACAACAAAATTGTCATGAAATCATGACATAACTAAGCGACAGGAAATGAGACTCAACTTTGTAGCGATATCATGACAGAATATCGAACACGACACAAAAGTTGGAAGATGTAGCGAAATTGCTGTGTTGTGTGGTCGTGACAAAGTGGAGACAGAAAGGCTTAAGGCATGAATACGTCACGATTTCATGACATTTGTGGGATGAAGCCAAGCAAAGCGAAGATGTATCAACTACGTGTTTTTATCGGGTAAGGTGGATAAAAAATTTGACAAGAAAGAAGACGTCGCGAAATCATGACAGGAAGTGGTAGCAGTAGAGAACACAAAAAAACGTCATGATTTCATGACACATTGTTGAAGAAGGACCAAGTGCAGAAAATGGTAGCGATTTCATGACTTGTATTATGAGAGCAAGAAGAAAAAAAACTGTCGAAATCGCGACATGGTGGAGATGAAAGAACACTTGAGGCAGAATGTCGCATTTTCACGGGTTAGAGAAGGACTGTACAGAATGCATGAAAAGTGTAGCGAAATCGTGACATGTCAGATTTTCGTGACATAAAAGCAAAGACTGAGCAACGGGAAGATAGTGTAGCGATTTCGTGACTTGCTTGGTTTTGACCGGAGATAACGATGAAGGTGCCGACGGAAAGATGTAGCGAAATCGCGCAGTGTCATGTTTTCACGATTTGAAGCAAAGAGAACAAAAGATGAAGAATGTAGCGAAATCGTGCATTGTCACATTTTCGCGGCAACAGAGCAGAGGAAGAGCATAATTGTACGGACGTCGCGAAATCATGCAGCGTTGCATTTTCGCGGTTCAAGGTAGCGAAGGAGATAAAGAAGCCGAATACGTCATGATTTCGTGACATGGATGATTTTCGCGGTTCAAAGTAAGGAAAGCGTACGGAGCAGAAAGACGTCATGATTTCGTGACATGTCGCATTTTCGTGACCTGTTATAGTTTCGCGCCAGAAAGCGGTTCAAACGGTCCGATGCAGTTTTGCGATTTTCGATGATTAAAAGCACTCCAGAATTAAATGTTTTGCTGCTTTTCGATGCGAGCAAGGTAGAAGAACGTGTCCAAGCCATCAGAATTAAAGATTTCCATTATTCAAAGCGGTTGTTCATGGTTTTTCTAACGGTTTCAAGCATATTTTCAAGAACGACAATTTAATGAAGACGACCGACTCCTTATTGCATTTAATGTCTGGTTTCTTCGAGGCTGGTTTAAGGGGATCATTTCCTTGTTTCTGTTGCATATTTTTGTAGATCTCGAGGAGGTCCGTTGCATATTTTTAATGTTGTAAAGAAGCAAGACTTCTATATAAATCAATGTAGATCTCAAAAAAAGGGATCGGGAGTTTGAGAGACATTTGCTGGAAACATTCAAGTTATTTGCGTAAATAAGAAATATTTGGCCTCTGATTTTGCAAGCGTCTTTATGTGTAATGATTTCCTTCTATTTCCATGTATTTCCTGTTAAGCTCGTCTTTCCAATCTGCTGTTAGATTCAAATTCTGCATTTGGGTTTGAATATTGCTTAGAAGAAAGTGAGTTCTGGAATGCCATACTGGAGGTTGTCTGCGCAAGGTCGTAAGTGGATTATGCTTGTAATCTATTATTTTATGTTGTTTATACACTTGAGGTTTAATTCTTGCTTGAGTTTCTTTTCCCGATCTAACAAATTCGGCCTACGGCTATATTTCCCATCTCTTTCCATGTATTTCCTGTTTCTTTTTGCACATTTATAATTCCTTTCCAGCAACTTTAATCTGAAATCAAACTTAGTTTTAGTAAGGGAACCAGCCCTCTCTGGAGATTGGTCTGGGAGACATCTCTTTCTCCCAGCCTTTCAATGTTGGCCGGGTCTAGGGTGCATAGTTTTTAGAAAATCCTTTCCTGTGGCAGATTCGTGACCAACAACTTCATAGTAATTTGATGATTTTATGCTAATATTCATATATTTCTATGTTTATTATTTTTATTATCATAATTTATGCAAGTTTCCATTAAAAGCCTCATCAAGAGAGGTCATCTTTGCTTTTAATCCTTTTTTGTTGTTTCTTGAATGTAGGATTTACAAGATCCATTCATTTGCAAGATATTCAAGGCAGAAAATACCTTTTTTCATGAGAGAAGAAGGTCACCATTGATCTTGAGTATTACGTATCCTTTTGGAGAGTCTAAAAATTACACCACCCCCTTGTTTAGAGGATCTTCAATACTGTATTAATTGTATCAACATTGAGTATCCCTAAGAGGGACATACTTGTAATCGGATTTGATAAAATATTTAATAAAATAAACATTCTCTTTCTTGTTGAAGTTATTATTGTCAATATTTTATGCTTTAATGTTTGATATCAATTGATGCATTAGTTAGGTGTATGATTTCTATATGGGTGCACAAACACGTAGAATGAGAATCCACTTAAGGAGGGTAGAATCCTTAACCACTTTGAGAGAGCATATCTCTTGAAATATGCAAAGATAAAATTGATAATTGATGATAAAATATTGAATGAATAATTCTACCATAAATATATAAATTAAATTATGAATGGATGTGGCCCTTCAATGAGTTGATGCATCTATTGGGATCGTTACAGACTGATTGATTGTTTTTAATATTTTAATGTGCATAAATATAAAAATGTTGCCTTGGTGTTTGTACCACATGCCATATGGAAGATATAAGGAACTGCACTAAGTTTATTTACTTTATTTAACTTAAATCAAGTTACTCACACTAATGTCACACAATTAAATAGTATGACCTTCAATACATCATGATGCTCTATACTAGCAATAGTGATATCATGATGGAGAGAACAAAGTAAAAACAAAGTAGATTTAATACCAATAAAAATAAAAAAATATAAGACAACTAAGAATACATAAATAGACAAACAAATAGAAAAATCAAAGAGTAAATAATAACAAAATTACCTTTTGTTAGATCAATTTCACCAAAAAACCAAGATACTTGCTTTAAGTCGCAATAATAGTAAATAGAGGACAATCATCACAAAACATAAATGAAATGCCAATAGGAAAGAATATATAAGATGAACATAGGAAAATGCTATGAAATTAAACAAACAAAATAAATAAAATATAAAAAATACAACAAAGAAAATAAGTAAACCAAGGAAGAACAAAAACTATACAAGCAAAACAATATACCATATGTATATTTTTGGCTTTATTTTTCTATTAATAATTCTACAATATGGTTCTATTACCCAATGTATATGGTAATGTCTTCTAGGTTCTTTGCATAATAGGCATTATAGCCTATAAAGATCTTAAAAATAAAAATAATTTTATTCAATACCTTCATTTTGATGTGATGGTCAAAATAGGGTTTCCAAATTTGATAGGGTTGATTTCTAAGAGCCTAACTAAGTCACCATAATTTTATTTTTCTTTATTCTTACACCAAAAAAAATATTTTGTTGGAGATAATTTTGTAAAATATAATGAAATTTATTTTCTAACTTTTCATCCCAATTTATAGCTTCAAAAATCTTCAGGTTTTTAAAAAATGTAGCCCTAAATTTTGGCTTATTGTAAAGTAGTTAGAAAATTCCAAGTCACCTATTTCAACAAGAAGATTAGTCCTATCAACCATTAAGAAATTATTTGAATATTATTCTCAATATATCAATCCAAATAAAAGGAATCCAATTATAAAAATAGATGCATATAACTTGATAACAAGTGATTCAAAAATACCATCAACTCTTTAAATATAAGGTTTAGAATAGCTTGTTAGCCTCTTAGGCAAAATGTGACATCATAAATGAGTGCTAAGAAATAAAATACATAAATAAAAAACTTATAAATTTTATTTGTTTATTTAATTATCTAATCTAATCATGCTATCATTAAAAAATAGGTAAAAACCACCTTAGTAGTTGGTTGAAAACCCAAACGACAAGGTAACATTAGACACAAAATCCATACAACATATTTAGGGTATATACATTGATATCAACATCCTAAATAGAATAATTTCCTAAACATAAGAATTAAAAATTAATGCCTTTAAAATAGATGAGGAGAACACGATAAAAACATACAATCAAAAAATTACAAATGTCATTCCCTCTTAAACATTGATCTCTCAAAAATAATATATTTCAAAGTATAGTTATAGAATCCAGACAATCATAGATTAGATCATAACATTATTATTTTTTTAAAATATTTTCATTATAAAATGACTCTATAGCCTTATGGATAAGGAAAATAATAGTAAAATAAAATAAATTCCATTTATTCCACAATAATCTAGGAGTCAAAATTGAGCAAGAATTATTACAATATATCTCATACTAAATACTAAACCAAATAGAAAAGCAATGATCATGCAATAATCAAGGTGAGACCATTATTATCTAAGTAGGAGTAAAGAGATAGTATTAAAAAATATACTAAACTAATATCATCGACAAAAAGCATTAGCTAAGCTGATTTCTAATGTAGTAAATCAATTACTTAACACCAAGGACATCAAGGACAATACCAACAACAAATAAGCACAATAACAAACTCACTTCTATTTTACCATGCTTGTAATTTCACTAATGTAAAAAGGAGAGATCATACCTATAATGGATGTAGAGGATTTGAAGTGCTTTAGAAACTTATCCTCGAGCAATAAATTTGATATTTGGATGTAAATCCTAGTGAAGCATCCTATCCTCATATATGGTAGGAAATAAAATAGTGGCCAATGGATTTGATTGTACCTAGAGAGAGAGAGAGAGAGAGAGAGAGAGAATAAGAAGGTTGTGTGTTGTGATAGTATTAGAGACAAAAAGATTAAATTAGTAGTAGTAGTATCAATAATCAAGAGTATGTAATGAGAGTATGATAAGATGTGGTAATGATATGGTCAATAAATGATGAGATGAGATGCATATTTATATAAGATAACAAGAACTTTAATTTTGAGGTTAAAAACTATATTACACTCATACTGTAGCTATAAAATCACAATTGTTGAGACAAATAGCTTATCATATTAACCCTACAAATAAATATATGCTAGGTGTTCAAATTCATAATACTTTCTAGTCATATGTAGAAAAGTAGGAGGAAATTAAATATAGCAATAGTAAGTAGAGAGTGAAACATCATGATCTATAAGAAGGAATACAAGGTGAATTCCTATAAGTATCAAAATATTTCATATTTTATTCCCTCTTATCATTCAAATTATTAATCATTGGAGGTATTTATAGTGATACAAAAACCCCCAATGAGTATATAACCTAAATTTGACATTAACTTGACTTTGAGGTTAATTTACAATAAAATAATAATAATAAATCATACCCTTTAATCAATATTATCCATAGATGTTGATTAAAAAATATCACTAAAGGTAAAATATAAAATGTTCCCTTGGTATTACATGAATATACCCATATAATTATATATATATAATTGCATGTAAGCTACATTGATAGTGCTCATAAGCACTTTATCCTCACTTCTGGCCTTGGCCTAACAATATTAGATTACACAAATTTTAAAACCCCCTATAACCTAAACTAAGGGGAAAAGGAGAGGAGGAATTAGAGGTAACACCTCCCCCCATAATGGATTCTCTAGAGGGTTTTTTTTTAACATCTTCATCCTCATATTTATGATCAAAAATCTTGTGATCAACTCTCAAGAATTTTGTCTCAATATTATTTAATATTGTAATGCATTTTTTGATGGAGTGTCCTTTTCTTTTATAATACTTATAATTATTTGACTTATTTGAAACCTAAAAATTGCACTTCAACAATTGAGCCTTACATTCCATTGATTTGAAGTCCTTTGTATAGGCCTTTGTATGCAAGAAAACTCCATACTTTCTCATTTCAACTTCATAATAAGCAAGAAGCATCAAAAATTCTTCAAGAGAGATAGGTTGTGGATCCTTGATAGTCATAGCATTCATATAAAGAACCAATTAAACTATATGAAAAGGAAGAGAAAAAATAGAAGTAATAAATTTGATATACACTTCATCACCCTTTACCTTACCTCTTTTCATAGCCAAGTCAAATTTTAAGGATTTTAATTAAGATATGTAGTCTTCATCTACTTAAATAAGAAATTTTATAACTAGAAATCTCTATCTCTATTATATTAACTTTATTAGGACTTAATTTTTCATATACCTTTTAAAGTGGGCCATAACTCAATAGTATCAGTTTTATTTTTGAAGTATAAAAGTACATCTAGTTCAACTAACATGAAAAAGATTCCAAGAGCTTCCTTCTCCTTCTTACAAAGTTAATGATCACTAAGAACTTTAGATTCATCATTAAAAATGAACCAAATATTCTTGCTTTTGATAAATCCTACCATTTGAAGTAACCAAGAGCAATAATTTTATCCATTCAAGTAAGTAACATACCCTAAGAAAAATATTTTACACTCAAATACCATGTAGAACTATAATAGGTCCATAAACTAGTGTCACCACAACACAAAACTCAAAAAATAATGCAATCTAGATAAAATGGGACCCAAAAATTTCCGTATGAAAATGTTATGGCCTCTAATTCTTTTGATATAGCACTTAAATAAGGAAAAAATTGAAAATATCAAACCTTAGAAACAATTCCCTTGAATCAAATTTGGCCACTTAGTATAATCAAACTAGAGACTGCCTTCTATAATTGGTGAATCACATATTGACAAGTTGAATAATATGATTGGATATAGATCCTCACACACACACACAAATAATTATGTTTTGATAGTTTTAGATGCAATCATGGTTGAACCCATAACCTTATCTATTCAAACCAATGCATGCATTTGGAGGACAAATAATGTGATGGAAGTGAATATAAATGTTGAATGTCGCATACCTTATCATAAAAGGGTTAGCACCAAGTTTTGATATTAGAAAATAACTACCATAAGCATCATTACCAACTAGTATCCAAAAAACACTAATGAATATGGAAGAAGGGGATTTTACCACTTATTTTCATGTATGCCATCCACATGGCAAAAGGCTTCCTCAAAACTACTTACAAGAATCAAACTACCAACTTTATTGGAGCAAGGAAGTCATCTGATTACTATGCCATTGTGTTTGGCTGAATGTATAGAGAGGACAATCCTATTTTAATATGTGTTTATGTGATACATCATGTAGAAGAAAAAATATTCAATATTTGAACCAATGACCTCAAGCAAATAAGAAGAATATCCAACCATGAGACCACAAAATTAGGATGGAGAGAAGTTGTAATATCAATGTCTTATACTAAAAGTATGAGAAAATCATGTACATTAACCTCATCATAAAATTTATTTTCCTTAAAATTATTCTAAATCTAGATGAACCTATAACATCTGCCTTAAAATCCAATGTTACTACCATCATGCTAAGATCTTTGTTGTGGATGAAGAGTTGGTAGAAGCACCCCAAGATTAAAAGTGAACATGAGCAAAGAGAAGAAAAACTTGACACGAGTAGGATTCAAAACCATGAACTTCCAATAATATGCCAATATCTTTATGGTTGTGTTACCCCTATATATTCCTTCACTCAATTAGAATCCACAGTTAGGGAGTAGCACATGGCCAAGTCAGTGCACAATAGATAAATTTGATTAGAAAGGACAAAAAATTGGGTGGGAAAGAAGGATATCAAGCTAAACTTCAAAATAAAAAAAAATTAAACTTATAAGGTAAATATTTTGATACTAATCTAGTTTGGTAGCAGTATCTTCAATCACTTATAGAGGAGTTATTTTTCAATTACGAGTTGCAAATATTTGGTCATCACTTTGATACCATGTTCAGATTCATAATACTTTCTAGAAACATTATTAAACATGCATCCACCATGATTATACATAGAAAATAAGTAGAAGAGAATTAAATTTAACAATATTGCTTACCATTATGTGTATAGATATCCACAGAGAGAGATAGAGAGAGAGAGAATGGTTTGGAATAAATAATAGAAGGTGGTTCATATGGGCACACCAATATTTCATTATTTTATTCATTCTTATCATTCAAATGATCAATTATTGGGAGGTATCTATAGTGATTTTAAAAACCTAAATGAGTAGTTAACCTAAATCCAATATTAACTTGATTTTGAGATTAACATAGAACATAGAAGGAGACACAGTTCTGGGTAGAGGAGATATTATAGCTGGGAGATAAATTATACACCTACTATTATAAAGGGATAGTGTCTACAATCTCTTTCACCCCTGAGACATCAATTGTTTGATAGATAATCAGTATGATTACTAGGGCATGGCCCATCACCAGGAAGCCAGGGAGGGCATAAAACCCTAAGGTGCTTGAATATTTACCTAATACCAATAGGTATATCATCAAGGAGAAAAAAAAAGAGGTGGAGGGCATCATTATTTATGAATTTGACCCCATAGATGAGGATAACCAGTGTCACATGATGCTCCTAAGAGACCTCTACACATGGGACTATCGATACAACACCAAGCCAGCCCCTGTGTGCAACAAATGGAGTATGAACCTAGGTCGGTTAACCTATATAAAGGTGTACCATTCATCTGACTTACTGGTATGTCTCGTAGTATCTTACAACTCCAAAGCATGCACCATTCATGATTTCAAAGGCTAGGCAGTGGCCTGAGTGTAGACCAATAGAATTCGACAAGTTTTTAGCCTAACAAGCAATTCTAGGGTGGTGGATTTTAATACATTGGCCATCTAGGCCAATAATATGATGAATACTATGTTCCCTCAAAACCTGTTGAAGAGAGGGAAGATGAGGCCAGTAGATTTCCCCATCAAAAAGTTCTTGCTCCATCCCTAGGCACAAGATTACGTCGACATGATCAATCTAGCATTGAGGGAGGACTTGGAGCCAAGCACAAAGGAGATGATTTTTTAAATCCTCCAATGTAATAGAATGGACAAAAATCCTATTTATCGATGGGAGGACATTATCAACGATAATTTGGATGAAGAATTGCAACTTTTACTGGAGGTCATATTGGCCGAGAAGAGGGAAATGCCTCCCTTTTTGTATTACTCATTTTTCATTCATTTGTTTATAGCATAGTTGGACAAAGCCTTACTGGACCAATAGGGGGGAGTGAATACACCCACTATATAGGATCGGTTGTTGTCCATCCAGGAAGGATGTTCCAGTTATACGACCTTCTTCGAGAAGGTCCTCACCATAGTACACTTTAAGTTATGTGGAAACTTCCCAAGCAGAATTGGGGTAGGAGTTAGAGATTTCCTACACAAGGATAAAGTAGGAGACTACTTATATATAGAAGAATTTTTCTATATTAGGATATATGGATCAAAATTACCCCCAAAAGTGCTACCATTCGACTGTCCAACTTCCATTGCCATCCTAGAGATCACTCGACATATGGCCGAGGAAGTAAAAATTAGACATCTAAGGAAGACGGGACCAATGAAGTGGTTGCCCATTTCCTTTACAATGGGCCATTACAGCTATCTTGGCCACTTTGCCATGCTGTGGGCTATCTGGAATATGGAAACCTATTATTTTTTAGAGGTCTCTTAGAGGGCCTACAACCTAGATGGACACCATAGAAGAGAAGTTACTAGAAATATGGCCCTTCTGGAAGTTATACATAGTGATGATGACTTCAAAGATGCATTGCAATGGGATTTCAGAAGCAACCAAACCTTGGACTTGATATGGAGGATGCCTAAGGATAAGTGGCCATACAGTGAATTGGAGGTTGTGGGTGATTATAGCGCCCAAATAAAATTACACCGAATCTTTCTAGTGGATAATATGGCCCCACTAGTCCCGATAGCCCCTCCAAAATAATTCAAAGATCCCACTCTTCAAATTGCTCAGCAAGACTCTGACCTCTTTGATGTCATGATGAAGATAGTTGATGAGGTCCAACAAGAGCAGGCCAAACTCCCTTCTTCTTCTAGTTCCCCTATTTCCACTTCAAAAGAGAAGGAGTTGGCCATTGGTCCATCTCAGAAGACTGCCACATCATCACTGCTAACTTTGATAAGCCCATAGGAGCAATGCTGATTGGCAAAAATTCAATTTTCATTGTATTCCACCATCCTAATGATAAATCAGGAAGAACGTCGAGTACAACCAAAGGTGATGAAAAATATAACACAATATGGGGGGTTATCTAATATTTTGAGAGGCTATGATGTGTAAAGCCCCATGTATTCCCCTACGCACAAAAAGGTTAAGATTGAATCTTTAGATCAATGAGTGGAGAGTTTTACAATGGAAAGGGTCACTGACACTTGCAAGTTCACCATTGATGAAGAGGACAAGATACAAGATATGGAAGAACAAAGGTCCCCTAGCAAGGGGATAGTTAGGCATAGAGAGACAATTGGGCAAGGGGCCACTGACACACCTGTTGCCACCTTTGAGATCCCTTTGCCACCTAGCATGAAGGAGGCCACTATAGATGTAAGCAAAGGTGTCATCCGAGCATCTATTGCACCTATCCAAATGATGAAGTCACAAATGGACACTCAATCATAGGTGGCCAAAGTAGTGGAAAAATAACTTGAAAAATGGAAATCCAAGGCTGCAAAAGTGGAGCCATTATAGCTCAAGGTCAAGCAGCTTCAAGGAGAAGTTGATAAATTAAGGATGTCCGCTCCTTCCACTGTGCAGACTAGTGTCCAACTCTAGTAACTAGATGAACTTAAACATGAAATGAAGGATAATATCCAAGAAAATATGGGGGATTTGGAGTCCATTATGATAGATATATATGTTGTGATACGTGCACTGGGCCTCATCCAGAACAACCACAACAAGGGAGACAATGAATAGATGTTATTATGTCAATATATAAAAAATTTTAGGAGGACTATGCACCTATTTATGGGCTAACGACCACCCTATTAGATGATTCTTTATGCTTATTTGCAAAAGAATACATTAAGGTCTCCTTGTTTTTACAAAATGAGCAAAATTGGCTCAAATGGGACCAAGAGGTAGCAAATTCTGAGTATGAGGCCAATGATGAATTGGTCGATTGCAACCTCTCCATTGAGGACTTTGGATGGCCCCAGTCATTAAATTTTTTTATTTAGAATCTAGCAATAGGCTGTCTAAGAACTTCATAGATTTGGTGGAGATGGTAGACTGCATGTGTGAATTTACCAATAATAATGTGTAGTGGGCCAAGGACTATATAGTCGAGGCCACACAAGATTTAAACCTGCTGCTCTTCTCCTTGAAATTTCATGATGAGGCTTGGGAGTTCATTGACCAAGCCATTAAAAATCATAAGGCAGGAGTGGGGCCCACCGCCACTACGACACATGCACTAGGAGGACCAAAACCTCCATCACAATGTAGTACCTTTGGAGATGCACAACCACCACCTTCATGAAAGGTAACATGGGCTATGTGCCCATTTTTAATGCATCCCAATTTTGGATACAACAGGATTATTATAGTGGAGTAGGCATTTACAACAATCAGGAAACCTGTGCTATATAGAGGAGAACACTGCAGTAGCAATTTTTTATAAAAACTCCGAGAGAGAAAATCTAGGTATAACTTTATCTGTTGTTTGAGTCATATTTTATCCTTATGCTTATTTTCTGTCTTGCTTACCATATTTCTTTCTACCATATATAGGGATTACCAAGGAGCACTATTCACTATGATTATTTCCTATAGAACATGC
This sequence comes from Wollemia nobilis, assembly GCA_028583015.1. Classification (NCBI taxonomy): domain Eukaryota; kingdom Viridiplantae; phylum Streptophyta; class Pinopsida; order Araucariales; family Araucariaceae; genus Wollemia; species Wollemia nobilis. Next base: position 4,355,300 of record JAQPPZ010002819.1, read on the forward strand.
TGATTTGGAGACTCTTACATCACTGCAATTAGGACATAGAGGAGTATCCCCTTTGTTACGTTATTCAAATGGGGGTTTATTGTAAATCATTGACATATAGGACCCAAACACCTTGTTGGGCCTATTTTATGTAATATCCTTATATTAATACAAAATCCAACTTGATTCCTGGTTTATTTTCTACATTTTATGGTTTGTGTAATGGTCATTCATGTGTTCTTGCAATCAAAACATATGGATGACGCTTTCTATCACTAGTTTAATTTTTTTCTTGCATTACATTATTTGATTGAATTAAAATGAACTAGTTCCCCATTTCTTTCTCTGATTTGGTCATAAAATATCAAACTTCTATGACTCTATAATGGATAAGGCACCGGTATGGGTTTGATGAGCACTCATATTAATAGGTTCGGTCACCTAAAATTATCAAAACAACTAAATAACATTTTGTCTGGCATAGTGGGCATGTGCATTATGAAGTATTAGTCAAAGAGCCCACTGTTTGCAGTTTTCTTACCCAACCTGATCAGTTTAGAGTTGTTTAAGGTAAGTTTATTCCCAGGTTAATGAGGTGGATCAACCATAATCCACAGTGCTGGTTATAATTTTAAGAGTTCCCGTGATGTGACATATTTTTTAAGGGTAAGCGGGAAAACTCCACAAAACTTACCTATAAAAAATATCCAAAACATAAAAAATAATGCTACTTTGGTATAAAAAGAGCAAAAATAGAGTGCACAAACAAGTCCAAAACAAGCTAAAACCCTTATAGGATCTACCCTTGTCATATCCCTACAAAATTTAACAAAAAATGATGTAGAAAACCAGTTTTGTAGCAAAATATACAAATATATAGGGTGTAAATTTTTGAATTTTATTTTTACATGGAATTTGAGCCTTGAGATAAATTCTACACATTCATATTATATCCAATTTCCCTTGGAGAGGTAGATCCCCTAATTTTCCATGTATTTTTTTTTTACTGAAATGAATAAAAGCTAGGAAAACATGGTTAATGAACATACATTTAGTGAGGCTATCTAGGAAATAGGTAGGATAATATAGAAGGAACCATTAATAACACCATATCACATTGGTGGTGGATTCCAAATGGTAAAGGCAAAAAATCCCAAAAGTTCCCCAAAAGCCCCAAAAATCAGGATTGACTAAGATTACCACTTTTCTAGAAGTGGTGATCATGGTCAAATTTTTTATTTTAAGCATGTAGAAAAATAAGTGATCATGGAAAAAAGTAAAAATAATGGGAAAAAGTGATAATATTTGTTACACACAAAAATATGTGATCATAGTCCTATAAAAAAGGTGCAATCTTGGCCCCAACTAAAAATCTAAACAAAAACTAGCAATCACAATCAAACAATTTTTTTCTAAAGATTAAAATTCCTTTAGGTATGGATAGTATGGAGATACTAGGCATGGGATAGGCAAGTTTCGAGGATGTGATCAAGATAAAAATAATGTAAAGGCTAGCACCAATGGAATGATAATGCAACTAGTAGTAGCAAGGAAGGAGATTACCTCTAGAGGAAGAGGAAAATACCATGGATGAAAGGGTGGATATAGAAGTAAATAAGAATTGAGGTATGAGTGATATATATAGTAAAAGAAAACTATTATATATGCCATACATCTATTATCATAGGATATTATATCATGGGTTTATGCTCCTTTGGAAAATGGATACCAAAACCTTCTTGTGGAATCCTACTCTAGGTGAGCAGATTTAGAACATCATGATATTATAGGATGTATATTTTAGTATAGGGATTCTAATGAGAGGATATAATCCATATATCATCAACAAAGAGGAGAATAAAATTATGTTAACTGAGTGGATGATTAGGGAGAAGAGGCTTGTCATTCAGTAAGTAATTATATAGACTATTACTATCATATGAGTGGAATATCGTTTGTATTACATAATGGAATCCTCCTCTTATTCATCTTGTGTATTGTTACAAAGAAATAAATAGGATCCCATACACTCTATGGTATAAAATATACATGGATCTAGAAGAATACTAGTGAGGACTAAAAAGAGAATTTACCTAGGATGGGCTCTATTAATGTTTTTGTCTCATGATCTTTATTGGATATAGAATTGGTGATCATGATACATTGGACCAATTCATATATTATAGGTCTATCTTTAGGAGAATTTTTCTATGTACTAACCTCCAATATTACCACATAACATATGATCCAATAGTATTTAGTCTAAGAGATGGGTATATATATGGGGGTATGATAGATGAAGGTTCCTCACTTGGCATGCATTCCATGTCATCAAATCCTATGAATGTTATACCATCACCTATTATATATAGAACAATAGTACATGCATTTGACAATCATGTTATGAGATCATTGATGCAAGGTGGGATATTTACATAGAATGGAGTGAGTACCTAGGTAGTTTGGGGATCCACACTAGATAGAGCACTCCTTCACCCTAACATGCATTAGAGACACCAATGGGATAGGGAAGTAGGTAGGGATTATATTTTCCCCCAAACATGCACCTAGTAGAATATTTTTGATATATGTTAACAATAAATGAGGGACCATAGGTGCAATGACATAGGGGACCCAATGAGGCCATCATTGCATGCCTTATCAAATGTATTTTGAAAAACATGACATTTATGGAGATAGACTTACCTCCAATATAACCCATATGTGATAAGGGTGATTCATATAGAGAAACATAAACAAGGGCAAGTAGCAATGCATCCTTAGTGAAGGAGGAAGCCATGAAGTAGGCTATAACCTAGGGGATAATTGTGAAAAGTGAGGTATTAGCAAAGGAGATAGAGGACGGAGTCTTATGAGAGAACATACCCATGAAGTTTTTCTACATATGTGAGGTTTGTGTAGACATAACCAACCTAGAGAGCTCTTCCTCTAATGAGAATGACACAATGAGATATTATAATTGAGGTATACCACATAAACCTAACCTAGATTCAACTTACTTTATTTATCTTTTATTTGATGCATAATTATATTAAATTAGCATGATTTATGATTAGATTATTGATGCATGATTTAATAATTTTATGAATTAGTTCCCACATATTTTTTTCTCTTGTGATTTCAAATATTACCTAGGAATGGCAAAATATCATTAGTGGATTACATGGTCACCCTAGCTAGTGTCCTAAATTTATTAGAAATAGAGGCTATTCCATAATTTAGGTTATGTAAATGTATCTTAAAAGGTACACACTTATAATACTTTAGGAGCAAGTTATCTAGTTACTTCATGCAATGTAATAAAATCACAAGTGTCAAGGTGCAAGTTGTCCCTTGCACAACTAGATAGATTGTTGGCCAAGTATTATATAAGGATGGCCTCATAGATAGATAGAAATAGAGTGATATATAGAGAGCTAGGGGACATAGTGTAGCATAGTGTGTAACACCATCCATTGGTTATGGATGTAATGTAGTTCAGTAGCTTTATATTGGAGTGTTCATTTACTTCATAGTTACATTGTAATATTTTATATTTTAGTCATATAGCAAATTTACTTTCTTTCATATTATTCTCCATATTGTTATTTCTATCTCTCCATGCTTGTTACATCAAAATCTAATAGTGGTATCAGAGCAATGGTAGATCTAGTTTGTGTATATCTATAGGAAAGCCACCATTATCATTGAGCCTCAGTATTTTGATAAACTAACATACCACTGGATCAGCCATTTTCAAAATTCCCCAAAAGAATCTAGGTGGTAGAATAAGGGAGAGTCACGAGTGAATACTGAAAGAAGTCCCAGTTCAAGAAAATACTGAGATTACAATTGACCAGAGTCTTTCCACAAGAGTTTTAAAAAAACTCATGAAGACTAGGACTCACGACTCAATCCACTAGATTGGTAGATCAGTTAGTGAGGATTATCTAGGATATTTGGAAAATTTCTAACTAGTGCCAAAAGTTTATTTTATTTATAGAAAACTATTTCTTAAAGGATTGAGACTCCTCCTATGATAGAAATATAGGAGACTTCAACTTTTTTGCTCGAAGGTTAGTTTGCTCTCATACTGTAGAGAGTGTTTCTTTGTGCAAGAGAAGAATAATGTGGAAGAAGACTTCTTGTGAAGAGTTGTGGTGAAGTTAGGATACTAAAGATCTCTATTGTTGAATCAAAGAACTTCATAAGTTGAATAATAGGCCATAAAATCCTTGCATAAAAATGTTGTAGTAGCCTTAGAAAAAAGGCCATAGGATCCTTAAATGAGAATCCATGAAAGTCTTAATACCAAAAGGCCACAGTAGCCTTGGTACTCAAAAAAGGCCACAAAATTCTTGATACTAAAAAATGCTATAGTAGCCTTGACATTGAAAAAGGCCATAGTAGCATTGGTACTAAAAAAGGCCATAGAAGCCTTGATCCTGAATTTGAAAAGAATATCTGATTTAGAGGTAGAATAAATATTTTAGTACTAATACTTTGTTACAAGGAAAGAATATTATGATTTGTAAAACTTCCTAAAAGAAAGTTAGGAAGGGTATCTTATTCATAATCAATTCAACACCTGAAGCAAAATCAAAGATATCAAGAGAATATCTCATTATAGAACTTCCAGTCAAGGAAGGAGAAGGAGAATAAGGACTAGGTGAGTATTTCTTGAATCCAAAAGCAACAAAATTAGATATCCAAAGGAATATCTCATCACAAACACTTCCAGGAGTAAAATTTTGAATAAAAGGTCTCAAGGAAGACCATAAAAATCTAACAAATCAGAGACCTTGAGAAGATATTTTTGAGCATCCAAAAAAAGGCTAGGAGAGCCATACTGAAGATATTCTCAAATGAGAACTTATTGGAGAAATTCCACTATCAAGGATAAGCCTATGATAGTGAAGGACTTGGGACAATTATTTCCATCCGATAACAAGCCCAAGAAAAGAAGAATTTGGAAAGGAGTGCTAAATATGAGAAGAAGAATTTGGTAAGGAGTACTAAATATGTGAAGAATAAATTGTCAAGGAGTGCCAAATCTTAGAAGGAGATCCTGCTTGAAGTCAAAAATAAAAAAGACAACTTGAAGATAGAAGAATCTCACCAAATATTGAAGATTTTAAGATTGCCTCTCACAGAAATAAGGTATCACTTCAGAGACAAAGACTTATCCAAATTTGCATCAGGAGGAGAACAAAAGAGGAGAACAAGCCATCAAATCCTAGGCTTGTAAAATAAAGGTCGAGATCATCATTTGGCGAAGAATGATCTATTCAAGATAGTCTACAAAGAGTTGCAAGTACATGCTTGTAGCAGTAACTTGGTGATTCTAGATGGCAAGATATATCCTCTACAAAAGAGATAAAAGAGCTACTACAAAAAGCTATGCAACTTTTTTCTACAAATAAGTTTAATAATTCATCTACATATTAGATTTTTTAGATGCACCTACAATTGTATTAAAGTTGCAAATAGAAAATTGGATTATAGTCTTCAAAAGTGCAAAAATAAAAAGTTCTTTTAGGTTCATTTGAACTTTTATTAGGAGTTGATTAGATTGCAAAATAGTTTCTATCAACTACCTGTTTTGGAAAAGGAAAAAGAAGACTAGGCTCTACAATATTAGTTATAGTGAAATTTTAGAATAACTCTTAAAGATTCATTTTAGGTCATTCTTGATTAGTTGTAGTAAATTCTTAGTGCATTAATTTGAGATTTTATCAGAGTAATAATGTGTAATATTAGTGCATTAAAAGTGAAAAAAACTTGTACTATTACACTACACTCAAAAGAAATTAGTTTTGTGTTTTTGAAGGGCACAAAATTTGATTTGTATCAAGTGTCTAAAGACACTATTGAAGCACAGAAATCTACATCTCATGGTGGTCCAAAAAGGTTAGAATCCTCCAAAACTTGGAGAAGAACATAACTAACAAAAAACATAAAATATAATCTTTAAAGGATGAGACTTGGTGAGAATCAAATCCAAAAGCATTAAAGTATTGAATGCATGAAAAGAATTACAAAAAATAAAAAGCTTCTATCTACTGTTACATAAGCTTGGAATTGTTATCTAAGTGTCCAAGCAAAAAGGGGAAGGTGTCTACTTATAAAATACAACCTCAAAACCCTTGTATTGTAGGAGAAAAATCTGTCGTAAAATCAGAGTTTTTGATCTGAAATAAGAGTGCAAAAGAAGGTGCATCAAAGGAAATTTATGTTCACACTATGGTAAATCTTATAGCACTATTTCAATCTAGTTTTTGCAGTCTAAAAACAGATTTGAATGTTCCCCAAAAAAGGACAATAAATGCAGGAAAAACAACCAAGAAAGGGTTGAATGTAAGCACTCTTCCCAAGCTATAGAATCCACTCAATGGGGCTCATCATGGATACTTGAACCTATAGAAAACACAACATAAGATAATATAAAGAAATGTACAAAGTAGAAGATAAATAAAATAGACATCAAAGGAAAGGAGCATCCATATCTCCACCAAAGCTCCGCAATATCTCCACCACAACTGAACCATAAGCTGGAGGTACTTTAGCATCTATGTAAAACAACAAGGATTAAGGTGGAAAACACATTGGAGAGTCTTCATATAAGTGTTGATAGAAATAAAGGCATGCAGCTACCACATGTCATATTTTGAAATATACTCTATAATGCTCACAAAGAAGATGTTACAGTTCTTGCCGCCCATACTCCAAATGGTGGAGTTACATACATCTTAACATACATTATAGGAAAGATATCTTGGAGATATTGAGGAAGGAGCGTTACTTGAACAACGCTTAAGAGAGAATTAAAATATATATATTTTCAACTCAAAGGTGACACTTGTCATGAATAGTGGTTTGAGTTTGGCACATCCACCAACCAAGCCAGATCTTCCATGAGTGTTTAGAAACTCATACAGTGACACTTGTCACTCCTCCTATCTCATATTAAAGATGGGTTGGACTTTGGAAAGGAAGCACAATAGTTGGAAATATCACGAGTAGTAGTGGAAGCTACTCAACATATCGATGGTAGATGCTCGACAAGATTTTAGATGCTACACGATAGATCGACGATAGATACTTGAAAACTATTTCGGTGCAATTTGGTAGAGTGATGGTAGACGTTCGATACCAGTTCAGGTTAAATTTTGATAGAGATCCAAAGCAAGATAGGTACAGCTGAAAAAATCTTGGTGAACTAGCATTCACAAAGTGCATTAAATACTTGGGAATCCACACTCAATAAGGAGAGTACAAAGCCTTAATTTCTTATTTGCTTTCAATTTCAAAATGGGAGTTATAAAAACCTTAAGATTGATATATTATTTAAAATCAATATTTGTTTGAAACAAAAACTTAGGGAATTAATATAATATTTGTAAAAATATAACATAGGAGCAATAAGGGATTCTACTTGGAATTAATCCATTTAAAATTTGTAAATATTAATGTGTTCTAGTTTTTCAAATTTGGGAGTGATAAGGGTTACAACTTCCAACTAGTCTTTTGGAAATTAGAAACACTTAAATAAAATTCCTAAGGGTTTCAAAAGGGGTTATTTAAAAATTTTCAAAGTTGGAAATTTATGTTCTTGTCTCAAAAAAATCTTCCTTAGGGACAAAATAAATCCAACATTAAAACCTCTTCAAAATTGAAAAGTGCTTAGTTCAATATGAGTATTAAGAAGATTAAAAAGTTGATTTCTGATCCTTACAAAACTTATACAAAATCAACCAAAAATTGAACTATATCTTACAAAAGCACTATAGAGTACTCCAAACCATATCTAGGGAGTCCTAAGAAATTCTACAAAACTTGATAATAATATTCTTCAAAAATTGTCAAGTTTTGATGATATAAGCTTTCTTGAAAAACCTAAAATTTAACATTCATAACTAGGGAGATATAAGGAAGCCTACATCACTAATAAAGGTTTTATAAAATCAAGATTATATAATTCAATTAGGGATATTTAAATTATATCTTATTTCTTCTTAAAATGGGTAAAGGAATATCATATAATCATCAACACATATAGTATATTGACTCAGGAGCCAGTCATCATGATAGGAAATATACAACGATTTTATTATCTTGAAATTTCTAGAGGTTACAAACTAAGAATTGCAGATAGCCAAACATATCCTATACATGGATATGGATGTGTAACACCAAGAAAATAATTTCTAGATCTTCTACTACAGAAAGCATTATATCTTCCTAGATTAACATTCAATATCATCTTTGTAAGAAAGATAGTTTAAAACAACTATGTGATTAACTTTGGATATATGGATGGGATAAATACTTATCTCATTATAAATCAAGATGGCATAAAAGCAACAGGTTCAATTCATGAAAATACATACATCCTAGACTCAATGGAAATCTCACAAGACATTGTGATGTTTCAAAAAGATACTAACATATTTATAGAGGAACAGGTTGAAGAAAATGAAGAACCAATACACCAAAAAGGTAAGAACAACAGGATAAAAAATAAAAATATGAGAGGACAATTACACCATGCCCTACTCATTCGTCAATAGCCACAACTAGATGGACATACCTGCAAGGAGAACTATAAAGGTGGTTGGATAGAAGATAAGAAAGATGAATCTGAATAGGTCATGAACCACCAATTGAAATAAGAAGCTTCAACTCTAGCTTACTCTACATCATATGAAGACATAGATTACCTAATGAACCTGAACACAAAGAATGTAGATATAGAAGACAAAGTTTAGGAAGAAGAAGAAGATCCATATTGAAGATTGAAGTCTTCAATACCCAAATAATGTAATGTAGGGACATAGTGTAACATAGTGTGTGACACCATCCATTGGTGATGGATGCAATTTACTTAAGTAGCTTTATTTTGGAGTGTTAATTTCCTCCATAGCTACATTGTAATATTTTATATTTTAGTCATCTAGTAGATTTAATTTCTTTCATATTATTCTGCATCTTGTGATTGCTATCTCTCCATGCTTGCTACATCAAAAGATAATAAAATTATGATAAAAATAAAAGAAATCAATTGAAATCTATATCCAAGATTGTCATGTCAACAATATTTTAACCCATGCACTAAGAGAATGTAGTCGAATGAACTACTCAATTTTATTAATCAAGTGTAATTTTATATAATAAGAAAGGCTATGATTAGCTTGTAACAAATTATACCTTCTGAATTCTAACAACATCTAACAATAGTGTGTAGGATATTTGCAGTTACTGACAAATTCCTATGTTATCAAATACTCCAATATTTTTGGATTATCAACTTGGTGTGCATTATCTTAAAAATAATGTAATACTAAACTATATCTAACTACCTATAGCCTAAAATCCTCCCTTATTACATTATTTTTTGTACATAGAGTTACAAAACAACTTAAATTTTACATGTGCAAGTGACTTAGTGAAAATATCTACAACCTGTTTATCGGTGGAAATATACTAGAATTGTATCTTGAGCTTTGGAACTTTATCTCAAATAAAGTGACATTGAGTGTTTATTGTACATATATATTTATGAAACAAATCGAATTTGACACGTGCAAGTGACTTAGTGAAAATATTCACAACCTATTCATCTATGAGAATGGACTGGAGCTGTATCTTGAGCTTTGGAACTTCATCTTGAATAAAGTGATATTGAGTGTCAATATGCTTTGTTCATTCATGGAACACTGGATTCTTGAAAATTTTAAAAATATCTTGGTTATCACAATTCAAGTGGATTGGAAGATTATTTGCAAGACCCATACTTGAAAGAATGTGATGTAACCAAATTGCTTCACACACTACTCCTTGTACCGCATGATAATATACCTCTATAAATGAAAGAAAAACAACTTGTTGGTTCTTGTTGTACCAAGAGATAGGATCATATCCAAGATTATATACATATCCTGACGTTTATTTTTTTCATCTATAGATCCAACATAATTTGAGTCCATGTATCCTTGCAAGAAGAACTTATCATTATTATTGTAATCTAGGCCATATTTTGGTGTGCCATGTACATAGTGAATAAATTGCTTTAATACCTTCCAATGATTGACCTTAGATTCTTGCATGAACCTCGAAATATAGCTTATAGAAAATCTAAGATCTGGTATGGTATTCGCCAGACATATGAGACTCCCAATAAACTATCGATAGAGAGTTCTATATACCTAAGGAGAGTTGTCATATCGAGATAGTTGTACCCCTATTTCCATGGGAGTTGCTTTTAATTTACAATCTGTCATCCGATATTTTTTATTTAATGCCTTGGGATAATTTTGTTGTGTAATTCTGATGTTATTTTTCTGCACAACTTCCAATCCAAGATAATAATGAAGTCCTAGATCTATCATTTCAAATGTCTTTTTCAAGTCACCCTTCACTACTGTAATCATCTCTTCTAAACTACTAGTGATGATCGTATTATCTACATAGAGCACAAGGATCACTATTTCAGAACCATCTATCTTGAAATAGAGATTGGCATCTAATGGAATTCTCTTGAATCTATGTTGTAGAAGGTTATTATTAATCTTTATGTACCAAGCTCTTGGAGCTTGTTTCAACCCATACAAGGACTTGATTAGTTTGTAAACTTTTTTTTGTTGTCCTTGTACAAAAAATCCTTCAGGTTAATTCATGTACACTTCTAATTTTAAATCACCATTTAAGAAATCACTCTTCACATCCATCTAATGAAGCTTCCATTCAAACTGTGATGCCATTACACAAAGTACATGAATGGTAGTCATTTTTACAATTGGTGTGAATTTCTCTTCATAGTCTATGCCTTATTTTTTAGCATAGAACTTTGAAAAAAGGCTTCCTTATGCTTATCAATAGTTCCATCTACCTTATACTTGACTTTGTATACCCATTTGCAGCCAATGGGTTTCTTACCAGTAGGTAGATCAACTAAATCACATGTTTTATACTTCATAAGAGATATATTTTCAGCATCCATAGCTTCCTTCCATTGAGACACACTAAGGGATTCTTGAACTGAAGTTGGTTCATGCTCCATAATAATAGTCATGAAACTGTAATCTTTTGATTCACTCATGTATTCTTATTCTTCATCATCTACATTTTCTACATCTTTGACATATTTTATTTCTTGATGAGATATACTTCGAGTACGTGGCTGATTTGAAGTGATATCAAGTGGTGTATCTAGTTTTACATATCTCATAGTGCTAGTATACCATTTTGGAGTTTTCTTCTATTTTAGAGGAGTCATTACCTTAGGATCCTCAAAATAGAGGTATATAGTAGGATATGTGTCTTTGCTAGTTTTTGGTTTATCCAACTTGGGATATTTTTTGAATACCACATCTTGACTTATATGAATCCTATTGTTTTTTGGGTCAATCAATCGATAACCCTTGGATTCTTCATCATAACCAAGAAAGATACATTGCAAGATTTTCTCATCTAACTTGTGCCTTTTTATATTTAGAATGTGCATGAAGGCTTTGGATCCAAATATTTTGAGATGAGAAATGGAGGGATTTCTTCCACTCCATGCTTCTTGTAGTGTCACTCCTTGAAGAGATTTTGTGGGTTCTCTATTCAGGAGATACAAAAAATAGTGATAGCTTCTACCCAATATTGTTACCCAAGATGTGCACCTATGAGCATACATCTAAATATATCCATGATAGAACTATTTCTCCTTTCATAAAATTTATTTTGCTGAGGGGTATAGGTTGTAGTAAGCTATATTTTTATCCCATTTTTAGTGATATATTTTGAAAAATCATTGGAGATAAATTCCTCCTCTTGATCTAAGTCAAGGCCCTTGATTGAACATCCTGATTCTTTCTCAAAAATATTTTGAAACAACTAAAAATATAAGAATGCATATGACTTCAATTGTATAAAGAAACCCACTTTTTTCATGAGTAGTCATCAACAAACAACTAAAATTACTTCTTTCCACTACAATTGTTTGACATTGGTCTATGCAGATCGATGTGTATAAACTTCAATGGTATTTTAGTTCTTAAAGAGCTCAATTCAAATGGTACTCAGTATTTCTTTCCTACTAAGAAATCTGAGAAAATAGGTAAAGTATGGGAAATTTTTGTCATACCTAACACCATATCATGCTTACTCAATTTGAGTAGGTAGCCTAAAATTATATTCCCATATTGTTTGTGCCATAAGGAAGTATATTCTTTTGATTTGGTAGCAAGGCAACATGATGGGTATAGATATCATCTAATACAAAAAAACCATGTTTGTAGGAATTTGTTCAGATATGTTTACCCTTATTGGTAATGTAGCAATGATTTTGTTCATTAACAACTTTGAAATCAACCACCATATGTTTATCTAGAATTTGAGGCACTGACAATAAATTGTTGGCCAATCTTGGTACATATAGGACCTTCTCAATTTGGTATTTTCCATAGGGAAGAGTTACTGAAACATTACCTTCTCCTTGGACTTTGTAGGTCTTATCATCGATAATTGTTACTAGTTTTTCTTCTTTTGCCTCAAATGTTTCAAAACACCTTTTATCACCAGTTATATGTTTATTGGAAATAGAATAAATATACCAAATATTCTTTCTATTTGGGATTTGTTTGAGTCATGTGTGTCCTCTTAGAATCTAAATCTGATCCTTCTATAGCAAAATTTCCCTTCTATTATATATTTCTTCTTCGTGATTTGTTTTAGCCCTTTTTCTATTGTGGTTGCTTGTTCTTGAACCAAAACTAGTTGGTGTCATGATTTTCCATCGATATGGAACATATTTCATCACCCCCATACATTTCCAAATTTATTATTTTAAAGGAATTGTTAATAGCTTTTACCACTTACATTCCTCCATAGCCTTCACCTTTACATTTGCCTTTGCCTTCACCCTCAGCTTCATCTATTTTCTAGGAAAAAATAGAAGAGACTATACTAGAATATTTTTATAGCATTACTGATAACATTCATCTAATTCCAATGCCTCATCAGCTTGAATAAGGTTCACACATGGCCATTGAAGATAATATATATATGAATCTAAGCACAAATATGGACAATCCACAAAATTGTGAAACTTGAAAAAGTTTATCCATTGATGAACAAGAGTAATTTATAGTCCACATCAATGGAAATAAAGACATATTTGCATGGTATTATAAATATATACCTAGCCTTGACCCTAACTTGGTCATTCACAATTTCATCTTGCATCCTAATGCTAAGCTAATTAAATAAAAACTAAGAAAGTTACATCCTACCATTGCCTTCATGGTCAAAGAAGAACTTCAAAATCTATTAGATGTGGATTTCAATCAGCCCATTGACTACCATGAGTGGATGTAAAATATGGTACCCATTCACAATTCCAATAGTGCAATTTGCATTTGCACTAACTTGATCTTAACAAAGCATGTCCTATGAATGAATTTTCTCTACCAAACATCGATACTCTTGTAGACACTTGTGTTGGACATGAAATGCTCTCTTTAATGGATAGTTTTTTAGGATATAACCAAAATCAAATTAATCCTAATGACCAACACTAAACAACATTCACAACACCTTGGGGGACTTTTTATTACAAGGTGATTCCATTTGGAATAAAAATGTAAGTGCTACCTATCAATGTGTCATGACATACATCTTTCGTGATTACATACATAAGATCATTGAAGACTATGTGTATGATCTGTTAGTCCAATCTAAAACACATCAAGAGCACATAGATGTCTTGGAAAAAAAATTGACTGACTTCTCGAGCATAACATAAGGTTAAATCCCAAGAAATGTGTCTTTGAGGTTACATCATAAAAACTTATAGGGTTTATTGTGTCCAATTTTGGCATTGAAGTGGGCCCAAAAAATGTCAAGGTCATTATGGAAATACCTCCTCCAATAATATTTAAGGATTTGCATAGCTTACAAGGAAATATCTAGTCAATTTTTTCCTTCATCACACAACTCTCATACAAATGCAAACCATCCAATCACCTACTACAAAAGGGGTGATATTTTCATGGATAAAATAATGTCAAAAAGCTTTTGATGACATTAAATAATACTTAGCCTCTCCACAAATCTTAACTATGCCTTGCTCGGGGGTCCCATTTCATATTTATGTTTCAATAATGAATTTTACATTAGGGAAAATGCTTGCATAGAAGAATGATAACAATTTAGAGAAACCAGTCTATTACTTTAGTTGATTATTAAGCTATGAAACTAGATATGCTTATGTGGAAAAATTGTGCCTAGTGGTGGTTTTTGCCACTAAGAAACTCAGACATTATATGCTAAGTCACATCACTTATATCATAGCTCAAGAAAATACTTTGTGATATGTGATGACTCACACATACAACAATACCCATACCGAAGAACACACACTTATGCTGAGGGAGGGTGAACAATATAAGACCACTTTTTAATTTTATTTCCCAATAAATATTATGCAATGTATAGATATCAATATCAACAACAGTAATCAAAGCAATGCATTAATCACCACACATAATAGAGACACCAATTTTACATGGTTCACCCAATGTGGGCTACTCCATGGAGAAAATATTTCACTAAAATTTTCTTAGTCAATATCTTGGGAATCCTTTCCCTATTACAATGTTTATGGACCTCTATCCAAAGGAGACACCAATCCCCTAATCAAATTCATGGATCTCTATACACAGAATAACTACTTTCTCCTTGGCTCTAACTGGTGATATTCTAGAAGAACTATTATCCCCACTGCTCTGGATAATGGATATCTATCCACTAAAGACACCTATCCTCACTACCCTGGCTAATGGATCTCTATCCACTGGAGACTATCATCCTCTATACTCTATCACCTTCAAAGCTCTATCTCAAATATACACTAAACATAGTCCTTCGATCTAGCACAAATATGCTCAATATATGTCTCTGGTCTAGCATAAACCTATCCTTAAATTTGCACCAAAATCTATCCTTGAATCTATACTAAACACAATCCTTCATTCTAGCACAAATTTTTCCTTAATATCTATCCTCTGATATGCACTAAATAAAATCCTTCGATCTAGCATAAATCTATACTCAATCTCTATCCTCTTATCTACATTAAAAATAGTCCTTCGGTCTACAACAAATATATCCTCAAAATTTGTCCTAAACCCTTAACACAAAGCTTGATTTAATCACAAATCAACACTTGATAGATCTGCCCCAAACCTTAACTCAAGGTTTGAACAAATCAATCAATCAACTCTGCTCACAAGTCTTCTCAAAGACTTATCTCAAATATGCCTTGTAAGCTTCCACAAAACTCACACTAATATGTCCACAAGTTCTCTCTAGAAATTTTCCAAATCTTCTCAATAAGTCATCAATAGAACTTATCCAATTCTACTCAAAAAGTCCTCTCTAGAACTTGTCCAAATATGCTCAATAAATCCTCACTAGAGCTTATCCAATTATGTTCAATAAGTCCTCACTAGAACTTATCCAATCTCATAGAAACATAAAGAGAATTGTTAGAGACTCAATATACTTCACATTCATCACAATGCTCAATCACTCCTTTAGAAACATATAGATAATTTTTAGAGGCTCAATATGCTTCAAATTCACCTCAACGCTCAATCACTTCCAATAACTCTTTTAGAAACACATAGAGAATTGTTAGAGACTCAATATGTTTCACATTCACAAACTCTCAATCACTTTCAATCTCTCTTTTATCACAAAAACATATAGAGAATTGTTAGAGACTCAATATGTTTCACATTTACAAACTCTCAATCACTTTCTCAACTCAATTCATAATATAGAACAATTTGTTTCATAGAACTTGAACTATCACATCAACACATCCACTTGACTAGGCTCAACCAACTTTACTCAACCAATCACTCAATGAACTAATCCTTACTTACAAATCCTAGTCCAAGCATATGAACACTCACTCAAATATTTCCAACAATGCTTATCAATCAATCTCACATAACAATGATACTCATGATATTTGCAAACCCTAGTTCAAGTTCCTCACTCAACCAATTGCTTCAACAATAATGCTAATCTCATATCACAATGATACTCATGATATTTGAAAAATTCACATAACAATGATACTCATGATCTTTCCACAACCTCTAGTTCAATTTCACTCAACTAATCACTTCAAAAAATGCTTATAAAAAAAGGTTTCATATTGCATTAATTCAACACACACTCAACAATGCTTACCAAACAATCCTTTTCACTCCAAATTTGCATTCACAACATTCAATAATCACACACTAGGAAGATGTGCCCATACCCTTTGGTTTATTTAAAAATACCTTTTGAAAACCTATCTCAATCACAATTTTCTTCTCTCCAATTTCAATGGTTAGATAACAAAATATCACTCCAACACTTTCTCAAAATGTTCCTTAGACACAAGAATAATCAAAACTCAATTATGCCTCATTGCTCCCTTTTTAAAGTTAACACCCATCCAATCATACATGAAAAATAATTACTTGGATATACCATATAAACTCCAACGTAAAATAATATCAAACACCACACAACTTCATAAAACACCTTACTACCCTTTCCAAAAACTAAAGCAAATAACACCTAAAATTCAATTTTGCATAAGCCTTATAACTTCCCTTACAACCTTACAAACCAAATCAATATGCAAAAAATTAATTTTTAAATGCCCAACTAATATCCCCAAAATTTTTGATGCTCAACTTTAAAGAATACCTTTGACTTCCCCTAAAAGGGGTTTCAGCATGATTCGATCCATTGCCTCCCAAGCCCAAGTTCCTTAGAGCTTGGGAGCCCACCGTGTGGGCTATTGGTGCCCACGTGAAGGAAGGAGGACTTCCTTCCTCTTATACCTCTGTGCGCCTTTGAATTCCCATAAAAATCAAGAAGTACTCTTTTTAGCACGATTTGCACAAGCTCACATTAATCAAAAATTCAAAGGCATGGTGATTTTGGGTAAAGTGGGTAATCCCCTTTTTATACACATGTGGGTATTTTCTCACCACATTGGTGCTTAATAATTTGAATTTGAATTTCAACTTTAATTTAATAACGCACCTTAGGGTTACTTAAAAATTAACATAAATTAACTTTATAACTAATATTAAAATTAATTAATAATTAATTTAAATAACTTAAGTAAATTAAATTATAAATTAATTTATAATAAAAATTCCTTTTATAATATTATAAAAAATATTATAATATTATCCACTTGGGCTTCTTCTTTTGCACTTTGGGCCATATCTGACTTCCTGAAATTGGGTCTTGATCAACTAAAACTGGAGAACCTAAAACTGATGTTGCCCACTGAAACTACTACTGACTGGTGCTGAAAGCTTTAAATCAATATCCACTTACTCTTGACATCAATGAAAAATTATCCACTTAAAATTTCCAACAATATTCCCCTTTGTCATTGATGGTAACCCAAATTCTTGTTACCAAGACTTGACATTTTTCCTATTCTACTTCCCCTGGGAAATTGCTCTCCTTGACTCAATGCTCTTTCCTTAAACCAAATATCTCCATCTTACTCAAATATCTCCTCATTTAACATCAATGTCAAAGGGTCACCTTTGGGGCTTAGGGCTAAGAATTAGTCTCTTAGCTTAGACCCTCCCCCACCTCCTCTTGAGGTGGTTAATTTTAGGGTGGGAGTATTTCTACTCGTAGCAAGCCCTGTTCTTTACCTTTTTCCTCTTTCCTTCTTATCTAATCCTTATGAGTCCTTTGATTATTCATGTTCATTTCTATGTTTCTATTCCTATCCATATTCCTATTTCTATTCATATCCATATTCCTTTTTTTGTTCATGTTCATGTCCATACTCTTGTTCCTGTTCTTGGTATTGTTCATGCTTGATTCTGGAATGTCTGCTTTACACCACTTTACTATATGTCCATAATTATTACACTTATAACACTTAATGTTATTATTCCTTGTAGATGCAAATGTCTTGGGATTTCTCCTGGTGAAGCCATATCTATTCATGTCATATACCTTTCAATTCATTACCTTGTGACCAAACTGATTACATGAGTAGAAACACCCATGGAAAATTTGTATATTTTTGAAGTTCCCATATTCTTGTCTTTCATGTGTCCTGCACTGTGAAACCATGTACCCAAATATGTGACATGAGAAACATCATCCATTGAAATTTCCTTGCCTTGACCTCATTGGTCTCTTAGTCTATTTTTCTCTATGTTGATTTCTATTCCATATGTTTCTTCTTTATGCATTGTTCCTTTATTTGTTGAAATTTCTGTTGTCCAACTCATCCTTAGAAGTCTCACTTTATCTTACATTGTCTTCTTCTGAATTTTCTTCTTCTTTAGAATTTAAGGTTGACTCTTCTTCTTGTTTCTTTTGAGCTTGTTCAAAACCAAGACATGTTTTATTTTTTGACCTAATTTGTACCTTGATAATCTTGTAGACACCTAAAATGCATCATGCCAAGGCAACTACTCATATGGGACATGCTAGAAGACCATATGGAAGACATTTGGATAGATCCAAGGTATAGCAGTGGTTTTTGTTGGTCATCAAATCCGCACAGGAAAGGACTTTTGGTGGGTTTGCATGCCTTGGACCTGCGACCAACATTGAAAGGCCAAGGGGAAGAGATGCCCCTCATGCCAATATCTGGAGAAAGGCTGGATCCTATACTAATCTACTTTTGGGGGTTTGAGACAAGAGTGCAGGAAAGAAATAAACAGAGTAAGGGTTAGGAAAAGAAATAAAAAAGGGTAAGGGTTAGAGAAAGAAATAAAAAGAGTAAGGGTTAGAATATGATGATTTAAGGTGGGAGAGAACAGGAAGCATGATTACTCACTAACAACTAGAATAGCAACAAGAAACACCAAGAATAACATGAAAGAAATGAAATGTTGAACTTCCTATGTATCCTCTGGACGGGTTCGCAGGGTTCTCCTCTCTCTCTTGCTGGAATTCAGGGTTCAAAGTAACAGCGATTGAGATAAGGGAATAACAGAAACCTCAATCCACCAGGCAGCATAAAGGAAAGCGACAAGGCATTTTTCCTCTCCTATGTATCCTTCAAGGCAAATTTCAGGGGTTCAGTCCCCGATCGCACATCGAATTCAGGATTCAGAGTCTCGGTACGCAAACGAGAAAAGACAAAAGAATTAAGCATAGAAGGCAGCATAAAAGAGAGAAATGGAGCACAATAGATCTTTAGTATTAAACGTAGGACATCAAGTTACAGAAAATTTCTAGCAGAAAGTTCCCCCCCATTTTTACAATACATGCCTGAGTTTTTATAGAGGACCCGACCCTCTGAGTCATTATTACAAAAACGATGGAGTACACCCTTGGGCTCTAAGAAATTGGCTCCTCACGGCTGCTATGACTGAGTTTTCAAATCGATTGCTAAAACTGGCAACTGTGACTGGGTCAACCGTGGAAACATTCATTTAATGCACCACCCGAGTGTCCCTGGCTTCTGGGTGCTGTGCTCGAGTGATTGTTATGCCCGTCGGGTTTTACTTCGAGGACTGTTACGTCCCTTTCTTTTGCCAAGAATGGTCAGCAGACTTATCAGGCAAGAAAGGGGGTACCTATAAGGGGCCTTCGATCACCTTGGTAAGCTGCCCATATTGGAACGTGGGCCCAAAAAGTGCTTCGCTATATCTCTGTAGAAACAGATTCTCCTTGGTCCGAAGTAGATTCTCCTTGATTTGTTCTTCGCAAAATAAGGTTTCACAAAACTACTTTGGGAGTGCTAAGTACCGAGTAGATTCCATCTTTGAAATGGAGCCCTTTGTCCTTTGCTGGTGAAACTGCTTTGACTGGAAAATGTTTCGGCCCAATTTTATCTCAAAACTGCGGTTCGGGGAATATCCTCCCGAAGCATTTCTCTGTTTCTGACACATTGTCATTTTGCTTTGGGCACCACTACTTTGGGTGAAAACTAGTCGAAGTAGGTGTCGAAAATACTTCGGGCTCAAAGTAGTTTCCTTACCTTAGCTCATTTGGATTATTCTATCCTCCTTCGGCGAATTCATTTGGATGTTGCTTCGCAAAACTTCCACTCGAAGTGGCTACCGAAAATGTCTTGGGTGTGAAGCGTTATCTTTGTATTTTCTTCGATGAAATTACTTCACAAGGTTTTCGCTCGAAGCAGTGATTTGAAGTGCTTCGAGCCTGAAGATCTTTTCACATTCTCCTTATTTTCTTTCGGTGAGGCTATCTTCCTTGGCATGTTTGGTAGCGAAGCTCTTTCTTCTTAATTTTATAAAAGGGGCGATAGAGAGAGTCAAAATTGCTGTAACTTAAAATAAAAGAAAAAACTTTCAACAAGGAAATATTATACAAAGTTCTATTATTCTTCTACCCCTTGTATAATGTGACAAAAAGTGTCAACATTCTTGGCAGCTTGCGGGGTGACGATCTTGTCTCAGTGAAAGAACCCTTTTGTCCTAATCCATTGGGCTACGGAGTCACTGGTCTTCCCCAGACCCTGCTTCTACGGTCTGTTCCTCTTCTCCTTCTCCTTCTTCTCCTTCTTCTTCTGGCGTGGCCTCTAGCTGTGGCATGGTTCAAGGCGATCATGGATGCGCTTCATCGTTCTTCAAACATGAGTCTAGGCACTCTTTTGGAATGGTTCTTGATCTTGTAATGCCTTTACCAAAATGCAAAACCGATCAATTTGCCCGATGTCAGCATGCTTGGCCCTGATGAATAAATTGTTTAGGCATGCTACCATATTGCAGTATCTCAAGATAAAGTCGGTTATCTGCCCTTTTGAGATTGGCTCCGCCCATCCATCGATCTTTGAGACATCACCCTCAAACTGAAGCCAGACTGGCTTGAGGTCATCTTTAGTTAGAAGGTTCCCATCATCGTCTGTGAAACTCGAGAAACCCAAGGAGGAGAGGTCCTTGAAATAATTCATCGAGGCGTGCTGCTCGTTGTCAAAAATGTCTTGGAGTCTTCTCTCCTTCTAAGCTTTTAGCACCTTAGAAAAGAAGGTGCAAACTATGGCCTGATCCGTGGACCAATCCCTAGTCGTCCAAGTCATTGCAGTGCCCTGCAAGTCCTGATATTTTACATTCTGGATGTCAAAGGCTAACTTGAGCCGGTGCTTGGATTTCTGCGTGACTTCATCAATGATTGGCCCTCCTTCGGCAATAGCCTACTAGGCTTCAGTGATGAAGGTTAGTATTGTGAGGGCGCTGGAACATCGAGACCTAAAATTCTTGAGCAAATGGGCACGAATCTCCTTAATTCTGCTCCTATCAAACATCGTCAGGTCTTCCTTCTCATATAGCTGGGTCTGCATTTGTGCAACTATGCCCTCCAGCTCTTTAGCCTTCAGATCATATTCGACTTGTCTCTACACCTGATTTTCTTTAGTATTCTGAACCTGTAGAACTTGTAGCTTCAGGGCGCGTGTTTCCTTTTTCATGGCCTTGCACTGTTCCTCGACCTCTACCAACTTGGAGCAGACCCTCACCAAATCTTCTTCTAGCTTAACATTGGCGGCCTCAGCCTCAATTCTACGCTGGTTGGCAATAACTACATGAGCCCTAAAGGTCTCAATTTGGACATGCATGGATGCCGATTCGTTGTCCACATTTAGATGCACCAGGTCCTTAGGCATTTCCTAGTAATCATAGTCCACTAGAGTCATTTCATCCAGGGGTTTCTGCACCTTAGGGACCTTCTTGATCTTGTGCATCTTCTCGACTTTCAAATCAAACACGGCACATTTTTCAACTTGAGCCGTCGCTCGCCCTCTTTTATTTCTTGCCTCCTTCAAGATTTTTTTGATATTCTACCGAGCTTGGAGAAGCTTCTCGGCAAGGGGACGCTCCTTAATCAAGGACATCTCATACTCGAACAAGTCTAGGTCACTAGCCGAAGGAATGAACAAATATAGGTAGTGTATGGGGGGTGCTTCACAAGGAGGCTCGACGGTGGGGCTCGATGCCAAAGCGATACCTCTAATTTTGCTAAGAATCAAGGGAATTGCAGTGTGAGTGGGCAGAGTGGCTTCAATAGACTTATCCCAGCCAGAATCGTGGGATGGACTTGGACTAGCCATGGGTGACGCGTGAGGGGATAAATGGCCCTGTGGGGAAGACTGATGGGAACCTTCGGTCGTGGCCGCAGGGGACATGGGTGAGTCTTGAGCAAGGGGTGGAGAATGCATACCTAAGTGCCCTCCTGGAAAAGTGGTAGTAGTGACTCCTAGCACAGCCATCTCCTGTCCTTCCTCGGCTTTGACATTTCCAACCTCCATGGTTTCTGCCTCGACGTCCCCTTCGGATTGGAGGAGTTCCTCCACATTGATGACATTGATATTAGGGACGGTCTCGACGCTTGGTGGCGCTACGCCCTCAATGTTTGCTTCGGACAGACCTGGTGTAGGTCGTCCAGTGGAAGGGCTTTGAAACCCTGTACGGAGCCACTTTGGATGGCTTGGAGGCACTTGGACCGATTTTGGCCTCTTTCTTTTTGTTCTAACCAGCGGTTGCTCTAACTCTTTGGAGCTCATGTCTTGGCCTCCCATAGGTACCTGAGGAGGTTTTCATGGTGTGGCTTTGGCCTTCTTCTCCTTCTTTGGCTCTAGAGTCTTATTTTCTCTTCTTGGGCTTTCGCCCGAACCAAGAATAGCTAGAGGAATGAGGTCAAAAAAGGATAGAGGTTTCCATGTCCCGGCATTGGCCTCATAGACCGCCACAAAGTCTTTGTCAGATGATAGAAAACTATAAGAATTCATCTTCTAGCAATGGACCCTCATTATCCACCACTGTCTTAGTTGGGCCATGTCCCAATATTTTGTTGCTTCCTTCAAATCATCTTTTGTCTTATTCCAGAAGGTAGAGTTGGGGCTCGGGAGAGGGTGTCGAACTGGGTTGTATGAGACCTCTATCGGGTAAAACTCATGCCAGGGAGGTAGCATTTCCATTTTCTCCAAATTGCACTCCAGATCCCTCCCATTGGGATTGTTCCTCTGCTCCACAATTTTTGGATAGGGGCAAGCAAGGAAGTTCTTGAATCGAAGATGGTCCCTCATTACCCCCAAGGGGTCATAGAGCCATTGCTGAGGAAGCTGGACTAGGCCGAAATTTGCGAGTTTCTCCTCCAAGAAAAAAATTTGTTTGAGGGCAAACACCTCAATAACTCCCATTTTGAAAGGGAAATCGTAGGTGTGAGCCCACTTCTGTCCATGGCCATAAATGGCGTTTGTTGCATCGCTCTGCCGAGTGACCTCCAATGCAAACTAGTATTCAGAGGGATAGACTGGTAGTAGGAAAGGCTTCCCTATGAAGCCGAAGATGCGAATCATAAGACCTTGTGTCAGCTGAAAAATGTCTCCCATCCTTTCTTGTACTACCTTATCCCTTAGGAGGAGGGGAACTCGAGGGGAAGATCCTATTAGCATATGCATCGCGGGTCCCAAAAATTGTTGGTTAAAAGAATAATAGGACTCTGTCTTCAATAGGAGAGGGGTCCACTGGTATACAGGCAGAGGATTTCCATCCTCGCCACTTGCCGTAATAGCAACATAAGGGAAACTTCTATGTACATGAAATAAAAATAACCAAACAAAAAGAGAATAGGACAAAAAGTACTTATTTGTCCCAGCATTCTTCATGCTGGCGAATCGCGTATGTAGGGTCCTGGACACCCATTCTGCCCAGTAAAAAAATACTGGGTTGGTGCTTGGCCTCAAAGCATCAGGGGCATAAAATTCCCCTCTAGAAATACACTCGACCAAAGATACCTGCCATGGGTGCACCAAAGCGTTAGTAGATAGGCCTGCCACCCATGCAATGATGGAGAAGATGTCGGAATTTTTGAAGGCCTCCAAGGGTAGGGGCATTTGGGGCAATTTTCCCGAAGGGAGCCCGCTTTTGAGGCTCTACTGCAAAAAATTGATTATGTAGTTGGAGGATGTGAACATCTCCATCAATTCGTTGAGAATAACGTTGCGAACTGTGTACCCCTTAGGAGGGCCTTACTATGGCGCAAAGGCTACCTGGACATCTTCCTTAAAAATGGAGAAAAGCTTGTGACCAAAGGCATCTACCACTTTCCTGGAGGTGGGCTGATAGTTCCACGTGATGGCATCAATCAGCTCAGGGTAGTGATGTGCGGGGGGCATCAGATACCAGTATATCTGGGAGTAGTAGGCAACAACTCTTTTGTTGTCTGTCGAGAGCCTACTTTTCATGAACTCGATGGTGCTCCTGAGTTCAGCCATGCTCCTCGATAGCTTGGTGTCTCTGATCCTATCCCACCTATTGACTGGTGGTTCTTCAGGCTACTCATCCCCAGAATCCTCTATTTCTCCCATGATTTGTTTCTCAGGGCAGTGGCTAACATCAACTTTCTTTGGCCCTTTGTCATGGCCCTTTGCTTTTGGCTACTCGGAGGCCACCACTTCTGGTTCCTTCCCCTTTTCCTTAGAGTTCTTCTTCCCCATAGTGCTAGGGGTGATGGAGAAAACAATGCGGAGGGCTTCGAGATTGGAGGCTTCGAAGTGCAAGATAGGAGAGTTTGAAGGCTAGTAGCAAAGTTTGCATGAATTATCGAGCAAATAGCTTCGTTACTACTGGAGCCTACGTTATATAGCCATAGAAGGCAACCACCAGTATTTTATGGCACTTGCCATAATTAACTTCACATCGCTTCGTCCAATTCACCTCATGGTGGAGTAGTACACAGGGTTGCATGTTATGATGATTATGACTTGCTTTGGAAGCGTGACCCTCTGCCACTTTGTACCCGAGCATGAACTTTTATCCAAACTGAATCCTCAAAGGACGTACTCGCCACCTTTTCATTTAACTCACCCACTTCGGATGCTTTTGAAGGCGGCTATCGACACGTTCCCCTAGGCATGTTTTAAATGCCCCTACCTTTTTTGTCGTTGGGTTGGTGAAGTCGAGGTCAGGGTTGAAGTGCTTCGGGGTGAACCCTTGGTGCGAGTTGTTTCTTTTACGCTTCGGGCCCAAAGTGATTTCCTTCGTAGGAGACTAGTTTCGAAGTGTTTTCCATTCGAGAAGTGGTTCGCCGGTTCTCTTTCAATACTGATTCACTTGGATTATTCTTGAAGAAGTATCTCTCGGTCCCTTTTTTATTTTTAGAGAGTTGTCAAAGTAAAACTCGACCTGAGCTTTTGAGCAACATTTTATTTATCAGCCGAACTATTTACACTATTCACAAGCTTGCGGCATAATTGGCATGCCGCCACCATGAACTCGGCTTCGGGTAATTATCTAGTAAACCTGCAGTGTCTGGACCAGATCTGATTGTACTTTAGCAGATCCTTGAAGTTCAGCTGGACCCTTCCCAAAGTTGTCCATACTACGAACAGGAAGCAACGCAACCGATTTCCATTTCTGCTAGTTCCCAGATTATTAGCGAAGAAGTTTGCCACTTGAAAGCCTTCTCGGGGCATTGGTCTTCGGGATAGCCGAAACCAATACCAAACCCAATGCAAAAATTCTATAGATTCTTTCAAATGAAGGCCGGGTACAGGTTCTTCCATCCCACTGATATGGTAACAAGGTTCCTCCGACGAAGAATAGTCCTCCAGAATCCCTTCAGGCTCATCCTCTGAATCGGTCAGGCTTGATGAGCTTTGGCTGAACACTTGCATGCCATCTCTTGGGATATAAAAAGGTTGCAAAAATGTGCCCTCTTTGTTCTCGAGTTCTACCACTCGAGTCTGCTTCTCTCCTCGGTTCACCTCTTGATGGAGATCGCGAGCAGCCATGTTGTTCATTGCATACTCCCATTGTTGGGCTAGTATGAGGTCTACCTCCTAAGCTCCAAATGACTGCGTCTCAGGCCTCGACTCAGTGTGAGGAATGCCCCATGATGAGTACTGCGTTGGCTAGATAGGAGCAGTAATTATCGGAGGAAGCGACGGAGTTTCTCTCCACTACCACTTTCCCAATAGGAGCAGAAGCTATTCCGCTCGTATTGCCTCCTCAAATATTTGAGGGAACCTTCGTTCCCCTAATTGCAGTAGAATGAGGCTTACGTCCGGGTGGAAGGACCGAACATAGAAGAGATGGGATTGGATGGGCATCGGTTGGATCTCTAGCGGGATTCTCTTCCAACTTTTTTAGAATCGGACGTTGAAGTCCATGATACCTTTTGAAGGTGCTCTCTTAATGGTGGAGAGATATGCAAAGAGATGGAAGGGGTCCTGAGAACCATCGAACATTTTGGTCAATGACCCCGCTAAGTCATCCCATGAGCAGATACTTTTGGGTTTGAGTAATCTATACCACCGCAGTGCCCTTCCTTCCAGAGATAGAACAAGAAGTCTGATCATGACATCTTCATGGATAATGTCATGGAGGGTCGCTAAATCGACAATATCTTCAATGTGCTCTCGGGCCATTCCCGTAGTGCCACTGTATTTTGTCAATGATTTCAAAGCACTTTTGGGAATCTCGTGGTAGCTTTGGATATTCAAGGGGCCTAGATCGCTCCAACTAGGAAAGCTTCTCCTAGCCATTACGACAGTAGCCTATGGAAAACGTGGTTGTCACTGCTGAGTCAGAGTCATTAGGTGGACATTCTTTCTCCACTGGTGAGGTCAAGGCTGCTCACCGAACCTTGATTACTTTGGGATATCTTCTTTCAGATTTGAAAGGTGCCTACGACTAAGAAATCTGGATCTTCAGCTCAACTGAGTCACCAGGTGATTTTATCAGGTGAAGACAGGCCAGAGATTCACCGAACTTGGACCTTCTTAAGACACGAGGAGTCCTGGTTATGAAAACCAGGTTTAGGCACTGGTCTTCATGACTTCAGGGATTCTCGGGTAAAATAGAGTCGCCAGATGCTAAGAGTCTTTTGGTAATGAGGGCATCGATTCTCACTACTACTCAGAAGATGAGACTGATCGTATCTCACCGGGAACTTGTTAGAACTACTAGCTCCGGTGAAGACGGGCTAGGAATTTTCTCAAATATGGGACCTTGGGTCCCACCGGGCGTGCCAAAAACTGTTGGTCATCAAATCCGCATAGGAAAGGACTTTCGGTGGGTTTGCGTGCCCTGGACCTGTGACCAACATTGAAAGGCCAAGGGGAAGAGATGCCCCTCATGCCAATCTCTGGAGAAAGGCCGGCTCCTATACTAATCTACTTTTGGGGGTTTGAGACAAGAGTGCAGGAAAGAAATAAATAGAGTAAGGGTTAGGAAAAGAAATAAAAAAGGGTAAGGGTTAGAGAAAGAAATAAAAAGAGTAAGGGTTAGAAGATGATGATTTAAGGTGGGAGAGAACAAGAAGCACGATTACTCACTAACAACTCGAATAGTAGCAAGAAACACCAAGAATAACATGAAAGAAACGAAATGCCGAACTTCCTATGTATCCTCTGGACGGGTTCGCAGGGTTCTCCTCTCTCTCTCACTGGAATTTAGGTTTCAGAGTAACAACGATTGAGATAAGGGAATAACAAAACCTCGATCCACCAGGCAACATAAAGGAAAGCGACAAGGCATTTTTCCTCTCCTATGTATCCTTCAGGGAAAATTTTAGGGGTTCAGTCCCCGATCGCACACCGGATTCAGGATTCAGAGTCTTGATACGCAAATGAGAAAAGACAAAAGAATTAAGCATAGAAGGCAGCATAAAAGAGAGAAATGGAGCACAATAGATCTTTAGTATTAAACGTAGGACATCAAGTTACAGCAACTTTCTAGCAGAAAGTTCCCCCCCTTTTACAATACATGCCTGAGTTTTTATAGAGGACCCGACCCTCTAAGTCATTATTACAAAAACGATAGAGTACACCCTTGGGCTCTAAGAAATTGGCTCCTCGTGGTTGTTGCGACTGAGTTTTCAAATCGGTTGTCGAAACTGGTAACTGTGATTGGGTCAACCATGGAAATATTCATTTAATGCACCACCCGAGTGTCCCTGGCTTCTGGGTGCTGTGCTTGAGTGATCGTTACGCCTATCGGGTTTTACTTCAAGGACTGTTACATCCCTTTCTTTTGCCAAGAATGGTCAGCAGACTTATCGGGCAAGAAAGGGGGTACCTATAAGGGGCCTTCGATCACCTTGGGAAGCTTCCCATCTTGGAATGTGGGCCTAAAAAGTGCTTCGCTATATCTCCGCCTCGCCAAAGCCTTGGGCCAAAGCAGATTCTCCTTGATTTTTTCTTCACAAAATAAGGTTTCGTGAAACTACTTCGAGAGTGCCGAGTACCGAGCGGATTCCATCTTTGAAATGGGGCCTTTTGTCCTTTGCTAGCAAAACTGCTTCGGCTGGAAAAAAATTTGGCCTGATTCTCTCTCAAAATTGTGATTTGAGGAATATCCTCCCAAAGCATTTCTCTATTTTTGACACATTGTCATTTTGCTTCGGGCACCACTGCTTCGGGTGAAAACTGGCCAAAGTAGGTGTCAGAAATACTTCGGGCTCGAAGTAGTTTCCTTACCTTAGCTAATTTGGATTATGCTCTCCTCCTTTGACGAAGTTGTTTGGATGTTGCTTCGCAAAACTTCTGCCCGAAGCAGCTGTCAAAAATGTCTCGGGTGCGAAGCATTATCTTTGCATTTTCTTCGGAAAAATTACTTCCCAAGGTTTTCGCCCGAAGTAGTGATTTGAAGTGCTTTGGGCCCGAAGCTCTTTTCACATTCTCCTTCTTTTCTTTTGGCGAGGCTATCTTCCTTGGCCTATTTGGTAGCGAAGCTCTTTCTTCTTCATTTTATAAAAGGGGCGATAGAGAGAGTCAAAATTGCTATAACTTAAAATAAAAGAAAAAGCTTTCAACAAGGAAATATTATACAAAGTTCTATTATTCTTCTACCCCTTGTATAATGTGACAAAAAGTGTCAACAGTTTTTACCACTCAATTTGGTACCTTTACCTAGTTAGTGCTAGCCGTTGCTGACATTCATGATTAGCAGTGCTCACTGCGCATGTCAGTCATGGTCAGCACTCAGAATCAGTTAGCCTTCATCTGACCCAAATTTTGTTGCAATGGCCAATTGGTTGTATATTGGAGCGAATTTAGCAAGGAAGGTTATGTATCCTTCCATACAACAAAGTCAACCACCCAATCTTGATCTTGGCTTCATGAGGAAGCCACCCCTAGCCCTGGGTCAATGCTATAATATCCCCTTACAAATTTGGTAAAAGAGGGGGAGAAGCATATTCAATTGAGCAACGAAGCCCTATCAAATTGCATAGTCAACTACATGCATTGAGAGGGATACCTTTGCTACCCAATTAGAGATCAAATTGCAATGGAAGGGCTAGGAGGATAGGAGATCCAAGAAATGCCAATTCATGCAATTTGTGCTCTATATAATCAATTCAACTACCAAACCTATCAGAGTACATAGAGGTGATCCTTGACCATCAATTTGACAAGGTGGATCAAATATTAAGCTCATATTTGGATGGTAAACCTATTTAGAGTCTAGCTGTCGTGAACAGTGCCACTCGTACATCAGACCCATGGTGAGCAAATTACTACAAATCCCCTTGTGCTCTTTTATGTAGATTAATTAATTAGATCATATTATGCTTAGTATAGGTTTAATTGGCATTTTAGAGACATATAACTGGTGGAATTAAGCATTTAAAGTAGATTTACCTTAATTTTGTCAATTTTGTAATTAGTGCAATTGTGGGTTATTTAATGCGTTTATGTTTTCTATTTGATAAACTAACCCAATAGATAGATAGTACATGCTTTCTTGCACATGTTTAATGGAAATATTTCATGATTAATATAGGTTTACTATTTTTTATTTGTTTTCTTGATTACATGCTTGTTATGGCATAATTTTGTGAAATATCCTTTTAAAGCCTCATCAAGAGAGGCCTCCTTTGTTTTTAATGTTTCTTATTATTTATTGCATGTAGGACTAAAAGGGTTTTTGGATGCAATATATTAAATACCTCTAATAATGGAGAAGAGTGTCGTTGACACCCTAGAGCAGTTCGTGTCACCCTAGAAGGCATTTGATCGCATCTACCCTTGAGAGGGATTAGACATTATTGTAATTGATGTATCAAATGGGTATCCCTAAGAGGGATGAATTTGTAATTTGACTCCATTAAAATTAATAAAGGACTCCTTGTATTAATTTCATTTCTTTTTGTCAATTCATGCATGCCTATTTGTTTATATTTTATCAATTGCAATAGTTAGACTAGGTGTGAGCCTTTTTGGTGGTTACAATAGGCGATCATGGTGGGACTCTACATTTTTTGCCATAATTTATTGATTGTTTTTGGTGTTTTTATGGTAGGTGCTCCCCATGGCTGACAGTCATAGTAAAAAAGTTAGCCTATGATTGAAAGGCATGGGCAATAGTAACAGTCATGCATTAGAGCCACAGTTAGCAACATACCAATCACAAAGCAAGATTTTAAAGCTTTATCAGATGAGGACTTGAGGTAGACCCTTATGACACCCTTTGTGTTTGTTTGCTATCTCTATGTTTTCTAGAGACTAAAAATGAAAGTTAAGTAGGATAACCATGAAATAAGTATAAAACAAACTAAGGTCCTTAGGGTTATTGTTTCTTAATTTTTGCTAGGCGTTGCTAGGAACAATGGACCTCTGATTGTAGTCCACCCTAGACTCCAACATGCTAGAATAATTTGTGTGTTGATTTTGCATGCTTGAGGCCAAATCAAAGGCCATTTACATTGTAAATTTGCATTGTCAAAAGATCATGTAGGATGTATCATGCATACTTTTTGAATATCAAATGTTCTTGTTTGCATATCATATAGGGAATGATCATGTGAGTGTTGTATTATGCATCTTTCCTTTATGCAAATTAAAAATAACACACACACACCATGTTTCATAGTAAACGCTAGTGATTTGGGAGTCACATCCAACCACTAGTAGGGTTTCAACAATGGTGGAGGTGATTTCCATCCATTGGCCCAACTCCCACGTACCCTATATTCTATACCAATACCAAATCCAAGAACCTTTTGTAGCCCAAAAAAATTGTATATACTCTTCTTCGAAGGGTATTACACTGACTAGGTGAAAATAGGTGAGGATCTGGGAGGACCTATGCTCCCTGCCTGGGTGTGGGCTTCATTACCACACTTTGGGGGATTACACGGCCTAGATTTCATTTCCAGTTTGTCGAGCTACGAGCATACAAGTTAAATCCATTAAACAATTGATAAAATCATCAACGCTTTGCAAAACATGATAAGAATTACTTTACTGATACAACAAATTGAAAATACATTAAATAGTTTAGGGCTCATTTTAAATTTTAAAAAGAGATAATCACCATTGTATTCTTTGCATGCTAATAAAAGTGAAATCTAGACATAGGATACATAATGGTGCAAAAATGGAGAGGTCAATTTGGGCATAGACTCGAGATTGAAGCCCGAGCTCCACCTAGTGCACATCATGACGTAGAATGCCCTAAATCACAAAATACTCTTGGACATCATTCAACAATCATTATAGGGGTAATTCTACATGAGGGGATGCCATTG
Organism: Wollemia nobilis; assembly: GCA_028583015.1. NCBI lineage: Eukaryota > Viridiplantae > Streptophyta > Pinopsida > Araucariales > Araucariaceae > Wollemia > Wollemia nobilis. The sequence goes on from JAQPPZ010002819.1 coordinate 4,386,818, forward strand.
AGAATACCTCTATTAGAGGAAGTACTAGACATCCCTCTAGACACAAATCAGAGCATAGGACTTCCCAACATGGGGAATCCATGTATGATAGAATTTATCGTGATCGCATTCCACGTGGATCCATGGGTTCTGCCAAAGAATATGTCATCAAGGGATCCAAATTTGTACCCCTTCAACAAGTATCTGAGGGAGGCTCATGACCTCCACCTTTAGAGCATAGACATGTCCAAGATCTTCCCATTCAAAGGTAAATAGAGAGGGTTGCTTCCAAGCACAAGCCCGCATAGACTCCTTATAGGGGTGAACATACAAAGTTTACCATAGATAAATTCAAATTGGGAGAAAATGGTATGCCACCTCATGAGCCATGGCATAGCAAACAATTGGATGGTCTAGATAAGGTCCTAGGGCATCTAGGATATAAGCCTATGCCTGCACCCTCCTGACTGGTGAGTATGTGTGGTGGAGGTACCATTCGGACCGCTCGAGAACCTAGAGAGTGTTCCAAGAATTCTCGAGACATGTGTGCTCCTGCATCGCATGCAAGCACTAAGTATAGGAGACAACCTAACAAAAATTCCATATTTACAAATTGAGACAAGAGTGGGGTGAATCAGTCCATTGGAGGACATATGCATAAATTTGTTCGAATAGATAGCACCCCTCTGAGGCCTCAGATGACAGATCATCTTGATAGGGCTCATAGAATAATATTAAAGTAGAGATGATAGATTATCCAAGATCAATTGGAGGATGTTCACGTAGAAAAATAATGCATCAAAAATGAGAATACTCATTGGCTGAGGTCCATCAGACAAAAATTGTATGAACAACGCATGTGTGAAAAATGCATTCTTGATTAGAAGGAGTGTGTATAGAGAGGATCAATTATCTAGCACTAGTTTACATCCTCATAGTGAGATCATGGAGGGTATTGATAGATGAGTGGCTTCACATCCTGATTTACACCCTAAGAACATAGACACCCATACTTGCCATACGACTCAACACAAATATCGGCACCCAGAATTCGAGCAACATGAGAATAGGTAGTATGAGAATAAAATGGGAGAGGAATTAGAACAAGAATATCCTAAAATATTCCAATTCAAGGAGGAGGGCGAGCCTAGTCCCCCACCTCGACCGAGGAAGAATATGCCTCCGAAGGTGCCTCCAAGGCAATCTCGAGAGGAGGAGTTTCTTTCCTCATAAGCCTACAAGACCTTAGTAGAGAAGGTTCAAGCCATAGATAAGCAAGGGACAGCTTATCAGAAGCCTACCTTGAAAAAAATTCACAATGAACCTCTATGCACATCAGTGCCTATTCCAGCATATCTTGATCATTTCAATATGTCTAGGCTAAAAATATTTCAAGGGGAGGAAGATGCACAGGAGCACATGACTAGTTTTATATATATGTTCTTTCATATTGAGAGCAATGATGCTTTGCTCTTGTGCATCTTCATCATGACCCTCTTATGCCCAGCTTGAGAGTGGTTCATCCAACTAAAGAGGCACAACATTACTAGTTTAAAACAAATAGTTGATTCATTTATTGAACGCTTCTCCTTCGACGTCAAGAAGAAGGTAAACTTATTTGACCTAGCTGCTCTAATGCAACATCATGATGAGCCAATGATGGATTATGGAAAATGATGGAGGAAAATTATGGTAAGCTGCCATTCTCCATCTCGTCCTCTAAATTAACATGAATGTTCATGAAGAATTATGCTAAACACATTTTTATATTTCTAAAGTTGCAGCAATACCAAAAATTTGAAGAGGCTTTGGTGCAATCCAAGGTGGTTGAGGACATCAAGTTACAGGAGGGTAACTTGAAGCTGAGGAATAAGAAGAAGGGACATAAGAAAATCATTAAGAGACATTATGCCAAGCTGGCCCATGTTAATCAGGTAGTGTTGAACCTTTAGAAATAAGAAAAGGGGTAAAAAAAGTAAAATTATCAGACCCAACCTCCACATGTGCAGTACAAGTAGTGCAATAACAATTACAAGGGTAAAAATAAGGAGCAACATCCACATCGCGTATTCACTCAGCTATTGGAGTAATTGACTTTGATTTTTCATCATCTATGCAAGGCCAAGGCTATACACTTACCTAAAGTCTAGATGGTGGATCCAAATCAGCCTAAGCCTAAGGGCTATAAAGATGATTATTATTGCATCTTTCACTGATTTAAGGATCATGACATTGAGGTATGTTGGTCCTTCAAACATCTTGTGCATAATATGATCGAGAGAGGTACACTTTTTGTTGATAACCCGCAAGCGCCTAAAAATAAAAATATGGGGATTTATAAGAATCCTCTACTTAATCATGAGGTGCCAAAGAATAATGTTGGCCAAGTCAACCAAGTTTGCATCAAAAAACCTCCAGTGCCTATTAGGTTCCAAGCTGCACCTCCAGTGCCTATTAGGGTCCAAGCTGCACCTCCTCAAAGGCCAACCCAGTATGTGTCTGGCCCAACAACTAGATCGGTGGTGACCATCAAGAGTAGGTTGGTTCAAAACCTACAGGTAACTCCAATAAAGTTATCAATTTATGAGTTTATTAAGCAGTATCCTAAGCACAAGGAGACACTCATGGACATATTAAGGTCAATAAAAGTGCAGCCTCAGGATCTCGAAGTATTTACACACTTTATGGGACATGTGCAATAGTGTTAAGAACCGGTCATTCAATTTCATGACCACAAAGTCAAGACGGTTTCCACTATTATAGCAGACCCACCACTACATATCATTGTGTGCATGAATCATAAACTATTCAAGTAGGTTTTGATTGACACAAGGTCATCAATAAATATCATAACTACCAAGGCATTAACTCACTTGAAGTTACCCAAGATGCATATCGTTCCTTCTACCTTCATGTTGAGAGCTTGCAATGATGCATTATGCTTGACGGTCGGTACTATAGTTTTACCTATCCATGTGGGACTGAAGACCATCTCAATGATGTGTCACATAATTGAAGGTGCTATGCAATATAATATACTTCTAGGGAGGCCTTGGATCAGAGAAATGTATTGCATCCCTTCTATTCTACACCAGTGTATCAAATACATTCATGATAGATAGATTCACATGGTGCCTTCGGATGAAGAACCCTTTAAATACATGAATCTAGCATATTTGCCAGGGGAATTTGTGCTCCCTTCAATGCACCTTTATGTATGATTGGTTTCACCAATAAAATACCCAGGAGGTATAATCAAAGAAGTGTGTGCTATACCCACAATGTTCATATCTCAAATATTGGAGCACACAACAGCCACCTCCATTAGGCCGACTGCATCTACGATACAGTGGGATGATAGGAAGTTGAAATAAAATGTGGGAAAAAATAAGATAAAGCAAAAGCCCAAGTTAGTTATTGTTGAAACCCCTACTCCCATGGAAGTAGATGAAGTTTAAGGAAGAGGCGAAGAGGTACCTTAGCCTGCTTCACCTGCATCATTAGCAGGGTCATATGCACCGTAGGTGACCATCCATTTGGTTAATCTCGGTTTAGGGGAATACATTGTGCAAAATGTAATGTTCCCATCGATTATTGATACTACACATGACATGGGCCGACCATGAGCCCATCACCTTCCCATAGGGATGGTGGAACCATTGGGGGTACCACCCAACCAAACCAAATTCATCTATGGAGGGCTAGACCAGACCACATCTCCCATGCCCATGGATGAGGATGATAATGAACCATTCATCGTGAATGTTCATTATATTTATAACCCAGACTATGCCATGTGATACTTTTAGTGTTACCATTGGCATGGTTATAGTCTCAGACTATTAGAGCAAGGGCGTACAAAGGCTATATAACCATAGTATCAGTTACTTATTGATAGGTTTGGGTTGGTATTCTATAGTGGAGGACAGGCTAAAATCCTCATGGTATCTTTAGACCACTTGTACCTCAGTCTGGAGGGTGAGATTGACTTCAATCCGTATCACCCTAATCCTTATGTGTTCTATATGGATAACCAGATGGTGTTTTACATCACCATAGGACCACCCAAGACATATCATGAGGATATCTTGGTGAACTTCGATCCAGATAATTTACCAAGAGAAAAATTTGGTCAACAAATCCATGGAGCAGCCGATGACACGGGCATGCAGGGTCAAGATATTATTGTAGTGATAGATCCCGAGTTGGAAGGGCATTTCAATGAGGATATAGTACAATCCATTTTTGAGATAGGTGGACCTAGCTACAGTGAAGCAAAGGATAGTGAGTCCTCACTTGACGATCAATCGGAGGATGAGTCTGAGCCGGTATATTTGGAAATACCATATTTATGGTGCTTGTACCCAATTTTACCAGGTAGTAACGATAGTTATTATGAGATAACCCATATGGGACCACATTTTCTAGAGCACCCCATTCTAGTGGGTAGCAATGCAGGCCTATATTACAATAGTGATGAGGAAGATGATACAAAGAGAGCCTACTTAGGATCTCCCTACTTACACTATCGCAATGCACCTTATATAGCTGAGGATATGCATAGAGAGATCAATATCCATCCTTGAATTATGGGGAGACCACCAAATATTAATATGATTTATCATATGGTGTTTTCCAATCCATCGATGTACATGGAGCTACTTTAGCCCAATGATCCCATCCAAAAGTCTGTTCATAGACCGGATCCGGAGATCCCCATACCCCTAGAACCACATCTCGGGGATGGTAGTTTTGCTAATGATGATTCACATGCATGTGGTCCTGGAGACATGATATATTTCATCAACATGTTCTCCATTTATTTGACCACTCCACTCCATAATCCAACCAATCTATCCAAACCGTTGCATTTAAATGTAGATGTTATCAATTGGGACCACACTGATTCACCTCTAGAGCCTAAAGATTTCTTTCCTAACAAAGAAATGCTACAACCTTTCCATTTTGCACCAGGCTATGTAAATGATTTCTATCATGATGAGGATTCTTCCAATGAGAAACCTGTAAACCCAGCAGATGACATCCACTTGATCCCTATGCCTCATCAACTTGAGGAGGTATCTCATATGTCAGTAGAGGAGACATTCGAAGTGGATATCAATAATGATCCCACCAATCCAAGGAAGGTTAAATTTAGAGAAATTTTGACTCCTTATGAGCATTCCAACCTCATCCCTCTACTGAGAGAGAGACTTGATCTCTTTTCTTGGACTTACAAGGCTATGCTGGGTTTAGATCTGAAATTGGTTACTCATAACCTTTCACTAGACCCATCAAAGAAACCAATCAAGCAAAAACTTAGGAAGATGCATTAAATAGTAGCCTTAATGGTTAAGAATGAGTTGCAAAAGTTGTTGGACGTATATTTTGTCATCTCCATCGACTATCCAAAATGGGTATCCAAGTAAAACCTAATGGAAGGATCCGTATTTGTACGGATTTCAGAGACCTGAATAAGACAACACCAAAGGATTCATTTCCATTGCCAAATATTGATGCTCTCATAGACACAAATGTAGGTCACGAGATGCTCTCCTCAATGGACAGTTTTTTTAGTTATAATAAAATTCATATTAAACCCAAAGATCAACATAAAATTGTGTTTATAACACCATGGGGAACATTTTTCTATAAAGTTATGCCATTTGGCCTTAAAAATGTTGGTGCCACATATCAGCGGGCTATGACATATATAATGACTATATGCATAAAATCTTAGAAGATTATATGGATGACTTTTTGGCCAAGTCATTATTGCATTTTGAGCATGCAGAGGTCCTGAAGAAGGTCTTTGATCGCCTGATAGAGCATAATGTCAGGTTGAATCCTAGGAAGTGCCTATTTGGCATAACTTTAGGAAAGCTCTTAGGATTCATCATTTCAAAATGAGGCATCGAAGTTGACTTGGAAAAGTTCAAGGCTATTCTGGAAATGCGTCCCCCCACAAACATCAAAGAGCTAAGGAGCCTACAAGGAAAGGTAGCATCCATAAAGTGATTTATCGTTCAATTATCAGATAAGTGTTGATCCATGAATCGACTGCTACACAAGGGGTCCCATTCAATTGGGAAAAGGACTGTCAAGCAACCTTTGCTAAAATAAAGTAATACCTGGTGATGTCACTAGTGCTAGATCCACCAAGGCTAGATGTGTCATTTCTATTATATATCGACAATCGACTTTGCATTGAGAACTATGCTAACCCAAAATAATACGCAAAGAAAAGAACATGCCATATATTATATTAGTCAAACCTTGGTGAGCTATGAGATCGAATATGCATATGTGGAAAATATATGTTTAGCAATAGTGTTCGCTACAAATAAATTACGACACTATATATTGAGTCATATGACATATGTTATATCCAAAAAAATCCTTTGCAGTATATGATGAGCAATACATATCATAATACACATACGACAAAGTGGATCATGCTATTGACATAATTTGGTTTAGAATTCATAAGCCAAAATTCCATTAAGTGACAAGTCATAGTAGATCAACTAGCTAAGGCACATCTCAAAAATAGTAGACCCCTCACCATAGAACTTTCTAATGACATAGTATTTGCCTTATCAAAATCACCTAAACCCAAAGAACCAAAAAACAAAGCCGATATGACCTTTTTATTCGATGGTTCGAAGTGTGAGCAAGGGGGTGGTGCAGGAATAGTGTTGTTCATGCCACAAGGAGATCCAATGCCCTTGTCATTCAAGTTGGAATTTCCTTGCACTAACAAAAATTCTGAATATGAAGCCCTAATTTTAGGTCTCCAAACAACTATCACCATGAAGATAAAAAGGCTAAATATCTTTTATGATTCTCTTCCCATTGTGAACCAAGTTGAGGGACTATTTCAATGTCGATGCCCGATATTGAAAGCTTACAAGGATATTTTTGACACATATATAGCTCAACTATAATGGTATGACATCAAGGCAATACCTCATTTGTACAATATATTCATAAACACAATGGCATATTTGGGATCTCTAATCACTCAGAATCCATCTACATATTTTACTACCATCCATGTAAAAATGTTGTCACATTCTCCTATGCAACGCGAAGCATTGGATAACAAAGAGTCAATTAACATGATTCATGTAGAACCAAACCATGAGTGGTTCTATAGAGCCAGAGACTTTCTGAAGAGATCATCCTGGGGGTATATGATCTCGTAGGATTCAATGGGTAGTGGTACTGCAATTCATCACAAGGTTGTTTCCTAGTATGCATTCATAAATGTAGAACCATAGGGGGAGCATGATGTCTTGTCAGTAGATGTCAAAGCTTATCATAATTGGATATCACATATATATGATTTCCTTAAACTTGGTTTAATCCCTTAGGGATTTTTGTGTTTCGGGAAGTGCATATTCAAGAAAAAGTGACAAAGTATGTCTTGTTAGCAAATATTCTATACTGTAGAAGCTATGATGGAGTTCTCCTTCATTGTATTGAGCCCCAAGAGTCATCTTGGATAATTTTAGAAGCTCACTATGGTACATGAAATAGCAATTTTAGTGGCATGGTTATCATCAAGTGCATCCTTCGAATAGGTTATTATTGGCCCACTATGGCTAAAGCTTCAAACAAGACAATGGTCTCCATCTTGAAAAATATGATACAAGAGCACCACAAATATTGGTACATCTAGCTACCCCTTGCATTATAGGTTTATAGGACTAGTATTTAGACACCCACTGGGGTAACTCTGTTTTCACTAGTATATGGTGTTGAGGCAATTATGCCCCTAGAGTTGGAAACTCCAACGATGTGCTTCACATTGAAATAGTTCATTGATGACAACACCGTGCAACAAGCTCACCTAGATCAATTGATGTTACTTGATGAATATCATGTGAATTCCCTTGAGCACCTCCACATTTATCAAGAGCACTTAAATTGGGCTTACAATAGCAAATTCATTTTGAGAGACTTTGAGGTTGGTGATCTTGTGTTGAAAGAGAACCAATAGAACTCGAGTTTACTGCCAAAAGTGCAAGACAAATTTATGGCTAACTGGTTAGGTCATTATATGATATCAGAGAATACTCGACCTATGACATATTGTTTGACATTGCTTGGAGGATTTGAAGAGCCTCAGCCTCTCAATATCCTTCATATTAAAGTGTTTTATGCCTAAGAACCAGAAAAGGCTCCAAAGGCATCTATAAGCCCTTTCGTCACTCAAAAAGGCTCTAAGGTTTCCTAAAACCGCTTGGTCAATCCTAAAAAAGCTCCAAGGTTTTCTCAAAATCACTTGGTCAATCTCAAAAGGCTCTAAAGGCATCTGTAAGCTCTTTGGTCAAACCAAAATTTAAAATCCATAAAAATTTGGAAAAATATAAAAAATCAAAAACATTTGCATCATTGCATTGCAATTCATTTTACATTTCATTTTGCATTGCATTAGGCATAATCATCCGCCGCTCTTGCATTAAAATTAATTTTTTTTACAATATTACAAATGACACCATGTTTGTATTTCAATCATGCATCTATGCAATATATTTTTCATCTATGTATCACCCTTGTGAGTAATTATGTTTTTCAACACAACCTTATTGTTGCTATGAAGAATATACTATGGTTTTTTTATCATTCAACCATACCTAGAGGTCTTCTCAAGAGTTAATAGAAATCTTGCTTTGATTTTGAAGATGAGATCTAGTTAGTATAGCCCTTAGCATATTAGAATTCTATCATTAAGGACTAGGGGAAGATGAAAGCCACGAAGCAGGACCGGGTATCCTAAGGCAAAAAGAGTTATTCTTGCTTATCCCCCTAACGGTACAGGAAATATTGGTAATTGGAAAAATGACAAGTTTGTTCCCTATCTAGAATCCCTTTCTTATGTTAAAATAAGCAATATACCAAAGTGATATCCCAAATAAATCCTCCATATTGATACCCTAGATCGATATCATAAATCGAAATGCTAGATTGATATCCCACATTGATATCATAATATCGATATCCAAGAAATATTTATCCAAAGTAAAATCCCCAAAGGAAGTTAAGAAGCAAATTATCAAATGTAAAATTACAAAAATTCAAGTCAAATGAAGATAAATTGCACAAGGAAAGTCAAATCAATATCAAATCCCTTGATCAAGAAAAATAAAATGAAGTGCAAAATAAACAGTGATTATTTTCACTACAATACAAAATAAACAGTGATGTTTATCACTTTATATGAGCAAGTATCCCGAAAATATAAAGAAAATAAGGGAGTGAACTTGAATCCATGGAATTGCCAGCACTATTGTACATTACGCATGATGCTATTTCTAATGCATTAGAACCTTGCTTATGTATAGACCAATATTTAAATGTAAAAGATCTAGCTTCAGGTGTCCTGTATCGCCTAAGTCTTCTATTCCAACTAAAATTTAAACCTAGGATTGGATAAAAAAATTTGGACCCCCAATATTAACAATGGGCTGAAAGAATCCTACCTGACATTGGGGTATGCTTCTGCCTTATAAAATATACTCATTTACACACACAGGTATAATGAATAGTTAGGTCCTATCCTAGCAAAAACCTTATGTTTTAGAAGTCCATTATGGTTAGTATACAACTTTTGATCAGTCAACTAGGGTGTTTGAGTTTCATGGAAAGCCTCAAAAAATTCTCAAACAACAACAATCAAATTTTCAAATGCAAACATCAAATACACAATCTTTTTTATGAGATTTTATTTATTAGAACTATTTGTGATATATGTTAGATATCGTATGGATGTCAAAAATGATATTTAAATTGCCACTGACTATGTTATGCATATCTTTTAATTTACAAAAGCTTATAAATAGAAACAGTGCATTACTTCTCACATATGGGTGTACTATCTTTCACAAAGAGATAAAGCAACTACAATTCATGATTGTTATACATTTTGTGGTGTCATCTATTAAATTGTTAAAATCTTATATCATATTGCATACATTGTGTTTTAAGTGATTAAAACATACATGTCCATTTACAATAAATCAATATCATAAAAAATACATGCAATACAAACATGGCACGAATCATGTCATAAACAACATAAAGTAAATGCATACAAGTGAAGAATATCAAAATTACATTAAACATCAAACATTGCATTCATATACATAGCATCATAAAGTAATCCATCTACACATGAATATCACCACATCCACATCATATGGCTAGTGCATGTCGTCTATACATCACATCATATAGCAATAAATCAAATATTTGCATTGCATCCATGTGCATAACATAAACATAAAATACCAAAAATAAAATACACATATAATGAGATGAATTGTCATATCATATAAATATATGTGTCAAAGAGTACATAGTATCAAGGTATATCAAAATTCCCATAGGCTACAACTGTGTAGGTCCTCGACCTTACACTCAAAACTGGTACAAAAATCATCTCTAAAAATCTGTACTAAACAGGGCCTGTACCCCTAGTCTATGAGGCACCTCCATCGCCTCTTCCATCCCTATGAGTCCTCTATGAGCTAGCACCATGAGTGCTCAAAGACTTGTGAGTCCTCTTAGTCCTATGCATCTTGTGGCTTGAGCTAGCATAAGACTACCCTGTCTCCCTATTCCTAGACATGGTCCTCTGAGTACTTGTAGTGTGGGTATCCTCTGGTACCTCCCCATATATCAACCTTATGTAACCCTATAGTTGGGATATGTGAGTTGCACACATTGTATCTCGCTAATTACCCTCCTCCTCGAGGAAATTAAGACATCGAATCTCTACCATGGGATCGCAAACTCATGGTAGCAAAGTAGAGGGCACTGTCGGAGGTGGCATGATAGCCTATGAAGATGAGGTATCAATCCTCACTACCTTAAGCAGGTTCCTCTTAGTAGTCACAACACTTAGCTATGTCTGTGCCACATCTCGCTCGCATATGAGCTATGCAATTCAAGTATCTATAGTGGAAACCTATGTGTGGAGAGTTGTCCTCTCCTTCTCATATCCCTACCACTACCTCTCCATGTGAGTAAGATTCACCTCTTTCATGGTGATGGTACTATTTTTATGTAGAATCTGTGTTTTTAGTCTCCCAACTTGGCTTTGGAGGTCAATAATCTAGGCTCTCAACTACCCAATCTCGCTATCTAGAGGTGCATCACCCTCCTCTAATACCTCTTCCTCTGCCTCCACCTATGGGACCTCCTTTGTAGTAGCCCTTGTGTCCCATGTGCCCTCTATTCATTGGAGGGTGCTATGCCCCTAAGGATGCACCTCTGTACCCTCTACTATAAATCCACCAGCTGGTTAGCCTAGAGGACCCTCTCCATGCCACTATAAGTCTACCCATCAGCCATCATAATCAGGAGTAGTACCTATATCCACTTGGGATGACTCCTAAAAGTCACCATCATTGTACCCTAGTGGAGTCACCTGGGATTAAGTTAGATCCCTCTTTAGGACCAGGTATTTGTAGATGAGTGGCAACTCTGGGACATCCTTCTAGATCCCAAACTACCTCAACATGTGAGAGTAGAAGTGGTACTCGTGTATGTTGGCCTTCTGACTAAAGATCCATATATATCTACGTGCTTGGTGTAGGTACCTGCCTACCTTTTCCATGATGGATAGTACATATATGGTCACCACCGTATGTGCTAAGGGTGGAGCTATGAAAATATAGAAATATAATGCTCTAGGTCTCCTGCATGAGACCTACTCTTGAATCCCTCTCACTCCCAGGTCCAACAAGTGGCATAGCACTTACTCTCATCATCTATGTCAGTGATTAGCATAGGAAAATCAATAGGGCACTTGATTATAATGTGCTGCCATTCCCATACCTGGATGAGGATACTATAACTGATTCCAACTCTGCTCCAAAATGTGATATGATACAACTCATGATAGAGTTGTGCTAATAGGGTGCTCCCCCATGATAGAATAAGAGGATCTCAGGTAAATCTCACCATCACCTCTTTGGTTTGAGCCAGGAGGTTCCAAGGGAACCTCATGCCTAAATATTCTAGGAGGACTACCTGGATAATCAAGTGCATAAATACAACCTCCCTCTGTGAGAAGAATCTAGCCTCGAACCACTCTTCGACATGGATACGTCCATGGGAATTACACTCCTATGCTTGAATGCTCCATCTCCTAAATATGGCATCAAATACAACCTTCCTAACCATGGCAGGATAAGAGGTGATAGTCTCACCATAAATCGACAGATGGAAGATGTGGTACACATCCTCTAAAGTAACAATCATCTCACTCATTGATAGGTGAAATGTGTTGGTCCATGCATCCCAGTGATGGGCCAAGGCAGTCAAATATGCCTAATCAATTTGGATGGTGGGGAGGTCCAATATGTAGCCAAAACCCATAGTAGCAAACCACTCTCACTCCCCGTTAGTGATATCATTATGGAGGTCATGAAGGATATCGGTCTCCCTCTCTCTGTTGGTCAAATTTTGAGTGACAACAAAAATAAAAACAATAAAAAAACAATTCTAAAATGTCAAAACAAATCAAAAACTGCATAAAAATACAAAAAAAATGTAAAAAAATGATCACAAATTTCAAAAACATCAGAAAAGCATTCCAAAAATGCAATAAATGACATTAAGTGCCTAGAAAAACTCAAAAAAATTAATTTTTTTTGAAAAATTTGGGCACCGTGGGTTGGAATCGTCGTTGGCCCAATGGTAAAAAAATTGACTGTTGCGATTTGAATTCTATTGTGGCTGACAACTGTGACCCTCAATATACCAATTGGGGCCCATGGCTACCACCCGTGGCTAGGGAGAAAAACCCTAAACGGGTCTACCCTTCTCGAAAAAACCTTGAAAAAAAAAATAAACCCCTCGTCTAACTAACCTACGCTAAATCCTAATTATAGTGAAGTTTATTACCAATGGTTTAGTGTAGTTCATTTACCGATTAATTAATGAGGTTAATTTTACATCCAGTAATGACAAGAAAGGTCTTGGTTTGCGAGTTACCTTAGAAACACTGTCTCCTCTACTGGTCAAAGATTCTGGCTGATCAGTAATCAGTGTAGAAAATTGAAAGTGTGTTGAGTTTTCGATAGCGTTTTGTGTTAGAATGTAGTTTTTAACTCCTAGAGCTCTCATTTTTATTGTTTCTTTCAAGTGAATAATGAAAATTAACAAAGCATAAAAACCTTATATAATTTTTAATTTTGATGCAGCCCGTGGTTGACATTTGCAGTCCCTGGATCAAGGTTTGCTGCCCACGGTTGACATCCATAGTTAATGAATTGGCCTGCTTCTGATAGGTGTTATTAGCAAACTGCATTAATTTCTCCAAATTCCCATCATGGAAAGCCTTAAAAGGTCAAATAAAGGATATTAATTAGACCAGATAATTCAAAAAATTCAAAATTAACCAAAAAAATCAAATAAATAAAAAGCCAAATGCACCTTGTATTTAGTTATTTACCCTATACACTTGGAAGTTGTAGCGACTTGCAATCCATGCAATCCAACAATATGAGTAAATTACCATAAGGACATTTAGGGCAAATTTGTCATTTCTGAGTGGCTATGTTTCATTTCAATCCCTAAGAATGCCTACACAGTCAGACTGCTCCATGGGAACGAGATATTCATCATGATTCTCCTATAACACTTTTTAGCATATCATCGACATTATGATTCACTATAAGCCTAATGGACATTGCTATCATTTCAATTCCCTAAGAAGGCCTTCGTGGCTAGACCGCTCCATGGGATAGAAATAGGCAATTACTCTAAATAGTGTAATCATAGCTGATTAGGCCTTACCAAGTATTCAAATGCTAAATATTAATTTGTGCAAAGATCATTCATAGTGGTCAAGTGACCTCATAGCTTCATTTAATTGTCATTACCCTCATTGACTTGTCGCTTGAGGGGGTAGTCATAATATCAAATCATAATAAAAGTCAACAATAGATCCCTTGATCTTGTAAAAATTGTGTTCATCCTTATGAATCATTGCTAAAGACTATCATAAGCTTACCCCTTTGCTTAGGGAAAATAACAAATATGATAGTTAGTTTGTAACTCTCATCCTTTCAGATTGACAGGCATGAAAGCCTACTTGGAATTGATGCTATCCGAATGTCTGATGATGAGTGCAAACTTTTTCAAATTTAAGCCTTCTACCGAGTTAGAAGTAATTATTCGAGGATGCACATCCTTTTTCTGGACTTGGGGCATCTAATGTTGATCATATCAATGATCATCATCCAACCTACGATATCTTTTTAGGAGGTCTATTTTTTCTCAGCCTTGTTCTATCTCACAATGCATCTCAAAAGGGGTATTTGTAGACACCTAAAATGTGTCATGCCAAGGTGACTACTCATATGGGATATGCTATAAGACCATATGGAAGACCTTTGGATAGATCCAAGGTATAGTTGTGGTTTTTACCACTCAATTAGGCACATTTACCTAGTCAGTGCTAGCCACTATTGAGACTCGCGGTTAGCAGTTCTCACCACGCATGTCAGACATGGTTAGCACTTAGAATCAGTTAGCCTTCATATGAACTAAATTAGGTTGCAACAACCAATTGGTTTCATATTGGAGCAGTTTGAGCGAGGAAGGTTCTAGATCCTTCCATCCAACAAAATCAATCAACCAATCTTGATCTTGGCTTCATGAGGAAGCCATCCCTAGCCCTGGGTCAATGCTATAAGATCCCCCTCTAAATTGGGTAAAAGAGGGAGAGAAGCATATTCAATTGAGAAGTGAAGCCCTATCGAATTGCATAGCCAACTACATGCATTAAGAGGGATACCTTTGCTACCCAATTGGAGATCAAATTGCCATGAAAGCCCTATGAGGATAGGAGAGCCAAGAAACACCTATTCATACAAATCGTGCACTATCTAATCAATTCAACCACCAAACCTGTCAGAGGATATAGAGGCGACCCTTGACAATAAATTTTGCAAGGTGGATTAAATATTAAGCCTAGATTTGGAGGGTAAACCTATTTAAAGGATCGTCGTGGTGAACAGTGCCACTTGCACATTAGACCCATGGTGAGCAAATGACTACATATCTCCTTGTGCTCTTTTTTTTAGATTAATTAATTAGATCATATTATTCTTAGCATAGGTTTAATTGGTATTTTAGAGATATATAACCGGTGGAATTAAGAATTTAAATTAGATTTACCTTCTTTTTTTCAATTTGGTAATTAGTGCAATAATGGGTTATTTCATGCATTTATGCTTTCTATTTGATAAACTAACCCAGTAAATAGATAGTACTTGCTTTCTTGCACATGTTTGATGGTAACATTTCATGATTAATATAGGTTTTCTATGTTTTATTTTTTTACTTTATTACATGCTTGTTATGGCATATTTTTGTGAAATATCCTTTTAAAGCCTCATCACGAGAGGCCTCCTTTGTTTTTAATGTTTCTTTTTTTTTATTGCACACATGACTAAAAAGGTTTTGGGATGCAAGACAAAAAATACCTCTAATCATGGATAAGAGGGCCTTCGACACCCTAGAGCAATTCGTGTCACCCTAGAAAGCATTTGATCGCATCTACCCTTGAGAGGTATTATATGCTATTGTAATTGATGTATCAAATGGGTATCCCTAAGAGGGATGAATCTATAATTTTACTCCATTGAAATTAATAAAGGATTCCTTGTATTCATTTCATTTCTTGTTGTTAATTCATGTATACCTATTTGTTTATCTTTTATCAATTACAATAGTTAGACTAGGTGTGAGCCTTTTTGGTGGTTACACATATTTTCTACAATATTTGATCTATTCCCAAACTTGTGTAGCTTGTCCTTGGAATTTTCTAATTCTTCCCTTAGTAGAGATACTTATTTTTCTAACCTTTCACATTCTAAGACCTTTGCTTCTAGCTTATCTTTGAACTTATTTGTCTTAGCCATTGACTTGTTTAGATCATCTATTAGATTTCCTCTATCTTCAACACATTCTTGAAACTGAATCTCAAGTTGGGAGTTTTTATTTCTTACTTTCTTTAAAGTTTTAAGAGCACAAATAAGTTATACCTCAAGATCAACTCCTCCTTTCTTTAATTCTTCCTTTATTTTTTTGCCTTTGTCAACATCTTAATTTTCTTTTGACTTGTCTTCTATAGGATCACCTTCTTCTTCTTCTAGTACCATTAGAATATTCTCTTCTAGTCCTTCAAGTGCATCCTCATATGATGACTGAAAATAAAACCATTCCTTGTACAACTATCTTCAAGATGTCCTAAATTACCACATCTAAAACACTTGAGAATTATTGATGACCTTTTCTTAACTTCTTTTTCTTCAATCATAATTAAGACTTCGTCTTTATCATTGTTTGAAAAATTATTATCACTATCACTTGAGTACTTACTTGCCTTGTCTACATAGTAGCTCCTCTTTTGTCTTTGAAAGAACTTCTTTCCTTGTTTGTCTCGTCCATCCTTACCTTTCTTTTGGTACTTGTATATTTTTTATTCCTTGTTCCTGTGATCCTATTTTTCTTCATCATTATTATTTTTAGCTTCTTGATAATCAGTTGCATAGTGACCATACTTTCCACAATTAAAATATCTAACAGATTTTGCATCTTTAAATATTCTTGACTCCTTATTCCTTCTGCCATAATTAGCTTCTTCATATCTGGATGAATCATTGCTTGAATTTGAATTTTTTTCCCTTTATCTTCTTAATCACTTTTAAGGTTACTTCCTTCCAAATATTAGGTTCCTCTTTTATTCTTAACTCAAAATATGTAAGAATACCAAGTAATATATCTCTTGTCAAAGAATGACCATCCTTTGCTTCTTCTATAGCTGAAATATTTTCACTAAATATTTTTGGAAGAGATCTTAAGACCTTATCACAAACATCTAATTCTTCAATATTAAGTCCAAGTCCTTGCATGACATTAACAACCTCATCTACCTAAAGTATATAAGTACTAATGTTTTCCTCATCCTTCATTCTTAATTCTTCAAATTGCCCTTTGAGATTTCATATCTTTGCCTTTTTGACACTTTTATATCCTTCATATATGCTTTGCAACTTATCCCAAATTCCTTTTGCATCTCTACAATGCATAACTTTTATTGATTTTTTTCTATGCAAACCTCTCAAAATTACATTCATTGCTTTTAAAATATAATGTTGTATAAGCTTACCTTCCTTAATTGTAGGTGGATCAGCTAGTGGTATGTATCCATTTTCAAATTCTTTCCAAATTTCATTGTCAATTACCATTAGGTGAATCTTCATTCTCATACTCCAAAATATATAATCACTTCCATAAAATATTGGTGTTGAGTTATCTAAGGACACATTCTTAGAATCCATTATTTTTTTAAAGATTTTTCTTCAAGCTGTTAAACTCTTCCAAAGGAACCCGCTCTGATATCAATTGAAGAACACAAGCTTATACTAAGGGTGGGTGAATAGTATAAGACCACTTTTGATTTTTATTTCCCAATAAATATTATGCAATGTATAGATATCAATATCAACAGTAGTAATCAAAGTAATGCATAAATCACCACACACAATAGAGACACTAATTTTATGTGGTTCACCCAATGTGATCTACTCCATGGAGAAAATATTTCACTAAAATTTTCTCAATAAATCTCTTGGGAATCCTTTCCCTATTACAATATTTATGGACCTTTGTCCAAAGGAGACACCAATCCCCTAATCAAGTTCATGGATATATATCTATAGCAGAACACCTTTCTCCTTGTCTTTGACTGGTGATATTCTAAATAATTGCTACCCCCATTGCTCTGGCTAATGGATCTCTATCCACTAAATATATCTTTCCTCACTGCCTTGGATAATGGATATCTATCCACCAGAGATTGTCATCCTCTATAATTTATCACCTTTAAAGCTTTGTCTCAAATTTGTACTAAACACAATCCTTCGATCTAGTAAAAATATACTCAATCTCTATCTTTGTTCTGGCACAAACCTATCCTCAAATCTACACCAATCTCTATTCTTGAATCTATACTAAACATAGTACTTTGGTCTAGCACAAATTTATCCTCAATATCTATCCTTTGATCTACACTAAACATAGTCCTTCGTTATAGCATAAATCTATCCTCAATCTTCGTCCTTTGATTTGCACTAAACACAGTCCTTAGGTCTAGCATAAATCTATCCTCAATATCTATCCTCAAGCCTTAACATAAATCTTGATCTAATCACAAATCAACACTTGCTAGATCTGCCACAAACCTTAACTCAAGTTTTGAACAAATCAATAAATCAACTCTTCTCACAAGCCTTCTCAAAGACTTGTCTCAAATATGCCTTGTAAGCTTCCAAAAAATCTCACACTAATATGTCCACAAGTTCTCTCTATAACTTGTCCAAATCTACTCAATAAGTTCTCACTAGAACTTATCCAATTATGCTCAACAATTCCTATCTAGAATTTATCCAATTTTGCTTAATGAGTCCTCACTAGAACTTATCCAATTATACTCAATAAGTCCTCACTAAAAATTATCCAATATCATAGAAACATAAATATAATTGTTAGAGACTCAATATGCTTCAAATTCATCGCAATGCTCATTCACTTTCAATCACTCTTTTAGAAACATATAGAGAATTGTTAGAGACTCAATATGCTTCACATTCACCTCAATGATCAATCACTTCCAATCACTCTTTTAGAAACACATAGAGAATTGTTAGAGACTCAATATATTTCACACTCACAAAATCTCAATCACTTTCAATCTTTCTTTTATCACAGAAAAATGTAGAGAATTGTTAGAGACTCAATATGTTTCACATTTACAAACTCTCAATTATTTTCTCAACTCAATTTAGAATATAGAACAATTTATTTCGTAGAACTTGAACTATCACATCAACATATCCACTTGACTAGGCTCAACCAAATTTACTCAACCAATCACTAAATGAACTAATCCTTGCTTACAAACCCTAGTCCAAGCATATGAACACTCACTCAAGTGTTTCTAGGAATGCTTATCAATCAATCTCACATAACAATAATACTCATGATCTTTGCAAACCCTAGTTCAAGTTCCTGACTCAACCAATTGCTTCAACAACAATGCTAGTCTCACATCACAATGATACTCATGATATTTGACTTCACATAACAATGATACTCATGATCTTTCCACAACCTCTAGTTCAAGTTCACTCAACTAATCACTTCAACAACAATGCTTATAAAACAAGGTTTCATATTTATTATATAAAATATTGAAGCATTAATTCAACAACCACTCAACAATGCTTAGCAAACAATCCTTTTCACTCCAACTTTGTATTCACAACATTCAATAATCACACACTAGGAAGATGTGCCCATACCTTTTGTTTGATGTAAAAGTGCCTTTAGAAAACCTGTCTCAATCACAATTTTTGTCTCTCCAATTTCAATGGTTAGATAACAAAATATCACTGCACTTTCTCAAAATATTCCTTAGACACAAGAATAATAAAAATTCAATTATACCTTATTGCTCCCTTTTTAAAATTAATATCCATAAAATCATAGATTAAAAATAATTACTTGGATACACCTTATAAACTCCAACTTCAAATAATATCCAACACCACACAACTTCCTAAAACACCTTACGACCCTTTCCAAACACTAAAGAAAATAACACCAAATATTTAATTTTTCATAAGCCTTATAAATCCCCTTACAACTTTACAAACCAAATAAATATGCAAAAATTAATTTTTAAATTCCCAACTAATATCCCTGAAATGTTTGGTGCTCAACTTTAAATCATACCTTTGACTTCCCCCAAAAAGTGTTTCGGCATGATTCGATCCACCATCTCCCCAAGCCTAAGCACCTTAGTGCTTGAGAGCCCACAACATGGGCTATTGGTGCCCACATGAAGGAAGGAGGACTTCATTTCCCTTATACCTCTGGGCGCCTTTGACTTCCCACAAAAATCAAGTACTCTTTTCAGCACAATTTGCACAAGCTCGCATTACTCAAAAATTCAAAGGCATGGTGACTTTGGGTAAGGTGGATAATCCCATTTTTATACACATGTGGGTATTTGCTCCCCATGTCGGCACTTAATAATTTGAATTTGAATTTTGAATTTAATTTAATAACCCACCTTAGGGTTAGTTAAAAATTAATATAAATGAACTTTATACTTATATTAAAATTAATTAATAATTAATTTAAATAACTTAAGTAAATTAAATTATAAATTAATTTATAATAAAAATTATATTAATTAATTTAAAACTTCCCTTTATAATATTATAAAAAATATTATAATATTATCCACTTGGGCTTCTTCTTTTTCACTTCAGGCCATATCTGACTTCCTAGAACCAGGTCTTGATCAACTGAAACTAGAGAACCTAAAACTGATGCTGCCCACCAAAAATACCACTGACTGGTGCTGAAATATTGACATCAATAACCACTTACTCGTGACATCAATGATAACTTATCCACTCAAAATTTCCAACACATACCTCAAAATTGATAATACTTTTAATATAATTTGACCTTGAATTCATCAACCAAAAATCCATTAAAGGTTAGGTGATAGTCAATTAACTTGTGGAAGCTCCTCTTCCTAAAAATCAACCTTTGGTTACTAAGCTTCTTGATGATTTGGTATTTAACATCACTAAAAAAGAGGAAGATGTCATCCCTGAAGAGGATGTGGATATCACCTTATTATTTGATGGTTCCAAGTGTGAGAAAGGACAAGGTGTAAGAATCGTGTTTCATACACCACAAGGGATACCTATCCCCTTATCATTTAAAATTAATTTTCTATGCACAAAAAATAACATAGAATATAAATCCCTAATCTTAGGACTTCAAGGATCTATAGCTACGAGCATAAAACATATAAGAATATTTGGTGATTCCTAGCTTGTCATTTGTCAAGTAAACGAATGATACCAATGCAAATAACTAATCTTAAAACTTTACCATAAAGTAGCAATACAATTTCTCTTAAAATTTGATTGGTATGAGATTAATAGCTTGTCTTATTTGAATAATAGATTTGCAGATGCGATGGCATCTCTAAGATCATTTATTCCATAGAACTTCATAGGAGAGGTTCAACCGCCAATCATCATAATAATCTCTAAATATGCAATTTCATAAGCTAAATCTAAATATGAGAAGAACATTTGCTTTATTCACATAGAACTATATGAGCCTTGGCTTAGTAAAATAAAATAATTTCTCAAGTTTGGGATACTCCCATCAGATTTATCATGAACTACCAAATGTACTTTCAATTAAAAGTACATTTTTTCACTCTCTTGGGGGATGTGTTGTATAGATGTGGTTATGATGGAGTCCTCCTTCATTGTATCAATCCTATAGAGGCACGGGCCATATCTAAATCTCATTATGGTACTTGTGGTGGTAACTTTAGTATAATGGCCATTGCAAAGTGTATTTAATGCATGGGTTACTATTGGCCCACCATAGAACATGACTATTGCAATTATATCAAGAAATGTCAGAAATATCAACAACATGCTAATTTAACTCATGTGCCACCACAAGAATTACAACCTATTAAAATTTTATCTCTTTTAACAATGGGGTTTTGACTTTATTGGTACAATATCACCTCCTTCCTTAGGATAATACATATTTATCATCACTGCCACTGAATAATTTATAAATTGGATCGAAGCAATTCCTCTGATCAACATGATAGGACCTCGAATTTTAGAGTTTATAATCCAATATATCATCTATCATTTTGGTATTCCCTTAAAAATAATCTCTAACAATGGTAAGTATTTCAAAAATAGGGATGTTCAAGCACTTTACAAAAAATATAATATTCAACATAGCATCTTGACTCCTTACTACCCACAAGAAAATGGATAAGCTAGGCATTCAATAAGACATTGATCACTATTCTAAAGAAATTAATCAACAAAAATTATTGAAACTATCATACTCAAATTTCCTTGAAATTATGGGTTTATTGAATGAGCATTTGCACGTCTACTAGGGCAACACCATTCTCATTAGTCTACAGTGTTGAGGCAATCATACCTCTTGAGCTTGAGATCCCCTCACTATGCATTTAATTACAATAATTCATAGATGATGATACTGCTAGACAAGCACGTCTTGACCAACTCACTGAAGAACACAAGCTTATACTGAGAGGGGGGGGTGAACAGTATAAGACCTCTTTTTACTTTCTCTATTTAACTTCAACTTCGCAAAGCAATGAACCAATAGCAATATCAAAGCAATGCATAAAGCAACACACAATGAGACACCAATTTTAACGTTGTTCACCCAACATGGGCTACCTCCACAAAACTTTTCTCTAAAAAGAGTTCTCAAAGTTCTTTGGGAATCCTTCCCAATTACAATGTTTATGAGCCTCATCCCAAAGGATAAAACTTCCCCTACTCAAGTATTTATGAGCCTCTGCCCAAAGGAGAATCCTTCCCCTCATGAATTTATGAGCCTCCTGCCCAAAGGAGAATCCTTACCCTCCTCACGAATTTATGAGCCTCCTGTCCAAAGGAGAATCCTTCCCCTCAGCTCTAGAAATGATATTTCAGAAGATCACCTGTCTCTTATTCCTCTAGCATGTGGAAATCCTTTCCACATAAGACCTCTTGTCCTCAATGCTCATCCTCAAGAGACCTCTGTCCTCACTGATCACCTCCATAGCAACTCATCAACCTGTACTAAACACAGTCAGTTAGTCCAGTACAAGTCTTCCTCACTCTGTCAGATCTGTCCCAAGATCAACTCATAAAGCTTGAACAAATCAATCTCTCGCTACACACAAGCCTTCTAAAAGACTTGTCAAAAGCGTCCTCAGGTTCTTCTCAAAGAACCACTTCAACTCTGTCCTTAAGTCCTCTGCTAGGACCTATCCAAATCAGCTCACAAGTCCTCCCTAGAACTTGTCCAAATCAGCTCACAAGTCCTCACTAGAACCTGTCCAAATCAGCTCACAAGTCCTCACTAGAACCTTCCCAATTCAGCTCACAAGTCCTCACTAGAACCTGTCCAAATCAGCTCACAAGTCTTCACTAGAACCTGTCCAAATCAGCTCACAATTTCATCAAGAAAAACTTGCTTAGCATGAACCCACAAAGAGAATTTTTAGAGACCCAATGTGATTCATCAACCTCATAGAAGCATAAAGAGAATTGTTAGAGACTCAATATGTTCTATACTTAACTCCCAATCTCAATCTCAAATCTCATAGAAACATAAAGAGAATTGTTAGAGACTCAATATGTTCTATACTTAACTCCCAATCTCAATATCAACTCAATATCAATCTCAAAAGAATAAGATAGATGTAGTATGCTTTTCTCAAGAACATGAAACATAACCCAACAATTACCAACCATGCAATATCTCATATAAAAATGATACTCATGTTCTTTCCACAACCAATATCTTTTCTTAACCAATTAGGGCTTTAACAACAATGCTTATAGACAAGGTTTAACCAACATCATTCAACTCAACATTAACCTTGAAGCATTCAACCAATCACTACATGAAAAGGAAACTAGTAGACATCATTTTCCCTCCAAAGGTATTTGAACAAAACAACCACCAACATAAATCACCAATGCAAAGAATAACTT
Organism: Wollemia nobilis; assembly: GCA_028583015.1. Lineage (NCBI taxonomy): Eukaryota > Viridiplantae > Streptophyta > Pinopsida > Araucariales > Araucariaceae > Wollemia > Wollemia nobilis. The sequence continues at coordinate 4,410,466 of JAQPPZ010002819.1, forward strand.
GCTCAAATCAATCTCAATGGAGTAAGCCCAAATCATGTATCAAGTAAAGAATTAACTTGATCAAAACAACCTCTATGGAAGAAACTCAACCATCAATCTCAAAACAGCCAACTAAGGGTTTCACCATCTCAATGCAAGTAGCAAGACTTACTAACATAAACCCTAGTGCAAAATGCTTCCTCTTCCTCAACCAGAATTATGCATTCACCCAAAAAACTCATCAATGATTTTAATGCATAAACAATCTTCAATATCCAGAAAATGGAATTACACCAACAAGAATACCTAGTAGACAACCTTTTCACTCCAAAATCAATTTCAGAAAATACACCATCAACAATATACATGGAAGAAGTTGACCATACCTTTGTTTGAAGAAGAAGAGAATAGTTCTTCAACCTATTACCAACACCACCCTCAACTTTGCCACCAAGTTAGGGTTAGATCATAAAAGTAACCTTTAGTTTCCTCTTTCAAGGAAGCCACTTTCTGTTCCAACTCTCTACACTCAAGAACCTTAGACTCTAAGTTATCCTTAAGTTTCTGTGTCTTAGCTATAGAGAAGTCAAGACTTTCTATAAGCTCATCTCTCTCAATACAACATTCATCCAATTTATCATTGAGTCTAGCATTCTTCTTTCTTTCCTTTTTCAAAGCACTAAGAGCACTAACAAGTTCAACTTCAAGATCTACTTCACCATCCTCTATAACTTCCTCTATTTGTTTGCCTTTTGAAACATCAATGACTTTTTTAGATTTCTTATCACTATAGGTGCTACCCTTTTCTAAAGCCATACAAAGATCTTCCTTACAATTTTCCGAAGCATCCTCATACATAGTATAACTAGAAATCAATCCATCATTTGTGCAATCATCCTCAAGATGTCCAAAATTTCCACATCTAAAACACGGTATATTTGCCAAGATAAAGTTGGTCAAATAAAGAGTCTAAAACTTCTATGAATGATCATGTACATACATTATTTCAGTATGCATTCATATCATCATCCACATATACATTGCCAAATCCAAATAAAAACAAAAAAAACTGAAAAAAATATTACAAAAACAAATGATAAAGCTAGAACCACTTACCTTCATCACTTGTCCACCAAATCTAGCTATAGTTCCAACTCCCTATGTTACCATCATCTCTCACTCTTCTTCACTCTCAAATGCACACTCCAAACTCTCAAACATTGTAATGTTACCTCAAGTCAACACCATGAATTCAAATTATTTTCTCATATCATCATCAATTCAAGTGAACCTTATACCTAGTAATTTACTCTAGTCACCTGGTAGTTGCAATGATTGGTCATCCATACAATTTGGTAGGATGAGCATCTCACCATAAATACACTTATTCAAAAATCATCAAATCAACACACTATTGCATCCAACAACATCTATCCCATCATGATAATCAACACAAAATCAATTGGGTCCCTCATTTCTCGAGTGAGACTGTGTTCAAGCTAATTTGCCCAAGGTTGTCATTGACACCCTCTTTGTGGGGTTACAAACACAAAAAAATATTACTTCATCATTTTGCATTAAGGAATTTGATATAGTCACTAGGACAATGAGCTCCTAGGGTGATTGGTTCCTCTACTTCATCATTTTGCATTAAGGAATTTGATACAGTCACTAGGATAGCGAGCTCCTAGGGTGATTGGTTTCTTCATAATTTTTGCATTTCAATGATACCAAAAGGTTAATTTGTAATAGCATAAAACCACTCCAATATTGGGCTAACCAAATTGATCTTTGAATTATAACATCTACATACATCACAAACATTCACATTTTTTCAATTGGCTCATGGATTTCATTCTTCACTCATTCACCAATTGAGATGGTAAGCTAAAACCACAAAATTTTCAAAATCTTCTTTCACACTGAGGAAAGAGTCCATTCCATAAAAATAGATGTCTCTTGTTTTTCCACTACAATATATCCTACACAAAGTGATACAAAAAGGGACATCTATAGACACCAAATCCTAGCCATTCATCATTCATTTATTATCGACAAATCCTAATTGTTCATATATTTATATATATACATATATATAATCGAATTTCCTCTATGGTGGAATACCTGGCAAATATTCGAGGAATACATACTTAAATTCATTTAACATTAGATACTATTGGAAAAGGCCTAAAATGGACTCAGTTATTTCTTCTTATTTATACAATCCCAAAAAATATGCACCTAAGCTATTGCATCATTATGCCAAATATTAAAGCAATAAAGTCCACGAACAAATGAATTTAACAAGAATGTGAAGGTTTCTTTTATTAAATATTTGAAAATCTTAGTTACAAGTAGGTCCGTCTTAGGGATACGAAAATATTGATACAATGAACACAATTTTTTGAATCCCCTAAATGGGTTTGGTGCAATCCATAGGATTTCTAGATTCGACACGAAGTGCTCAAGGCCTATGGATGCCTTATTCTCACTTGCTTGAGGAATTGGATGCCAAGAATGCTTGGAAGATATTAAGAACTCGAGATCTGCATTCAAGAAACAAAATAGCATGATTAGAAGCATATGAGGCCTCTCATGATGAGGCTCTTGTTGAATATTTATAAAGATTATGATAAATATGCAAAGAAAGCATAAATACTGATAAAGGTAATCATAAAATCTCTAAATTATGACAAACCATGCTAGGAAAACAGTAAATCTAGCTAATCTGATGCATAATTTATAATTAAAACAAGAAATAGATCTAATCTAAGAAGATAAATGCAAATTATAAAATATGATAAAATAAGATAAATCTACCTCAAATCTATCAAATTAACCCTACAAATGTGCAAATGAAGGTTAATCAAAGCTAGATCTAACTAATTGCATGCATGAAATTGAAATCCTATGACTAAATAGATGAAAATAAGCTTCAAAAACTAGCTGCAGGTTTCAAATATAGCTGGCTCTGTTAGCCATGGTTGACAGCTGCAACTGAGGTGAAAATCCATTTTCTCTTACAATCAGGGCTTAAAATTGCTAATTCCTCTGAGAAATTAATGATCAAGGGTCTCCTCTTTGTTCTAGAATAGATTGGTGATGAAGTTCACTCAAATTTGCAATGAAAGTGATTCAATTGGTAAATATTTATTCTCAAGCTCGTAGGATCTTCATTACTCCACATGCAGTAATAATTCTCCAAATTGGTAGCATGTAGACACTCCTTAAAGGATGTATGTTGCTCTCAAATTTGGTAGGTCTTCGATGTATTCACTTGAACTCTCCTAGAATTTCTCCCCAATTTGGAATGGGGTCTTATAGCACTCTCATCTCATCATATTAGCTTCCATGAGAAGCCAAGATCAAGAACTGGGACGTTGGAGTAGTTGGAATGAAGAATAAAGAAGCTTACTCACTTAAAACCTTCTGAAATCCATTACCATCGCCATTGTAACTGATTTTGGCTTGGCTCAAGAGTGCAAGATAGTTGTAAATCTAGTCACAGCTCTTAATCATAGCTATAATATTATATATGAGTGTCAACCATGGCTAAGATATTAGCTACAGGTGTCACCCATGGCTAATATTGAGTAGGCCAAAGATGCCTAAATTGAGTGGTTGGAACCACTGCTTTGCCTTGGAAATGTCTAAGATTATTCATATGGTTTGCAAGGATGCCCATATTAGTAGTCTCCTAAACATGATGTATTTTAGGTGTCTATAAAGTCCCATTTTGGGATGCGTAGTGGGAATACAATGCTGAGAAAAAATAGACTACCTAAAGCCATGTTGTAGGTTGAATGATAAGCATTGATCTGATCAACATTAGATGCCCAGTATTGCAAAAGGATGCACATCCTAGAATCATTGCTTCTAATAGGATGGAAGGCTAATTTAAAAAGCTTTCACATGTCCACAATGATCGGGTAGCTAGTGCTACGCTTGTTCTGATAGGTGGAGAGCTTCAACCTTAACTGTCATATTTGCTTTTTGCCCCAAAAAAGGGTAAGCTTATGATAGTTGTTGGCAATGATTCATAAGATGAACATAATTTACAAGATCGAGTTATCCTTTGTTAAATTTTATTATGATTATTGATATTATGACTACCTCCTTAAGTGACGAGTAGATGAGGGAAGGACAATTAATAAAGCGATGAGTCGCTTGACCAAGATGAATAATTTGAATGATTTAATACTTTTGCATTTTGTTATGTGGCAAGGCCTAATTTAGCCATAATTTCAACCATTAAAAGTAATTATACATCTCTATCCCACGGAGTAGTCCGGCCACAATGGCCTTCTTAGGAAATCAAGATGATAGCAATTCCAATTAGGCTTATGTTGAATCACTATGGTCGATGATTTGCTGAAAATGTCATAGAAGAAATGAAATGAACACTTCATTCTCATGGGGCATTCTGACCATCATGGCCTTATTTGGGATTGAAGTGAAATCATTTCAATTCAAAAATGACTAATTTTACCCAAATGACCTTATGGTAATTTACTCATCTTTCTAGATTGCATGGAAAGGCAAGTCACTGCAACCACCAAGTGTGTAGAATAAATGACTGAATACAAGGCACATTTAAATTTTGATTTATATTATGTTTATTGTTATTTTGCAATTTTTGAGGTTTTTGAACAAATGAATATTTTCAATTTTATATTTTAAAACTCCTCGTGGTGAAATTTTTAGGGCATTTATTATTTTCTACTAGTTGCGGTTGTCAGCCATAGCTAGTTTTGTCAAATTTATTAGCCACGTCTGACACCTACTATCGGTAAAATCTAATTTTGTGCCCATAGCTTCTAGTGTGGTTGAGCACTAAACTAGAAATATAAAAGAAAATTTTGGTATTTTGAATTTCATTATTTCTAGTTTGCTAGTGTGACAGTGAGAGCTCTGAGAGGTGAGATAACACTTTTGATCTCAAACTCTACAGAAAATCAGAATAAAACCTAATAGCAGCCTAACCTGAAGCTTTGATGAGTGACATATTTGGTTCTTCTAAGGTAGCATCACAGTCTCTCAGACTTGAATTTACCCAATGTAAAATGAATCACATTAATTAATGGGTTAAATTGAACTTCACTAAATTGTTGGTAACAAACCTCACCCTAGTTAGGATTAGTCTAGGCTAGCTTAGAGGGTGGGTAATTAATTTTTTTGGGTTGTATATGGCATGAATTGACCTCGAACGAGGTCATTCTCATAGTCATGGGTGGTAGCCATGGATTCCAATTGACCAATTTGGGGTCATGATTGACTTCAAATGTCAACGATAAAAACTTATATCATTGATGTTGGCCACAGATAGCAATCACGACTACGACAGTAACCACGACTAAGTAACGTTAGCAAAATTTTTTAATTTTTTTATTTTTTTGCTGTTTGACTTGATTAATTGTTTATTTTTTATTTTTGTAGGTGCAAATTTTGATTTTTTGGAAGTGTTTTGAATTTGTTTGGATTTTTTAAGTATATTTTAATTATTTTTATGATTTTGTTCATTTTTGCATTATTTACTTTAGACCTTGACTGCTAGAGTACAAGATTTGGATCTCCTTCACGAGCTCCTACCTGAGCTAGATCAGACAAACTTGGATTGGTTTGTGACCATCGATATTGGTTATGTGTTGTGGTTACCATCGATTTGGGTCGACCATGCCTACATGACTGCATTGGCTTGATGTTGGGATGTGCAGACCAACACCTTCCATATTCCTACAAGGGAGATGATTATCACCTTGTAGGATGTCTACCGCATCTTCCACATACCTATTGATGGAGAGGCCATCACTTCTTCACCTAACGAGGTGAAGCCTACAATATTTCAATGGATTTTTTGCACTAGGAGGGATGAGGTGATGGAGGATTCTAATCATGGTGGGGTTCCCATCGAGCACTATTATTGGGAGCAGGTATTAATACGACGATAGGCTGTACTGATGCACATCATCATGCATGTTGTGATACTGAACACTTCAAGAGTGGGGTTCCCTTGGAAACTTCTAACTTGAGTATAGGACTTGCTAGCCAACATAATGGTGCAACCATTGATTCTCTCCTAGGGGAGTGCTCTCCTCGCTCAACTTTATGATGAGATTTATCACATCACTTAGCGGAGGATAGTAGTAGTAGTGTGTATCCTATTGCTATAGATTTTGGCATGGGAGCACATTTGTATAGACCATCCTGGAGGGCTTCCCTTACATATTGGCATGATAGTACATGATTGATAGTGCTATGGAGCATGCTGGCCTCAAGGAATAGAGACCTACAAGAGTAGATCTCATGTAGGAGGCCTCCAGAAATACATGGACTAAATAATAGGGTTGTAGGTAGGGTAGGTTATATGGCACCCTTATATGGACTACCCAGCATGGGAGGAGGTGGACCACTACATGATGTGAGTGGGATGTGATAGATGGATCATCGGGTGTAAAGCCTAGTGTGTGAGAGTTCTTCCACCTTTCGCATGTCTCTAGATATTTTAGGATATGTCAATATATCCCAAAGGATACAATCCTCTACCACCACCTTAAGGTGGAGGCTCAGTTAGCATGGCCTTGGTTGACCCCATTGGATGATGAGGATGATGACTTCCAAGACTCGAGGTTAGCCAACACAGGCATTAAAATAGACTATGATACCTAGTGGACTACCAAGATATGGTAGGGTAGTAGTCCTTTAGGCTAATTTGGATATGGGGAGGGTAAAAAGGTAGTAGGCGGTGATCTTGAGGGGTGATGAGTTTTCTATAGGATCGAGGGTGGATGGGGCTAGGCTACTATAGTAGAGGAGGAGGCCTAGGATGAGAAGGGTGAGGAGGAGCCAAATGATGATGTGTCCCAGCTTAGGACCTATGTGGATAGCCTACAAACCCAGCTATATAAAGCACATACATAAATATTAGAGAGGGATACCTCTATTACTACATTGTAGGCTCATATGGATGCTCTACAGGATCATCTAGTAGTGGGATAGATACAGTGGTGATGCTACCATTAGGAGAGGGCAACTTTATAGGTATAGATTACTACAGCTAACATAGAGATAGATAATATCACTAGGAAACATGATCTTCTCTAGTCTTAGTTGGACTTTAGGACTGTAGAGCGAGACCTACTCAAGATAGTGAGGGGAGATCCCTCAACCTCTCAAGATACTCTTATAGCTCCAACTATACAGGGGATAGTAGGGTTAGAAATGGTTGTAGAGATTAGGAGACTACATACTATTATATTAGATGATATTAGGTGGTATGCTTTAGATGCAATGCACATAGATCTACTTGAGGGTAAGATTAGACTACAGTGTGACGTAATTTTTGATAGATCCAAAGCATCTGCATCTCAAAGTACCAAGAGGAGTGAGACAGGGAAGTCAACAGCATGACCTAGTCACATGATAGGTGGTAGGTTAGATATTTCCATAAGTACCAGCTTGAGGTACACTCGCAGAGAGGATGGATATGCTGGTAGAGGTGATTCAAGGGGTGCAAGATCAATTTAGTACAAATTTTGAGATATATGTACCATTTTTGAGTGTAAGGTATGAGGACCTACGCAACTATAGCCTACAAGTATTTTTGATACATCTCTCTATGTACTTTGACATACACACATATATATGATATTATATTTTATGACTCATTACATGTGTATTATGTGTTTGATTTTATGTTCATGTGATGCACTATGTATGCAATGTTTAGATGATTTGATTAGATGTTATATGATGTGATGTATTGATGACATGCATTAGCTAGATGATTTATGTATGGTGATATGCTATTATCTTATATTTATAAACGAACTACTTATGTATGCATATATGAATGTAATTCCGGATGTTAAATACATGTTTAATTTTGATTTAATTGTATGCATCTAATTTATGTTGTTATGATATGATGAATTCAATGTATGTAATGCATTATTTACATGATGATGATCTAATGTAAATTAACCTGTATGCTTTAATCACTTAAAATATAAGGGATAAATGTAATATGAGTTTAAAAATATAATGTATGACACCCCATAATGTATAAAAATCATGAATGAAAATGTTAAATCTTATCATAATAATTAATCACTTATCATCCATATATGAAATGATGAGTTTGAAATGTATGGTTTTTCCTTATAAACTTATGTAGATTAAAAGATATGTACAAAATAGGTAGTGGCCATCTAAATATCATTGTTGATATCCATTTGGCATCTATCCTATCCCATGAACACCATTTAATAATAAAAGTTCACAAAGAAAGTTGATGCTTGATTGATTAAAATAATTTGTTGCTATTAGGGGATTTTTGAGGTTTGCCACGAGACTTAAACACCTTAGTTGACTCATCAAAATTTGTATAATGACTATACTAGACTCCATAAATATATTTTTTTTGTTATGAAAGACCAATATATTCATTATCCCTGTGTGTGCAAATGAATATATTATATGAGACATAATACAAGCCACCTAAATCTAGCTCATTTGTAAATTGCTTAGACCTACCCTAATGTCAGGCGAGATTCATTCAGCCCATTGTTGTATTGGGGATCACTCTATGGTTTCAAGTAGTTATAATTCTAGGTATTCAATCCCTTCATTCCCTTATTTTATTTTGATTTATTGGGATACTTGTTCATGCTTAGTGATGATAATCATTATTTATTTTGTATTTTTATTTTTCTTTTGTTTTTAGCAAGAGATTTGATTTGATTTTGGGATTTTGCTCGTTTTTGTAAGCAAGGTATTTCTTGGGTAGGGGGAGCTTGTCCTTTTGCCAATGATCAACACTCTAGACCATGTGCATCATAGAATGATAAAGTAAAATATTTTTCTTAAGGTGACTAGGACCACTTTGTAGTGTTCATCTTTCCTTGTCCTAATTAGGATTTATTAATGTAGTTAATTAGTGATAGGATTTTAAAATATGCAAGGTACTATCAAAACTAGACCTTATACCCAAAAGCAAAGCAAAATTTCTACACATTCTGATAAGATCACTAGGTATGGCTGAATGATAAAAAAACCCTAGTATATTTCTCATAGCAATAGGAGGGGTTGTGTTGAAAAACAACATTACTCACAAGGGTGATGGATGGCTGATGATGAATAGATGCATGAGTAAAATACAAACATGGTGTCATTTGTAATATTTCAAAGACAACCTATACTAATGCAAGTGCGATGGATGGAAATGCCTAATACAATGCGAGTAAATGAATGCAAGTGTAAAATGAAATGCGTGATGCAAATATTTTTGTATTTTTGTGTTTTAAATTATTTTTGCAATTTCTTGCTTTTTGATTTTTATGGATTTTGAATTTTTCCATGTTTTCTGATGTTTTGAATTATGTGTGGAATGCCTTAAGATAAATTATGCTGAGAGATTTAGTCTCTTCAACGCCTTCAAGTGATGTTAGGCGATATATTCCAGGTCCTATCTTCTTTGAGATGATATATGGACCTAACCAGTTGGTCATAAATTGATCTTGTAAGTGCAGCGACAGGTTTGAGTTATTTTGGTTTTCTTTTAGTACAAGATCACCAACTTTAAAGTCTCTCAGATGGAATTTATTATTGTAAGCTTACTTTAAACAAACCTTATAAACATAGATATGCTCAAGGGCATTCACGCGATGTTCATCAAGAAGCGTCAGTTGGTTAAGGTAAGCTTACCATGTAGTGTCGTCATCAACAAACTCTTTCAATGTGATGCACAAGATTGGAATTTCCAACTCTAAGGGCATAATGGAATCAATGCCATTTACTAGTGAGAATGGGGTTGCCCTAGTGGGCATCCGTATACTAGTCCTATAAGCCCATAATGCAAGGGGTAGTTGTATATGCTAATATTTATGATTCTCTTGAACCCTATTTTTCAAGATAGCTGCCACTATCTTATTTGAAGCTTCAGCTTTACCGTTTGCTTGCAAATAGTATGGAGTCAAAAAACTATGTTGTATACTGTTCTTGGCCATTAAAGCCCTTACACTTATATTTTTAAACAATGTTCCATTATCCGATATGATCTTGTATGGTATCCCAAAATGGCTTATGATATTGTGGAGTATGTACTCCACAATACGTTCTCGTATTGTCATTTTCAAAGGATTTTCTTCCACCCATTTTTTAAAATACTCAGTGGCCATTATGATAACTATATGTCATCCTAATTATGGAGGAGGGATCTTACCAATTAAATCAAAACCCCACTGATAAAATGGTCAAGCTGCTTGATTGGGATATAAGGCCTACAATGGCAAGTGTGTAATATTAGCATGATGTTGAAATTTAACACATTTCTTAATATACGTGGTGCAATCCTTCTCCATAGTGGGCCAATAATAACCCATTCAAAGGATGCACTTGATGATGGCCATGTTACTAAAATTTCCACCACATGTACTGTCATGAGCTTGTGAGATTGACCAAGTTGATTCTTGAGGCTCAAGAGAACAAAGAAGAATTCCATCATAGCTTCGATGGTACAAGATGTCTCCTAACAAGATATACTTTGTCATATTCTATTTGAATGTGCACTTTGCAGCATGCAACAATCCTTGTAGGATTAAACTAATTTTAAGGAAGTCATGTAATCGTGATATCCAATCCTCGATTGATAAGATGACATTTTCCATTTGTGAATCGATATTCATGAATGCAAACTGGGATATAACCTTGTGGTGAATGGTGGTGTCATTTCCCATAAGACCCTACGAGATAAAAGACCCCCAAGGTATCTTCTTAAGGAAGTCTTTGGCTTTATAGAACCACTCATGATTTGGTTCTATATGAATTATGTTTACTGATTCTTTATTATCAAGACCTCACACTGCATCGTGGATTGTGAGAGCATATTCACATGAATGGTAGTGTAATCAGTAGATAGATTTTTAGGGATCAAGGATCCCAAAGACACCATAGTGTCTGTGAATATTTTTGAAATATGAGGGATTGCCTTGATGTCATACCACTCTATCTAGGCTAGATAAGTTTCAACAAGATCCTTGTGAGCTTTCAGGATAGGACACCCACATTGAAATAGTCCCTTAACGTAGTTAAAAATGATAAGGGAGTCACCAAATATGTTTAACCTTTTAATCTTCATGGTTATTGTTGTTTAGAGACCCAAGATTAGGGCCTCGTATTCAAAGTTGTTATTGGCATAGGGAAAATATAGTTTAAACAACAAGGGAACTAGAGCATGTTGTGTCATGAAAAATATAATTCCTGCACCACCCCCTTGCTCACACTTCAAACCGTCAAAGAAAAAAGTCATGTCAACCTTGTTATCTGGTTCTTTGGGTTCATGTGACTCCAATAATACAAATAATGCATCGTCAAGAAGCTCTATGACAAGAAGCTTACTATCTTTGAGAGGTGCCTCTACTAGTTGATCAACTATGACCTATTCCTTGATGGAATTTTGGCTGATGAATTCCAAGTCAAATTTTATCAATAGCATGATCCACTTTACAGTATGTGTATTATGATATATATTTCTCATCATTTACTACAAAGGATTTTGTTTTGATATCACATACATTGTATGACTCAACATGTAGTGGCACAACTTTTTAGTTGCAAAAGCTACTGCTAAACACAAATTTTCTACGTATGCTTACCCTATCTCATAACTCACCAAGGTGCAATTGATATAATATATCACTTGCTCTTTGTCTTGCATGTTATTTTGAGCTAACATGGCTCCTAGTGAAAAGTTAGTAGCCGATATATAAAGTAGGAATGAAACACCTGGCCTTGGTGGAGCTATTACTAGTGGTGTTGCCAGGTATTACTTGATTTCAAAAAATGTCACTTGATAGTCCTCATCCAAATTGAATGGGACACCTTGTGTAGCAGCCAATTCAAGGATCACCATTTATCCAATAATTGTGTGATGAATTACTTTATGAATGCTACTTTGCCCTGCATGATTCTTAGCTCTTTGATATTGGTGGGAGGATGCATTTCTAGTATGGCCTTGACCTTTGCTAGGTAAACTTCAATCCCCCATTTAGAAATGATGAATCCCAAGAGTTTTCCTCATGTTACATCAAAGGTGCATTTCTTGGGATTCAACCTGATATTGTGCTCTATCAGATGATCAAATACCTTCTTGAGAAACTCAGCATGCTCTTCATGCAGTAATAACTTCATCAATAAGTTATCAATATAATCCTCTAGAATTTTGTGCATGTAGTTATGAAATATGTATGTCATGGCTCACTAATATGTGGTACCAGTATTTTTAATACCGAATGGCATAACCTTATAACAAAATATTCCCCATGGTTTTGTGAACACAATTTTGTGTTGGTCTTCAGGTTTAATATGAATTTGATTATGACCAAAAAAATCATCCATAAGGGAAAGCATCTCATGACCTTTATTTGCATCTATAAGAGCATATATATTGGGTAATGAGAATGAATCCTTTGGTGTTACCTTATTGAGGTCTCTAAAATCCGTACAAATACAGATTCTTCCATCTGATTTTCCTATAGGTACCATGTTTGATACCCATCCTAGATAGTCAATGGAGATGATAAAATCTATATCCAATAGCTTTTTAAACTCATATTTAACAATTAAAGCAATGGTTGGATGCATTTTCTTGATATTTTTCTTGACTAGATTTTTAGAGGGATCTAATGAAAGGTTATGAGTAACCAGTTTTGGATCTAGACCTGATATTTCCTTGTACATCCAAGAAAATATATCAAGTCTCTCTTTTAGTAGAGGGATGAGGTTGGCACACTCATTAGGATATAGGCTCTCTCCAAATTTAACCTTCTTAGGATTACTGGGATCATCACTGATATCCACATCAAAGGTTTCCTCTACTAACATGTGTGATCCCTCCTCAAGCTGGTGAGGTGTAGGGATCAGGTGGATGTCATCCATTGTGTTTAAATGTTCCACATTAGAATTATCCTCAGTGTAATAAACATCATGTGTGTAGTCTGGTGCAAAGTGAAATGGTTGCAACATTTCTTCGTTAGGGAATAAATATTTAGGATCTAGAGGTGAATCAGTGTGATTCCAATCAATAGCATCTAGATTAAGACACCATGGTTTGTAATGATCTACTAGATTTTAGAGTGGAGTGGTCAAATCAACGGAGATCATATTGATAGAATGAGTTAGATTTCCAAGACCATGTGTGTGCATATCTACATTACTAATGTAGCTCTCATACCCAAGATGTGAATCTGGGGGTATGGGGATATCATGATTCGATCTATGGATAGACTGGACAATGGGATCATTTGGCTCAAGGAGATATCAAAATGTAGGTGGATCAAGGAAGACTATGTGATAAACTTCATCTGGATTAGACGATCTTCCCCTGAGGTGAGGGCCAATATAGACTCTTCGATACATATCATCAATGTCAAATGGTTCATGGTGATGTCATAAATACTAAGGCTTGAGGTAGGTCATCTTGGTCTCATCTTCATAGTCACTATCATCAATGATGTACCCATAATTCATTCCTACTAGCTCCATGAGTAACTAATGACGTAAATGTTGAGGGCCTAAGTAAGCCAACTTAGTCTCATCCTCATATTGTTTATTGTTTGAGGACTCCTCATCATCATCTATTCCAGAATCACATTAACCCATATCTTTTAGAAATGGATTCTACCCTAAATTTCTCAAGAGCAAATTTTGATTCAATGCCTACTATTAGGTCCAAATTTTGAATTTGCATGCCAGTGTCATCGACATCTTCATGGTTTTTGATGACCATGTTGGTTCTCAGAATATCCTCTAGATTAACCTCCATCACAATGTTGTCATGATATAATTTAGGTGGTTTAATAGCAACCATGGTCACTTTCTAGTTACCCCTTAATGACGAGAGGGGTTAGGATGATAGGGGTTCCAATACACATCATTCCCTAAACTAAGATTCATGTGACCAAGAGATGCTACTAGAAGTCCATCTTGACCTCTAATATTATAGCCTAACCCGAAATGATTAGTTGGAAATTTATACTATGGTTCATAGAGAGTTTTGCATCCTTGCTCAAATAGACTGAGGCCATAACCATGCCAATGGTAACATTTAAAATATCACAAGGTGAAATCTATGTTGGACATATAATGAACATTCACAGTGAATGTTTCATCATCATCTTTGTCTATGGGCGTACGATTTATAATTTAATCAAGCCCTCCATAGATGAAGTTGATTTGATTGGATGGTACCCCCAATGGCACCATTGTCCCTATAGGAAATCGTTGGGCTTGAGGTCTGCCCATGTCTTTTGAATTTTTGATAAAAATTGTAAATGTCATATTCTACACTATGTATTCTACTAACCCAAGATTAACCAAGTGAATGGTCACTTGCGGTGTAGATGACCTAGCTAAAGAAACAAGCAAGGTAGGATGTTGTACCTCCTTGACTTCATTTTGCATGTCTCCCTCATCCATGCAATTAGAGACTTTATTAGTTACCACCTTGGGCATTTCTTTTGACTCTTTCTTGCCCATTACTACCTTGATATTATGGTCATTTCTAAGTATTGTCGATGTTGTAATCTTTGCAAAAGCTATTATTGTATGCGCATATGGTCATGATGCTTATGTCGAAGGTCCAACACACACTTCCTTTGATTTGCTTTTTGGATGTTTTACAGGTAATGTTGGTTTTATATCCAGATGTGTTGAAGGGATTATAAAATCGTTAGGTAAATATATTTGATTTATATATTTGAATGGCTCCTCATCAGAAGGAACCATGTGCACTTGACCCTCATGTATTTACTTGATACATTGATGTAGTATTGAAGGTACACATCACATATCTCTTATCAAAGGTCTACCTAAGAGGATGGTATACTACATTATACCTTCCAACATGTGACACATCACCGGGATGCTCTTCAATCCTACCTGAATAGGTAGGACTATAGTGCTTACTATTGAGCACAATGCATCATTGAATGCTTGTAATATGAAGGTTGATGGCATGATATACGATTTTGGTAGTTTCAAATATGCTAAAGCCTTTGTTGTAATGATATTTATCGAAGACCCTATGTTGATCAATACCCGCTTGAAAGGTGTGTGGTTGACACACGTAATTATATGAAGTGGTGGGTTCACTTTAATAGTGGAGATTGTTTTGATTTTTGTTGGAAATTTTGAGTAGTTTTGTTGTCATTGATGTCAAGAGAGTATTGTTTCAATTTTATCATCATTAAGGACATCAAGTGGTTTTTCCAAAAGCAAGAAGGTATTAAAAAGGAATATGATATAATATTTATTTTTAATATTATATGCCTAAAAATGCCCAAAGGATGAATACCCAAGGAGAATCAAGTTTAATTAAATAATAATATTATATTATTTAATATTATCGAATAAATTGATGAGGTGAAGTAAACCGGGTCCAAGAGATTATTAAAATAATTTATTCTTGAAAAGACCCATGAACCAACTTGCAAAATATTTAAATTAATTTATTTAAATTAAAATATTTTAACCCATGGTTAAAATTTTAATTTAAATAAATAATGGATGGCAAAGGTTTTTAAATTTAATATTTAAAATCTAAATTCGATTTTCAAAATCGAATGATGGGCCGATGAGTTATGTGCAAATGAAAACATGTATAAAAAGGGAAATTGAATTCTCATTTTATTTTCCCTTAACCTAAGCTATTAAATGATGTGTTACGCTAATGTTAATTTGTGTGCTTCGTGTTTCAGAGAAGAGGTTTTCGTGCTTCAAAAAGGGAAGCCAAGGTATAGGTTTTGAAAAACATGCAAGTCAAAGGAGGTACCATCGACAATCATATATGGCACTTGAGGCCAAGCGAAAGTGTTGAGAGGGCATAGACGTGGGTTCAATTCACACCGTGTGTTTTGCAAGGGAAAACATTTTAGTTTTACATGCTAGAGGATAGAAGACATAAAGGACAAAATGTAAATCACGCACCTTGAGTTTTGTGTGGGCTCATAGCCCAACAGATTGCCTAGTGTTGGCTAGGGAGTTGAGGAAGCAAGGTTGTGAGTTCAAATTTTGCTAGAAATATTTTTGGGTAAAGTTAAAATAAAATGTATGCAATTTATGATTTGATTTTTCAAATGTTTTCGATATACAAAAATTTACTTTAAATGTTGCATGAAATTCCTATAGTTGCTATGGTTGGGAGCTCCTTGTGTTCTTCCTCCACTAGGGGTGCCTTCAAATTCTGTTTATATATTTCCTTATCTATTAAAGGCTTTTTAGAAGCACCAGTAGCTTTGGATATGGGAGGTGGTGCAGATATGGATGGCTCACCTCACATTGATTTAATTTTGCTTCCTGGCTATGTGGTTGGGGATGAATGCCCTATATACAAGTGTGTTTATGGTAGGATAAAATCCCTTGGAAAGTTGACTTGATGCACATACTTGAATGGCTCTTCATCGGATGGAACCATATGAAATTATACCTCGTGCACATACTTGATGCATTGGTGTAAGATTGAGGGCACACACTGCATGTCTCTAATACAAGGACACCCTAAAAGGATATTATATTATATCACCCCTTCTAACACATGATACATCATGGGTATGGTCTTATGTCCTACATTTATAGGTAAAATGACCATACCCAGTATGGAGCACAATGCATTGTTGAAAGCCCTGAGCATGTAGAAAGTCAAGATGATGTTGGACTTAGGGATATTCAAGTGCCCTATAGCCTTAGTGGTGATGATGTTGATAGATGAGCTTGTATAGATCAGAACCCACTTGAATGGAATATCATTTATTGTTGCAATAATATGTAAATGTGGATTCGAAGAGGCAGTAGGGACTACCTTAATTTTATGATCATAAAAATGAATCATAGCCTCTTGGAACTTCTGCACTTGCCCCACAAAATGTGTGAACACATTAGGATTTTGGGGTTGGAGCTTCATTGATCTTAGAATCTCCATTAAAATATCCTTGTGCCTAAGGGATTGTTGTATGAGCTCATATATGGATAGCTTAGCCAGATTTATTTATTTTTTTTATTCTAGTCTACTCCAAATAGCCACCATAGGTCTCTCTAGTGGACCTGGAGGTTACCCTATGCTTGTCTCTATCGAGGTGTAGATAAAATATTGATGGGAGCTACTAGAGGTTGCGGTTACCCATATCTTTGAATCTTGGTTGCCATATTAACCAAATCAACCATTCCTATGTACCCCTGAATGGGCGGCTCAACTTGGACCTGGTTGACCTAGACACCCTGATTCCTAGGGTCTTCGTTAATGGGCAATGGGTTTCAATATAACCCATATCCTTATTATCAAGAGCTAGCAAGTTTTCAACTTTTAGTTCTCCCTTTTCAATCATGTTTTGTACAACATTCTTGAATATGATGCAGTTCTCGATGTCATACCCTTGTATCCTATGGTATGGGTAGTATTTATCTTCCCTGTATCCCCTTGGCTTGGGATGGTTAGGATCCAAAAGTTGTATGTTAGGAAACCTTATCCTCTATACCTCATTCAAATGATTAAACACTAACTACATTGATTCGTTTAGAGGCATGTAGTAGTGAGGTGGCCTTCACTCTTTGTTCTGGCCTTGATTGTTCTTAGGGTCATATTTGGATGGCAGAGAGTGAGCTTGGTAATTATAGGGTTGTTTTCCATTTCCCTCATTTGGTGTGGCCAATACAACCTGATTAACTTGAGCAGGCTTAGCTTGCTTCTACTTGTTTTTGTTATTCTGATTGTTCTTGCTCCATTCTTTCTTGTTGCAGAGCTTAAGGTCTCCCTCATCAACCTTATGTCTTCAATATAGCTTGAGCCAAGGATTCTTTGAATAATTTGTATTGCTATAATTGCAAGAGTAGGGATATGTGTTTTACGTAGCTCTTTGTGAACATTCGTACAAGTTCCTCTATGGGGATGGAGAATGATAGTTTTTCCATGATTTTTCTCCACTTGTTCGTATAGTCCATCACTGACTCATCATAGTACTATTTCAAATTGGCCAAATTATATAGGTTTACCTTCTTCTTCGCTCTAAAGGAAAATCATTCAAGAAACGCATTCACCAGTTGCTTGAAATCAATGATGCTATTCTTGGAAAACTGGTTGAACCATTGTGTTTCCATGCTTGAGAACATTATGATAAATATCCTCAGCATCAGGGCATAATTCTTCTCAAGGTGGAAGCATGTGTTCATGAATTTGGTCATGTGTTCTTGCGCATCTCCTTCCCCCTTAAACTTCTCTAACCTAGGCATCTCAAAGTGCCTAGGATAAGCTAGACTCAGGACTAAGGGGCATAGAGGCTGGTTGTGAATCTTGCTTAGTGTCAACAATTGTCCACCTATGTCTTGCTTCTAAAGAGACTTGAATATTTCAATGAGCATGTGGTATACCTTTGAGGAAATAATATCATGTTCTTGAAGGTTAGCTCATGGTGGTAAAGGAGGTAGCCCTGTGTTGGTCCAATTTGGGTGTTTATACTCATCCCCTATAACAATGGATGGAGGTTCAAGATATGTTTGTTCCTGGTCTTCCATCCCTACCATTTTCTCATCGAATTGGGTTTGTTCAAGGTCCTGGTGTTGTTGATGTGGTGAGTTATGGTGAGCATGCTCATTTTATAGCCTAGTACTTCTCTCCTATGGATAATTGACAAATCTCTTATACCGGTATCCCTCACCACCTATGTGTGCATTTATCCAAGCCAGCCTCTCTGCTAGCTCTTCATGCTCAAATATTTCTTCTCTTGAGCATTGTTCTTGTAGGTGGCTCCTTTGCTATTCTTGCTCAAGAGCTTCTACGTATTTTATCTCAATGCGTAGTTCCTCTTCCAACTCACGTAAGCAATCATAGCAAATTGCTATTGAAGGCTCATGTCTTTCTAGCTTCATGCGAGGAGTTCTAGTACTTAGGCCCTTAGGGAAGGCTCCTGTTGTGTTCTTACCTTTGTCCACTAGGGTGACCTACTCTATGTACTGTGTTATAGGTTGAGTACCCTCATGATCTAAAGCAGTGTATGTGTTGAGGGGTCACATTGGAGATTCTCCTGGTTTAGTGGTGTGTCTAGTGGCTATGCTATGTAAACTTATTGAAGCAAAATGTTTAGTAGCAATACTTCTAGGAGTTGGTCTCGAGGGAACTCGATCCAAATCATCAAGTTGTTGGGTTATCCATGGCTGATCCCACAGAGTCTTGTTAGCACCAATGAGCTCATGGTTTAAAGGTATCCTCCCATCTGTAGGGAGGTTGTAAGATGTCCTAGGTCTACGACTAGGCATGGCCTAAATGTCTTATCCCTTAGTGGGATGATCTGTACTATGTGTGCCATGTAAGGTTTGGAGCCATGCACTCTTTTTGTGCCTATGTGATGAGGATGATATTGATGATTACTCACACCGATGTAATGATGAAGGTCTTACAGCCTCTGTATGTCTATGTGATGAGGGAGGTCAGGATGCCTCTGCATGTTGGTGTGAAGAGGGAGGTCATGATGCCCCCTCTTGTCTATGTGATGAGAGGCACCATGAAGACTCCTCATCCCTATGTGTCAAGGAGGTCCTTGAGGCCTCCTCATGTCTATGAGGTGAGGAACCAAGATGTGTATCTCTTATTGGGGTTTCTCATGGAGTTCCCCCAAGGGTTGAATTGTCACCCCTAAGACTTGCCAAATTTCATTATACTACACTATGGATGGGTGGATCCATTCTAGTGTGACTATGAGTGTGAGGAGAATTATTCCCCCCCTTAGTTTTGGACTAGGGGTGATTGCTCTATGTGTTCACCATTCTGATTATGCATTATCTTCTTGATTAGTTTCCAAATTACACAAACAAAACAAGAAAGTGTTTGATGAGGCCAAAAAAAGCCTCATTATTGCACAATATTTGACTACCATAGGATAATTTAATTGCCAAATAGTTGACTAAAATATACTATTTGTTAAGTGTTTGAATGATTTTATGTTAGGAATACTATATCTCTATTTTTTACTATTTTTAGCATTTTATGACTGATTTTGTTTGATTAAGTAGCAAGTAAAAACATGCATTTCAATTAATAAAATGTGGTATGATAATATCCATTAACTTCTCAATGGTTTTTGAATGTTTTCCTACCCTTCAACTTGTTTCAAATCCACATTGAAGCCAAAATTTTAGGACTGTCATAAATCTGAAAATCTGAAAAAAACAGCCATATAAAAATTAGCAAGCTGTCACTTTATAGGAACACCTTGAAGTTGTCAAGCAAAGCATGAGGATATGGATGGAATGAGTTTATAAGGACTACAGAAGACATATGACCTATTTATAAGCATTCCCACATGGTCTAAATAGGCAACAACATGGTATAATAGAGCAGGGACAATTGTGCAGCATTGTTGCACTATTTCAGCATGGTTACTTGGTGAATGAAGTGTATAAATTCAGTAGCAACTTGATGTACTCCTTCATGTTGATATTTGAATAATTTTTCCATGTTCTAATTTTTTTGAATTTGCAAGAAATGCCAATATTTTACAACTGTGCAGCAGATTTGGAAAATGTAGTAATTTACCATGTAAATTCTAGCAAGCTACCAATGAATGGCAAGGCATGGAATTCACACATAGAGAGAGATGAAGGCTATTGCGATCTGATATTGAGAGCTAACCCAGTTGAGAAATGTAGATGAAATAACTTGAAGAGCACATAGTTGTTCATTCCAAAGATCTTAGGAATGAGGAGACATCTTCAGAATGAGAAATACAATCTCTTCGAAATGAGTGGACATCTTTGGAATGAGAAATACAGTCTCTTCGAAATGAGCCACTTATATTCGAAATAAGAACAGAAAGTGCTTTTTGACTTGTTGACTGATTTTTGATGATGGAAAAAGGGAAATAAGGTTGAAAAGGTTAGATGAAAATATCTCCCTTCTGACTTTGTCATCCTTGTCGTCCAAAGCCACCATTCATGGAAAAGATCAATTTTGATCCTCTTCTAGGATAAACCCAAAAAAAATTGTAGCATAATATGAAGTTTTTTGCAAGAGAGAAATGAAATATTATAAAGTGGAGAAAGATGTGTGAGATATTTCTAGACTCCTCCCATGTACTCCCACCACTGAAGATTCTTTCTAAGGGCCAATTACTACTACTGCAACACAAATTGTCCATATTTGCATTTATTTTAGATCCAAAATTATTGGCAAATCACTCTAAAGTAGCACATAGGCTGATTTGAACATGGGATATGTTGTAAATATTTATATAAATAACACAGCTCCCTCCTTGGTTGAGCCATTTAGGAATTATAATAGAGAAGATTTTTCAATAGCAGCAATTAAGACTGTACAGTGATTTTCTATAACAGTTTTCAGCATGATTTGTCATCAATAAAAGTGCAGTTATTTTATCATTTTCTGTTCTGAATGTTAATTAGTTAAGGAGTGATTTTCACCTCCTTCTATATTAGGAAGTATGGGCCCACTTTCAAATCTAGAAGGAGGATTTTTATGGCAGGTTTTAATCTGTAATTTTGTTGCAGCAGAATTAACAGATTACTTGTCAAGTTTACTTTTCTTGTTTTAAGTTTGTATAATGTTATTTATGTTTTCTATTATGTTTGTGTATAGTATTTGTGTGTGTTTCAGCTGATAAATTGTATTAAGTATTTTTCCTTTGCTTTCCATGTTTTCCCTACTTTCTATTTTAGCAACTTTCCATTTGCAGCATATTTCATTTTGTTGTCAATTCCAGTTGCAGAAGCTTGACGACCTTTTGTGGCAGGACATTGACAGGTGTTTTTAGCATAAGTTTCATTTACAAGTATCATTTCAATTTTGCAAGTGTAATTTAGGATTTTATTTCAACAACATTTCAATTTAGCAATTTCAATTCTGTTATTTCAATTCTACAAAAGTAGATTAGATTTCAATTCAGCAATTTCAATTCATGCAATTGTAGTTAACTCTAATTTTCTAAACTTAGAATTAGTTTTTAGTTCTTGCAAGTTTCCATTTTGTACATTAGGTTTAGTGTGACACCAAAAGGCTAAACCAAATCTATCTCACCTAATAAATGCTTGATTTGAATGCCTAAATTGTACTCTGCCCTAGCCTTCTATCGTAGACATCCTTGGACACCACCCCAGATTGATAAGATCTTTGAGATTTAATGATTTTCTTAACGACAATGCATCAGTGTTTATCTCTTTTAAGGATTTGTGAGTTCCCTAAACTATTTGGTGTGTTTGGATTTTTTGTTGATCTTAACTTCTTATTTGTGTTTGGAATTAGAATGAGGGAACTCAATCAAAGTGAAAACTAGGAACGCTAGTACCAAACATGATTTCTAAAAATAGTCTAGGGTACACCACTTAAATCCCAGTGGGGGGTTCACCTAGATCTTCCACTATGAAATAGTGGGAGATAGTTTGAACACAAGTGACTTGTGCCAACTAAAAATGAGCTCTCTATTTTGTCTAAGGATATCTAGGGGGCAAGTCGATGGAAGGAGATGAATTCCAACATCATCGATATAAATTTTCGGTTGGTAATGAAATCCAACCTTACCAATGATATTGTTGAATGTGCAAGTGTGTGGGGTTATTTTTAAAATTTTAAATATAGAACGATGCATCAACCAATAGGAATGCTTTACACCACTACATTCTTAAAAAGAATATTTTGCTTTTAGAGAGATGCATATCTAATTTATTTTATATTATTTTCATGCAATGTACCTCCTACTTTGTGAATGAGCAGCCTACTGATTAGACCACATGCAAGTAGACTAATCACACAAAAGCCTAGCATGTTGGATACTAGGGCAAACCTTACAAGCAAAGTCCCGCTATTCCTAGCAGTCCCTAGAGAAAACTACAGAAATCTAAGAAACGTATAATGTGTAGCACCCTAAAATTGGCACGGTTAAAACATTAGTAAAAAGATAAAATATTAAAATTTGAATTTCAACCCCAAACTTCCCGTTAAACCACCTTTTACTCGCTTTCCCCATTTTCCACACCATTTTTAGGATTTTTTTTTACCGTTGGATGATATCGTCATAGATTAGACGAAATCGTCCCGGTTCTGACGAATTCGTCTGGAACAGAACATCCAAACGATTTCATCCCAAAACCAAATTTTCATAATTATCTTATGTTTCAACAGCCTCTCCAACTCGGGAAGAAGCGTGTCTGTGTATTTGGAGATTTCCCTGTTGGAGATATCCTAGATTGGGATGATCCCCAACCTCCCAAACCTCTTCCTAATCCTATATAAACTAGAATTTTTCTAGGTTATCCCCCTGATTCCCCCTGGATGATTCTCCCTGAACCCCTAACCCCTTTGTTGATAGGATTTCATTGCAAAGTTAGCTCCTTATTCCCTCGCATTATTGCTTGCATTTGGTATTTTTGCATTTTTTATTGCAGGAACTCTACTATTTTTTAGTCGAAGCTAGCTTGGATCGTCGTGGACGATCTCGAATGATTTCGGACGATCTCGTACTATTGGATGCGATCCTGACTGTAGTCTAGATTGAGGGCAGCCCGAGTTTAGAGTTTGCATTTTCTTAGCTTTTTTGCATTTTTCATATCATATCTCTGCACTGTTTTAAGTTATTATGTTTTATGCATCTTGGAGTTCACCTCATTTAGCATAATTGCATGATAAAGTTAAAATCAATCATTAAATCTACTACATTTCTTTATTTATCATTAGAATATATTATTTAGGCATGTTTGCTATTATTTCTACCATTACACCTTGCTTTTGCATTTCCATATTTGGTATTTTGCATCTATTTTTGTGATTGCAGGTTTTTGACGAATTCATCTGATGAATCCGTCAGATTTCAAAAAATTCTATCTGATTTCAGATGACCTTCTATGATTTTGGATGATCCCAAGAAATATTAGATGATAATGTACAAATTGAGATGATCTGAACTGCTACAAGACTCAGAATCTCCATCAGACATCCAGGATCAGGTATGATACCTTCTGGTTAGCATATTCTCTGTTATTTGCATCCATTTATGTTTTCTGTATTCATTTAAATCAAAATTTGCATATATAATAGTTTAGATTCATATCGGCCAAACCTAGGAGTTGAATGATCAAGCATAAAAATGAACACATCAAACACACTATCAACCTAGGCGTGGAAATTGCCATTCAAAATTTTCCTGGTGAACCCACCATCCGTCAAAAATTCACCCTTATACACCTCCCCGAGAGGTGGGACATTCAAAGGGCCTCTTAGTCCGAGGTATTGTCCCATACTTTTCACATCCCCCTTTCGAGCGTGGATCCTATAGCCTGAAGGTAAGGGTGCAAAAAATTTGGAGCGATACACAATGCAGTTTTATTTTTATTTTCTTCATTTTTCCCTACTTAGACTATGTTTATGCTTGCTATTTTTGGAAAATAAATGCATATAGAAGATCACAGAGAAAACAAATGATGAAACCAAGATCAAATATTACTTTGGTGATGGAAATTTTTTATCTCTACTACACCCTACTTCTAGCCACTGTCAACTAGAGTAGCTGAATCTGGCCATTGTCAACTACAGTGGCTAAGATCTTCTAGCAACTATCGACAAGAGCAGTCATACCTGCACACAAAAACATGCTCGAGAAATTAGTAAAATAGCCAAAAAAAAAACTTGGTGAGGGTCCCACCATGATCTTCATATGTGCGACCTCAGGAAGTGCGCACCCTTATATTCTACTTGTAATATTATTTCAAAATGAAAAGAAAGACCATGAAATGCATATAACAAGGAAATAACAAAAAAAAGAGATCCTTCTTATTTATAATGAACCCCAGTTACATGTCAGTCCCTTTGATGAATACCCATTTCAATACAACAAGCTATAAGAAGAACAATGGTGAATAAAACATCCCCTTTCAAAGGGGTGGTGTGCATTCATAGGCCTCTCGATCTCGCACACAAAACTGTATGAGGGCTTATAGATGCACCTTTCTCTAGATTTGGTCCTAGAGAGATCCTTGTGCTCCTGATGCTTTGATCTGATCCTGTATACCTGTACCTGTATTCATGGAAACAACAAAGCATGCTTAGAAGGATAGGAAGCCTCTTCGGATGAGGCCTTTGTTAATAGATTTGAATAATCATGATAAAAATGTCATACCAACATAAACATAATAATAAATGCATGTGAAGCTAAGAAATATAGAATAAATGCATTAATGGAAGCATATCTGAGCTATAACTTAATCAAATTAAACAATATATAATATAGACTAAAGCAATAGATAAATAATGTTTGTGCCCTAAAATATGCCTACAGACCACTTTCCAAGATAGCGATCATGATATGAAGCTCTTTTCCTTGTGAATCAGGGGTTGTTGCGCTATCCTCTTTGCTACAATTGATGGTCAAGGGTCACCTGTCATTTCTCCTACACTGATTAGCGATTGATAATAATGAATATAAAAACTAGTGCATGATTGTAGCTCCACTAGATGATATTCCAATGCTCGTCAAAGAGGCGTAGCTTGGTTCAACATTTCGACAGGGCTTCGCTACTTGACTCTAAAACTTCATGGATCCTTTGCTTTTCATGGGAGAGTCTATATGTAGAATTCCCTCTTATATCTAGAACTTGGATTCCTAGGGAAGCCTCAATCCAAATTGCATGTGACTAATCATCCCAGGTGAGAAGCGTCAGTCATGAATTGGTATGGAAGGGATAGTTAGGAGGAACTCTGGGAGTTCCTCACTAAAATTTTCCCACTAACCATGCAGAGGTGCAGTCAGAATATGAGATATAGACTTGTATTCATGGCCAAACTATGTGTGATGGTGGTCGCTATAAAGTTTAGTCCCCAGATGTGGTCGATGTAGTCTTCAATGTCCAGGTGTGCTGGTCGTTATTCTTGAGAGCGGCCAAGCCTGGATGGGCTAGAACTACCTTGCTTGAGTGGTTAGGACCACTGCTTTCTCTTGGAGAGATCCAAGAGGGTTTATATGGTTTGCAAATGTGCCCATATGGGTAGTCTCCTAAACATGACGTATTTTAGGTGTCTATAGGAGTACTCCTTATAAATCCCTTATTTGGAATATTAGAAAATAATAATATTTGAAATAATAGGGTTGTAATTTCCAAGTTGAAACCCTTATACCTCCTACTTTATTATTTGCAAATATAAATATTATTGAAATGTGCTTGCTTAATATTTTACTAATTCTAAATGGATGATTGCAATAGTAAATATATTGTACCCTTATAATTCTGATAATACTTTGGTTTAAAGAAAGTAGTAAATAATATTAGATTTTATCTAACCCTTCTGGATTATCCTGCCTTAATGCTATGAGGTGGTAGATTTGAAACCTTTTGGAATGTGGTGCTAATGGAAAATAAATACCTTCTTTTATTGGAACTGGTTTCTCCCTTGACTAGTGCTTCTCTCCTCCGTAAATGGTGTTGATATTCTCCTTAAGGAATGCTTGGTCTATGAAAAATATCTTCTACAAATGGGGCACTGGTATTGTTGGTCTATGATAGCTTCTTAAATGTAGACTTACACCTTTGAATGGCACATAGGCTTGAATTAGCCTCCTTCCTATGAACGTGCTTCACACCATTCAATGCTTGACTTCCTTTGACCTCGTTCTTCCTCCTTCTCCAAAATGGATTCCTTAAATAGGAATATTTCCTTACACACTGTGCATAAGTTTCACTTGGGTTTTAATAAGTAGGTGATGATATTACCTCAACATACCTTTAGGTAATGATGAGTTTGGTGGTAACCTCCCAAATATTTATAAATCCTTTTTAGGTGAGTGCTAGAGTATTCATGAATGTCGGGGCACTTAGAAATATTGTGCCAAGTGGCACTCAAGTATTGTGCATGTAATACTTTCTTCTAATGCTCCAAGGATGAGTGTTCTAATCGTATATTTTCCTATATCTTTGTATTGTACGTTGGCTTGCTATGTTTCTTGGAATGCAAGTTTTTCCTCTTCTCCTTTTGCATGCTATCTTGATGAGGATAATGGGTGGCTCTAGTTGTAATGCTCCAAGGTTATATGGTTCTATTAATGATGGTCTTGTGGAATATTTTTGTGCTCCTTTTTGGTGGTCGTTATCTCCAAGTAATTGCCTTGGTTATATCACTTTTTCCCTTATACCTTGATGCTTGTAATATGTTGTTTATGTAGCTTTTAAAACCTGTTTGAATGCTGATTTGTATCCTTTGTAGTAGCTCCTTGTTCTTATATTGATAGTGCTATTACATGTAGATATTCTCTTTATGTTTTTTTTCCTTTATCTACATAGACTCGGATGATAATAACCTCTTGTAATGGCTCCAATATTGCAAGTGAAGTGCTTGCTTCTAGGGATGGATTGGACATGGAAAAATGATGTTTTTAAACACCTTGATTTTGAGAAGTGTGAGATCTTTGGTGTCTCTTTCCTCTTGCTCGAAATTTTTCCTAAAACCTATTGAGATAATGGCCATGTTTTTTCTTGAAATGATATATTATTTTTTCCTTTTTTTTTTTAAGGAACAAAAGAGGTGCTTTGTAATAGTTAGATTTGCAACAATATGATGGATCTTTTTTTTGAAATCCTTTTTTATTTTGATGAGGTAGCTCCTTGCCTTCACTATTCCTCTTCCTTGGATAATTTAAGAAGACTTAATCCAATCTAATAAGATACTCTTAATATGTTGTTTTTAAAGTAAGGATTTTTGCACTTTATTCCTTGAATCTCAAGACTCACCAAGTGTCGATTTGAGGCTTCCTTCAAGGAATTTAATGGTGGCTTCATTCTCCACATTTTGACTTGTATTGGTGGATTCTTTTATCCATGAAAAGTTGTAGATTTTATTCTAGTTTTATACCTTTAACAATCAAAACGCAAACTAATTTCTTGAGAGTAACTAGTTAAAGATCAACTAGTATAGTCCTAATGGATTAATAACGCACTTTAATGGTAACAATATTATCACCTTATTGCTCTCATAAATAAACTCTCAAAGTAATTTCAAATGCACTTAATAATATCTACAACTTTTAAGAGTAATTTTTAAATAACCCTTAATGAATAATATGAAATTTTAACTACAATAAATATTGTAGGATATAGTATTCTCGCTTTCTAGATAGATAATATGTAGGTGATAATTTTATTTCTTTCAAAAAATATCCAACCCCTATTTAATGTGAAAATATATCTTAAAATGAACTCTCATTTTTGCACTTTCTGGAAGACTATAATATGAGCCCTTATCCTTGCAACTTTAATCCAAATATAGTGCTTAATGGAATTTGTTAATGAATCCTAATTTCACTTTCAACTAATTACACCCAAGTTGCTTATCTTTTGAATGGCTTATGTAGTAGACATAGATCTTGGTGTTTTGATTCACCATGTTGCTACCTTGTAATGGATTAATTTGTAACTTCTTGTTGGTTTTCCAAAATAGCTTCTCACTTCACCAAATTGTGGTCTTGAACTTCCTATCTTGAGCCTAGGGTTTGGTGATTTTATCCTTCCAGTGATCTTCAATTTTTTGTAATAGGTTTAGAAATTCATTGCTTCTAAATTGTGTCTTCTTTATGTGACAGGTAATATCCAAATATCTTGTATTTTATAGGTTTCTTCTGTTTGAATCTTACTTCAATCTTCTTGTTGAATTTTGACTTCAAATAAAATATTCATATCAAGATTATAAATATCTTGAGGTCTTCATTGGTTTCTTCTTCTATATTTAGCACTCTTTGCCAAATTCTTCTTCTCTTGGTCTTATTATCGGATGGCAACAATTGTCCCAAGTCCTTCAATATTAGGAGCTTCTCCTTGGTAGTGGATTTCTCCAATTATTTCTCCTAGGAACTCTTTTGATGATGCTTTTACAAGCTCTACAACAAGGCTCTCCAAGCATTTTTATTTTCCTCCTTGAGACCTCTCCAAGGTCTTCTATCTTACAACTTCTTTGGTATTCCAACTGAGACCTTTTATTCAACCTTCTACTTTTGGAAGTTTTGGTGATGAGATCTTCTTCTTAGATGTCTAAAATATACTACTAGATTCTATAATGGGATCTTTCTGGTCATTTTCTTCTATAATTTGTATGCTTTAATGGAGATCACCAATATCATGTTTCACAAACTCTTCTCTAGAGTCCTTTTTAGGAACTCTTCTTTGGAGTCTTCTTCTAAATCAAGAACTCTTCTTTTGAATTAGGAACTCTTAATAGAATTAGGAACTCTTCTCTGGAGTCTTCTTTTGGATCAAAAATTCTTCTCTGGCATTTTCTTCAAATTAAGGCTTTTGTGGCCCCTTATTTTGGATCAACGCTTCTATGGTATTTTTTCTTCTACACTCTATAGGTATTTATCTTGAATGGATATCAGTAATCTCATATCTCTTCTTTGACTTTTCTTTTGGAGTCTCTTCTTCCTTGAGTCTATTGAAGAACTTGTGCTTATACTGATAAGGGGGTGAACAATATAAGATAAAACTTTTTGCTTTTTGATCCAAATGATAAAATTAGTAATATTAAAGTAGTAAACATCACACAAAACATCACACACATGAGAAACATGATTTAACATGGTTCACCCAATGTGGGATACTCCACAGAGAAAATATTCCTTATAAGTTATTTCTCAAATAAATTCTCTTGGGAATCCTTTCCATACAATGTTTATGGAACTTTGTCCAAAGGAGACACCAATCCCATAATTAAGTTCATGGATATCTTTCCATAGGAGAACTCATTTCTCCTCTGCTTTGGCTAGTGATCTTCTATAAGAACTGTTACACCCACTGCTCTAGCTAATGGATTTATATCCACTAAATACACATGTCCTAACTACCCTAGATAATGGATCCTATATATTGGAGACTATCATCCTCTATACTTTGTCACCTCCAAAGCTTTGTCTCAAATCTACACTAAACACAATCCTTCGGTTTAGCACAAATTTGTTCAATATCCATATCTAATATTGGACAAACCTGTCCTTAAATCTGCATCAAAATTTATCCTCAAATATATCCTCAATATTTTTCCTCAAGTCTATCCTCAATATTTGTTCTCAAATCTGTATTGTAAGCTTCCACAAAAGCTCACACAAATTTGTCCACAAGTCTTCTCAAAGACTTCCCTCAAATCTGCTCAACAAGTCCTCACTATAACTTATCCAATATCATAGAAACACAAAGATAATTGTTAGAGACTCAATATGCTTCACACTCACCACAATTCTCAATCAATTTAAATATCTCTTTTATCACATAAACATATGGATAATTGTTAGAGACTCAATATGTTTCACATTCATCAACACTCAATCTCTTTCTCAACTCAATTTAGAATATAGAACAAATTTTTCATAGAATTTGAACTATCACATAAACACATCCACTTGACTAGGCTCAACCAAATCTACTCAACCAATTACTCAATGAACTAATCCTTTCTTAAAAACCCTAGTCCAATTTCTTCACACACTTACTTACTTCAACAACAATGCTTATCAAATAAGGTTTTATCAAAAACTCTTTATTCCAAAAAACCTCGAAGTATTAATTCAAAACACACTCAATAAGGCTTACCAAATAATCCTTTT
Source organism: Wollemia nobilis (assembly GCA_028583015.1). Classification (NCBI taxonomy): domain Eukaryota; kingdom Viridiplantae; phylum Streptophyta; class Pinopsida; order Araucariales; family Araucariaceae; genus Wollemia; species Wollemia nobilis. Next base: position 4,441,068 of record JAQPPZ010002819.1, read on the forward strand.
CACTCCAAATTTACATTCACAACATTCAACAAGCACTCATTAGGAATATGTGCCCATACCTTTTTGTTTGATGTATAAATGACCTTAGAAAACCTGTCTCAATCACAATTTCCTTCTTTCCAATTTCAATGGTTAGATGAAAAAATATCACTCTTAACACTTTCTCAAATATTCCTTAGACACAAAAATAATCAAAGATCAAATACACCTTATTGCTCCTTCTTGGAAATAACATCCATAAAATCAATACATGAAAAATAATTATTTGGATACACCTTATAATCTCCAACTTAAAATAATATCCAACACCACAAAACCTCAATCAATCTTCCTAAAACACCTTATTATCCTTTTCAAACACTAAAGCAAATAACACCAAAAAATTATTTTTCATAAACCTTATAACTACCCTTAAAACCTTACAAGTGAAATAAATTATGCAAAAATTAATTTTTAATAGCTCAACTAATGCATACCCTTGTCTTCTCCCCAAAAGGGTTTTGACATGATTCAAACCATCATTTCCCCAAGCACCAAGTGCCTTAGTGCTTTGGTGCCCACCACATGGGATATAGGTGCCCACATGAATGAAGGAATACTTCCTTCCCTTTCAAACTTCGTCTGCCATTGATTTTAACCAAAATAAAAAATAATCCTCCCACAGATTCAAACCTGCACCAATCGTTGACCTCATATCTTGCTTAAGTTGCGGTTGCCAACTATACTACCAGTGCTTGGTGACCAAGGCTCCCTCCTTGGTGGGTGAAATCCTTTTGCCTCCTCTAAGCACTTTAATAAAAATGAAATCCTCTTGTTGCACAACATGATTTGCACAAGCTCGCATAACATTAAATTTAATTTTAAGGTATAAGAGACTTTGGCTAAGGTGGGGTAGTCCCCCTTTTATACACACTTGGTTAATTTTCTCCCCACGTCAGTGCTCGATGTCGAATTCAAATTTTTGAATTTTGACTTAATAATCCATCTTAGGGTTATTTAAAATTAACATAAATTAACTTATAATTAATATTAAAATTAATTAATAATTAATTTAAATAACTTATAAGTTAAGTAAATTAATTTATAATAAAAATTATATTAATTAATTTATAATTAATTTAAAATTCCCTGTATAATATTATAAAGAAATATTATAATATTATTCACTTGGGCTTCTTCTTTGCACTTTGGACCACATATAACTTCCTGGAACCGGGTCTTGATCAACTAAAATTGTACTATTCTTTTGTACTTATTGGAGAACTTGAAACTGATGTTGCCCACTAAAACTGCCACTTACTGGTGTTGAAAACTTGACATCAATGACCACTCACTCTTGACATCAATGAAAACTCATATGCTCAAAATGTACAACAATCTCCCCCTTTGTCATTGATGGCAACCCAAATTCTTTTACCAAAACTTGACCTTTTTCTTGTTCTACTCCCCCTGGGAAATTGCTCCACCTGACTCAATGCTCTCTTATTAAATAAAATCTCTCCCCCTTACTCAAATATCTCCCCCTTTGACATCAATGGCAAAGGGTCACATTTGGGGCTCGGGACTAAGAATGAGTCTCTTAGCTTAGCCCCTCCCCACATCTTGAGGTGGTTAATTCTGGGGTGGGAGTATTACTCCTAGTTTTTCTCGAAGATACTTAAAGGTATCCTTTGAAAGTGGATTATCGAAAATATCTACTATATGTTCCTTTGTAGTAACATATTCCAACCTGGCCTATTTATTTGTCACCTGCTCTCTCAGAAAATGATACTTGATTAGAATGTGCTTTTTCCTAGAGTGCATCACTAGATATTTTGAGATACTTATAGTACTTGTATTATCACATAATATGGAAATAGGATGATCATGTTTTATCTTGAAGTCTTATAGGATTCACTTTATCCATAATACCTTTGTACAACTGGCTACTGCCACAATATATTCTACTTCTTCTATAGATAAGGATACTGATGGTTGCTTCTTACTTAGCCAAGAGACTAAACAGTCTCCAAGAAATAATTTTCATCCACTTATGCTCTTTCTGTCATCAATATTGCCAGCCCAATCTGTATTTGTATATGCTATGAGTGTGATACTATCACTTTTGGGATACCAGAGCCCAAAATCCATAGTCCCTTTTAAATACCTAAGAATTCTCTTTACTGCTACTACATGTGTTTCATCAGGTGCTGCATGAAACCTTGCCACTAATCCCACTGAATGTACTATGTTTGGTCTTGTAGATATAACATACAACAAGTTGTCAATCATAGATCTATATAATCTCTGATCTACCTCTGTATATTCATCATCCTTGCTTAACTTACATCCTATGACCATGGGGGTACTTACCGGTTTGGAATATTCTAACCTAAATTTCTTTAGCATCTCTTTTATATACTTGGTTTGTGAGAGAAATACTTCTTTCTATGATTATGAAATTTGAAGTCTAAGAAAGAAGGACAACTCACCAAGCATAGACATCTCAAATTTATTTTGCATGTTCTTTGCAAATTATTTACACATCTTATCATTGTTTCCTCAAAAAATGATGCCATAAACATAAACAACCACAATTAGTAGATTATTCCCTTAATTTTTAATGTATAAGTTGTTGTTTGCTATTCCTTTTTTGAATTCCTATTCCTAAATATACTTATCCAATATTGAGTACCATGCTCTAGGAGCCTTCTTTAGACCATCCAATGTTTTTTTCAATCTGCATACATGATCTAGTTTATCTGTTAATATGAATCCTTCTGGCTATTCAATATAGAATTCTTCTTCTAGAACACCATTTAGAAATGATGACTTAACATCCATCTAATATACCTTGAAGTTTTTGAAACTTGAGAAGGATAAAAATATTCTTATGGCTTCAAGTTGTGCAACTAGATAAAATATCTCATAAAAGTCAATTCCCTATACCTGTGCAAAACCTTTGCACATTAACCTTGCTTTATTCCTTACTACCTATCCATCTTCATTTAAATTGTTTCTGAATACCCATTTTGTGTCTGTCACGTTCTTGTCCTTTGGTCGTGGGAAAAGTTTGCAAGTCTTTATTTTCTCTATCTGATCTAATTCCTCATCCATTGTATTAATCTATAACTCATCTCCAGAATGGTTTGGTCTCATTTAACATAGCTCTAGCCATATTCTTAGAAGTTCTATTTTTCCTTTCAACTACTCCATTTTTTTGAGTTCTTGTTGTTGAGTATTCTCTCTTTATCCCATGTTGTTCACAATACTCTACAAATTCATTTGAGGTAAATTCTCCTCCTCTATTAGATCTCAAACACTTAATCCTCTTGTCAGTTTCATTTTCAACAAGTTCCTTAATAGATTTGAATTATTCAAATGCATCTAACTTCTCTTTCAAGAAAGCTACCCAAACCATTCTGGAGTAATCATCTATAAACAATATAAAGTAACTCTCGCCCTGAATACTCTATGCTCTTGTAGGACCACATATGTCAGTATGTATTAGACTTAATGGCTTATATGACATATATCCTTTTGACTTAAATCTTGTTCTAGTTTGCTTTCCATGTTGACAAGGTGCACAAATTATGCTTTGTGGCATTTTTATATTGGGTAAATTTCTAATAGTCGGCTTATTTCTTATGTTGACTATGTTGTCAAAATTCAAGTGATCCAATATTCTATTCCACAACAAACTCTCATTTTCTTGTGATAGAAATCACTTTTCCCCTTTGATCTCACTAAGAATGTATAGATTATTTGGATTTCTTCTTGCATTTGCAATGACTTTTCCAATTTTTGATTTTCTTATCTCACATTTATCTAGGTGGAATGAAACCATATGACCTTGATCACAAAGTTGACTTACAGTTAGCAGGTTATGTTTTAACCCTTTAACATACAACACATTTTTTGTTCTTGTTTTCCCATTATCTAAACTCAGAGTTCCTCTTCCACCAATTTTTTTGATCCATTATCACCAAAACTTACTGATCCTCTATTGGTTTCTTTTAGTACAATGAATTTGTCTTTGTATCCTATCATATGTCTATATCAGCCACTGTCATTATTCTTCTTTATCCTGAGCATGAAGAGCTATTTGAACTAACATTGATATAGCATTTTCATTTCCCATTTTTTCTTTCCTAGTTTTTTAAATTGTTTTTATTTTACTAGACTCAGGAAGTATCATTTTACACCATCTAGCCTTGTGCCCAAAATTATTACATTTGTAACATATAACATCATTATCCATAAGAGGTGCAAAATAATTGAAATTTCTATTAACATTATTTCTAGCATGACCAATACAGTGTACAACTCTATGACCTATTTTTTACAAGAAAAATAATGACCATGGAAGAAGTTATGTAACCTATTTTCATGCCTTTGAGATTGTAGTTGAGTTCTTCTCCTTTTGTGGTTAACTTTCATCCAAGGTTCTTTTTTGATTTCTTTCTTTTTGATGTGCTTTTCTTTTGAGTTATCCTTTTCTTGCCTATCTTTGTTTGAAGTTTTTGCTTCTTGAATACTTGACTCTTCTTTTTATTTTTCATACTCTATATCTTGTAGTACCTTGGTCATTTCAGTTTCATCCCTTAGATAAACAATTGTTGCTTCCAATATTTCACATTTTTTTTCTCTTTCTCTTAACAGATATATCATATCCTACTAAATTTTCTTTCCTTATTTTACCTTTATCTTGAGTTTACTGAGATTTTGTAGAAGTTACATCCTTGCTTCTTCATCCTATTGAATTTTTTCCTTCAAGCTTGAGTTATTTTCTCTAATTCTTTACAACTTTATAAGAGCAGTAAATAATTCCTCTTTTATATCAAACATGGTCTCTTCTTCATTTTATAAAGTCATGTGTGTTGTTGGTGGATCCTGCTCTGATACCAATTGGAGAACATGTACTTATACTGAGAGGAGGGGTGAACAATATAAGATAATTTTTTTTGCTTTTTAATCCAAATGATAACATCAACAATATTAAAGTAGTAAATATCACATAAAGCATCACACACATGAGAGATATGATTTAATGTGGTTCACCCAATGTGGGCTACTCCATGGAGAAAATATTCCTTATAAATTTTTCTTAAATAAATTCTCTTGGGAATCCTTTCCCTACAATGTTTATGGACCTCTTTCCAAAGGAGACACCAATACCCTAATTAAGTTCATGGATCTCTTTCCATAGGTGAATTGATTTCTCCTCTACTCTGGTTAGTGATCTTCTAGAAGAACTATTGTCCCCACTACTCTAGCTAATGGATATCTATCCACTGAAGACACCTATCCTAACTACCCTAGCTAATGGATATCTATCCACTAGATACTATCATCCTCTATACTCTATCACCTCCAAAGATCTATCTTAAATCTACACTAAACACAGTCTGTCAATTTAGCACAAATATGTTTAATATCTATCTTTGATATGGCACAAACCTATCCTCAAATCTACACCAAACTCTATCCTCAAATCTATCCTCAATCTCTACCCTTAAGTCTGTCCTCAATATCTATTATCAAATCTGTATTGTAAGCTTCCACAAAATGTCACACAAATCTATACACAAGTCTTCTCAAAGACTTACCTCAAATATGCTCAACGAGTCCTCACTAGAACTTGTCCAATATCATAGAAACATAAAGATAATTTTTGGAGACTCAATATGCTTCACACTCACCACAATGCTCAATCACTTTCAATATATCTTTTATCACAAAAACATATGGAGAATTTTTAGATACTCAATATGTTTCACATTCATAAACACTTAATATCTTTCTCAACTCAATTCATAATATAGAACAAATTTTTCATAGAATTTGAACTATCACATCAACACATCCACTTGAATAGGCTCAACCAACTCTACTCAACCAATCACTCAATGAATTAATCCTTAATTACAAACCATAGTCCAAGTTCTTCACTCACTCACTTCAACAACAATGCTTATCAAACAAGGTTTTATCAACAACTCTTCATTCTAGAAAAACTTGAAGCATTAATTCAAAAAACAATCAACAATGCTTACCAAATAATACTTTTCACTCCAACTTTGCATTCACAACATTCAAAAATCACTCACTAGAAAGATGTGCCCATACCTTTTTTTTTTATGTAGAAGTGGCCTTAGAAAACTTGTCTCAATCACAATTCCTTCTTTCCAATTTCAATGATTAGATGATAAAATATCACTCTTAACACTTTCTCAAATATTCCTTAGAAACAAAAATAATAAAAGCTCAAATAGACCTTATTGCTCCTTCTTGGAATTAAAATCCATAAAATCAATACATGAAAATAATTATTTGGATATGCCTTATAACCTCCAACTTAAAATAATATCCAACACCACAAAACCTTAAACAATCTTCCTAAAACACCTTATTACCCTTTTCAAACACTAAATAAAATAACACCAAAAACTTATTTTGCATCAACCTTATAACTCCCCTTAAAACCTTACAAGAGAAATAAATTATGCACAAATTAATTTTTAATAGCTCAACTAATTCCTCCAAAAATTTCATTGCTCAACTAATGCATACCTTTGTCTTCTCCCCAAAAGGGTTTCGGTGTGATTTGAACTGTCGTCTCCCCAAGTTACAAGCACCTTAGCACTTTGGTGCCCACCCCGTGGGCTATAGGTGCCCATGTGAAGGAAGGAAAACTTCCTTCCCTTTAAACCTTCATCTGCCATTGATTTCAAACAAAACAAAAAATAATCTTCTTGCGGATTCAAACCTGCACCAATCACTACCCTCACGTCTTGCTTACATTGTGATTGCCAACTGCGCTACTAGTGCTTGGTGACCAAGGCTCCCTTTTTGGTGGGTGAAATCATTTTGCCTCCTCTAAGCACTTTAATAAAAATTAAATACTCTTGTTGCACAACATGATTTGCACAAGCTTGCATAGCATTAAATTTAATTCGATGGCATAAGAGACTTTGGCTAAGGTGGGGTAGTCCCCCTTGTATACACACTTGGTTAATTTTCTCCCCACGTCAGAGCTCAATGTCGAATTCAAATTTTTGAATTTCGACTTATAACCCACCATAGGGTTATTTAAAATTAACATAAATTAACTTATAATTAATATTAAAATTAATTAATAATTAATTTAAATAACTTATAATTTAAGTAAATTAATTAATAAATTAATTTATAATAAAAATTATATTAATTAATTTATAATAATTTAAACTTTCCTATATAATATTATAAACAAATATTAAAATATTATTCACTTGGGCTTCTTTGCACTTTGGACCATATTTAACTTCCTGGAACCGAGTCTTGATCAACTGAAAATGGACTATCCTTTTGTACTTATTGGATAACCTAAAATAGATGTTGCCCACTGAAACTGCCACTGATTGGTGCTAAAAACTTAACATCAATGACCACTCACTCTTTACATCAATGACAACTCATCTACTCAAAATGTCCAACATCTGCTATAAGGCTATTATGGCATTTTCTTCACTTCTACAATCTATAGGATTGTAGCTCTTGTAATAAGATGTTTTTTCTAGGTCTTTGAAATATTAAATCTTCTCCTTGTCGCTACAACTTTTGGAATAATTCGAAGAAGATATTCTTCCTAGCTCTCTTGTAGGAAGCTTCCCAAACTTTTTTTGAATCTCCTTTTCCTGCAACAAGCTGCTAGAAACTGGAATGGAAGAATTTATAATTATGGAGATACTAATATTTACTAGTTGATTTTTCAATCTAGTGGTGTGAATGTTGAGTCCTAGTATTCATGATTTTTTCTACAACTCTATGGAAATACTCTAGCTAAACATAATTTCAGAATTTCTATAACTAATATTTATTTCAATCCTCACTTGATATTCTCTCTAATCCTATTGACTATTGTGGCTTTTCATATCAATCAATTCCTAATGGTAGCATTTGCATGCAGTGGTGCGCAACAGTAGATCCAGTTTGCAAATAATGTAGGTCAATAGTAGCAATGGTGACTCTCCCTATTCCTATTGACCTACTAGACTTATCTTATGATGAATTTTGCAAGTGGTGGTGCACAATGGCGAGTTCTATTTACAAAAATGCAAAGAGGAACTATGATGGATGTAGGCCCTCCTATTCTCGATTCACTATGGTCTGATACCACTATTCAATTTTGAGGATATATGCAATGAGATAGATCTAATGCAGGTCCTAATAAGATGCAAAAAAATATGAGAGAAAGTGATTCTACGATGTGACTAAAATATACTATAAATAGAAAGTGGTAAGAATAAAATTGGTCACTCCATTAATATAAGCCAAAGAACTAAATTGTATTCCATATAGGAGTTCTACCACTATCTACTACTCTCTACTATAATGCACTTGATATGCTTGATTTATTATTGATATCTCTATGAGGCCCTTTATATAGGAAGATAGATTCCTTGACCAACACTCTACCTAGTTGTACAAGGGGACACCATGCACATTACAACTTGCACATTGACACTTGTACATTTATTACATTGCTTGAAGTAACTAGCTAACTTATCCCTTAAGTAATCTCCTACTCTAATTATGTATCAAATGTGGTACATTTACATGACCCAAATGGTGTAACATACTCTAAATCTAACACTTATATAGTAATTCGCAAATCAACATGAATTTTTTAGAAGTGGTTTGTGAAAGAATCTATGTGTTTAAAATGTTTTTATGGTTTTATACAAAAATCTAGTTGGAGTTTAGATCATGAGGATTTTTTAATGTCATAATAGCTAACTAACCCAAGAAGAATATTCATTGATTAATTCATCATATTTTTTATTTATTGACATTAAATTCACTTGATTAATTATCTTTTGGGATTGATTATTCTAGTGATATCCTAGCTAATGGAAAAATAATTTTGTTGAAAAGTAGTGGATTGAATTTTTTATGATATTTTATAAACCTTATTTTTTTCATATTTTATCATACATATTTGTCCACATAGACAACATACCATGTGCTTTGTCCTTATTGGATTGATAATTGTCTTTCCTGTAATTAGAATCAATGTTAGATTAAACTCCATTAACATAATTTCATTGTCCTCTAATGTATAAAATGGATTCTATATTGATATTTATGAGGTATATTTTTTCCATTGAGAGAGGGAACTTGTGATTAATGTTCCATTAAATTTCTTTAAAAAATTATCTCTTGCATGCATAATCATCCAAAAGTTACCATTGACATAGAAAAATATTTAAAACTTATATGATTTTATAAATAACTCATAATGTATTTGTATGAATAAGTTATAGACTTAGAAATTTTAAACCCTAAATCATATAGAATGCTCCCAAATCCTTCAAAACATTGTAAAATATAATTTACCTCTAGTTAACCCATTATTACCAAGTATCATTAATACAACAAATAAGTGGATGTCACCTATTCACTATGTTTATAATTGATTGTGTAGGAAACTTAACAAATGAGAGATCTTTTGGTGCAATTTGGCATTTACATATTAGATAATATCTTGCTTATATATAAAAAAATTGATATTAGGACTCTAATTATGTGCTATGTTATCTATAAATTGTAATGTTTCACCCTAAACCTTCAAATTCCAACTCAAAACAAGGTGAATTTATTTGGTTTTGAATTGAAATTTTTCTTGGGAACCAAATAATTGTATATTATCCACTAGCAACATGGCCCATGATACATTCAATATGGAAATTACATCATCTTTCAATTGACTTATATACCACAACAAAATGAGACCACCAAGACTTTATAGCACCCATACCCTTAATACAAAGAATTGTCTTCATTCATAAAACAATCATACATGGATTTTGAACTACTTGTAGTATTGTTATTCATAAAGCCAACACGAGAACTATGATAATTATCCTAATATATTTGAAGGTGAGAACCCGCTAATCACAGCCTAGACTAAACATTGGAAGAACCAAATTTCATTGATTCAACCTCTAGAAAAGGCTATACCTTGTCAACTTAATTGGTGCTGACTCTTTTTTAGCTCAAAAATGGTAAAGGTTTAGGGATAAGAATGAAAGGGTTAGAAATATATGAATGAATGATGGATGGATGAAGCTAACAACATAGACATCCACAAAGGACCTTCCAACAAGTCAATTTACAAAAGCAATATTTGAGACTAACAACATTCAAAACTCAACAATACTCTACATCAATGGTCTTTAACACACTTAAGGAATTATTCCAAATATCTAGCATTAATCATCCAATTTAACATAATAAGAATATCTTGCATTAATTATCCAATTTAACATAATAAGATCAATGCCTTGACTAACAAAAATAGAATTCCCATAAGCATGCATATAAGTATGAATTATTCCAATTTTCTCTAAGTTAGCAATCCAAATTAACAGAATAAACTAACCATAGTAGCAGTAGTAGAAATAACTTCACAAGATTATGATCAACCAATCAACACAAATGCAAGTTCGAGGTAAACATCCCTTGTAATGCTTCTTTCATTAATTACAAAAAATGTACATAGTAGTGCAAGCAAACACTTCAAATCCGACCTTTTAAAAGGAGGTCACTACCTTTATTTATAGATTTACAATGAATTTCATCCTAAGTATTAAAGTAAATTTTGATGTTCTTGATTTCTTAGAAACTTACCATCAATGGTGCTAGTTAGATGTGTTTTCTTGATCAGTTATAGTAGAATTTTAGACCAGAGTAATCTTTACCTTTGATGGTTCTTGCAGCATTTTTTAATCTATTGATCTGCAACTAATTCTTGTTGAACAGAAGATTCTAGAATATTTCAAACTATTAGTGGTGATTCGGCTTCCATGGTGCCTAGTTTAGCTTCCCTTTATCCCTATAAAATGTAGTCGTGCAAAAATACGCTAAAGTTTTAAAATTAGAGAAAGATTAATATTCATCATTGATTTGATGATGAATGACTATGATTGATTATCACACAGCTACTCATCGCTATTTTCTCCTTGAATTCATGCAATATTGGAATTTCTCAGCCTTAGTTGTGAAAACATAGAGATACACAATCAATATTCTACCCCTTTTTAGCTTTCTAAACTCAACGTATTTTTGGTTTGCATGCCAATAATGAAGGAGACAAGAAATCATGTACTTTCCCAATTAGACCTCTTGGTAAAATTTCTTCATGAAATGGTATCTTTCAACTATTTTATCTTTGCAAGTGTTTTCTAGCACTGCACCTAACAAAGGAATTAGGGTATTGTTCTAGGAAGTCTTTTTTCTAGTTCCAACCTTTTCTTACGGACTTAAATTTTTGAATGCTTTTTAGAATTTAGCCTTTCTGAGCACTTTTTATTTGCACATGATAACCAAAGGGAACAATAAATTATGGCTCCTTCCTTGCAATGATCACTGCACACCTTTTACCATAAAATCATGTTTTTTAATAATTTTGCATTTTCTAGTTCTTTTTGTTATTTATGCACAGATAACAAAGGAATTAGGAATGTGCATGCACTGCTTTCATCTAGTTTATCTCTTTTTCAAAAAAATTGCATTTTTCAACAAAAATGGAAAAATCAGTAGATTTTTGCTTGCTTTCTCCATACTTAGCCAAATTTTACAAAATTTGAGTTAAGTTGAGATGTAGACAACTTTGGCCTACATTATGGCACCTCTTGAAGAACTTTATTAGGAAATTTGTAGAACTTAGATAACCTTATCTAGATGTTAACCTTTTTTAATAGCAACACATAAGTATAAATGATGCACTCGGACTAGGGAGGGATTATACCCAAAAATGAAGGAAAGCACTAACTGATATTGAATCAGGAAAGACAAGAAACAAGAAACAACAAGTGGAGGTGGGAAAATTCTACAATGGTATGTGATAGAGTGAGGTAAAACAAACCTCATAATACACATGAAATGGTGGTGAGTGGAAATGGAGAGGGACAAAATATAGTATGAAAAACTATAGAAAATAAAAAGGGACAACTAAAAATAGGGGATATGTGGTATCTTTACAAGTGGATAAGAAGAAGCAACACTAATGTTATAGGGAAGAAGGAATGAGAAAAACAAATAAAGAGAATTGGAGGTACACAAAAGGAAGAAACTGCTAACAACATTGTACCTCCCTATGTATACTCCATCGAGGTGCAAAATCCATATGTATATTCCATTGAGGCAAAGGGCCACTCCCAAGGTAAATATATTACCAGGGTCATAGGAAATCATTTATCTCTTTTGTGTCTCCTTCATCCCTTAGCATAGGCAAATAACACCACCTTTAGCTAATCATTTTCACTTCTACCACCTTCTGCTTGCACCCTCATACCCATTTTAAATGTTGAAGCATTCCTTATGATTCCAAATGGATTTACATCCTTAAATAGGGCTAATATAGGAGAGCATATCATCAGCTGATGATTATGTAAATTATGCCCCTTAGATTTCAAACATATTTCACTGGCCTAAACTAGCTTTCTTGCATCTACCAAACCTTTTACTCATGTTACTTAATATTTGACCTTATCTTACATAGAGCAATATATTTTTTCCATACCTATTGATCTTGTTCATATGATTTTTAGGGTTCCATTCTATCATCCCATGATACCTTGTATCAGTTATCCATTAGGTGACCGAGTAAAAATAATTTTTTACAGGAGGAAAATTATCAAAGGTGCCGAGTTACTTCACAAATATCCATATCTATTTAGCATGTTGGCTCTTTGGTTCACTATATTTCTTTGATCACCTACACAAAAACTACACAATGGATAATTCCATGTCTCTTGGTGAGATAATATGATCAACATAGCCAATTTTTGTTGTTTTTTATCTTAATAATAGTCTTGTTATTGATTTCCCTGTGGGAAAATGTCCATTTTTTCTCTAATGCTACTAAAAGCCACTTGTGGCATGGTGGTGGGAATTTATTTGAATTATTCAATAATGAAAGGGGAGAACCCCTAGCTAGATATTCTAATCATCTATTCCTTTTAAAATATTTTGAACTGATATGCTTCTTGTTTGAATTGAAACCTACACCAATTAGAGGTATCCTTGGATAGAAATACACCAAATAAAGGAGGAATGTCTGCTATCAATACATCATGAACCATAACTAAATCTAGGTGTCCATATAATATCATAAAAAATACTGCAAAATAACCACAACTCCTATGTATCTTTCTCTAAAACGTAGGTGTATTAGTTTTATTGATTTTATAGTCAACCCTAAACTTTCATATACCTTCAAAGGCATTATAGAGATTTTAGTTCTTGAATCAATTACACAATTATGTATTAAACTCGCTTCTACCTAGAGTGATAAACAACCTAGACTGATATATCTTTTCTAGGAATATGAAGCTTTACTCCTAGAAATTAAGTCTCCATTTTGAATTGAATTTTCCAAAGAGAGATTAACCAAATCAACTTGAGGATGAGCCAGAAAATCTATTCTCAAGTCTTGATCATGTCAAAAAGATTCCTTGAATAAGTTTTGAAACTAAACTATTCTCTTCTTTCTTTGCTCTAGCATTATAGTTGGAAATTAAATACTCTTATGAGCTTCCATTCTTTTCTTATTTAGAGGTCCCTCTTCAGGCTTCTATCCCTATATCCATGTTTGACCTTACCTGACTTCCTCCTTAGTTTTTAAAAAATCGAATATGATTTTCTTCTTTGCCTCTAAGTAGGGTGGCAGGCATATCACAAGTTGCCTCATCTAGTGAAACCTGTAGGAAAACTCATGAGTGGAAAAGGCTTAGAGGTATGTTTGAAGGCATAAAAAACTTATAATTATTTTCTTGTTTATCATGTTTTTGACATGGCTTCTCCTTTTCATTTTCATAGATACTACTCTTTAGAAGATACAAGTAGTAATTTTTCCAGGGTTGATGATATTGGCCCTCCATACTTTTGGATTTTTTTATTCTTGTAGAATATGGTTCTTCATATTTATTACCACACTTGATATATTGCATCATCATTCTAGAGTCTTGACACCCATCCACTTGATTATCTTGGAAACCAGAGAAAGCATTGTTTCTATCTCTTTGTCCTAGCCATAATTTTACCTCTTTTGAGAGTGTGTTTGAAAATGGATATGTATGATGATATAGGTAAGGGTTGACCTTTAAAGGGGTATTTTACCAACTATGATCAACATATCTTCAACTTTGATAGCTTATTTGAAAACAGAGGGAAAGCTCTTTTCTTTGGACCATTAAATAACAAGACTTAAATCTGGATGGAGAGCATGGATATAGTAAGGATATGCTTATGGATGGAAGGGTTGGTATTCTTGGGGAATTCTTCTCTACATCCTCTTGAAGCAGACATTGAAATCAAAAAGACATTCTTGAGAATGCCTTTTCACAAATGAAATCTAAGTGAGCAACACGAAGGGAAATATAGGGTCATGTGATTTATCAATGAGGGATTTAGATAGATTTTTCCAACTATAGATAATTTTATCCTCTAAGGATTTATACCATAACATTACTTTTCCATCAAGAGATAATACAAGTAGTCTAACCATGATATCTTTAGATATAATGTTATAAAATATAGACAAAGAAGCTATGTCTCGACAGTGTTCCTTTGTAGAATTCTCTTTTCCTTCATAGCTAGGTAAAATGTTTAGAGCCATTCTGGGGATGTCATGAAGGAATGAGAGGTTCAATGGTCCTATGCCATACCAAGAAGGGATATTTTGATAAGCCATATAACTAGACCTATGATGTTCTAATAAGACCTAGAGCATAAATCTTAGATCCTAAATTCATTTGCTCATAGAGTGGCCCAGTAAATGTAAAATTCCCTATCAATCTATCAAGATAATTCCTCAAATATTGATTTCTTTTGGTGTTTAGTCCTTTTGAAAATTTTAAATATAATCAAACTTAGAATCAGAATTAGCTTCCAACAAAGTTTCCAGGTGAATTTAGCATAAATATCTCAAAATAAAGTATCACCAAGCTCTATTTAACAAAGATAGTGAGCAAGGATTCCATCAGGCATGCCAAAACTTGTAGTCTAGTTTGTCATCAAGCCAATGCTAGAACTACTATCATTATCTTGAGATATTTGAAGGTGAGCACCCGCTAATCACAACCCAAAATAAACATTGGAAGAACCAAATTGCTTTGATTCAACCTCTAGAGAAGGTTGGTATACCTTGTCAACTTAATAGGTGTTGACTCTTTTTAGCTCAAAATGGTAAAGGTTTAGGGATAGAAATGAAAGGGTTAGAAATGTATGAATGAATGATGGATGGGTGAAGCTAACAACATAGACATCCACAAAGGATATTCCAACAATCCAATTTATAGAAGCAGGATTTGAGACTAACAACATTCAAAACTTAGCAACACTCTACATCAATGGCCTTTAACACACTTAAAGAATTATTCCAAAAATCTAGCATTAATTATCCAAGTTAACAGAATAAGATCAATGCCTCAACTAAAAAAAATAGAATTCCCATAAGCATGCATATAAGTATGAATTATTCCAATTTTCTCTAAGTTAGCAATCCAAATTAACAAAATAAACTAACTATAGTAGTAGTAGAAAAAATAACTTCACAATATTATAATCAACCAATCAACACAGACACAAGTCTGAGGTAAACATCCCTTGTAATGCTTCGTTCACTAATTATAGAAAATGTATAAAGTAGTGCAAGAAAACACTTAGAGCCAACCTTTGAAATGATATCACTACCTTTATGATGTTCTTGATTTCTTGGCAAATTTCAATCAATGGTTCTAGCTAGCTATGTTTTTTTGATCAGTTAAACCAAAATTTTAAACTAGAGTCATCTCTACCTTTGATGGTTCTTGTAACCTTATTTCATTTGTTGATCTAGAATTGATTCTAGTTGAATAGAATATTTTGGAAGCTTTTAGATTGTAAGTGTTAATTTGGATTTCATGGAACCTGGTTCAGATTTCCCCTATCTCTATAACATGAAGCCATGCAAAAATACACTCAAGTTTTAAACTTAGAGAAAGATTAATCCTCATTGTTGATCTGATGATGAATGGCTATGATTGATTATCATGTGATTGCTCATTGATATGTTATCCTTGAATCTATGTGATATTGGAATTTCTTAGCCTTGTCCATGAAAATAGATAGATACACAAAATCAAGATTTTTTCCCTTTTACCTTGCTAAAATTAGCGCAATTCTATTTTGCATGCCAACAATGAAGGAGAAAAGAAATTATGCACTTTTCCAATTAGACCTCTTGGTAAACTTGTTAGAAATATTGAGTTTTCATTGATATCAAAGGAGTTGTCATTGATGTCATAGGTGCATGATATTCAAGGAATAAATATTCTTCAAAGGTGATAAGTTTAGAAGGGTGGACAATTTCAAGAGAAGCAAGACAAATTATATTTAACGTAAGGTGTTATATTACTTAAATATCAAATTTAAATATTATAAAGAGAAGGGCATTATAAATTGATGTGACAAGGCTTGAAATATTTAAATCAAAGGATTTAAATATATGAAAGTTTAATAGTCCAATATTATAATATTTTTAAATATTATAATATAAGAAAATGGACCGACATCCTTGAAAGCAAATATTAACACAAATTAATGGGCCGACCTCCTTGGGAAAATCGATAAAAAGGGAGCATATATATGAGGCAAAAAATTATTTTTAAAGGTGTGTTGATGAGAGCAATTCAAAAAACATGCACAAAGAGAGGTGCAACCTACAACGAATAGGAGAGGAGAAGCGTAGGAGGATGTGCGATGGCGAAGAGCAATCTAAAGGTAGAGTTAAATATTGGTTGATGTCATTTTTTTCTCAATCATTGGGGTAGCCCAATAGGTCATATGGAACATGTTAGGGCATTGGAGTGTAGTAGGTTCAGATATCAAATCCCTACGATGCTAGTTTTGTTGTGCAAAGGAAATACAAGGTATGAAGGTTTAAATATTAGTTGCCATATTTTTGCTCTTGGATGGTGGAGCATCCCAACCGGTTGACTAGGCCACACTAGGGCACTGTGGATTAAGATATCTGAATTTTGAATTACTTTTGAAGAGGTTTTTGCTATGTGATTGTTGATTGGAGGCACAACGAAGGTTTAAATATTTTTTGATCACCTTTTGGTTTCATGTGTTGTGGCAGCACAACTAGTCACGAGTGCTTGTGAGAGCACTGATCTTATAGAATATAGGGGATCGAATCCTGTCACGACTGTGCAAGGTATTTAAAGTTTTATTTTATTAAATTCAATGAAGGGAGATATAAGGGAAATGGTGCTAGTGTAGAGTTTTATTTTTGTATATTAAGTAAAGGGGAGATACAAGGATTATGATGTTAGAATAAGGTTTCATTTTTGAAAATTAATAAAAGGAGATATAAGGGTTTTTAATAAAGCTTGATATTGTGAATTTCAAAAAGGGAGATATAATAAGTTATATTTAAGCTTTATTGTGTATGTTTTGACAAGGATTTTTAAAGTGGATGATTTGATATTTAATCAAGAAAAGAAAAAAAAAAATTGCTAACTAGATTTTGAAGGGACAAACAAAAGGAAAATTATTTTTTTCAAGATAGGTTTGGAAAGCTCATGCAAAAAAATATCATCATCATTGAGGCATATTTACAGGTATGTTGATTTAATTCCTTTCTCAAAATGGTTTTTTTTGAGGAAAATATTATTTTGTCATATAGTGGGAGATATAATAAATTCTTGGATGTGCAGTATTTTTTATTTTAAATTGGAAGAAAATGTGCAAAGGTTTTAGATCATATTTGAGAGAAAATTTGTGCATTGTGATTGGTTTTGAAGTGAATGTGAAAATAAGCAAAATAGTAGTCTCACACAAATAGAAGGGTTATTATAAATCAAGCCAAAATGTCACATAGTGCAAGGATAGTGTGAAAGGATTCAACTAAAAATAAGGATATTTTTATCTATCCACTAAAGGGAAGAAAAGGTGCAGATCAGCAATTACTAGGTCATTTATCAAGTGCTATACTACAACTACCTTTTCAATATAATAAAAGTGATACATGTGGAATCAAAAGACTTAATGAATGTGAATACCATATTGAGAATTTGTTAGTGCATATCATTCTCTATATGTTCATGAAGATAAAATAATTATGGGTAGAATATGTCTGAATTGCTTTAGTTGAGGAAAGCACATTGAAGAATAGGTGAAGAATAGATGAACATTATTTGGATCAAATTTGAGCAGGATTTTGGAGCTTATTTGATCAGGTTTTGTGAATAGTTTTTGGAGTAGATTTGAGAAGGTTTTGTGAACAGGTTTTGAGCAGGATTTTGGAGCAGATTTGAGTAGGTTTTGGGTTATATTTGAGTAGAATTTTAGAGTAGATTTGAGCAGGTTTTGTGAATAGGTTTTGGAATAGATTTGAGCAAGTTTTGTGAACAAGTTTTAGAGTGGATTTGAGCAAGTTTTGGAGTATATTTGAGCAGGTTTTTTGAACAAGTTTTGGAGTGGATTTGAACAGGTTTTGTGAATAGGTTTTGGAGTAGATTTGAGCAGGTTTTGTGAGTATATATTGGTGTATATTTGAGCAGTGTTTATGAGTAGGTTTGTGAGCAATATTTGAGGACATACCTAAGAAAAGTGTTGACCAGAGCAGAGGGGATTGGTGTCCATAAAATAGAGTAGAAGATATTGGTATATCCTATGGATTGGTGTCCATGAACCAAAGCATAGTGGATTAGTGTTTCCTATGGATTGGTTTCCATAAAATAGAGGAGAGAGGATTGGTATCTCCTATGGATTGGTTACCATGAACCATTAGATAGGATTGGTATCTCCTATGGATTTGTTTTGATGAAATTGAGAGGGGATTGGTGTATCTTGTGGATTGGTGTCCATGAAATTGAGAGGGGATTGGTGTCTCCTATGGATTTGTGTCCATGAAATTGAGAGGGGATTGGTGTCTCCTATGGATTTGTGTCAATGAACTTGATATGGTATTTGTGTCTCATATGGATTGGTGTCCACGAACATTGTAATAGGGAATTGGTGTCTCGTATGGATTGGTTCCTATGATATTTGTTAAGAAATTTATAAGCAATATTTCTCGATGGATGTAGACCATATTGGGTGAACCATGTTAAATATGTGTCTCTCATATGTGTTATTATTTGTGCATTATTTCATTATTGCATTAATATTATTGTTGTTATTATTTGGATTGAAAAGTAAAATGTTTTATCTTATACTGTTCACCACCCCTCTTTATATAATCTTGTGTTCTTCAAAACTTTATTTGATAAATGGCATATTTCAGCAATTTTCTCTTTATAATTATTTTCCAACACTTTTTAGATGCACATAGTTAACAAAGGAATCAGGGAATTGTGCTAGGAAGTCTTTTTTCCAAGTTTGGTCATTTCTCGTAAACTTTCCTTTTTGAGCACTTTTTTTTAGCCATTTTAAGCACTTTTTATTTATGCGTGATGTCCAAAGGGAACAAGAAATAAAAATTTCTTACTTGCAACGGTCAATGTGCACCTTTTACTGTGAAATTACACTTTTCAATGATTTTGCATTTTCTAGCACTTTTCTAATTTGTGCATGCATAACAAAGGAGTCAGGAAAGTGCATGCATCATTTTCATCTAATTTAGTCTTTTTTCAATAATTTTATGTTTTTCAACAAAATATGAAAATCAATGGATTTTTGCTTGCTTTCTCCATACTTAGCCAAATTTTACAATTTTTTAGTTAAGTTGAGATGTAGCCAATTTTGGTCTACATAACTCATTCCCTTCCAATTTAGAGGCTTTACACACCTTGTAGAGGCCATGTGGGCCATGGAATTATTTGAGATGAAAGTGATATCACAAAATTTCAAGGGGTCCCCCTTAGCTAGGTCAGGGACATGTTCACCTACTCTACTCCATACACATTAAACTATATCAATACCTCTACCAATCCATATGAAACTCATGTGCCTAGGGTAAGCAATAAGATAATCAATATGGGAAAGACTACCTCTAATAGATAATACTATCTTCTAATAAGAAGTGGTGGATAGTGGAGAATATTATGGGTTATACCACAACCTTCCCTAAGCAACACTCTATGTCAAATTGTCTCACTATGTGCCACAAAACATAGTTGTGAAAACAACTACCCATATTTGTCACCCAACTTATACCCACACTAAAAATATATAGTATATGTTTCAAACCTAATAGCCCAAGGAATATTCTATAGCATATATTATTTTTAAATTTTAAATTTAAAAAATTGAAGGGATAAGGGAAAGCATTTCAAATGCAAAAAAAAAAATTCAATATAACTAAATCCTAAAAAGTATTGAATTGGCACCTCTTAAAATTTTATAAGTAATCCAAAATCACTGATAGTTTGTTTATATCTATCAAAATTTCCCTATACAACCCATTTCTAAGAAAAAGCATGTTAGGTTTACAAATATATTCATGAATTAATGGAATACGCAAACTAGTATGAAATAAAAATTAAATATTATACAAGAACATCATGACATGGAAAGATGAACTTAGAAACCAAATAATCACACTTATAAATAAGGAATAATATTTGGTTAATGAGGAAATGGTTGAACTTAAAGGGATTTAAATACTCATATTATGAGTTAATGTAAGTCAAGGTTAAAAAAATACCTTAATTTTAAAAATATAATGTTACAATATAGTCACCTATAAAAGGTGTACAACGACCCACAGAGTAATACACATTACAATACAATATTGGGAATGGCCTCAAATGATGATTAATACCACATATTTGAACAAGTATTAGTCTATAAAATGCATGTATCCAAAATTAGTTTTGGTTTATACCAATAACTATGATCCCAATATAAATCTTATCAAAGGTATAGATGGAGATATAACTTTTAAGATCATGGCCTTGACCATTGATAAAATACTCTAGATATCCAATGAAGAACGCAAGCTTATACTGAGAGGATGGGTGAACAGTATAAGACCAAATTTCACTTTTATTTCCAAAATAATATTATCCAATATTATCAATGGCAATATCAATAGCAGTAATCAAAGCAATGCATAAATCATCACACACAATAGAGACACCAATTTAACGTGGTTCACCCAATGTGGGCTACTCCACAAAGAAAATATTTCTACTAAATTTTCTCAAAAAATATTCTTGGAAATCAATTCCCTATTACAATATTTATGGACCTCTATCCAAAGGAGACACCAATCCCCTATGTTCTGATTTGTGGATCTCTCTCCATAGGATAACTCTTTTCCCTTTTATCTAGTTCGTGGAACTTGATCTAGGAGAACTCTATTTCCTCAAATGGTTCATGGATATCTCTCCACAAAATAACTCTACATTTCTAGATGGTTCACGGATCAAACTCCATAAGAGAACTCTTTCTCCTCTGCTCTGGTTTATGGATCTCTATCCACAGGAGAACTCTTTCTCCTCTACTCTAGATGATGATCTTCTAGAAGACTTATGCCCCCACTACTCTAGATTTCTATATCTCTCTCCACATGAGACCTTTGTTCCCACTGCACTGGTTAAGATATCTCTATTCACTGGAGACTACTATCATCTTTACTTTATCACATACAAAGCTTGCTCTCAAATCTATCTCAAATATACACCAAACTCTATTCCAAGTCTAGTACAAATCTACTCTAACTCTGCTCATAAATATGCTCACAAATATACACTAACCTCTATCTCAAATCTATCCTCAAGCCTTAACACAAAGCTTGATCTAATCACCAATCAACTCTGCTTAGATCTACCCCAAACATTAACACAAAGCTTGAACAAATCAACCAATCAACTTTGCTTAGATCTACCCCAAGCCTTAACACAAAGATTGAATAAATCAACCATACCTTAATGTTATTTCAAGTCTTCACAAGACTTGCTCAAATCTTCCTTCAAGTCCTCTCAAGAACTTTCTCAATTCTACCCTCAAGTATTCACCAAGACATTTTCAAATCTACCTTCAATTCCTCTCAAGAACTTGCTCAATATGCTCTCAAGTTTTTACCAAGACTTGCTCAAATCTACTCTAGCATATGCTCAAATCCGTTCTAACACATGCTCAAAAAAACTCATAAAATACGCTTAATCAATCTCAAATATTGCACACAATGCTAACAAATGCTTTGTCTAATATTCAAAGTATTTTCTTTAACTTGAAGTAGTCTAGACATATTTTATCCAAAATTCATTTACCCTCTGGAACATATAGAGATTAATGTAGTCTATCAAAACTCAATATGTTGTACTCAATCATTAATTATGTCGCTTCCACATGTCTTAATTTTATTGCTCTTTTAAATATAGATTCAATCTAGCACATGACACATATATTTCTGATATACACTCTTGCCTTCACAAATATGATTTCTAATGTTTGCACATTCACTTTTAATATCACTCAAAACTAATGCTCAAGAAGTTCCACTCAATAATTCAACCAATGAAACTCAACTTGCTCAAAAACCCTAAAAAAGTGTTTTCATACTTCTTCCAATAAAGAGCACAATGTAGGTCTCAAATCCTAACTCAAATAACTCCCAATCTCTATCTCAAATTTTCTCTAAATATTCAACAATGAAGCATATAAGACACTCAAATATTTCCAATAATTCTTATCAAACAATCCTTTTCACTCCACCTTATGTTTCACAATATTCATTCAAAAAACACTTCAAACAAAATATGATGTGCCCATACCTCTTTTATTTGATGGAGATATGTCTTCAAATTACAATCAAATTCTTTTGTACCAATTATGGGTTAGATAGCAACAGTCTATCTCAAAATCTCCACATGAATATTTCACCTCAACAAATATTTCACCATACAAATATTAACAAAATTACAAACCACTTATACACCTTATTACTCCTAACTTTGCCAATAAATTTCATCAACAAGAGTTACCGACTACATAAGCAAACAATTCATTTACACCTTATATCTCCTACTTGTCATTAATGCATTTCCAAAATATAAATAAAATATCACTTCACTTTTTATCCCAATGCATTAACAAAACAAACTACCTTAATTTTTGCTCAACAATAAATTATTTTTATAACCCTTTTATTGCAAAAATAAAAACCATTCAAAACACCTTATATCTCCCTAGCACATACCTTAGCCACTTTATACCTTAGGGAATAATTAATTTTTAATAAAAAAATTAATCTTTTTTTGCTGCCACATGCCACCTACCATCGGGAGTTGAACTTACGCTACCTATAGACCTTGTGCCCTAGTCATCTCTAGGCTACCACGTGGGCTATCCAACCCACATGTAACCACAATGCAAGACCTCTCTCTTGTCCTTTACCACTAGTGAAAAAACTTACATCGACCACACAGCCAAAAGGACCTTCATGCGAATCAAACCCGTGCCTTCTACCTCCTACACCACTTTTCAAGCCTTGCTTTCCAGCTTAGCTACCACCTCACATGAGTGGGGACACACCCTATCCATGCTTTTATCAAATCTTCTATACCAAAATTTGTGCTCTCCTTTCTGTTTCCCCCACTGCATCGAATGTGTAAGGCAAATACTTTAGGGGTTTAATGATTCAAATACAAATTAGGCTTAGGCTAAACCTTAGCCTATTAATACACATGCTCTCCTCTATATTTGATGTTGGCTTCTTTTTGCAATTCAAATTTTGGTATTTCAAATTTTAATTATTATATTTAATTATAATAATTTAAATCCAAAGGATTTAAATATTATAATTTAAATATTTAAAAACCTTTTGGGCCTTTTCTTTTTAGGGATAAAATTGCCACGATTAATGAATATTTTAACCTTTGCAAAATTACCACCAAGGTAATTTATAAATCCTTTATCAAATATTATGGATAGGTATTCCTTTCTTCTTGTTGCCTTATATATCATGTGCCACCAAGAGAAATATTCTCACAAATATTTCCATCAAATTAGGACATTAAACCTTTTGAAATTAATCAACCTCTTGAAATTAATTCCATAAAATTAGGACAACAAACCTTTTGACATTAATGACAACAAAACATGCTCAAATTTCCAACAATCTCCCCCTTTGTCATTGATGGTAACCCTTTTTCCTTAAGCTTTTTTTTTACCTTTTTCCAATTCTTTCATTTCCTTCCTTAGAGAAACTACTTCTTGTTATAATCTCTCACATTATAATATTTTTAGCTCTAGATTTTATTTAAATCTCATTGTCTTAGCTATTGATTTTGTCAGATATTATATAAGCTTTCCTTTCTCTTCATCACATTCTTGAAATTGAGCCTTGAATCTTGAATTTTGCTTTCTGATCTTTTTCAATTATTTTAGAGCAGTAATAAGTT
Source organism: Wollemia nobilis (assembly GCA_028583015.1). Classification (NCBI taxonomy): domain Eukaryota; kingdom Viridiplantae; phylum Streptophyta; class Pinopsida; order Araucariales; family Araucariaceae; genus Wollemia; species Wollemia nobilis. The sequence continues at coordinate 4,465,433 of JAQPPZ010002819.1, forward strand.
CAACTTCTATATCTACTACTTCTTCCTCTTCAATTTATGATTCTTTCTCTACTTCTTTGTCTTCAAGAGCATACTCATATTTTTTAGATTTATCTTCAACAAGAGCACTTCCTTCCTCTTCAATTGCCAAAAAGAGAATTTCTCCTTATTCACTATCTGAGGATATTTCATCACTATCACTTGAAACCTTACCTGTATTATCCGCATAAAAAACTCTTATTATACCTTTGAAAAAAATTATTTTCATGCTTGATTTTTCCATAACTATTTTCTTTTCATGCCTAGATTTTCCTGCTTCCTTTCTCTTATGATATTGTTTCTCTTCACTACTACTACTTCCAGCTTCTGGATAGTTAGATGGATAGTGACCATATTTACCATAATTGAAACACTATACTATTTTTGTACCTTTGTGCTTTCTTGATTCCTTCGTGTTCCTTCTACCATAGTTTTCTTATTCATCACTAGATGACTCATCACTTGAATCTAACTTCTTATCTTTTATTTTCTTTGCTACTTTGAAGGCTACTTATTTCTTGTGAATATGATCCTTTACTATTCTCGTATCATAAGCTGTGAGAGTTCCATGTAACTCATACATAGTCAATTTTTAAATATCTCTTGTTCCTTCTATGGATGAAACATTTCCATAATAACTCATAGGAAGTGACCTTAAAACCCTTTGAGCAACATCGAATTCTTCAATTTTAAAACCAAGTCCTTGCATGGTGTTAAAAACCTCATCCACATGAAGTAAGTATACAACAATGTCCTCCTCCTATTTTATATTGAAGTCTTCAAATGTCTTCTTGTGATTTTACAATTTTTCCACTTTGACCTTTTTATCTCCCTCATATGTTTACTTCAGGTTTTCCAAAATTTTCTTTGCTGATTTGCAATGCATAACTATTACAAACTTTGCTTCACGTAAAACACATAATATTGCATTTATAGCCTTGGTATTATTCACATGTAAGAGCTTGCTATATTTATCTATGATAGGATTAGTTGTAGGTGTAAATCCATCCTCAATTGCTTGCCATGTCCCATATCCTTGTGCCATCAAGTAAGTCTTCATTCTTATGCTCCAGAAACCATAATTTTTCCCATAAAAAATGGTGTCTTATTTGTTGAAGATCCACTCTGATATGCCATCTGTGTTCATGTACACTCTTCCTTCAAGTTGTTAAACTCTTCTAAAGGAACCTATTCTGATACCAATTGAAGAACACAAGCTTATACTAAGAGGATGGGGTGAACAATATAAGATCAAATTTCACTTTTATTTCCCAAACAATATTATCCAATATTATCAATGACAATATCAATAATAGTAATCAAAGCAATGTATAAATCATCACACACACAATAGAGACACCAAGTTAATGTGGTTCACCTAATGTGGGCTACTCCACAAAGAAAATATTTCTACTATATTTTCTCAAAAAATATTCTTGGGAATCAATTCCCTATTACAATGTTTATGGCCTTTTTTCCAAAGGAGACACAAATCCCCTATGCTCTAATTTATGGATATATATCCACAAGAGAACTCTTTCCTCTTTTCTTTGGTTCATGGAACTTGATCCAAGAGAACTCTATTTCCTCAACTAGTTCATGGATATCTCTCTATAGAATAACTCTATCTTTCCATCTAGTTCATGGATAACACTCCACAAGAGAACTCTTTCCCCTCTACTCTGGTTCATGAATCTCAATCCATAGGAAAAATATTTATCCTTTGCTCTGGATGATGATCTTTTAGAATACTTTTGCTCCCACTACTTTGGCTTTATGGATATCTCTCCATAGGAGACCTCTATCCCCACTACACTGGCTAATAGATCTCTATCCACTAAAGACTACTATCCTATTTACTCTATCACCTCAAAATATTTCTCTCAAATCTATCTCAAATCTACACCAAACTCTATCCCAAGTCTAGTACAAATATGCTCTAACTCTGCTCACAAATCTGCTCATAAATCTACTCATAAATATTCTCACAAATCGGAACTAACCTCTATTTCAAATATATCCTCAAGCCTTAACACAAAACTTGATCTAATCACCAATCAACTCTGCTTAGATCTACCCCAAGCATTAACACAAATCTTGAACAAATCAACCAATCAACTCTCCTTAGATCTGCCCCAAGCCTGAACAGAAAGCTTGTATAAATCAAATCTACTCTTAATGCTATTTCAAGTCTTCATAATACTTGCTGAAATATGCCTTCAAGTCCTCTCAAGAACTTGCTCAATTTTGCTCTCAATTATTCACTAAGACTTACTCAAATCTACCTTTAAGTCCTCTCAAGAACTTGCTCAATCTGCTCTCAAGTATTCACCAAGACTTGCTCAAATATTCTCTAGCATATGCTCAAATATGTTCTAACACATGCTAAAAATAGCTCACACAATATGCTCAATCAATCTCAAATCTTGCACATAATGCTATCAAATACTTTGTCTAATCTTCAAAGTAATTCCTTTAACTTGAAATAGTTTAGACATATTCTATCCAGAATTTGTTTACCCTCTGGAACATATAGAGAATGATGTACTCTATCAAAACTTAATATGTTCTACTCAATCATTAAGTCTGTTGCTTCCACATGTCTTAATTTTATTGCTCTTTTAAAGATAGATTCAATCTAGCACATGACACCTATCTTTCTGATCTACACTCTTGCTTTCACAAATATGATTTCTAATGTTTGCACATTCACTTTTAATATCACTCAAAACTAATGCTCAAGAAGTTTCACTCAATCATTCAACCAATAAAATACAACTTGCTCACAAACCCTAAACAAGTGTTTTCATACTTCTTCCAATAAAGAGCACAATGTAGGTCTCAAACCCTAACTTAAATATTTCCCAATATCTATCTCAAATATTCTCTAAACATTCAACAATGAAGCATATAAGACTCACTCAAATATTTTCAACAATGCTTATCAAACAATCCTTTTCACTCCACCTTATGTTTCACAACATTCATTCCAACAAACACTTTAAAAAAAATATGATGTGCCCATAACTCTTTGCTTTTATGGAGATATACCTTCAAAACTTGTCTCACTTACAATCAAATTCTTTTGTGCCAATTTAGGGTTAGATAACAATAGTCTATCTTGAAATCTCCACATGAATATTTCACCTCAACAAATATTTCACCATACAAAGATTAATTAAATGCCAAACCACTTATACACCTTATTACTCCTAAATTTGCCAATAAATTTTATCAACAAGAGTTACCAATTACATAAGAAAAAAATCCATTTACACCTTATATATCCTACTTGACATTAATGCATTTCAAAAAGATAAATAAAATATCACTTCAATTTTTATCCCAATGCATTAACAAAACAAGATACCTTAATTTTTCTCAAGAAGAAATTATTTTTATAGCCCTTTTCTTGCAAAAATAAAGACCATTCAAAACACCTTATATCTCCATAGCACATACCTTAGCCACTTTAGACCTTTAATAAAAAAATTAATCCCTCTTTGTTGTCGCTTGTCGTCGAGAGTCGAACCTGCACTACCTATTGACCCCGCATCCTAGTTTTCGTTAGGCTACCGCATGGGCTAGCCAACCCACACATAACCACAATGCAAGACCTTCCTCTTGTCATTTACCATCGGTGCAAAAACTTAAATCGACCATGTATCCAAAAGGATCTTCGTGTGAATCAAACCCACACCTTCTAGCTCCTACGCCACCGTGCAAGCCTTGCTTGCTAGCTTAACTACCAGCTCACATGAGTTGGGAAACACACTATCCATTCTTTGACCAAATCTTCTACACTAAAATTCATGTTGTCTCCTTTCTATTTTCTCTGCCGCGTCGAACGTGCAAGGCAAATACTTCGAGGGTTTAATGATTCGAATACAACTTAGGCTTAGGCTAAACCTTAGCCTATTAATACACATTTTCTCCTCTATATTTGATGTTGGCTTCTTTTTGCAATTCAAATTTTGGTATTTCGAATTTTAATTATTATATTTAATTATAATAATTTAAATCCAAAGGATTTAAATATTATAATTTAAATATTTAAAAACCTTTTGGGCCTTTTCTTTTTAGGGATAACCTTACCACCATTAATGAATATTTTAACCTTTGTAAAATTACCACCAAGGTAAATTATAAATCATTTCTCAAATATTATGGAGAGGTATTCCTTTCTTGTTGCCTTATACCTCACGTGCCATTAAGAGAAATATTTTCAGAAATATTTCTATCAAATTAGGACAATAAACCTTTTGACATTAATCAACCTCTTGACATTAATTCCATCAAATTAGGATATCAAACCTTTTGACATCAATGGCAACAAAACATGCTCAAATTTATAACATCTAATTAATCTAATAGGAAATTAACATAAGTTTAATCATTTATAGAAATGAATATCACTCTTTTTAGAATAATTTTTAAATAGAAAATATGAAGAATATAAAAATCATTAAAGAAAATCTATTACAAAGCATACATAAATTCAAGAAATATCCCAACATGCTTTGTTAGATATTGTCTTCATATTGAAATCACTTGATGATCAACATATATAATATTGAATACCACTAGGAACTTCAAATGTCTTAATAAGTTTATGTATATTGAGTAATTTACATAAAATAAAACGTATAATGCTAGCTTAAATAATCATAGGTATAAAGAGAGATCTTAGATATAGTTTATAAATTATATGGTTAAAGGATAAAAGGGTAAAGTATTTTTTAACATATGCAAGGCCATAGGCCATATGAGACAACCCTCATGGAGGATGTCATTTACTATAATATAATTATCCAACCATATTTTGATTACCAAAGCATGGTGTACAACCCTAGCCCTAGTAGGATTTAAACCTTGGACCTCTATTCATAATTCTAAAATCGTCATAATTAGACCACTTAGGTTGATTTTAGCATAAATGCTAAGTTATTTTTTCCATATACATGTTGACACCTTGGTTGAAGATAGATCTACAACACCAATTTCAAACTAGACTTCCACATAGAAAATGATGCATCCTATTATGACTTTCATAAGTTTTTTTTGAGCCTTTTATTACAAAAACTCATAGGACCTTAGTCATAGTTAAATTATAGATATAGAATGTTGCTATAATTTAAGAAGAAGGTAAGTGATTGATACTTCAATGAGGAGAGTTTATTTGTTTATCTTTATGATACAGTCTTGGAATATTTATCCTCCCACATTTATGACCAATCATAAATTTTACATATAATACATATAACAATTAGATTATATTTATCATAAATTTGTGCTAAAAATATATGATTATTATTAGATAAAATTTAAGCATTTGTCTCTTGTGGTTTAGGGATTCAATTTTTATCAAAGTTTTGAGAAGGAATTACAAGATATAGGACTATTAAATCTTATAGATCATTAGTATTTTGGTCTTGATGGATTATTATTACTAATTTTGGTATAAATGAAGGTGAAGGTGCCTTGTAGTCATTATTTGAGGCTTGTTTAAGAAGAAAGAGACCTAACAAAAGTGTATATCATATCCAATACTTAATATTATCTAACATAGAAGGCTATATTTTAAATACTTACAACTACCCTACCTCCATGGCATATTTCTAATGAGAAGATGCATGTAATTGACCCACTTAATATAAAATGTTGTTAAGTTAAATTCCAAGAGAGATATTATTAGTGGTTAATAAATGGATGAAGATAAGACATTAGTTTGGTGGTTCATGAGATGCAAATAAGTGACTAATTTATCTATTTATTAGGATTTTATGGATAATAAATTCATCGAAGTCCATGCTTATCACCGCAAAAAGGAATTGAAGACATCCTTAAAGAGTACATAGAGGGAAATGAGTCAAAAGAAGATATGCCTATAAGAAATAAATCATATAATATGCATTCAATAAACATGTTGTTTGTGAGAAAATGTTATATTTCATACAATTACATGAATTATTAAAAGATATGCCAAAATACACTTAAAAAAAGATAACAAAGAAGTAATCATATAATAATAAAGCTGAAAATATCTTGATCTTAGAAAAAATTAAGAGAGAACATTAAATAAGTTACTACACTAAGATCATCCACAAAAAACATATTATAGGCTAAAACCTAATGCAGTAAGTCAAATACTTGATGATCTTGGGCATTAAAGACCATAACATTCACAAATAAGCACAATAATGAACTCACTTATATTATATCATGCTTGCAATATCACCACTATAAAAATAAAATATCACACCTAGAACTAATGTAGAGGATTTGAAGTACCCTGGCAACCATTCCTCAAGTCATAGATCTAATATTTGACTATAAATCTTGGTGGGTACATCCTATCCTCCTCCATGAAAGGCAACAAAACAATAGTTGATGGATTTGGTTGTATTGACAAGGATGAGAGAGAGAAAGAGAGAGCAAGGTCACATATTGTGGTACCAATAGAGGTTTTAAACCAAATATATTATTAGAAATACCAATGATTGATCAAGTGTATGCTATTATGTTAACTAGATATATGGTGAATAAATGAGAAGATGATATGGGTATTTATACCATATGAGAAGATTAAATTTTAAGGTTAACTACTAGGTTATGCTCTTGTCAAAGCTATAAAGTTACAACTATCTATCCAAATGATACATCATACTAACCCTAAGTAAAGCAACAATATTGAACCAAAGTAGTGATCTTGGTTGCATGTAAAAAGGGTTGACTATGGTCCTACTAAAACATGGACAACCTTTTCCTTAACCTGCAGTCCTAGTCATGCAAATGTTTTTAGACTCATATTTCTTTGGGTATGGCTAATAGAGGGATACTAGGAATGAGAGGAGCTAGGGGTAAGAATATGGCCAAATTAAATACAATATAGAGGCTAGAACCAATGGGTAAGGAAGGTAGAGACTAATATCAAGGTAAGAGATAATCTCTTCTAGAGGAGAGATCCACCATGAATGTAGAAGTGGTTTGAGAAACACAAAACCATAAAGGCACAAATCCTCCTACAAAGATAGGACTAGGGAGATTATTGGACATGACATACATTTTTTATCATAGGGTCTTGTCCTAGTTGGACATTTTGAGTCCTTAAGTCAAAGTTGTCATTGATGTCACCAAATGAAGTCTTCATTGATTTCAAGGAATATGTCAAGGAACAATGCAAAGTAAAAGGCTTTTATTTAAACCTAAGGAGGCTTCAATAAAGCCCATCACTAAAGGTCCAAAGGATTTTTTAAGACTATGGTTTAAAATTTTTAAATTGAAGATTTAAATAATTTAAATTTAAATATTTAAATATTTTTATCTAAAGTTTATAAATTGTGTGAGCGCTAAAGTAAAAGGAGGACTTTTTTAAAAATGCATCGACGCCCCGACACCCCATCGTCACTCATGAAGAAAATAAACCTATTTTCGAATCGTTGATAGGTAGAAACTTTATTTTCAAAGAGCCAACGGGTTTTATTATAAAAGCCATGATATATAAAACCCTAGTAAGGTTGAAAGATATAACTCGATGATTTGAAAAATAAAAAGGTGCACAAAGATCAAGCTCTCGATAATGAAAGTGGAGCATTCGATATTAGAGACAAAACAGTGTTGAAATCGATAAAATGGGTAGCAAGGCATGTGCGATTGATTAATGTTCAAAAAACCATTGTGCGTGATCGATAAAGGGATCCAGTAGAAAAAAATTTTGTAATACGCATGAAAACCAGGATGTTGTGCTCAGCGTAGACTATTTTGGATGCTCGTGGTAGTAGTTCATTCGAAATGTGTGATCCCAAATGGAAGAAGGAACAGATGTTGGTTATTGGTTTTTGATCTCATCCGCCAGATAGATCAGATGGTGCTTGGTCATGCGATAAGACTTGCGAGGAGATAGTTGTCGGTTCGAATCTCGCTGAGGGCAGTATTAAACAATGAAAGTCTTTTTATTTTTTTCAAAATTGTAGATAAGGAAGTGTATAAATATTTTGGAACTCTATTAGGTTCCATATGTGGGTTTAGTACAATCGGAAGTCTAGCAAGCGCTAGAGCCTAGGCAAGAGGTGGTTGTGAGTTCAAGTCATAGCAGTGATGACAACACATTTGGGTAAGTCTTTTTGGTTTAAATTAAAATATTTCTTATTCTAAAGCATAGGGAGACATAAGGGCTTGAAAGGCTAAATATTTTAATTTAAATCTTGGTGTTTGAATCTATAAGATTGGAGAAATAAAGGTCATGTTATGCCCTAGAAAATTGAGAGGTCTTTGATGTTTTTATTTTTGGAAGTATATCATATTATATATCATTGGAAAGCTCTTTTCGAGAGCTACTTGTTTAGATTGCTTAGAGGGAGAAATAAGGTGTGTGCAAGGAGATATTTATAGTTTTGTAAAGGAGTTTCAAAAGTAAGTTTAGTTCATTCTTTTGAGGGTTTATTTCTTGCATAAGAGGGTATGGTGCATTGTATTGAGTAGGAGTAATAAGGTGTTATTGAGATATTATTTTGATTATTGTGTTATTATTCATGACCTCTAACCCTTGTTGAGATTGGAAAAAGAAAGTGTGTTGAGTGTGGTAGATTTAGTGGACAATTCATAAGGCATCAAAAAGGTATGGGCAATACTCTTCATTGACTTATTTTGGTGATTAATTTCTAAAAATATCTTTGGAGAGAAAATGATTTATTGTGGTTTCCTTTTTGAGAGTTTTTGGTTAATGCTTAAAGGTTTTCTAAATTGAGAGTTGTGATTAAACCTTATTTATAAGAATTGTTGTTGAAGCCCATTGGTTGTGCAAATAACTTGAACTTGAGTTAGAAAAGAACATGAGTATCATTGTTATGTAAGATTTGTTGTTGAGCATTGTTGGAAACATTTTGAGTTGGTTGATACATATTTGGACTAGGGTTTGTGAGAAATGATTGATCCTTGAGGTGATTGGTTTAGTAGAGTTGATTGAGCCTAGTCAAGTGATTGTGTGAAGTGGTTGTTCGAGTTCCATGAAACAAAATATTCTATATTCTGATTTGAGTTGAGATTAAAATTTGAGTATAGAACATATTGAGTCTCTAACAATTCTCTTTATGCTTCTATGAGATTGATTTGAGTTGAGATTGGAATTTGAAGTATAGAACATATTGATTCTCTAACAATTCTCTTTATGCTTATATGAGATTGATTTGAGTTGAGATTGGGATTTGAGTATAGAATATATTGAGTCTCTAACAATTCTCTTTATGATTCTATGTGTTTGAACAAGTTCTATGTGGACTTGTTAAGCATATTTGAGACAAGTATTTGAGAAGGCTTATGGACTGATTTTGTGTAAGCGTTTGTGGAAGCTTGCAATGCAGATTTGAGCAAGTCCTATAGAGGACTTATTGAGCAGGTTTGGACAAGTTTTGAGTGAGCTTGTTTAGTACATTTGAGCAAGTTCTGAGTGGACTTGTTGAGCATATTTGAGCAGGTTCTGAGTGGACCTATTGAGAAGAGTTGAGTAGGTTCTGAGTGGATCTGTTGAGCATATTTGAGTAGGTTCTAATTGGTCCTGTTGAGAAGATTTGAGAATATTCTAAGTTAACCTATTGAGCTGATTTGAGCAGGTTCTGAGTGGACCTATTGAGAATATTTGAGAATATTCTAAGTGAACCTATTGAGCTTATTTGAGAAGGTTCTGAGTGAACCTATTGATAGAGCTTTGGAGGTGATAGATTATAGGGGATAAAGTCTCAGTGGATAGATATCCAGCATCCAGGACAATTGAAGATAGATCTTCTGAGTGAGGAGTCTTCAAGTAGATAGAGATCCACTAGTCAGTGCAGTAGAGAGATAAAGTCTTCTAGAATATCACTAGCCATAGTAGAATGGGAAAGCATTCTCATGTGGAAGAGATCCATGAACTTGAGATTTAGGAGATCAACATATCCTTTGGATAGAGGTCCATAAACATTATAAATGGGAAGGATTCCCATGAGATTATTTTAGAAATATTTAGAAGAAATATTTTCTCTGTGGAGGTAGCCCACATTGGGTGAACCATGTTAAAATTTATGTCTCTATTATGTGTGATGATTTGTGCATTGCTTTGGTTATTGCTATTGATATTACAATTTATTATATTGATTAATAATATTTGGGAAAGAAAAGTAAAAAGTGGTTTTATATTGTTCACCCCCCCTCTCAGTATAAGCTTGTGTTCTTTAGTCCTATGAGTTTATATTTTTCAGGAATATGATGACCAACATATTCTTATGACATCCTGCTCTATATGAGTAGATAAATATTATTGTTATCCTAAAATATGTATACTTTCTTATAGAGTTACAAATGATAGAGCAAACCTCATATATTACTAGAATAGATGAGACTTGGTTCATGTTGTATAAGTGGATGATTCAGGAGAGGATGCTCAACATTCAATAATAAACTAATTTTCTAGACCATGCTTTTCATGCAAGTGGTATGTCTTTTATGATATATATGAGGATTTTTCTCCTATTCAACTTTGTGTATTATAATAAAGTTATGAATAGGATCCAAATCATGTTTTTATATCCATTATACTTGGCCCTAGAGGAATTTCAAAGAGGACCAGATGTGGGGTTTTCAAAAGGATAAGATTTATTATCACTAATTTACTATGATCTCTATTAGATTTAAGGAATAATGAGCATGATGCATTAGACTAATTTATCTATTACAAACCTAAATTTCAAAGCATTATTTCATGTTCATGACCTAACAATATTAAGGCTAGGATATGGGAACATATATGGGTTACATGATAGCCATGGATTCCTCCTCTAACACGTATTACATATCATCAAATATTATGGAAGTTGTATCATCACCTATGATAGATAGGACACTAGAAACTACATTAACTAAGAGTCATTTATTAAATGATCATATTGTAATATCATCAAATCAGGGTGGAAGAGCCTTAAAAATGGAGAGGGTACCCCAATATTTTAAGTACCCACACAAAAATAGGGTACCCCCTCTTCTTGACATACACTAGATACAATGATAGGAGAGGGTAGAAAGTAGGACTAGTATTCCACCCTCACACATGCACCTATAGTTGGATATCACTAGTAGAGGATGCAGACAAAGGAGAAGGGGGCATACTAATAATAGCCTAGGGGACCCAAAGAAGCCATAATTGTATGTCTTATTAGATTGGTCTTGGACTATGGGATATTGATGGAGATAGACTCACCTTCCATAACACTCATATAGGAGAGGGGTGAGCATATTAGAGTAGAAATATAGGGGTAAGTAGAAATGCATCCTCAAGTAAGTAGGAGGCCATGAAGGAGGCTACACTTGGGTAAGAATTATGCCAAATAAATAAATAACAAAGAAGGTAGACAACACAAAGGAGAGAACAATAATAGAGGTCCATATGTGCTTGGTTAATGTGGACATGGTTAGTTTGGAGGGCTCTTAATCTAAGGAAGGTAACATGAGGAGACTCAATGACTTAGGTATATGTTGCCAACCAACCTAGACTCAACTTAGCTTATTTTTATTTTACTATTTGCATAGTTATATTAGATTGGTATGATTTCTAGATTATTTAATATTTTTTTATTTATATGTGATTATAGATATAATCCAAGGATGAATTGGTATTATCAAACAACTATAACATGTCACCCTAGGTAGTATAATTAATTTTGATACATTATCATTGGAATCACCATAATAGGCCAATACATCAAAGAAAATGGTTGACCTCTATATTCAAGTCTACCAACTTAAAATAATTTTGACATAGGTGTTGAGAGAAGATCATATAACATGTCACATTTTTGATAGGGATTAGAATTTACAACTATGGTTGAATTCACTTGAGAGGGAGTGTGATCTATAGTAGTAGCTAATGTAGGGGTAACTAAAGTTAGCATGGGTGTAAGGGGATCTATTAGGGCTAAGTATGTCAATATCACAATGATCCCAATCTATCATTTCTTGTACCATGGCATAGGTGCTTGACACATAGTTTGATATGTGCAAGGTGTTGAGGTGTATTCATTATTTGGTACATACTAATGTACCCCCATGGTACCTTCAAGGTACATTTGTAAATAATATATTAGGATTGAGTCAATATTATAGAGTATGAGTTATATTTTCTCTTTAAGTGTGAATGTGTAGGAAATGCACAAGTGTCATGTAAGTTAGAATGCAAGCATAGATTGAGTAAATATGCGTAAGTGTCTTATACCAGGAGTGCATGTAGGAGTTCAAGAGTCTTGTAGAGGTGTGCAAATTATATAAAGTCAAGTGTTCATAAAGTATGCAAGTGGCAAGTAGATAAACCAAGAGTCATGAGACTTGGCATATAAGAGCAATAGCCAAGTATCCAAAAAGTCACATTACTATGGCTATATTATGGAGACAATGCTCCATAAGAAGATATATTAAATAATATTCATATATCTTATAATTTGATTGTAATAAGTGGAGGAGTAATAAATCTTATATACATTTTGAGTAATTAATATTGTAAGTTGTTCTTCATGCATAGTACATGAACAATTTAGGCTATTTACATTCATATTGTAGTATATAAATGAATTTTATTTGATTTATTATAAGCCTTGATATACATATTAATTTTCTCATATTATTCTACTCATTATTATTATCTTGACCTTTATTATTGTGGCTATTTTATATTGGAATTTGTGTGCTATTTTGAGATAACCTATGATATTTTGTGGTAGTATAAGGCTTAAAAAGCCAATAGTGGTATCAGAGCTACCAAAAAACTCTATCCAATTTTATGGAGTTTATTGAAGCCATCATTATTAATTAGCTTTATCTATTTTGATAAGGTTAAATTAGAATTTGTCCACTTTAAAGGTAGTGAGACTACAAATTTATTTTTAAAGGTCATATTGAGTAGAAAAGGCTAGAGTATTTCCACTAGGTTGAAGGAAAACCAATGAAGACCAAGAATCAACTACATTGAAGATAAGAGTTAGCTCAAAAAATAGTTGTATATTGATAGATTAGAAACCAATTCTAAATATAGTTGGAAGTTTCGGAGATATACAAAGTCATCTTGATAATTTATTGGATTCTATAGTAAGGAGGAGAATTATTTTATTCTTAGATCAGATCTAAGACATTGAATATTTTAGATTTCATATTTATAGAAGAAAAGAAAGCAATAGATATTAAGTTATAAAATTTTGAGAAGATTCCTTCAGTAGATAGAGAAGAGTTTTAGATTTTGAAGAATATAGAAGAAGAATCAGGCTATAGACCTTGACATATTTGCAATAGTAGAAAATATTTAAGAAGCAATCCATATTGTATAGAAGAGGGCTAGAGTATCCCACATTTAATATAAAAATGCTAAGAAGTATTTATTGAAGTTTATTCGAGAAAACATAGAAATATTTCTAAGGAATATTAAGAATTAGAACATTTTTAGAAAGGCCTAAGAGGTCCATATCGAAAGAAAGGCCTAAGAGATCCATATATAAAGAGAATATCTAAGAGATCATATAAATAAAAGGACCATATAAAAGTCAAAGGATATTATAGTAAAATAGAAAGGTCTAAGAAAAAGTCCCAATAGAAATAGTATTGAGTGATACATTTGCCCAGTTGCAAACATATACCAATGACTAGGACAAGGTGTCCTCTCTTGACAAAGAACATTGATCCAAGGTTAGGGTAAGGTTGGTATAACCTGATTGATAATGTATGTTAGTTGTTAAGTCTTTAAATCAAATAATATAAGAATATCAAGCAGATGGATCACTTAGGGTTACATATAATTTTTACAAGGGTGAGAGTAGTTTCACTATCTAAGCATGAAGAGCTAAATATCTATCTTTATTTCTCTTTTAATCATCAGATATAAATGTAATAGCACAAATTACTTCAAAATATCAAATAAAAGCAAGATTATAGGCTTGCTACCTTAATATTATCAATCATACATTCATTCATTGCATCATAATCATATTATTTATAGCCAATTGCAATGTTTTTTATAAAACTTAAAGGAAATGAAGCACATAATCATAAGAATGATATTTAGAAACTAAAATTCAACTAATCTACTCCTAATCTAATCAAGTTTCAAAAAAATTCAAAAGGAAAGGGTTAGAGAAAGAAAATTCAAACAAGTCATTGTGATCTTGAAGCCTTGCAAGGAATCTATTGAAGCATCCAATTTTGAATCAAACCAACCTTAGTCTTGATCAACTATCACACAATCTAAGACCAAGATGGTACCATATTCAAAGGAAAAGGAACAAAATGCTAAAATTAACTTTGATGCAACCACCATCATCATGTGGAGATTACACCAAGAATATTAGTACTTTGCATTAAATGAATATATTCAAGAATTACATATTCTCATAATTGCTTGCTACAGATGATTGCCATTACAAATATCCAATTACAATAATAGGGGTGTAGATGCTCATCAAACTATCAAAGAAAGAGAAAATTCCTAAATGTCTATTGCTAAAAATGGTATTCGACCCTTTGAAATGGGGTCTTTTTGGCTACTTATAGCCTTAAAATTTTGAATTTTAGTGTTTTACAATAGTATTTTAATGGTTTACAATTGGATTTGATGAGCTGTTTATTATTGGATATTTTGAGTAGATGATTTGTCATTGATGTCAAGCTTTCAACACCAGTAAGTGGCAGTTTCAATGGCCAGCATCAGTTCTAGGTTCTTTAATAAATGTAAAAGGATAGTCCTCCTTCAGTTGATAAAGACCTATTTCCAAGAAGTCAGATAAGGTCTAAAGGGCAAAGAAGAGGCCTAGGAAAATAATATTATAATATTTTATTATAATATTAAAAAGGATATATAAATTAATTAATATAAATTTACTATAAATTAATTTATTAATTAATTTAATTAACTCTTATGTTACTTAAGTTAATTATTAGTTAATTTTAATTTAATTATAAATTGATTTTTATTAATTTAATAAACCCTAAAAAGGGTTATTAAGCAAAGTTATAAATCGAATTATAAATTCAATGGGAAGCACCAACGTATTACAACATGAAGGCACTATGTATAAATATGGAGGAAAAACCTTTGCCTAAGTCCCCAAGCGATCATAATTTTGAATGCCCCTAAGTTTGAAAATGAGTGTAGAGAGAAAGTAGAGATTTTGCTTTGAAAAGTCTTTGGTGAAATTAAAAGGTACAAAGAGCACCAAGGCTTCTTCCACTGTGCACACATGTTGTGTAGCGCAGTTGGTGATGGCAGCAAGTGTTAATATGTTTGCTAGCTAGAAGACGTAGGTTCAAATTCCATTGGTTTTGTATTTTACGTGGTAAAAGGTTTAATTTTTGCAAACGGTGCCTAGCACGAGGAAGAAATGGAGGCTAGCCCCTTCTCATGGGAGTGCCTAGTCCATGTGATGGGGTAGCACCTTGGTAAGATGCTCGATGAAGAGATTTCGGGGTCGAAACCCACCGAGGCATTTTGGCAGATGACACAAAGGTATGCATTGTTGATTGTTGGGTTTGTCACTTAATTTGGGATGTTCTAAGTTTGAAGGAAAAATAAAAATATCTTATGTGCCTAAGGTTCAAAAATAATTTTTGAGGGTTTGTAATATTTAATTTTTTCCAAAATTAAATTTGGTTATTAAGTGTTTGAGGGAGATAAAAGGGTAGGCAATTATTATTTTTGAAGGGTTATTTTTGAGATTTTGATTTATTAATTTGGATATTATAAGGATATTTTTGAGTGATTATTTTTATGAGTGATTTGATGATTGCTAATTTCAAGGAGTAATAAGGTGTATTTTGTATTGATTACTTTTGTGTTTGACAAATATTTGAAAGAAAGTTAGTGTGATATTTGTCAAAAGATAAAATTATGATTGAGACAAGTTTTTCTAAGGGAACTTCTACATCAAAGAAAAGCTATGGGCACATCTTCCTAGTGAGTGATTGTTGAATGTTGTGAATGCAAAGTTGTAGTGAAAAAAATTATTTGGTAAACATTTTTGAGTGTGGCTTGAATTAATGCTTAAAGGTTTTCTAGAATAAAGAGTTATTGATAAAATCTTGTTTGATAAGCATTGTTGTTGAAGTGATTGGTTAAGTGAAGAATTTGAACTAGGGTTTGAAAAGAACACGAGTATCATTGTTATGTGAAGTTGAAAACTATCTTGTACTAGGGTTTGTGAAAAGAACATGAGTATCATTTTTATGTGAGATTGTTTGATAAGCATTGTTGAAAACATTTGAGTGAGTGTTTATATACTTGGACTAGGGTTTGTGAGCAAGGATTATTTTATTGAGTGATTGTTTGAGTAGAGTTGATTGAGCCTAGTCAAGTGGATGTGTTAAGGTGATAGTTCAAGTTCTATGAAACAAATTATTTTATATTTTAAATTAATTTGAGAAAGAGGTTGAGTGTTGATGAGTGTGAAATATATTGAGTCTCTAAAAATTCTCTATAATATTCTATGATAAAAGAGAGATTGAAAGTGATTGAGAGTTTGTGAATGTGAAGCATATTGAGTCTCTAACAATTCTCTATATGTTTCTAAAAGAGTGATTGAAAGTGATTGAGCATTATGATGAATGTGAAGCATATTGAGTCTCTAATAATTCTCTTTATATTTCTATCAGATTAGACAAGTTCTAGTGTGGATTTGTTGAGAAAATTTGAAGTAAGTATTTGAGAAGACTTGTGGATAGATTTGTGTGAGCTTTTGTGGAAGCTTACAATCCAAAGAGAAAAATTTAGACAAGTTCTAGTGAGGACTTGTTGAGAAAATTTGGACAAGTTATAGAGAGGACTTGCGAACATATTAGTGTAAGCTTTTGTGGAAGCTTACAAGGCAGAATTGAGATAAGTATTTGAGAAGACTTGTGAGTAGATTTGATTGATTGATTTATTCAAACCTTGAGTTAAGGTTTGGGGTAGATCTAGCAGAGTTAATTTGATATTGATTCAAGTTTTGTGTTAAGGCTTGAGTGCAAATATTGAGGATAGATTTGTGCTAGACCAAAGGACTGTGTTTAGTACATATTAGAGGACAAAGATTGAGGATAGATTTGTGCACGTGGCTTCATAGTGCAGGACACATAAAAGTCAATAATATGGCAATTTCAGGAACAAATAGCTTTTCCATGGGTATTTCTACTCATGTAATCAGTTTGGTCATAAGGCAATGAATTTCAAGATTCATGACAGGAACATATATGGCTTCACCACGACAAATCCCAAGATATTTCCACCACCAAGGAATAATAACATTAAGTGTTATAAGTGCAATAATTATGGGCATACAACAAAGTGGTGTAGAGCAGGTATTCCAGAACCAAGCATGAACATGAACAGAAACAAGAACATGAACAATAATATGGACATGAACAAAATTATGAACATTAATATGGATAGGAATAAGAACATGGACATAAACAAGAATAGTCAAAGGAATCAGAAGGATCATATGAGAAGGAAAGAGGATAAATGTAAATAACAGTGCTTTTTAGGAGTAGAAATACTCCCACCCAAGAATTAACCACCTCAAGAGGAGGTGGCGGAGGGACTAAGCTAAGAGACTCATTCTTATCCCCAAGACCCAAAGGTGACCCTTTTCCATTGAATTCAAAGGGGGAGAGATTTAAGTAAGGGGGAGATATTTGGTTTAAGAAGAGAGCAATGTCCTAGGGAGAGCAAAACATGAAAAAGGTCAAGTTTTGGTAAAAATAATTTGGGTTGCCATCAATGACAAAGGGAGAGATTGTTGGACATTTTGAGTAGATGAGTTATCATTGATGTCAAGAATAAGTGGTAATTGATGTCAAGCTTTCAGCACCAATAAGTGGTTGTTTTAGTGGGCAACATCAGTTTCAGGGTCCTTAATAAATGCAAAAGGATAGTCTACCTTCAGTTGATAAATACCTGGTTCCAAGAAGTCAGATAAGGTCTAAAGGGCAAAGAAGAGGCCCAGGAAAATAATATTATAATATTTTATTATAATATTAAAAAGGAGATTTAAATTTATTAAAAATTAATTAATATAATTTTATTATATATTAATTTATTAATTAATTTAATTAACTCTTATGTTACTTAAGTTAATTATAAGTTAATTTTAATTTAATATTAAATTAATTTGTATTAATTTAATAAACCCTAAAAAGGGTTATAAAGCAAATTTATTAATCGAATTATTAATTCTATGGGAAGTGTCGACGTATTACAACATAAAGGCACTATGTATAAATATGGAGGCAAAACCTTTGCCTAAGTCCCCAAGCGATCATAATTTTGAATGCCCCTAAGTTTGAAAATGAGTGTAGAGAGAAAGCAACAATTTTGCTTTGAAAAGTATTTAGTGAAATTAAAAGGTACAAAGAGGATCAAGGCTCCTTCCACTATGCACACACACTGCATAGCGCAACTGGTGACAATGGCAAGTATTAAGACGTTCGTTGGCTAGAAGACAAAGGTTTGAATCTCGTTGGGTTCATTTTTTGCGTGGTAGAAGGTTTGCATTTTGCGAATGGTGCCTAGAACGAGGAAGAAAGGGAGGCTATCACCTTCCTCTTCTCATGGGACTGCCTAGCCCACGTGGTGGGCTAGCGCCTTGGTAAGGTGCTCAACAGAGAGGTTTTGGGGTCAAAACCCATCGAGGCCTTTTGGCGGATGAGACAAAGGTATGCATTGTTGATTGATGGGTTTGTCGCTTAATTAAGGATGTGCTAAGTTTGAAGGAAAAATAAAAATATTTTATCTGCGTAAGGTTGAAAATTAATTTTTGAGGGTTTGAAAGATTTAATTTTTACTAGAATAAAATTTGGTTAGTAAGTGTTTGAGGGAGATAAAAGGGTAGGCAATTACTATTTTTGAAGGGTTATTTTTGATATTTTGATTTATTAATTTGGATATTATAAGGAGATTTTTGAGTGATTATTTTTATGAGTGATTTGATGATTGCTAATTTCAAGGAGTAATAAGGTGTATTTTGGATTGATTACTTTTGTGTTTGAAAAATATTTTGAAACAGATTTAGTGTGATATTTATCATCTAACTATTGAAATTAGCAAAGGAGAAATTTGTGATTGAGACAAGTTCTTCTAAGGGCACTTCTACATCAAACAAAAGGTATGGGCACATCTTCCTAGTGAGTGATTGTTGAATTTTGTGATACAAAGTTGGAGTGAAAAGGATTGTTTGGTAAACATTGTTGAGTGTGGATTGAATTAATACTTCAAAGTTTTTTGGAATATAGAGTTGTTGATAAAATCTTGGTTGATATGCATTGTTGTTGAAGTGATTGGTTAACTAAAGAATTTGAACTAGGGTTTGAAAATAATATGAGTATCATTGTTATGTGAAGTTGAGAACTATCTTGGACTAGGGTTTGTGAAAAGAACATGAGTATCATTGATATGTGAGATATTTTGATAAGAATTGTTGGAAAAATTTGAGTGAGTATTTATATGCTTGGACTAGGGTTTGTGAGCAAGGATTATTTCATTGAGTGATTGGTTGAGTAGAGTTGATTGAGCCTAGTCAAGTGGATGTGTTAAGGTGATAGTTCAAGTTCTATGAAACAAATTATTGTATATTTTAAATTAATTTGAGAAAGAGGTTGATTTATGAGTGTCAAATATATTGATTCTCTAACAATTCTCTATATGTTTTCTGCAATAAAAGAGATATTGAAAGTGATTGAGAGTTTGTGAGTGCAAATCATATTGAGTCTCTAACAATTCTCTATATGTTTCTAAAAGAGTGATTGAAAGTGATTGAGCATTATGATGAATGTCAAGAATATTGAGTCTAATAATTCTCTTTATATTTCTATGAGATTGGACAAGTTCTAGTGTGGATTTGTTGAGCATATTTGAGGTAAGTATTTGAGAAGACTCATGGACAGATTTGTGTGAGATTTTGTGGAATATTACAATCCATATTGAGAGAAAAATTTAGACAAGTTCTAGTGAGGACTTGTTGAGAAAATTTGGACAAGTTATAGAGAGGACTCGTGAACAGATTATTGTAAGATTTTGTGGAAGTTTACAAGGAAGAATTGAGATAAGTCTTTGATAAGACTTGTGAGTAGATTTGATTGATTGATTTATTCAAAACTTGAGTTAAGGTTTGGGGTAGATCTAGCAGAGTTAATTTGAGATTGAGTCAATATTTGTGTTAATGCTTGAGGAGGACAGATTTGTGCTAGACCAAAGGACTATGTTTAGTACAGATTAGAGGATAGATATTGAGGATAGATTTGTTCTAGACCAAAGGAATGTGTTTAGTATAGATCATAAGATAGAGATTGAGGACAAATTTGTGCTAGACTGAAGGACTGTGTTTAGTACAGATCAAAGTACAGAGATTGATGATACAGTTTGGTTTAGATTTGAGAATAGTTTTGTGCCAGACCAGAGATAGAGTTTGAGCAGATTTGTACTAGATTGAAGGACTATGTTTAGTATATATTTGAGATAGAGCTTTGAATATGACAGAGTATAGAGGACAACATTATCTAGTAGATAGAGATCCATTAGCTAAGACAATGAGGATAGGTGTCTTCAGTGGATAGAGATCCATTAGACAAAGTAGTGGGGACAATAGTTCTTCTAGAAGATCACCAATTAGAGCTAAGGAGAAAGGAGTTCTCCTATGGATAGATATCCATGAACTTGATTAGGGGATTGGTGTCTCCTTTGGACAGAGGTCCATAAACATTGTAATAGGGAAAGGATTTCCAAGAGATTGATTGAGAAAATTTTAGTGAAATATTTTCTCCGTGGAGTAGCCCACATTGGGTGAACCTGAAGTAGGGAAAAGTGGTGCACCTAATGAAGAGAAAAAATATATGTATCTGTCCCATATTCCACATGAGCATCAAATGGAAGCATGCATATGAAAATGAAGCAATACCAAGCAATAAATAATGAAATGAAATGAGTGTCTTATTTATTAATTGGGTGGATAAGATATAAGGTTACACATAATTACCCTTGAGATCTCAAAAGGTGATACAATTTTTAAAAAATTTTGGGTGCCCAAGGATCAATTTTTCTAAGGAATCAAGGTGCACATCCAGTGCTTTTCCTCATACCCATAATCGAGGTGAGAAGGCCAATGTCACTACTGCTTTTATCTTCAATATATGATGTTTGATATTCCTTCCCAATGCCTTATAATAACCTGCACCTGCATACAAGGAAGCCAAAGGGGTCAAATAGCAAGGGTGTATTGTGAAAATATGCAATCCCCACAAGGGCAAAATAGTGCATATGTTAAAAATATATCAAAACATGTCCAAATGACTTGAAAAATTGAAGAGATGTTAAAGAGGGTGTTTTGAGGGTATATAACCAAAAAAATATCAGAAATTGCATCTGTAGACCCCTCGATTTGGCATTGCTCACCTGTAACCTACGAATAAGAATACAAGCAAATACTGGACCTAAACATACACAAAACTCATGAAATTTGGAAATTATGCATAAATTGACATTTAAAGACAACCCATATGATTATATTTTTAAATTGGGTCTTAGATCCACCTACATCAAATTGGGGTGCCTGGATGGGCCCTACGAGCCTGCAAAAACTTAAAAATGCTATAAATTTGTCAATTTAACTCCAAATAACCTGAAATTTTAACTGTAGCATCATGGGATAATATAGAAAAATAATAATTAAAAAAATTAGTGAAATTGTGTAAGAATTTACCATCTTCCTAGGGGGACGATGGTGACTACAACTATTTGGGGGGCACCCTAGGAGGGGATACCCACAAATTACGGACACTTTGTGCTATCCAAATCAATACTAGATGTTCCTAAACAATATAAGTTGTGTTTTCATTGAATTTTATGAATAAATTCACCCATATTGAATAGTTATGCTTGGATTACCTTCTTGAAATCACTCGGTAACCTCCTTAGAAAAAAAGATATTTCGAGGGCAAAAAGGTGCAATAAGGTGAGGGGAAATCTCGGAAGGTCTCCATTACATATCTTAGAACTCCTATATATGTTTTTGTGTGGTTATTGAATCCATTTTATAGCCCAAAGAGGCTCATGTGCAAAAAGGCATGCAAGGGCATGCATGGTAGGAGGTGCCACTTGTCAAACGGGAAGCATGCAATGGGTGTGAAAGAGAATATCCAATTTTTGACTCCATTAGGAAGTGTGTCATAAGGCTTCAGTGCCCTCTGGCCCACATGATCCATATGGCATGCTAAATGGCAGTTTTTAGATGCCAAATGTCCCAGATTTGACTTTTTCTAGGTCAAACCTACTCACCATCCCACCCTAGGATGATGGCTCACCACCATCCTAGGGTGGGACGATGGGAATTTACCACCATCCTAGGGTGGTAAGGTGGTGAATTTTATGCCAAAACATCCCAAAATTGGGCCCCTAGCGTCCAAAAGCCCTTTTGGAGTGGCTAGAACCACTGTGAGCCTCCTGAGGGCTGCCCAAGGGGCCATATGATGCTAATTTGATCATTGTTTGTGGATTCTTAATCGGAATAACCATATTTTAGTGTCTATAGATGTCCCTTTTTGAGATGTTTTGTTTGTAGCATAGCGCTAAGCAAAAATAGATGACCAAAATGTTGAATTATTAAGGTTACTCGATAACCTAACCAACTTTAGATGCCTCAATCATGAAAAGGGCGTGTGTTCTTGAATTCTTGTTTTTGACTCGTTAAATGAGTGTGCCTATGCTTGAAAATTATCCACCATGAAATTATAAGGTCTATGAATTCATGATGCCAGTAATTTCAAGCATTATGATGTGATATTGTGTGCTTGTTTTCTGCCCCAAGTAGGAGCATGATTGTCTTTATCAAAAATTCGTTGAACGAACGTAATTCTCATAATTGAGTGTGTGCTTGCTAATTTGGACTGAGTATGACTACCCCCTCAAATTATGAGTCTATGGAGGAATGAACAGTGATAAAATCAATGATTCTCTTGACCCAATTAACTTGTGCTATGCTTGCCTTCAGTTTTGTCCCTTGAAAAATAGGGCAATTTGGAGAGGATTTTGGTGACTTTGTTGAGTTTTCCTAGAGGAAAGAAGCTGAAAAATGCATGCTCGAGGGGTGGTCCAGCCACAATGGCCTTATTAGGACATGAATTAACAAATTTTACATACCTCGTAGGATCCTCATGGTTGCATTTTGATCCATGTGAAATTTGGACCCAATTTGAGCTATTTTGGTGCATTTTTGGACCTGTTTTGGGTCTTTTGGGGTTGTTTTGGCCTATTTTTGCTACCACCATCCTAGGTTGGGATGATGGCATGTTATACCACCATACCAGGGTGGAAAATTCATCCAAATGTGTACTCATCCCACCCTAGGATGGTGGTGACCCCTGCATCTTTATATAAACCTAAAATATGAAGGTTAGGCTCATTTGTGCATGCTTTCTTTGGTAGTTTGAGAGGTGAGGAGTAGGAGAGTGATTATAAGAAGTGTAGTGCTATAAAATTCATACCATAGTCACCATGATTCAATGGTCAGGCTCAGCCAGTGGAGGAGCCGGTGCGAGATAGGTATGCCAAGTCTCTCTTATTGGATTTTCCTAGTGTTAGGAGTTGATTTTTTTGCTTTTATGGTATGTTTTTGACTTGGAAGTATATAAAATTAAATTATAGGTAATTAAACCTAATTTATGAGATATGCATCAAATTTTATGTTTTATCCATGTTTTTGTGCAATTAGATTGCATTTTGTGGGTCAATTTTGCATTATTTTTGCTATTTTTGATGGCCTGAAAGGCCTTTTTGAGCCCAATTTTTGGGAGTCATCCCTAGGTGGGATGGCTAGTGTGGGATGGTAATAGGCCATCCCTTTATGGTCTGGCCATAGGGTTGGGTGCCATTCCTAAGGGAATGGCCACAAACTGACCTCAAAGAGGGGCCATTTTGAGTCTTTTCTTTTGCATGTTTTTGGGGCCATGCAAGGCCATTTTGGTGGTGCACTATTGAGTTGCTTATCCCTGTCAGGTGGTGAGGATTCGGTATCAAGTACCTACTCTATTTTATTACATGAGGGATGCCTTGAAAATAGAGTATTTGGAGTGGTTAGATGCCATCAGCCTCAAGCAAGTGACCCGATTAGAGGCTGTTATAGGATACCATGCATATCTGACTGCCCAAATTGATTAGTGGGATCCACACACCAATACCTTCCACCTACCCACTAGGGAGATGATGGTGATACTAGAGGATGTCTATAAAATTATTTGGATTTTGATATAAGGGTAGCTGATCTGCATGACACCACGATACCAGAGATAGGTAGTGCTTGAGAGGTACTTCAGTTATGATCTAGATATGACAGAGCTGGACTGCTTGAAGGGGCTATGCTGGTAGGATTATGGCATGAGGTGAAGGTATTAGGGTTGAGGCATACACTACTAATGATGCTCATCTCCAATATGCTACTACCGAATTTTTCTAGAGTGAGGTTCCCATGGAACCTAGTGTAGATAGTGTTTGCACTGGTGATATGTACTATGGTGGAGCCATTGGTGATGGCATAGGGTACTACACTACTGGCACAACTCTATGATGAGTTGTACAAGACTTGTTGCCATCAGTGGAAGGGTGAGGGGTATAGCTTTTTGTTATAGTGCCAGGGATGGCAACACATAGCTATGGGGCTGCCACATGGGCTACCATGGATGACTCAGGTACAACTAGCAGACTGGGAGATAGGATATGGCATCCTATGGTAGAAGGCTTAGGAGAGGGGACAGAGTCAGTAATTCATAGCTGATGTGGGTCACTATATAGATATGTTCTCATGACTTGGGGTACACTAGGTATTCTAGAGGCCATACAGATATTGCCTAGAGTGGGAAGATGCTACTGTATAGCTTCATAGGGTGCGACAAGGCATATGGTTGGTTGGATGACATGGCACGAAGTAGGAGTACTTCCATTTTGCTTGAATGATACAACATTTTGGGCTATGCTAGGGTGTGCCTAGTGATCCTGTGCCTTATCAGCATCATGAGGTTGAGAGGATATTAGCATGGGATACAGATCCTGTAGTAGACATTCCATATGTGGATGATGTCGAGACTATAGTGGAGTATGATGCTTGGTGGGCGATAGGCCAGTGGCATGGAGAGGGGCCACTGGGGAGGGGTGTAGCTAGGAGGCACATTAAGATGTTTTTGGTGAGGACCAGGATGAGGTAGATGATTGGTAGGAACACATGGTCGAGGAGCATGTGGATCTCTTGGACTTAGGAGATCGAGGTGACTTGGGGGATGATGATGTTGGGTATGAGGAGGTGCAAGCACCACCGATGGCACCAAGGGACATAGAGGTAGAGCTACAAGATGAGATACTTAGGGTGAGGTAGGAGAGAGATATCCTACGGACACAGGTGCATGATGTACAGGTGGAGATAGCAGCACAAAAAGTTGAGGTACAGGTGGTTCAAGCTAATATAACATCTCTTTGGGAATAATTATGATCTTGAAGCCCTACAAGGGAGGATTCTGGTAGTGGTGATGTGGCTAGGTTATAGGCAGATGTGACACAACTCCATTATATGGTGGATACTTTCCAATAATGGTGTTGACATGGGTAGGCTTATGTGGATGAGCTAGAGACTGAGGTAGTGCACCTTGGTGTGCGTCTATGAAATGATGTAGGTTCCAGTGGGTCATACCAGAGTTGCCAAAGTAGGATAGAGTAATATTCCTCTAGGATGGAGGCACCAGGATCTAGGTGGATAGCTGATAGGGTAGGTGGTATTAGGTATGGGAGTTCATAGAGGACTCTGACTATCGATGGGAGTGTGAGTTGTAGTAGTGGCTCGCGTGACTCTTTTTGTGTTTTTTTTTTAATGCTTTAGCAGTGTGAAGTCTGAGGAATCACTTTATTGTAGCCTATGGGAAACATGATGTATATTTTTTTCCCATACGTACACACACACACACACATATATATATATATATATGAGTTTTTTATGTGGTTTATCATCATGTGTTTATTGTTTTATGAAATGTATGCAATTTAATTTATGATATGATGATGGATGCCTACCCTGTATGTATATTTTGTGATTTGATTTGATTTTGTACATGCATGAATGTATAGTGAGATGGATGATTTATTGATTTAGCATATAAAATGTGTAGACTATATGCTGTATGATGCTAGCACCATAGATGATGTATTTTGCACCAACTCATATATAATGTTGTCATGAGACTTATATAATGGATTTGTGAATAATGTAATTGAAATGAATGTGGTGAAGTGATATGATGTATTAGAGAATGTCCATTAGGTTTTCATGAGACTCAAACACTCTAGTCAACTTATCAAAAGTTGTATACTAACCATGCAAGACTTTTTGACAAGGTATGAATATGCTAGGATGACCAAGGTACTTCATATCCTTGTGTATGCAAGTGAGTTCATTCCTATGAGATGCATAAGGATACCGCCAGTGCAAAGTAGGCTCTCAACCAAACCTTTACTGAGGATCACCAAATGAATGCCACCATCGTAGGTTTTTCACTAAGTATGACTAGACCACTAGGCAATCTAGGTTACAAAAGCTAGCTCATCCAAATGCAAACATTGGTCTACATATACGCCCAAAATCTAATATGGCAGATATATCATCATGCAGGAGGCTATCACCATTGATGGATAGGCTATCCACAAAACCCATAATGAGGATCACATGATGGCTTTCCAAATACTGAGAGTTCCAAGAATTTAAGTTTGACTCCCTAATTTCTTGGATTTTATTAGGATACTTGCTCTCATATGAAGTGATAAGAATCACTGTTTATTTTTCTCTTTTTAATGATAATAATCACTGTTTATTTTGATTTTTTTATTTCTTTTTCTCAAGGGATTTGAATTTTGAGTGATGGGGATCATTGTTTCTTGTGCTTTTTGACGTGTGCACTTTTTGATTTTTGTATTTTTGTACTTGGAATTTTTTGCTTTGTGGGGGTTTGCAAATTTAGACTATTGCAAACATGTGAAAATGTGGGATTTTGATGAAAAAATGAGGAAAACCACTTATTGTTGTGGGAGGAATTGGGTAGGGGAAAAACTTGTCCTTTTGCCAAATCTCAGCATTCTTGAACCATTCGCACAAGGGGATTAGCACGATGACCTTTTCGCGTAAGGTAACCTAGACCACTTCATGGATTTCATCTATCTTTGTGAAAAACTTGGATTGTTAATGGTTAATTGTGTTTGGGATATGATATACGCAAGACATAATCAATGCAAGACTCTACCTCCTAAAAATCAAGCTAGCATTATACAAAATATGAGTAGAGACTGGATATGGTTGAGTGACTGAAAACCCTACTGATATTATTTTAAAAAAAATGGCTAAGTGAAGGGAATAGACATGACTATGGAAATGTGAAAAATGTGGGTGAAGATGATAATTGCGGTATTGAACTATGAGTACTTTCACAACATTTATTTTGAGTGGTAAGTAATGTATCATCATGGTGCTAGACATGTATGAACAACTCTAAAATGTAAAGTGCTAATGATTAATATGCCTAAATGCAAGTGAAGATAAAATGCAATGGGATGCAATGTGGTGTGATGCAATATTCTTGAAATTTTGAAATTTTGATGATGTATCTTTTTTTTTAATTTTATTGATATATATATGTATGAAAGTGCAATGCGATGCAATGTTTTTGTATTTTGATGTTTTGATGATGTTTTTAATTTTTTGATTGATATGTATACACATGTGATCAACAAGATTATTTGGGGGCCATTGGGGCATTTGGGGGGGACCAAAGGGCTTATGGATTCCTTTGGGGCTTTTAGGTTTGACCTAGATGATCATAGATAATCGAGGAGTGTTTTTATTTGACCTAGACGTTGAGAACCCGCTAGGAATATTTTGGGTGACCTAGACGGGTGGAGGCACTTAAGAAGTGTCTATTCCTAGGGGAATTTAGTTGTGAAAAAATGGCTTATGGATACCTTTGGGACTTTTAGGGTTGACCTAGATGATCATAGATAGTCTAGGAGCATTTTTATTTGACCTAGATGGTGAAAACCCGTCAGGAGCCTTTTGGGTGACCTAGACATGCGACGCCACTTAAAAAGTGTCTATGATTGCCTAGGGGTATTTGGCTATGAAAAAAGGGCTTATGTATGCCTTTGGGGCTTTTAGAGTTGACCTGGATGATCATAGATAGTCTAGGAGTGTTTTTACTTGACCTAGATGGTGAGAACCCACTAGGAGCCTTTTGGGTGGCCTAGACATGAGACAACACTTAAAAAGTGTCTAAGAGTGCCTAGGGGCATTTGGTTGTGACCAAAGGGTTTATGGATGCATTTAGGGCTTTTAGGGTTGACCTAGATGATCGTAGATAGTCTAGGAGAATTTTTACTTGACCTAGATGGTGAGAACCCGCTAGGAGCCTTTTGGGTGACCTAGATGTGTGGTGGCACTTAAAAAGTGTCTATGACTGCCTAGGGGTATTTGGCTATGACCAAAGAGCTTATGGATGCCTTTTGGGATTTTAGGGTTGACCTAGATGATCATAGATATTCTAGGAGCATTTTTACTTTACCTAGATGGTGAGAACCCGCTAGGAGCCTTTTGGGTGATCTAGACGTGCGATGATACTTAAAAAGTGTCTATGACTAGCTATGGGTATTTGGATATGAAAAAGGGCTTATGGATGCCTTTGGGACTTTTAGGGTTCACCTAGATGATCGTAGATAGTCTAGGAGTATTTTTACTTGACCTAGATGGTGAGAACCCGATAGGAGCCTTTTGGGTGACCTAGATGTGCGGTAACACTTAAAAGTGTCTATGAATGCCTAGGGGCATTTGGCTATGACCAAAGGGCTTATGGATGCCTTTGGTACTTTAAGGTTGACCTAGATGATCGTATATAGTCCAGGAGCATTTTTAATTAACCTAAATGGTGAGAACCTACTAGGAGCCTTTTTTGTGACCTCGATGTGTGGTGGCACTTAAAATATGTCTACGACTACCTAGGGGTATTTGGCTATGAACAAAGGGATTATGGATGCCTTTGGAGCTTTTAGGGTTTACCTAGATGATCATAGATAGTCCAAGAGCTTTTTTACTTGACCTAGATGGTGGAAACCCGCTAGGAGCCTTTTGGGTGACCTAAAAGTGTGATGACACTTAAAAAGTATCTACGACTACCTAGGTGTATTTGGCTATGACAAAAGGGCTTATGGATGCCTTTGGTGCTTTTAGGGCTGACCTAGATGATCGTAGATAGTCTAGGAGAATTTTTACTTGACCTAGACTATGAGAACTCACTAGGAGCCTTTTGGGTGACTTAGACGTGCGATGACACTTAAAAGTGTCTATGACTACCTAGGGGAATTTGGATATGACCAAAGGGCTTATGGATGCCTTTGGGACTTTTAGGATTGACCTACATGATCGTAGATTGTCCATGAGTGTTTTTACTTGACCTAGACGATGAGAACTTGCTAGGAGCCTTTTGGGTGACCTAGACATGCAATGACACTTAAAAAATATCTACAACTACCTAGGGACATTTGGCTATGACCAAAGAGCTTATGGATGTCTTTGGGGATTTTAGGGTTGACCTAGATGATCATAGATAGTTTAGGAGCATTTTTACTTGACCTAGACGGTGAGAACCCGCTAGAAGCCTTTGGGGTGACCTAGATGTGTGGCAAAACTTAAAAAGTGTCTATGACTACCTAGGGTCAATTGGCTA
The DNA here is from genome assembly GCA_028583015.1 of Wollemia nobilis. Lineage (NCBI taxonomy): Eukaryota > Viridiplantae > Streptophyta > Pinopsida > Araucariales > Araucariaceae > Wollemia > Wollemia nobilis. The sequence goes on from JAQPPZ010002819.1 coordinate 4,495,217, forward strand.
TGACCAAAGGGCTTATGGATGCCTTTGGGGCTTTTAGGGTTGACCTAGATGATCGTAGATAGTCCGGTAGCATTTTTACTTGACCTAGACAATGAGAACCCGCTAGGAGCCTTTTGGGTGCTCTCTAATCATGAAATGGTTGAAAGTGAAGGATGTTCAAGGGTTTAGGATCCTCGAAACCTTCAAGTGAAGCTAGGTGATAAGGTCCAGGCCCTATTTGAATAGTGATGATAAAGGGACATAACCAGTTTGCCATAAATTTGTCTTGTAGGTGGGGCGATAAGCTAGAATTCTGTTGATTCTCTTTTAGGATCATATCACCAACCTGAAAGTCTCTGAGATGGACTTTCATATTGTAGGCTCTTTTGAGCCACTCTTGATACACACGTAGATGCTCAAGTGCATTAATGTGATGCTCATCCAACAATGTATGTTGATCTAGGTGAGCTTGTTGTGTAGTATCATAATAAATAAACTCTTGCATGGATATGCAAAGCAATGGGATTTCTAACTCTAGAGGCATGACTACCTCAAAACCATACACTAGTGAAAACAGAGTTGCCCCAGTGGGCGTCTGAATGCTAATGTGGTAATCCCAAAGGGCAAGCGACATTTGAGTGTGCCAATCGGTATGATTATCTCTGAGTGTTTTCTTCAATATGGCAATTAATGTTTTTTTTATGCTTTTGCTTACCCATTTTCTTGTGGATAATAAGGTGTCAAAAATTTGTGCTAGATATTATACTTTGCTATCAAAGCATGCACATCTTTATTCTTGAATGATATCCCATTATTCGAAATGATCTTGGATGGAATGCCAAAACAACAAATGATATTATGCAATATCAACTCTTCTATGTGGGGTCCTATTGTAGTGGTAAGGGGGATTGCTTCCACCCACTTTGTAAAATACTCGGTAGCTATGGTGATAAATGTGTGATGGCTTGAGGATGCAGGGGAGATTTTCCTGATTAAATCCAACACCCACTACAAAAATTGCCAAGCCAATTGGATTAGTTGTAAGGCCTAAGAAGGTACATGTGTCAAGTTAGCATGGTGTTGACATTTCATGCACTTTCTCACATATGCACAACAATATCACTCTAAAGTTGGCCAATAATAGCCCATGTGGAGAATGTGCTTTGCAATGGTCATGCCACTGAAATGGCCACCACAAGTACCGTCGTGTGCTTGGTCCATTGCCCAAGTCAATTCTTGATACTCTAAGCAATGAAGGAGGATTCCTTCATAGCTCGATGGTATAGGATGTCTCCTAACAATACAAAATTTGCTACCTTCTATTTAAATGTCCTTTTGGTAGCATGCGATAATCTATGAGGGAGGTTACCAAGCTTTCGATACTCTCTAATTTGTGTGGACCAGTCCTACTATGTTGAAGCCTTGATTGCATGCATTGATTTTCCCTCATGAAGTTCATCCCAAGAAAATGCATATTGGGATAAAACTTGTAAGAATAGTATTGTGCTTCTATCAAAAGGGATTTGGGGGAATAGAGTCCCCCAAGCGGTATGATTCAAGTGCTTGTGAATGTGTGAGAATATCTATTTATGAGGTTCTATTTGAATCAAGTGGACTTATGGTGTGACTTGAGTGCTCTCATGCTCAACCACTGATTGTGATAGCATATTGAATTGAATGGTTGTCATCTCCCCTGTGGGATCTTGTGGAATCAAGGATCCTAAAGAGGCCATTGTATCCACAAAATTATTAGACGATCGAGAGAGTGCCTCGATGTCATACCATTCAAATTTTACCAGATATTTGTCCACAAGGGCTTTATAGGCTTGTAAAAATAGGCACTTGCACTGGAATATTCCCTTGACCTGGTTGACAATGAGCAAGGAGTTGCCAAAAATGTTGAGCTTGGTGATTTTCATGGCGATAGCTATTTTAAGCCCTATGAGCAAGGCTTCATACTCAGCATTATTATTGGTGTAGGGGAAATTAAGTTTAAATTATAGGGGTATGGGAGCTCCATGTGGTGTGAAAAACATGATCCCTACGCCACCACCTTGCTCGCATTTGGAACCATTGAAGAAAAGAGTCATATCTGCCTATGACTCAGGCTCATCAAAATTAGACGATTATGATATTTGGAAGACTCCATCATCAGGAAGCTCCATGCTAAGAGGCTAATCCTCTTGGATAGGAGCCTTTGCAATTTGATTAGCAATGACCTGATCTTTGATTGAATTTTGTCCTATGAATTCCAAGTCAAATTCTGTCAACAACATGATCCATTTCGTCGTGTGACTACTATGATAAGTATGACTCATCATGTATCGCAATGGATTCTCTTTAGATACAACATACGTAGTGTGGCTGAGAATATAGTGTCATAGATTCTTGGTAGCAAAAACCATCACTAGACATAACTTTTCAACATATGCGTACTTAATCTCATAGCTCACCAGGGTGCGAATGAGATAGTATGTGGCCTGTTCCTTGTGAAATTCATTATTTTGGGCTAACATGGCACCCAATGCAATCTCAGTAGCTGAGATATATAATTAGAATGGTACCCCTGGTCTAGGTGGAGCTAACACTGGTGACAAAGCCAAGTATTATTTAATTGCATCAAAGGCATCCTGACACTCATCGTCCTAGTGGAATGTGACCCCCTTGTGCAAAATTTTGTTCATGGGTCTACACTTGTCCGACAATTATGTTATAAAGCATTTGATGGATGCAATCCTCCCCTGCAAGCTACGAACTTGCTTGATGGTAGTCGGGGGAATTATTTCAAGGATTACCTTGACTTTGTTAGGGTCCACTTCGATGCCTTGTTTGGAAACTATAAATCCCAAGAGCTTTCTAGATGTGATGCCAAAGACACACTTCTTGGGGTTCAGTCTCACATTATGTTCAATAAGGCGATCAAAGATATTACATAAGACATTTAGGTGCTCATGACATAATAAAGATTTAGCCAATAAGTCATCCATGTAATCTTCTAGAAATTTTGTGCATGTAGTCATGTAAGATATATGTCATGGCATGCTAGTAGGTGGCACCATAATTCTGAAGGCCAAATGGCATGACCTTGTAACAAAATGTTCCCCAAGGCGTTGTGAACACCATTTTGAGCTGGTCTTCAGGGTTGATACGAATTTGATTATACCCATATAAGATATCCATAAGGGAGAACATTTCATATCCTGTGATGGCATCTACCAGTGCATCTATGCTTGTCAAAGGAAAATCATTCTTAGGACTCGCTTTGTTCAGGTCTCAAAAATTAGTGCAAATGTGAATCCTCCCGTCTGGCTTCTTGACAAACACCATGTTGGAAAACCATGGTGGATAGTCTATAGAAATGATAAACTTGGCATCCAAAAGTTTTTGTAGCTCATATTTAACCATCAAGGCCACTGTTGGGTGCATCTTTCTCAACTTTTGCTTGATAGGCTTTACTTTGGGGTCAAGTGTTATATTATGGATGACCAGATTTGGATCTAGTCCCGACATGTCTTTATAGGACCATGCAAAAGTTGCCTTCTTTTTCATGAGAAGGGCTATATAATTAGCTTACTCTTAAGGGGATAGGCTTTCCCCTAGATTGATACATTGCGGGTTTTTTAGGATCTGAGCCAATATCTTTGTCAATCATAGGATCAATTGACATATGAGACCCCTCCTCCAACTGATGGGGAGTAGGGATCAAATGGATGTCTTCAGCTAGATTTAAATCCTCAATGGGGACTTCAGGTCCCTCCTCAAAATGGAAGATATCATGAGTTGGGCTAGCAAAAAAGTGAAACAACCCATCGCAAGACCAATACTCAAAGGGTGATGGTGGTTAATCAACATGATCCCAGTCAATAACAACTATATCTAGATGGCATGGCTTGTAAGGATCAGCTGGGTTGTGAAGTGGTGTGGTTAAATCAATGGAGATCATATTGATGGAATGTGTATACTCTCCAATACCATGTGCATATGACTATATATTGGTATTATATCTCACCCATAGATGTGGTTCTGGGGGAATGGGGATCTCTAGATCATGTATGGGAATATACTGTAGGACGGGCTCATTAGGCTCAAGGAGCTCCATGTGTGTGGATGTGTCAAGGAAGACCTCATGGTGAATCTAGCCTAAATTGATAGGACTTGCCCTCAAGCATGGGCCAACAAGAAACTAATGATATACTTCATCTATGTTGATGGGCTCATGATGATGACGCAAGTAATGAGGACCAAGGTATGCCCTCTCTATTTCATCCTCATAGTAAATAATGAAATGAAATGAGTGTCTTATTTATTAATTGGGTGGATCATATCCAAGGTTACATAGTAGTACCCTTGAGGGCTCAAAAGGTGATACAATTATTACAAAATTTGGGGTTCCCAAGGATCAATTCCTCCAAGGAATCATGGTGCACATCCAGTGCTTTTCTTCATATCCACAATCGAGGTGAGCGGGCCAATGCCACCATTGCTTGTATCTTCAATCTCCGATGTCTTATCTTCCTTCCTAATGCCTTCTAAGAACCTACACCTGCACACAAGGAAGCAAAAGGGGTCAAATAGCAAGGGTGTATGATAAAAAAATGCAATACCCATAGGGGTAAAATAGCGCATATGTTAAAAATATATCAAAACATGTCCAAATGACTTGAAAGTTTCCAAAGATGTTTTTTTTTTTGAATTTAGATGGTGGAATCTGTAGCTGCCATGAATCCAAGTAGGCTATCCAGATTTTTATGGCCACCATAGTATTCTATGTTGTCCACCCCAGAAGATGCCACATAGATCTTCACACAGTCCACCCCTATAACCACCATGCCACAATCATTTTAAACCTTTTACGCCATTGAAAGCACCAAGAAAGGGACAAGCGTTCAGTCCAATGAGGCCCAAGATTTGAATCTTGGACCTCCACCCCCTTATGGGGTTTGGAAATTTGCAAAGATGTTAAAGATGGTGTTTTGAGGGGATATAACCAAAAATAGATCAGAAATTGCATCTATAGAACCCTCGATTTGCCGTCGCCTACTTGTAACCTATGAAGAAGAAGATAATCAAATCCTGAATCTAAAAATATCCAAAACTCATGAAATTTGGTTAGTATGTATAAATTGAAATTTCAAGACAACCCATATTATTATATTTTAAAATTGGGACCCATATCCACCTACATCAAATTGGGGTGCTTGGATGGGCCCTACGAGCCTGCAAAAACTTAAAAATACTATAACTTTGTCAATTTAACTCCAAATAACTTGAAATTTGAAATGTAAAATCATGGGATAATATATAAAAATACTAATTAAAAATAGCATTGAAATTGTGTAATAATTTACCCTCATCCCAGGTGGGGTGGTGGTGACTTCAACTATTTTGGGGGCACCCTGGGAGGGGATACCCACCAATTTCAGCCATGTTTTGCTACCAAAATCACTAGAAGATGTTCCTAAAAAATATAAGGTGTTTTGTGTTGAATTTGGTGAATAAATTAACTCAGATGGAAAAGTTATGCTCAGATTACATTCTTGAAGTCACCTGGTAAGCTCCTTGGTAAAAGAGAGATTTTGAGGGCAAAAAGGTGCAATAAGGTAAGGGGAAATCTTGACAGCACTCTGTTGCATATCCTAGAACTCCTCGTTATGTTTGTGTATGGATATTGAATCCATTTTATAGCCCAAATAGGCTCATGTGCAAAAAGGCATGCAAGTGCATGCATGACAGGAGGTGCCACTTGTCAAACGAGAGGCATGCAGTGGGTGTGAAAGAGAATCTCCAATTTGGGCCTCCATTAAGAAGTGTGTCATAAGGCTTTAGTGCCCTCTACCCTGCATGCTCCATATGGCATGCTAAATGGTAGTTTTTGGGCACCAAATGTCCCAGATTTGAATTTTTTTGGGTCAAGCCTACTCACCATCCCACCCTAGGATGATGTCTCACCACCATCCCAGGGTGTGACCATGGGAATCTACCACCATACCAAGGTGGGAAGGTGGTGAATTTTGGGCCAGAACTTCCCAAAATTGGGTCGATAGCCTCCAAAAACCCTTCTAGAGTGGCTAGAACTATTGTGAGCCTCCTGAGGGCTGCCCAAGGGGCCATATGATGCCAATTTGATCATTGTTTGTGGATGCTTAATTTGATTAACCATATTTTAGTGTCCATATAACCATATAAAATTGGTGTCTCTATTGTATGTGCTGATTTGTGCATTGCTTTTATTACTGCTATTGATATTTCTATCTATACATTACATAATATTGATTGAGAAAGAAAAGTAAAAAGTGGTCTTATACTGTTCACCCCCCTCTTAGTATAAGCTTGTGCTCTTCAATTGGTATCAGAGTGGGTTCCTTTGGAAGATTTTAACAACTTGAAGTAAAATATTTCAAGAACATAATTGATTCTAAGAATGTGTCCTCAGATAATTCAACACCAGTATTTTATGGAAGTGATTATATATATTGGAGTATGAGAATGAAGGTTAAAATGATGGCACTTGGAAATGAAATTTGAGAAGCAGTTGAAAATGGATACATAACACCAGATGATCCACCTATAGATAAAGAATGTAAGCTTCTACAACATTAGAATTGAAAAGCAATAAATGTAATTTTGAGATGTTTGCATAGAAAAAAATCAATAAAAGTTATGCATTGTAAAGATGCAAAAAGAATTTGGGATAAGTTGCAAAGCATATATGAAGGAGATAAAAGTGTCAAAAAAGCAAAGATACAAAATCTCAAAGGACAATTTGAAGAATTAAGAATGAAGAATGAGGAATATATTAGTACTTATCTACTTCAGGTAGATGAGATCGTAAATTCTATGCAAGGACTTGGACTTAATGTTGAAGAATCGGATGTTTGTGATAAGATCTTAAGGTCTCTCCCAACAAGGTTTAGTGAAAAGATTTCAGCTATAGAAGAAGTAAAGGATGATTATTCTTTGACAAGAGATATGTTACTTGGTATTCTTACAACATTTGAGTTGAGAACAAAAGAGGAACCTAATATTCAAAAGGAAGCAGTCTTCAAAGCAATTAAGAAAACAAAGGGCAAAAAGTTAGATTCTTGCAATGAGTCATCCAGTGATGAAGAAGCTAATTATGGCAAAAGGAATAAAGATTCAAGAATATTTTAAAGATGAAAAATTTGTTATATGTTTCAATTGTGAAAAGTATGGTCACTATGAAACTGATTGTCAAGAAGCTAAAAATAACAATGATGAAGAAAAAAAGGATCACAAGAACAGGGAATCATAAAAATACATGTACCAAATGAAAGGCAAGGATATACAAAGCAAACAAGGAAATAAGTTCTTTCAAATACAGAAGAGGAGCTACTATGCAAATAATGTAAGTACTCAAGAGATAGTGATAATAGTTTTTTAGGTAATGATAAATATGAAGTCCTATTTATGATTGAATAAAAAGAAGAATTAAGAAAAAGGTCACCAATAATTCTCAAGTGTTTTAGATGTGGTAATTTTAGACATCTTGAAGATAGTTGTACAAGGAATGGTTTTAGTTTTAGTGATTATGAATATGAGGATGCACTTGAAGGAACAAAAGAGAATATTTTAATGGCACTAGAAGAACAAGAAGGTGATACTATAGAAGATAATTCAAAATAAAATGAAGACGTTGACAAAGGAAAACAAATAGAGTAAGAATTAGAAAAGGGAGTTGATCTTGAGGGAGAGATTATCTATGTTCTTAAAACTTTAAATAAGGTAAGAAAGTAAAACTCTCAACTTGAAATTGAGTTTCAATAATATGATGAAGAGAGAGGAAATTTTATAGAGGATCTAAACAAGTCAATGTCTAAGACAAAGGAATTCAAGGATAAGTTAGAAGCAAAGGTCTTAGAATGTGAAAGGTTAAAACAAGAAGTAGCTCTACTAAGGGAAGATTTTGAAAAATCCAAGGATAAGCTACACAAGTTTGGAAAGAGTTCATATATTGTGGATAAGATGATAAAGGTACAAAGAATTTCAACAAACAAAATAGGTCTTGGTTTTGAACAGGCTCAAAAGAAACAAGAAGAAGAGTCAACCTTGATTTTTGAAGAAGAAGAAACTTTAGAAAAAGATAGTGTAAGACAAAGTGAGACTTTTGAGGATTAGTTGGACAATAGAAAGTTCAACAAGGAAAGAAATAATGCACAAAGAAGAAACATATGGAACAAAAACCAACATAGAGAAAAATATACTAAGAGACCAATGAGGTCAAAGCAAGGAAATTTTAATGGATGATGTTTCTCATATCATAGATTTGGGCATATGGCTTCATAGTGCAAGACACATAAAAGTCAATAATATGGGAACTTCAGGAACAAATAGCTTTTCCATGGGTATTTCTACTCATGTAATCAGTTTGGTCATAAGGCAATGAATTGCAGGATTCATGAAAAGAACAGATATGGCTTCACAAAGAGAAATCCCAAGATATTTGCACCACCAAGGAATAATAACATTAAGTTTTATAAGTGCAATAATGATGGACATACAACATAGTGGTGTAGAGCAGACATTCCAGAATCAAGCATGAACATGAACATGAACATAAACAGGAATATGAACAAGAATATGGACATGAACAGGAATATGAACAGGAATATGGATAGGAATAAGAACATGCACATAAATAAGAATAGTCAAAGGAATCATAAGGATCATATGAGAAGGAAAGAGGACAAAGGTAAAGAACGATGCTTGTTGGGAGTAGAAATACTCCCACCCTAGAATTAACCACCTCAAGACGAGGTGGGGGAGGGGCTACGCTAAGAGACTCATTCTTAGCCATGATCCCCAAAGGTGACCATTTGTCATTGATGTCAAAGGTGGAGATATTTAAGTAAGGGGCAAATATTTGTTTTAAAAAGAGAGAAATATCCTAGGGAGAACAGAACAGAAAAAGGTCAAGTTTTGGTAAAAATAATTTGGGTTGACATCAATGACAAAGGAAGATATTGTTGGAAATTTTGAGTAGATGAGTTATAATTTATGTTAAGAGTGAGTGGTTATCATTGATGTCAAGAGTGAGTGGTAATTGATGTCAAGATTTCAAAACCAGTAAGTGCAAATTTTCATGGGGAACATCAGTTTCAGGTTCTTTAATAAATGCAAAAGGATAGTTTGCCTTCAGTTGATAAAGACCTAGTTCCAGGAAGTTAGATAAGGTCTAAAGGGCAAAGAAGAGGCCCAAGAAAATAATATTATAATATTAAAAAGGAGATTTAAATTAATTAAAAATTAATTAATATAATTTTATTATAAATTAATTTATTAATTAATTTAATTAACTCTTATGTTACTTAAGTTTATTATAAGTTAATTTTAATTTAATTATAAATTAATTTTTATTAATTTAATAAACCCTAAAAAGGGTTATAAAGCAAAGTTATAAATCGAATTATTAATTCTATGGGAAGCGCCGACGTATTACAACATCAAGGCACTATGTATAAATATGGAGGCAAAACCTTTGCCTAAGTCCCCGAGCGATCATAATTTTGAATGCCCCTAGGTTTGAAAATGAGCGTAGATAGAAAAAAATAATTTTTCTTTGAAAAGTCTTCGGTGAAATTAAAAGGTACAAAGAGGAGCAAGGCTCCTTCCACTGTGCACACGCACTGCGTAGCATAGCTGGTGACAATGGTAAGTATTAATACATTCGTTGGCTAGAAGACATAATTTTGAATCTCGTTGGGTTCATTTTTTACGTGGTAGAAGGTTTGCATTTTATGAATGGTGCCTAAAACGAGGAAGAAAGGGAGGCTAGCACCTTCCTCTTCTCGTGGGAGTGCCTAGCCCATGTGGTGGGTTAGTTCATTGGTAAGGCGCTCAACAGAGAGGTTTTGGGGTCGAAACCCACCGAGGCCTTTTGGCGGATGAGACAAAGGTATGCATTGTTTATTGTTGGGTTTGTCGCTTAATTTGGGATGTGCTAAGTTTGAAGGAAAAATAAAAATATTTTATGTGCCTAAGGTTGAAAAATAATTTTTGAGGGTTTGTAAGATTTAATTTTTACCAAAATTAAATTTGGTTATTAAGTGTTTGAGGGAGATAAAAGGGTAGGCAATTATTATTTTTGAAGGGTTATTTTTGAGAGTTTGATTTATTAATTTGGATATTATAAGGAGATTTTTGAGTGATTATTTTTATGAGTGATTTGATGATTACTAATTTCAAGGAATAATAAGGTGTATTTTGGATTGATTACTTTTGTGTTTGAAAAATATTTTGAAAGAGAGTTAGTGTGATATTTATCATCTAACTATTGAAATTGGCAAAGGAGAAAATTTTTATTGAGACAGGATTTTCTAAGGGCACTTCTACATAAAATAAAAGGTATGGGCACATATTCCTAGTGAGTGATTTTTGAATGTTGTGAATGCAAATTTGGAGTGAAAAGGATTGTTTGGTAAACATTGTTGAGTGTGGCTTGAATTAATACTTCAAGGTTGTCTGGAATAAAGAGTTGATAAAATCTTGGTTGATATGAATTGTTTTTGAAGTTATTGGTTAACTTAAGAATTTGAACTAGGGTTTGAAAAGAACATGAGTATCATTGTTATGTGAAGTTGAGAAATATCTTGGACTAGGGTTTTAGAAAATAACATGAGTATCATTGTTATGTGAGATTTTTTGATAAGCATTGTTGGAAATATTTGAGTGAGTATTTATATGCTTGGACTAGGGTTTGTGAGCAAGGATTATTTCATTGAGTTATTGGTTGAGTAGAGTTGATTGAGCCTAGTCAAGTGGATGTGTTAAGGTGATAGTTCAAGTTCTATGAAATAAATTATTCTATATTCTAAATTAATTTGAGAAATAGGTTGATTGATGAGTGTGAAATATATTGATTCTCTAAAAATTCTCTATATGTTTTCTACAATAAAAGAGAGATTGAAAGTGATTGAGAGTTTGTGAGTGTGAAGCATATTTAATCTCTAACAATTCTCTATATGTTTCTAAAAGAGTGATTGAAAGTGATTGAGCATTGTGATGAATGTGAAGCATATTGAGTCTCTAACAATTATCTTTATGTTTCTATGAGATTGGACAAGTTCTAGTGTGGACTTGTTGAGCATATTTGAGGCAAGTCTTTGAGAAGACTTGTGGACATATTTGTGTGAGTTGTTGTGGAAGCTTACAATCCAGATTGAGAGAAAATTTGGACAAGTTCTAGTGAGGACTTGTTGAAATTTTTTTGACAAGCTCTAGACAGTACTTGTGGATAGATTAGTGTGAGATTTTATGGAATCTTACAAGGTAGAATTGAGACGTCTTTGAGAAGACTTGTGAGCAAAGTTGATTGATTGATTTGTTCAAACCTTGAGTTAAGGTTTGGGGAAGATCTAGCAGAGTTGATTTGAGATTGAGTCAAGCTTTGTGTTAAGTCTTGAGGATAGATATTGAGGATAGATTTGTGCTAGATCGAAGGACTATGTTTAATATAGATCATAGTATAAATATTAAGGATAGATTTATGCTAGATCGAAGGACTATGTTTAGTACAAATCAAAGGACAGAGATTGAGGATAGATTTGTGCTAGATCGAAGGACTATTTTTAGTATAGATCAAAGGATAGATATTGAAGATAGATTTTGGTGTAGATTTAAGGATAGATTTGTGCCAGACCAGAGATAGAAATTGAGCAGATTTGTACTAGATTGAAGGACTATTTTTAGTACAGATTTGAGATAGAGCTTTTAAGGTTATAGAGTATAGATGATGTCAGTCTCAAGTGGATAGAGATACATTATCCAGGGTAGTGAGGACAAGTGTCTTCAGTGGATAGAGATACATTATCCAGGGTAGTGAGGACAAGTGTCTTCAATGGATAGAGATACATTAGCTAGAGTAGTGGGGACAACAATTATTCTAGAAGATCATTAGTTAGAGATAAGGAGAAATGAGTTATCCTATGGATAGATATCCACGAACTTGATTAGGGGATTGTTGTATCCTTTGGAAAAAGGTCCATAAACATTGTAATAGGGAAAGGATTACCAAGAGATTGATTGATAAAAAATTAGTGAAATATTTTCTCCGTGGAGTAGCCCAAATTGGGTGAACCACATAAAATTGGTGTCTCTATTGTGTGTGGTGATTTATGCATTACTTTGATTATTGTTGTTGATATTGCTATCTATACATTGCATAATATTGATTGGGAAAGAAAAATAAAAAGTGGTCTTATATTGTTCACCCCTCTCTCAATATAAGTTTGTGTTCTTCATCTATTTGAGCTATCTTCAATTGAGAGTATGAGGTGTCCAATTGGGTTTATCCTAATTCAGATATGCAACTTTATCCCTTGATCTCTAACTAATTAGAAGAATATCCATGAATATTAGGGTAGCTAAATAATCACCTTTCAATTGGTCTAAAATTAGGTCCAAATTAAATGAATGTAGCTTTAACTCTTTGGATTTTGGTGTCTTTTGTGACCTGGTTCGATCGCCTTCTTTTATTCCTCACTTTCTAGTTCATGCCTGTAACATAGAAGGAAAACATATATTAATTCCAATTTATACTTGGCTATTCAAAATAATGACCATTATTATAATATTGTTATTTTCATTTATTTATATTATTTATTAATATCAATTTATTTCGTAAGGTTGGATTTCCTTTAGTTTTAGTTAAAAGTATTTTATGTTTATAATAGTTATATACTTAAAATTCATAATATTTTATTTCAACATTTGTAATGTTTATTTCATTGGTATTGTTATTATTATTTTTATTATTACTAATGTTCATTGTATTATTTACTTATTTTATTTATATATTAATAGATCCATTTAGTTTTAATATCCAAAATATTAATATTAAAATTTCATGTTTTAATTAATCGAGTTAGAACATTATCTTAATATTTTGAGAAAAATTAAATTTGATACTAATATCCTTAGTATAAGGTTAAAAAATGGTTTTAATCAATCATTGTGCTTGCCAAAATTATTATTCCCTCTTTAAAAAGTAAAATAGTTCCACAAATCTTCTATTGGGGTTCTCGTGGTGGACCAATGAGAATCATGCCATTTTTTGTGGTATATATTTTATTTTCCTTTCTTCCCTGTGTGGTACAACTTATTTGTCCTCATATTCTGACCAATCGTTGGGTAGATCCACTTGATGATGGACCAATGGAATTTTATTTAATCAAGCTTTGGTTAATTAAATTGGCATAAAAAGGGGGGCTCATGCGACCTTCTCATAAGTATAAATTTTTGAAATCAAGGCATAAGGCCATGTTGGAATGTGCTAAAAAAAAATTAGGACTTAGGGATTTAAAATAAATATATCATTTTACTCTTTTATTCAAGTCAAATACTTTATATCTCCTATTTCATGATGATAAGACTTATTTTATTCTTCCCCATGGTGTATTATTTTTTACCATTTTATGCTCGCCAATCACCACTTCATACCAATTTGGGTAGACCAATAGCCATCTAAACATTTTATTTAATGATACCCAATGTATTTTCTTCTAGTGAATCACCATTGGATGTTAGGAAACCAATTGCCATCAAGCGTCACTTTCCTAGCAACCAATTAGAATGCTTTGAATAATTTAATATTTTGAAATTAGGGTTGCTTTGATTTATTGCTCGAAATATTAAGTTTCCATGTCTTCAAATTAATTAAAATATTTTATTTTTGGGATGAAATCTAGACCATCTGCCAAGGCTATGACAGAGCATGGCAAACTGTCCATCTCCCGCTAATCACCATTCTTTGTTTTCTTCTGCTAGCCAGAAGTCGTCCCATACCATTGTTATGGCAGGCCAATGAGAAGCATTCTAAATCATGATGCATGAATTAGGGAAACCTTAGGTGTTAAAACATTATTCAATTTTAATGATTTCGTACCCTAAGTTTAATTTTAATATTTAATTTAATTAATTTTATCCTTTTCTTTCATCCATTTGCTAAGTTGCACTACTTTTCTTGGTAGATAAATGAGAATTACAAAAAAATATTAAATATTCTTTTATGTAAATGTTGATGACTTTAGGTAAACAATACCTTATGCCCATTTTTTTATGAACCAATTTTATTTTTTGTAATGAAATACCTCACGATCTATTTATTTGTTTATTTTTTTCACCGTGGTACATTCTCCTTTGTCTTATCTATGAACCAATATCCATGGAGTGTCTGATTTGAGCCGACCAATTGCCAACCAGAGCCAAATTTTGATGTCCAATCACCATAAACGGATTCATTTACTTATTTTTGATCAAACCTCAGGAAGGCTTATAATTCTTCATGAGGGTATGATTTATTTGTCGTTTACCTTTAACCAATCACCACCCCACACCATTTTTGGTGACCAATTGTCGTGCAGTGCTAAATTTTGATGACCCAATCAAAAGCTACCTTGAAGTTGTTTTAATTTATTTCTCGAAACATTAAGTTTTAATGTTTTCAAATTAATTAAAAAATATTTCTTTTCGAGAAACATCTTAAAAATAAATTTCTCATAGTGTGAGGGTAAATTTTGACCATGGGGATAATTGAACAACTTAATACTTTGGAGAACAACACATTTATCCTTTTTCTCTAATGAATCACCATCGAGCACTTGAGTTGGGTGGATCAATCGCCAGTCGATGCTATGTTTTGGTATTCCAATTAGAAATGACCGAAACCAATGCCTTTGACATTAGTATGGAGGAAATATTTTATTTTGGGGTAAAGTGTTATGGACTTAAATACTAGGGGAAAACACAAAGGAATTATGATTAAATATTTCAAATTTAGGGGAATATGACAATGATTGGAGACTTGGAGCATTTTTGTGAGAGAGAAAAAAAGGTAAAATTTGAAAGTGCTTAGAAATTTTCCAAAAATTTCCACATTTCTAAATAAGCAAAATGAGTATCCAAAAACATTAAAATTAAATAAAAAATTCACCATGGATCAAGAGATATATCAATTAGAAATACCTGGATAGATTTGGAAAACTGCTATTTTTTAAATAATTCACACATAAAATTCTTAAAATTTTATTCCATTGTAGAGAGGATATCAATATCTTTCTACTGGAATTTGAATAAACTCAAATGGAGTTGTCTATATCAAGTTATGTTCGTTTCAATTTTGCATCAACTGTAGGGAAAAAGTGATGAAATTGGAATAACCCTAAAATGAAATTTAAATTTTTTTAATCTTTGGGAAACCATTGAAATTTGAATTTTCTACAAATATTTAACTTGAAATAATGATTTTAAGATGTAAATATTCAAATATATTCAATCCAAATCACTGAAACTAAATCCAACTCTTCAAGATGCAAAAAAATGTCAACAATTTTAAAACTTCAATGTAATCAAAATTTTAAAAATCTTGGTGCAAGAAATTTTTCAAAGATCTTGATGCAAGTAAAAATTTTAAAAGTAAAACCCAAAGTTTCAAGTAGGTCCCCATGTTAGGGTGAGTTGTGCAATGGCAACAAAAAATAGGCCCATATAGGAAAATAAGAGGCCTATATTACTAAAATAGAAGACTAACAAAGACAAAGCATTTGGTCAACCATACAATATAGCAAAGGAAAAGAGGACGAGCATTCAATGAAGTATACAACATAGTATAGAAAATGAAGACCGTAAGAACTATGTTTAAAGTGGAATTTTTAGTTATACTATAAATCAACAATAAGATAAAGGTGATATAGCAAAGTGTAAAATTATCATAGCAATAGAGGAATAGTGAAGGCATTACATCAAATCCATAAGTGGACAACTAGTAGAATGTAGAAGCAAGAAAGGTATTACATAAAAAATATAATATTATAGCATATAACAAAGCTTCTAGCATAACAAAGTATAGAAGTGAATCTTTAGGTAGAATCATAGAATTCTAAGAAGCATCATAGTAGCAGTGTAGGTGAAGAAACCTACAAGTTAGATAAAACTTCCAACAAGTGAGGAAGTCGAAACAACCAATAAGCAAAGAAGCCAAAGCAACCAGAAAAGAAGTTGAAGCAAATAGTAAGAAAAGAATCCCAAGCAACCAACAAGCGAGGAAGAAAAAACATGCAATGAAGGCAAAGCACTAAGCATCATAATACTTAGAAACAAGGAAGAGCCATTCAACACCAAAGCATATCGAATAGGCAAGTGGATAATTGCCTCTATAAGGTAATGATATTATCATTTGTTGTTGGCCTTGAGTAACATATTGGATGTTACAATAGAGGAAGGTAAAATATTCCTTAACATTTTTTTCATTGGGAGATGCAAACATCCACATTGATGATAATTATTGCTTGTCACATTTGAAAAGAGATTCACTTGAGTAGTGAGGCAGTGAATGTGCATCAAGAATATGAGCAAGCAAATCGATGATCAAGTTGCATAACATAAGGATGAAATATAATGTTAGGCTATTAATTATTATTATTTAGGGTTTTGGACTTGTAAGGTTATTTTAGTAGAATATGTAAGTAGGATTTATAATGGTTATTTTAAGATTTAAGATATGGAGTAATAAAGATGCCTACTTTCATTAGTCAAGTTTTTTATTATTCAAGTTTTTATATTTGAAGTATTTTTTTAAATAGAATATTTATTTCAAGGAAAATTTAAAAAGAGTAGAAGTTGTTGAGAATTTTTCAAATTTATAGTTTTGGAGTTAAAAAGGTTTCAACATCAAAGGTTTTAAAAAAAAAATTAAGATTTTCAAATTTAATTTATTTGATTTATTTAAATTAGGGAGTTATAAGGTTTACTCTCCATAGGAATCAAATTTGTAAACTTTATATTTTAATTAATTGAAACTAGGAGAGATAAGGATTTAAAATTAAAGACACAAGATGGATAAATGGTAAAAAGATATTTTTAAACATAAAAAGCATAATCAAAATGTAAAACCATACTTTATGAGAAGAAAATTTCAAAAAAAAAATTTATATCAAAGGCAATTTGAATACAATGGGCATCATAAAGGAGTTCTTCAACTCTTATAAAAAATGTATGATAGTATCACATGAGTATAATAAAAGAATTCAAATGGAAAGTGATGTTTGGTATATAGACTCAAGAGCTAGTCATCATATGACTGGAAACTTACATTAGTTTGAGTTTTTAGAAATTGAGTCTTTAGATTGAATATGATAATAGATATAAAGTTCATAAAACTGATAGAGTAACACCTAGCATACATTTTTTATATTTTGTGCTAGAAAATATTTTATATGTTCTAGGACTATTAACCAATCTTATTTTAGTTACTCAATTGGTTGAGAAAGAAAAATTAGTTGAATTCAAATATATAAATGTCATGACCCTCCCTTGGAAAACGTTTCATTTGATGGTTTTATGATGATTATATGGCCTAGGTTGCTGGAATGATGGACTATTTCATGTGCTTGGTTAAGAAAAATGAATGCTTTATGATTAAGTACGATGCATTTTATCATATCAATAGGGTGATTGATTACTCCATGCTTATTTTCTACAAAACATAGATTTAATGAAATATTATGATGCTACTGATAGTTTTATATTATGATAGGAATATACTTTCTCATGAGAGGAAGAAGGACTTAACCATGAGAAAGGGATGCCATAAAAGTAAAAGTATTGTGTTGTTTTACTTTTGATAATATTTTGTTAACTATGTTGTTTCTTTTGGTTGAGATAAATAAGAT
Source organism: Wollemia nobilis (assembly GCA_028583015.1). Lineage (NCBI taxonomy): Eukaryota > Viridiplantae > Streptophyta > Pinopsida > Araucariales > Araucariaceae > Wollemia > Wollemia nobilis. The sequence continues at coordinate 4,512,880 of JAQPPZ010002819.1, forward strand.
TATCCAATGATGGCACTATTGCCTTGAAATTATTGTAATTGGAATAAAATAAGTGTTTGAATATATTTAATGATACTTTAGGATTTTCTACTAATAATGTTATGAATTACCTTTGGTTTTGCATCAATATAAGTAAGGAATAATTTGAGCAAAGTAAAATCAGAGAGAGGATTATGTAAATATGGTTTTTATTAATTAGGCCATCATTTTAACTCAAGATAAGTTGTTGTTGGTTAGCCACCTGGGAATTGGAAAAACATGGTTTCTAGTTGGGGCATAGAAAGGAATGAAAAAGTGTTATCATGGAGGTCATTGGAGGTTAGATTTATGATGCTTTTGAATAAGAAATGTGTAATGGTGTGCTTGAGTTATGCACCATTGGTAATTTCACTGGGAAGAAGGCAAAGGTAGTGAGATAGACGAAAAGGAGCAAATAAAGTGTAATCTTGAAAAAAAAGGGAGATGACAATGGGGGATGTGCGCTGAAATAATTGGAAAAGAACCATTCAAAACAAAGAAAACTCATAGGTAGAACCTATTTTGAATATTTTATAGTTCTTTGGATGATGTTGAATAGTTTTGGTGCATGTTATGTTAGTACATTGAGAGGAAACAAAATGTAATTTTTATTTAATGGAGAGACATTAATCACAATATCTGATAAACTTTAAAACCTGCCTTCTGATGCCAAATAGAAATTAAAAGTTATTCTCTCATAATCTGGAGGACTTATATTATTTTTTATTGTAACTCAACTGTAACTTTGGTTAGATAATAGACATAGTGTTAGAAATTTTAAATTCAATTCTTATTAAGTGTACCCTAAAGAACAATTATCCTGGGTAGATTTTGGAAAGAAATAGGAAGATTTTGGTGAACAGTAAACCATCGAGGTGCATGCTTATATAACATTGATCCTAGGGGTATTGACCAGTGAAAGAAAGAGGAATATTATGAGAAGACCTTGTTGTTATTTTACAGATAGTTTGACACTTTGATGGAGGTTTTATTTGTGAATTAATGGACTTTAGTTGTTGAAATCCTTCTAATGTAAGATGTCTCTTTTAATAGAGTAGTTAAAAAATAATATTATGCCTAATTAAATATTATTTGTAGTAGGTTATTATTACTAAGAAAGAGTGCTTTGAGAGAGCTTTATATGTCCTTGTTTGAAGAGATGCTTTAGAACAACTTTATGGTGATATTAAAATTTTTTCATTTAATTATAGATGTCATCCAATGTTTCTCTTAAAAAGGTGGATCTTTATGCAAAGAACTTTGTTTGGTTTGTTGGTAAGACTTTATTTATTTTGGACATGCTCATAGGACGAGACTATGTCATTGATACCTTATCGTAGGTGTTTGAAGTAATAAATTAAAAACATAGTCTGAGCTTGTGATCATCGCTCACAAGTTATCATGGATTTTGTCTTTAACTCCTCAGAATGCATCCCTAGCATAAGAGTATGCTTTATTATAAGGTTATATTGTTAGATATTATAACTTGTGAAGCATTGTTGTAGCAACCTTCCGAATACAAGACATTTGGTAGACAAGGTTTACTCTGGTGTTGGTTTTGGTCATTTGGGTTCAGAATGTAGTGTTAAGACTCCAAATAGTATTATATGGAAAAACCATGAATGGAAAATGATGACTATTTCATGATGATTTATTAGTTTGTGTTGGTTATATAGTAAAGCTATCGTGGTGTTAATGCATTAATATACTTGTTGCTTGCTTTTCTCAAAATACTTTTAACGATGAAACATACAAGGTAAGGAGGTCTTTGGAAATACATAGGTTCTGCCTTAGGATATCAAAAAAGTAACTTGTGTGTCTTGTTGAAGGAGAAAGGTGAAGCTTGTTGTCAGAATTGAGTTGAAAACTATTGCAATAGACTACTTCCATAAGAATATGAATTCCCTATCAAAAATGAAGATGTTTTCAAAGGCCACCCATGCAATAATAGCAAATTTAATCGAATATATGGGTTGAATTATTAATCCATTGTGAATAGCTATGATTATTAGTGAAAATTATTAGTTGTTTGTGATAACCAAGGATGTTTTTGTACTTTATATTGAGATTTTATTTATGAATTTAATAAATAAGTATACTTTGAGGTTGGGTTTTCCCTATGAGGTTTTTCCTAGGGTAATTATGTTTTTGTGCAATCTACTTTGGTTAATATTTATGGTAATATGATGCTATTGATATGATAATAGAATTTGTTTTATTTTAGTTTCTAATAGATATGGATGAACCATTATGTGTATGTAAGTTGGTTATGCTTTCTAAATATATTATGTAATCTAAGTACAGATTACTAGCTTTGTATAAATATATTGTCATATTATGAGAAAGTGATGCACTTTACCTTTTGTGGAAGATAATCAAGCTCAAATATATTCATGTTATCATAAGACCATTGATAAGTGGAAAATTTGTTATGAATACATAATATTGGAGTAATATCTATCATTAATTAAGGGATTAATTAATACGAGCTTGGCAAGTCACCAATTACAAAGAAAATATTATGAGTTATACTTTTATACAAGCAATATTATAGAATATCATGTGAGGGGAAGAAAATAGGTAAATCTATTAAAAATTTATAATAGTAGAAAGGATTACCTAATTTATTGTTCCACGAAAAATATTTTATGACGAGACTTAGCAATGGAATGACTAGCTCATCATGTGGATGAGAGGATGGTCAATTTTAGATCTCTCCTAGCACCAACATAGAAATAATTATGTGGTGTTAGAAGGATAGTGTGCCTTTTTTAAAAGAATGGAAGAGGGAGGTTAAAACCAAATCATTGAATGATAAATGAGAATTATGGTTTGTAAATCTAGTGACTTCACCTAGTACACTTACGTAACCAAAAATATGTAAGATGTTGGAGTCTAGGAGAAGCTAAAAATAGAAAATTAATTAAGAGTTTGATGCATAGGCTTAGGTTAGCTTCATGATGGGATTAGAGTAATATTTTATATATATATATAACTTAATGAGAGTTAAGGTTAGAAATTAAATTGTGACATTTGGTATCAGAGCGCTTGGTTTTTAGGAATACAAGTTTCCTTGCACAGACTAGATGGGGTGTAATAGTATGAGCACCATGTAAAGACTTTACCCATAAAGAAAGTGATTTTACTAAAAATAGAACTCAATTGCTTAGTTAGGATAACTAGGGAAATAGTTTTTAGTAGGAGAAACAATTCAAGGATGTAATTGTGAACTAATTCCTACTATCTCTCCTATGTGTGTCTAGGGACAATGCTACCCAAAAGAAGGAGAGGGAGTATTACCCCATCATCAAGGAAGACATGGAAAAATAATGTAGAGGTTTGGACCCTAGAGATAGGCATGAATGCTCCTAATAATAAGAGGGAGGACCTCACTACAATAGTTGCCTTACTAAGAGAACAAATGGAAATATAGAAATAATTGTTGGAGGCTATAGTGAATCAAGATTCACAAGCTATAAATTCTAGAGTGGGATAAGAGAATGAATTTCATTGAGAGGCTCAATGGGCTAGAATTTTACTAGAGATAGAAATGGGTAAGGATATGAAACATCTAAAATATTCTAAGTTAAATGGAGAGGAATATGGTGATAAATCTAAAGCTTTGCTGAAGGATATAGAGACTTTCTGGAACATGAATAACTATTCCACCAACACCCAAACATCCTATGCCACTTTGCACTTACAGGGGGTTGGTTTGGATTTGTGGGAAACATTTAGTGGGGAATAAGGAATTGAATTTGTAGTTGATTTGAAATAGGAGGAATTTTAGAAAGCCTTCAAAGAAATATTCCTCATAAAACATTTTTACACCAAGAAGTTTGAGGAATTCACCAACCTTAGACAAGGGAACAAGATGGTCGAAATTTACTGGAGAAAAATTTGCCATATTACTAAAGTATATGTCTACATATAATGAGAAAATGAAGGTACATAAGTTTATACTAGGATCAGATCCTAGAGTAGGGTATGAAGTGAACATGTGAGAACCTAATACTCTCCAAAAGGCCTATAATTTGGTAAAAAAATCTGAAACTTACCTTAAGCCCTATTTCAACTTTGAAGGAGCATCTGAACAGGACAAAGAAGCACTGAGAAAAATAAATAGTGTAAGGTTTGCAAAGTGGAAAAGTGATTAGCTAAAAAAAAACTTCTCTAGATAGGATGGAAGGAATGATATAAAGTAGGTAAATTTAAAGAGAAATTTCTAAGGAAAGAACCAAATCTCTAACAACCGTAACAACAGAAACATTAAACAACCACCATAGGGACATACCAATTTCTCATTAGTAACGAAAACAAAATGACAAAAGCATAAAACTCACCTAGGACCCAAGGATAGATGCTTTGATTGTGGTGGATCATACTATTCCAATAAAATGTTTGTACAAAATAGGACTAAGTTTAAAGAGTAAAGAACCCACCTGTAAGGATTCTGTACACAAGGAACCTGAACACAAGATTTATGCAATGATAGGAATTCAAAATCTAGAGGCGTAAGCCACTCCACTGCTAATAAAGGTAAGATATTTAGTAGAAATGTTAAAATTTTGATTGATAGTGGTGTTATAGATAGTTTTGTTTCCACTAGCTTAGTTAAAGATATACCAAAAAGTATAGGAATCTTGGCACATGAATGGAAGGTCAAGTATGGTTCAGGATAAACATACTCTATATATCAATGTTATCCCATGGCAAAAATTACCCTACCTAGTGGTATGAGCATTGGATACCTGTATGTAGCACAATTGCATGCATTTTATGTAGTGCTAGGAATAGATTAGTTACAAGCACATAAGGTCATAATCAATTTCTAGGATAGATGGATTGAGTACTTAGAATATGGAAAGAAAATACAAAGGGTGTATAGCCTGCAAGGGGATTTTCGATCCCAAATCCTCTTTGTAATGCAATTTAAAAAGGCAATGAAGAGAGGAGGAACAATTTATATAGTAAATTTAAATTAGATGATAGATAAAAATAAGGAAGAGGTTTTTGAGAAACATCCAATTCTTCAAGAGTTCAAAGACATATTTTTAGAGGATTTACCTAGATTACCACCTAAATATGAATTTGATTTCATAATTTAACTTCAACCTAGAACATAGTCTACTCATAGAGCTCCTTATATAATGAATCTGATTGATATGCAAGATTTGAAAGTATGGTTACAAGGATTACTGAAGAAGGGATTAGTTAGACCAAGTGTGTCACCATGGTGTGCACCAGTTCTGTTTATCAAGAAAAATGATGGTTACTTACGACTATGTATAGACTATAGGATTTTAAACAAGGCAACCCTTAAAAATAGATATTCTCTACCCAAAATAAAATACCTTTTTTATTAGCTTAAAGATGCCACTATCTTATAAAATATTGATATAAAGTCAAGATACCACCAATTGAGGATTTGAGAAGATACCCATAAGATAGACTTCAAAACTCATTATGGACATTATGAATTTATTGTCTTGCTTTTTGGTATATTGAATGCTCTAGTAGTTGTAGACACCAAAACCTAGCCACTTGTCCTCCATCCATGATTTCTTGCCATTTCTGCCCACTATTCATATATTTATATATATTTAATATAAATATTTAATATAATATATTATATATATATAATAAATATATATTTATATAAGTTAATTAATCCCAACCATCAAATTTCATTTGATCCTATCCATCCATTTACATAAATTCATGTCACAACATAAGTTTAATATCCACCCTCTTATGTGCTTTTATCTCAACCACACGATTAGTGTCATTGAAACCCTAAGTATACCCTAGGTTGGATTATTAATAGGAGCCATTTTGATGGTTTAACCCCTAATTTTTTCTTGAGTTCTTATTGAATCTTCCTTGGAGTCCTAATAAATTCCCAAGTTCCTTAGAGCATCCGAGCATACTTGCCTTCCATCTTCGCCTACTATAGCCCCCACATCTATTGTTGTCCTTCTCACCCTACCATATTTTCTTCTACATATCTTTCCCCTTAGCCACCGAATGCCTTTGGGAAATTCCTATCACTCCTGAGTACCTCTGGGTGCTTCCTTCCTTACTACCAAGCACCTCTGGGCACCTTCCACCATCACCAAGCACGCATGAGCATTTCCTGTAGCCACCAAGTGCTAGCTCTGGGCACCTCTAGGAATTTTACACCAAATATTCTGAAGTATCCCTAGCATTCAAGTGACACTATGGCATCACCAAATCGATTCAATGCAACCACCTTTATCAGATCATAGAAAAATAAGTATGTAAGGTAAATCAAGTAATTAATATTTCATTAAATGCACTTTTAGTTTTGTTCATTTTAATCACAATAGATAGTTAGGGTTTATTATTGCTTATAGAGGGCCTCATATTATGGAGCCATCATAGGTGTTACTAATATGTTTTTTGTGTTATTGTGTGTAGATCTAGAAGTGTGAAATCAACATTGGATAGTTGCTTAAGCTGAAGTTGCCCAACATCAAATAACTAAAATCCCACTCACTTTTTTTGGGAGTAAGGATGTGCATGAAGACATGGCCAACCTTGTTTGTTAGGGTTTCAGAGAACCCTAGCCATTTTAAATATATATCAAATAGATTCAAAGATCCACATTGTAACAATGGAGTTTTTAGGCTCACCCCATTAATATAATATCATCTATTGTGCAATTCTGGGTTCTTTGTGTTCAATTTATTTAGCATTATTTGGTGTTGCATTTTTGTCTCTTCAAATGGTGATCACGATGGGACCCCCTAAGGGTTTATTTTTTATTATTTTCCTTACTGATTTATTTATTATTTTATATCATCTTGTAGGGTTTTCAAAAGCACAAATTTCATAGATTTTACTAGATCTAGGGTTTCTAAAAGTTGTAGGAAGTTGCAAAAAATACACAAAATGCTTGGCGGTACTCGAGGGCTATCCAAAAATTCCCAGGTGACTTTTAGAAATGCCCAAGGGGGTTTTATAGAGAGTTATAATAGATACGTAGGCTGTTTGTAAGTCTACTATCCAAATCCTAGCTTTTTTGTTTACATATTCTAGTAGTTTCATGTTTTTTTTCAGGTTTATGAGATAAGAAGAACTTCATTAATTAATATGGAAAAGAAAATTCATATTAGCTTACATATTAGGTTTTACATTAATTATTTGCATCCATCCACATATTCTATTTGAAGTTTTTTATTTTCTACTATGTGAAAAAAATAAACTGCATTCTGATTTCATGTAAATTGAAATTGCATAATTAGTTTACATTATAGGGTAAGGGATTCCTATTTCTGTAGGTCTAATTAGGAACATTATTCATATACCAAGAGTATACCCATACTTGGGTGATTTCATATGGAGGAATAGATGAACCCCCTAGCTATTTAGAGTAGGTTTTAAGTGGTGTACTCTATATCCTTTGGAAAAATTGGTATTGTGAATAGTGGCTACTGATTTAGACTATAAAAAGTGGTTATATTTCTAACATTGTATGACCACAATAGAAAATCATAAATTTTAAAAATAACCACACACTACATGATTCGCATTTAATAGTAGTGGTTGGATTTCATCACCAATAATTTTTTGAAATTTGGTGACGGTGGCTTTCATCTCCATCCATCAATCTCTAACCTTAGAAACCCTAGGTCACCCCCGAGAAAACTTGTTGGATTTCATCACCAACAAGAATATTATTTCCCCATCCTAGCCATATTTTTTACATTTCTTTTTATTAATTCATATTAGCACATTTGAAACACAAGATTCAAACCTAAGAAAATGAACCCACATTAAAAGGAGATAACCAATGAATGAGGTAAGACACACACATTAAACAAAATTAGCATTGGTTGTTTGTTTTTATTGTGAAATTTAAATTGTGCTTCATATTATTGTATAATCTGTATCTTGGTTTATTTTATTTATGGTCTTAACAAGAAAAAAAAAAGCATTAAATCAAGATAATCCAATGGAACCCTCATCCACTTGCCCCACCACTTCTATGGTAGAATCCCTAAGTGTGACATAAGTAGATTTATCTACAGGTACCTCATATTCCTTACCATACATAGCATTTCATATGGCTATTCCCCGAGAAGATTCAACCTCACCAAAAATTGACCATCACATTACATATATAGACATGGCAAGAGTAGAAGCTCTCATGAAATCTTCTAGCTATATCTTAGAGTCAATCCCTAATGCACCTAGACAGGATTCTAATTTACAACATGAGCCTGTTTATTCCTAGCCACCATCTAAATTTACCCAAAGTGTACACCAACCCTCATTTTGAGGCATCAGTTACACCTTCCTCCCATATGTCCATTCCCCAAACCTCATGTGTTCCTAGCACTTCATACGCATATACATACACCAACCCCTTGTATTAAGAACATGTAAATGCTACTTCACAAGTTACTATACCTAGTAAAACTTGTCCCCAAGCCACATATTCCATACCATCTATTTAAATTCCCTTAGTTTCTGATAGAGATATTAATGAGGTATGGGAAAACCTAAAAAAAATGCTTAGATAACATCAAAACACTCAACAACAATTACAGGTGAACCCTAATCCTTTACCAAACTCCACTAAAAATGTCCTTGTTAACCAGGATCCATCACGGGAACCTTATTCTTCTATAGTTTCTATCCTTTTTCCTCCACCATGTCATACCATCATCCATCCTATTCCCATTGGCCAAACTAGTCATATCCCTCATAAATCAACCTCATTTCATAATTTCCCATATTTTCATCATCACTCTCCCATTCATCAATTTCCATAAAATTCACCTATCTATACTTACCAAAATCACCATCACTTATTCACTCCATAATATTTCTCCACTTCACCATAAAATAATCAGGTAATTTAGTTCTTCAATATTCCTAAGGAAGACCCTTGAATTAAGGCCATGCAAAAATAGATAGATCAATTGATACAATTTACTCGTGTTTTGACAAACCACAAACAAACCTTACATCAATTGATCAATCAACCCATTTTTACTTCAGTATCATCACCACCATATTCAAAAAATTCCATGGTGCCTAAGTTTGAAAAATTCAAGGGAATTAAGGATCCCAAAGAACGTGTGAGGACATTTATACATGCTTGTTTTCGAATTCAATATGATAATGCTATCATGCTCCAAATTTTTACTCAAGCATTAGGAGGAGATGATAGAATGGTATAATAAATTACCCAGCCATAGTATTTATACTTTTGAGCAGTTGATTGGCCAATTCTTTAATTTTTTCATCTTAAATGTTAAAAAGATTGCCGATGGGTTGCTGGAGGGAGCTGTCATCGCGATTTTGTGACTCTTTTGGCGATCGAAAGTCGAGGGCCCTTGCTGTCACGATTTCATGACATGTCACATTTTCATGACTGGTGGCGCCGACGTGGTCGAGACGGGGGTGACTGCCACGATTTTGCGACATGTCACGATTTCGTGACATGTCGCTTTTTTGCGCCCTGTTGACTTCTTTGCCTTGTGTTGGAAAGTGTTGACTTTGTGCTCTGCACTTGTTGTGTTGCTCTTTGCTCTTGGTCGGGATGTGTTCTCTCCCGTTTGTAACTGTTCTTTGTATTAATACAAGTTTTTCATTTTTTCAAAAAAAAAAAAAAAATGTTAAAAAGAAGATTTCATTGTCTGATGTCTATTCTTTAAGATAACATGATGATGAGTCTATCTATGGTTTTTGAAACCATTGGAGGGTTTTCATCACTAAGTTGCCATTCACCCTACCAATGGATGAACTAATTAAGTTAAAAATCAAGATTTGTTTAAAACCTATCTCTTGGATGCTTCAACTACAAACCTATCATTCATTTGAAGAAGCTTTAGCTCAAGCTAGTGTCATTGAGGAGATCAAAATCCAAGAAGGCATACTTAAGCCTAAAAATAAATAATGGTAAAATAAGGGCCAATACAAAAGCAACTATTTTGGCCAACCAAAATCAACATAGGCTACCCCATCCAGTCAGCCCAATCAAGTTAATCAAGTGGTCATGAGCCAACCGGTAATGGCTCAACAATAATCCATGCAACAAACACCATAAAAAATTGCTTATCATGTGGTACCCTCAACAAATCAAGCCATGCAAAACACAATTCCAACTATAGAAAACCATCCCCAGTGATAGGATGTCTGATAAAATCACCAATACACCCCATTAGATGAGTCATATTCTTCCCTTTTTTGAAGGTTGTATGACACAAATAAACTTGCTTTGCCTGAAATCAAACTTGGTGATCCCACAAAATGTAGTAAACACTATCAAGAACATCTATTTTATCCTTATCATAGGTAAAATAGGCATAATATTAACAATTTCCTATCATTTAAAGACACAGTACAAGACCTTATTGAATTGGGAGCAATCAAGCTTGATAATCCCCTCGCTCAACAAAATAAAAACCTTGGTTATTTTCAAACACCACTTCCTCATCAATGAGGAGGTGCAACCAAATGTAGTAGGGACTAACACAAAAACTCCTCCTAATCAATTCAATCATGTACAAAAATACCAAAAGGTTTATAGGGCCCATCCATGTGGTCACTAAATTTCAAAGAAACAATCAATAAAATGCAAGGCAACCACATCAAGCAAGTGTGTCACAACCTCCAACATCGCCACCCATAAAAGTTTTCTCCCAATCCTTCATCACCCATCCATATCCCTAGCCAATAAAATCAGAAAAATCAACCCATCAATCATCTACCCTGACCAATCATCTCATTGAATAGATGGTTAACTACAAGTCTAAAGTAACTTCTGCCAAATTGTTAATTTATGAGTTAATTCAACAATCTCCCCCACATTGTGAGGTATTAATGGATATTATTAATTCCATTGAACTACAATCTCAAGATCCTAATACCTTGAATAAATTTATTGGGAGCATCCAAACATGCATGGAGCCTTCCATCACATTCTATGATTTTGAGATTAACCAATCTTAGTAGAATCAGTAGACCCTCCATTGCATATCATGGCTCTAATTGAAAAGAAGCCTTTTAAAATATTATTCATTGATATTGGTTCCTCTATAAATATCATTACCACATCTTCCCTTCATCATCTTAACATTCTCCCATCCCATATCACCAAGTCATCATTTATCCTAAAAGTATTCAATGATGTTTTATGTTCCAAAATTGGCATTATTGTTTTACCCATTGAAGTAGGGGTCAAAAAATTGCACAACATGTTTCACATTTTGGAAGGATCCATGGCGTACAATGTACTTCTTGGATGACCTTGGATGAGGGAAATGAGATGTGTCCCTTCCATTCTACATCAATGTTTGAAATAGATTCATGAGGGATAAGTACATTGCATATTAATGAATGTTGAGTTGTTTAAGTATTGCAATTTCATTTCAAATCCCTATGAGTCCATGCTTCCTTCCACTATGAAGAACACAATATTATACTGATATGGGGGAGTGAATAGTATAAGACCACTTTGTACTTTCTTTCCAAATCAATATCAATTAATGTCCTTAATTGCAACAACTAAATATAGCAGTGTGCATTAATAATGTTGAGCAAGGTGCAAAAATAGTATTGTCATTGTTGTCAACATAGACAGATAGATCAGTTGATGCAGTGGACAAGAGTTCAGAGGTCGGTCAGAGCATGTACAGTGAATTTCCAAGAAGACAGAAGTGGCCCAGATTCAGAGGATCAAAGAAAAAGACAAGTAAGAAAACTATCGCGATATCGCGACATGTTTTCTGTCACGATTTTGCGACATATCGGAGGAGAGAGAAAATGCGAGCAAAACTGTCATGATTTCGTGACATATCGAAGGAGAGAGAAAATGCTGGCAAAACTGTCATGATTTCATGACATGTTTCATATAGTCCAAAGCGAAGAGAAAGAGGAGAGAGAAAAGATGTCATGATTTCATGACATGTTTAGAAAGTGCAAGGAAGACTATCGTGATTTTGTGACATGTTCTGAAAGCGCAAGGAAAGCTGTCACGATTTCATGACATGTTGGAAGAGAGAGAAAGGAAGGAAAACTGTCATGATTTCGTGACATGTTGGACGAAAGAGAAAGGAAGGAAAACTATCATGATTTCGTGACATGTTCCATTTTCGCGGTCTGAAGTGAAGAGGAAGGTAGAGAAAGAAAAGTGTCACGATTTCATGACAATTTGCAAGAAGGACTATACGGACGAAAAGTGTCACGATTTCATGACAGGTTCGAGAGAAAGAATTCATAGAGAAAAAGTGTCATGATTTCATGACAGGTTCACAAAGAAGAGACCAAGGAGAAAAAGTGTCATGATTTCGTGACATGTCAGGTTTCACGACCCGAAGAGGAGAGAGAGTGTAAGGAGGAAATTAGTGTCACGATTTTCGTGACATGTTATTTTCGGCAAAAAGAAAAGGCACAAGGAGGAAAGTGTCACGATTTCGTGACATGTTCTATTTTCGCGGGCCAAAGACAGAAAAGGCACAAGGCAGAGAAAGTGTCACGATTTTGTGACATGTTCTGTTTTCACGGGCAAAAGGTAGAAGAAGGCACAAGGCAACGAATGTGTCATGATTTCATGACATGTCAGGTTTTCGCTGGGGTTGTGGAGAATAGTGTACGAAAGAGAAAGATGTCACGATTTCGTGACATGTCTATTTTCGCTTGTTGAAGCCAAGAAGAGTAGCGAGGAGGCATAAGTGTCACGATTTCATGACATGTCTTATTTTTTCTTGTTGAAGCCAAGAAGAGTAGCGAGGAGGCGTAAGTGTCACGATTTCATGACATGTCTTATTTTCGCTTGTTGAAGCCAAGAAGAGTAGCGAGGAGGCGTAAGTGTCATGATTTCATGACATGTCTTGTTTTCATGGGTAGAAGGCGAGAAGAGTGCAAAGAAATAGAAGTGTCACGATTTCATGATGGGTCGCTACAACATGCTAACTGATAGTTAACTAGAGTAGAACGATAGTTAAAGGGGCAGTTGTAGAGGAAAAGTAGGTAGCCAAAATAAGAAGAGTTAACTGGAGTCAGTGCGATAGTTACAAGTGTAGTGACAGATAGAAATCATGCAGCTATTTTTAAGAACGGTCAAAGAAGGAGAAATCGAACAGTCGCATAAGTAGAATCAAAAAATGCATGCATGCATAGAAAAGAATTCGAACAGTCATGACCAAGAAGATGAACAGTCATGGTAGAGGTATATGTTGCATGTAACGTGTTCGACGAAATGCCCATTCTATATATACAAAAGGAGTTACATAAAGAAGTAGTTACAGTTGACAAGTGGTAGAAGAGAATGTTAATAGACTGCATGCGGGATTACAAAAGTGATAGAAGACGAGAAGTCTCAATGAGAAATAGGGTTATAAAAGGACAGTCACGTAGAGAATTAGGTTGCTACTGTAAGTGAGAAATTGCTGCGTAAAGAGGGTTAGAAGAGGGCCGAGAGAGAAATAAGCAGAGCCGTGAGAGCGTGCAGAGTTTGATTAATTGTAGACTAGTCAGGGTCGTGTAAATAGTGAAGGCATTTTTATGTCATTGAAATAATTCAGAATTGTAGTCCAAGTTGGTGCTTGGCATTAGGGGTTGGTGCTCCTATCTGTTGCAGCAGAAAATTAAGGGGTTGGTGCTCCTTCCAGTGGGTGTTGGTAAAGTGTTTGTAAAATTGGTGTTTTGCAAAGGCTGGATTTGGATTGGAGTCCAAGCAGTCATTTTTGAGGAGTAGCCAAATTGGTGAACCTCGTTACATTGTGTGTTGTGGTGTGCTCTCTTGTGAAAATTGCTTTACCTATTTTCAAGTTCTCTTTGCTTCAGCTTTAAGTGTTGTAGATTTGAATTTTAATAGCTACACTGATTCACCCCCCCCTCTTAGTGTCATTGTGAGAATATCAATTGGTATCAGAGCAAGGTTCCTGAACAAGCTTAATCAGCTAAGGTGATCTTGGAAGGAACACAATGGCAGGTGGTGAAGGATTCTCATCCAACAAAGCTCCTTTGTTCGATGGAACTAATTACTCATTCTAGAAACTCAGGATGCAGACATATCTCGAGTGCGTTGGGATACGACATTTGGGAGTCAGTAGAAAGTGGATACACAATACCCGCTACTCCTCCAACAGATACTGCCGAGAAGAAAAAGTTTGAGAATAACTCCAAAGCAAAGAATGCCATAATGTGTGGGCTAGTAGATAGTGAACTGATAAGGGTCATGAGCTGTAAATCGGCAAAAGACATGTGGGACAAACTGAAGAGCATCCATGAAGGAGACAACAAGATCAAGGAAGCCAAGCTGCAAACTCATCGAGCTCAGTTCGAAGCATTACAAATGAATGACGATGAGAACATAGAGGCCTATATGTTGAGAGTCAATGGAATCATTAATGCAATCAGAGGACTCGACGAAGAAATCGAAGATGCGGTTGTCATGAAAAAGGTACTTAGAACTCTTCACAAAAGATTTAACTCTAAAGTTTCTGCAATAGAAGAGGCTAAAGATCTAAATAATTTTAGCATGGATGAGATGCATGGTTCTTTGACTGCATACGAAATGAGAATAGGACAAACTAAGCCCATAGACAGAGAAGCTGCTTTTAAAGCACACAAAAATATAAAAGCTGAACAAGAATCTGAGGATGAAGAGACACAGGATGAAACAGAAGCTAACTTTGTTCGAAAACTTACAAAGGGAAAAGGAAAGTATAGAGGAAAGTTACCGTTTAAGTGCTTCAATTGTGGAGGAGTCGGTCACTTTGCAGCTAAATGTCCAATGCATGAGAAAACCAAAAATGATGAAGGGTCACACCAAGAAAAAGGTGACTGGAAGAAGAAACCAAATTTTAGAAAGAACAACTTCAAAAGGAAAAGCTTCATATCCAAGAATGTCAGCTCTTCTGAAGAAAGCTCAGGTGAGGATTCTGAAGAAGAAACAGGTGAAGCTCTGTTCATGGCATTTGAAGAAGAAAAAATAGAAGAAAAATAGGAAGGTGATGAAAACCTTAAGGATGAGGCTGAAGTATATCTGGAAGGTGAGTTGGTTGCTGCACTTGAAGAGTTGAATACAGAAAGGAAAAAGAATAAAAAGTTTTCAAGAAAGCTAGAGGATGCCAATGACATAATAAATAGTTTGAAAGTACAGACAGAAGAATTTAAGAAAATGTCTGAAGAACTTGAAGTACAATTAACCATGAAAATAGATGAGTGCAACAAACTGGAAGAAGAGATTGTTGTTTTAAGAATGCGGCTAGAAGAAAAGAATCAAAAATTGAGTTGCTATCACAAACTTGAAGGAAGTTCTGCAAAGCTTGAAAATATTATAAATAGTCAGAGGACTACAGGCATCAAATTTGGCTTGGGCTTTGTCGAAGGAGAATCATCAAGTGGATCAAAGGCCATAACTGTAGAACCAGTAAAGAAAGAAGATAAGATCAAGGTTGATCAAAGAAAAATGAATCATGCAAAAGAAAGCAACAATGCTAGGCACGAGAAGAGTGCTGACAATGAGGGATTCATAAAAGTCACACATCAAAGGAGAAGAAAATTTGTGGCTCCTACTACAAATTGGCAAAGACCAACTCCTAGGTTCAATCATTCCTTTTTTGGTTATTGTTTTAAATGCAATACTTACGGTCATAAGATTTTAGACTGCATTTATAATATAGGACAAAGAAATTTTACCAATAGAAATGTCTTTTCACCCTTGATGGATTATGCAGTAGAATGCTATAACTGTCATAACTTTGGACACATTGCAAGAAACTGTAGAAGCACATATGCAGCAAATAAATATCAGGGAAGAAGATCTCAACCAAACAGTTTAAGGCAAAACAGAAAATTCCTAGAAAAACATGCACAGGCCACTGACAAAGAAAAGTCTAAACAAGTGACCAAAACTACAGTCAAATCAGAATGGAAAGAAAAGGAGCAACTCAAGGAAGAAAAGGAATCCTTGATTGTACAGACAACATTCAAAGCACAGAACAAATCTGCACCATGGATATTGGATAGTGGATGCTCCAGTCACATGACAGGAGATAAACAAAAATTTGAAAAGCTACAGAAATATGAAGGGGGCTCGATAAAGTTTGGAAATAATGATGGAGCCAAGATAGTTGGCAAAGGATCAGTCAAGATAAGTGATGGAAAGATCAATTCCAAAGAAGTTCTATTTGTGATTGGTTTGAAGCACAACTTACTGAGTGTAAGTCAAATCTGTGACAGAGGTCATGAAGTCATTTTTAAGAAGCAGGGCTGTGAAGTCAGAAAAGCTCACAGTGGGAAGCTGATAGCTAATGGATCAAGGACTTCTGGAAATCTATATACTCTCTCAGAAACTTCAGAAGGAGCATGCTTGATTGGACAAGAAGATGAAAATTGGCTGTGGCACAAGAGGCTCGGTCATATTAGCTTTGACAATCTGGTAAAAATAAGTTCAAAAAGGGCAGTAAGAGATATACCCACCATTGGCAAACCAGTAAATAGCATCTGTGCTTCATGCCAAAAAGGAAAGCAAACTAGATCCACATTTAAATCAAAGGAATACTTCACCAGCAAACCTTTAGAGCTAATACATACTGATTTGTGTGGACCCATGAGAACACAAAGCATAAATGGTGACAAATACTTTATGTTGTTCATAGATGACTACTCCAGGATGACATGGGTACTATTTTTAAAGCTTAAATCAGATGCCTTTGAGATGTTCAAGATTTTTAAAAAATAGGTTGAGAATCAAACTGGAAAAAGAATTAAATGCCTAAGATCAGACAGAGGAGGAGAGTTTATCTCAGAAGAGTTTGTAGAGTACTATCAAAAATATGGGATCAGAAGACAGTTTTCAGCAGCAAGGACACCTCAGCAGAATGGTGTTGTAGAAAGGAAGAACAGGACAGTGCAGGAAATGGCACGGACAATGTTGGCTGAGAACAAAATAGCTGACAGATTTTGGAAAGAGGCAGTCCATACTATGGTTTACATCCAAAATAGGTGCATGCTAAGGACGCATGAAAGCAAAACACCTTATGAGCTGTGGTTCGGCAGAAAGGCAACAACAAGATATTTCAAAGTGTTCGGCAACAAGTGCTACATCAAACGAACTGAAGATAATCTCGGTAAGTTTGAAGATAGAGTTGACGAAGGTATTTTTCTTGGTTACTCAACAAAAAGCAAAGCCTACACATGTTACAACAAGAGGCTAAAGAAAATTGTTGAGAGTGCTGATGTTAAAGTTGATGAAGGTAGAGAACGAGAAATTACTTATCAAGAAAACTACCCTATTTATGAAGAAGTCATTGAAGGAGATGAAGAAAAGGAAACAGAAGAGAATCAAAAAATTGACCCAGATGATTTAAGAACTGACTCAGAAGAAGAAGAAAACAAGAAATTCAAAACAGGCAACTAGCAGAAAAATCATCCCAGAGAACAGATTATTGGGGACCCCACAGTTGGTATTCAGACAAGAAGAGCAGTAGTACGGAACTACTCTCTATTATCCAACATTGAACCTAAAAATGTTGTTGAAGCAAGCACAGATGAAAGTTGGATGAAGGCAATTAATGAAGAACTAGATCAGATTGAGAAAAACAAAACCTGGGAATTAGTACCACGGCCAGAAAATAAAAACATAATCGGTACTAAATGGATTTTTTGAAACAAATTAAACGAAGACGGACAGGTTGTCAAAAATAAGGCAAGATTGGTCTGTAAAGGCTATGCTCAAGTTGAAGGCATTGATTTTGAGGAAACCTTTGCACCAGTAGCTAGACTAGAGGCAATCAGAATGTTTCTGGCTTTAGCAGTTCATAAAAATTTCAAAGTATATCAAATGGACGTGAAATCAGCATTTCTGAATGGAAAACTGGAAGAAGAGGTTTACATTGAACAACCAGATGGCTTCCAACTCGGTGACAATCCCAATTTTGTTTGCAAGTTAAAGAAAGCTTTGTATGGTCTGAAACAGGCACCCAGAGCATGGTATGCAAGGCTGGATAACTATCTTATTCAACAGGGGTTCAAGAAAGGTATGGTGGACAACAATTTATATGTCAAAACAGAGAATGGCCATCTTATTGTACTTGTTGTTTATGTAGATGATATAATATTTGGCAGCAGCATGGATGAGTATTGTAGAGACATAGCAAATAAAATGAAGAAAGAATTTGAGATGTCTATGATTGGTGAACTTTCTTATTTCCTAGGACTGCAAGTCAATCAAAATGAAAAGGGCATTTTTATTTCTCAAGTTAAATATGTGAAAGAAATGCTGAAAAAGTTCACAATGGAGGATTGTAAACCTGTTAGCACTCCCATGACAATAGGTTGCAAGTTGAGCAAGGATGACAAATCTCCAGATGTAGATCAAACCATGTACAGGTCTATGATTGGAAGCCTGCTGTATTTGACAGCTACTAGACCAGATATCTTACAGGCAGTATGCATGGTAGCAAGATTTCAGGCTAGTCCCAAAGAGACTCATGTGACAGCTGTAAAGAGGATTTTTAGGTACCTCAAGGGTACTATGGAGTATGGGTTGTGGTACCCAAAAGGTAAGGACTTCACTCTTATTGCATATTCTGATGCAGATTGGGCAGGATGTATTGATGACAGAAAGAGTACCAGTGGAGGAGCATTTTATCTTGGAGACAGTCTGGTAGCATGGCACAACAAGAAACAAGAATCAGTCTCTCTATCCACAGTAGAGGCATAATACATTGCAACAACAACATGTTGTACACAGATATTATGGATGAGACAAACACTGAAAGATCTTGGTATTCACTTCAAAGAGCCAATTTCAGTTAAATGTGATAACACTAGTGCTATCAACATATCAAAGAATCCGGTTATGCATTCTCGAACCAAACATATTGCGATCCGGTATCACTTCTTGAAGGATAAAGTTGCAGAAGGAGAGGTCAAATTGGATTTTGTTCCAACTACAGAGCAAGTAGCAGATATATTCACAAAACCATTGCCCAAGGAAGTTTTTGAGTACCTTCGGAGTAAGTTGGGAGTGGTCACATTTCCCAAGAACTGACTATCAATTGGGATCACATTCTCAGGGGGAGCATTTATGCCTATGTTTATAGTTTTGCTCATATTCATGATTTTTGCTAACTATAACAATGTGTGTCTGAGAATGTTGTGCATAGACTCAGGGGGAGTCTGCAGCAGCCCTTTGGTATTATTGTCAAAGGGGGAGAAGAATTACAAGAAATTACACATGTGTTGCCAACAATTCCAAAGGGGGAGATTGTTGAGCAAGGTGCAGAAAAAGTATTGTCATTGTTGTCAACACAGATAGATAGATCAGTTGATGCAGTGGACAGGAGTTCAGAGGTCGGTCAGAGCATGTACAGTGAATTTCCAAGAAGACAGAAGTGGCCCAGATTCAAAGGATCAAAGAAAAAGACAAGTAAGAAAACTGTCGCGATATCGCGACATGTTTTCTATCATGATTTCGTGACATATCGGAGGAGAGAGAAAATGCAGGCAAAACTGTCACGATTTCGTGACATATCGAAGGAGAGAGAAAATGTTGGCAAAACTGTCACGATTTTGTGACATGTTTCATTTCACAGTCCAAAGCGAAGAGAAAGAGGAGAGAGAAAAAGATGTCACGATTTCATGACATGTTTAGAAAATGCAAGGAAGATTGTCATGATTTCACGACATGTTCAAAAAGTGCAAGGAAAGCTATCACGATTTCGTGACATGTTGGAAGAGAGAGAAAGCACAAGGAAAATTGTCATGATTTCATGACATGTTGGACAAAATAGAAAGCGCAAGGAAAACTGTCACGATTTCATGACATGTTCCATTTTTGCGGTCAAAGAAAAGTGTCACGATTTCGCGACAATTTGCAAGAAGGACTGTACGGACGAAAAAGTGTCACGATTTCATGACAGGTTTGAGAGAAAGAGTTCACAAAGAAAAAGTGTCATGATTTCATGACAGGTTCGAAGAGAAGAGACCAAGGAGAAAAAGTGTCACGATTTCACGACATGTCGGGTTTTCACGACCCGAAGAGGAGAGAGATTGTACGGAGGCAATTGTGTCACGATTTCATGACATGTTATTTTGAAGAGAAAAGGACAAGGAGAAAGTGTCACGATTTCGTGACATGTCGCATTTGGCAAAGAAGAAAAGTGCACAAGGTAGCGAAAGTGTCACGATTTCGTGACATGTTTCGTTTTCATGGGCAAAAGGAGAAGAAGGCACAAGGCAACGAATGTGTCATGATTTCGTGACATGTCAGTTTTATGGGGTTGCAGAGAAAGTGTACGAAAGAGAAAGATGTCATGATTTCGTGACATTTATTGCTGTTGAAGCAAGAAGAGTACGGAGGAGGAAAGTGTCGCGATTTCATGACATGTCAAGTTTTCACTGGTTGAAGCCAAGAAGAGTAGCGAGGAGGCATAAGTGTCATGATTTCGTGACATGTCTTGTTTTCGCTTGTTGAAGCCAAGAAGAGTAGCGAGGAGGCGTAAGTGTCACGATTTCATGACATGTCTTGTTTTCATGGGTAGAAGGCGAGAAGAGTGCAAAGAAATAGAAGTGTCATGATTTCATGATGGGTCGCTACAGCACGCTAACTGATAGTTAACTAGAGTAGAACGACAGTTAAAGGGGCAGTTGTAGAGGAAAAGTAGGTAGCCAAAATAAGAAGAGTTAACTGGAGTCAGTGCGACAGTTACAAGTGCAGTGACAGATAGAAATCATGCAACTATTTTTAAGAACAGTCAAAGAAGGAGAAATCGAACAGTCGCATAAGTAGAATCAAAAAATGCATGCATGCATAGAAAAGAATTCGAACAGTCATGACCAAGAAGACGAATAGTCATGGTAGAGGTATATGTTGCATGTAACGTGTTCGACGAAATGCCCATTCTATATATACAAAAGGAGTTACATAAAGAAGCAGTTACAGTTGACAAGTGGTAGAAGAGAATGTTAATAGACTGCATGCGGGATTACAAAAGTGATAGAAGACGAGAAGTCTCTATGAGAAAAAGGGTTATAAAAGGACAGTCGCGCAGAGAATCAGGTTGCTGCTGTAAGTGAGAAATTGCTGCGTAAAGAGGGTTAGAAGAGGGCCGAGAGAGAAATAAGCAGAGCCGTGAGAGCGTGCAGAGTTTGATTAATTGTAGACCAATCAGGGTCGTGTAAACAGTGAAGGCATTTTTATGTCATTGAAATAATTTAGAATTGTAGTCCAAGTTGGTGCTTGGCATTAGGGGTTGGTGCTCCTATCTGTTGTAGCAAAAAATTAAGGGGTTGGTGCTCCTTCCAGTGGGTGTTGGTAAAGTGTTTGTAAAATTGGTGTTTTGCAAAGGTTTGGATTTGGATTGGAGTCCAAGTAGTCATTTTTGAGGAGTAGCCAAATTGGTGAACCTCGTTACATTGTGTGTTGTGGTGTGCTCTCTTATGAAAATTGCTTTATCTGATTTCAAGTTCTCTTTTTTTTAGCTTTAAGTGTTGTATATTTGAATTTTAATAGCTACACTGGTTCACCCACCCCTCTCAGTGTCATTGTGAGAATATCAAATAACTCAAATAAAAGTAGTAAGCAAGAGCACAAGTCACCACACACAATTGAGATACAATATTTAACATGGTTCCCTCAATGTGGGGTACTCCACCAGATAATCTCCTTATAATATTTCACACATAAATAAGGATCCTTATCCAATACAATGTTTTATTTGATCTACTCAAAGCTAGGCAATAACAAGTTCACATAGAACTTGTCCAAATCTGAATTACAAGCTCAAAAAGAACTTGTCCAAAAATGAATAACAAACTCACACAAAAAATTTCTAAATCTGAATAACAAGCTCACATAGAACTTGTCCAAAACTGAATAACAAGCTCACCTAGAACTTGTCCAAATATGCTCTAGCAAGCTCACCAAGAACTTGCCCAAAATCTACTCCAACAAGATCACCAAGAACTTGTTCAAATCTTCTCTAGCAAGCTCACCAAGAACTTGCCCAAATATTCTCTAGCAAGCTCACCAAGAACTTGCTCAAATATTTCCACAAATCTATCCCAAAACTATCCACAAAGCTGTCCACAAAGCTGTCCCAAACATCCACAAAGCTGTCCCAAAACTGTCCATAAAGTTGTCCCAAAATTGTCCACAAAGTTGTCCCAAAACTGTCCACAAAGCTGTAACAAAACTGTCCACAAAGTCTATCCAAAAATTATCCACAAAGGATTTCCCAAAACTTTCCACAAAGGCCTTATCAAAGGCTCAATCAATCATGCTCAAGTAGCACTCAAATATCATCCATAAATCTATCAATGCAAAGCTCAAAGATGAACTCAACAATGAATGACAATGTACTCTTCAATAGATGACAACAATGATCCACAATGATCTCAATTCAACTCAACTCAAATCAACTCATAGAAGCACAAAGATAATTTTTAGAGACTCAATATGTTCTAAGCTCAATCTCAACTCAACTCAACTCAAATAAATCTCAACTCAACTCAAGTAAACTCATCGAAGCATAAAGAGAATTATTAGAGATTCAATATGTTGTAGTCTCACTCTCAAATCAAATCAGAATTATGGAATTAGTTTGTTTCATGTAACTTGACCAACCACCTTATACAATCACTTGACTAGGCTCAATCAACTCAACTCAACCAATCACCACAAGGGACTACTCTTTCTCACAAAAACCCTAGTCCAAGCATGTATCAACCAACTCAAATATTTCCAAAAATGCTCAACCATAAATCTCACATAACAATGATACTCATGTTCTTTTCAAGTTCTTCCACAACCAATGGGCTTCAACAACTATGCTTATAAAAAAAGGTTTAAACACAACTCTCAAACCAGAAAACCTTGAAGCATTCAACCAACCACTTTCAAAAAGGAAACCATAATCAATCCTTTTCACTCCAATGATATTTCAAAAATCAACCACCATAAAAAATCAATAGGAGAATGTGCCCATACCTTTTTGATGCCAAGAAGTTATCCACAAAATCTGCCACACTAAACACAACTTTCCTTTCCAATATCAATAAGGGTTAGTGGATTTCAAATAATAATCACAAGATAAGCATAACTCAATCTACACATTTTTACTCCAACTTAATAAACACATCCACCAAAGTCCTTTTTAATAAAAACCCTTATCAAAAATAATAATCAACAAGGCTCTCAAAAATATTTTTTAACAACTCCTTATTTCTCCTAAATCTTAATTTTTCAATTTCATGAATATCAAATTAAATAAACAACTCATCCACCTCTGAAATAATAATCACAGCCCTTATAAAAATAAATTTTAATTAAAAAAATTAATTATTCCTTAACCACCTTATAACTCCTATCCTAGGGCATCAACGAAATTAATTAGAGAAAAATGTAATTACCTCCTCAAGGGGATTTGAACCCCCAACTTGGCCACAGCGCAAATTCCTTAGCCACGGCTAAGGTTTCCACATGAGCTAGCCACTTGTTCGAAAAGAAAAGGCACAATGTGCCTTAAGTCCTTCCTCCCTTCCACGAAAACCAAAAGCGCTTCGAGTGCTTTCCTTCCAATGCCTTCGAATTTAGTCAAGGAGATTCAAACCTTGACGTAAAGCGCTGCCACACACCTTAACAAAAAACCAATTGCCAATGCGCCACTCTGCCCATAATATCTTGGGATTTCGACCAACCTTGGATTTATTTGATGTCTCCCTTTTCAAAATGATTTTTGCATGAGCTCTCTTCGGATGCTTAGCCAATGATTAACACGAGCAAGGATGAATTTCAAATGAACCTTAGGATCCCTCTTTATATAGTCTTCTCCTCATTTTTGATGATGTTGACGCATTATTAATTTTCCCTCTTTCTTTAGACTTTAGCGCTAATTTTAATTTTAATTTTAAATAATTAAAATTTAAACTAAATATTTAAAATTAAATATCTCCATCATAGGGGCACATTTTTCGACGAAACAAAAGGCCAGCCTGGGTTTTAAGAAAAACCCATTTCAAATATGCCATCCATGGTTTTAAACAAAATCTTTTATTTTCCTGCCTTGCTTTTCACAAAAACCCTGATTTTATCCATGCTTTCCAAGATATAATTTGCCCATAAAAACTCAATGTGATCCATATGACATCGATTATTCATGTGACATAAATGAAAACATAAAATAATTCAAATTACCAACAATCTCTCCCTTTGTCATTGATGACAACACCTCTAAATAAAAAACCACAATCATTGGAAAAACCATATCTAAGAATCAAAGTTGCTCCCCCTGACTCAATACTTTCTATGGAGGATGCTCTCCCTAACTCAATACTCTTTTTGGAGGATACTTCCCCTAACTCAATGCTCTCCTCATTACTAAAATCTCTCCCCCTTTGACATCAATGGCAAAAGGGACACCTATGGGGCTAAAATATATGAATCTTAAGCATAGCCCCCTCACCACATTCTCTCTTGAGGTGATTAATTTTGGGGTGGGAGTACTTTTACTCCCATATCACATTGTTTATTTCCTCTATCAACTTCCTTCCATGTTTTTCTGATATCATTCTCTTGATGAATTACTTGATCTTCTTGTCTTGAACATTTTTCCTTCCCACCTTTACCCTGCTAACCTATTTAGAATTGAGTCCCACACCATTTTGCAATATGCCCAAAGTTATTTCAATTAGAACACTTGATATTGTAGCCTTTGGATGGTGTCCATGTCCTAAATTCATTCTTAAAATAATTTCCATATCCATTCCTTTCCTGAACCCTGTATTGTGAAGATCTATTTTCATGACCATTATGACCATGACTTCTGAATTGTGAAGCTCTAAAACCAAAACCATGTTGCTAATTTCCTTTGCACTAAAAAGATCTATGACCAATCCTGTTACTTAAGAAGCAATGTCCTTGAAAATTATGCCTTCTTCCTTTGAAGTTCCTTCTAGAAAAATCAAACTTCTTTGATCCATAGACCCTGCAGTGTATAGCCTTGTGTCCAAATCCATTACAAGAAAAATAATATCCTTGAAAAGCCCTTTGTTCATGCCTTGGTTCCTCATACCTTTCTTGACCATTATCCTTATGATAATTTTCAACTTGTGCATTGCATCCTTGAACCTTCTTTGTAGCATCTAAAATCTCTTTCTTAGTTTCTTCCTTGCTTTTCTCTTCAAGAATTTCTTTTCCCTTTGAGATTGATTCACCTCTCTCAAAACAAGAATCAAACTAAATATTTGGAGCCATATGAACTTTGGAACTTTCCTCACAAATCTTAGGTGCTTCCTTGCTTTCATCTTTTAGAACTTCCTTTCCTTTTGAGTGTGATTTTTTTTGGAAGTAAGATACAACCTTAAAATAATTTTCCACTCCTTTTTGAACCTTTTCATCTATTGTATCATGTATTTCCATGGTTACCCTTGGTTCTTCATTCATACTTTCTTCTACCCTTTTTACATTTTGAAGCTCTTCTCTGATATTACTAATAGTTTGAAGTATTTCTTCTCTGATTTTGATGTATGTTTGAATATTGTTTTCAAGATTCCTGTATTCTTATTTTAGCTTTTTGATTTTTTATTTTTGTTTACTTAGGTCATCCTATTCCTTTTATATAACCAAAAGTGAGACTTATTTTTTTTCACTATCATTGAGACCATTATAATATTCTATAGAAAACAAACTCTCAAGATTTATTTAACCATGCTTGTTTCCTTGATGTATCATCTCATCTTCACTATCACTGAAACCATTGCAATATCATGATCTGTGATCTCTTTGACCACACCCAAATAATTGCTCTCTTTCACCTTCTATTCCTAGGGATAGATGTTCTTCCTTTTCATCATTTGATTTTTCTCTATTACTATGATTTGAGCTATCACTAGCTTCTACAATGTAGTAAGATTTCTTTGACTTACGAATTTTTTTTTTCTTCTCATACCTGTTTTGCTTGTATCTTTTATCTTTTTCATGCTTATGCTTTCCATATTATTTTCTTATTTGACCCTATTTTTCATCATCATCGTTTTCTTCATGTGGATAATTGTATGCATAGTGACCAATATCACCACACTTGTAGCATCTGACTTTCCTTATATCCCTAAAATTCTTTGATTCCTTATTCCTTTTGATGAAGTTAGCTTCCTCATCATTATATGAACCTCTACTTTTTTATGAAAATTTCCCTTTATCTTTTTATGAAGCCTTGAATGCAATCTCTTTTATTGGAACCTGATGCTTACTTACCCTCATCTCATAAGTTGTGAGAGTTCCTTGCAATTATTCCATTGCTAGCTTGTTGATATCCATTGTTTCTTCTATTTTTTAAACCTTAGCATCATATTTCATGGGAAGTGATCTCAAAACCTTTTGAGTAACTTCTGATTCTGTCATCTCAAAACCTAGGCCTCTCATGGTGTTAGTAATCTCATAAAATCGAAGTAAAAACTTTGTAATATCTTCAGAATCTTCTATTTTTAATTCCTCAAATATTTTTCTATGAGTTTGTAGTTTTGCCAACTTTACCTTGGAATCTCCTTCATAAGTATTCCACAACTTGGTCCACATTTCATTAGTTGAATTACATACAATGACCTTTGCAAAATCTATCTCACGAAGCCCACTCAAAATACAATTCATTCCTCTTGCATTGATCTCAACCAATTTCTTGATAGTCTTATCTACCTCGGGATCACCTTCAATCCTATACTCTTTTTCAACCATTTTCCATACCTCATATCCTTGTGATATCAAGTAGTTCTTCATCCTCATGCTCTATAAAGCATAATTGTTACCATAAAATAATGGAGCCTTATTTGTAGATGATCCATTCTATGAAGCCATATGTGTTCTTGTAGAATCTACCCTCAAGCTGTTAGCTTTTCCGAAGGAACCCACTTTTATACCAATTGAATAACACAATATTATACTAAGAGGGGGGGTGAACAATATAACATCACTTTTTACTTTCTTTCTAAATCAATATCAAGTAATATCCTTAATTGAAATAACCAAATATAGCAGTGTGCATTAATAACTCAGATAGCAATAGTAAGAAAGGGCACAAGTCACCACACACAATTGAGATACAAGATTTAACATGGTTCCCCCAATGTGGGGTACTCCACCAGATAATCTCCTTATAATATTTCATATAGAAATAAGGGTCCTTATCTAATACAATGATTTCTTTGATCTACTCAAACCTAAACAATAACAAGTTCACACAGAACTTGGCAAAAACTGAATAACAATCTCACACAGAACATGTCCAAATCTGAATAACAAGCTCACACAAAACTTTTTCAAAATTGAATAACAAACTCACACAAAACTTGTCCAAATCTGCTCTAGCAAGCTCACCAAGAACTTGCCCAAAATCTGCTACAACAAGCTCACCAAGAACTTGTCCAAATGTGCTCTAGCAAGCTCACCAAGAAATTGCCCAAATCTGCTCTAGCAAGATCACCAAGAACTTGCTCAAATATGTCCACAAATATGGCCCAAAACTATCCACAAATCCATCCACAAAGTTGTCCCAAAAATTTCCATAAAGTTATCCCAAAACTATCCACAAAGCTGTCCCAAAACTATCCACAAAGTTATCCCAAAAATTTCCACAAAGGCTGTCCCAAAAATATCCACAAAGACCTTCTCAAAGGCTCAATAAATCATGCTCAAGTAGTACTCAAATCTCATCCACAAATCTATCAATGCTAATGGCAATGCACTCTTCAATGGATGACAACAATGATCCACAATGATCTCAACTCAAATCAACTCATAGAAGCACAAAGAGAATTGTTAGAGACTAAATATGTTCTAATATCAATCTCAACTCAACTCAACTCAACTCATAGAAGCATAAAGAGAATTGTTAGAGACTCAATATGTTCTAGTCTCACTCTCAACTCAAATCAGAATTATGGAATAGTTTGTTTCATGGAACTTGACCAATCATCTCACACAATCACTTGACTAGGCTCAATCAACTCAACTCAACCAATCACCACAAGGGACTACTCTTTCTCACAAAATACCTAGTACAAGCATGTATCAACCAACTCAAATATTTCCAACAATGCTCAACCACAAATATCACATAACAATGATACTCGTGTTCTTTTCAAGTTATTTCACAACCAATGGGCTTCAACAACTATGCTTATAAAAAAAGGTTTAAACACAAATCTCAAACCAAAAAACCTTGAAGCATTCAACCAACCACTTTCGAAAAGGAAACCACAATCAATCCTTTTCACTCCAATGATATTTCAGAAATCAACCACCATAACCAATCAATAGGAGAATGTGCCCATACATTTTTGATGCCAAGAACTTGTCCACAAAATCTGCCACACTAAAAAAAACTTTCCTTTCCAATATCAATAAGGGTTAGTGGACTTCAAATATTAATCACAAGATAAGTATAACTCAATTTACACCTTTTTACTCCAACTTAATAAACACATCCACCAAAGTCATTTTTAATAAAAACCCTTATCAAAAATAATAATCAACAAGGCTCTCAAATATATTTTTTAACAACTCCTTATTTCTCCTAAATCTTAATTTTTCAATTTCATGAATATAAAATTAAATCAACAACTCATCCACCTCTGAAATAATAATCACAACCCTTATAAAAATAAATTTTAATTAAAAACTTTAATTATTCCTTAACCACTTTATAACTCCTATCTTAGGGCATCAACGAAATTAATTAGAGAAAAATGTAATTATCTCTTCAAGGGGATTCGAACCTCCAACTTGCCCACACCACAAATGCCTTATCTGTGACTAAGATTGCCACACGAGCTATCCACTCCTTCAAAAATAAAAGGCATGATGTGCCTTAATTCCTTCCTCCCTTACACGCAAACCAAAATCACTTCGAGTGCTTTCCTTCCAATGCATTTGAATGCAGTTAAGGAGATTCAAACCTTGACGTAAAGCGTTGCCACACACCTTAACAAAAAAACCAATTGCCAATGCACCACTCTACCCACAATATCTTGGGATTTCAACCAACCTTGGATTTTTTGTTGTCTCCCTTTTCAAAATGATTTTCGCACGAGCTCTCTTCGGATGCTTAGCCAACGATTAACACAAGAAAGGATGAATTTCAAATGAATCTTAGGATCCCCCTTTATATCGTCTTCTCCTCATTTTCGATGATGTCGACGCATTATTGATTTTCCCTCTTTCTTTAGACGTCGGTGCTAACTTTAATTTTAATTTTAAAATTTAAATTTAAATTTTAAATAATTAAAATTTAAACTAAATATTTAAAATTAAATATCTCCATCATCGGGGCACATTTTTTGATGAAACGAAAGGCCAACCTAGATTTTAAGAAAAATCCATTTCAAATCTGCCATCCATGGTTTTAAATAAAACCTTTTATTTTTCTTGCCTTGGTTTTCACAAAAACCTTGATTTTATCCATGCTTTCCAAGATATCATTTTCCCATCAAAAATCAATGTGATCCATATGACATCAATGATTCATGTGACATCAATGACAACATAAAATAACTCAAATTTCTAACACACTAACCTTTTTATTTTACCATCATCCAATCCATCTACCACTTCACCAATTTCTTCATCAAATAACACCATTCCTACGGAGATCCCTATCACCATCAAGCTTCCACACCCTCATCATCTTCATCATTGACTACATGTACATGTGGTCACTTTCAGTACACATCATCAACATCATTACCATCCACTCATCATCATCATCTATTCAACAACCTTCCCAATATAATCCATCCCCATAACCTAATGTTTCACCAAGTGAGTTGATGGATTGTGAAACATATCCATCTTCACCACTTCCTGAGCAATCACCTGACCATAGTCATTCCATGTCATCCCGATTTGAATTCCACCTCACTAATCTTTGTATTGATGAATATGTTGTCAAGGACATCACCGTCATTCCCCTCACCATTCCTAAGGCTAAGGATTTTGGTCACCCACGTGACCCACCTTTGGCCATAGGAGTAGTATATAACATGGTTTCAGCTCCAAATAGAATAAATTTTGTATATGGAGGGATTGATTCTTCATCAAGTCCAGCTCCCCTAGAGGAACCCAAAGAACCAACACTTGCCAACATCCCAAATATAATAGGATTTCCATATCACTATTTTTACATAGTTAATTGGTAAGGTTATATCCTAGGGTTGCATGAACAGGGAGTGCATCAACCTATCAATGTTCCATATCAAGAGGTGCACGACCGTTCAGGTCTAGGTTTCCACCCACTTTCCACCACATCTTCTCTTGAACAAGCCTTACAAAGGCTTAATCTCAATTCAAGAGAGTAATCCCTCCATCTCGATGATTTTGATGATGAAATATATGAAGAATTTGAACTTATATTGATAATTTTGGATGAATTTGAAGAAGAATCAAAGCCCATTATTCCCCATACCGAACAAGATGAGTTTTATCTCAACATGTTCCCCATCCATGAGCCCATATTGAAGAACATGGACTTATACTAAGAGGGTGGGTGAATAATATAAGACTTAACCAATTAATAATTTTAACTTTAGATAGCAGTGGCATAAACACAACATTAATCAAGACAGAAAGCATCACACATTGAAGACCCATTTTTAACGTGGTTCACCCAAAATGGCTGGGCTACGTCCACAAAAATTTTCTCTAAAAATTTCCTCAAATTTCTTTGGGAATCCTTCCCAATTACACTATTTATGAGCCTTGACCCAAAGGAGATACCTTCCCCCAATTAGAATTTATGAGCCTCTACTCAAAGGAGATACCTTCCCCTCTACTCTAGAAATGATTCCTCAGAAGATCAACTGCCTCTACCTCTTGCCAGCATGTGGAACTCCTTTCCACCGAAGACCTCCTGTCCTCAATGCTTAGCCTAAGAGACCTCTGCCTTCTATGATCACGTCCATAGCAGCTCAAGAACTCTGTACCAAACATAGTCGGTCGGTCTAGTACAAGTCTTCCTTTGTCCGTCAGATCTGTCCAACACTTGAACAAATCAATCCTCTGCACACAAGCCTTCTCAAAGACTTGCCAAATATATCCTCGGGTTCTTCTCAAAGAACCAGTGCTCCTCTATCCTCAAGTTCTCTGATAGAACTATCAAAACTTAGATCACAAGTCCTCTGCTAGGACCTGTCCATATTTGCTCACAAGTCCCCACCAGAACCTATCCAAAATTGCTCACAAGTCCCCACGGGAACCTGTCCAAAACCTGCTCACAAGTCCCCACCGGAACCTATCCAAAATTGCTCACAAGCTCACCAAGAAAAACTTTCTTAGTAGGAAATCACAAGGTGAATTTTTAGAGATCCAATGTGATTTGACAAACTCATAGAAGCATAAAGAGAATTGTTAAAGACTCAATATGTTCTATACTCAAATCCCAATCTCAAAACTCAACTCAAATCAACTCAACTCAAACTCAATCTCAAATCTAAAAACTCAACTCAATATCTGAAATGGATAGGATAGAATGCTTTCTTTCAAGAACATGAAACTCCAACAATTGCCAACTATGCAAAGAATCACATAACTATGATACTCATGTTCTTTTCACCATCAATTAGGGCTTCAATAACAATGCTCATCAAACAAGGTTCAATCAACACCATTCAGCTCAAAACACAACCTTGAAGCATTTCACAATCAATATCAAAAAAGAAAACAAGTAGAACTCCTTTTCTCTCCAATATTGTTTGAACAAAAGCATCCACCAACTCAACTCACAATAGCACACACAACATTTCAAATCATCAATAAAGGAGTAAGCTCAACACTTTAACCAAGTAAATAATAGCTTGATTATTACCAATTTAATGGAAGCAAATGTCAATCTCAAAGCTGCCCACTTAAGGTTTCACAACTTCACACAAGAAGTAATTAACCTTAAAACATCATGCTTTCATTTCCATAAACAACCAAAAGCACTCTCAACATTACAAGAAAGATTTAACCCTTATACACCTTATTTCTCCCTTATAGTCTTATCACAAATAAATTTATCTCTCATAATAATGCAATAATAAATTTCAACAATATCTTCAAAAATAATCTTTTATCAAAATACAAACAAGCTTTAAACTCCTTATAACTCCTAAGCTGTTTTTCCCTCTAACAAACTTCCTCCATCCACAAAAACACTTAGCAAAAATTAATTTTGAAAATACCTTAGCCACATCAAAAATCACTATGGGGAAATTTGTACATGAATTCTAACACCACCTGCTATGTCCACTTCATGACAAAAAACCCTTTCGCAATATTCAAACGCAGAACCTCCCGTTCGGGTAGCGCACCAATAGCCTAGCCGCTACCGATGTGCCAAAGGTATCTGGTGAGATCTAAACCTCATGCTTTTAACCTTGATCCTTCTGTGCCAGGGATAAAATGAAACCACAGTCCCTTCCTTTCCTCTGCTGCAACACGACGACAATAAACTTTACGATGGATTTGACAAATGACGAGTGCAGACAAACGAACAGTAGATAGATGAAAAACGACGAATACACAGAAGAATTTACAGTGAGCAACTCCTTTCAAAATTTGGATGGGATGAATATTTGTTTTTCATTGAGGGAGATTTATATGTAATTTACCATAAGCTCTTTGACGTCGGCGAGGAGTTTAACACATCAACGGAGGTCTTGGCTAGTGCCCACAAAGATAAAATATTTGCGCCATGGATTAGGAGAACCCATTGCAAATAATAATTTATTTATTTAAAAATAATTAAATGGAAACTTAAAAAGGTTTTTAATTATTTAAATGAATACTTCCTCCTGGACCCAAATGCATTAAACCAATGCATCCACCTGTAATCTCTAAACCTATCAACTTGGGGTTTGCAAAAGACCTTTGAAACTGTCATGTCGTAACCTTCATCAAAAAAAATTCCTTCAAGAGCTTCTTGACATCAATGAAAACTTATAAACTTGAGCAAAGGCAATGTACCCAAAGTACCCAAAATTGCCAACAATCTCCCCCTTTGTCATTGATGGCAAACTTTTACTGAAAACACTTCTCAAGAGCCAAAACTAAAACCAACTGTGCTAACAACTAAGAAACTGTGCCCACAACTGAGAATCTTCTTTTGAAGTTTTGCTCCCCCTGAATTGAAGTTTTCCTCTTCACTTTGAAGCTCTCCCCCTTACTCATATCTCTCCCCCTTTGTCATCAATGGCAAAGGGCCACCTTTGGGGCTCGGGGCTAAGAATGAGCCTCTTAGCTTAGTCCCTCCCCCACCTCCTGATGAGGTTATTAATTTTGGGGTTGGAGTACAACTCCCAATTTCTCCCTTAGATACTCAAACATATCTCTTGGAAGAGGTTTGGTGAAGATATATACAATCTGCTCTTTAGTAGACACATACTCTACCTTGACCTGCTTGTCTTGCACTTTCTCCCTTAGAAAATGATACTTGATGGAAATATGCTTTGCCCTTGAATGCATTACCGGATTTTTGGAAATACTTATGGCACTTGTATTATCACAAAGTATGGAGATGGGTTGTTCATGCTTGATTTTGAAATCCTCCAAGGTAGTTTTCATCCATAAAACTTGTGTACACCCAGCCACTGTCGCTATGTATTCAGCCTCTGCTATAGATAAGGAAACTAAAGGTTGTTTCTTACTTAGCCAAGAAACCAAACTCTTTCCCAGAAAGAATGCTCCACCACTAGTGCTTTTCCTATCATCAATACTGCCTACCCAGTCTGCATCTGTATAATATGTGAGAATGAAATCATCACCTTTGGGATACCAAAGCCCAATGTCCATAGTGCCCTTCAGATATCTGAATATCCTTTTAACTGCTATAACATGAGAATCTTTAGGAGATACCTAAAATCTTGATACTAACCCAACTGCCTGCATGATATCTGGTCTGGTAGCTATAACATATAATA
Organism: Wollemia nobilis; assembly: GCA_028583015.1. Lineage (NCBI taxonomy): Eukaryota > Viridiplantae > Streptophyta > Pinopsida > Araucariales > Araucariaceae > Wollemia > Wollemia nobilis. The sequence goes on from JAQPPZ010002819.1 coordinate 4,546,834, forward strand.
AACTACCAATCATTGATCTGTACAACCTCTGATCTGCCACTGGAGATTCATCATATTTACTCATCTTGCACCCTGTAATCATTGGATTACACACTGGTTTGCTATCCATCATCCCAAATTTCTTCAAAATTTCTTTGATATACTTTCCTTGAGAGAGAAATACACCATCTTTTGATTGAGCAATCTAAAGACCTAAAAAGAATGACAGCTCTCCAATCATAGAAATCTCAAATTCCTTCTGCATGGTGTTAGCAAAATCTTTGCACATCTGAGTATTATTTCCCCCAAAAATAATATCATCAACATAGACAACCATAATCAGCATATCATCACCTTCATTCTTAATATACAAATTCCTATCTGCCACACCTTTCCTGAAGCCTTGCTCATGAAGATACCTGTCAAGTCTTGAGTACCAAGCCCTAGGTGCTTGCTTTAACCCATAAAAGGCCTTTTTTAGTTTACACACATAGTCTGATTGTTCTAAGAGAGACACTCCTTCTGGCTATTCTATGTAGACTTCTTCTACCAACACCCCATTTAGAAAATCTGACTTTACATCCATTTGATATACCTTGAATGATTTAAAGCTTGAAAGGGCCAAAAACATTCTGATAGCTTCAAGACGAGCAATAGGAGCAAATGTATCTTCGAAATCAACACCTTCTCCTTGAGTATAACCTTTGCAGACTAACCTAGCTTTGTTTCTGACAATATTTCCATCCTCATTGAGTTTATTTCTGAATATCCATTTTGTTCCAATGACATTCTTGTCCTTAGGTCTTGGAACCAATTCCCAAGTTTCACTTTTATCTATTTGATTTAGTTCTTCATCCATTGCTTTTACCCAAAACTTATCTGCACATGCTTCACCGAAATATTTTGGCTCAATCTGAGATAATAATGAGACATTTGTAGAATCATGTGAGGGAATGACTCTTCTTCTTATTTTCCTGCTATTTGGATCACCAATGATCAGATATTTGGGATGATGTTTCTGAACATATCATGAAGGAGTTTTAGGAAGCAGTTGTTGTCTTTCCTCTTCTTCATCTGAAACCTCTCTGAAATCTTATTGAAAAATTTCATCACTGAGTTCCTGGACTGGTTCTCTTATCCCTATCTTTTCATCAATTGTTACATTTATGCTCTCTACAACTGTATGAGTTCTTTTGTTGAAGCATCTATAGGCCTTGCTTTTGTCGGAATACCCAAGAAATATTCCCTCATCACATCTAGGATCAAACTTACCCAAATTCTGATCTTCCCTTCTGATGAAGCACTTACTCCCAAACACTTTGAAGTATTTTACTGTAGCTGGTCTTCCTTTCCACAACTCATAAGGAGTTTTATGATGATTGACTCTAATTTGGGCCCTGGTGATAATGTAGACTGTTGTACTGACTGCCTCTTTCCAAAATCCATCTAAAAGTTTTGACTCATTTAACATAGCTCTAGTCATATTTTCAATAGTTCTATTTTTCCTTTCAACTACTCCATTTTGTTGAGGAGTTCTTGCTGCTGAATATTCTCTTTTTATTCCTTGTTGTTCACAGTATTCCATAAATTCATTTGAAGTGAACTCTCCTCCTCTTGTCAGTCTCATTTTCAATCATTTCTTTGAAAGCTTTAAATTTTTCAAAAGCTTCAGATTTTTCTTTGAGAAAAGTAACCCAAGTCATTCTAGAATAATCATCTATAAACAACATGAAATAGCTTTCTCCCTGAATGCTTTGAGTTCTGGTAGGGCCACATAAATCAGTATGAATAAGATCCAATGGTTTTGAAGAAGTATACCCTTTTGATTTGAATCTGGTTTTGGTCTGTTTTCCATGTTGACAAGGACCGCAATCGATGTTATGGGGCATTTTTATTTTGGGAAGTCTCTAACTGCTTTCTTGTTACTAATATTGACAAGATTATCAAAGCTCAAATGCCCCAATATTTTATGCCATAACCAACTCTCATCTTCTTGAGTTAGAAAACACTTTTACTTTTTTATCTCACTTAGCATGTAAAGATTGTTTGGAATCCTTGTAGAACTAGCAATGAGTTTTCCATTTTTTTCTTTACTTATCTCACATCTATCTGAAAAGAAAGATACTATGTGCCCTTGATCACAAAGTTGACTCACACTTAGAAGATTATGTCTTAGGCCTTCTACATAAAGCACATTTTTAGTTTTGGATTTCCCATCCAAACTAAGAGTCCCTTTACCACCGATTTTAGCTGACCTGTTATCTCCAAAACTGACTGTTCCTCTATTTGTTTCTTTTAAGACAAAAAACTTTTCCTTTTCACCAGTCATATGTTTTGAACAACCACTATCAAGATACCATTTCTCTACTTTGTCTTGAGCATGAAAAGCAGTTTGAACTATCATTGACTTAGATTTGATCTCATTTCTCTTTTTAGTGAACTCAAGGCTAGATCTATCCAAACTGCATATCCTTGCTATATGCCCAAAATTATTGCACTTGTAACACATGACATCTTTATTCATAAGAGGTGCAAAAGAGTTAACATTTTCCTTACTATGGCTATTCATAGACTTATTGCAATGCATAGCTTTGTGACCAAATTTCTTGCAGGAAAAACAATAGCCATGGAAAGTATTATGTAACTTGTTTTGATGCCTTGGATGATTGTTCTTCTTGTGACCAATTGAAATCCATCGCTCTTCGAGATGAAGATTGATCTTGCTCGAAGCCCCTATTTCTTGAATGGTGATACCATCCTTCTTGTGCTTTTCACATGAAGTATTCTATCTGAGAGCCAACTGTTCCAACTTCACTCTAAGAGACATAACCTCTTCTTCTAGTTTCTCACAATCAGCTTCCTTTCCTTTGAGAACCTCTGTCAGAACCTCGTTCAACCTTCTTCCCTTCTTCAGCTAGAATTTTGAAGTCTATAATACTTTGAGACAATTCTGATATTGCTATTTCTTCTTCCTGACATTGATGCTTGAGAACAGAATTCTCTTCCCTAAATTTCTCAAGCTTTCTTAAAGCCAAGAGGAATTGACCTTTGAGATCAAACTCAACCTCTTCATCTCTTTTTGAATCTGTATGTTCCTCTTATAGATCCTTCTCCAAGCAATTAGGCTCTTTCTGGAGAGACCTACTCTGATACCAATTGAAGAATATGGACTTATACTGAGAGGGGGGGGTGAACAGTATAAGACTTAACCAATTAATAATTTTAACTTTAGATAGCAGTGGCATCAAAACAACATTAATCAAGACAGAAAGCATCACACATTGAAGACCCATTTTTAACGTGGTTGACCCAAAATGGCTGGGCTACGTCCACAAAAATTTTCTCTAAAATTTTCCTCAAATTTCTTTGGGAATCCTTCCCAATTACACTATTTATGAGCCTCAGCCCAAAGGAGATACCTTTCCCCAATAAAAATTTATGAGCCTCTGCTCAAAGGAGATACCTTCCCCTCTGCTCTAGAAATGATCCCTCAAAATATCAACTACCTCTACCTCTTGCCATCACGTGGAACTCCTTTCCACTGAAGACATCTTGTCCTCAATGCTTGGCCTAAGAGACCTCTGCCTTCTATGATCATGTCCACAGCAGCTCAACAACCTGTACCAAAAATAGTCAATTAGTCTAGTACAAGTCTTCCTCTATCTCTCAGATCTTTCCAACACTTGAAAAAATCAATCCTCTGCATACAAGCCTTCTCAAAGACTTGCCAAATCTATCCTCAGGTTCTTCTCAAAGAACCAATGCTCCTTTGTCCTCAAGTTCTCTGATAGAACTATCAAAACTCAGCTCACAAGTCCTCTGCTAGGACCTGTCCAAATCTGCTCACAAGTCTCCATCGAAACCTGTCAAAAATTGCTCATAAATCCCCACCGAAACCTGTCCAAAACCTACTCATAAGTCCCCACCGGAACCTGTCCAAAATTGCTCACAAGCTCACTAAGAAAATCTTTCTTAGTAGGAAATCACAAGGTGAATTTTTAAAGACCCAATGTGATTTGACAAACTCATAGAAGCATAAAGAGAATTGTTAGAGACTCAATATGTTCTATACTCAACTCCCAATCTCAAAACTCAACTCAAATCAACTCAATCTCAAATCTAAAAACTCAACTCAATATTTGAAATGGATAGGATAGAATGCTTTCTTTCAAGAACATGAAACTCCAACAATTGCCAACTATGCAAAGAATCACATAACCATGATACTCATGTTATTTTCACCATCAATTAGGGCTTCAACAACAATGCTCATCAAACAAGGTTCAATCAACACCATTCAGCTCAAAACACAACCTTGAAGCATTTCACAATAAATATCAGAAAAGGAAACAAGTAGAACTCCTTTTCTCTCCAATATTGTTTGAACAAAAGCATCCACCAACTCAACTCACAATAGCACACACAACCTTTCAAATCATCAATAAAGGAGTAAGCTCAACACTTTAACCAAGTAAAGAATAGCTTGATTATTACCAATTTAATGAAAGCAAATGTCAATCTCAAAGCTGCCCACTTAAGGTTTCACAACTTCACACATAAAGCAATTAACCTTAAAACATCATGCTTTCATTTACATAAACAACCAAATGCACTCTCAACATTACAAGAAAGATTTAACCCTTATACTTATTTCTCCCTTATAGTCTTATCACAAATAAAATTTATCTCTCATAAGAATGCAATAAGAAATTTCAACATCTTCAAAAATAATCTTTTATCAAAATACAAACAAGCTTTAAACTCCTTATAACTCCTAAGCTATTTTTCCCTCTAACAAACTTCCTCCATCCACAAAAACACTTAGCAAAAATTAATTTTGAAAATACCTTAGCCACATCAAAAATTGCTATGGGGAAATTTGTGCATGAATTCTAACACCACCCGCTACGTCCACTTCACGACGAAAAACCTTTTCATGATATTCAAACGTGGAACCTCTCGTTCGAGTAGCGCGCCAACAGCCTAGCCGCTATCGGTGCGCCAAAGGCACCTGGTGAGATCTAAACCTCACGCTGTTAACCTTGATCCTTCTGTGCTAGGGATAAAATGAAACCATAGTCCCTTCCTTTCCTCTGCCATGACATGACGACAATAAAGTTTACGATGGATTTGACAAACAACGAGTGCAGACAAACGAACAACAGATCCATGAAAAATGGCGAATACACAAACGAATTTACAGTGAGCAACTCCTTTCAAAATTTAGATGGGATGAATCTTTGTTTTTCATTGAGGGAGATTTATATGCAATTTACCATAAGCTCTTTGATGTCGACGAGGATTTTAACACGTCGACGAAGGTCTTGGCTAGCGCCCACAAACATAAAACATTTGTGCCATGGATTAAGAGAACCCATTGCAAATAATAATTTATTTATTTAAAAATAATTAAATGGAACCTTAACAAGGTTTTTAATTATTTAAATAAATACTTCCTCCTGGACCCAAATGCATTAAACCAATGCATCCACCTGTAATCTCTAAACCTGCCAACATGGGGTTTGCAAAAGACCTTTGAAACTGTCATGCCGTAACCTTCATCAAAACAAATTCCTTCAATAGCTTCTTGACATCAATACACTTGAGCAAAGGCAATGTACCCAAAGTACCCAAAATTGCCAACACATTTTTATTGCTTCTTCCATAATAACGATATGCCCCTACTGGTGAACGATCACCTCTATTCCATTAAGCCATTTCATAATCCAACTTGTAACATATGTACATAAAACAAAAATAATGGTTTTCACAAATACAAAAAAAAATCAAATATCAATCAAAAATCAACAAAAATATTTTCTTTCTTTGCATCACACACACACACACATACACACACACATATATATATATCAATTAGATAGATGCATTTATTTATATTGCTTGTTGTTTTTCAGGTTAACCAAGATCCTAGCATCGGTTCTTAGGTCCCATTCATTCCATCCAACCTTATCCACCTTGCCCATAAGTCAACATGAGTCCTATTTATTTATTCACCCCACTCCATAATCCATACAATCCAGCTAAACCAATTCTAATTGACATAAGACTTATTGATATAGACTAGATTTTCTTGTATCTATCATTTTCTAATTTTTTTGTATCCAAGGAATTGTTAAGGGCTTTCAGCAACTACATTCCTCCATCCCCTCCACCTTCACCTTCACCTTCACCTTTAGATCTCAAGGTTTTCTAGGAAGAAATAGATGAGGATAAGTTAGAAGAGTTTGATGACATCTTAGATGGCATTCATCTAATCCCTACACCCCATCAACTTGAGGAAGGTTCCCACATGTCTATTGAAGATACTATCGATGTGGACCTTAGTTCAGACAAATAAAATCCCCAAATTATCAATCTTGGAAAATTTTATCACCTAAAGAATAAGAGTAGTTAATTTCTCTTCTCAAGAGTAAGAAGGGCATTTTTGCATGGTCCTAAAAGGACATTCTTAATCTTGACCCTATTTTGGTTATCAATAATTTCACCTTACAACCTGATTCTAAGCAAGTCAAACAAAAACTTAGGAGAATGCATCCTACTGTGGCCCTCTTGATAAAAATAGAGCTTCAAATACTCTTTAACGTGAAATTCATAATTCCTATCGACTATCCTGAGTGAATTTCAAACATGGTATCCATTTAGAAACCTAATATGGTGATATGTATTTGCTTTGAATTTCAATATCTTAACAAAGTGTGTTCTAAGGATGAATTTCCTCTCCCAAACATCGATACTCTTGTTGATACCTGTGCTGGCCATGAAATACTTTCACTCATCGATGGTTTTTTAGGATACAACCAAATTCAAATAAATCCTAATGACCAACACAAAATAACATTCACTACACCTTGGAAAACTTTTTATTACAAGGTGATGCCCTTTGGCCTCAAAAATGGAGTTGCAACTTGGTTAAACCTATTATCGAAGACTATGTCGATTATCTCTTGGTTAAACCTAAAACTCGACAATAACACATTGGTGTATTGGGAAAAAATTTTGACCGACTTCTAGAGCATAATGTAAGGTTGAACACCAAGAAATGCATCTTTGGTGTTACCTCGGGTAAATTTATAGGATTCATTATCTCCAAAATAGGCATTGAGGTGGACCCTAAAAAGATCAAGGTCATCATGGAGATGCCTCCCCCAATTAACTTAAAGGAATTACATAGTTTACAAGGAAAGATCCAATCAATCCATTATTTTACTGTGCAAATTTATGATATATGTAGGCCATTCAATCACCTACTATTTTTTTATGGCTCTAAGTGAACAAAGGGTCAAGGTGTTGGAGTTGTCTTTCATACACCATAGGGGGTGCCTAGCCCCTTATCATTCAAACTCAACTTCCCATGCATAAAAAACATTGTAGAGTATGAAGACTTAATATTAGGTCTTCAATCATCTTTAGCTATGATCATTAAGTGTATTCAGATATTTGGTGATTCTCAACTTGTCAAATAAATCAATAGAGAATACCAATACAAAGAAACAACAATTAAGCTTTATCATGAAGTAGCAATGAATTTGCTCTCTAAGTTTTATTGGTATGAAATCAATAGTTTACCATGTTCGACTAATAGATTTGTAAATACGATGGCCTCCCTTGGATAATTGATCCAAAAAGACTCCTTTGGAGAGGTACAACCCCTTATAATTTCAATGATCTCTAAATCTACAATTGAACATGCTGAGTCTGAGGATGAAAAGGATGTTTTCTTTATACAATTGGATTCATATGAGCCTTGGTCAAGCTTGATAGTAGACTTTCTAAAGTTTGGAACACTCCCATTTGACATGTTTCAAACTACCAAATACACATTCAAGCAAAAGGTAGATTGTTTCATTCTCTTAGGGGATGTGTCGTATAAACACGGTTATGTTGAGTCCTCATTCGCTGTCTTGGGTATAGTGAGGCACAAAGAGCTATAGTTGAAGCTCATGATGGTACTTATGGTGGTCATTTTAGTGGAATTTCCATTGCAATGTTTATTTTATGCATGGGTTATTATTTTTCCACAATGGAATGTGATTATTGCACTTATGTCAAACATTGTAAAAAGTGTCAAGAACATGCTAATTTAACTCATGTACCATCATAAGCCTTACAAAATATCCAAATCCTTTGGCCCTTTTCACAATGGGTTCTATATCTAATTGGTAAAATTTCACCTCCTTCCTTGGGACAACATACATTCATCATCACAACCATTGAATACTTTACAAAGTGGGTTGAGGCAATTCCTCTAACTAGTACAACAAGACCTAGAATTGTGGAGTTTATACTCCATCATATCATTTATCATTTTGGTATACCCTCAAAAATCATCTTAGATAATGGAAATAATTTCAAGAACAAGGATGTTCGAGAACTTTACGATAAATATAACATTCAACATAGTTTCTCAGCTCCTTATTATCCATAAGAAAATGGATAAGCTAAAGCTTCCAACAAGACCTTAATTTCTATTCTCAAGAAACTGGTCAAATAAAATCATAGAGATTGGCATACACAAATACCCTTGGCATTATGGGCTTATAGAACAAGCATCTGTATGCTTATAGGGGCAACACCATTTTTATTGATTTATGGAGCTGAAGCAATCATACCTCTTGATCTTGATATTTCCTCACAAATTTATTTGCAAGAATTCATAGATGACAACACTACTAGACAAGCACATATTGACCAACTCACACTTCTTGATGAGAGTCGAGTCAATGCTTTAGATAATTTATGAGTTTATCATGACCGCCTCAAATATGCTTATAATACCAAAGTTTATCTACATGAATTCCAAGTAGGAGATATTGTCTTTAAAGAGAACCAACAAAACACCAATGCATTGTTGCATCTTCGTGATAAATTCATATCTAATTGGCTAGGTCCATACATTGTTACACAAAGAGTGGGTAATGGTACTTACATACTTTCCAAATTAGAGGGAGAGGGAGAACCTGAACCACTTAATTTTATACACTTGAGAGAATTCTATGCATGATTTTATTTCTATATATACATATATACATGTCTAATACACAAAAACATTTGCATACATTCCATTCATAACATTGCATTTCATATTTAATATTACATTCCAAAAACAATGCATTAACACACATTTCATATTGCATTTCAAATTTCACAAAATTGCATGTCATACATTGCATTCACATCCATGTCATATTAGGGATCATTTATTAAGTTTAAGGTCTTAATTTAAGGTCATACTTTGCATACTTTGCATTCATGTTGCCTTAATCAGGGGCACCTTCACAATGTCATGCACACAAGTCCACCAAGTCAAATTGCCATACACACAAACCATATTTTCATAAAAGTCCCAGGTTTTTTCAGTCACTTTGCCACTCCTAGTGTTTTAAGAAACCTCCAAAATACATGTAATTTTTTTTTTAGGACCATTACACTTACAAACTAAGAAAATCTTGAGTTTTGGGAATTGAATCCAAAATATTCTTGAACCAAACACAATTTCACATCTTAAAAACATCTTGTGTCAAAGAGGGATAACACCATACTTGGTATGAACCTCAAAGTGAAAAGGGTAATCCTTGCTAGTCCCATCATGCAACATAGTCCACAAAAACAATGGTTTTCACCACTACCACAATCCTACAAATAAAATAAACAAAAAATCTAAATATTTTACATCACACAACATTGATCATTGGGTTTCAAGTATTACACTACATTTCCAGTCATACAGGTATGTAGTCATCCCCAAAACTTAAGAGATCAAAAACATAAATCATGGACAATGGATTCATCCTCCATCGGAGCTATAGATGTTTGACTAGAAGTGGAGTATGCTCATGTGTGGTGACATATCTCTTTCGAAGAGATATTTGACCGCTCAAACAGATAAGCTAGCTTCTTGGTTTCATCTATAATACGTTTATCCAATTTACTCAAGATGATTTAATGAACTCACTTGCACACACATTGGTTCTTGATTACCTCAAGTTATTATCATGCTCATGATTCTGTAAATGAATTCACTACACACACATTTGGTCCTAGAGGGATTAGGTAGTTTTAGTGAGTTTTTTTTATACCACTAGTATGTTTAAGTCTCTGTAAAACAATCTATTTTCTATATCAACATCCATATATTATTCCATATCATCATTCATATCTTCTTCCATGTTATAATCCATGTCAATTCATGAGTCTTCCATCCTATATGTCACCATGTTTTGTACCCCTAATTAAACAACAATGCTAGAAAAATGGACAAGCAAGATATAAACTATAAAGGATCATTAGAACACATGCCACCTTGCATTAATCATCCATAATGTATTATATGCATCATCATCCATACAAATATGTATTTCACAAAAGCATCCCACAAAAGCATCTCACAAAAATCATTCACACAAACACACATAACACAAAAGGTAAAAGCCATGTATATATATGTATAAATATCACATGTACAATGAGTGCCAAAAGGCTACATACAATGGAACACCAAGGCTCATATGAAAAATTGCATCTAAGCACTAGCTATGTCCTCCAAGATGACCCCTACAACCTAGGAGGATCCCTAGACCTAGAGCTATACCCATACTCACTACGCCTAGTACCCCCAAAGACAGATGAGGTGGGAGGATCTGAAAATGGAATACGATGTTCCATCAACCTATCCTCCAATGCCTCAATATATCTATACCAAGAGAGAAGATGTGCTATATCAACATTATGTTGAAGGTCCTTCTCTAATATCTCTACCTAGAGCCTCGTAATCCTTGCATACCTATCTACCACCTATTGCTCCAACCATACCCAATCCTTCTCACTTTGATCTAGAGGCCCATACAAAACCTCCTCCGCATCATCTCCATCTCCACCATATCCTCCATTATCAAGAGCCTACCTCACCATATCCTTAGCCCTCCTCCTTTGAATATCTGATCGAAGGTGCCACTACTACTTGGGGGCCTCCTAGGTCCTCTCATCCCTAGCCCCACCATCACCATCCCCATCGATTTCTCCTCGAGGTAGTGCCCATGCTAGCTATGCAATGAACCATGCATCATACTCCATGGGAATTCTTGCATTACCTACATCTGAGAGATCCATCTCCTCATCATTATCATATGCCATTCTCCATGGCTTTGTGCATGGTAGCCATATCTCCTCCCGATGTCTCTTATAGCACACCAACTCATCTGAGACATCCTACCTCAACCCAAAATATCGAAGTACTCAAGAGAACTGAATATACTCAACCACACTTTGATGTCTACCAACCACCCACCGAGCCTACTACACTCATTGCAAGTGCTCTCCATCTCCAATCCACCTACAAGCTCACAACAATCTCCATATCACTTGGGTGGATGTCATTCCAACCCACAGCTCCTAGTACCATTGGCTCATCCTCACTAGTCGACTCGGTTGTACCTCCTTAGCCACCACCCATATCCTAGCATAGGACTTCTCCCTACCTAATTCTACCACAAGTAAGCCCTTTGTAAAATAAATGTTGAAGTTATTCCATCCCTAATATTGCAATAGCAAGTTGCACCCTAATCCCTTTATCTCCCACCTCATCACCTCATACAACTCCCAGTACACTTGTTCCAATAAGGTGGGAGCCCATACATACACCTATCGCCTAGTGAGAATATCACTCACTAACCCCTATTAGGTTCCAAGGGAACCTACACCCTATGTTGTTTGATGCCATGATGTTGGCCAACACAAACATAACCAAGGCATGGAGGGCATCCATATCCTTATCCACGTACATGGACAAGTAAGGTATACCTCTGCTCTCCACCCTCACACCCTACCATGCATCTCCAAACATCTTCATCATATTCATATTTTTGTTGAGCCTAACCTCAACCTGGATTCCCTCCACTGGTACCTTGAGGATGCGATATACATCCTCCAAGGTCACAGTAACCTCTCCCATGGGGAGCTAAAAAGTTCCAATATCTGCATTCCACCTCTCCACTAAGGTAGAGAGGTACCCATCATTAGCCCTCAACACATCAACCTGAGCTACCTCCATGAGCCCCACATCATCCAATAGCTCCCACTTCTCATCTGAAACTACCTTCCTCATCCCAAGAATGAAAGGTGTGAACCGATGTCGAGCCTCCAAAATCCTAAACTATAGCACAACACAAAATATTTATCAATAATTACAAAAAAAACACAAACCCAAATTTTTTTCATAATACATAGACAAGGATATTACATTAGTAGCCTGCACTCCAACATCAGCCTCAGCCTCTACACCTACTCCCTCCACCACCATAGGTTCCACACCTAAGTCAATTTACCTCACTTCACTCCACTCTCCTTACACAGCTTCTCAAACTATCAAATGCACAAATGAGCTTGGTTTCTCATCATGGCAACTATTTATAGCTGCTTCAGGCAACTTGAGATTCCCATGGATATTTCTTGGCACACTGAAGCACCCATGGGCATTTACATAATGCCAAAAACTGATGAACGTTTCTGTAGGCCAAAAGCACCAATGGGTGTTTGGCATAAAATTTGAAAAAAGACCAAATTTTCACAAAATAGTGGCTTCTCCCCACAAAACCACTCCAAATTGCATCCAAAAATCTATTCCATCATTTTATCAAGTTTTGTAAAGATTCCAACTGATTTGGATGCACAATTTTCATTTGCGGATACAAATTGAAAATTCACCTAACAAGTTACAAAAGCCCTCCAAAATGGCCCAAATATTCACAAAATTACCATAATCATCAATATCATCCTTCATACATCATTTTCACATCATTTATCATCATTATTTGCACATTTTATAAGTGCAAACCAACATTCAAGTGAATCTCATATCAAGTGGGTTTTCTACATACTTGGCTATTGTAGTGATTTGCATCCATACAATTCGGTAAGATGAATAGCCTACCATAAGAACACTTTGTCATGCTCATCATGCAATATATCATTATTCAAAATCATAATCATAATTGATACTTCACATTTTTATTGAAACTTTACCAATAACAATTTGCATAAAAAGCTATCATTGAAGGCCTAGTTCATGGGGATTAAAACATGGACAATATCATGATTCATCATTACAAATTTCCTTGACAGTAATCATGGTGATTGGTTTTGACCATAGGAATTATTTGACAGTCACTAGTTGGCCCTCCGAGGTTGACTCCTTTTATTTTTATTTTACATATTCATCATTGCATGTCAATGACGTTGGAAGGCATATTCTTTAGCAACATTGAATCACCTCAAATTTGGGGTAACCACATTAGGTTTTGACTTTCCCACAATGGGATACATCTTACATTATCATGGAATCCACACTTATAAAAATTCCTTCATCTATTAGGATAAAAATAGACACATTTTTCATCACATATTTTCACAAATCCCTTCATCTATTAGGGCAAAAATAGACACACTCTTCATCACACATTTTCATAAAATCCTTCATATATTGGGACAAAAATAGATGCATCATTTCACATTTTTCACCAATCCCCTTCCAACCATTGGGGCAAAAATGGTATCGCAGATCACATCATCCATCACTCATTTACATAGATCTTTCAATTGGCTCATGAGAATCATCTGCAAACTCATTCACCAATTGAGGGGGTAAGCTGTAAAAAATTCAAATTATTTTATTCTTTTATCTTCAAGCTCATGTTCCACATCCCAAGAGAAGATGCTTCTGCACCTAGCCAAAATAGGTGTCTCGTATATTTGCACTACATTGTGTTTCATGCAACATAGTACAAAAAGGGGCATATATAGACACCAAAACCTAACCACTTGTCCTCCATCCATGCTTTCCTACCATTTTTACCCACTATTCATATATATTTATATATTTATTTTATATATTTAATATTAATATTCTATATATAATTTAATAAATATTTATTTATATAAGTGAATTAATCCTAGCCATTCGATTTCATTTAATCCTATCCATCCATTTACATCAATCCATGTCACAACCTAATTTTAATATCCACTCTTCGATGTGCTTTTATCTTAGCCACACGATTAGTGTTATTGAAACCCTAACTATGCCCTAGGTTGGATTATTAATAGGAGCCATTTTTATGGCTCAACCCATAAGTTTTTTTTAAGTTCTTCCTTAATCTTCCTTGGAGTCCTAAGCAATCCCCAAGTTCCTATTGGAGCTAAATTTGACTCAACTTTGAAACCCCCAAATTTAAATTTTTTGTTTCAATCAAACTGCTTATATTGTTGGTTATTGCTTATAGTTGTTGTGGGTAATTCAATTTTTAATTGGTTGGTATGATAAAGTCTAAACCTTAGCTTTTAATAATGTGAGCCTCATTGTATAAATCAAATTACCTCGAATGGTTAGGGAAGAAAATTTCAAATTAAAAATCTAAAGCCAAAGTCTGTTCTTCATAATTATTTTAATCTAAAGTCGGTTTAAGTCATTTCACCATGGTCTCATGATCCAAAAAACCTAAGGTTAAAACAAATATTAATCAATTAAAAGCCTAAGGGTATGCACCCCGCTAAGATAACTAGTGAGCACTTCAGATTTAATCCAAGGGTCGCACATGATCCAGAGAAATCGAACGATAGCGCTTAAATAAAATCAAACCGAAGATAAGTCAAAAGTCAAGCATAGTCAAAGAAGTAAAAAGGTTGCACCTTAGACCTAATCGGACGAAAGTGCATCACCTGATAAAAAATTACGGATGTGCACTCATGAAATTGTCTGAAAGATAAGTCAAAGGATCAATAAAACTTAACCTAAGATTTAAAAATCGAGCAAGTTGTCTTCAATCTAATGACAATGCTTCGTCGAGGCCCAAATCCAATGGACGCGTGCTCACTAAAGACTCCAAAGGTTAAACCTAAGGCTCTAATAAAGTTAAAATCCTTGCACCTTTAAACAAATCAGATGGCAGTGCTTCGTTGAGGATCAAATCAATGGTCACACACTATCTAAAAAGTCAAAATTTTAAGCATGAGTCATAATGGTCAACGTTCTAATTAAGAATTGAGTAAGTATAAAAAAATTAGATGAAAACACTCAAAAATCCATAAAATCAATGGTCGCATGCCCTCTAAGAAGTTAGAGGTTTAAATTAAAGTTGTCATAAGTCAAATATCAAGTTAAAATCCAAGCAAGTCCTACATATCTGATGATCGCACTGAACGAATCTTAGATCAACAGTTGCGGATGTTTTGATTAAAATGAACTATAAAGTCCATGTTAAGAAGATGCACCCCATTCGATTAATCATAGGGCTTGTTACCAATATCAGATGATCACGCTCAAATGATTTTTTATCTAACGATGAATATGCATTAAAAAGGGTTAAGGATCAAGAGAAATTAATTAAAGTTAATCATGATTAGAAAGGGTTTAATACATCGACTAATCTTCCCCCTTTTAACCTAGTCATGATTAATAATATAAATGCTTGATTAAACTAACATGCAGGTTTATTAGATCCAATAGCTGCACTGGTCTCGACTCAGATCTCAAGCCCATGCAAAAATTGCAGGATGGAAGGTAAAATGCATGGGTAAGGATGAAATTAATTGAAATTAATCGTGTTTAGTAAGGGTTTAATACATTGACTAGTCTCCCCCCTTTTCACCTTAATGATGATTAATAATAAAGCAAAGGTCTATAACATTATTATCTAACATGCATCTTGTCAGTGATCCAATGGTAGTGCACAAACTAAATAGAGAATCAATGGATGCAAAGGCCTGTAACTGGCGACAAAGATCCAAAGGCTAAATAAAGATCGTTTTATAACACATGAATCAAATGACGACATTCATTGACCACCCAGATCCAACGATGTGCAAATGGAAAGATAATCAAAGGTTAATCCAAGCATTGGGTTGATTAATTTAGTCAAGGTACGTATGAATATTTCCCATTCAGTCGCACCTCACCACCATAAGATCCAACGATGATCACAAAAGAAAATTAAGTGTGTTTTATGATTACCATCGATTAAGGTAGGTTATTAAGGTTTAACAGTATAAGGATTAACATCAGATAAATATGATTAATTGAAGACCAATAAAACATGTTATTTCAAATATTTACATGAGAACAGGTACACTAACTATCATACAGGTTTTGGGAGATCAACAGATGCGTTTCATCTCAAATCAATTCGATGGTTGTGATTAATCATGGTTGACTTAGGAAAAAAGGGATATCATAGGTAAAAACCTACACTTACACCAAGAGTCAGATATCATGAAGACCCCAAGGGAGACATAATGGATCTCGAAGATATAGTTATCACTTAGATCAGAGATGGCATGAGGCACAAAATATATCGTTCCACGTCAGATTAAAATATCCCCATTGATGAATGAATAGAAAGCATGAATTACTGTAGGCCCACATTGATGAGCATCAAAAATGCTCATATTTTGTACATATTTCTTGGATCAATATGCGGCTGTATAATAAGGATTGCGTACTTTTATGAATGATTATATAGATATTTGATATAATTATGCGTGTTATCTAATTTGTGTGCTTTTAGTATGTTTTGTGGAATTACAGTTGATTTAGTTAGATTTGGAATGGTCGAGGTCCTTTTGATGGACCTGGCACTTTATTTCATCGAGAGTCAATGTAAAGAACATAGGTGCCTCCTTGCAACCAGAAGGCACCAAGGAAACAAGCGCCTCCCTGCAATCGGAAGGCACCAAGTTAATACAAGTGCCTCCCTCAGTCGAAAGGTGCTGATTGAATACAAGTGCCTCCCTATAGTTAGAAGGTGTCGATTGAATACAAGTGCCTCCATGCATTCAGAAGGCATCGATTGAATACAAGAACCTACCTATAGTCAGAAGGCATCGACTAAATACAAGCACCTCCCTACAGTCGAAAGGCACCGTCTGAATGCAAGTGCCTCCTTGCAACCGGAAGGCGCCAACCAAAGACAAGCACCTCCTTGCAACCGAAAGGCACCAACCAAAGGCAAGCACCTCTCCATAGCTGAAAGGCACTAATAGAAGGTAAGCACCTCCCTACAACCGAAAGGCACTAATAGAAGGCAGGCGCCTCCCTACAACCGAAAGGCACCACTGATTATTTTCTTGTTGACCAGAGTTGAACGACGTGGACAGCAGTGACTGGTGCAGTTCCAGATCTCTGTCATGCAGAGCCAAATTGGAGATAGCACCAATGTATCCAAACATCCTACTGATGCCAGGCAAAGCATGAACCAAAATGAACACGCAACCTTCAGAATAGAATGCTAGACGTCGATTGCATCTGCCAGACTGTTCTAATTTAGTCTGGGAAGAATCGACTGTTGTAACCACTTCTATAACAGAAGTTCTATAGGTGTGTTATATAAACACATGCAGATCGTTCTGAGAATATATAGAAATAATTAATAAAGATCCATTTCAAATTACAAAAGATAGATTGTAATACGTTGATAAATATATTACATTTCTAGAAGTTCTAAGTGCATGTTCGATCGGGAGGAATCTGCTGGAGCCTAGGCCCACTCCAAGCCAGTATTTCTTCCCCATTTCTTTTCTGTTTATTTATCAGTTTATTGCTTTCATAGAAACGTTCATTAATTTACTAGTTCCAGTATTTTGCAGTAGGTTTATTTCCAGGAATGTATACATGATTTATTTCTATAGATTTATTTCTGTTCTTCTTACGTAATTTATTGAGGAGTGCGGGAATGATTGACAACCATCTCAAAAACACCCCCCAAATGTAGGATTAGCAGATTCACCTCCAGTGGTATTGTAGTAACCTAGTTCCAACTCTTCGCAAGTTTACGAAGCTCCCTGGGTTGATAATTAAATGCAAGGGCATGTGACAAAAATAGGAAACCATTCACCTTGTTTGGCCCGCAACATTTTGGTGCTATTGCCAGGGAAGCGTCTTAATTAGATTACTTACAATACCCTGAAACCTTCATCTGACCTTGCATGAGTTCTTCGAGAAGAAGAGGACCTGATGGTCACTTTATAAGAACTAATCCATCAGGACCTGAGTCAACCGAGCATTTTGGATTTGAGTTAGACTCGCCCGACCTACCAGCAATCCATTGGAGTGAGGAACCGCACTTTGTGCAAAGTGCCGCCTCATCCCATCAACAAGGGGAAGAACAAATCATCATAAATCCCCTGTTTAATAGGACTCCTCTAGAGGAAGCCCTGTTGTGGAAGGCTGTGGAGGATCAGACGATCTCACCAGACAACCTTAGAGCATTGACTCAGAAAGTTTTAAATGATTGGATGGCCATAAATGCTGCATTAGAAACAACATTTCCCAAAAAAATGGATAACGATGAAGTCTCATATGGCTTTAGTTTCCCAATAGAGGAGGGAGTAGGAGATACCAAAATGAAAAACATATCCCCTACTCACCTCCCGTCCTTCAAAGGACACCCGACTGAGGACCCTGACCTATTTTTATTCAAGTTTGATGTTTTGTGCAGGTCTATGGATTACAAATCAAATGCGTAGAAGTTGAAATTATTTCCTTCTACATTAGACGATGCAACTATGTGATGGTTCATCGATCTGGGAGACAAACACATCACCACCTGGGACCAGATGAAGATGCTCTTTTTAGAGCAATATCAAGATTTTGGGAGAGCAAGAGACTCCAGCGAGGAGGTCCTGAGCATGACACAAAGAGAATATGAGTCTCTCGAGGAGTATTGGGAGAGATTCACCTTTAATATTCAATGGTCCCCTCACTCGAAGCTATCTGATAAGTCCCTCAAAAGCATCTTCTTGAGGGGACTTACCAATGAGTCACTGGAGGCTCTCAACATGATCTCTGGAGGTGATGTCTATCAGCATGCTATGGACGACATCCAATAATTATGCCGAAACTACTCGAGAAGACGAGGCAAAATCACCCCCAGGACCATGAAGGCAACTGCTTCAATCATAAAAATAGAGATAGGAAACATGCTGGAGGATTTGAAGAGAGAAATGCTCTCATCTCTAGCACTACAGATGGATACGCTACTATTAGAAAAGAAGAAATAAGAAAATGATGCAGCATTAGCCTATTTTTGCCCAAAATGTAGAGGAAGGCATGCAAAGAATGCATTCCCAGAAAACAAGGTCAGAGTATGCACAGTTTGTAGGCTGAATCATAAAATTTGATTGTGCCCACAACTACCCAGTAACCAGGAAGTGTCTAAGAGCACGGAGGCCTATTTCATAGGCAATAGGAAAAGTTGGCCACAGCCCCTCACGGGGAATATACCAATCGAAATACCATCATATGGGGGAGGGTCATACATGCACCAAGGACCCCCTCAACCACCTAATATGGGGTGGTGGGGACCGTCACCTTGGACAAATGCACCCCCAGCAACATTCCCAAATCAGCAGCCATGGATGCCATATCCATATCCTGGGCAGCAATGGAGAGGCCACAATGCATGGAATCAGACTCCACAGAGTGTAGCTCCTGCTCACATCCAATAGAACTTACCAGCATTGCCAGCAATGAGACCTACGTAGCTACCAGCACAACCGATAACAAACCCAAACAATAGAGTAAATCAGCTGGCATACAACGTAGAAGGTGAGATGTACCATATGTACAATATTCAACTTAGATCAGGTAGGCAGCTAGGAGTAGAGACACCGCCTCTGGTAGAAGAGGAGGAAGAAATAGTAGAGATACCTCCACTGGTAGAAGAGGAGGCAGAAATAGAGGAGACACCTCTGGTAGAAGAAGGAAATGCACTTGAGAGAGCGAAGGCTCCATTTCCTAGCCGGATGTAGGAACAAAGAAAAACAACACAGCCAAAATTCAACATCTTATCGAGCTTGAAGAATCTCACGATGACAATCCTATTATTTAAAGAAATTCGAGATATCCCCATTTACACCAAGGCAATTAGAGAAATGTGTCTAAGGAGATCGGGATGAAAAGCTACCCAGAATATCAACGTCATGGGTAAACTGGTAGATCTAATGATGGGTAGAACACATCATCCGAAGTATGCAGATCCAGGTAGCCCAGTGCTAACTATAAAAATTGGAGGACATTCCTTGTACAACACATTGGTTGACCTCGGGGCAGCCATCAACGTGATGCCTCAAGAGACCAAGCAGAGGCTACGGCTCACGAACCTAAAGCCAACCACGACAGTGCTACAGTTAGCTGATCGATCAATCGTATCACTGGAATGGATGCTGGAAGATGTGATCATAACAGTCATTGCATGGGAATATCCAATCGGTTTTTTAGTTTTGCAAACCAAGACCAGGTTGGGCGGTTACCTGATCATTTTGGGGAGGCCATGGCTGGCAACAGCTGACGCTTACATAAGCTTTCGAGATGGGATAATGACCATCTCCAATGGGAAAAACATCAAAAGGCTAACCATTTCATCGCTAGCTCAGTCTATGGACTCGATAGAAGAACCCAGGATCACCGAGCATGGAACTATGGAGCTGTCCATAATCTAACCGATGATGACCTTGGAGGAGGTGGCAGAAGAGGATGAGGATGGTGCTATCATGGAATTTATCCATGGAGAATCATCCACCCCCGCACATGGATTGCTGTTTACTGGCGCACAAGATCAACACATCCAACAAATACACGTTGGGCCAGGGAGGACATTAAACATCAACAGCAGGTTGATGCCCACACAGCTAGAAAAATTGGAAGAGCTTCTGATGAAACACTAGCAAGCATTTGCATGGGACTACGCAGATATGCATGACATCAACCCAAAAATATGTACCCATCGGATTTACTTAGATGACCAGGCAACTCCTAGTCGATAGCCATAGAGAAGGATGAACCCAAAAATGAAAGACATTGTCAAAGAAGAATTGCATAAACTTTTGGCTACCGAATTCATATATTCGATTTTTGATAGTGAATGGGTATCACTATTAGTGGTGGTCTCAAAAAAGAATGGGAAATGGCGGATCTGCATGGACTACCGGGCGTTGAACAAGGTGACTAAGAAAGACCACTTCCTGCTTCCATTCATTGATCAGGTCTTGGACACACTCTCAGGAAGAAAATACTTCTCCTTTCTGGATGGTTTCAGTGGTTACAACCAGATCCAAATAGGGGAAGAAGATCAAGATAAAACAACATTCACCTATCCATGGGGAACGTTTGCCTATAAGGTATTGCATTTTGGACTGTGCAACGCATCAGCCACCTTTCAAATGGCAGTGCTTAGCATATTCTCTTATATGATAGGAGACGGGGTGGAAGTATACATGGACGACTTCACCGCCTATGGAGAAACCTTCGAGGAGGCAATGACAAATATGGAAAGAGTGCTCGATAGGAGCAAGGAAAATCGCTTGTCCCTAAGTAATGAAAAATGTTTTATGATGATGCAGGAAGGCATCGTGTTGGGACACCACCTCTCTGCAGAAGGAATAAAAGTAGACAAGAGGAAGATCGAGGTCATCAGAGACCTACCTAGCCCCATAATGCAAAAAGAGGTAAGAAGTTTCCTTGGATCAGTCGGGTACTACCGATGATTTATCGCCAAATTTAGTAAGATTGCCAAACCACTACACACCCTACTTTCTAAGGACATAGAGTTCAATTGGACAGGAGATTGTGAAGAAGCATTCCAATTGCTAAAAGAAAATTGATATCTGCATCAATCTTGAGAGGATTGAATTGGGCCATACCATTCCATATTTACTATGATGCATCTAACGGTGTGATCGGAGCAGTCCTCGGGCAGAAAGATGATGAAGAATTCTACGCCATCTATTATGTCAGTAAAAAATTGGCAAGAGCAGAGCTCAACTATATAGTGTCAAAAAAAGAATTCCTTGTAGTTGTCCATGCAATAAACAAATTCTGTCAGTATATAACGAGATACAAGGTCTTCGTCCATACGGACCACACGGCTATCAGGTATCTGATGAGCAAGCCAGCCATTGGTGGCAAAATTATTAGATGGCTGTTGCTATTGCAGAAATTTGACATCACTATGGTCGATAAACCGGGAAAGGACAACGTCATGGCAGATTTTCTATCCAGATTGATACCAGCAGATCATCAAGTAGTGGAAGATCAGTTTTCAGATGAACATTTGTTCGCTATTAGTGAACAAACTCCATGGTATGAAGACAGCCAATTACTTGGCCACCGAAAGGACCTCACCTACTCTCTCCTACAGAGAAAAGTAGGTGGTCATAGAGAAGAGTGCATCATTCCTTTGATGGATGGTCTCCTATTTAAAATAGGACAGGACCAAATTATAAGAAGATGCATAGCAGAACAGGAGTTTTCAGAAGTGCTCAAGGCATGTCACAATGAGCCATGCGGAGGACAATTTGCAGGGAAATGAACTACCTAAAAAATCCTGCAGACTGGGTATTTTTGTCCCACTCTGTTCAAGGATGCAGCAGCATATACCAACAAGTGTAATGAGTGCCAAAGGATGGGTAGGCCAACCCATCGAGATGAAATGCCCCTGCAACCCTAGGTACACCTGGAACCTTTTGATAAATGGGGCATGGACTTCGTGGGACCATTTAATCCACCTTCGATGGGAAGGAGGTTTATTTTGGTCTGCACGGATTACGTCATAAAATGGGTGGAAGTGTAGGCATTAAGGGACTCAAAGGAAAGAACGGTCACCGATTTCTTATTTGCCCATATTTTCACATGATTTGGGGTCCCTCGGGAGATAACAACAAACCAATGGCCCCAATTCACCTCCAAATTGATTGAGGAGCTGATGGAGCAGTATAGAGTTTGGCACAATAAAACCACGCCCTACCATCCGCAGGTGAACGGGTAAGTAGAAGTGACAAAGAGGGAGATAGAAAACATCCTGATCAAAACTGTGCAACAACACAAGAAATATTGGGCCACACGGTTGTCGAAGGCAGTTTGGGCATACAACACCACGTGGAAATCCACCACAGGATGCACATCTTTTCAACTGGTCTATGGAAAAAATGCGATGATGCCCATCGAGTTAAAAATCAAAACTCTGAGGACGGCTTCAGAATTAAATTTGAGCTTGGACGAAGCTCAAAAATAGAGGATTCACCAGCTAGATTAGCTAGACGAAATCCAACTGGATGCTTTGCAAAGGATAGAGATTATACAAAAGCAGAGAAAGAAGTGGCATGATAACCACATCAAGCTGAAGAAGTTCCAGGTAGGGGAATGGGTACTGTTGTATGATTTCCGGTTCTAGGAAATTAAGGGAAAACTTATGCAAAGGTGGATGGGGCCGTATGAGGTGGCAGAGCTCATTAGGAATGGGGTTGTGCACGTTAAGACAATTAACGACAGCAACATCATGTTCACAGTCAATGGCCACCGACTATGCCCCTATAATGCATCTAAAACATTACAGGTGGAATCCAGAGTAGGCATGGGGGAGACCCCATCTTTCTAGATCTGGACCAAACTCTCACAGGTGAAATGGTGGGCACGAAAGTGCTCACCCAAATTTTTTAGTTAGTTATAGTTTTTTTAATGTGTGTTTTTTTTGCAGGGACGACGCCCACATGCAAGCTATAAGCATCCTGATCCAGGGCCTAACAGGAACAAAATGTGTCTAACTGCCTTTATTTTCCTTTATTTTTTGTTGCTTTTTGCAGGTGGAGGACCTGACGGCACGAGGGATAGGTATCTGGGAAACCAGGCCTGATTCAGCTCAGCATTCTGACACCGGATCGTAGATAGAATCTAGGTAGCATGAAAAACTGGTAAGGTTTGATCACCCTTTTCCAATCAAATTGTAGTCTAGAAGAAGGTGCCTTACTACACCCAAAAGGTGCCAAGTCTAGAAGAAGGTGCCTTACTGCCCCCAGAAGGCATCGAGTCCAGAAGAAGGCGCCTTACTGCACCTAGAAGGCG
Organism: Wollemia nobilis; assembly: GCA_028583015.1. Lineage (NCBI taxonomy): Eukaryota > Viridiplantae > Streptophyta > Pinopsida > Araucariales > Araucariaceae > Wollemia > Wollemia nobilis. The sequence continues at coordinate 4,570,715 of JAQPPZ010002819.1, forward strand.
CTAAGATAAGAAGGCACCTTACTGCAGTCAGAAGGCACCAAGCCCAGAGGAAGGCACCTTACTGCATTCAGAAGGTACAAAGCCCAGAATAAGGTGCCTTACTGCACCCGAGAGGTGCCCATCTAGAAGAAGGCACCTTACTACACCCAAGAGGCGCCCATCCAAAAGAAGGCGCCTTACTGCAGTCAAAAGGTGCCCATCTAGAAGAAGGTGACTTACTACAGTCAGAAGGTGCCAAGCCCAGAAAGAAGGTGTCTTACTACAGTCAGAAGGTGCCAAAGCCTAGAAGAATGCGCCTTACTACAGTCAGAAGGCGCCCATCCAAAAAAAAATAAAAAAATAATATATATATATATATATATATATATATATATATATATATATATATATATATATATATATATATATATATATATATATATATATATATATATATAGGCGCCTTTCATGGTAGGAAGGCACCAGAAAAAAATAAATAAATAAATAAAAATAAAATAAAATAAAATAATGTATATATATAGGCGCCTTCCGTGGCAGGAAGGCACCAAAAAAAAAAAAAAAAACTAGCCGAATACGCCTTCCAACATCAGGAAGGTGCATTCATCCAGCTGAATATGCCTTCCAACATCAGGAGGGCGCATTCATCAAGACGAACACATTCCAACATCGGGAAGGCATGAACCAGAAGGAGGTGCCCCCCACATTCGGAAGACGCATGCAGGCAAAAGTGCCTCCCATAAATCAGAAGGCACCAAAAGGCGCATTCGTTCGAAGATGAGCACCGACAACGTTGGAAAGGCGCTACATGGACACCATCCACATGGGGAAGGTACCAAAGAATGCCTCCCGCATGCAACATTTACATCTACCGGATGCCTCGAGTAGAACGAAGCATCGCACGAATAAGCAACATCAAATGACCACACCCCTCCCTCGTGTCACAAGTTAGCAAATCAACGGCTACCATGACAACTGGAATGCCAAATTAGGTACACGCATATTAAATCAAATATTTTATATAATTATTTATAAATATGTAGTACCAAAAAAATACAGCTGTCATAGAGATCATATCCCCCATAGCTGGAAATGCATGCCAATGGTAGGGCATCTTCCATAACTGCTAGGGTTAAGCATCTTTTCTATAAGAAGGTGCCTTCCTAAAGAAGGAAGGACAAAAAAAAATACAATAGAAGGCACCATGGGAGGAAGGTCTAAGAATCATGCAATCAAGAAGAATGAACCTAGTGACACAGATGGGATCAGAGGGGCAGTAAAGACCCAATTCAAAGCCGAGGGGTGGCTTGAATACTGCACCCTAGTCAGTTAGGGCCAGGACGTAGAGGCAGCTAGAGAATTTGCCACCTCTTTGAGGGGCGATGCAGCCCAAGTACAAGGGATAGAAATTCCAATCACCCCTAAGTTCATCTCATAGGCGACTATATTGCCTCACGGGGGAATGTATATACAAGGGCGGAGTGTTAAAAGTATACTCCAAAATACTGCTACCAAGAGGAAATGTGTAGGTAGACATGGAGAGGTTACTCAAAAATAGTCTCGCCATGAATATGCGGAAGATGTTCGAGCAGATTGCTCGATTCTTCACATGCACAGGGAAGTATAACCATCTGCACCTTAATCATGTGCAGTTCCTCAATCACCTAGTGCATGGGAGGAAATTGAATATACCTTTCTACCTGGTGAGTGCTCTGAAAGATGAAGTAGCTCGATACCAGAAAGGGTCACCGTCCGCCTTAGCCCACCATGGGCTGATATCGGCATTGGTCCGTCACGCAGAAGCACAAGTGCAGAACCATGATGTAGAGGGAGATGGTAGCCAAAAAGAGCAACACAATGCGATTGCAAAATTAGGGCAAGGCGAAGCATCCCCTATAGAGGAGATAGCAAACATTGGGCAATTGGCATTGCCCTATTTTCCAAGAGGAGCAGAGCAATCATCGGTGCCCAGAGACATAGAGGATAGAGGGCATTCCCCAATTCCCGAGTATGAGGAGGAAGGAGTGCCACTCGCTGGTGGTGAGGACGAACTAATTCCTAGGAGGAAATGTCTGTGGTGATTCCTCTCGATAGAGGAAGAACAAAGTGGCACAGAGATAGATGTTTTCGCTCAAACCCTCTAAGAATTAATGAACCAAAGCCCATGGAATGAAGGAACTTTTAGGAGCAATGACCAAATCGATGCGGCCTTGGAAGAGGCGCTTGACTGGAAAACTAATTGCTGGATGGCACAGCAAATTCTAGAAGATTGCTAGAACCAGCATCAAAGGGAATTGGAGGAAAAGGATAGACGAATCGCTCAACTCAAGCAGCTGGTCTGGTAGTTGCAGGAGGAAAATCAAATACTTCAGGATAGAGGAACAACAAGATAGGAGGCGTCCATGCAGACTGATTGGGTAGAAGCAGTGCCAATGAACTCTCCCACATCCGCCGAATGAGTATTCTCTTTGAGGGAGATTCGATCGGACGCCCGACAGAGCAGCCCGGAGGCAGGGAGGGTTCCTCTGTTTTCAGGGGTGAAAATTAAAGAAGTCCTACGATGCCCCCTGTCATTGTCCTGAGTGACACAGAGTAGGATGAAGGCCTCCAATAGCAGATAAGACCAGAGGATACGAAGGACCTCCCCAAGCTTGAAGAAGGAGAAGATCCTGAGGGGTTGACACCAGGAAGACAGGAGAACGAAGGATCACCCCTGGAGATAGGAGCACAATCGATCCTTAAGAGTAAAGAGAAGTCCCCAAAGGAGAAAGAAGAGACCCCGGTCCGAGCCACCACATTTTTTGTAGAAGCTAAGGCAAAGAGAACCAAGACAACTCGACAGAAGGCAAAAGTGACCTTCGTCGAGTCAGAGGAAGGATGAATGGGACATGCAACCGTTCGTCGAAAGGCAAAAATATTTTGAGTGACTGCGCAACGAAATGAAAGTAGCCAAGATGGCCAAGAAGGCATCCTCAAGGATAAAAGGAGATTCTGGCATCTGTGTCAATTCGACAGAAGACAGCTAGTTTTGGGACATCTATGGTTCATCCCGAGGATGGCATTCCATGATGAGGAGATACTTGGAATGGTGGGGAGTATATGGCCCACAATTGGAGGCCGCTACAATTGCAAAGGAGAATGCAGGGCTTACCCCTAAAGTGACCGCATTATACAAGGCCCAAGTAGTGCCTTCTAGAGAGGATAACTCGGATATCCCTTTGGCAGTGGTCAAACCTCCAGATGACGACCTATGGCAAGTCGTCGAAGCTGCATTTCAATCGACAGGAACAATGCTGGCTAGACCACCACCAGTAGCGGCCAGAACAAGAAGGGGACAATTAACAGCCACAGTTTCCCATAGGCAAATGCGAACCACACCTTCACATGCTGAAATGAAAAGACAGACTCGAGCCATAGGGGCAGCCAAATCCTCCAAGATATGGCGATGATGAAAAATTAGAGGGCTACCTGCAGTATGGATGCCACGAGGGCATGGCATATGTTAGGCGTGGGGGGATGATGAGCACCAAAAATGCTCATATTTTGTACATATTTCTTGGATCAATATGCGGCTGTATAATAAGGATTGCGTACTTTTATGAATGATTATATAGATATTTGATATAATTATGTGTGTTATCTAATTTGTGTGCTTTTAGTATGTTTTTGGTAGTTGATTTAGTTAGATTTGGAACGATCAAGGTCCTTTTGATGGACCTGGCACTTTATTTCATCGAGAGTCAATGTAGAGAACATAGGCACCTCCTTGTAACCGAAAGGCACCAAGGGAACAAGTGCCTCCCTGCAGTCAGAATGTGCCAAGTGAATACAAGCACCTCCTTGCAGTTGAAAGGCACCGATTGAATACAAGCGCCTCCCTATAGTCAGAAGGCACCGATTGAATACAAGTGCCTCCCTACAGTCGGAAGGCACCGATTGAATACAAGCACCTCCCTGTAGTCGGAAGGCACTGATTGAATACAAGAACCTCCCTATAGTCAAAAGGCACCAGCTGAATACAAGCACCTCCCTATAGTCGAAAGGCACCATCTAAATGCAAGCTCCTCCCTACAACCGAAAGGCGCCAACCAAAGACAAGTGCCTCCCTGCAACCGGAAGGCGCCAACCAAAGGCAAGCACCTCTCCACAACTGAAAGGTGCTAATAGAAGGTAAGTGCCTCCCTAAAATTGAAAGGCACTAATAGAAGGCAGGCGCATCCCTAAAATTGAAAGGTGCCACTGATTCTTTGCCTGTTGACCAGAGTTGAACGACGTGGATGACAACAGCTGGTGTAGTTCCAGCTCTATGTCATGCAGAGCCAAATTGGAGATAGCACCAACGTATCCAAACATCCTACTAATGCCAAGCAAAGAACAAACCGAAACGAACATGCTGCCTTCAAAAAAGAATGCCAGATGTTGATTACATCTTCCAGACTATTATAATTTAGTCTGGGAAGAATCAACTGTTGTAACCACTTCTGTAACAAAAGTTTTGTGGGTGTGTTATATAAACACACGCAGATCGCAAGTTTACGAAGCTCCCTGGGTTGATAATTAAATGCACGGGCATGTGACAAAAATAGGAAACCATTCACCTTGTTTGGCCCGCAACACACATATCAAATGGACCCAAGCTTGCAAGTTAATAGATATCGCCCATCATAAAGCACACAAATCCATAAAACATTGAGTTGATGAGATTCCATTGGCCAATTTTGAACAGCTGTTGGTGTCATTGGGTCGATAACGAAACATACAACTTTATAAAGTTCACTATACTACCCTATATATGAACTTAAGAAACCAGTCAGGACCACTCCACTGGTATACCAAGAATTGGAATTGATACATTAAAAGCACAAAAGGAAGAGAGTATTCATTTTTTGATAACTCAAAGAAGAACTTGACAAAAAATCATGAGGGAAATGAAATCATGGGGATATGTGTTCATACCTACAGATACATGAGAAGTCATAAAGTTTATCACAGATAAATCACCCTATTCTATGATTTCAGGACTGCCTGTTCCTGGTACCACTATGTATGGTTTTGCCCAGAAATGTGGGGCAGATAAAAAACCCAACTCAACTCAATTGTATGAGATCGACAATGCTTGCATTAAGAGTTTCGCCCGAGTAATTGAAGGCGACAACATTATCTCGTGGATAATGGTAGATTTGTTATATAAAGCTTGAAATTGGAAGTACAAGGGTTTCCCCAGAGACAAAATATGGAACAGTAACCTTGGAAATATGATATGCCCAAAAGTGTATTTCTCCTCAGATTTGATGGCTTGGTTAGCAGTGGCATATGATGAAAGAACAAGGACCTTTCAAGACCACAAGAATCGAAAGGTTTTTAGTGCCAAAGTCAAAGATATCCAGGAAGTGTTCAAAATGACGAAGTTTACCACATTTTTGGTGGACTAGGTAATCGAAAACCAATCTCGCATGTTAACTGATATGGAAATTAAAAAAAAATTGTTTGATACATATGTAGAAATAGAGAAAAATTTCCCAATTAATAAAAATTCTTTTAAACCCTGGGTACAAGACTTCTGTGACATGATAAACATAGTATTGGGAGTACAGGATATGAGTAGAATAATTAAAAGAGTTTTATATTTAGTTGCTCAATGTAATAGAGGACATAACACCCCTATCTATGCCTGGGAACTAGAATTGAGCTCATAAATACATAGAGAAATGGTAGAACTAAAGAGGGCAATATTCGAACAGAGGCAGGAGATGCCTCGCTTTTCACAATATTCTTTTCTCACCCACTTAATAGTAGGCCAATTGGGGAAATAATCTCGTAAGATATTAAAAGCCATAGATAGCCCCTATGTATAGAATAGCTTCTGGAGACTTCATGAAGGAGAAACTCACATGGGTTGGTTTTGTGACCACTTCTTGGTAGAAATCTATTGGGCCTTAACTAGGCTAATTCTAGAACTATTAGGGCCAGGGATAAGGGCATTAATTAAAGAAAAAATATATATGAGATTTCTTCTTCACAAAGGGTTTTACTTACATCAGATTATATGGAGCTAAAATCCCTCCTAAGGTGTTACCCCAATACTACCCACTATCCATAGCAGCCCTAGAATTATGTAGACAAGTGGCAGAAGAGGCTAAAATTAGACTAGTTAAGAAGCATGGGAAAGTCTCATGGCTTGATGTTCCTTGCCATTTTGGAGATTATGTACTTGTTGGATATCCTTCCCTACTCAAGGGAATGTTTGAACTAGAAAATATGGGATTTGATGAAGTGTCATGGAGGTTTTATGACCCAAAAGGAATTTATAGCAAGATGATGGAGAAGAGGGAGTATGATCGAATCAATAATTGAGAAGATGATTTTGAAGAGAACTTATTATAAGCTATAGAGAAAAAATCAGATTTACATGCAGTATGGGATAATTTCCCTCCAAAAAAGAGAGATAGCACATAGGTTTGTGAAGCCTATAACTACCCAACCAAAATAAGAAGGCTTCAAGATATTTCAGTGGATACTACAACACCTGTTATTCCAAGGATACACCTAGTGATTAAAGAAGATCCTTTGCTGGAATTGATAGAGGAGCAAGACATAGACTTAATGGAGGTCACTGTTAGAACTGTTGATATAGTAGAACAAAAATTTAAACTCGTAGTGAATGACTGGCCCAAAATAGAGGCAGCACAAAAAGAAGCTCCTCAACAAACCTGTATAGATAATGGTAAAGAAATAGTGACTTCATCCTCTCAAAAAGCATCATCAACAAAGCAGGTTGTAGTTCCTATACCTAATAATGTTTTAACTACGACCAGTGTGAATAATTTGTCACCCATGGCCGTCCCAACTTCTATAAACATAAAGGTATAGGAGATAAAAATTCCAATAATAATACAAGTAAAATATGGACTGGGTGACCTCTTCCAAAGCTACTTAGTAAAAATTCAAACAAAAATAGTTCCAGTAGAAGCTAAGAAACCTAGATTATCTCTACTTGTTGCCAAGGTTGTTTTGGAAAGAAAAGATGAACAGGTGGCATTTACTGCTACAGATGAAAAAGAGTTATAGTTAGTAGCATGAATGGGAATTACAAAAGAACAATCTTCAAAAAATGCAAAAATGGGGACAGTTGTGTCAGATATTGCTAAGGTTGATCTCCCTTCCCTGCGAAACCCACTAGTCTTCTGTACCAATGAGAAAATGGGAGGATCATCACTACTGGGTAAAGAAGTTGATATGGAAAAGCTTGCCAAAACTACGAGTAATCAATTCATAGACCAATTTGTTGAAAAAATTGAAACACTCAAAAAGCAATTGAGTCAAGAGAAGAAAGAAAAAGCAGAATTGAAAGCTGTGATAAGTAAGCAAAAGGAAGAATTAAACAAGAAAAATTCTTTGATTGCCCAGCCCCCTATAGTGACCAAGGTTAAATATCATGTATATTATTTGAATGTAATTAAGAAAGACATGTACAGAAAAATAAAAGCTCAGGCCAAAGGTTTTACTAAAATATTCAAGCAAATAAGGGTGATTCAAATAACTGCTCAAGAAATTAGACCTTGATGCAGGAAAGAGAAAAAGATTTTAAATTCATTCACCCAACCCTAAATTACATAGGGGATCATTTTGAAGAACTGCAAGGACAATAAATAACAACACTTGAAGGAAATAAGATCCAAATCTAAAATTTTCAAAGCAGCCCTATTTGGATCAAACCAAGAAAAATGGACAAATTTTGTGACTGAGATGAATGACCTGATAAAATATGCTATAGATAAACTGGTAGATATTGGCCTATCCTTAGATCAATTCCTGGAAGCATTAGACATAGAAGTAATATTCAAAGAAACCCTTGAGATATTTGACTATGAACTAGGTGATGAGGAAGAAATTATTAAGCAAACTACACTCATGGTGAATGCTACAGAAGCCTTACTACTTTAGTATAACAAAACATGCCTATTATTGTTATATAGAAAAATAGAATTCTGCAAGAAAAAAAAATATGCTCAAGATTGCAGCCACTTTTGACATAGAAATATGGAAGTTGATTAATGAGCATATTAAAGGGTTACAAAGGAGTTTAAAGGGAAAAAGGGTCAATATCTGTGCCCAAAAAAAATAGATTCTACACCACAGACAACTACAAAAATAGGATATATTTCTGGGTCAGTTAAAGGATCAAAGGATCAAGGAAAGGCAACTTAAAAGAGGCCAGTTCATAAAGTAGTAGTTAAACGCACTAGGAAGTAATTGAATCAGAGCAAAAGTTCTCCTCATACTTAAATCACTAGTTGATTGGGAATATGTTTGAACAAGTCAAAGAAGAGGACACAGTCAGTTTAGAAAAAAGCCAGCTGAATAGCATCAATTTTGGAGTTTCAATTAGAAGCTTCCAAGTGTACAGTCAGAAGTAAACCAAGAATAATAGAATCAAGAACCAGTAGCTATAAAATAAGGCAAGCAAGTCTAGATTATGCATCAAGCAATTAGAGAATAGCATTTTTTCTAAGAGGTATACTTGAGTGCCATGTTAGTTGTGTTGTATTTCTTTGTGTCTATTTTCTTTTATTCATTATTTATTCCTCCCCTTGTTATGCAGGATTGCATGATAGGAATGCATTCAAGAATCTGAGAATATTTCTAGCCTTATTGAGCCTAGGATTCAGAGATTCTTTTGTTACCATATTGGAATAAGGAGAGTTGGATAGACATATTACATTATTTGAACAAAGTCCTCTTCATTGTATTGATGTATTTATTTAATAAAAATAGAGTTAAAAGGCATCATGTCCACTTTGCATGTAATATTTTATGAAATCAATACAATTATGGGTTTTGTTCCTATCATTTCTTTGTCTCAGTATTGTGTGTATCTGTATGATGGGTTACATTATTTGAATGAATTATATACATTTCTTTCATTGGTTAACTCTTGATTTTATTACGATATTCAAATGATATTAAGAACACAAATTTCCTTCTCTCCTTTCTGTTCATGATTAAAATAGTTTTTAAATTGCTATAACAACCCAATGAATCTAGGCACCGGTCTACATAAGGCATAACAATTGGTTATTTTCATGCTTGGTCATTTTAATAAGAATGCTATAGTTTAATATAAGTCTAGAGCGTGCAAATTAGAAGTTTAATCATAGAATTTCCACTGGGGTTTCCTTACCTGTTCTGTCATATTTTATAGCAATATTCGGGTTTAACAGTACATGAGGCAGGTCGACCAGAGCCTGTAATTGCTTGTTGGTTTCAAATGGGTTCTTGTAGCATGACAATTGATTTCCTATAGATGCAATAATTAGTTCCAATATTTCCTTAGATGATTTAATCACACTTACCTTCCATATTCACTTGCTATAGCTCCCACATCCATCACCCTCCCTATCGCCCTACCAGATATACATCTATAGATCTTTTCCCTTAGCCACTGAACATATTTGATTACTTCCTATCTCTCTCGAGTGTCTCTAGGAAATTCCTTCCCCACTACCAAGCACCTCTGGGCACCTTCTGCCATCACCAAGCACCCGCAAGCATTTCCTACAACTGCCAAACACCAACAAATATTTTACACCAAATATTTTGAAGTCTCCCTAGCCTCTAGGTGATGCTAGGGCATAACTGCATCGATTCAATGCAACCAGATTCATCAGTTTAGATAACGACAAGTATATAAGGTAAATCAAGTAATTAATATTTCATTACATGCACTTATATTTCTATTATTTTTACTCATAGCAGATAGTTAGGGTTTATTATTGCTTATAGAGGGCCTCACATTATGGAGCCCTCCAAGGTGTTACATCAAAATTGGATAGTTTCTTAAGCTGGAGTGGCCTGGCATCGGATAACTAAAAGCCCACGCACTTTTATTGGGAGCAAGGACGTACTTGAAGACACCACCAGCCTTGTTTGCCAGGGTTTCAAAGGACCCTACCCTTTGTAATTTTGTATCAAAAGGATTAAAAGATCCATATTGTAACAATGGAGTTTTTAGGCTTGCTTGATTAATATAAGATAATCTATTATGCAATTTTGGATTCTTTATGTTCAGTTTATTTAGCATTATTTGGTGTTGTGCTTTTGTCTCTTCAGTAGCATTTATAAATTTGATGAATTTTTTTTTAGGAATCTTTTAGATCGATTTGTTCTTGTATTCTTGGATGCTATTTTGATATATTCCTAGAATAATATTGAGCATGATAGACACCTTGAGATCGTGTTGGAGATTTTAAGGAATAATCTACAGGAATTTTTCAAAATGTGAATTTTATGTGTTATAAGTACAATATTTAGGGTATATTGTATCAATAGAAGGGATCACTATGGATACTAAAAATGAAAGTTATACTAAATTTGTCACCACCCAAAAATGTGATGGAAGTCCAAAGTTTTATGGGTTTGAATGGATATTACAGGCACTATGTGAAGGACTACACCAAGATAAGCACTCCAATTAACTAACCTTTAGAGGAAGGGAAAAGAGTTCAAGTGGATGGATAAATGTGATGTAGATTTTAATATACTCAAACAAAGACTCACTACATATCCCATACTAAAGATACCATACCCTCAGGGTAGTTTTTCTGTATGTAAAAATGCATCTTTGGAAGGTTTGGGATGAGTGCTTTCACAAGATGAAGTAGTGGTAGCCTATGGATCCAGGAAACTAAAATAACATGAGGTTGACTATGCAATACATAATCTGGAGCTGGAAGAAGTGGTTTTTGCTCTCAAAATTTGGTGATATTATTTGGTAGGGAGACCCTTTGAGTTGAGGATAAACTATCAAAGTCTAAAGTACATACTTAATCAATCTTTGTTAAATGCCAATAAGAGAAGGCAGACGGAATTTCACACTAAATATGATTTTGGCATTGAATACATCAAAGGGGAGGAGAATAAGGTCACTAGTTCACTTAGTAGGAGAAGACACATAGTTATGTTATCTCGCATCCATATATACTTAATGGAACAAGTTAAAAAAATGCAACATCAAGATGTGTTTTACAATAAAATTTGAGAAAGTATGGAAAGGAAACCCGAGGAAAGTAAGGATTTTAGCATCAAGGATGGTTTCTTGTGCTTTAAGGATAGGATAGTAATTATTGAGGCCAATGATTTAAGAAAAATTATCATGAATGAAGAACATAGATATCCATATTCTGATCACCTAGGAGGGGTAAAAATGAGTGAGAATATGAAGAAAAATTTCTATTGGCCAAGAATTAAGTGGGGCATAACTGAAATCATCACTCAATATCTTGAATGTCAAAAAGTAAAGGCAAAAAATAGACATCTTGCAGGACTATTGTACCCTCATGATGCACCAACACAAAAAATGGTAGGTGATTTCAATGAATTTATTTGTAGGTTTTCCAAAGACCATATTCCATCATGACATAATCCTAGTTTTGGTCAATAGACTGACCAAGATTACACATTTTATACCAAAAATACCAAGGATGATGTCATGATTGTGCCTAATATATTTGCCAAGGAAATATTCAAGCTTCATGGTTTTTTGAAAGTGATCATTTCAGATAGGGACTCGATATTCACATCCAAGTTTTGGAAAGCTCTGCATCAAGCCATTGGGACTAGGTTAAACATCAATTCTACATATCACCCAAAAATCGAAGGGTAAACTAAAAGGTTTAACCAGGTTTATTGAGGATATGCTTCACATGTATTGCATGGATCAAAAAACCCTATGGGAATATTACTTGCACTTGGTATATTTTACCTACAACAATGGTCATTATTCGATCTTAGGCATGGCACCATTTAAAAATCTATATGGTAGGAGATGTAGGACACCATTATCTTGATTTAATCTAGAGGATAAGGTTGTGCTTGGACCTAATATGATCAAAGAAATGGAGAAACAATTAAGTACAATTAGATAAATACCTACATATGTTGTAGATCATCATAAATTTATGTTGCCCTTAAGAGGTTGCGAAGGGAGTTTGTTATGGGTGACAAAGTGTTTTTGAGCGTGAAACCATAGAAGAGTGCTATTAAGTCCATAAAAATTGATCCACATTTTGTTGGACCCTTTGAAATTATATAAAATATCAATCATGTGGAATACCAACTTGCCTTACCACCAAGTCTATCAAAGATTCATGACAAATTTCATATTTTTTTACTTAGAATATATGTAGCTAATATTAACCATGTGTAGGAATTTTCTAATTTGCAGATGGTGAATCCAAATGCTATAGAGGTTTGGCCAATAAAAATATGTGAATTTCGATCCAAATATATGAAGAAAAGGATCTTGGAGCAATGCAAGGTGAAGTGGGACCACTATTCCGAGAGAAACACTACTTGGGAGAAAGTAGCAGACATGCAAAAACATTTTCCATACTTGTTTGAAAATACTATGTAATAGTTGATTTATGTTTGAATTACTATGACACACAAAGGACTGTGTTAAGCCTAAGGGGGGTAGGATGTCATGACCCTCCCCTTGGAAAAAATTTCATTTGATGGATTTATGATGATTATATGGTCTAGATTGCTGGAATGATGGACTATTTCATGTGCTTGGTTAAGAAAAATGAATGCTTTATGATTAAGTACGATGCATTTTATCATATCAATAGGGTGATTCATTACTCGATGCTTATATCCTGCAAAACATAGATTAAATGATAGATTTTTATGCTACTAATAGTTTTATATTTAGACAGGAATAGAATTTCTTGTGAGAGAAAGGACTTAAGCACGAGAAAGGGATACCATAAAAGTAAAAGGATGTGTTGTTCTACTTTTGATAATATTTTATTAACTATGTTATTTCTGTTGGTTGAGATAAATAAGATTAGACAATGATGGAACTATTGCCTTGATATTATTGTAATTGGAATAAAATAATTGTTTGAATGGATTTAAAGACACTTGAGGATATTTAGCTAATAATATTATGGATTACCTTTGGTCTTGCACCAATATAAGTGAGAAAATAATTTGGGAATATTAAACTCAGATAGAGGATTGTGCAAATGCGGTTTTTATTAACTAGGCTATCATTTTAACTCAAGATAAATTGCTACTGGTTAGCCACCTGGGAATTGGATGAATTTGGTTTCCAGGAGAGGCATAGAAAAGGATAAAAATATGTTATCATGGAGGTCATTGAAGGTTAAACTGGATGATGCTTTTGAATAATAAGTGTGTAATGGTATGCTTGAGTTATGTGCTATCAATAATTTCATTGGGAAGAAGGCAAAGGTAGTGAGATAGAGGCAAATAAACAAATAAATTAGGGACTCAAAAAAAATGGAGAGAGCAGTGGGGGTGTGCACTTGAATAGCTAGAAAAGAACTGTTCAAAACCTGTTGGACATTTTGAGTCCCTAAGCTTATATGTTGTCATTGATGTCAAAAGATCATTTAATGTCAAAAGAATCTATGAAGGATTTTTGTGAAAACCAATATTGGAAAAATAAAAGGTTTTATTTAAAACCATGGATAGCATATTTGATCTAGGTTTTTTTTAAACCCAAGTTGGGCTTTCGTTTCATCGAAAAATATGCCCCGGTGATGGAGATATTTAAGTTTTAATATTTGGTTTAAATTTTAATTATTTAAAACTTGAATTCAAATTTAAAACTAAATACACAAGATATCCGTAGATGTCATCAAGAAAATAAAAATTCATATTTCTACTGACATCTTCGATATGATTAAAGGAATATATAAATGTGGCTTAAATTTATTATTATTTTATCATTTCTTGTGTAATAAAAGTGTTGGCTATCGAACTGTTTATGAGCTCGTACGAAATTCTTGAAAAGTGTGGCAGTGAATAACACAGACTACGTTCGAAGAAAAAAATTTCATGGGAAGCATGGCACATTGGAAAGTGGGCCTTGGCTAAGGTGTGGGGTAGATGAAAATGTTGAGGATCGAATCCCCTTGATTGCATTTTTTGCAAAGCATGAGAGAAGCGCTTCGGCACCTTTGGTTTTGCAGAAGGTGGAGACGAGCATAAGGCACATTGTGCCTTTCCATTTCCAATGAGTGGCTAGCTCGTGTGCAATCTTAGTCGTGGCTAAGATGTTCATGGTGTGGGTAAGTTGGGGGTTCGAATCCCCTTGAGGAGGTAATTACATTTTGCATTAATTTAATTTTATTTAGCTCTAAGGTTGGAGTTTTAAGGTGGTTAGTGGAAATTAAAGTTTTAATTAACCTTTGTTATTTGGGCTGTATTGATTATTGCAAAATTGGAGGGGTTTAATGATTTATTTGATGGTTATTAAGAATTGAATTTAGGAGAAATAAGGAGTTGTTTTAAAGTATTTTTGAAAGGCTTATTGATTGTTATTTTGATAAGGGTTTTATTAAAAAGGGACTTTGGTGGATGTGTTTATTTAGTTGGAGTAAAAAGGGTTTAAATTAAGTTATGCTTTATATTGTGATTATTTGAAGTCCACTAACCCTTATTGAGATTGGAAAGGAAAGTTGTGTTTAAGTGTGGCAGATTTTGTGGACAACTCCTTTGCATCAAAAAGGTTTGGGCACATTCTCCTAATGATTTTTTATGGTGGTTGATTTCTGAAATATATTTGGAGTGAAAAGGATTGATTGTGGTTTCCATTTTTGAGAGTTGTTGGTTTAATGCTTCAAGGTTTTCTGGTTTGTCAGTTGTAATTAAACCTTGTTTTAGACACATTGTTGTTGAAGCCCATTGATTGTGAAATGAACTTGAACTTGAGTTCGAAAAGACCATGAGTATAATTGTTATGTGAGATTTGTGATTGAACATTGTTGGAAACATTTTGAGTTGGTTAAATACATTCTTGGACTAGGGTTTGTGAGAAAGGATTGTTCCTTAAGGTGATTGGTTGACTTGAGTTGATTTAAGCCTAGTCAAGTGGATGCATGTGGTTGTTCAAGTTCTTAGAAACAAACAATTTCATATTCTGATTTGAGATGAGACTGAGTTGAGTTGAGATTGGGATTTGAGTATAGAACATATTGAGTCTCTAACAATTCTCTTTATGCTTCTATTGAGTTGATCTTGGAATTTGAGTATAGAACATATAGAGTCTCTAGAAATTGTCTTTATGCTTCTATGAGATTGATTTGAATTGAGATTCGGATTTGAGTATAGAACATATTGAGTCTCTAACAATTCTCTTTATGCTTCTATGAGATTGATTTGAGTTGAGATTGGGATTTGAGTATAGAACATATTGAGTCTCTAACAATTCTCTTTATGCTTATATGAGATTTAATTGAGATATTGATTGAACATTAAGCTTAGAACATATTGAGTCTCTAACAATTCTCTTTATGATTCTATGTGATTTGAGACAAGTCTTTGAGAAGGCTTGTGGACTGATTTGAGTAAGCTTTTGTAAAAGCTTGCTATGTAGATTTGAGCAAGTATTAGAGAGGACTTATTGAGAAGATTTGGACAAGTTCTATGTGAGCTTGTTGAGTAGATTTGGAAAAGTTTTGTGTGATATTGTTGACCATATTTAGACAGGTTCTATGTGGACCTGTTGAGAATATTTGAGTAGGTTCTATGTGGACCTATTGAGCATATTTATACAGGTTCTATGTGGACCTGTTGAGCAGATTTGAGCAGGTTCTGTGTGGACCTGTTGAGCATATTTGAGCAGGTTTTGTGTGGACATGTTGAGCATATTTGAGCAGGTTTTGTGTGAACCTATTGAGAATATTTGAGCAGGTTTTGTGTGAACCTATTGAGAAAAATTGTACTAGACCAAATGTATTATGTTTAGTACAAGATATTAAATAGAACTATGCTAGACCGTCTGAACCGTATTTGGTACAATATTGAGATAGAGCTTTGGAGATGACAGAGTATAGAGGACAGAGTCTCAGTGGATAGATATCCAACAACCAAGAAAATTGAAGACAGATCTGAGTGAGGAGTCTTCACAGTGGAAAGAGATCCACCTATCAGTTGCAGCATAGAGATAGATTCTTCTATAAGATCACTAGCCAGAGTAGAAGGGAAATAGTTCTCCTGTGGAAGAGATCCACAAACTTGAGATTAGGGGATCAACATCTCCTTTGGATAGAAGTCCATAAACATTGTAATTTGGGAAATATTCCCAAGAGATTATTTGAGAAATATTTAGAAGTAATATTTTCTCTATGGAGGTATCCCACATTGGGTGAACCACGTTAAAATCTGTCTCTGTTGTGTATGGTGTTTTGTGCATTGCTTTGATTACTTCTATTGATACTACTATCTATACACTGCATAATATTGATTTGAGAAGAAAAGTAAAAAGTGGTCTTATATTGTTCACCCCCCTCTTAGTATAATCTTGTGTTATTCAAAACCAATAGAACTCATAGGTAGACCTTGTTTTGAATATTTTCCTAGTTCTTTGGATGATGTTGAATAGTTCTAGTGCATGTTATGTGAGTATGTTTAGAGGAAATAAAATATCATTTTCATTTAATTAAGATATGCTAATTATGATATATTCTAAAATTTAAAACCTACCTTGTGATGCTGAATAGAAATTGAAAGTTATTCTCTTCTAACTTAGAGGACAAAGAATTTTTTCCATCGTAACTCAACTATAACTTTGGTCAAATGATAGACGTAGTTTTAGCAGTTTTAGAGTCAATTCTTATTAAGTGTATCTGATAGAATATTTATATTGGGTAGCTTCTGGAAATAAATAGGAATATTTTTTAGAACAATAAACCATCTAGATGCATGCTTAATTAACATTCATACCTAGGGGTCTTGACCAGTGAAAGAAAGAGGAATATGGTAAGAATACTTTGTTGTTATTTTACAGATAATTTGAGACTTCAGTGGAGGTTTTATTTGTGAATTAATGGACTTTAGTTGTTGAAATCCTTCTAATGTAAGGGGTCTCTTTGAACAGAGTAGTTAACAAATAATATTATACCTAAGTAAATATTATTTGTAGTAGATGATTATTACTAAGAAAGAGTACTTTGAGAGAATTTTATATGTCCTTGGTTGAAGATATGCTTTGGAGAAACTTTATGGCAATATTTAAATATGTTTTTTAGTTATAGATGTCATCCAATGTTTCTCTTAAAAAGATAGATCTATGTGAACTTTGATTGGTTTGCTGGTAAACCTTTATTTATTTTAGACATGCTCATAGTATGTGACTGTGTCATTGATACCTTATCATAGGTGTTTGAAGTAATAATTAAATAAATAGTCTGATATTGTGACCATTGCTCACAAGTTATCATAGAGTTTGTATTTAACTCCTATAGAATCATCCCTAGCATAATATTATGCTCTAATTGAAGGGCATGTTGTTAGATATTATAACTTGTGAAGCATTGTTGTATCAACCTTTCAGATACTAGACATTTGGTAGATAGGGTTTACTCTGGTATTGGTTTTAGCCATTTGGGCTCAGAATGTAGTGTTAATACTCTAGATAGTATTATTCAATAGATGGAAAAACCATGGCTAGAAAATTATGACTTTTTACTGATATGTTATTAGTTTGTGTCGGTTATATAGTAAAGCTATCATGGTGTTAATGCATTAGTATACTTGTTTCTTATTTTTCTTAAAATTATTTTAGTAGTGAAACATTCATGGTAAGGAAATATTTGGGATTACATAGGTTATGCCTTAGGATACCCAAAAGATCCATGTGTATCTTTTTGAAGGATAAATGTGAAGCCTATATCGAAATTAAGTTGAAAACTATTGTAATAGATTATTTCCACAAGAAGATGAATGGCCTATAGAGAAAAAAGATGTTTTCAAAGGTTTCCCATGCAATGACAATAGATTTAATCAAATATATGAGTTGAATGATTAATCCATTGTGAATAGCTATGATTATCAGTGCAACTCCTTAGTTGGTTGTGATAACCAAGGATGTTTTTGTACTTTGTATGAATTGAGATTTTATTTACAAATCCTAGGGTAATTATGTTGTAAAATTTTTTGTGGTTAAATATTTATGGTAATATGGCATTATTGATATGATAATGGAATTTGTTTGATTTGGGTTTCTAATATATATGAATGAACCATTATGTGTATGTAAGTTGGTTATGATTTCTAAATATGTTATGTAATCCAAGGATTGATTATTGGCTTTGTATGAGTATCTTGTCCTATTATGAGAAAGTGATGCACTTTACCTTTGTGGAAGATAATCAAGTCTAGATATATTCATGTTATCATAATACCATTGATAAGTGAACACTTTGTTATAATTACATAATATTGGTGTAATATCTATCATTAATTAAGATATTAATTAATACGAGCTTGGAAACTCACCAGTTACAAAGGAAATATTATGAGTTATAATTTTATACAAGCAATGTTATAGAATATCATGTGAGTGGAAGAAAATAGGTAACTCTATTAAAAAGGTATAATGGTCAAAAGGATTACCTAAGTTATTGTTCCACAAAACATATTTTGCAATGAGACTTAGCAATGGAATGACTAGATCATCATGTGGATGAGAGGATGGTTGATTTTAGATCGCTCCTAGCACCAACATAGAAATAATTATATGGTGTGAGAAGGATAGCATACCTTTTATGAAATAATGGAAGAGGGGGGTTAAAACTAGCTCATTGAATGATAAATGATAATGATGGTTTGTAAATCTAGTGACTTCACCTAGTACACTTATGTAACCAAAAATATGTAAGATGTTGGAGTCTAGGAGAAGCTAAAATTAGAAAATTAATTAAGAGTCTGATGCATAGGCTTAGGTTAGCTTTAGAGTAATATATATTAAATATATAAAAAATAAAAATCAAACTTAGTGAGAGCTAAGATCAGAAATTGAGTTGTGACAATAAATAAACATAGCAAATGCATCATCAAGAATAAAAACATAACAAAAGCTATAGGTTCAATAAAAAATAGAATATATACCTTATATTATATTGGTTTTTCTCAAAATATTATTAAAAATCTATCTCAAAATGAACTTAATGATAAATTACCTAATTGTTCAAAAAAATAGGATACAAGAAATTGGATCCAACATAGTCCAATATATCCCTATGAACATAAGCATTGGGTGAACCCAACATTCAATATGATGATGAACACAAAATTATACTAAGAGGGAGGGGGTGAATAGTATAAGACCACTTTTTACTTTTTTTTCCCAAATAGTATTAATCAATATAATCAATGGTAATATCAATAGCAATAACCAAATAAATGCACTAATCATCACACACAATAGAGACACATATTTTAACATGGTTCACCCAGTGTGGGCTACCTCCACAGAGAAAATATTTCTTCTAAATATTTCTCAAATAATCTCTTGGGAATATTTCCCAAATTACAATGTTTATGGACTTCTATCAAAAGGAGATGTTGATCCCCTAATCTCAAGTTCATGGATCTCTTCCACAAGATAACTCTTTCTCATTCTACTTTGGCTAGTGATATTCTAGAAGACTTTGTCTCTATGTTGTACTAACTGGTGGATATCTTTCCACTTGAAGACTCATCACTCATATCTATCTTCAATTGTCCTAGTTGTTGGATCTCTATCCACTAAGACTCTGTCCTCTATACTCTGTCACCTCCAAAGCTCTGTCTTAATACTGTACCAAACACAGTTCAATCGATCTAGCACAGTTCTTCTCAATATCTTGTACTAAAAAATATATATTCGGTCTAGTATAATTCTGCTCAATAGATTCACACAAAACCTACTCAAATCTGCTCAATAGGTTCACATAGAACCTTCTCAAATCTACTCAATAGGTCCACATAGAACCTACTCAAATTTTCTCAATAGGTCTACATAGAACCTTCTCAAATATGCTCAATAGGTCCACATAGAACCTGCTCAAATTTTCTCAACAAGTCCACACAGAACCTGCTCAAATCTATTCAATAGGTCCACACAAAACCTGCTTAAATCTGTTCAACAGGTCCACATAAAACCTATCCAAATATACTCAACAGGTCCACACGGAAATTACTCAAATCTTCTCAACAGGTCCACATAGAACCTGCTCAAATATGCTCAATAGGTCCACACAAAACCTATCCAAATATGCTCAACAAACTCACACAGAACTTGCCCAAATATGCTCAATAAGTTCTCTATAGGACTTGCTCAAATCTGCATAGCAAGCTTTCATAAAAGTTTACTCAAATTAGTCCACAAGCCTTCTCAAAGACTTGTCTCAAATCACATAGAAGCATAAAGAGAATTATTAGAGACTCAATATGTTCTATACTCAAATCTCAATCTCAACTCAAATCAATCTCATAGAAGCATAAAGAGAATGGTTAGAGACTCAATATGTTCTATACTCAAATCCCAATCTCAATTCAAATCAATATCATAGAAGCATAAAGACAATTGCTAGAGACTCTATATGTTCTATACTAAAATTCCAATATCAACTCAATAGAAGCATAAAGAGAATTGTTAGAGACTCAATATGTTCTATACTCAAATACCAATCTCAACTCAACTCAGTCTCATCTCAAATTAGAATATGAAATTGTTTGTTTCTAGGAACTTGAAAAACCACATGCATCCACTTGACTAGGCTTAAATCAACTCAAGTCAACTAAGCACCTTAAGGAACAATCCTTTATCACAAACCCTAGTCCAAGCATGTATTTAACCAACTCAAAATGTTTCCAACAATTTTCAATCACAAATATCACATAACAATTATACTCATGTTCTTTTCTAACTCAAGTTCAAGTTCATTTCACAATCAATGGGCTTCAACAACAATGCTTCTAAAACAAGGTTTAATTACAACTCACAAACTAGAAAACCTTGAAGCATTAAACCAACAACTCTAAAAAATGGAAACCACAATCAAACATTTTCACTCCAAAGATATTTCAAAAATCAACCACCATAAACAATCATTAGGAGAATGTGCCCATACCTTTTTGATGCAAAGGAGTTGTCCACAAAATCTGCCACAGTTAAACACAACTTTCATTTCCAATATAAATAAGGGTTAGTGGACTTCAAATAATCACAATATAAAGCATAACTTAATTTACGCCCTTTTTACTCCAACTAAATAAACACATCCACCAAAGTCCCTTTTTAATAAAACCCTTATCAAAATAACAATCAATAAGCATTTCAAAAATACTTTAAAACAACTCCTTATTTCTCCTAAATTCAATTCTTAATAACCATCAAATAAATCATTAAACCCCTCCAGTTTTGCAATAATCAATACAGCCCAAATAACAAAGCTTAATTAAAACTTTAATTTCAACTAACCACCTTATAACTCCAACCTTAGAGCTAAATAAAATTAAATTAATGCAAAACGTAATTACCTCCTCAAGGGGATTTGAACCCCCGACTTGCCCACACCACAAGCATCTTAGCCATGGCTAATATTCCACATGATCTGGATGCTCATTGGAAAGGGAAAGGTACAACGTGCCTTATGCCCTTCTCCACCTTCTACAAAACCAAAGGTTCCAAAGCGCTTCTCTCACACTTTCAAAAAAAATGCAATCAAGGGGATTCGATCCTTGGCATTTTTGTCTGCACTGTGCCTTAGCCAAGGTCTACTTACCAATGTGCCATGTTACCCATAACATTTTTTTCTCCGAATGCTGTCTGTGTTATTCGCTACCTCTCTTCTCAAGAATTTCACACGAGCTCATAAACGATTCGATATCCAACACTTTTATTACACGATAAAGGATGTAATAATAATCAATTGAATCCCATTTATATAGTACTTTAATCATATTGAATATGTCAGCAAAAATATGACTTTATATTTGCTTGATGACGTCGGTAGAAATATTGCATATTGGGTTTTAAATTTGACTTCAAATTTTAAATAGTTAAAATTTAAACCAAATATTAAAACTTAAATATCTCCATCATCGGGGCACATTTTTTGATGAAACGAAAGCCCAAATTGGGTTTTAAGAAAAACCTAGATCAAATATGCTATCCATAGTTTTAAATAAAACATTTTATTTTTCCTATCTTGGTTTTCACAAAACCCTTCATTGATCCTTTTGACAGTAAATGATCTTTTGACATCAATGACAACATATTAGCTTAGGGACTCAAAATATCCAACAATCTCCCCCTTTGTTATTTATCGCAACCCAAATCCTTTTACTGAAATCTGACCTTATTTTTTGCTCCCCTTGGGACTTTTCTCCCCCTGGCTCAATGCTCTCTTAGATATCAAATATCTCCTCATATCAAAAAATATCCCCATAATACACAAATCTC
Organism: Wollemia nobilis; assembly: GCA_028583015.1. Taxonomy (NCBI): domain Eukaryota; kingdom Viridiplantae; phylum Streptophyta; class Pinopsida; order Araucariales; family Araucariaceae; genus Wollemia; species Wollemia nobilis. The sequence continues at coordinate 4,592,973 of JAQPPZ010002819.1, forward strand.
TGCCCCTTTGACATCAATGGCAAAGGGTCACCTTTGGGGATTGGGGGTAGGAATGAGCCTCTTCGCTTAGCCCCTCCCCCACCTCCACATGAGGTGGTTAATTCTATGGTGGGAGTATTTCTACTCACCAAAATAACTATTCTCTGCCTTTATCTTTTCCTCTTCCTTTTTGCTGAATCCTCTCACTGTTTCTTTCCAAGTCATCATCCCTGTTCCTATTTTTGTTCTTGTTCTCATCAATGTTCCTATTTTTGTACCTATTCTTGTTCTCAATATTTTTTGAGTCTCTTTAATTTTTTGAGTCTCTCTTCTTTTTTATCTTCATGTTCCTGTTCATGTTCCTATTCTTGTTCATATTCATGTTCCTGTTCATGCTTGTTTCTGGAATATTTGCTCTACACCATCTTGCTATGTGACCATAATTATTGCACTTATAACACTTAATGTTATTATTCCTTGGATGTACAACTATCTTAGAATTTCTCCTGGTGAAACCATATCCTCTTTTGTCATGAATCCTGCAATTCATTGCCTTGTGACCAAATTCATTACATGAATAACAATATCCTCAAAAAAGTTGTTCTCTTCCATATACCTGTATTTCATGTGACCTACACTATGAATCCATGTGCCCAAACCTGTGACATGAGAAGAATATCCCATTGAAGCTTCCTTGCCTAGACCTCATTTGTCTCCTATTCTTATTTTTGTTCCATCTGTATCTTCTTTGCCCATTATTCCTTTTGGACTCACTGCAATCTGACTCATCCTTAGAAGTTTCATTTTCACTTTCACTTATCTCTGAGGATCCTTCTTCTGAAGTACCTTCTTCTTCAAGACCTGAAGTAGAATTTTCTACCCATTTATTATGAACCTATTTAGAACAAAGACCTATTTTTTTGATGCTCCTCTTTGTATCCTGACTATTTTATCCATATTATTTTAACTGGTTACATACTTGTATAGCTTATTCTTGGAATCCTCTAGATCTTCCTTTAGTAGTGCAACTTCATGTGTTAACTTTTCACATTCCATAATCTTTGCTTCTAACTTATCTTTGAACTTGCTTTCCTTATCCTTTGACTTTTCTAAGTCCTCAATGAGTAGTAATATTTCTTCATCACATTATTGAAATTGAATTTCAAGTTTAGAGTGTTGCTTTCTTACCTTCTTTACTGTGTCAAGAGCATAGATAAGTTCTCCCTTGAGATCATAACCATTCTTTATTGAATAGTCCTCTATTTTTTTCCTTTGTCCATATCATTCCTTTATTTTGACTTATCTTCTATAGGATCACTCACTTCTTCTTATTCTAATGCCATTAGAAGATTCTCATCCAGTTTACCAAGTGCATCTTCAAAATCATCATCACTAAAACTATAGCCATCCCTAGTGCAATCATATTCAAGATGTCCAAATTTACCACATCTAAAACATGAGAATAATTGGAGTCTTTTTCTTAACTGGATATTTTTCTTCAACCATAAACAATACTTCATCTCTATCATTGTCTGAAAAACTAGCATCACTATCAATTGAGTACTTACTTGCATTATCTGCATAGTATCTTGGCTCTCATTTTTCTGCTTCTTTTCTCCCTTGTTCTTCTTTAGAACTAAGTCCTGTTATGGTGACTAATGATCTTTGTGCATTGATAGTCCTTTCCAAGGTTCTTGAATTTTTCTTAGACTTGTGTAGCTTATCCTTAGAGCCTTTTACTTCCATCCTTAGTGAAACTATCTCATGATCTAATATTTCATAGTCTAGATGTTTTGTCTTTAATTTTTCAACCATACCTTCTTCAATTTTCCTTGTCTCTTCAACTTTGATTTTGAAGTTGGTGAGTTCTTGTAAAAACCTTGCTTTTGCTTTTTCATCTTCTTGAGCTTGGACACTTAATACTAATTTCTCCATTTTTAATTCTTCAAGAGTAACCATAAGCCTTTCACATTCTATCTCTTTTATCTTTGACTGTTCAACCATACCTTTTTCAACTCTTCTTGCCTTTTCAACCTTATCTCTCAAGTCAGATATATCTTGTAGAAGCTTTGTCTTACATTTCTCATCTTCTTGTATTTGAGCCTTAAATTCTAAATTTTATCTTTTCAATTCAACAAGTTCCTTAAGAGTGGCTTCCTCCTTTTTTTAATCTGAATCTTCCTCTTCTTCAATTTCTTCTATTGTCCAAAGTGGAGTTTCTTCTTGATACCTGATTCGACTATTCTTGTTATCCTTTTTTGACTCATTCTTTAGAACTTCAAATCTAAGAGAATCATATTCATATTCACTACTATCAAACCCATTGTAATAACTTGCATCATGACCGAGTTGACCACAGATAAAACATTCTTCATCTTCTTGTGAACAATAAGTTGCATGATGACATGTCTTTCCACAAATGGTACAAAAATTTACCAGTCTAGATAATTCTTCATTACTTGATTCATCTCTTGAATCTATTTCCATGTCCTCCCAACACAACAATATTAAACTCACTTCCTTTTCTTTCATGACCATAAGTGTTCTTTTCTTATTGTGTCTCATGATTTTACTCTTGCTTTTATTTGCCATTTGTGTTCTTGCAAGATCTTCCTTCAAGATGTTAAACCCTTTTTGAAGGAACCAACTCATAAACCAATCGAAGAACACAAGATTATACTGAGAGGGAGGGATGAAAAGTATAAGAAATTTTTTTACTTTTCTTTCCCAAATATAATTAATCAATATAATCAATGGAAATATCAATAACAATAACCAAATCAATGCACCAATCATCACACACAATAGAGACACATATTTTAATGTGGTTCATCCAATGTGGGCTACCTCCAAAGAGAAAATATTTCTTCTAAATATTTCTCAAATAATCTCTTAGGAATATTTTACAAATTACAATGTTTATGGAATTCTATCCAAAGGAGATGTTTATCCCCTAATCTCAAGTTCGTGGATCTCTTCCATAGGAGAACTCTTTCCCATTTTGCTTTGGCTAGTGATCTTCTAGAAGACTTTATCTTTATGTTGCACTAACTGGTGGATCTCTTTCCACTTGAAGACTCCTCACTCATATCTATCTTTAATTATCCTAGTTGCTGGATCTCTATCCACTGAGACTCTGTCCTCTATACTCTATCACCTCTTCTCAATACTGTACCAAACACAGTTTAGTCGGTCTAGCATAGTTATGCTCAATATCTTGTACTAAACATAGTACAATCATTCTCGTACAATTCTTCTCAATATGTTAACATAGAACCTACTCAAATCCACTCAATAGGTTCACATAGAACCTGATAAAATCTACTCAATAGGTACACATAAAACCTGCTCAAATCTGCTCAACAGGTCCACACAGAACCTAATCAAATCTTCTCAATAGGTCCACACATAACCTGCTCAAATATTCTCAATAGGTCCATACAGAACCTGCTCAAATTTTCCCAAAAGTTCCACACAAAACCTGTTCAAATCTGCTCAACAAGTCCACACAGAACCTATCCAAATTTGCTCAACATGTCAACACAAAACTTGCTCAAATCTACTCAACAGGTCCACACATAACCTGCTCAAATATTCTCAATAGGTCCACATATAACCTGTCCAAATATGCTCAACAAGCTCACACAAAACTTATCCAAATCTGCTCAATAAGTCCTCTCTAGTACTTGCTCAAATATGCATAGCAAGCTTTCATAAAAGCTTACTCAAATCAGTCCACAAGCCTTATCAAAGACTTGTCTCAAATTACATAGAATCATACAGAGAATTTTTAAAGACTTAATATGTTCTAAGCTCAATGTTCAATAAATATCTCAATTCAATCTCATAGAAGCATAAAGAGAATTGTTAGAGACTCAATATGTTCTATACTCAAATCCCAATCTCAACTCAAATAAATCTCATAGAAGCATAAAGATAATTGTTAGAGACTCTATATGTTCTATAGTCAAGTCTCAATATCAACTCAATAGAATCATAAAGAGAATTTTTAGAGACTCAATATGTTCTATACCCAAATCCCAATCTCAACTCAACTCAATCTCATCTCAAATTAGAATATGAAATCGTTTGTTTATAGGAACTTGAACAACCACATGCATCCACTTGACTAGGCTTAAATCAACTTGTAGCACCCTAAAATTGGTGCAGTTAAACCCTTAGTAAAAAGATAAAAATTTGAATTTTAATCCTGAAATCGCCCGTTAACCGATCTCCCCATTTTTCATGCCATTTTTAGGAGTTTTTTTACCGTTGAACGATATCGTCGCCAATCAGACGAAATCGTCCTAGATCGGGTGAATTCGTCTGGAATAGAACGTCCAGACAATTTTGTCCCAAAACCAAATTTTCATAATTAGATTCTATTTCAACAGCCTCTCCAACTTGGGTAAAAGCATGTCTACACATTTGGAGATTCCTCCGCTAAGGATCTCCTAGATTAGGATGATCCCCAACCTCCTAACCTCCCATTAATCCTATATAAACTTGGGATTTTCCTAGTTTATACCCCTGGATGATAATTCCCTTGTAACTCTAGTTTTGCTATATTAGAACATCCTCGCCCCCATCATTTGCATTTGTATTTTCAAGTTTTTCATTGCAGGTTTTCACTGTGCTTCAGCTGGAGGAAGCTCGGATCGTCGCAGGCGATTCCAGACGATTTTAGATGATCTTGTCGCAGATCGACGATGATCTCATATGATTGGAGGTGATCTCAACTATAGTTTATATTGGGGGCAACCAAAGCCCTGAGTTTGCATTTCTCATCTTTATTCTTTATTTTACTATGCATTAGCTTGATTTATTTTCATTCTACATCCTGGAGTTCACCTCATCTAGCATAAATGCATGATAAAGTTAAAATAAGTTATTAAAACAATGCATTTCCTTTAATATGCTATCTAGATTTATCAATTAAGCATTCATACTATCATTTCTATTATTTTGCATTATTCTTGCAGTAGCATTTTTGGTTTTTGGTGTTTGTTTCTATGATTGCAGGATTTTAACAGATTCGTCTGATGAATTCATCAAATCGACGATGATCTTGTCTGATATCAGATGATCGAATGTAATCTAGGATGATTTTGTGCAATTGCAAACAATCCTATCATATTTGGGATGATCTAGACTCTTACAAGCCTCAGAATCTTCATCAGACATCCAAAATCAGGTGCATTCTTTCTTATTTAGTATATTCCTAGTATTTAGGATTCATTCATGCTTTCTGTATTCATATAAATCAACATTTCATATAGAATAGCTTAGATTCATTCTGGCCAACCTAGGGATATGAATGATTAAAGTACAAAATGAACACATCAAACCCATTCTCAACCTAGGCATGGAAACTACCACTCAAATTTTCCTGGTGAACCCCACCATCCGTCAAAAATTCACCCTTATACCCCTCCCCGAGAGGTGCGACCTTCAAAGGGCTTCTCAGTCCGAGGTATTGTTCCATCCTTCTCGCATCCCCCTTCCAGGCATGCATCCTTTAGCCTGAAGGTAAGGGCACGAAAAATTTGGGTCAATACATTTTTGTGAACCCGAAGTGAAACTAAAAGCCTTCTAAAAATAAGAAAAAAATAAAAAAAATAATAACAATAAAAAATAAATAAAAATAATAATAAATGCATTATTAAAAACATCTAGAATCATTAGACAATTAAAGTTGCATGTCATATTTAGATGGTAGATTATAATAAAAGATGAGTTGTCACCATAAATGTTGAAAATCAATTAACGACCATAGAGATTACTTCTGTACTTAGAGTACCTCAAACAAATAGGGTTCAACCTTTGTGGGATGAACTTGATAGGAGATTGGATATTATTTCATCTAGATCAACCAAACTTAGGCAAATCAAGAGGTTTTTCCTAGATAGAATCCTGGATCTTGATCAGGTAACTTTATACCCTGAACTTCAGAGAGCTTTCCATAGGTGGTTAGCAGATAAACGAGCACTTGTGTCTTCTAAATTGTACACCTTTGAAGAATACCTTGAGAATGCAATTGTAGTACATAAGTTTCTATCTCTTATAGAGGATCAAGAAGTCGTTCTTACAGATAGAAAAATATGGAATAGAGTTCCTAGAGCTGTGTTATATCAAGAGTATTGCCATGAAATTTATCTCTACAAGTTTGAGTATGAAGCAGATCATATTACTATAGCACACTTTGTCAAATTTTTGAAAAATCATTTTCAATTTGAAGAGGAGCATTTCATGACTCCTGATGAACTTGATCCCATCAACGATATCCATAAACTATTTATAGAAAACTAAGTTAGTTATGTTATTATTGTTATTTCTTGTAACTAGAATGCTATTTATTATCTTTATAATAATATTATAAAACAAACATAAACAAAAAAAAATCAAAACATTTCCATTTTAAGTATTATAGTAGGTATATAATTAAAATATAGACCTCTCAATCCTATCGCATATATATATATATAAGTATATATATATTCTAAAATCTAAGTTTAAGCACAATGCCTAGACTTAGGAATGGAAAACAGACTGAAGAAGAAGAATATTGGTTAGGAAAACCATTAAATAACCTAGATGTCCTTCCTGAAGATCAAATTCTAGAAGAAGGAACCCTAGATTAGTAAGAAGAATACCTTGTTGTAGGAAATGAATAAGAAGAAACTAATAGAGAGGAAGGATCCTCATCTCCTAAAATATCTCTGGGAGGAGCTGTTACTTTTGAAAACATGGATCAATTCTGGAAATTCATTAATACTAATATTGGTGTTCTTAATAGAGCAGTCCACATGGACAAGGATCGAATTAGTGAGACTCAAGCAACTCTAGAAGATGTATTTCACACATGCACTAATCCCTTGTCCTTTATTGAACAAGAGAGTGATCAAGCTGGACCATCCAATTTGGATATGGCCACTATAATCCAAAACATGCAACAACAATAGGTTACCCAACCATATAAAGTGCCTATTAGCAAGCCTAGGGTCATTCCCACACAAAAGAAACCATATTTTACTACTCTATTTTGCCAATCCATTAAGCAATATACCTCAAATCAGAAAAAACCCAAAACAAAACCAAAAACCAATTACCAACAATCTGGAATACAACATAATACTATTACAAATCCTCTTCATAATACTATTCCTACCAACGCTTTGCATAATAGCAATATAGCATCTATGTCGCATCATCATACACTCATAAATCCCATACCTATGTCCCACCAAACCAATATGGTGGACAAACTAGTAATATTGAAACCATGGTGAAACAATTAGTTTCCCGTATGGATCAGATAGATCCCTATCGTCCCTCATACAATTATCAAGAGATGTGTAGTCAACCTCTAGATCCTATAGTTATAGCACAACCGTATCCTAAAAATTTTTTTGTGCCTGTCTTGCCCATATATAAAGGAATCGAATATCCCATAGATCATCTTCGTATTTTTAGGATAGCATGTCATGATATATCACATGACGACTTATTATTGCTAAAAATATTCCTTAAAAGTTTAGGAGGAATGGCATTAGAGTGATATTATCAATTACCCACTAATTCTTTGAGGAACTTTGAAGAAACTGCTGAGTCTTTTGTGCATCAATTCAGTGCCTACATCGAAAGACATGTGACCATTAAAGACTTGTACAACTTAAAACAAGACAAAGATGAATGTTTCACCAATTTTCTAGCTAGGTGGAGACAGTTGATAGGAAATTTGCACTTTGTGTTACCTTATAGGGAGATGGTGGACATCTTTATTAATAATTTATAGGACCAACTATATTATGAATTGTCAACTGCTACCTTGACCACCTTTGATAAGTCTATAGACTTAGCCCTAAGAGTGGAAGATGCTCTTATTAGGAGAGGTCAACTTAAAAAGAAAGATGATGAGAAAACATCCAGAAATCAATATAAAAATAAACAAGTTGTTGGTGATGGAGTCACTGATAGTAGAAATCTTGCTACTGTTAATGCTATGAAGACAATGAAGAAGTTTATACTGAAACCTCCTGATAAACCACCTCAAGAATTTACTAGATTAAATCAATCTTTATCATCCATTCTCCCACAATTATTAGAACAAGGTTTGATTCAATTACCAACTATCCGGGAACCTGATCCAACTATACCCGGATACAGAGCTGATTTACACTATGACTTCCATAGAGGACCTGGACACACTACCAACTCTTGTAAAAGATTAAAACATAAAATACAGGACCTGATTGATAACAATGATATGGAGGTGCAAGCCTTTCAACCTAAGCAAAATCCTCCTAATAATGCTCAAAAGAACATTCCTCAAAACCAGAATTAGAATGCCAATCAATCATTGGACATATTTCAACATCCTTTACCAAAGCATGGCAAGGAAGTGGCTAATCAAATTGAACATCATAATGTTCCCCCTCCTACCCAATATGTAGGAACTATTAGTGGGCATTTACCTGCTCATGATTTGGAAATATTTGACACAACTTTATCCATGGTTACAACCAAGACTCTACATAATATTCAGACACCTGATCTTAGTGATACAAAATATGAGACTGAGAGTGATATGGAAATCACCTCAAATCAGTCGAATAGCTCTGAAGATGAATCGGATCCTATTCTCCCTATCACAAGTCATATGGTCCCAGAAGAACCATTTCCAATAAGAGTTACTACTCGACCATCGTCTCACCAATTAAATTCTAATGAGCAAGCCATGAATGCTAGACCAAGACCCATTCATGATCTGCAGAATAATATTGTGGGTACCATCAAAGTTGTTACTAGACAACAAGCTCAAGACTCTCAACAAGATCAAATGCAGAACAATGGATCAACTCCATTTGTTTTGAAATTTCCTAATAAAGGGAATCAGGCACCTAATGTTCAACCTAAACCTCCTTATAATATTAATGAGCAACTATCAAACATTACAACTAGAATTTCCCTTTTGGACCTTTTAAGATCCTCTCCTACACATAGAGATGAATTAATGCTCACATTAAGCTAGATGATGGTACCATAAGATATTCAACTTGAAGCCATGGCTAATACTATAATAACTCGTGAAGTTGATTGTATTGAATTTTGAGATAGAGATATACCTCAACAGAGGTTACATAAGGATAAACCCTTATATATTACTACCTTAATTGGAGATGTAGTAGTTAAACGAGTCTTGATTGATAATGGTTCATATTTAAACATCTACACTTTTGACTTCTACCAAAGATTTGGGTTTAGAAGTGATGAAATTAAAAGAACTGATATGATCATAAAAGCCTTCAATGACGAAACACAAGAAACATGTGGAGTTATTACCATCCCATTATAGGTTGGTCCGAGAACCTTGGATACGATCGTGTTTATTGTACATTGTCTTGCATCATACAATATACTCTTGGGTTGCCCCTGGATCAACGCAATGTGAGCCATTCCCTCAACTTTACATCAATGTGTTAAATTTGAATTTAAGAATGAGTTGGTTACCATTCATGGTGATCCTAGACCCTTTGATATGTGTGCTTTGGTAGAACCTGTTGGAGTTCAATTTTGCCTTGCTTTGTCATCCACACATCCTAATTCTCATTATCCATCTAAATGTATGAAACACACACCCACAACCCCATATACTTCTTCTCCATTAGTTCCACCTCTACATACAGCTCAACCACCCTCTAAACAAACTACATTAGGACCTCAAAAAGATCCTAATCCCACAACCAAGGCTTCTTGTTCTACTCCTATAACTTCTATACCTATAATAGACTCATCCATTGACATCTCTACAACATCTACATCCACCAAAGGCATAGTTTCCGCATCAGAAGATGTAGGAAATGTTCCTTCCACCTCTTATGCTCTTACTGATGAGCTCTTACCCGATTTATCTAAAATTCTTATATTAGAGAAAACGAATGCTGCTATGCAATATTCCCTTATTTTAAATAATTTACCACCATATCCCCGTACCTTGGGTCTCCAACAACCTATGGGAATTATTTACCAATTTAGGAGCTGTGCTTTTATTTACAAGGGATATGACTGGGGTAGAATACCCAGAAACATCAAGACTCATTATGATGGATATACTCGATGTTATTTTACTAATGAGTATATTAAAGCCAAATCTATAATGCTTAAATTAGGATATAAAGGGAAAGGTTTAGGACCTTTCCAAAATGGTATGAAATAACCTTTTGAGGTAGAACCGTGGCCCGCCCGATGTGGTGTGGGTCTATTTCCTAGTAAGGGTCAGCCCTTCCCATTTGAGGATGATGACCAACTCATGTGTTACCAATATTATTTGGATGAACGCGATTCTTTGCATTTAATGAATAATCCATTTACATGTAATATGCTATCTATATCTTACCCTGAGATGATCACTGAATTTGACGATGAGTTGGAGGGAGATATCTTCCATGATGTCTCCGTTGAGGAATCATTACATCATGAATTTTATTTTGATGGCTCTATACCTACTATAGCCCAGCTTGAGGCCATGACTCCTCAAGATGAATTATCCAAACTAACCTTGGAAGAATTACAAGAATTGGGCGTTTCACCCGCCCCACCTAATTTTGAGAAAAATCTATACATGGAAGTAGAAAATGTCATAAAAATTAACATTGGAACTGAGGGTAATCCTCACATAATCAACATTGGATCAAAATTGAGTCAAGAAAAATAGGATAAATATATTGCATTTCTTAAATAATATGAAGATGTCTTTGCTTGGACATATGAATATATGCCAGGTTTAGACCCTTCTGTAGTTATGCATCACCTAGTAGTCCATCCGGATGCTAAACCTGTTAAACAAAAACTTAGAAAAGCATTTTTGGTCAAAGGGGGGTTATAAAAACTCTTAAATGTTATTTTTATACAAGCCATTGATTATTCTGAATGGATATCGAATGTAGTTCTAGTAACTAAGAAAGAAGCTACCAAGGTTAGGGTTTGCACAGACTTTAGAGATATTAATGTTGCATGCCCTAAAGATGATTTTCCTCTTCCCAATATGGATCAGATCATTGATTTTACTGCTGGAAGTGGAATGATATCCTTAATGGATGGATTTTCTGGTTATAATCAGATCAGGATAGCTCTTGAAGATCAGGCTAAAATAGCCTTTATTACCCCTTGGGGAACATTTTGTTGGAAAGTGATGCCATTCGGTTTGAAGAATGCAGGTGCAACATATCAATGGGCCATGACCTATATTTTTCATGATATGATGCATGATATACTACATGATTATGTAGATGACATTATAGCTCATTATACTGATGAAGATGACCATTTAGATGATTTGAGAAAAGTATTTAATTGGTTAAGGGAATATCTTATCTTATTGAATCCAAATAAATGTATATTCGAAGTTAATTCAGGTAAATTATTGGGGGTTATAGTTTCTTTACGTGGCATCGAAATTGACCCTCCCAATATTATGGCTATCACTGATATGCCCACACCTACAAATATATCTAAATTACGAATTTTACAATGTAAGCTTCAAGCCATCCGTCGTTTCATCGATAAGCTGGTGGATAAAACCGGACCTTTTCTTAAGCTTCTTAAGAAGGATGTCTTTTTCCATTGGGAAAATGAATGTCAGGAAGCATTTGAACTCCTCAAACAATATCTTCTTAACCCACCTGTGCTTTCGCCACCTAGACCTGATCGCCCATTTATCTTGTATATTTTTGCTTCAGATTTTGCCTTAGGAGCTATGCTAGCTCAAATTGATGATGAGAAAAGAGAGCGTGCTAATTGTTACATTAGCAAAAAATTAATTAGTTATGAAACCTGCTACACAACATTAGAGAAGATATGTCTAGCAGTCATATTTTCTACATAGAAATTATGCCATTATATGCTCAGTCAAAAAACATATGTTATTGCTAAATCCGATCCTTTTCGGTATCTCATGAGACAACCTTATTTATCTAGTCATACATAAAAGTGGGTTCTTGTGCTAAGTGAGTTTGAACTCATGTTTATAGGACAAAATTCTGTTAAGGGTTAAATCATAGCATATCAATTAGCTGCTGCACCCTTAGAGTCTACCCATCCCCTCATCATTGAGTTTCCTTATGAATGCCTTAAACTAGAGGTAGACCATCCAGAGCAATGGTCCTTATACTTTGATGGAGCCCGATGCATGAGTGGGGCTGGTGCAGGTATTATTTTAATATCTCCACAGAAACATCTTATACCTCTATCCTTTAAATTAACATTTGCTTGTACTAATAACACTGCTGAATATGAGGCTCTAATCCTTGGCTTACGAGCTACATTAGCACTAAAAATTAAAAATATATTGGTTTTTGATGATTCTCAACTTGTTATAAATCAAATTAATGATGTTTATCAAACCAAAGATGATAAATTGCACCCATATAAAGCATATGTATTACAATTATTATCTTTATTTGATCAAGTTACCTTGGAATCTATTCCTCGAACTAGCAATCATGTGGTTGACGCTATGGCTACAACTGCATCTCTTTTACCCTTGGAGTTAGAGGACGAATATGCTACCATCATTATTCATCGACTCTAGAAACCCACTTCAAATAAATCATGCTTAGAACCTTTGGATGTGTTTCTAATCAACAAAACTACTCCTAACCTTTGGTACACTGATATATTCAATTTTCTTCAAAATGGGACCTTCCCTAAAGATTTTAATAGAAACCAGTGCCGGTTATTGCGTATACAAGCAAGTCGCTTTGTCATAATTGGAAATACGTTATATAGGAGATCTTTTGAAGGTATCCTATTGAGATGTTTAAATCTAGAATAATCTAGATCAGCTTTGAGTGAAGCCCACGATGGATCTTATGGGGGACACTTCAGTGGTAGCGCCATTGCTAAGAAGCTCCTTAGGATAGGATATTTTTGGCCTACCATGGAGAATGATGCACATGATTATGTGTGCCATTGCGACAAGTTCCAGAAACATGCTGACCTTGTCCATGCGCCTGCACAAGAGCTACAAGATATTTCATATCCTTGGCCCTTTTCAAAATGGGGCTTAGATATCATTAGAAAAATCAATCCTGTGTCATCTAATGGACACAAATTCATCATAACCACCATCGAGTATTTCATGAAGTGGGTTGAAGCTATGCCCTTAGCTTCTTGCACTGGAACCCAAGTTTCCAAATTTATTTTTAATCAAATTATTTGTAGGTTAAGAATTCCTGCAAATCTTATCTCGGATAAAGGAACTTGTTTCAAAAATAAATATGTCAATAAATTATGTCAAAAATATAAAATTCAACATCGTTGGTCCACTCCCTATTATCCTCAAGGTAATGGCCAAGCAAAAGCATCTAATAAAACATTAATTAAAATCCTCAAAAGACTGGTCAATAAATCTGGGCGAGATTGGCACATTCAACTATATCCTACTTTGTGGGCTTATCGAACCAGCATTCATACCCCCATAGGTACTTCACCTTTTATTTTGGTTTATGGCGCTGAAGTAGTTTTTCCCTTTGAATTAGAAGTTCCTTCTTTGGCTCTGCTACTTCAAGATACTGAAGTAGGAGATGAATATCATGCTGGCATATTTAGTTAGCTGGAACTCCTAGATGAGAAATGCATCAATGCTTTGGAGCATCCTCGAGCCTACCAGAACAAGCTTAAACAAGCATACCTCAAGAAATTTCATCATCGATCCTTCAAGATCGGCGACCTTGTCTTAAAAGAAAATAAAAAAAATACTAATGCAACTAAAGATCTTAAAGGTAAATTTGAGCCCAATTGGCTTGGACCGTATGTTATCACTACCAAATTTAGCTTAGGAGCATACCGATTAGCTACCTTAGTGTAGACACCAAAACAACACCAATCCGATTATGTGACAACAAGTGCTGATCGCATTGACATAAACAACCCCTAGGGCAGCCCCCAGAGGTCAAACAGTGGTCCTAACCACTCCCAAAAGTAGTTTTGAGGGTCAAAAGTCAAATTTTCACCTTTTTGGCACATTTTTCTCTATTCGTCCCACCTAGGGACGAATTCAGACTGGTATTCATCCCACCCTAGGATGATTAAGCAATCGCTCCAGGGTGGGACGAATAGCAGGTTTGACTGGCAAAAAATTCAAACCTCGACAAGTCTGCCAGTTAACTGAAGCTACAGGTCATGCAATTGCGAGGAACGGCTCCAAATCAAGAAGAGAGACTTCAATCATGCATGTCTTTATTTTAGAGACCTCATGCAAGAAGTTTTTTTATCAGGGAGTTAGCTTTTCTCTGAAAATAGGACAGTTAACTCAAGTGGTGCCCTCGCATGCGCAATTCAAACAAGGAGACCCTAAGGTCTATAAATTGGGGAGTTTTCCCACCCAAAAGATATACAGAGAAGGAGCATTTGAGCAATGAAGTGCTGCCAATTTCATACCTAACTATGATTTGTGCTTTTACATCCTTAATCTCTCATTCGAAAGGGAGGTTATTGGGTGACTATTGGAGGCGCAAATCCGTACCCAAAACCCAATTTTTGACCACAACTATCCACCAAATTTGTCGACAACACCCCATAACCAGTTTTGGACCCATCCCAAGTGGATTGGTGCCGAAAAAGTGCTTCAATCGGTGGGCGTCCTGCCCCCGGGCGCTCCCCAAACTATCACAGTGCTAATCGCCCCACCTCGGGATGATTAGAAATCTATGATATATTTCTTTTTTTTTCTTTTGCATATGATTCTAGATAGGTTAAATAGGTTACATTTCAAATTTCATGTCATTCTGATTATTTTTGACCAGGTTATTATTGTTTCTCGCTTTCACTAACTTGTAGATGCCATCTTCAAAATCTGGATCCTAGAGGCAAAATTGGAGAAATATGAGCATCTGGGTCTTCCCAAAACACCCCCAATTAGCTAACCCCAAGTTTTCAGGTCATTTGGAGCTTCTGGGATAGGACATTGAAGAGGGTGCTTTTTGACAGGTTATTGCAGGTCTATTCGTCCCACCCTGAAACGAATACCAATCTGTCAAGGGTCTATTCGTCCCACCCTGGAGCGAATACAAAACTGTGAGGAATTTCTAGAATGTTCTTTTTGCAATGGTCTTATAATGATATTTTTATGCTTCTGTCAAAATTTTAGGTCAATCCGAGGTCATTTGATAGTCGTTTTATTATTTTCATGCATTCACTGACAGTAGGCCTTGGGAAATACATGTTTCATTTTGTCTGCAGGTATTATTAATATTTTCTATTTCTTTGAACGCAGGTTTTCGACAGCAGAGGAGAAAGAAAGAGCAAAGAATCACATACAATAGTGGCGGCGACGTTTTGGTCCGCCCATCTTATATGTGGGCACGCGGAAGAAGGATATGAGTCCATGGATCTTGTGACAAGAAACACATTTGACTCTCCTATCCCCTAAAAAGGAAGGAGATGTATTGTAACACAATTTGTAAAGCATATCAATAAAATATATTACTATATTTCGTATTGCTTTTATCTTGTGTCAATTTGCATACGTTATTTCTTGTTCTTGTGGCATATTCCTTTTTGTTTTCGTATCCTCGTGCTTTCAATGGCGATCACGGTGGGACCTGTGTCCTTTGATTTTTAAAGATTAAATTTCTGATTAAAGTTGCTTGTTTTGTTGCTTGCAGGTACCAAGTTTTCAAAAGCTAGACTGTTTCAGGCAGAAATTCAGAGATATTCGACTTAGGCAGAGAAGAGGTAAGGGATTTAAACATCCTTTGTCAATTTTTTGTTTTCTATATTTTTTGTTCTCTGATTTTTGCTTGCATAGGAGAGTTTAGATGCTTGCCTGTTTCATTTTTTGCAACTTAAAATGAATCCCACACACCACGTGGTAATTTAAACCAAGGAGTTGGTCGTAAAACCCCAACCCTTGAGCAAGACCAAAGGTGGATTCCATTATCACTTTGGCTTGAGATATTGCATCCATTACCCCGATCGTGACTGTTGCTAGACGTAAATCCTGATGAAAGTTGACCAAGTGTAGCTAGGGTGATTCCTAGCACATGAGGATAAGTCTTCTATGGTAGGTGTCATAAACAGAGCGATTCCCCTTCCATACCGCCTATGTTCCATGTATCATCTACTCTCACGTACCTATAGTCTCCCTCACGTAAGGGCGGGTATATAGAGAGGTTGGTATATCGGTCCAGCAATGGTATATTGAAGGGGCGACCATTTTGGGAGTCATATGAGCCAACATTTTGCATTTAAACGGTCTTCACAAAAATTTTCAAAAACAAAACAAAATCATCAAAAACACACTAAAACCAGTCTAGGACACACCATTAATCTTTAAAAGAGATAATCATTGCTTTGTGTGTGTATGTTCTTTTTTGCTTAGTGTAACAAAAAAAAAAATCAAAAAATCATAAACAAAAGATAAAAATTTATGTAGCTTGTAGAGAGTCATTACCATGGTATTCACCTGCAGTCAAGCCCACTCACGGGAAGATGCCACGAAGAATGTCCAAGGAGGCACGAGTCGCCTCCGTTACAGTCCCAAGGATTTGGTCATACCACCTTGGCAACCTGACACACAAGGTAGTCCCCTCCACACCTTAACGAAAAGGGACTATAGGGGCACCTCTTCTAGGGGCACTCCTATTCAGCATAGCATCCAGCCCACACCCTTCCATGAGGGGTACATCCATAGGAGAGCTCCCTTAGATGCTCGCTATGAGTGGTCATCGCACGATGAAGCGCTAGGTCAACATAGGGTTCAATGGGAGGAACCACATGATTACATTATCCCTCCTTCACCCCCTCTAGTTGTCAAGACTACAAGGACAAATCCAGAGCACAAGGCCCCTCAGGCGGGGCAAGCCAACTTCGCCCGTTCCTTTTTCACTTACGAAAGAGAGCACGAGGAAAACCCTTACCTTCCTCAAGAGCAATATACATCGTGGGAGCAATACGCCTCCGCAACTGCTAGCTATCAGGATCACCTACTGAGGACAAAGCCTCGGGGGAATGCTACTACCCCCAATAGAGGGAGGCGGCCTATAGAGATCTCAAATCACCATGACCAGGATAGATATCTAGGAGAGGCATCTAGGCCTTCTAGACATGAGATGGTAGGACCAACTATCTTAGAATCTGCCAAGCATATCGCACGTCGGATGCAACTCATGCTACTTGAGCTAGAACAACAATAGTTAGAGCAACGATATCTTCTAAATAAAGAGTGCATTCAGTGCCAGAAGGATGAGTTGTTCCAACACACTATGCAGGCAAGGACTCCAACCCTTCGCATGCATAAGACAAAACATTATGAGGGACACAACCCCTTGATGCGAGATAGGTCACCGTGACCTTATCAAGCGCTACCCCCAATGCCTCCTAGACAGGAGCGGGAGGCTACTCCCCCGATTCCTCAAGCACCCACCCGGGTTCATGGGCCACCCTCAGAAATCCCTCAAGAAGCCTCTGAGAAATTTGAGCAAGAAAAAGAGTGGACTGAAATGCAATACCAAGGCAGGGGGGTGCTATCCGGCTACCCCTCCATAGGCCCCATGTTCCTCAATAGGAACCAACCAAAGAGGAGGAGCCCAAATCCCTCGATACATGCAAAGCATTAGAGCACTTAGAGTTGATAGAGACCAAGATCTCGAGGTCCCAAAAGCCCAACTTATGCGAGGCTCCTCTTGAAGAGGATCAGCCTCTGACTATAGAGCTACCCGAGGACGAGGTCTTCCATGTCTCAGAATTTCCAGAGAGCTTAATGGAAATATTCCCCTTAGAGGCACCAATCGAGCAAGCGCCACATCAAAGCAATCAGGTCCCCCCGCAACGAGCGGAACAACTCCATGAGGACCACATCAATCTGCTCGAACAAGAAGAGCCTAGCATGTCGCAAGAAATTGTCGGGGCCAACAAGGGCCTTTGGTTTTTTGACAGAGATTACGAAGTTGACACTGAGATGGAATATCTCAATCATGCACGACGACACAATCACCCTGTAACCCATGAAGAACTGATGGCACAACTAGGTACCAGGCTAGGGCATGAGTGGCGCGTTAACCTAGCATACTGGAATCAAACGTTGAATCTGCCACTTTGGATAGACCAAGAGCAACTTCCGCCTGGAGACCCCATAGCCACATTAGTGCCGAAGGCAGACCCTATCCTCCTATCCGTGCATAGGGCCGATCCATTCGTGCCAATCCCTCTAGAGCCAGATCCGGAGCACAAAGATCATCAAGCTGGGGGTACCTCTATCCCCTGAAGAGCCAATCCCAAAAATGCTCCAAGGATTTTCACAATCCCTTTGGTCAACCCAAAAGCTCCAAGGATTATCGTAATCCCTTGGTCACCCCAAAAGCTCCAAGGATTATCACAATCCCTTGGTCACCCCAAAAGCTCCAAGGATTATCGCAATCACTTGGTCACCCCAAAAGCTCCAAGGATTATCGCAATCCCTTGGTCACCCCAAAATCTCCAAGGATTATCGCAATCCCTTGGTCACCCCAAAAGCTCCAAGGATTATCGTAATCCCTTGGTCAAACCAAAAGCTCCAAGGATTTCCGTAATCTCTTGGTCAAACTAAAAGCTCCAAGAATTTTTGTAATCTCTTGGTCAAACCAAAAGCTCCAAATTTTTCATCTCTTTAAACCAAAAGCTCCAAAAGATTTTTGTAATCTCTTGGTCAAACCAAAAGCTCCAAGGATTTCCACAATCGCTTGGTCAAACCCCAAAATGCCCCAAAGGTCCCCATAAACCCTTTGGTCAAACCAAAATGCCCCAAAGGTATCTATAAACCCTTTGGTCAACCCAAAAATGCTCCAAAGGAATCCATAAACCCTTTGGTCAACACCAAAAGCTCCAAGCGTTACCATAACTGCTTGGTCAAAATAAATATTCAAAAAAATACACAAAAACAATACAATCATCAAAAATCACAAAAATATTGCATTTCAATTCCATGCATCCTCATAAAAATCAAAAATCACAAAAATTATTGCATTTCAATTCCATGCATACTCATAAAAATCAAAATAACAAAAATATTGCACAATCCATGCATACTCATAACACAAAAAAACAAAAAATTGCATTTTCATTCATGCATACTCATAAAAATCAAAATACAAAAATATAGGTTGCATTAGGCATCGCATCCATACATTGCATATTTGCTAGGTCATACAAGTCAAAAGCACCATAGACTGTCATTACTTGGCAAATTCCCTCATTTTCCACATCAAATCCATTTTCATAAATGCATACATCTAGAATAACACCATCACCATTTTTAGCATAGTCAGTTGTCTCCTAATGTATATAGGGTTTTTGTCATTTAGCTATCTTTAAATTTCTAGCCAAAAACTGTACACAGTTAAACAGATTTTACACGGGAAAGTTTTACTTGGATCACACCTTGTTACGTAGCATCCCAACACAAAATTAACACACATAAAATAATTCCTAAGTTGTGTGAACGCAAGAGAAACCTACAAAGTAGTCTAGGGTACCATAGGTGAAAAATTAGCCTGTTCATCCCTCTGTGCGAATGGTTCCAGAATGCTGAGAATTGACAAAAGGACGAGCTCTTCCCCATCCATTCCCCATAATAAATAGTGGTTTTCACCACTCCCACAAATCCCAATCATAGTTGGTCCCCAAAGTTGTAAGGATTCGTACTACACGTCCCTGCCAAGGATGGGTAGTCGTCCCCAAGACCTAAAAGGATCAATGCCATTCAAAAACAAAATTCCAACAAACCATCATCATAACCATTTCCATTCACCTTTGGTCCCAAATTTGTAAGGATTCATACTATCCACCCCTCACCAGGATGGGTAGTCATCCCCAAGGCCTAAAAGATCAATGCCCTTACTTCATAATCTCCATCATCGCCCTTGGTTCCCAAAGTCGTAAGGATTCATACTACACGTCCCTGAACAGGATGGGTAGTCATCCCCAAGGCCAATAGGATCAAGGCCATTCACAAGCTCAACCTTACAAAGCTCAAAATACAAAATCAAATAACAGTGGTTCTCACCACTATTCAAAATCCTTGCTCCAAAAAAAAAACAAAAAGAAAAATAAACAAGTGATTTTCATCACTATATAGACGAGCAAGTATCCCAAACCATTGAGCCAACACATACCCTGAACTTGAATCCTTGGAATTCTCAGCATTCGAAAAACCATCTAGGTGATCCTCATTACGGGTTTGGTTGATAGCCTACCTAGCAATGGTGGTATCCTAACCGCATGACGATATGTCTGTCACATTAGCTTTGCATGTGCGCAGACCAATGTTTGCATGTGGATGAGCTAGCTTATGGTACCTTAGATTGTCCCATGGATTAATCTTGCTAAATACAAAAACGGAGTTAGTGGAGCTAATTAGGTGATCCTCAGTACAGGTTTGGTTGATAGCCTATCTGGCACTGGTGGTATCCTGATAAATACCACATAAACGAACTCAATTGCACACATAGGGATGTGAAATAACTTGGTTAACTTCAAGTCGGATTTATACCTTGTTCAAAAAGTCTTGCGAGATAAATGTATAGTCTTGGCTAGTTAGTTAAAATATCTAAATCTTAGAAAAGCTTAACTACATTTTAAAACAACTGGTACATTTCATTCCGTACATCACCATAAAAAAAAATGCAAAATACAAAAACAAAGTTTTCACATGCAACGTCATCCCATAAGTACAGCAAGCCAATCAATCTTGCATAGTCTATGGTGCCATCGACAAATTATCAACAAATAATTTCATTCATTCCATTTGCATACATCATATAATTAGAAACATCGCATTCATAATCCCACATGCATACATCATCATAAATAACTGTGCACAAACATAAAAACAAACCATAAAAACTGCACAAAAATGCACCAAAAAAAACAACAATAAAACTGTCCAACGAGAGTGCTTTTGCACTTGACATTACGGGCATGCAAAATAGATGTCGAGGTCACAAATCCTCACTATCCTACTCCCTAAGAAGGCTACCATAGCCGGACCGCTCCATGGGAAGACGGATTTTTGAGAATTTCATCCCCAAACGACGTCACCAAAACGGGTCAAAACCCATCCAAAAATAGCAATAACATTTCCGAACGAAGGCGCTTTTGCGCCTGACATTCTTGGCATCCAAAATAGACGTTGGGATTACAAATTGTCACTATCCTACTCCCTAAGAAGGCTATCATGGCCGGACCGCTCCACGGGAGGACGAATTTTTGTCAATTTTAGCTCCAAAATGCGTCACAAAAAGGGTTAAAACCCACCAAAAATAGGTCAGAATGTTCGAAACTGCTTTCGCATTCAATGGTAAAACAACTAAAGGCACCCTTACCTAAGTCATCTTGGGTCAAGAGACTCGTCGCTTTTCTCATGTCGGTCATTCCCTCATCGATTCGTCGCTTGAGGGGGTAGTCACACTTAGTCGCCAATCAACAACAATATACCCAATCATGGAAATGACACGCATTCAAAGGATCATTGACAAAGACAATCATGCCCCTGCTTGGGGCAACAAACAAGCAACAATCACAAATTGATCAAACACTTGGCATTCGTGAATCATGAACTCAAGGTTCCCATAGACAAAAGGTTGCGCCCTTTGCCTATTCATGACTGATCAATGTCCAAGCTCAAGTAACACCTCATTGAACAAGGTTAACACTTGACATTAGTTCCTTAGCTCGTCAGAAGCAAGGATTCAAGAATGCATGCCCTTTCCATACTTGGGGCATCAAGAGTTGGTTAGGTTACTAAGAAACCCTAATCATTAGTGCTTTGGTTATCTATTTTTGCTCGACGCTGCGCCTTGCACAGTGCTTCCCAAAAAGGGGCATCTATAGACACCAAAATAGCACCAATCCGATTATGTGACAACAAGCGCTGATCGCATTGACACAAACAACCCCTAGGGCAGCCCCTAGAGGTCAAACAGTGGTCCTAACCACTCCCAAAAGCAATTTTGAGGGTCAAAAGTCAATTTTGCACCTTTTTAGCACCTTTTTCTCTATTCGTCCCACCCAGGGATGAATTTAGACTGGTATTCGTCCCACCTTGGGACGATTAAGCAATCGCTCCAAGGTGGGATGAATAGTAGGTTTGACTAGCAAAAAAAGTCAAACCTCGACAAGTTCGCCAGTTAACTGAAGCTACAGGTCATGCAATTGCGAGGAATGGCTCCAAATCAAGAAGAGAGACTTCAATCATGCATGTCTTTATTTTAGAGACCTCATGCAAAGAAGCTTTTTTATCAAGGAGTTAGCTTTTCTCTAAAAATAGGACAGTTAACTCAAGAGGTGCCCTCGCATGCGCAATTCAAACAAAGAGACCCTAGGTCTATAAATTGGGGGGTTTTCCCACCCAAAGGATATACAGAGAAGGAGCATTTGAGCAACGAAGTGCTGCCAATTTCATACCTAACTGTGATTTGTGCTTTTACATCCTTAATCTCTCATTCGAAAGGGAGGTTATTGGGTGACTATTGGAGGCACAAATTCGTACCCAAAACCCGATTTTTGACCACAAATATCCACCAAATTTGTCGACAACACCCCATAACCAGTTTTGGACCCATCCCAAGTGGATTGGTGCCAAAATAGTGCTTCAATCGGTGGGCGTCCTGCCCTCGGGCGCTCCCTAAACTATCACAGTGCTAATCGCCCCACCCCGGGATGATTAGAAATATGTGATATATTTCTTATTTTTTTCTTTTGCATATGATTCTAGATAGGTTAAATAGGTTACAGTTCAAATTTCATGTCATTCTGATTATTTTTGACCAGGTTATTGTTGTTTCCCGCTTTCACTAACTTGCAGATGCCATCTTCAAAATATAGATCCTAGAGGCAAAATTGGAGAAATATGAGCATCTAGGTCATCCCAAAACACCCCCAATTAGCTAACCCCAAGTTTTTAGGTCATTTGGAGCTTTCGAGATAGGACATTGAAGAGGGTGCTTTTTGACAGGTTATTGCAGGTCTATTCGTCCCACCCTGGAACGAATACCAATCTGTCAAGGGTCTATTCGTCCCACCCTAGAGTGAATACAAAAATATGAGGAATTTCTAGAATTTTCTTTTTGCAATGGTCTTCTAATGATATTTTTATGCTTCTGTAAAAGTTTCAGGTCAATCAGAGGTCATTTGATAGTCGTTTTATTATTTTCATGCATTCACTGACAGTAGGCCTTGGGAAATACATGTTTCATTTTATTTGTAGGTATTATTAATATTTTCTATTTCTTTGAATGCAGGTTTCCGACAGTAGAGGAGCAGGAAAGAGCAAAGAATCACATACAACAGCGGCGGCGACATTTTGGTCCGCCCATCTTATATGTGGGCACGCGGAAGAAGGATTGTTAGCCATGGATCTTGTGACAAGAAACACATTTGACTCTCCTATCCCCTAAAAAGGAAGGAGATGTATTGTAACACAATTTGTAAAGCGTATCAATAAAAGAGATTACTATATTTCGTATTGCTTTTATCTTGTGTCAATTTGCATACGTTATTTCTTGTTCTTGTGGCATATTCCTTTTTGTTTCCGTATCCTCGTGCTTTCACTTAGATGGTAAAGATCTTAAAGAATCTATGAACTTTATGCATCTTAAGTGCTATTATGCATAATTCTGGTCATTTCATCATTGTATATATTGTTAATTTGCATATTGTTTCATTTTAGTCATTCATATAAAAATTTCAAAAATAATCACATTGTGTATCTTCTCAATGCATCAATCAAAATCAAAATATAAAAACATCAAAATCTTCAAAAACATCTTTTATTTTTGCACTTGTCAATTCTTGAAGTATTGCAGTTATATTTTCAGTTATTTTGGATAAATTAGCATTTATTTGGAATCCTGCACTTTCACACTCACATGAATAAATATCTTGATTTTATTTGGTATGATTATTAATCTCTCTTATATCAAAGTCCATAGTGGAATTAAATAAAGTTTTGAGCATAGAGAATTGATCTTTTTATTTACTTGAACCAAGTATATCTCTTCACATTAAAATGATTTCATTGCAAATTCGATATGATGCTACATAGTAGAAGTGGTTTCTTGAGCGAAAATTTTCCCCTGCTATCCTATCATGCACATGGTCTAGAATATTTGAGAATTGATAAAAGGACAAGCTCACCCCTGCCCAGAATAAAAATCCCTTGCTCTACAACCAATCCGAGCAAGTATACCTAGTATAGGAAGAAAAAGAAAATTCAAAGAAAATGGGAAAAAGAAAAATATCATTTTGTACCGTTGCAGCAATATTTCAGCATTATCTCAAGTTCCAAGAAAAAATACAAAAAAAAAAAAAAGAGAAGAAGCAAGAGAAAAGAACAAGCAAAATGCAAATAAATCCCTTTCCCTACCCCTTGAAAAGAAAAGAAGGGTGAATGAGCTTGAATCCCTGGAATTCTTAATTATTCGACAACTGTGAGGTAAGCCCCATAATAGGTGGTTTGTGCCCAACCCGCTTGGCCTTGGGTAATTCCTAGTGTGGTGATATGTCTATCACATTAGCGACCTTCTTTTGTACATACCTATGTCTTCTTATGGATCAACTAGCTCTTGATGTCCTGAATTACATAGTAGTTTGGTACGGTTACATGCATATAAATCATGGTCAACAAACACTTATTTGGTTAATTCAAATTACTTGTATCAAATTATATTGCTCAAAATTGGTAAATGAACAAAACAATTGCACACACATTTGTATTTGAGAGATTTTGTATCATTATGATAAATCAAGATCGGCAATGAATTCACATATGCACATGAGGATTCTTTATAAATCTACATTTTTTCTTTGAGATAATTTAAAATATTTATGCAAATCTTTTGGAATAATTTCATCTTATTATTTGAGAACATTTTCTTAGCATAAAAACAATTAAATACATTTCTTTCCAAAATCTAAAAATTTTCTTTCAAAACATCTTCAAAAACCTAGCAAATAAAGTCACATTTATATATACTTTCGACTTCTGCAACGATGGTATAGTTTCTAAAAACCTAAATTGGAATTTTATGCCTAGCGCAAGTCCTCATCTTATATATTTTCTATTTATCTCAAAATCAAAAACCAATTATGCAATATAAATATTTTTGGATTTCATAATGATGGTATAAGTCTATACCTATAATTCTATGCCTAGAGCAAACAATTGTTCTACATTTTATTTCCCATTCCTTTTAATTCATAAAAACATATGGCTTACATCATTATGTGACACAATTGAGCTTTAAAAAGAACGAACACTTTTTCTATTTCATTTCATTATGTCAAAATTCAATTTTTGCAACGATGGTATAATTCCTAAGGAATTGTTCAACATATTATCACACTTAAGAATTTTATGCCTAGAAAAAATCATATTTTTAATATTTCATGCATAATATTTTCATGAAAATCTGAAAGAAAATCATCACCATCATCATTTTCATCAACACAACACAAAGTCTTAAGACAGTCTCTTAAGCACTCTTACTTTTAACAATATTTCTATACTGGGATTAGCTTGATGACCTAGTGAGCGACGACTCCATGAAATGGTCTATAACAGCGACAATGTCCTTTGAAATTATTGTTAGAAGTCCCTTTATTTTGTATCAAATCATACCACAACAACAAATTTGATTACATCAGATTATTTCATTTAAATTTTATGGCATGACATAAAATTATAATTTTTTTGCCAAACAACATAATTACATGAATAATAAAAATCAACAATTCAAAAAAATTAAAGCATCATAAAACATGTGGACAAGTCATATCACAAAAAATCATATATATATATCAAAAATATATGTACATCATATCACAACTGGATTGGTATGCCACAATCTATACCCTGGCATACTCAATCCTCTCAAAAATATATACAATCTATAGTCTATAGCAACTAGTCTCGAGAAGCCCTCAAGCTCTCAGCCTCATCTCCTCTCCCACCCTGGCGTGGAGGAGGTGGTCCCATCGAGGTTCGTGCTGTATCGTGGGTCCTCATAGTTGGTCATGAGGATGTCCTTGACAATCCCATCATGACCAACTCTGCAATAGGGGCTGGCAACGGTATCCTCTGGTTCTCTGGAATCACTTGATAGTACAATCCTTGATATAATGTGATCTAAGTAATAGACCATGCCAGATCCTGAGTGCTCACCCCTTCACTCTAAGCCCTAAGTCATGTAGCCTCATCCTACAGTGTTTGCACCTGACCCTAGAGGTAGGCATTCTTATCTCAGAGAGATGCCATCTCGCTGCTCTCCCCCACCTCGATACCCTTGCCCTTATCAGGTGATACTGGACTATCCCTCTGCTGAGAAGGGAGGCCCTCCTCCCTCCTCTATGGCTGTTGTCATCTCTCCAGAGCCTATGGCACTCTCCAACGTCTCTCTTGAGGAGATCATCACTGCTCCCTCCATTTGCGACCCCTCATTGAATCAATGGTAGCCTGGCACCACCTCCCCATCCGTCACACAATAGCATGCATTGGACCCTATGCCCTCGTTATCCAAGGAGGGTGGATGCCTATATACCAGGAATCATATTTATATGTGACCCCTGCATCATCTCCATCCACTGGTTGAATGGAGGCATCATCTGTGTCCTAACTCCATAATCACTGTATATTTGGAGCCCCGCTTAGTGTAGTACTATCCTAGATAGTCCGGGAGTACTCGTAATCCCTGAGAGAAGGGATCCCTTGCTGTAGACTAAACTACCACAAAAATTGGTCATAGCGATGGAGATCTACCTCTCCCCACTCAATCCTCAGCCAGTAGACTCGTTTGATGCAAGCCAGATCCTATTCATCCTCTCCCCACCATGGATGCTCTCTCCATGACCTCTAGATTATCTGGTCAGGGATGAGGTCATCTAGCAACCTCTAGGACATCGACAAATCTATCCACCGTTGTGACCCTCTCTGGAGCCACCAATAAAAAACTTGAGGTCTCTCTCAATCAACCCCTATTAGTGGAAGCCTTACTAGCCTTCGCACCGTAATGTGCTCCCAGCACCAAACCTGTAGTAGCGATGTCAAAATCAGACATCGACCTCCCTTGTATATGACCCCGTGTAAGATCCTATACAAGTGGCATAGCATAAAGCTGCCCTAAGAAAATATGTAGCTATGGTCTCTCATATCGTAAACCACATCTAAGAGCAGCCAAGGTAACCTACATCCGATCTGGTGGCATAGTAACAAGCCACGCACCACACCTACCAAAACTCGAGTCAATCGAGACGCCTCAGGCATATACCGTAATGTCTTAATGTTCACCCCGTCCTTCTCCAGGGTGAAGCTAGGATCTCTACAGAGTCACATGATGGCATGGCCCTGATTGGTCATAGGAGTCATCAATCATCCCTGTATGGGGATCCTCAAAATCCTCCATACATCCTCTAGAGTGGGATCCATATCCCCTATTAGTAACCAAAAGCAGGACGACCCCGGATACCACCTCTCTACTAGGGTTGTCAATAGCCCCATGTCTGTCGATATTTATGGCATCTCTACCACATGTTGTAGTCCAAACTCTTCTGGTCGGTCTCGCTCCACCTAGTCGAGCACATCTATGTCGTCTCTGAGTCCCCCATATTTCCACTCCTAAATTTTTAGTAATCCCCTCTGCAAAATAAACAATAAAACAATAAAAATAATTAATAGATAATCATTAAAATCAAGTTCATCTTATAAAAAAATGATAATATCATCCACTATTGGAAGATGTCATACTAAATTAAGTCAAATCATCCTTGGTAGGACGAAATCACCTCAGATTTCTCAACTTGGGGATCACCCCTTGTTGGACAGGATCGCCTGTATTTCACCCTCAAACGAAATCGACGATCTAGGGACAATTTCGTCCTGATGTCGTCGATGACCTAAAAATGATCGCGATGTCCTAAAAATAGTAAAAATTTAACTTAAAAATCACACAAATAAAATTAAAAACATAATTCACTAGGTTTAGATCCTTACCCGCAACCCGTGTCGGACCTCTGTCAATCTGTGCATTGTTTCTACCATTTTTCCTACAGAGCTCTAAAAATAGTGAAAATGAACAGTAAAAATGAATTAGGGTTTTACCCTATTTTTCTTAATTTTATTTAAGAAAACATTTTTAAAATTTTGCTTTTCCGTGCTTTTACCTCAAACATTTGATTTGGGTAAAAACATGGAGGGAGCACCATAGCAACCAGTTGTACGATTTGACCTCGAATCGTCGTCTAAAAAATTGAGTAAATTTTTGCTTTCTCTTAAAATGAGAAGAACTTGTATTTAACGCATTTTATTCAAAAAATTCGCTAAAGAGGGGGCAAAATGTAGCACCCTAAAATTGGCACAGTTAAAGCCTTAGTAAAAAGATAAAATTTGAATTTTAACCCCGAAACCGCCCGTTAACCGCTCTCCCCATTTTTCGTGCCATTTTTAGGAGTTGTTTTGACCGTTGAACGATATCATCGCCAATCAGACGAAATTGTCCCAGATCGAACGAATTCATCTGGAATAGAACATCTAGATGATTTCATCCCAAAACTAAATTTTCATAATTAGATTCTATTTCAACAGCCTCTCCAACTTGGGCAGAAGCATGTCTACGTAGTTGGAGATTCCTCCGTTGATGATATCCCAGATTGGGATGATACCCAACCTCCTAACCTCATACTAATCCTATATAAACTTGGGATTTTCCTAGTTTATACCCTTGGTTGATCATTCCCCTGCAACTCTAGTTTTGATGTATTAGAACATTCTTGCCCCCATCATTTGCATTTGTATTTTCAAGTTTTTCATTATAGGTTTTCACTATGCTTCAGTTGGAGGAAGCTCAAATCATTGCAGGCGATTCTAGACGATTTCAGATGATCTTATCACAGATTGACGATGATCTCATACGATTGGAGGTGATATCAACTCCAGTTCATATTGGGGGCAACTAGAGCCCTGAGTTTGCATTTCTCATACTTATTCTTTATTTTACTATGCATTAGCTTGATTTATTTTCATTCTACATCCTAGAGTTCACCTCATCTAGCATAAATGCATGATAAAGTTAAAATAAGTCATTAAAATAATGCATTTCATTTATTTCACTATCTATATTTATCAATTAAGCATTCATACTATCATTTCTATTATTTTGCATTATTCTTGCAGTAGCATTTTTGGTTTTTGGTGTCTATTTCTGTGATTGTAGGCTTCTGACGGATTCATCTGACAAATTCGTCAGATCAATAATGATCTTGTCTGATCTTAGAAGATCGACTGTAATCTAGGATGATTTTGTGCAATTGCAGATGATCCTATCATATTCAGGATGATCTAGACTCTTACAAGCCTCAGAATCTTCATCAGACATCTGCATTCAGGTGCATTCTTTCTTATTTAGTATATTCCTAGTATTTAGGATTCATTCATGCTTTCTGTATTCATATAAATTGGCATTTCATATAGAATAACTTAGATTCATTTTGGACAACCTAGGGATATGAATTATTAAAGTACAAAATGAACACATCAAACCCATTCTCAACCTAGGCATGGAAACTACCACTCAAAGTTTCCTGGTGAACCCCACCATCCATCAAAAATTCACCCTTATACCCCTCCCCCGAGAGGTGCGACCTTCAAAGGGCCTCTCAGTCTAAGGTATTGTTCCATCCTTCTCGCATCCCCCTTTCAGGAATGGATCCTTTAGCCTGAAGGTAAGGGCGCAAAAAATTTGTGTCGATACACAACTCAACTCAACCAATCACCTCAAGGAACAATCCTTTCTCACAAACCCTAGTCCAAGCATGTATTTAACCAACTCAAAATGTTTTCAATAATGCTCAATCACAAATCTCACATAATAATTATACTCATGTTCTTTTCTAACTCAAGTTCAAGTTCATTTCATAATCAATGGGCTTCAACAACAATGATTCTAAAACAAGGTTTAATTACAACTCACAAACTAGAAAACCTTGAAGCATTAAACCAACAACTCTCAAAAATAGAAACCATAATCAATCATTTTCTCTCCAAAGATATTTTAGAAATCAACCACCATAAACAATCAATAGGAGAATGTGCCCATACCTTTTTTATGCCAAGGAGTTGTCCACAAAATCTGCCACACTTAAACACAACTTTCCTTTCCAATCTCAATAAGGGTTAGTGGACTTCAAATAATCACAATATAAAGCATAACTCAATTTACACCATTTTTACTCCAACTAAATAAACACATCCACCAAAGTCCATTTTTAATAAAACCCTTATCAAAATAACAATCAATAAGACTTTCAAAAATACTTTAAAACAACTCCTTATTTCTCCTAAATTCAATTCTTAATAACCATCAAATAAATCATTAAACCCCTCAAGTTTTACAATAATCAATATAGTCCAAATAACAAAGCTTAATTAAAACTTTAATTTCCACTAACCACCTTATAAATCCAACCTTAGAGCTAAATAAAATTAAATTAATGCAAAATGTAATTACCTCCTCAAGGGGATTCGAACCCCCGACTTGCCCACACCACGAGCATCTTAGCTGCGACTAAGATTCCACATGAGCTAGCCACTTGTTGGAAAGGGAAAGGCACAATATGCCTTATGCCCATCTCCACCTTTCGTAAAACCAAAGGCACCAAAGCGCTTCTCTCACGCTTTCCAAAAAATGTAGTCAAGGGGATTTGATCCTTGGAGTTTTCATCTACCTTGTTCCTTAGCCAAGGCCCACCTACCAATATGCCACACTGCCCATGATGTTTGTTTCTCCGAACGCAGTCTGTGTTATTTGTTGCCTCTCTTCTCAAGAATTTTGCATGAGCTCATAAACGATTCGATAGCCAATACTTTTATTCCATGAGCAAGGATGAAATAGTAATCAATTGAAGGCCCCTTTATATAGTCCTTTAATCATATTGAAGACATTGGTAGAAATATGAATTTTTATTTTCTTGATGACGTCGATGGAAATCTTGCATATTGAGTTTTAAATTTAAATTCAAATTTTAAATAATTAAAATTTAAACCAAATATTAAAACTTAAATATCTCCATCATCGGGGCACATTTTTCGATGAAACGAAAGCCCAACTTGGATTTTAAGAAAAACCTAGATCAAATCTACTATTCATGGTTTTAAATAAAACCTTTTATTTTTCCTATATTGGTTTTCACAAAAACCCTTCATTGATCTTTTTGACATTAAATGATATTTTGACATCAATGACAACATATTAGCTTAGGGACTCAAAATATCCAACATATGAAGCAGATTAAAGAGAATAAAAGGTTTGTGAACAATGCAAGATCACTTGAATATTAAAGATAAATATGAAGATCAATATTGAAGACTAAAGTCTTCAATAACCAAATAATGTAATACAAGGGGGTGTTGAGATATATTACATTATTTGGTACATGCTAATATACCCCCATGGTACCTTCATGGTACATTTGTAAATAATAGATTAGGGTTGAGTCAATAGTTTAGAGTGTGAGTTATATTTTCCCTTTATGTAAGTGTGAATATGTAGGAAATGCACAACTATCATGTAAAGGTATAATTGAAGAACACAACCTTATACAAAGAGGGGGATGAATAGTATTAGATAAAACTTTTTACGTTTCTTTCCAAAGCAATATTATCCAATATAATAAATTGCAATAATGAAATAATGCACATATCATCACACACATAAGAGATATAGATTTAATGTGGTTCACCCAATGTGGGTTACATCCACGAAGAAAATATTTCTTATAATTTTTTTCAACAAACATCTTTGGAACTAATTCCCTATTATAATTTTTATGGGGACCAAACCAAAGGAGACACCAATACCCTATGCTCAAGTTCATGGACCTATATCCACATGAGACATCAATACCCTTTTATCTATTTCATGGACCTCTATCCATAGGAGATACCAATATCCTTTGCTCTTATTTGTGGACCTCTATCCATAGGAGACACCAATACCCTTTGGTCTAGTTTGTGGACCTCTATCCACAGTAGACACAAATCCCCTTTGGTTTATGGACCTCTATCTATAGGAGATACCAATCCCATTTGCTCTGTTTCATGGACCTCTATCCATAGGAGATACCAATCCATTTTTCTCTAATTTGTAGACCTCTATCAATAAGAGACACCAATCCCATTTACTATGATTTGCGGACCTCTATCCATAGGAGACATCAATCCCATTTAATTTAGTTTGTGAAGCTCTATCCACAGGAGACACCAATCCCTTTTACTCTATTTTGTGGACCTCTATCCACAAGAGACACAAATTCACTTTTCTCTAGTTTGTGGACATCTATCCATAGGAGACACCAATCCCCTTTGCTCTGGTTCACTCCAAAGCCTACTCAAAACTACTCCAACCCACACAAAAGGCTTGCTCAAATATTCTCATCAAAACTTGCTCAAATCTGGTCCAATACTACACATAAGACTTGCTCAAATCTGCTCACCAAGACCTACTCAACTCTACTCCAAGCCTACACAAAAGTCTTGCTCAAATATGCTCACCAAGATCTGCTATCAAATTTGCTCAAATCTGCTTTAAGCCTACATACAAGGATTTCTCAAATCTTCTCATCAAAATCTACTATCAACTATGCTCAAATATACTTCAATACTATACACAAGGCTTACTTAAATCTACTCCAAGCCTACACACCAAGTTTACTTAAATGTTCTCATCAAAAACTCCTATCAACTCTGCTCAAATTTACTTCAAGCCTACACACAAGGCTTGATTGAATCTTCTCCAAGCCTACACACCAGGATTGCTCAAATATACTAACCACAACTTGCTCTTAAATATGCTCAAATATTCTCATAATCTGTGCCAATAACTTCTCACAAATATGCTCAAACCTGCTCATAACTTTCCAAAATATTGCACACAAACAATGCTCATATCTTTCCCAAATCTTGCATACAAACAATATTCAATCTATATAATGATATCATCAAGTACTTTATCTAATCCTCAATGTTCTTTCTTAAACTAAAGCAGTTTAGACATATTCTAACCAGAATTCGTTTAACCTATTGAGTATATAGATAATTATATGCACTAACAAATGCTTAATATGATCTTCATATTCATTAAGTCTATTGCTTTCACATGTCTCACATTTATTTTATTTTAAAGGTAGCTCTAGTCTAGTACTTGAAAACTGACTTAGTAATTTCTGATTTGCACCTTCACTCCAAAACCAATCAAAATGCACAAGTTCACCTTTTCCATCTATTACCAAAATCAATGACAAAGATGCATAAATTTGCTTCACAAATATGATCTATTATATTTACACATGCATTTCCAAATCCTCTCAAAATAAATGCATAGATTTGCTTTACAATATTGGTCTATAAACCTTGCAAGTTCATTTTCAAATATATTCAACAATAATGCACAAATTTATTCTCAAACCCTAGCACATATATTTCCAATTTTATTCAACAATAATTCATAATTACTCTCAACTTCAATAAATCATTAATACAAATCAAATTTACTTTTAAACCCTTGCACTTTTATTTACAATTTATATCAAAGAAATTCACACTTAATCAATCCTTACTTCTCAAAATATATGATAACTCAACCACCTTAAGAAGGAATTAAATCACCATACCTCTAAAACTGCCTTGATGATGATATACCTTTAAAACCTGCTTCAAAAAAATTTCTCTTTCTTGTCCCACTTCAAAAACTGGTTAGCAAATCTCTTTTTCAAATCATCCACATTAAATTCCTTCTCAAAAATATGCGCACAATAAGACTTCAAAATAATTCTTTATAACTCCTTTTATTCTCCAAAATAAAGCTTTCAATAATGAACAAAACCCCTCAAATTTTCCTTTTTGTATCATGCAAAGAATACAATCAACAAATAAACAATAATCACACCTTTTAACTCCTACTTTCACAATGCACAAAAATAATTTTCAATACACCCCAAAATACCTTATAACACCCAATAACATAATGTGCAAATGATAACTTTTATTTCAACCTAATACACCTTATATCTCCTTTACTAATACATAAAATAATTTTATCTTTACACTCCCTTACACAATATATGAAATGCAATTTTAAATAAATTACTATACCTTATGGCTCCAAATAATATGTAAAATATAATTAATTCCAACACACCTTATTACCCCCTAACATAATCAAACATGATGCATAGCTTATAACTCCTAAAATAAGTTTTAATCAAAATTTTACCCTTACCAACACACAACTACCACGAATTGAACCTGCCACCTCTTGCTTGCCCATGCCCTAATGCAAGATAGGTTGCTGCTTGAGCTAGCTACCCACATGAAACTTAAAGCACATGAATAACATCTTCAATCTCTTTTGTAATTTATTTGACCAAAATTTCAACCAAAATAGAGCTACTACGAATTGACCCCGTGATCTCCTTCTTGCCCACATCTTAGCGCAGGGATGGCCTATCGTCTCGGCTAGCCACCCAGATGGAACTATAAATGAATTGTATTCTATTTGTTTTTTATTTAAACTCTACCTCAAATGATGTGTGCACTTTCCCTTTATTTTATTTTACCCTCTGTAAACTTTGTGCGAACGGATTTCGATTGGCACACATACAAAACCTTTTCTCAATGAATTATTTTACCATTTAAATATGAATTTCGATTACTCCTTGGAAACATTGACGTTGTATTTGATTTTTTATTTTTTGATTTTACAGTGGTACCTTTTAACGTTACACTTGTTTATATTATAATATTTAAAAATATATTATAATAATAGCTTTTAACCTTTTGCCTCCATTTGTGGTATTTAAATCTTTTTCAAGAAAATAAAACCTTGTCCTTTTCTTTTAATATTTAATCCAAAGCCCTTTAAACTTTTATCTTTCTTCATAATATTTAAATTTGATATTTAAATATTATAACCCTTCTCTTAGAAATATAACTTCTTTTAATTTGATTTTTTGTTTATTTCTTGTTATCAAAACCATGGGGAATATTTTTACCTTGACAACCATGCAACTTTGACATAAAAATTTTTCTTCCTCATGTACCCTTTGACATCAATGAAAACTCAAGATACTCAATATTTTCAACAATCTCCCCCTTTATCATTTATGGCAACCCTACAAAAAAAAACTTTCTTTGACTACAACTGGATTCCAAATCTGCTCCCCTTGACAAGTTGCTCCCCCTCACTGAAACTCTCCCCCTTTGACATCAATGGCAAAGGGCTCCTTGGGGCTAAAATAAGACACTTTAGCATATCCCCATCACCACCTCCTTTTATTGAGGTGATTAATTAATGAATGAGAGTTAAACTCCCAAATTTCTATGCTCATATTCTTGTTTAATTTTCTTTCTCCAAAATTTTGAAGTCATACCTCTTTGAACATTTTGAGCATCATTTTTCTTGTCTGTCTTTGGAAGTTCTAAAAATTTTATTCTACACCACTTTGCTCTATGCCCAAAATTTTTATAATTGTAACACTTGATGTTGTAGTCCTTGAAAGATGCAAATGAATCCTTGGTGAAGCTATAATAATTCTTAACAAAAACCCTACAATATATAACTTTATGACTAAAATTGTTGCAATTGTAACACATGATGTTGTAGTTCTTGGAAAGTGCAAGTGAATTGAAATTTCTGTTATTGAGGCCACAATCATTCTTACCATGAACCCTGCAATGTATAGCTTTGTGACCAAAATGATTACATGAGAATCAATAACCCTGGAAGAAGTATTCATCTTGCTTTGGAGGATATGGTCGCATGATTCTTTCTTTTCTTCTTTTGTGTTGGTCCATGTTCCTTGATGATTCTTTGTTTTCTTCCTCATTGATGTTTCCACTTCTCAATTCATTAATACAGGTATTAGATTCTTCTTCAAACATTTTGTTTGATCTTTCTATTTCTTTTGAGCTTGACTCCCCCTTTTATTTCTCTTGACCTTCTTGATCTCCCTCAAACCAATTCTAGCCTTCATAAATGGATATATTTGTGCTTTGATAATTTCATTCAAATTTGACAAAATTATGGGTCCCAGGTTCCTGATCCTTTCCCAGCTTCCTTGGCACCTCCTTTTCCCATCCTCTTTGGCTAGAAGGTGTTGTATATGATATCCTTTTGGGGGGTGGGATATCACCGTTCCATTGTTCTACCTCTTCCTTTGCCCTATGGTGGGAAACATGTGTTCCACTTTTGCTCCACTGTCCTACCTTTTCCTTCGGTTTCTGGGTTCTGGGTTGGGTTTAGGTTTTTCCCTAGAAATTTTCTTGGGGTTTTTTGGATCTTTCAGGGTTTCTCCTTGAATTTTCCTTTTTTCTCAAGATGTTTTTGGAAGTCTTCCTCTCAATTTTCCTTTGGGTATCTTTAGTTGTGGATTTTTGGGTCTAAGGAATTATAGCTTCATGAGCAGTTTTGCACATCATCCTTTCCATTTTGGAGGAGACTGTATGCTTTCTATTGTGACTCTGCTATTTGGGTTTGAAGTAGTGGTTTTTGTGGTATTTCAGCTTATTTTGTGGCTTTCAGTAGGGCCTCTTTTCTTCTTGTTGCTTAATCCTTTCAAAACTTCCTCTTTTATGTCCTTGAAGCTTTTTGCTGGCAGGTCTAAGGAATTTTGGCTTCATGAGCAGTTTTGCATAGCATCCTTTCGGTTTTGGAGAAGACCACATGCTTTCTACTATGAATTTGATATTTGGGTTCATGGTGTTGGATCCTATAGGTTTTTAGTTTATTTTGTGGCTTTTGGGATTGGCCTCTACTTTTCTTCCCACTGAATCCTTACAGGTTTTCCTTTTCTGCATCCTTGAAGCTATGGTGTTGAAGGTTGTTTGGGATGTTTGGCTACTTCCTTTCATTTTGGGATATATTATCTACATTCATGCCTCCTCGTGACTCCTTTCTTTTGGATTCCTATGACACTTTCTCACATTTTCATTTAGATGTTTTTTTCTACTACTGTTGCTTCCTGTGTTGGATTGTTGTTTCTTGAAGACTTCCTTTTTTCTACTTGTGGACTTCGTAGCCTAGGAAGTTCCTCTTGTTCCTGATCTGCTGATACACTATCCTTCAGGTTGTTCCATTGCATGATGATTTCATTTCCTACAACATTCCTCTTTATGCTGCTTCATTTTTTAGGCTTTCAAGGAGTGGTTTTTCAAGTTTTCATTTTCCTGCACCATCCTTGTGTGATTCCCATCCCTATTTTGGTCGGATTCACAATTTTTATATTCCACTACTCTACCCATTTTTTTAGGGTGGTTTTTTAGATTCATTATAGTATTCCCCTATGTGGGAAGTAGTGGACCTCTATCCATAGGAGACACCAATCCCCTTTGCTCTGGTTCATGGACCTCTATCCATAGGAGACACCAATCCCCTTTGCTTTGGTTCATGGACCTCTATCCATAGGAGACACCAATCCCCTTTGCTCTAGTTCACTCCAAAGCCTACTCAAAACTTCTCCAACCTATACAAAAGGCTTGCTCAAATCTTCTCACCAAAACATGCTCAAATCTTCTCCAAGCCTACACACAAGGCTTGCTCAAATCTTCTCACCAAGACCTACTCAAATCTACTCCAAGCCTACACAAAAGGCTTGCTCAAATCTTCTCACCAAGACCTACTATCAACTCTACTCAAATCTACTTTAAACCTACACACAAGGCTTGCTCAAATCTACTCATCAAAACCTGCTATCAACTCTACTCAAATCTGCTCCAAGCCTACACACAAGGCTTGTTTAAAACTACTCCAAGCCTACACACTAGTTTTTCTCAAATATGCTCATCAAAACCTACTATCAACTCTACTCAAATCTACTTCAAGCCTACACACAAGGCTTGCTTAAATCTTCTCCAAGCCTACACACCAAGCTTGCTCAAATATTCTCACCACAACCTGCTCTTAACTATGCTCAAATATACTCATAATTCTACACCAAAACCTACTCACAAATCTACTCAAACATGCTCATAACTTTCCCAAATATTGCATACAAACAATGTTCATCTATATAATGATGTCATCAAGTGCTTTATCTAATATTCAATGTGCTTTCTTCAACTAAAGTAGTTTAGACATATTCTACCCAGAATTCATTTAACCTCTTGAACATATAGAGAATGATATGCACTAACAAATGCTCAATATGTTCTTCATATTCATTAAGTCTGTCACTTTCACATGTCTCACATTTATTTCATTTTAAAGGTAGCTCTAGTCTAGCACTTGAAAACTGACCTGGTAATTGTTGATTTGCACCTTCACTCCAAAACCAATCACAATGCACAAGTTTACCTTTTTCATCTATTCCCAAAATCAATCATGAAGATGCACAAATTTGCTTCACAAATCTGATCTATTATACTTGCACATGCATTCCCAAATCCTCTCAAAATCAATGCATAGATTTGCTTTACAAGATTGGTCTATAACCCTTGCAAGTTCATTTTCAAATCCATTCAACAATAATGCACAACTTTATTCTCAAACCCTAGCACATATATTTCCAATTTCATTCAAAAATAATTCACAATTACTCCCAACTTCAATCAATCACTAATGCACATCAAATTTACTTTCAAACCCTTGCACTTTTATTTCCAATTTCTATCAAAGCAATGCACACTCAATCAATCCTTATTTCTCCAAACATATGACAACTCAACCACCTTAAGAAGGAATTAAATCACCATACCTCTAAAACTACCTTGATGATGATGTGCCTTCAAAACCTGCTTCAAAATAATTTCCCTTTCTTGTCCCACTTCAAAAACTGGTTAGCAAATCTCTTTTTCAAATCATCCACATTAAATTCCTTCTCAAAAATATGTGCACAATAAGACTTGAAAATAATGCTTTATAACTCCTTTTTAGTCTCCAAAATAAAGCTTTCAATAATGAACAAAACCCCTCAAATTTTCCCTTTTCTATCATGCAAAGAATACAATCAACAAATAAACCATAATCACACCTTATAACTCCTACTTTCACAATACACAAAAATAATTTTCAATACACCCCAAAATACCTTATAACACCCAATAACATAATGTGCAAATGACAACTTTTAATTCAACCTCATACACCTTATATCTCCTTTACTAATGCACAAAATAAATTTAACTTTATACTCCCTTACACAATATCTGAAATGCAATTTTCAATTAATCACTATATACCTTATGACTCCAAACAATATGTAAAATATAATTAATTCCAGCACACCTTATGACTCCCTAACATAATCAAACATGATGCATACCTTATAACTCCTAAAATAAATTTTAATCAAAAATTTGCCCTTACCAACACACAGCTACCGTGAATCGAACCTGCCACCTCTTGCTTGCCCATGCCCTAGCGCAAGCTAGGCTGCCACTTGAGCTAGCTGCCCACACGAAACTTAAAGCACATGAATAGCCTCTTCAACATCTTCTGCAATTTCTTTGACCAAAATTTCAACCAAAATGGAGCCACTGCGAATTGACCCCGTGACCTCCTTCTTGCCCACGTCTTAGCGTAGGGATGGCCTACCATCTGGGCTAGCCACCTAGATGGAACTATGAACGCATTGTCTTCTATTTATCTTTAATTTCAGCTCTACCTCAAATGACGTGTGCACTTCCCTTTCTTTTCTTCTACCCTCTACAAACTTTGTGCGAACGAATTTTGATTGGTGCACATCCAAAACCTTAGCTCAATGAATTATTTACCCTCATTTAAATATGCATTTTGATTACTCCTTGGAAACGTCGACGTTGTATTTGCTTTTTAATTTTTTGATTTTACATTGGCACCTTTTAACCTTACACTTGTTTATATTATAATATTTAAAAATATATTATAATAATAGCTTTTAACCTTTTGCCTCCCTTTGTGGTATTTAAATATTTTTCAAGCAAATAAAACCTTGTCCTTTTCTTGCAATATTTAATCCCAAGCCTTTTAAACTTTTGTCTTTCTTCATAATATTTAAATTTGACATTTAAATATTATAACCCTTCTCTTAGAAAAATAACTTCTTTTGCCTTGAATTTTTGTTCATTGCTTGCTATCAAAACCATGGGGAATATTTTTGCCTTGACAACCATGCACCTTTGACATCAAAATATTTTTGCCTCATGTACCCTTTGACATCAATGACAACTCAATATACTCAATATTTCCAACAATATCCCCCTTTGTCATTGATGGCAACCCTTACAAAAAAACTTTCTTTGACTACAACTGGATTCCAAATCTGCTCCCCCTCACTGAAATCTCTTCCCCTTTGACATCAATGGCAAAGGGCTCCTTTGGGGCTAAAAATAAGACACTTAGCATAGCCCCCTCACCACCTCCTTTTCTTGAGGTGATTAATTATGGAATGGGAGTGAAACTCCCAAATTTCTATGCTCCTCTTCTTGTTTAATTTTCTTTCTCCAAACTTTTGAAGTCATACCTCTTTGAACATTTTGAGCATCCTTTTTCTTGCCTGTCTTTGGAAGTTTTGAAAATTTTGTTCTACACCACTTTGCTCTATGCCCAAAATTATTGCAATTGTAACACCTGATGTTGTAGTCCTTGAAAGGTGCAAATGAATCCTTGGTGAAGCTATAATCATTCTTACCATAAACCCTGCAATGTATAGCTTTATGACCAAAATTATTGCAATTGAAACACATGATGTTGTAGTTCTTGGAAAGTGCAAGTGACTTGAAATTTCTCTTGTTGAGGCCATAATCATTCTTACCATGAACCCTGCAATGTATAGCTTTATGACCAAAATGATTACATGAGAAGCAATAACCTTGGAAGAAGTATTCATCTTGCTTTGGAGGATATGGTCGCATGATTCTTTCTTTGCTTCTTTTGTGTTGGTCCCTGTTCCTTGATGATTCTTTATTTTCTTCCTCATTGATGTTTCCACTTCTCAATTCATCAATATAGGTCTTAGATTCTTCTTCAAACATTTTCTTTGATGCTTCTATTTCTTTTGAGCTTGACTCCCCCTTTTCTTTCTCTTGACCTTCTTGATCTTCCTCAAAACCAAGTCCAACCTTCATAAATGGAGATATTTGTGCTTTGATAATATCATTCAAATATTTTGAGATTTTCCTAAACTGATATATCTTATTATTAAACTTTTCAAGTCCTTTCCTTAGAGTGACAACTTCATGTTCTAGTATTTCACATTCTAGCTCTTTTGCCTTTAACTGTTCAACCATACCTTCTTCAATTCTCCTTGCCTCTTCAACCTTAACTTTTAAGTCAGTGAGATCTTGTAGAAGTTTTACCTTTGTTTTTCCATCTTCTTGAACTTGAACCTTCAATTCTGAATTCTTCTTTCTAACCCTCTTCAATTCTTCAAGAGCAACAATAAGTTCCTCTTTTATGTCAAATGTGGCTTCCTTTTCATATTCTGAAACTTTCTCTTCTTCTTGGTCTTCAATAACAGGAGCATCTTCTTTCTCTTCTATGGCCAAAAATAGAATCTCTTCTTTTTCACTATCTGAGAGGCTTTCATCACTGTCATTGGAAGCACTACTTGCTTCTTCAACATAAAAATTTTTCCTATGCCTTTGAAAAATCTTCTTCTCATGCTTGCCTTGACCATGCCTATTTTTCTTTTCATGATAGAATTTTCTTTCTTTCTTTTTCTTGTATTCATTTTCCTCTTCACTGCTACTATTTTCCACTTGTGGACAATTAGTTGCATAGTGACCAATGTTACCACAACTAAAGCATTTCATAGTCTGCATATTTCTATGTTTTCTTAGACCCTTCTTATTTCTTCTCACAAAGTT
The DNA here is from genome assembly GCA_028583015.1 of Wollemia nobilis. NCBI lineage: Eukaryota > Viridiplantae > Streptophyta > Pinopsida > Araucariales > Araucariaceae > Wollemia > Wollemia nobilis. The sequence goes on from JAQPPZ010002819.1 coordinate 4,634,815, forward strand.
AGCCTCCTCTTCACTGCTTGATTCATCACTTGATTCTGGTACTTTATATTTTGCCTTCTTTGAAGCTTTGAATGTTGCCTCTCATTTGGATGTTTATTCTTTTTATATCCTCATCTCATAGGCTATGAGTATTCCATGTAGCTCATCCATACCTAAAGTTTTGAGATCCTTCATCTCTTCTATTGCTGAAACCTTTGCATCATACCTCATAGGGAGTGACCTCAATATTTTTTAAACAATAGTAGATTCCTCAATATTTTCTCCAAGTCCACGAATAGTGTTGACAACCTCATCAACATGAAGTAGATACCTAGCAATATTTTCCTCATATTTCATATTCAGTTCTTCAAACTTCCTCCTATGTGTTTGAAGTTTTACCATTTTGACCTTGTCATCTCCTTCATATGTATTCTATAACTTATCCCACATTTCTTTTGCTGAAGTGTAGTGCATGAATTTCACAAATTCTGATTCACATAACCCACTTAAAATAGCATTCATTACCTTGGCATTACTTTCATATGGTTTCTTACCACTTGCATCTGTGGGAGGAGTTGTAGGTGGTGTGAACCCATCCTCAACTGATTGCCATGTATCATATCCTTGTGCCATCAAAAATATCTTCATCCTTATGCTCCAAAAAGCATAGTTAGTCCCATCAAACAATGGTGCCCTATTTGATGAAAACCCTTCCTGATGTGCCATTTGTGTTCCTATAAGATCTACCTTCAAGTTGTTAGGCTTTCATGAAGGAACCCACTCTAATACCAATTGAAGAACACAAGCTTATACTGAGAGGGGGTGAACAGTATAAGATAAAACTTTTTACTTTTCTTTCCAAAGTAGTATTATCCAATATCATCAATTGTAATAATGAAACAATGCACAGATCATCACACACATAAGAGACACAGATTTAACGTGGTTCACCCAATGTGGGCTACGTCCATGGAGAAAATATTTCTTATAAATTTTCTCAACAAATCTCTTGGGAACCAATTCCCTATTACAATGTTTATGGGCACAAACCCAAAGGAGACACCAATCCCCTATGCTCAATTTCATGGACCTCTATCCATAGGAGACACCAATCCCCTCTACTCTTATTTGTGGACCTCTATCCATAGGAGACACCAATCCCCTTTACTCTAGTTTTATGGACCTCTATCCATAGGAGACACCAATCCCCTTTGCTCTGGTTTATGGACCTCTATCCATAGGAGACACCAATCCCCTTTAATATGATTTATGGACCTCTATCCATAGGAGACACCAATCCCATTTACTCTGGTTTTTGGACATCTATCCATAGGAGACACCAATCCCCTTTGCACTGATTCATGGACCTCTATCCAAAGGAGACACCAATCCCCTTTGCTTTGGTTCATGGACCTCTATCCACAGGAGACACCAATTTCCTTTGCTCTAGTTCATGGACCTCTATCCATAAGAGACACCAATCCCCTTTGCTCTAGTTCACTCCAAATCCTGCTCAAAACTACTCCAACCTACACAAAAGGCTTGCTCAAATATGCTCACCAAAACCTACTCAAATATACTCCAAGCCTACACACAAGGCTTGCTCAAATATTCTCATCAAGACCTACTCAAATCTACTCCAAGCCTACACAAAAGGCTTGCTCAAATCTGCTCACCAAGACCTACTCAAATATACTCAAGTTTACTTTAAGCCTACACACAAGGCTTGCTCAAATCTACTCATCAAAACCTACTATCAACTCTACTCAAATCTGCTTCAACACTACACACAAGGCTTGCTTAAATCTACTCCAACCACACAGCTTGCTCAAATATGCTCATCAAAACCTACTATCAACTATGCTCAAATCTACTTCAAGCCTACAAGCTTGCTTAAATCTACTCCAACTACACACTACTCAAATCTACTCACCACAACTACTCATAACTTTTCTCAAACCTACTCATAACTTTCCCAAATCTTGCATACAAACAATGCTCATATCTTTCCCAATTCTTGCATACAAACAATGTTCATCTATATAATGATGTCATCAAGTGCTTTATCTAATCTTCAATGTGCTTTCTTCAACTAAAGTAGTTTAGACATATTCTACCTAGAATTCATTTAACCTCTTGAACATATAGAGAATGATATGCACTAACAAATGCTCAATATGTTCTTCATATTCATTAAGTCTGTCACTTTCACATGTCTCACATTTATTTCATTTTAAAGGTAGCTCTAGTCTAGCACTTGAAAACTGACCTGGTAATTGTTGATTTGCACCTTCACTCCAAAACCAATCACAATGCACAAGTTTACCTTTTTCATCTATTCCCAAAATCAATCATGAAGATGCACAAATTTGCTTCACAAATCTGATCTATTATACTTGCACATGCATTCCCAAATCCTCTCAAAATCAATGCATAGATTTGCTTTACAAGATTGGTCTATAACCCTTGCAAGTTCATTTTCAAATCCATTCAACAATAATGCACAACTTTGTTCTCAAACCCTAGCACATATATTTCCAATTTCATTCAACAATAATTCACAATTACTCCCAACTTCAATCAATCACTAATGCACATCAAATTTACTTTCAAACCCTTGCACTTTTATTTCCAATTTCTATCAAAGCAATGCACACTCAATCAATCCTTATTTCTCCAAACATATGACAACTCAACCACCTTAAGAAGGAATTAAATCACCATACCTCTAAAACTACCTTGATGATGATGTGCCTTCAAAACCTACTTCAAAATAATTTCCCTTTCTTGTCCCACTTCAAAAACTGGTTAGCAAATCTCTTTTTCAAATCATCCACATTAAATTCCTTCTCAAAAATATGTGCACAATAAGACTTGAAAATAATGCTTTATAACTCCTTTTTAGTCTCCAAAATAAAGCTTTCAATAATGAACAAAACCCCTCAAATTTTCCCTTTTCTATCATGCAAAGAATACAATCAACAAATAAACCATAATCACACCTTATAACTCCTACTTTCACAATACACAAAAATAATTTTCAATACACCCCAAAATACCTTATAACACCCAATAACATAATGTGCAAATGACAACTTTTAATTCAACCTCATACACCTTATATCTCCTTTACTAATGCACAAAATAAATTTAACTTTATACTCCCTTACACAATATCTGAAATGCAATTTTCAATTAATCACTATATACCTTATGACTCCAAACAATATGCAAAATATAATTAATTCCAGCACACCTTATGACTCCCTAACATAATCAAACATGATGCATACCTTATAACTCCTAAAATAAATTTTAATCAAAATTTTGCCCTTACCAACACACAACTACCATGAATCAAACCTACCACCTCTTGCTTGCCCATGCCCTAGCGCAAGCTAGGCTACCACTTGAGCTAGCTGCCCACACAAAACTTAAAGCACACGAATAGCCTCTTCAACGTCTTCTGCAATTTCTTTGACCAAAATTTCAACCAAAATGGAGCCACTACGAATTGACCCCGTGACCTCCTTCTTGCCCACATCTTAGCGCAGGGACGACCTACCATCTGGGCTAGCCACCTAGATGGAACTACGAATGCGTTGTCTTCTATTTGTCTTTGATTTTAGCTCTACCTCAAATGATGTGTGCACTTCCCCTTTCTTTTCTTCTACCCTCTGCAAACTTTGTGCGAACGGATTTTGATTGGTGCACATTCAAAACCTTAGCTCAATGAATTATTTTCCCTCATTTAAATATGCATTTCGATTACTCCTTGGAAACGTCGGTGTTGTATTTGCTTTTTGATTTTTTGATTTTACATTGGCACCTTTTAACCTTACACTTGTTTATATTATAATATTTAAAAATATATTATAATAATAGCTTTTAACCTTTTGCCTCCCTTTGTGGTATTTAAATATTTTTCAAGCAAATAAAACCTTGTCCTTTTCTTGCAATATTTAATCCCAAGCCTTTTAAACTTTTGTCTTTCTTCATAATATTTAAATTTGACATTTAAATATTATAACCCTTCTCTTAGAAAAATAACTTCTTTTGCCTTGAATTTTTTGTTCATTGCTTGCTATCAAAACCATGGGGAATATTTTTGCCTTGACAACCATGCACCTTTGACATCAAAATATTTCTGCCTCATGTACCCTTTGACATCAATGACAACTCAATATACTCAATATTTCCAATAATTAATGTGCAAGAAATGCACAAGTTTCATGTAAGTTAGAATGCAATTTTAGGTTGAGTAAATGTGCACAAGTGTCTTGTATGTAAGAGTGCAAATATGTAATGTAAATATATACCCAAGTGTCATAGACTAGGAGTGCATGTAGGAGTCCAAAAGTCTTGTAGAGGTGTGCAAATATTATAGAGTCAAGTGTTCATAAAGTATGCAAGTGGCAAGTAGTAAGCCAAGAGTCATGAGACTTGGCATATGAAGAGAAATAATCAAGTATCCAAAGAGTCACATTACTATGGCTATATTATGGAGATAATGCTCCATAAGAAGATATATCGGATCATATTCATATATATTATTGTTTGATTGTAAGAAGCAGAGGAGTAATAAAGCTTGTATACATTTTGAGCAATTAATATTGTAAGTTGTTCTTCATGCATAGTACATGAATGATTCAAGCTATTTACATTCATATTTCAATATATAAATGAATGTTATTTGATTTATTATAAGCCTTGATATACATATTAATTTGCTCATATTATTCTACTCATATTATTATTATCTTGACCTTTATTATTATGGCTATTTTATATTGGGACATGCGTGATATTTTGAGATAACTTGTGATATTTTGTGGTAGTATAAGGTTTATAAATCCAACATAAGGGGTGATTTTGCAACTATAACCCTTATATTTTGGTATGTATTATAGCATTCTTTATAGCTACTATGGAACCCCTAGTAATATATACATGTGATTAATTGGGTGATGGGTCTATATACTTAGGATTTAAGGTATATTATGATGATACCATTTAGTCATCATGTTGTATATTATACCCACATATACTTTATTTTCTAATATACATACATACATACATATATATACATACATACATGTTTTATCAATTTTATGATGCTCTCATGATATGGTGTTTTTTCATTTGAAATGATTTCTTTCTTTCTTATAGTAGTAGTTAGATGTATACATTTTTTATCATTTAATTTTTAATAAACATAAACATATGGATTTTGATATAGACAACAAGACTTTGCATAACATCTTATTGATTAAGCAATATCATATGTTGCCTAAAACCTTAGATAAAATTTATAAGAGAAGCCTTAAAAACAAGAAAAGAATCAAATGAAGTAGCTTAGATGATACCATTGATAGGAATCCAATGATTATTTGTACCTCATTCAAAAGTACCTCCCTAAAATGTCTAACATGCACTATGTATCAAACAAACAAACATGCTACTATAGCAATCAAAATAAACTGCATGTAGTATCTAATAAGTGTGATATGTCACACAATCACATTCAAAACTACAAAAAATGTGGAAAAAGAGAATCTAATTCATTCCACAAGTGGGATATAAATATTTGTCCTCTATTCCTAAGAGGAATTGTAAGAGACTAACATATGAACAAGATGTGACAACAAGCATATTCACCCACTATTATGAGGTAAACCAAGAGTATCCATCTCATAACCTACCATAAATAGTATGAATGAAGTATCAAATAATACACATAGACCATAATGGGGAAGAATAATAAAATAATCAAACAAATGGGATAGATATGCATTACAATATAACTAGGGTAAATAGATCCTATGATAAAGAGAATCTTCATGTCTCTACTACAAAAGTTAAATCTCATATACACTATAGTATTCAATAAAGCATGATGTTAATAAGCATGTTTGCCTCTACAATGGAAGGTAATTTTGATTGATATATTCATTGATATGGTTTTAAAATTTTGAATATCCATGAAAATTTAAAATATTTCCATGGTGTTCAAACCACATGTAATATAGAATATGGTATTGATTAAACTAATGTGGTTACTTTATGGCACTTAAAACAAGGTACTAGCATGAAATAATAAAGAAGACCTTGAAGACATCATGATACCCCTTACTAGCAATATTGAAACCATGGTAAAGGAGACCAAATAAATTCATTAGTAATAAATTCCAATAAACATGGATGAAAAACAACAATAAATGAGTAAATATGTAATTAAAAAAACAAACAAAAGAAAGCAAAGTCAAAAAGTGATGAAAGCAACAATAAAGCATTTAAAAATCTAGGTCAATCATGATCATCACTTAAAAGTGATTATTGTATCTAGGAGAAAAAAAAACATCAGAAAACACATAGATACACACCAAAATCAAATAAAGTATATGATAAATGCTCACATGGACTCACAAACAAGAAATCAAATCAATAAAAGTTAAAACAAGGTATCAAAATTAACAGATAAATCTTAAAAGATATAGATTGTACAAACATGTCAAAATGGGCTATGCATATAAAATTTGACATGCATGGAATTGGTGGGTTCCTCCAACTCAAATCCATCCATTTTTTTTTAATTTCATTCTCTTATACCCATATAAATATTTTATAGCATATGGACCAAACCATTTCTATATAAACTTTCCCTTATGTGCCTTACACACCTTATCAAGCTTGAGTACAAGGTCTCCAAATTTGAAATCATAAAGTAAAAATTTATCATTATACTCCTTTGACAACATGAATATTGTAGGCTCTATTATGCTTAAGAGCATGTAGATACCTAGCATAAAGAGTAGTAAATTTGAAAATATAAGCTTCTCAATACTCCTGATGATACTCATCATGAGAATATGTTTTTCAAAGAAATACCTATTGAAGGTAATCCAATATCAAGTGGAAAAATAGATTTAGTAAAATAAACCTAAGAAAAAGAGGTTTCCCTTGTGGGCATAAAAATCCTAGAGTGGTATACCCATAATGCAAGGTATTACTTTAAGTGTCAATTTTTCTTTGATTCCTTAACTATCTCTTATTAAATATTTACCAAAAAAATATTTCTAGACCCAACTTGATCATTCTCTTGTGGATAATAAGGCATGAAAAACTAGTGTTGAATCCCTATTTATGAATTCAATTCCTACATTTATTTATTTTTAAAAGGAGTATAATTGTCTAAAATTAGAGTATAATGGATGCCAAAGCAACACACAATTTGATTAAATATAAATTTAGATATTATGAGGGTTGTTTGATTTGTGAGTGCCATAGCTTCCACCAACTTTGTAAGATATTTTTTTTCTATGATAATGAACTTGTGTCCATATAAGTACATGGGATAAATAAGTCCTACAAGGTCAAGACCCAAAGAAAAAAAATCCAAAGAACACTAAATTGGATGAACCTTGGTAAAGGTATGAATTTCATATTTATAGGATTTACACTTATCACAAGATTTAACATAGTTATTGGCTTCAACTTCCCTTGTATACCAAAAGTACCCCATTTATAGAAATTTATGTGTTATATAATGACCACTAAAGTGTCCCCCATAGTTTCCACTATGGACATCAAAAAAGGATTTTGAAACTTCATCCTCTATAAGGCATCATAGGACAACATCATCAAAATTCCAATCATACAATAGCCCATTTAGAGCTATATATGAAAATGTTGTCATACAATGTGAGTCCATTACTTAAAATTAGCCATAGTTGGATAGATTTGATTATCAAGGGAGCATAAAATATTACAATACCAAGTATCATCAATAGGGACCTAACAATCAATAACATTAACATCAATTATATGCATGTCCACTAGGCCTTAATGATAGAGATTACATGTTCATCATTGGAATTTAACATAATTTATTTTTTGTTTTAGTGATGTTCTTATGAGGCATAAATTTACTAGCCAAAGTAGCTAGAGAGTTGGCCTCATAATTGTATCCCCTTAGGGAATGCCTAATGGAAAAATATTCAAAAAATTGATTAAACTTATAGTCACTTGACAGTAAAGAATCAAACATATAGCTTTGACTGCATTCTCACCTGAGATATGATGAACCATAATTCATGAATCCAAAAAATATCTTTTGTGTTTAACATTATTATATTGGGAAATTAAAATCCATAATATTAAGACCTCATATTCCACAAAATTTTTGATAATGCAAAAATAAATTAATTATAATTCATATTTCACTTAAGGCCTCATAAGAAATATACCAGCTCTTTCCCTAAATTCATTCTTTGTGTCATCCAAATGAAGGGTCCAAGTATTAGGATGGATGTCATTTTTATTTTTTTGAGAATTATATGGTGCGTTGAACTTATTTTTAGGATTGACTTCCTAATATATCTTGGAAGCCTCATGAGACTCCAAGAGATCCTTTTCTCACTTAGTGAGGTTATAATGAATAGACTCCTAAAGTAAGCTAGAGGAAATAAGGAAAAAAATATGACAAAGTCATGAGAAGGACATGAAATTACCATTGTGTCCCTCATCATGAAATACCTCTTGTAAGTGTTGTTGGGTGAAATCAAGAGTAGTCACCAACTTATTTATAATCACCTAAGTCTTCATAGCTTAATGTGTGAAAATATATAAATAAAATTGGATGTAATATTTGTAAATTAGGTGTATCAGGGGGTCAATTTTAATGACCATATAACTTTTTATATACATGTAATTCTTGACCTTCTCACAAGCCAAATAGATGGCTATGTAGTATTTCTCCATAATAGTGTATCTAGTTTCTATTAGTAGCATTATTTAACTAGTTTAATATATAGATACTCATTAATATTATCTTGTCAAGTAACAAGAACTTCCAAGAATACATGGGTATTAGATGTATATAGAAAAATGCTTATCAATGTAGGGTGGCCAAAGAGTTTGGGGTTATAAAAATTTGATTAGACTCAAAAAAGGACTTATTACAACTTTCATCCCATTTGAATTGTACATATTTATTAAGTAAATTATTTAGAATATAATATTTGAAAGCTAAATCAAGGATAAACCTCCTAATAGCTCCAAAATTCCCTAAGAAAAATTATATATTTTAATATTTTAAGGTGAAGTAATAGCATCAATGTCCTTGATCTAGTCATGTTCGACATCTATGTCTCTATGAGACACCATGAAGCCTAAAAGCTTCCCATTAGTAACACCAAATACTCATTTCTTAGGATTAAGTATAACATTATAGTGACATAATCACTCGAATATGATATAAAGGTTATTTGGATGATCAAACCATTTTTTAGATTTGTCTAAGAGGTCATCCACAAAGGATTCTACTTTTCAATCAAGTCATGAAATATATTTATCATATCCCATTGATAGGTAGTTGTTTGTAGAAAAAATGGGATATCTCAAATACAGTAAATGGGCATAGATGTTGAGCATGCAATAATACTTAAGCAAATACAATAAATTAACAATCATGAATTAATAAAGCTAAAACTATCCTAATCTAGGCAAGAATGGAGAAATAACATTCAAGAACTTACTACACTAGGATCATCCACAAAAGCATATGCTATGCTAAATCCTAATGCAAAAATCCAAATGCTTGACACCTAGAGCATCAAGGACCATACCATCCACCAATAAGTGGAACAAAAAACTCACCTCTATTCTATCCTACTTACAATATCAGCACTATGAAAAGGAGATATCATTTATATAATAAATGTAGAGGATTTAAAGCACCTTGGAAACCAATCCTCAAGCAACAAATTTGATCTTTGGCTATAAATATCAATGGAGCATCTCGTCCTCATCCACAAAAGGTAAACAACTAGTGGTCAATGGATTTGGCTGTACCTATAAGGTTAGTAGAAAGAAAGAGAGTAAGAGGGTTGCATGTTGTGGTAGAAATAGATGTAAAAAGCTAAAAGTATTTTTTTCAATAGCAATGATTGATCAAGTATTTGTTGTTGTAATAATTGAATATATTGTAAAGTATGGTGAATAAATGAGAAGATGAAGTGGGTATTTATAGAAAATGAAAAGAATTATTTTTCCTTCTAAGTTTTATGACTATATTACACTATTTTTAGAGCTATAAAATTATTTTTTTTGTAGATAATATACTATAGCATTAATACCGGGTTTTACAGGTTGACCCAAAACCTTTTACAAAAATTAGCCCAAGGTTGTTGATGAACAAGTCCTTACTAAGGATGCTATATATGTAAAATCTACATGTCGCCAAAGCCATTACATCTAGTAAGGCACATATCCTGTTATCAAAAAGAAACTTCCCATACAACATTTTGGGTATACTCCAAGAAAATACAACTGCATCATTATTACAAAAAAAAAATAGACACAGATCCCTTCCTTGAAACAGTGAAGAAACAAAAAGCTGCAGACACACATAGCAGAGTACTGAAAAAACTCCCACAAGCTCTATATTGAAATTTACTCTTAATAATTCTTTGGTAATTGCTTTCTTCCATATATGACATGCTTTGGGACCACATCCTATCTTGGCAAATCAGCCTTGGAGAAGTGAACCTACTGGCTAGATTTATGGCGGTGGCTATCTGGTGGTCCACGTGGCTCTGGTTTGAAGTCTTATATTTTCATTTCTTTCCTACCCTATGATTATCAACCAACATCAAATTACTAGGATAACTATCAGCCATGTTATCTAACATGTGATTGTCCTAATTAGTCTTTGTGGTATTTCCAAGTAGCATCCACCAAGACTGACAGGTCAGATAGTTTTTATTGTGAGTCCATTTCAAAAAAGAGATGGAAATACTCTTAGCCTTTAAACTTATAGTGCCTTGCCTATGGGTAAATTAGACTATCATTCATGGCATTCTTGTTCAATAAGCTCCTCTACTTCACTCGGGACACCGTGTTCCCATTTTAAAAGTCCATCACCATCGACACCCAAATTGGCCAGCTTATCAGCAACTTTGTTAGCTTACCGAAAGACATATTGGGATTTTCTATCCTGTCTTCCCTGGAAAATGATCATAGCCTCTTCAATAATTGTTTTAATCCTCCAAGGAGGTGTTTTCTAATTATTGAGGATATTTATAAAATGCATAGAGTCTCCTTCTATGATCAAATTGCCTTCTAAGTCTTGAGTCATTTGAATACCTCTCCACATAGCTCTAGCTTCAGCTTCATTGTTCGTCCTTGTTCCAAAATATTTAGAAAATGCAAGCATCATATTCCCATTATGATCTTACACAATGCCACCAGTGCCTACTCTACCAGGATTTTCCTTAGCTGCTCCATCAAAATTAAGCTTAAACCAACCCATAGGAGGTGGGGACCACTTAACATTGGCTCTAGGGTTGACTACCCTAGGCACAAACTCATATAACAAGGTTAAGCTTAAATATTGAGCAATCGTGATCTCTTGTAGATGAGGTTTACGACTATCAAAAGGGATAAGGTTCACATCCTCATTGGAAAAGGATAGGATCCTAGCAATAATAGTTTTATGATCATGGATAGACTCATTAAAGACTCTATGGTTCCTTTCTAACCACACCTGCCAAAGATAGTGATTGAGACAAATTTTCCACATGTATCTAAGTATTTGGATTGAAAAGGGGTAAGGCCACTGGATGAAAAAATCAAGTACGAGTGGTTGGTTTAACCCAATAAATACTGAAGGCCTAAAAAACCCCACTTAGGATAGTCAAGGAAAAAGGGCACTCAAGGAAAATGTGATAAATGTTCTCCCAATTAGCCCTGCACAGATAATAGTGATTAGTGATACAAAAAAACTTTACACATCATATTATCAATGGTTAGAATTCTTCCTTGGATAACTAGCCATGAAAAGACTGCAATTTTTGGAATTAAAATTTTTATCCAAACTAAGTCCTTTTGGAGGACAAAATCCTCATCATCAAGCAAAAGCTTGTAAGTTGATTTAACAGTGAACTACCCATTTTTTGTAGGAGCCCAGGTCACTTGATCTTCCTTAGGTCTCATGGGGATAAACTATTGCTTGAGAATATTACAAAGATCATTTGATTTCACTTGAAATCCCTAAATTCTTATTTGTTTCCACTTCATTCTGCCTTTGTCCTCAACCATATAATCAGATACTTTTCTGCCAATGATTTCTTCCATTATATCTCTAATTCGGGCTAAGTTAGGATATTGCATCAGTGGTTCATCCTTAGCCCACCTGTCATTCCAATCATTTATCCTCTCATCATTGCATAAAACCCATATTAAAACTTTTTTGATGATTTTCTTACAATTGAGAATTGCTTTCCAAAAAGCAGAACCTCTGATTGGAACTGAGTCACTTAGAAATTCCATATTTTGAAGATACTTTCATTTGATGATAGTTGTCCATTCATTTTCTTCACCAAAAATGAGGTGCCACACCTACTTAGCTAGTAAATCTAAATTCATATGAGCAATTCTCCTCAGACCTAATACCCCATTTTTCCCGGGTCTGCACACTTTGGTCCATCCTACAAGGTGTATCCTTTTTTTCTCCTCTGATCCAGTCCATAAAAATTATTTTTGGAGTTTCTTAATTTTCTAGAAAAACTTCATAAGGGCTTTGAAAATGGAGAGGAAATAGACTGGAATGCTCTAAAGAGAGGCCTTAGTGAGGGTCAGCTTTCCTTCTTGAGATAGAAGATGACCTTTCCATCCAACAAGTTTTTTTTGAATTCTTTCAATAACTCTATCCCACATTGACTCTCTCAGAGAACCAATGAAAAGAGGGAGACCAAGATACGAAGTGGGGAGGTTTGCTATATCACACCCTAAAATTTTTGCAATCCTTCCTTGCCTCTAAATGGGGGTGTTCAAGAAATATAACTTGCTTTTACTGAAATTAACTTTCTAACCAGTAGCATCCTCGTAGAGTTGCAGGATGTATTTAATTCTTTTGGCCTCAACTACCGATGCCTTAGTCAATAGAAGGATATCATCGATGAATTTTTGGTGAGAAACAACCCTAGTGAGAGATGTTGCCTTGATTCCTGATATTAGCCTTGAAATGCAAGCATTTTTTATGGTTCTACCTAAATATTCTACCATAATGATGAATAACATGGGGTTGATAGGGTCCCCTTGCCAAATTCCTCTGTGACTTTGAAAGTAACCAGTAGTTGTTCCATTAACCAAAATTGAGAACCATGCTTTATAAATGCATTATTTGATCAAATTAACTTATTGGTGCTGAAAACCAAACTTAAGGAGGACAACAATCAAAAAGTCCCAATTAGCCTATCAAATGCTTTGTTCATATCAAGCTTGAGGGAAAAAATAAACCTTTTAATCTTATGAGCAGAGTGCAGAGCTTCATGAACTGTGATAACTCCATCCAAGATTGACTTGCCTTGGACAAAGCTTCCTTGGCATATATCTATGATGCGGGGTAGAACATCTCTCATTATATTTGCAAAGGATTTAGTTAGGATATTATAAGAAACATTGCATAGACTGATTGGCATGAAGTCAGCCATAGATTCAAGGGTTTGCTTCTTAGAAATTAGAGAAATAAAAGTAGAGTTGAGACCTTCTGGGATATGATTGCTTTCTTGGAATTCTATGATAGTATAAATTACATCCTCACTTACAATTTCCTAGAAAGCTTGATAGAAATGATAGGGAAAGCCATCGGGTCCCTGGGCTTTGTCTGGCTCCATGCTAAACAAGGCTTCCTTAATTTCCTCATCAGAAAAGGGAGCTAGAAGCTTAAGGTTTATATCCTCATTTATTATGATAGGAGTGGATTGCAAGAGAATATATTTGGCCTCCTCATTGCACTGTGATTCCTTACCAATGATAGAATTGAAATAAGTTACTTCCTCCTTTCTGATTTTTGTTAAGTCCCCAGTAATAGAACCATCTAATTTAAAAAAAAAATTATCTTGTTATTGCTTCTGTTTCTAATTATGGTGACATGAAAAAACTTGGAATTTGAATCTTCATATTTCAACCAAATAGCCCTTGATTTTTACCTCCAATAGATTTCCTCATAGGCCAAAATGTTATGAAACTCTGTTAGTTTTATTCGTTCCTCTTGCCTAGTAGTTTCATTAGCATCACCATGTTGAATCCTATGATCTATTATATTCAAAATTTAAACAACCTATTTTTTATTTTCAAAGAGGTTCCCAAAGACCTCTTTGTTCCAAGTTCAAAGCTTTTCATTAACAAACTTTAATTTTCTAGCAATTTTAAAAGTTGCACTACCCGTGACAGGCTGTTGCCACCACTAAATTAAGTTCTCTGAAAATGGAATGTTTGATCCACATAGATTGAAATCTAAAATGTTTCTTGAAGGACAGAGAGTTAGGGATCTCCAAAAAATGGGATTATGATCAAATTTAATTTTAGGAAGGGCTTTTAGGGTAGAATCATCAAACAGAGTTGTAGCCTCCTTTGATAGAAAAACCTGTCAAGCCCTTTTTGAATGAGATGAAACCCTATCCACCGATTTCTCTAGGTATAATTTGCTCCTCTAAGTTTTACATGCATCAACATGTTGGACTTCACAAAGTCATTGAACTCATCCATGCTCCTGATAGGTGGTCCATTTCCACCCATTTTGTTTGAAGGGTAAAGTGGAGTGTTAAAATCCCTATAAAAAATCCATGCGACATTATGGAAGATTTCACTCAAATTGCCTAAGTACTCCCACAGTAGATATCTCCCTTGAATTGAATTCAGAGCATAAATATTTGAAAGGATCCATGACTTGTTGTTGTTTATTTCCTTAAATAAAAAACCAATAACCCTGTCATATTTTTGAATAATGGTGCCTTCTAATATTCGGGGATCTCACAAAGTCATAAGGTCTCCATACACTCCTCTGGATGATTTGCAAACCATCTCCCCTTGATTATAGATTTTTTTGCTACTTTTTTGACTAAATCTCATCAGTTTTTGTTTCTTGCAACATGATAATAGTTGGATTCACTTGATTTCTTATTGCACTAACTTCCCTGTGTTTGGGAAGACCATTGAGGCCTCTCACATTCCATGAGAGGAACTTAATTTAGATTGTTTTTGATTTCTTCCTCTCCCCCTCCCTTGAGGGATTTTTCCTAATTTGTTGTCTTCAAAACCCAGAATAACCTATTGAAACAAGGTTCTTTGTTTTCCATTGGCAATGTCATTATCAGTTTTAATTTTTTGATGCTCAACATTTGATATTCTTCCTCTTCTTTTTTCACTGCTAAAATCTATAGGAGACTTCACAATGCTCCTGGTTTGTTTAGGAATAAACTAGGGGGAGGCAATTTGTTGTAGAACCAGACTGCCATATTCCTCAGTCTTAAGAGTTTCACATATCTCCACCCCTACATCCAAATATTCTCCTTTTTTCCTATATTCCCCTAGTTTACAGGATGACGCCTTAGTAGGATTCACCTGGCTCCTACTGATGATGTTAGGGAGATGAGACTTTTTATTTTCCAATGCCTCAACTTTCTTCCTAAGTTCATAATTCGAATTTGGATTTAGGATGCCCATCGAGATTGAAGTATTTTCATCATTGGGGTTTAAGGATACCAACTTGGATGGGGATTCTAGAGATCGGGCATTAGGGTTTGGTTTTGTGATTCCCACGGGGCTTATAGTAATTTCAACATTAGTGTTTGAGGATCATGACTTGGATGGGGATTCCAGAGAGTCAGAAAGGTTAGCCAGAAGGTTATGGGCTTCCATGTATTCTGATAATCCTCCTACTCCCATATTGGATAGAATTGAAAATTTATTTGAAACTAGAGGATTGGAACTTACCTAAGTATTTTGGTTGCCAACAACCTATTATTTTCCTTTGTCTTGTTGGGACCCTGCACCCTCTTTTTTATTTTTTTGGTAGACATATTTTGCCTCATTGAAATCGCCTCTGCTAGGGACACTCCTCAAATTTCCTCTTTATAGCATTCCTTACTTCTGATTTTCTCTATTCATTGCCAGGTTAGGGCACTGATTGCATATTGTCCTTGATTTTTGCATTCTGCACAGAATGCTAGTCTATTCTCATATTCTACAAGTTTTTTTTATAGTATTCTCCATACTCTAGCTCCACAAACCTTGGAAATTCATTATCCAAATTAGTATTTATGCAGATTCATGCATGAGTCATCCTTGTCCTGGCCAAGGTCGCATGGTCAATGGAGATCAAGTCCCGTATAGTTCTGGCTATGACCTGTAGCCAATATTCATTGAATAATTGGGCAGGTAGACTCAAGAGACGAACCCAAATAGGGGAAATGTTAATATTTTACTTTTTAGGGTTGAAATATTCACCCCATCGTCTGAGAAAAAGGCTCCTTTTGCCCAAAAACCAAGGACCTCCTATTAAAATGTGGTTAACATCCTCCATATTGTTAAAATGGATAATGAAGAACCCTCGAGTTAGAGCTACCAACTCCAAGCTGCCTACCGATCACCATTTACCCATCGCCCAAGCCCTGATAGTCTCCATGTTTGGCCTACCTCCAAAAAACTTGCCTACCAAGGAGAATTCTTCTATTGAAATAAAAGGGCTCATGGAACTTGTCGGGGCCAAAATTTTATTATTTACTAGAACTAGGGGCGGAAGAGAGAGAACCTCCTTTATTTTTCCTCTAAGAGTCTCAGCAAAAGATAGCCACTTCTTGGTCCCCGCATTGTCCTTCGTATCTTTTTTTTGGGGTATTTCTGAGGAGGTTCAGACTCCCGTGTGATGCCCGCCTCCAAATCTACCGTAGCCTAACCACCTTCCTCTGGATCCTCACTTGATCCATGCTCGAGGTTCCCACCCGCCCCTTCTATACCTGCTCTACCTCTATCACCTTGGATGAGATTCATGCCTAGAAAATTCAAACCCTCACTCCTACCGCACTCGCAAAACCTCAGCTCACTCATTCCTGATGATGTAGAGCTATAAAATTATAACTATCAATCCAAATAACACATTGTATTGACCTTAGGTATAAAAAAAACTATGATCATGACCATAAATTTAAAACTCTAAAAATTAGTCAACAACCATAATCATTTCTTAAAGTGGAAATCATAACATCATTTACCTTAAGGACACATGCTTTAAGGGACACATAAACATGTCCCTTAATCATGAATCTATCATTATTTTAAAGTTTTGGAAAATTAAATAAGTGGAAATTCTAAGAAAAAGTGGTAGAAATATGACATCTAGGTGAAGAAAGGGAACCAAAACCATCAACCAACATGGCTCACCATCTTCCTACCCAAGGAATAATAATGTTAGTCCAACCTTGTTTCATATGTACTACAAAGGGACTCTCCACCACTTGTAAAGCCATCCATTGGTTTTTTTATAGATATAGTAGTTATAGCATTTTTCAATCCAAATAGCATGACAAACAAGAAAAATATTCATGGGGGTATAGTAAAATTTATTTTGGTCTAATATTTAAGGGTGACCTAAATTTTAATTATATTCTCAATAAAAAGTAATAATGGACGATATTTCATACCTCATGGTAGAATAAAATTAACAATAACATTAGTAGAGGGAAAAGGAAAGCTTCCCTTATTACAAATAATTTTGATGTTTCTAAAATCACAACAAATTCAAATAATTTTTTTTTTTCTAATTTCTCATAGGAATAATGTTAGGCACCCATCCTAAATAGTTAACAAGTTTGATTAAATTGCCATCTAATAGCTTCTGGATTTTAATTTTGTATATGTATTGAATGAGAGGAGAGAACCTCCTTTGCTTTTGTTGAATGAGAGCAATGTAATCATATATAATAATATCTTATAAAACCAAATCCTCATCCATTCTAGGCATGCCAAAATACTCACATGCAAAAACATCCTTATACTATTTATGTAAATCATCATTGATGGCATTTTATTTCTTAAATAGGCTAGCTCTAATTTTAACTATGCATGGTTGCTCAAAGAATCCTATGTCAATGTCTATAGTTGGTTTGGAATTCATGATATTTCTCTCTTCAAAATGATATGAGTAAGGGGAAGATTCTCTAATTCAAAACTAATATCAACCTGGAAAACATAATTAGACCACTTGTACCTCCCCCAATTAGGATTGGGATCTTACAAATCTCTCCCTTGTGGTATTGTTGGGGGACTCTTTCCTATTTTAAATATAATAATTTCATAATGGCTTCATCATTTTAAAATAAGGAGAAAGATGTAACTGTCTTGGATTTTAATGGTAGGTTCATCTCATACCCCTTACCTTTAAACTGAGAAAGGACTTTGATGTGACTAGAAATTTAGAAAGCTATGGATCATCAATAATGGTGAATCATTAGCCCTTTCCAAGAAATCAATGGAAATCATATTTTTAAAATAAAAAATTGTAATCAAGAGTACTATGTGTATTAATACAAAGATTTTCTTTATATGATGGAATATACTACACTTTATAAGACCATGGAATCATGGAAATAATATTGGCAACCCTCTATTTTAGCATCTCCATCTCATCTAGTAATTATGTTAATATTTTGTATTGATAAGGATATGTCCTAAGTAATTCCAATTATGGGAATTTACAAGGTGTTTTATGAAACTCTTACATGATATCCCACACTTTTGGTATGACCTCTTTAAAAAACGATTCCTTAGGCTAGATTATCTTAACAATTTTTTTATCATGGGTGTTGGGATTTCCACTTTAAGTGGTGATCATGGTCATTCAATGTTTTCATGATTAATTAGATCCATAGATTTGGTTGAACCCTTACCAAAACTATTTTATGTATTTTTTTACTTTTTGATGTTTATAGTGGGATCCTATATGATCAAAGGAGGGTTTGGAATTTTATCAATTATAGATAGAATTATTGTTGCATGGATAGATTATTTATCCTTGTCATTATTTACTTTTTTCTCTTTAGAAGTTTACTTCTTTTCATATTGAGGTGCACTTTTAGTGGTAGTATCAATATTTTTTTCAAATATACAATGGTT
This sequence comes from Wollemia nobilis, assembly GCA_028583015.1. Taxonomy (NCBI): domain Eukaryota; kingdom Viridiplantae; phylum Streptophyta; class Pinopsida; order Araucariales; family Araucariaceae; genus Wollemia; species Wollemia nobilis. Next base: position 4,653,748 of record JAQPPZ010002819.1, read on the forward strand.
TGTCTTTGTAGATCCAAAATAATAATTTGATAAGCCACATTTGGATAATTACAATGTATTTTCCATTTGGACAAGGTCAAGAAAATACTTGGTTAGCTTAAGAAACATTTTTAGATATGTTGATTCTAGGATTTTTTATTTTTTGGATAGCTACTATTCTAATATTGGTTATTTTGGCCCCCTCGTTAGCTATACCCATGGTTACTCTGATTAGGATACTATTCTTAATTTTGATTGTTTTGATGGCCCCTTGATTAAACCCTTGAACTTAATTTTGAATCACACTCTATTTTTTTATTAGGAGCCTATTGTTCATGGTTAGGGTATGGGGTATTATAAATACCTAACCTATGATTGCAAGGATGATATTACTTTTTTAGAGACCATTAGTTTTTTCATTAATAAATTGATCCTATTATTTTTAGCTTTATCAAGGTTAAAATTAGGACCAAATGTTAAATCTAAATAGGTAGTATAATCATGCCCATAAGTCTCACACCAAAAGTGAAATTAGTTGGGATCATACCACTCAAGTGCTTTAGACCTTTTTTTTTATATAGTTTATAATCTTAGATGCAATATTTTTTAGAAAATCCTCATAGGTCTATTATGCCACTATATTCTCAAGTCTTCAACCTTCTTCAAGTTTCAATAACATATGCATGAGGGATTCAACTATATCTATCTCATGAGAGGTATATTGGATGGATAAATTATAAATTCCATACCCTATAGCATTCTTGTTAGGTTTTTAAAGGATTTAAGTATTTTTGGCCTTCCTTATTTTTCTAATGTTTAAGTATTTTAAAAAATTGTAGGACCTTATCTAGGAAGGTCAAACCATGTAGGTTATTTTCTTAAATTGTAGCCTAAAAAGGTGGTTACAATAATTGTTATGGACACGTCTTTAGTTAAGGTTATATTAGGATGACATTTAAGTCTTTACCACCTCTTATGAAATTCAATTATAGATTAATTAAGGATTTAATTGGAATTTAAAAATCTAGCCATTGCTTCCATCATAGCCATGTCATCATCAAATTTTTATTTTAATCTCTTGAAAAAAGTATATGGGGAGTCAATATAGTGTTTAAGCAAAGATGTAAACCAATTAATAACATTTTCTACCAAATCCCTAGTCATTAACTTCAATAAATACTTTTCATTATTAGTACCTATAATATGTAGTAAACTTATCAGTAAATGTTTAGGCTATATTTATTCCATAATAAAATAATTTAGGGACATACCCAAACAAATATATGACTTTCACATCATGGGCTAGATATTGGATTTAGAATTTTCTCAATGTAGGATAAGTAGATATAGGAAGATCCATCCTAGGTTTAGTTTGGAAAGGTGGAGGAAGATCATGAGGGTTTAGGATTAAGGGAGCAATCACAACACATACTATAGGATCCCTAATGGAAATTAATAGTTGAGTGATATTATTCATCATATGCTACATTTGTTTGGATGTTTCTCTCCTAGTAACCTCTGTTTGATTCTTCGCATCTCCTATAGCTACTTAGATGATAAACAAGATATTCCCTAAGGGTATTCATATATTCATCTAATTTTTTTCATGAATATGAAAGGGTATGGGACCTTAGTGAGACTTGACCTAATTTCACTATGCATTCATGCTTGATTTATCATGATTGACACATTAAGTGATAGTCATAGTAAAGTGTGATGTTCATCACTATTTTTAAATGTAGAAGTTCCTATGACATAATAGAATCCTACAATAGACCAATAGAGATCATCATAGTCCTTGGTTGGGTCCCTATTGTCATTAGAATTTGGTTCTCCTTCCTTGTTATTTCAAATTTTAATTTAGATATCATTATCATGATCAAAATATTTGTTGAGAGTGATAGCATAATCAAAATTATTATTTAGAGGAATGGAATGATCCAAATCCCTTCTATTTCTAGATTTTTATTCTTCTTAGAACTCCTAGCTATTCTAGAGACCTTGAAAGAAGTAGATAGAGCCATAAAGAAAATAAAAATACTCACTCAAGCACAACTAAGGTTATGATATGTTGGAAATAATATATATTCCATCATTTGGGTTATGTAAATGTATCCTCCAAGATACATAAATAGATTACTTCTTATGCAAATTATCTAGTTACTTGAGGAAAAAGCAATATATGTACAAGTGTCAATATGCATGTGTGCAAGATACAACTAGATGGAGTATTGAAAAAGGAACCCTTATTTCTATATGAAGGAGGTCATGGTTCACCTAATTGTTCACTTCTATTTTATTCAATAATATGTTCTATTGCTTTGATATCTATATGGTATCATAATGTTGCTAAAACTATCAATGGTATTAGAGATACGATCATTTCTATATAGGAATATGGAAAGTCACTACTATAGGTTTTGCAAAACATATGTGCCTTTGTAACTGTCACTTGCAAAACTCCATTGCTTTGAAGACCTAGAGAAGAAGTAGATATACCAAGTCTTTGGGAGAGTATAACTATGCAAGTAGTGTGAAAGAAGATACAGAGAAAGATATGCAACTTATGGTGCAAAAGATTCATTAAACTGAACTATTTATTGGATTTATTAGAGCACCTGAATTTGGATTAAAGTTGCAAAAGGGAAATTAGATTTTAGCCTTTTAAAGTGTAAAGGAAAAGAAATTTGTCTTTAAGAATTAAATTGCAAATTTATTAGGAGTTTATTAGATTCCAGATTAGTTTCTATCAACTACCTATTATTTATTATTTAAAAATAAGACTAAGTCCTACCACATTTATTGTAGTGAAATTGCACAATAACTCCTAAAGATTCTTTTTAGGTTATTATTGATTAGTTGCAGTAGATTATTAAGTGCATTTATTTGAGAGTTGATTGGAGTGATAATATGTAATATTAGTGCATTACAAAGTTTTTACTATTATACTACTCTCAAAATTAAAATTAGTTTTAAGTTTCCTAAAAGGCACAAAATCTATTTTGTATCAAGTATCTAAAGACACTATTGAAGCACAAAATATGCAACTTGGTGTGACCAATAGAAGCCACCAAAAAGGGTTAGAATCCTCCAGATTTGGAGAAGAACATAACTAACCTAAAAAAAATTGAGATAGAAGCTTATGAAAGTAAGTAGCATTAAAAGTGAATGCAAAAAGAAAAGAATGCAAAAAACTTGCATCAATTAAAAGAATTCCTATCTACTGTTATTGATACTTAGACTTTCTATAAAAAAAAATTGAGTATAAAGGGAAAGGTGTGTCTATTTTCATTATATTGCAAGAAATTTTCCATAAAACCAGAATAAAAAATCTGGAAATAGAGTGCAAAAGAAGGTTTATTAAAAGCCTTATTATGAAATATAAGGCATCATATTGAACTCCTCTAATATCTTTTTTGATAGCATAAAGTGAATATTTGAAAGTGTCATATTAGGATACATTTTCCTATAGGGAAAATAATAGCCATTAAATATTGGACGTCAGCATTCCTCCTCCCAAGCTAGAAGGAGCCATTCAAGAGCTCATCTTTGGACGTATGCACCTGTAGAAGCAAAAGTTTATTTCATATCATCCATGAACCATAGCTATGTAGTCAAGCGAGTGCATATCAATATAAAAAAGATGTTAAATTAGAAGTAGTGAAATAAATGCATTTGGAGGTATAAAATAAAGAAAAATGGTGTTACATTCATGGAATCAATCTTGGAAAATATCACATACCAAAGGAAGCATCGAACTATTGTCTAAGCTTCGTAGTGCATCACCCATTCACCTACGAAAAAGATAGTTTGCTTGCTACCCAAGCAACGTTGGAAAAACAAAAGGAGATATGGAGTTTTAATCTCCATTCTTGAGAGTGTTACAAGAAAGCATGCTTGCTTCTTAAGCAACGTTGGAAAGATAGTGTTATGGAGTTATAATCTCCATCTTCGAAGGCACTACAAGAATGGTCTCCATGCAAAATTAACACTTGGTAGTTTTTTATCATTACTCAATGTTCTAGAGGCTTCTACAAAGTAGTTACAAGTTAAGACGTGCCACTTGGTTATCATCATCAACTTCACACAAGGGGCCCATACATTTTTAATTATTGGTGGTAAAATATTCAGGAGTGTTACATAAATAAGGGAGTGCTCACTTTGAATGAACATAGCACAGTCAAGGGAGTGAAGCAGAAACATTCTACAATGTGGAAGACAAAGGAGAAGGAGCATTAAAGGCTTCCTATTTTTGGAAAGTCAAATTTTTAGTGCCTACATATCGTAATCACATAAAATCTCAATTAATTCGAGCGCTCAAGGTACACTTAAAGATGCTATTATATTTAGTCGTGGAAAATGCCAAACATCAAGGAGATATTACCTATAAGGTAAGGTCCAAATCCCATTATTCATTGCTTTCATAAGTGGGAGTTATAAGGATTATAAAATAAGGTTGAAAATTAGGGTTTTGAAATCTTAAGGGGTGACTTATCTTATTATTTTAATAATTTTAATCCTACTTAGGATGAATAAGGAATTTAAATTGGATTAAACTATATTGTAAATATTATTATCATTTCCCTAAATATCCAAACTTAGGAGTCATAAAGATTACTCCATAAAAGTTATTTTATTTGGAAATTAGAAATAAAAGAGGTTATTAGGGGATTTTTATTTAGGTTGGATAAATTTATTTATTTCTACTTGTCTCAAATCTCTAAAAAGAAGGGGACAAAAATAATTTCAACATCAAATTTTTTTCAAAATAGTGCTTAGTTCAATTAGGAGTCACAAGGTGTTAAAAGTTGTTTTTGGTTCTTTCAAAACTTGTTCAAAATCAACTAGAATTATAGCACTATATCATAGAGTATTGGTATATAGATTCTAGTGCAAGCAAGCATAAGACAGGAAACATACTTTGTTTTAACTCTTTAAGAAAAATAAATTAAAAGCCAATTGCAATAACAGACAATAAAACATATCAAGTGAAAGGAATAGGGGATATTTCAGTGAATCTTAAAGATGAAAAAGGAATAATAAAAAATGCATTGTACGTTACAGGATTAATCACCAATCTCATTTTTTTCTGTCAACTTATGGATCAAGACTTGACTGTTGAGTTTAAAGTTCTCACCAGGAGAAAGCAATGCCACATCTCAAGATAGGGAACAATGATAGCATCAAAATCATATGAAAATGGTCTATTTATCTTGGATAAAACATTTCACTCAACCCTTTAAGTTAATTTTTTAGAATTTTGGCACAAAATTTTAGGACATACTAGTGAGACATCAATGAAGGAACTATTAAAATATCAAATGGTGGAAGGATTACCCAATCTATCTTCATAAACCATTGTATGTGCAGAATGTCTAGAATGAAAAAATCAACACAAAGCTCAACAACATTTAGAGATAATATATATAGAATTATGTGGGCCCATGAAGGTTAACAGTGTTGGAGGACAATAATATTTTTAGTCGTTTTTTGATGATCACACTAGGAAAATGTGGGTATACTTCATGAAATACAAGTCAGATGCATTTGACTATTTCAAAAAATTCAAACTCAAAGTAGAAAAAGAGTCAAGAAAGATTATAAAAGTACTTCGCTTAGACAGAGGAGGTGAATTTATTTCTAAATATTTTGACTCATTCTTGAAGAAAACAGAATTAAAAGGTAACTCACTACAACATATTCAACAACATATTCACCCCAAAATAATGGAATTGTAGAAAGAAGAAATAGATCAATAATGGAAATGGTTAGATGCATGCTGAAAGAAGCACAACTTGATCACCATTTCTGGTTAGAAGTAGTACAAATAATAGTCTACATACAAAATAGGCTACCTACAAGAGTACTCAAACTTATTACACCAAAAGAAGCATGGTCAGGACAAAATCCTAACATAGAAAAATTGAAAAATCTTTGGATGTAAAGCATATATGCATATTCCAAAGCAGAGAAGGACTAAACTAGATGACAAAACCATGGCAATAATCTTTGTGTTGGCAGTTTTGCACCTCGCCACATTGGGAATTTTGTTCAAAGTATTTTTTTGGGGTATTTCTAATTGTAATCGACAATATTTATTTTTAATCAATTTCACATTTTATCGTTTAGTTTAAATATGTATTCTAACATCGGCATTATATTTGTTTATTAAACAAATGTAATACTATAAAATAAATGTGTCTTTGGGCTTGTAAAATGAAAAGAAGAAAGATCGAGGTGAAAGACTTAAGGAACTAAAATTTTTGAAAGCACCAAAAAAAGATAGGACATGGAAGTGCATTCGTCCCAAGGATGGGGTGAATGCCCAATTCACCCCACCTTGGGGTAAATGAAATTACAAAGGGTGACAAGAGTGAAGCTTGGAAACTTAAAAGGGGCATGGTAAATCAAATTTGTGTTTGCCCCATATCTAGGGTGAACATACCATTTGCCCCTCCCATAGGCAAACACACCCCAAAATTAACACATGATCACATTCACCCCTCTCGTGGGTTAATGTACCCCAAAAACAAAATGATATCATCTTCACCCCGGTTGAGGGGTGAACATCCTATTTGCCTCTCTCATGGGCAAACACATTATCTAAGGAGGACCGCACGAGAGCATCTAGTGATAGAAGGTTGGGCGAAAGTATTTTTTGTCGGAGGGTGAACTCAATTTTTGAACAGAAAGGGTGAAGCAATTATGGAAATAGAGCCATCCAATTTTGAAATTTCATCGCAGTCCATGAGGAATATAGTCGAGATTTCAAAGGCACCCAGAGTAGGTTTTTACAAGCATTAAATGATGGTGGCAATAAGTAACTCAAATCATAGATTTTGAGTGAAGGAGGAAGCCTTATAAGAAGAACACGATGATTTTCATGATTTCCAAAGTGAGGAGTGCATTTTCAAAGCGTTTAATGTCCCTTAATTTTTATGCACCAATGCCCAAAATGTTGATTTCCTGGGAATTTTCCCCTGAAATATGGATCACTACTTCAAAAGGATGGGTTTTTAATGATTCCAAGGAGGGATTTCCTCACTCTTGTTCCTGATATGTAATCATTTTTTTCTCATGTACATTTAATGAAAGAGGCAAAATACTTTATAAATACTAATCAAATTTCTATTGTAAAGTGTTGTCAATTTTGGGTTTGAGATCCTAGCTTCTTGTCTATGAGTTGTCATTGATGTCAAAAGGAAATGGCATTAATGTTAAGAGGATGTGTTGGCTTCAAAGGTGGAAGATTCCAAGAGAATATTTTTAAGAGAATCCGGAGAGATTCCATTGGCAAGGGTTTTTCATTAAAACCAAACCGGTTTTTATTAAAACCAAGTTGGATAGGGTTTTTATTAAAACCAAGTTAAATGGTTTTTATTAAAACCAATGGAGGTTCTCTTTATTATTTATTTAATTATTATTTAAAACCCTTCAAGGTTTTAATTAATTAATTATTTAATTAATTAAGGGAGAAATTATTTTTAATTTATTAAAAATACTTAAAGGTTTTTAAACCTTTTTTTATTCTTAATTTATTAAAATTATTTAAGGGTTTTTAAACCCTTTTTGAAAAGACTTTTGATTAATTTCGAAATGGTCTTTATTTTTGCCGACGTCAAGGTGTCTTCGAAGAGACTATTTATTCTCCAACTCCTAAGGTTGGAAGGCTAATTAATTCGAAATTCCTCGAATGCAATTTGCGGTGTTTGTGCTCTGTATTCGCTGCGATCGAAGGAAGACTTAGAAGCACGTGCGGTTGAAAAGTCTTCGGGAGTTTTTTTCGAGGGTGAAGTGGAGGGAAGTTCACTTGTGAACTTCGTAGCCCGCGTGGGCTAGTGGCAGCGAAGGCTGCTGTTGGGCGTTGCATTGGCGGAGGTCACCGTTTCGAGTCTCGCGGGGGTGCTTTGCTAGAGTAACACACGTTTTTATTAAAACGTCTTTATGCCACGAAATTTGGAGTTTCTTGGACAGCGATTTATAAGGTGTGATTAAATTTTATGAGTTTTGGCTTTTGTGATTAGCATTGAATAAAAGCTTAGGAGAAATAAGGGCATATTTCTTTGGATGTATTTTTAAGATTATTCTTTGCTATGCTAAAATTAAAAATGGAGGTATAAGGTGTGAGTCTCTGATTGTTGATTTATTGGCATGTTATGGTGGTTGTGTTTAAAGAAGTGGAGCTAAAAGGTGTAATAAAGGAAGTTTATATTATTGCTCATTTCTTTTTATTCTAACCCTAACTTGGTTGGAAGTTTGAGAGTTGTGTGTGGTGACAACTTGAAGGTTCAATTATCTTCTACTCCAATAAGGTATGGGCACATTCTTCTTATGAGTATGATTGGTGTATGTTTTCTGAAATAAGGTTGGAGTGAAAAGGTATTCTACTAGGTATCCTTTGGCTAGGTGTAAATCCTATTTTCTGGTTTGTTGAAGACTACTTATGCATTGTTATCCTTAAGGAGAGTTTTTGGTGAATGCATAATTTTTGGTTTGAGATAGTGGAAGCTTTGTGCACTAGGGTTTATATTTGTGAGTCTAGCTACTTGCATTGAGTTGGTGGAACCCTTGGTTGGCTGTTTTGAGTTTGATGGTTGAGTTGCTTCCATAGAGGTTGTTTGATCAAGTTATTGCTTTACTTGATTCATGATATTGGGCTTACTCCATTGAGTTGATTTGAGCAAGTTATTCTTTGCATTTGGTGATATTGTGTTGGTGGCTATTTTGTTCAAATATCTTTGGAGGGAAAAGGATTTCTACTTGTTTCCTTTTCTTGTGATGATTGGTTGAATGCTTCAAGGTTGATGTTGAGTTGAATGGTGTTGGTTGACTAAACCTTGTTTGATGAGCATTGTTGTTGAAACCCTAATTGATGGTGAAAAGAACATGAGTATCATTGTTATGTGATTCTTTGCATAGTTGGCAATTGTTGGGGTTTCATGTTCTTGAAAGAAAACATTCTATCCTATCCATTTCAGATATTGAGTTGAGTTTTCAGATTTGAGATTGAGATTGAGCTGAGTTGATTTGAGTTGAGTTTTGAGATTGGGATTTGAGTATAGAACATATTGAGTCTCTAACAATTCTCTTTATGCTTCTATGAGTTTGAAAAATCACATTGGGTCTCTAACAATTCACTTTGTGATTTCCTACTAAGAAAGTTTTTCTTGGTGAGCTTGCTGAGTTTTTGGACAGGTTCCAGTGGGGACTTGTGAGCAGTTCTTGGATAGGTTCCAGTGGGGACTTGTGAGCAGTTTTTGGACAGGTTCCAGTGGGGACTTGTGAGCAGTTTTTGGACAGGTTCCAATGGGGACTTGTGAGCAGTTTTGGATAGGTTCCAATGGGGACTTGTGAGCAATTTTGGATAGGTTTCAGTGGGGACTTGTGAGAAATTTTGGACAAGTTTCGATGGGGACTTGTGAGCAGATTTGGATAGGTCCTAGCAGAGGACTTGTGAGCTGAGTTTGATAGTTCTATCAGAGAACTTGAGGACAGAGGTGCATTGGTTCTATGAGAAGAACCTCGAGGACAGATTTGGCAAGTCTTTGAGAAGGCTTGTATGTAGAGGATTGATTTGTTCAAGAGTTGGACAGATCCGACGGATAGAGGAAGACTTGTACTAGACCGACCGACTATGTTTGGTACAGAGTTGTTTGAGCTACTATGGACATGATCATAGAAGGTAGAGGTCTCTTAGGCTAAGCATTGAGGATAGGAGGTCTTCGATGGAAAGGAGTTCCACGTGCTGGCAAGAGGTAGAGGCAGTTGATCTTCTGAGGGATCATTTCCAGAGCAGAGGGGAAGGTATCTCCTTTGAGAAGAGGCTCATAAATTTTGATTGGGGGAAGGTATCTCCTTTGAGCAGAGGCTCATAAATTCTGATTGGGGGAAGGTATCTCCTTTGGGCCGAGGCTCATAAACATTGTAATTGGGAAGGATTCCCAAAGAACTTTGAGATAACTTTTAGAGAAAAGTTTTGTGGACGTAGCTCAACCATTCTGGGTGAACCACGTTAAAATTGGTGTCACTTTGTGGATGATATTGTGCATTGCTTTGATATTGCTTTGGGTATATTGCTTTACTATTTTGAAGTATAAAGGAAAAAGTAAAAAGAGGTCTTATACTGTTCACCCCCCCTCTCAATATAAGCTTGTGTTCTTCAATTGGTATCAGAGCAGGTGCCTTCAAAAAGTTTAACAACTTGAAGGAAAAGCTAGTAAAGAACACAATGGATCATTCAAGTGGCAATGCAGCACCTATTCTTGATGGGTCAGATTTTGGTCTTTGGAGTGCAAGGATGAAGGTTCATCTAATGGCACTTGGGAATGAGGTTTGGGAAGTGATTGAAGATGAGTACACTATTCCTGAACATGGTCCTAATACTAAAGAAGAAAGGCTCCTACATCACAACAATTCAAAAGCAATGAATGCAATCCTGAAAGGCTTACAGAAAGCAGATCTCACCAAAGTGATTCACTGCAAGACAGCTAGTGAAATGTGGAAACAATTGAAGGTGGTTCATACAGGTGATACAAATGTCAGAAAGGCCAAGTTGAGACACTTCAAAGGTATGTTTGAACAACTCAAGATGAATGATGATGAAAATATTAGTGACTACATGCTTCGTATGGATGAGGTTGTTAACTCCATGAAAGACTTAGGTCTTGAGCTTGCTGAAAATGATGTTTGTGATAAGATTTTAAGATCTCTTCCTAATAGATTTAGTGAAAATATTTCTGCTATTGAGGAAGCTAAAGATTTGGATAAGTTGAAAAAGGATGAGCTCCATAGTATACTTGCAGCATTTGAGTTGAGAACTCAAGTGAAGGTTGATGTCAAGAAAGAGGCAGCTTTCAAGGCTACCAAGAATTCCAAGGGTAAACAGACTTCAAGATAGTGATGAGTCTTCTAGTGATGAAGAGGCATATTACAGCAAGAAAGGCAAGTTCTCTAGAAAGCACAAAAGTATGAAAAATATAAGATGTTTCAATTGTGGAAAGTTTGGTCATTATGCTACTGATAGTACTGTTCCCAAGAATGAAAGTGATGAAGATAAACAGGATTCTAAGAGCAAGGATTCTGAAAAGCACAAGCATCACAGGAAAAACAAAGATGAGCACAACAATCAAGGAAAGAGGTATTCTCACAAGCACAAGAAGAGTTTCTACCTAGACAAAGCAAGTAAGTGTTCTAGTAGTGATAGTGAAAGTTCTTCAAGTGATAATGAAAATGAGATGTTGTTCATATCAAAAAAAGAGGAAGAACCGAAACATAGATTCATTATCATGAAATGTCTTAGATGTGGAAATTTTGGTCACCTTGAGGATGATTGCACAAATAATGATTTGGTTTCTAGTATGTATGAGGATGCTTCAGAAAACTATAAGGAAGATGCATGTATGGTTTTTGAAAAGGGTAGCACCTCTAGTGATAAGAAATCTGAAAAAGGCTTTGATGATTCAAAAAGCAAACAAATAGAGGAAGATATAGAGGAAGGTGAAGTAGATCTTGAAGGTGAACTTATTAGTGCTCTTAGTGCTTTGAAAAAGGAAAGAAAGAAGAATGCTAGACTCAAGGATAAGTTAGATGAATGTTGTATGGAGAGAGATGATCTTATAGAAAGTCTTGACTTCTCTATGGCTAAGACACAAGAACTCAAGGATGAGTTAGAGTCTAAGGTTCTTGAGTATAGTGAGTTAGAACAGAAAATGGCTTCTTTGAAAGAGGAAACTAAAGAGTACAAGGATAAGCTTTACAGGTTTCAAGATAGCTCCAAAAAGGTTAAGTCACTCATCAAAGGTCAAAGAAAGACAACAGATAAAACAGGCCTTGGTTTTGTTAAGCCACACAAGGAACAAGTTGGAGAGTCTAGTAAGAGACTCCAAAAGGAAGAGAGTTCTGATGAGGAAAGTATTTCAGAAAAGGAGTCCTTGAATGATAGATGCACAGAAATAGAAAATAGAATTCAGAATGAGAAGAAGTTTTCAGAACCTAAGAGGTCAATTAAAGGAAAGTTTCAAGGCAGATGTTTTGCTTGTCACAGGTTTGGTCACATGGCTTCACATTGCATGGCTCAAGTGAAGGAGGTAAATGACAGTTTCAGAAGTGCTAGTTACTTTCAAGGGTATTGCTACTCTTGTCAATAGTTTGGGCACAAGGCAGTTTATTGCAAGGCAAATAACAAGAACAGGTTTGGTTAGAATAGGTTTGGCCGAATAGGTTTGGTCAGAACAGGTTTGGTCAGAACAGGTTTGGCTGTGAATAAGTTTGGTTAGAACTGGTGGATTCAAAGATCAGGTTTACCTCAGAGAAACAACATCGTCAAGTGTTTCAAGTGCAACAATGAAGGTCACACAATCAGACAGTGTAGAGCTGAAATTCCAGAATACAAGAATAGGAACAATGGCATGATCAGGTCCAAGGATCAAGGCATGGACAAGAACAGGGATGAGAACAAGAACAAGAACAATGATAGGAATAGGAATATGGACAAAGAGTTCAAGAGAAGGCCCGACAAGGAAGTTATAGACGCTGATGATGATCAGTGCCTAATGGGAGTTTTACTCCCACCCAAGAATTAATCACCTCATCGGGAGGTGGGGGAGGGACTAAGCTAAGAGGCTCATTCTTAGTCCCGAGCCCCAAAGGTGACCCTTTGCCATTGATGACAAAGGGGGAGAGATTTGAGTAAGGGGGAGAGCCTCAAGACAGGGGGAGCTATTTATGTTGAGTTTCTGTGTTGTTGAGAAGCATGGTTTGCCATCAATGACAAAGGGGGAGATTGTTGGCAATTTTGGGTTTGAGATCCTAGCTTCTTGTCTATGAGTTGTCATTGATGTCAAAAGGAAATGGCATTAATGTTAAGAGGATGTGTTGGCTTCAAAGGTGGAAGATTCCAAGAGAATATTTTTAAGAGAATCCGGAGAGATTCCATTGGCAAGGGTTTTTCATTAAAACCAAACCGGTTTTTATTAAAACCAAGTTGGATAGGGTTTTTATTAAAACCAAGTTAAATGGTTTTTATTAAAACCAATGGAGGTTCTCTTTATTATTTATTTAATTATTATTTAAAACCCTTCAAGGTTTTAATTAATTAATTATTTAATTAATTAAGGGAGAAATTATTTTTAATTTATTAAAAATACTTAAAGGTTTTTAAACCTTTTTTATTCTTAATTTATTAAAATTATTTAAGGGTTTTTAAACCCTTTTTGAAAAGACTTTTGATTAATTTTGAAATGGTCTTTATTTCTGCCGACGTCAAGGTGTCTTCGAAGAGACTATTTATTCTCCAACTCCTAAGGTTGGAAGGCTAATTAATTCGAAATTCCTCGAATGCAATTTGCGGTGTTTGTGCTCTGTATTCGTTGCGATCGAAGGAAGACTTAGAAGCACGTGCGGTTGAAAAGTCTTCGAGGGTTTTTTCGAGGGTGAAGTGGAGGGAAGTTCACTTGTGAACTTCGTAGCCCGCGTGGGCTAGTGGCAGCGAAGGCTGCTGTTGGGCGCTTCATTGGCGGAGGTCACCGTTTCGAGTCTCGCGGGGGTGCTTTGCTAGAGTAACACACGTTTTTATTAAAACGTCTTTATGCCACGAAATTCGGAGTTTCTTGGACAACGATTTATAAGGTGTGATTAAATTTTATGAGTTTTGGCTTTTGTGATTAGCATTGAATAAAAGCTTAGGAGAAATAAGGGCATATTTCTTTGGATGTATTTTTAAGATTATTCTTTGCTATGCTAAAATTAAAAATGGAGGTATAAGGTGTGAGTCTCTGATTGTTGATTTATTGGCATGTTATGGTGGTTGTGTTTAAAGAAGTGGAGCTAAAAGGTGTAATAAAGGAAGTTTATATTATTGCTCATTTCTTTTTATTCTAACCCTAACTTGGTTGGAAGTTTGAGAGTTGTGTGTGGTGACAACTTGAAGGTTCAATTATCTTCTACTCCAATAAGGTATGGGCACATTCTTCTTATGAGTATGATTGGTGTATGTTTTCTGAAATAAGGTTGGAGTGAAAAGGTATTCTACTAGGTATCCTTTGGCTAGGTGTAAATCCTATTTTCTGGTTTGTTGAAGACTACTTATGCATTGTTATCCTTAAGGAGAGTTTTTGGTGAATGCATAATTTTTGGTTTGAGATAGTGGAAGCTTTGTGCACTAGGGTTTATATTTGTGAGTCTAGCTACTTGCATTGAGTTGGTGGAACCCTTGGTTGGCTGTTTTGAGTTTGATGGTTGAGTTGCTTCCATAGAGGTTGTTTGATCAAGTTATTGCTTTACTTGATTCATGATATTGGGCTTACTCCATTGAGTTGATTTGAGCAAGTTATTCTTTGCATTTGGTGATATTGTGTTGGTGGTTGTTTTGTTCAAATATCTTTGGAGGGAAAAGGATTTCTACTTGTTTCCTTTTCTTGTGATGATTGGTTGAATGCTTCAAGGTTGATGTTGAGTTGAATGGTGTTGGTTGACTAAACCTTGTTTGATGAGCATTGTTGTTGAAACCCTAATTGATGGTGAAAAGAACATGAGTATCATTGTTATGTGATTCTTTGCATAGTTGGCAATTGTTGGGGTTTCATGTTCTTGAAAGAAAACATTCTATCCTATCCATTTCAGATATTGAGTTGAGTTTTCAGATTTGAGATTGAGATTGAGCTGAGTTGATTTGAGTTGAGTTTTGAGATTGGGATTTGAGTATAGAACATATTGAGTCTCTAACAATTCTCTTTATGCTTCTATGAGTTTGACAAATCACATTGGGTCTCTAACAATTCACTTTGTGATTTCCTACTAAGAAAGTTTTTCTTGGTGAGCTTGCTGAGTTTTTGGACAAGTTCCAATGGGGACTTGTGAGCAGTTCTTGGACAAGTTCCAGTGGGGACTTGTGAGCAGTTTTTGGATAGGTTCTAGTGGGGACTTGTGAGCAATTTTTGGACAGGTTTCGATGGGGACTTGTGAGCAATTTTTGACAGGTTTTGGTGGGGACTTGTGAGAAGTTTTGGACAGGTTCCATGGGGACTTGTGAGTAGTATTGGACAGGTTCCGATGGGGACTTGTGAGCAGATTTGGATAGGTCCTAGCAGAGGACTTGTGAGCTGAGTTTGATAGTTCTATCAGAGAACTTGAGGACAGAGGTGCATTGGTTCTATGAGAAGAACCTGAGGACATATTTGGCAAGTCTTTGAGAAGGCTTGTATGTAGAGGATTGATTTGTTCAAGAGTTGGACAGATCTGACAGACAGAGGAAGACTTGTACTAGACCGACTGACTGTGTTTGGTACAGGTTGTTGAGCTATTGTGGACGTGATCATAGAAGGCAGAGGTCTCTTAGGCTAAGCATTGAGGACAGGAGGTCTTCGATGGAAAGGAGTTCCACGTGCTGGCAAGAGGTAGAGGCAGTTGATCTTCTGAGGGATCATTTCTAGAGCAGAGGGGAAGGTATCTCCTTTGAGCAGAGGCTCATAAATTTTGATTTGGGGAAGGTATCTCCTTTGAGCAGAGGCTCATAAATTTTGATTGGGGGAAGGTATCTCCTTTGGGCCGAGGCTCATAAACATTGTAATTGGGAAGGATTCCCAAAGAACTTTGAGATAACTTTTAGAGAAAAGTTTTGTGGACGTAGCCCAACCATTCTGGGTGAACCACGTTAAAATTGGTGTCACTTTGTGGATGATATTGTGCATTGCTTTGATATTGCTTTGGGTATATTGCTTTACTATTTTGAAGTATAAAGGAAAAAGTAAAAAGAGGTCTTATACTGTTCACCCCCCCTCTCAGTATAATCTTGTGTTCTTCATAAAGAAGGTTATACATTTTGTGAGAAAACTCTCCAAGTTCTCTACATCAATAGAAGACACCAAGATTCTGAATTTGCAAGTGATATTGTGTGATTTTCTTCTGCTTTATGCACTTCTATTTTATGTTTATGCTTTTTATTTTCTATTAAATTTAAATTCTAAATTTAAATTTAAATATTTCTGGTTAGAGAGTGAGTGCTGGAGTGTTGTTCTGAAGGTTTTTCCTATGATTTTGCAAGTAAATTTTGCTGCTTTTCTTCTATTACATGTTATTTCATGCTTGGGTGACTTTATAGCTATTAGTTTGCCCCAAATCCTATACATTTAGCCTATGGCCATATTTACCATATCTTTCCATATTTTCTAATTTCTTTCCTATAACTCTAGTCTTCAACCAATGTAGTATTTACTTCGGGAGCTAGCCCTCTCTGGAGATGGACACGGAGGACGTTCATTTCCTCCGGTCATTCAATGTTGGTCGTATCTAGGGTGCACAAACATAGTTTTTTTTATTAGGTAGATATTTGACCAACAGTTTTTGGCATGCCCAGTGGGACTTTAAAAGTTCCACTTTCAACAGTAACAAGGTTTTATGTTTACCTTTGTGTTGTAGAATTAGAACATCTAGTGACTCGATTATACCCAAAAATCTCCAAACATGAGTACAACAAAAATTGTTTCTCATGAATAGAAGATCAAACGCCAAAATTCTAGATCATCAAATTGAGTTCTAAGAAATTGATATTCAAAGGTTAGGGATCATCCTCAATTAGCTACTTTACATTGTACATATTCATTACCCCATATATCCCATATACCGTCTATCACATCCTCACAACTAGCTGGTGTATTTTCCACTCTTGCAAGCCCAGGTAGTACTACCACTAGTCTTCCTCAACCTCTGTATCACATGACTGTTGGTGTTCCTAAGGCTCCAACTCATATACCAGTCCACATGGCTCAAAATCCACCATCCAAATAATTCCCAGCATGGAATAGCTCAAGAGCCTTGAACTTACAAGCACAAAATCTGGTTCCCCAAGCTACTTTGAAGGCTTTTCCGACCTATGATGGCACTAGTAAAACTGCATATGAGCATATCTAAGATGTAGCTTCTCTGGAGACCATCCATGACATAACTTATGAAGATGTGATGGTAAAGTTACTGGTATTGTTGTTGAGAGGGAAATTTTTGTATTGGCATTGATCGCTTCAACCTGGTACTATTACCTCATGGTATTAGTTGGTGGAGTTGTTGATTAAAACTTTTCATGAACAAGTTGATCCATACTCCTTGTTGCATCATTTTACAATTCAAAGGCATCCATAGGATGAGATAGTTGACTTCAACATTAGGTTCACATAGAGTTGGCAAAGAGTCCCTAATGGTTTTTGGCCCATGCATGAGCAAGTTGTATTCTACTATCTCAAGGTGTTTAGCACTAAAATCGATATGGCAGTACGATAGGCCAATGTTACTACATTACTAGAATTGTACACCCAAGCCTAGAAAGCTAAATCTGATTTGATTATGGTAGGTAGGCTCCTCTCAAAAATGATTATGCTCATTCTTCCTAACCCCTGCAGTATTTGTATTCAAGTGCATTTTTGCAACCCATGCCTTCCGTGTATCCAATTTCCTCATGGATTTCTATCCCACCTCATATCGCTCTGATCCATATCCCACAACATTCAGTTATAGGTTTTCCACATTCGCTCACTCAATCAGTACCCCAACTACTGACACCTGTTCCTTTTCTAATATTTCCAGTGCCTCTGATCCTGTTGTCGTTACCCATGCTACAAGAACCTCTACCTTTGCTAGCACCAACCACATCTTCTAATATTGATCCTCTTACAACATTATTACAAGAAGTAAAATCTAATAATTTAGCCTTAAGAACTATATAGAATGAGCTTACAGTGGTGAGAAAGAAGCAAGTCAAGGTTAAATTTTGGTCAACAAGATTTCAAACTCCGTCGATTACTCGAGAGCAAGCATCTAGTCGAGGCCCTAAGAAGAGCGTGATTGTGCTAAAAAATGAGGAAGCTAGTGCAATAGAAAATATGTAATGGTGTTCAAAATGTAATGATACTAATGGAGAAGAGACCTACATGGTGCATATGAATTATGTGCAAATGCTAGTGGAGATTTCGGTTGGTGAACAAGTCAATATGATCACAGAGGCTGATCATAATTTTATGATGCCATATTTGGATCAAGTTTTGGTTCTTACAAGATCCAAAAAAAAATCAGTATTTGTAGATCCATCTGAGATTAAACCTTTAAATATGCCTATAGAGCCAAAGATGCAAGATGAAAAATGATAACCTCCAATGAAAGCACTTGGTGTAAGGACTAAGGAGCAAGATTCTGTCAAGTTAAGAGATTTATTGCCTAAGAAAGCTCAAGAAAAGGTGCAAACTAAGGTATCAACTTCGTAACCCATAGCAGCTACTCAAACATAGAATGAAATAAAAGAGCAGGCCAAGGAGCAACTCAAGTACCCATCATTGACAAAGAGACAAAGAGTAGAAGCTACTCAACAGTATCGGGAAAATTATGAATAGTTTATAGAGGAGAAGACTTCGACCGTCTCAACTTACAATATTGTGGAGGAAATGAAGAATATTATTGTAAAGGTAAGCTTGTATGATGCGCTACAACTACCATGGCAAGTTGACCTATTGCAAGAGCCCCTAAATATTGCTAAAGATCAGAAGAAATATCCTTCTCAAATAGTATTGGTACAAGCACTACTAATTTCAACAACGGGAAAGAATAGACCTGTTGTGGATGCTCCACAACATACCCCAAAATTTGGGATCCACCTTTTTGTTTGTATATTTTGACTATTTTGGGTTGCTTGGAGCAATAATTTTGAGGAATTCTATCTTTGGTATTCGCAAGTCTGCCTCCAAGGTCTTTGTTGTATAGGGTATTTGGTATTATGTTGTCTTCTTTCAGTGTCCATGGTCTTGTACGCTTTCCTTCTTAGTTTCATTGAAGGTAATTTGGGTAGGTTTGATTTTTCCATGGTTCAGTCCTAGTGTTTGAAGCATAAATTATCCAAATATACATGAAAGAAGAAAATAATTTTAATATTTTAATTAATTTCAATGCTTAAGATTAAGTCCATTAAAAATTTGAAATTAATTAAATCAAATTAAGTTACACATATATATTCTCAAAAGAAAAAATATTTATCTATATGTATAACATGTTTTAATATATTATATATTGATAAAAAATAAATAAATAAATAAATATATATATATATATATATATAATAATAAATAGTAAATAAGTAGTATATGTTTAAATAAAGTAGAGCTCCTTTTTAGAAGCGTCAAGAAAACTTTAAGAATTATTAAAGTTTTAAGAAGCTTTCTTTTAATAGTTGAATTTTATTAAGGTGTTAGTTAAGTTTTCTATTTAGTTTGATTTCATATATTATGATTTATTTTTTTATGGACTTTGATAGGAATGAGGAGATGTTCAAGGTGACAATTGAGGAGATACCAATGAAGATTCCTAAGGAAGCTTGGTGAGCATAAGGATATTACAAAATTGACATGGATAAGTGTATATGGAAGGATAAACCTGGAATTAGGGATGATGTGGTGGAAAAGCACTGCTTGTACGATGATTGGTGATGGCGAGCGAGAACATAGTGGACCATCTATGGTGCACATGGTGAGCATTTTAAACCTCTCCAGCTCAAAAAAATCCAAACCCAAGGGAAATTAAGACCATAGTGATGTGACCTATGATTGAGCATGTGATTGGAATGACCACGCTAGGTCAGAAAATAGAGTTTGGTAGGGCATTGTGGACGCGATCTCAGAGATAGGGGGCATGTAACATGTCTAGTCAGCAAGAATTTGGGTGAATAAAACAAGTGGACCCCATTGAAGTGGAACATGGGATTCAATATAGCAATTTAACTATGGCGAATACAGACTAGCATCCACATTGGATCGAGATCGATATTTCTAAATGTGGACATCACAGTGATGTAAATCAACGCAGCAAAAAAATTTTATGAGGTGGTGCAGGGATGTGTTCAAAGTAAACATCACCATAGTAGAAGTGAAATATATGACAAAAATACACGACGAGTTTCGGTGAGGTAGGTGAGTTTGACACACAATAAGTAGAAGACCAGATGTGTAGCTCAACTAGGCAGATGATATGGAAATCGATAAATTTTTAAAGGATGGCGGTGACGAGAAAATTGGCAAGTCAATGGTAGAGAGACCTCGTCATCATGGACCAAAAATGAGTCATGGACAATGGGGATTGGTTTATGCTGCACTAACCTAGAACAATCGACGAAGTTGGTAATGAGGAATCCGGGCCATGTGTATGCAAAAAATGTTCAAAGCAAAATGGGTTCATATGTAACGTATAAGGGGTGCACGTGTGCCACACTAGGATGCTTGAAATAAAAAATTCTTAAGGCTATGATTTTATACTATATGAAGAAAAGGCCTAAAGTAAATGTAATACTGGGAAAATGTAGCAACCATGACAGTGGGACTTGAGCAACATGGAAGACAATGTTTATAGTGGATTTGATCAAACAGGATGCTTTTAGTAATATTCTAGGAAGTGATGCAATGAGGTGTGCCACATCAAAATATTAGGAACCCGACATCGCTAGAGGAAAATATCTTGTTAGTAGTGAGAAGTAGGTGGATATCCTTGGTAGCATCACAATGTGGGGGTAACGTCTATATGTCAGGGTGACAAATTGACCTAACTTTAAAATATCGAGCCATATGTATTAAAATTGCACGAGAGGATATTTTCCAGTGATGTTTACGGTATGTCCATTTACAAGGATCTTACAGGTGAGATGGAAGTTTGATAGGGCTCTAGATACCAAACCCTAATGGCAGGTTCAACGTTGTTTTAACCACCACCAAGGATGAAATTTTGTTTTCATTGCGAGGAATGATGAGGGGTACCTTGGCACAGTCAAAAAGACAAAATTTGAGCGAGGCTCGATGATCATAGAAGATTGGTTGGTGGATCACCATGGGGTGGTCACCGGGAGTCCTGGTAGTCAAGGTCATAGAAGGAAGTGGCCTACATTCATTGAAGGAAAAATATGCAATTAAATGGTGTATTATGTGATAAGGCCTTACCCTATATATATATATATATATAGGGTAAGTATATATGTATATATATGTTTTGGAGGCATTAAATATTAAAGTTTTATAATATATATATATATTATAAAGGCTTAAAAGCCTTGCTTTATGAAAGATTATAATCCTTTTTTATTTATATAGGAAATTTATTTTATAAAAGATTAAAATTTGTTGTTTTACATACAAGAATTTATTATATAAGAATCCTAGATTTTTATATAAGATTTTTTTTTTATATATAAAAGAATAATTTTTATATATATAAGAAATGTTACTATATAAAGGGTTATGGTATTATTTTCTTTGTGATGTGGATTACTAGGATAAATGGTTGATGTCCCAAATAAAGTATATATTATTATTTTCCCTTTCTTTTTATTATGTTTGGATGATTATGACATAATATTATAAGTTATGGGAAGTTATAAGGGAAAAGTGAAATATTTCAAGATTAAAAGAAGAGGAAGGCCAAGAGGTTTAAGAGAATACCTATTTAAGCTTCTAAAATCTCTATCCTAGGGGATGGAAAATTTTGTAAACAATATCTCTTTTGAAAAATCTAATGCATTCATTTTGGCAAATACAAACCTTGTGAGCAAAACCAAAAGGAGATTGTGTCTAAGGCTATTGAACTTATTGCTTTATCTTTACTGCATTTTATTTTGTATTTGTATCTATGTACTGATACCGTTAAGGGTTATACTAGGTGAATATTGGAATAAGATGTAAATTTTCTTTGTCCTTTGAGTCTTGCACTTGGTCTAATGGGATTGTGTTTTTTTGCAGGTTCTTTTAGATCAGGTTGCCTTTAGTTTCATCTCATAACTTGGGGTTTTGCAAGGAGGGGATTGTGATACCAAAATATAATGGTATTTTTGTTGCTTTCTAGATTTTTTGTAAATAATTCCTTTAGGTTTATTTTCTACAACTAGGTTAATCTGTTTTCATTTCTGCTCGTTGTTTTCTTGGATTCTGGTCAATTCCAGAACTTCTATTTTCTTTTCTTTTCTATTCTGGTCATTTCCAAAATTTTTGCACTTAGTTTTCTTCTCATTATGGTCATTTCAAAAAAAATTGTACTTAATTTCATTTCTATTCTGGTCATTTCCATAATTTTTGCATTTAGTTTTAGTCTTTTTTTCTCGTCCATTTTCTAAAATTTTATTTCACATTTCTATTCATTTGCTTCTATTCTAGTCCTTATATAGAACTTTTACACCTTCAAATTGTACTAAGTTTAATTTTCAGATAAAATCAATCTTAGGAGGGAGGGTACTAACGTCAAATTGACATTAATGGAAGATAAAGCAAATGAACACTAACATGCTAACTTACTAACAAGTACTAACACCCAATTTTGATTTAGCTTTAGTATAATGCTCATAATAAAGATAAAATGAATCTACTAACTGTAAAATGAGTCTCACATTAAAGGTATGGAGTCTAAAATTAAGTGGACTATTCCATGTACTTTTGCATTTTTACAAATTTAATTTGAAGATAAAAGATATTTACTAATTGGGATTCAGGGTAAATCAGATGAATATCAAGAACATTAAAAGGAATCACTTTCATGTAAGCAAAGTTCACATGTAGTTAAAGGATGAAAGAATCATGATCACTAAGCATTGTATGAATTGAACCATAAAGTCTCCTTGTTAACTATCACTTGCATTCTATGAGACTATTCTGGCATATATTTTGTTTTAATCATCATCGATTACATGCATGTACGCAAAATTCTTGTCTATCAGAACCTTGGATAAATTGATGTTTGTATTTAATTTCTTTGCAAGAGGGAGTTTTCCATTTAATACTCTAATTGTGGTGACTATTTTGCAATAGGGTAAAATATTCACTCAACATTTTGACGCTATAATTAGGGCCTTCTTCCATAGCTTTGTGATTTAGATTTTTTCTAGCAATTAATTTGGGTAGTTTTGTTTCCACCTTATTGTGCTTGCAAGTGCAACATTATCCAGGTTTTATTGTGAGTGATTTGGGAGAAGCCTTGTGGAATGTTAGTGTTCCCAAGTTGGCCCAACCTGAGTACATAGCTACTAGATCTAAAACCACTAGGGAAAATATTTTCCAAAGTCTTTCTCCCAATTATAGGAGACCAAGAAATAAAACTCAAGAGATGGAAATCCCACCCAGCATACTTGATCTAAGGTCATCTTTAGACTCAAGTACATCTAGTGGGTTTGCACCCACTGTTTCCATTATGGCAACTACATCAAGTGTATTTTTCTCCATCACTTAGATGATTTCTATCATTCCCATAGGGTCATTACCATTGAATAACATGGCCGAACCACCCGTTATTTGGTATGGTGTGCAAGGTATTCCCTTGAATATACCTGAGGATGTCCATGACATACCTAGGCATATTGAGAGGTCGCTACCCAAATTTATTCATGATGGTCCCATTACAACTGAGGAACATGTCCAAATTTACAAAGACTATATGATTAGACAAGGATTTAATCACGAAGACATCGCTTGTTGACTTTTTCCTAACATTTTGGACAATTTGGCTCATGAATGGTATAGGAATCTCCCCACAGGGTCCATTACTTCATGGGCCCAATTAGAATCTGCCTTCATCAACCAATTTTGGTCATTTTTGGATCCTTCCATTATCTATAATTAGTTTGTCCTATAAAAGGTTACCCAATGAGCCAATTAGGATATTCAATGCTAGGTTACAAAAGATTTTGTTAGTCTTAAAATGACACTGAGAGGGGGGGTGAATCAGTGTAGCTCTTTTAATATTGAATTTATAGCTCTTAAAATAGTAGCAATTAAAACTTATGACAAGATACAAAAAGAATAACAAAATAGCATCACACAACACAAGATTTAACGAGGTTCACTAATGTGGCTACTCCTCAAGAATGACTTCTTAGACTACCATCCAAATCTAGCCTTTGCAAAGCAACAACTTTACAATCACTTTTCCAGCACCCACTGGAAGGAGCACCAACCCATTATTTATCTGCACCAACAGAAAGGAGCACCAACCCCTGATTTACCAAACACCTACCGGAAGGAGCACCAACCCCTGATGCCAAGCTACAACCTGGACTTGAAATATGAATCTAGAAGATTAACAGAATGATACCTCCACTTTTACAAGACCCTAACTAGTCTGCTTCACCTTTGCGATCTCTTCGCACTTTGCTCTCTTTGCAAAATTACTTTGCACAATCTACTGCATCACAGTCAAACGATCATCTTCTCCATTTTGTGCACTCTGATTCCTTTGCAAATTTTGCACTTAGCATGATTTGATATGACTTGCACTTTGCACTCTATGACCGAACTTCACGTACATCGACGATGCATTCATCAACAATTCAAATCTCCAAACAACCCTCCTTTTATAATAGAATTTTCATGATCAACGCCCCAATATTAGTTGGCTGTAAACCTTGATCTTAGTCGGCTGCAAACCCTAATATTAGTTAGCTACAAACCCTAATCTTAGTTGATTGTCATAGGTCTTCATCAGCTTCAACTCAACCACAAAAAAACATGTCGCAATATCGTGACACTTTTGCTTACTCTCTCTTTCTCCTTGCTTTGAACCGTGAAAATACAACATGTCGCAATATCGCAACACTTTCACCTCCTTGCTTCTCTTCTTGGCTTTTACCTGCAAAAATTTAGCATGTCGCGATATCGTGACACTTTCGCCTTCATACTCTTTCCTCTTTACTTTTGTCATGATATCGCGACACTTTTGCCTTCTTACTTTCTCTCTCCTCCTTTAGTCGTGAAAATGCGATATGTCGCGATATCACGACACTTTCTCTCCTTTGCTCTTTCTCTTGCCTTCGAGTCACGAAACCCCAACATGTCGTGATATCACGACACTTTTTCTCCTTAGCTCTTTCTCTTGCCTTTGGGTAGCGAAAACCCGACATGTCGTGATATCTTGCCACTTTTTCTCTTGAACTCTCTCTCTTGCAATATGTCATGAAATTGTGACACTTTTTCTTTCGGACAATCTCCCTGCAATATGTCACGAAATCGTGACACTTTTTCATCTGTACAATCTCTCTTGCAATATGTCACGAAATCGTGACATTTTTTCTTTCGTACAATCTTTCTTGCAATATGTCACGAAATCATGACACTTTTTCTTTCGGACTCTCTCTCCTACAATATGTCACAAAATCGCGACACTTTTTATTCCATACAATCTCTCTTGCAATATGTCACGAAATCGTGACACTTTTTATACTTGCATTTCTTTCTTCCAACATGTCGCGAAATCGCTATAGTTTTTCTTTCTCGTGCTTTCTCTCTGAACATGTTGCAAAATCGTGATAGTTTTTCTTGCTTGCGCTTTCTCTCCGAACATGTCACAAAATCGTGACAGTTTTGCTTGCTTACGCTTTCTCTCCGAACATGTCACGAAATCGTGATAGTTTTGCTTGCTTGCGCTTTCTCTCAGAACATGTCGCGAAATAGCAACAATTTTGCTTTCTTCTCAACATGTCGCGAAATCGTGACAGTTTTTCCACTTGCCTTTTTCTCTTCCAACATGTCATGAAATCACGACAGTTTTTCCACTTGTCTTTTTCTCTGCCAACATGTCACAAAATCGTGACAGTTTTTCCACTTGCCTTTTTCTTTGCCAACATGTCGTGAAATCGCGATAGTTTTTCCTGCTTCTTCTCTCTCTTACATGTCACGAAATCACGATAGTTTTTCCAGCTTTTTCTCTCTCTTCCAACATGTCATGAAATCGTGATAGTTTTTCTAGCTTTTTCTCTCTCTTCCAACATGTCGCAAAATCGTGACAGTTTTTCTTACCTGCTGTATATGTCACGATATCGTGACACTTTTATTACTTGTATTTTTATTTGATCTTTTGCAAATGGGCCACTTCGGTCTTCTTGGAAACTCACTGTCCATACTCTGAATAACCTTTGAACTTCTGTCTTCTGCATTTGAATAGCTTTTGAACTTCCTATCCACTACAACAACAGATCTATCTAACTGTGTTGACAACAATGACAATACTGTTGTTGCACCTTGCTCAATAGATTTACTCGAATGTAACTCGTCATTTTACGGTAGATGTTGTTGTGGCCCTTAAATTATATCTTGGGGCTCTAGACACTATGACATCCATGTTTTCTAGGATAAACCCTTAGGTTACAACCCTTGCCCTAGCTTATGCAGAATCCATGACCATTGAACAACAAATGACATTGCAAGGTGTGGGGTTGGCCTAATTGTCCATGATGGGACAGTATGGTCCTTACAGTCAGTTTGTCATGATGAACCATATTATGGAATTGCAAGTACCAATGATGAATGACATATCATATAATAACAAAATTCTATTAATGCCCACATATTCACCTATTCCCACCTATCCTAATACATCCATTCCACCCACCACATCCATGCTGGAAAACAACTAGGTGACCATACCTGGATTTAGTCCAATCAACACCCAAAGCTTGAAAACCTATCTATTGGTCATGCCTCTTCAAAGTATGAATCTTAGATATAACCAAAATACTTAGAATCAAACTCTCACATCTAGTCAAGAGGTTGCCAACCTAGGAAATTCTAGTGGATCTGAAACCTTGATGCCCCAACCGTAAGGATCTAATTCTGAATTGGTGGAATTAAAGAGAATCACTCTCAAACAAGGCAATGAATTAGTCCACCTATTGAAATAAGTTTCCCAAGTCTCTATATGTCCAATCAGAATCATAATCATAGAGGAAAGGTTTTGTACAATACTCATCCCAATAATGGATGCGTCCGTAGCCAATCATGCAGATGCCATGGAATATTATGGTGAATTAGAGCCCTGTGATGAGGAATTATCCCATTTTTGCCAAGGGAAGTAGGATGCTTTGGTGACTAAAGTTGTCCACTATCAAGAGAGTGAGGAAGAGTAGGAGGACATTGAAATATTAGGATAAGAAGATGAAAAAACTTTTTAAGTCCAAGCAATTAGACGTTTTGGGAAAGGAAATCATGGGTATTACACAAGAAGTTCTAAGGATGGTACAATTGGACAGATCAATGGTGGATGTGGCTAGAACTTTAAATGATGTCCTAATTCATATCAATTTAGAACCTAGAGTTTAACATCATGTGGATATACTAGTGCTTAATATTCCCACCAAGTATGGCATGGTTTTGGAAAGAGATTGGAGTAAGAACTTGAATGGATACATCGTTATAGATTCTTCCCATATGTGGCCACCTTGGAGAGGAGTAGCAAACAAAAATTGGGTGGATAGTGAGCCAAGGCTCAAAGAGATTATAACAAAGTATAATATGCCTTATGAAATTCAATTTGCTAAAACTAAGTTAGGAGCCTACACATTTGACATAGAAGAAGTTCCTAAAGAGACACAAAGGGAAAGCCTTTCTTATGGCATTTTTGAAGAGGATATTTTTGTTTAGACTTTAATATTTGATGGAACTAATTCAAATCAAGATGCTAGAGCTAGTATCAAACTTACATATCCTGGTAGAAAGCCTATATCGACTGTCTATAGATTATAGTTCCCAACCACCAATAATGTGGCAGAGTACGAAGCATTGATTTTCAGAATTTAGCCCTAAGGAAGAAGGTTAAGTGTCTCAAAGTATTGGAATATTTGGAGTTAGTGGTTAAAAAAGTGAAATGGCAATATGTGTGTTAGGATAAAATATTAATCTTGTGCATGACTAGAGTTAGGGAATTGATAGATGAGTTTGAGGCTTTCAACATCACCCTTATATCTAGGAAACGCAATCGAATGGCATATGCTTTAGCCGTCGTAGAAAGCATGTTAAAACCATTTGACCATAAAAAGTGTAAAAAAAATTCAACTGAGTTGGTGCCCTATCCCTCAATACCCGATAATGTTACCAATTTACAAGTATTCTATAGTGATAGACACATTTTCAATTTATCACTAATTCTAGTATTTTTGAAAATCAGGTGATAGATGAAGATAAGAGAGGATATAAGGAAACATACATGGATAATGAAATAGCCCAAATGATGAATAAAATGCCAAAAGATATGGTTTCACTAGAAAAAATATTTGATATTGGATATCAAACCAAAAGAGGTAAAAAGGTATTGCTCCCTAAAGAAGCATGTGATCTAATCAACTTAGGGAGTGCAAAAAATCCACAAGAGGTATTCATTGCTAAGTCATGTACAAGACAAAAAAGGAGTCTATCACTCATGCACTAAAAGAGTACATGGATTGCATATCATGAAGTTACAAGGAGTTGAAGACCTATGATCATAATGTGATAATGCACATGATTCCATTAAAACCAGAATCTAAGCCTTTTAGGCATATACAAAGACCTGTCAAACCTTTATTAGAACCCCTAATAGAGAAAGAGGTGAAGAGATTGCTAGAAGAAAAAATCATATTTCTTGTTAGGTATTCCACATGGGTTGCCAATCTAGTCCTGGTGAGAAAGAAGAACGGAGAGATAAGACTGTGTATTGACTTCAGGAATTTGAACAAGGCTTCTCAAAAGGATAATTACCCATTGCCTACTATCGATGATATTCTTCAAAAGGTTAATTGTTCAAAAATTATGTCATTATTGGATGGTTATTCAGGATATAATCAGATTCTTATTCATCCAAATGACAAAATAAAGATGGCTTTCACAACTAAATGGGGAACATTCACATACATAATAATGCTATTTGGATTATTGAATGCAGGTGCCACATTCCAACAAGCTATGGATTTTACATTCAAATGGATAATTGGTAAGTGTATCATTGTTTACATGGATGACATTCCTATTTTTTCTAAGAAAAGAGAAAATCATTTCAGGTATTTGAGAAAAGTTCTTTAGAGATGTAGGGAACATGGGATCTCCCTTAATATGAAAAATGCATCTTTGGGGTAACGTAAGCTAAGCTATTGGGACATGTTATTTTGAAGGAAGGGATTTCTATTGATCTAGAAAGAATATATGCTATACTAGCCATCACTCCATCCAATAGCAAGAAAGAGTTAAGGTCCTTCTTCAATAAAATCAATTTCATAAGGAAGTTCATTTTAGGGTTCACGGAGATTGCCAAGCCCTTGAATGACATGTTAAAAAATTATGTTCAGATCAAATGGATAAATAAAAATAGGGATGCTTTCAAAAGCATCAAGGATGTTATCTCTAGGGCCCCTGTTTTGATTATTCTGGATTATTCAAAGCCTGTTTATGTCTATACATTTCCTTCAGATCATTCCTTTGCGAGTGTCCTAACTCAAAAGAGTGAAGGTAACATTGAAAATCCCATAGCTTTCTTGAGTGCTCCTTTGAAGGATATGAAATTGAGTTATTCTATTATGGACAAAAAAATGTATGCATTTTTCAAGATCATTAAGAAATTCAGACATTACATAGTCCATAGTATGGTCATTGTTGTAGTCCCTGACCCTGCTGTTAAATCTATATTTTTACAAAATGAACTAGGTGAAAGACAGGGAAAATGGATTTTGACCCTCCAAGAATTTTATCTAGAAATCAAACCCATGAAAATAGTTCATGGACAAGGTTTGGTCAAGTCAATCACAAAAATTGATCCGTTTATATCATGCCAACATTACGAGGAAGAAGACATAACCAAAGATGAGTGGTATGTTGATATTGTGTATTTATTGTTGAATGGTAAGTGCCCATCGCATCTCAATTCCACTCAACATAGAGATTTATGTTTGAAATCTAAAAATTTCCTAATTAATTATAGTGTTTTGTACAGGAGGAACCGTGAAGGGATTTACCTTCGTTGTGTTAATCAAGAAGAGGCGACCCAAGTACTTAAGGATTTCCATGATAAGTATGGAACTAGACATGGGTTAGCCAATGCAACGACACATCATATCCTTAGGGCCAGATACTATTGGAGCTATCTATTCAAATATGCACATTCTCATGTAATATCCTGCCACACATGTCAATTGGTATCCAATAGAGAAAAAAAAATAGCAATGCCATTACAATATGTGGTAGAGGCAAGACCTTTTGCTCGATGGGAACTCAATTTTGTGGGGGTTATCAATCCTAACTCATTGGATTATCATAAATATATCCTTACTACCACAAATTATTGCACTAAGAAGAAGGAAAAAATTCCCACAAAGCATGCTACCACTGACGTTGTTATTAAATTTTTAGAGGATAATAATGTGACTTGTTTTGGGATGTCCAAATCAATTGTAAGTGATAAAAAATATGCTTTTTCTTCTCTGTAATTTGCAACTTGGGCATATGATAACATGGTAATCTTGAAATTATCCTCAAGTTATTACCCACAAGGTAACGGTTTAGCAGAATCCTCTAATAAAAATTTGCTATGTGTAATCAAAAAATTACTTGAAAAGAATCCTAGGGATTGGCATAACAAGCTAAAATTTGCCCTCTAGGCTGATAGGATCAGAACAAAAGAATCAATAGGAACTTCTTCATATCACATAGTTTATGGATAAGATCCTATTTTTTCCACAAATTTAAAATTATACATATTGCATTTCACGAAAGAATACATTGGAACCAATGATAAAATTGAAACTAGATTGACACATTTAATGCATCTTGATGAAAAAAGAGATGAAGCCATGCTTCATTTTAGCAAACATCAGGATGTAGTAAAGTGATGGTTTGACAAGATGTCTATAGTTAAAATTTTAAAATTTATATATATTTTTTTGCTATGGGATAAAGGATATGAAAATAAATGGGATCATGAAAAGTTTTATTGTTTGTGGCTGGGTTCGTATCAAGTTTCCGAAATCCTAGGTAAAAATAGTTTTAGACTAAAAACATTGGATGGAAAATATTTGACTTTACCCATTAACAGACTACATCTAAAGGACTATTTCAAGGCCTAAAAGGTGTATAATCTTGTATCATATGTATATACGTTTTGTGTTTTGGTGTGTTTTTTGTCTTTGATTGTATGTGTTGTTTTCATTTGTTTCCAAGATTTTCGTTTATTGTTAGTTTGTTTTAGAGTATGGTTAAGGTGTTTTGTGTGATGGATTAGTCCTCGGTTTTGGGGTAAGTTTGTAGTCACTAACCTTTGGTCTCCGGCCTATTTTGGTGTTCCTGTGTTTAGTAGGTTGGAGTACATGAGTTGAAAGCCGATGAGCTAGAAAAAAAAAAAACGAGACTCTGGCCTTGTTTTTGATGTTTCTTTTCTTAGTAGGTTGGGGTACCTGATCTGAAAACCGATGAACCCAAACAAAGGGGGATGAGTTATTTGGTGATCATGCTCAGATTTTGGGACTAAAATAGAGGAAAGTAGAACAATGAAATATTAGCCAAATCTCCACATGGAACTCACACACGTTAAATGGTGTTTTTGGAATTAGGAGGGTGAAGTTATCTTGATTTGCAATCATAGGTAAAAATATAAAACACTTCACTTGTAGGCTGCCTTACCCCAATGGTGTTTGAGGCTTTGCAAGGTTGTTCTTTTGATATGGAAAAATGTTATATAAAAAAAAGAGAAAAAAATAGAGAACGAGCATCAAAAAGCTTGATTAGATCAGTCACAAGATCTAGATCAGTTTTTGAAAGATAAATTATCCGAATATACATGAAAGAAGAAAAGAATTTTAATCTTTTAATTAATTTCAATTATTAGGATTAATTCCATTAAAACAATTAAAATTAATTAAATCAAATAAGTTACACATATATATTATCAAAAGAAAAAATATTTATCTATATGTATAACATATTTTAATATATTATATATTGATAAAATATATATAACAAATAGTAAATAAGTAGTATATGTTTAAATAAAGTAGAGCTCCTTTTTAGAAGCGTGAAGGAAACTTTAAGATTTCTTAAAGTTTTAAGAAGCTTTCTTTTAATAGTTGAATTTTATTAAGGTGTTAGTTAAGTTTTCTATTTAGTTTGATTTCATATCTTATGATTTATTATTTTATGGACTTTGATAGGAGGGAGGAGACGTTCGAGGTGGCAATTGAGGAGATACCAATGGAGATTCCCAAGGAAGCTTGGTGAGGATTAGGAGATTATATAATCAACATGGACAAACACATATGGGAGGATAAACCCGGTGTTAGGGATGATGTGGTGGTAAAGCACTGCTCGTACGATGATTGGTGATATGGTGTCAAGAAATAGCATAGTGGACCATTTGTGGTGCACATGGTGAGCATTTTAAACCTCTCCAACTCGGATGAACCCAAATCTTAGGGAAATAAATACCATAGTGACGTGACCTATGATTAAGAATTTGATTGGAATGACCACACCAGGTTAGACAACAAATTTCTATAGGGTATTGTGGGCGTGATCTCTGAGATAGGGGGCATATAACATGTCTAGTCGGCAAGCATTTGGGTGAATGAAACAAGTGGGTCCCATCAAAGTGGAATGTGGGATTAAACGTAGTAATTTCACTATGGTTAATACAAACTAGCATCCATGTTGGACTGATACTAGCGTTATGAAATGAGGACATCACAACGATGTAAATCAATGCAGTAATAAACATTGATGGGGTGGTGCAGGACTATGTTCGAAGTGGACATCATCATAGTAGAAGTGAAATCAATGACATAAATACACGGTGGGTTTCAGTGAGGTAGGCGAGTTCGACACGTAACAAGTAGTAGACCAGACGTGGAGCTCAATCAGGCAGACGATATGGAAATCATCAAACATTTAAAGGATGGTAACAATGAGAAAATAAGCAAGTCATTGGTAGAGAGACCTCATCATCATGGACAAAAAACAAGTCATGGACAATGGGGATTGGTTTATGCTATGGTACCAACCTAGAATAATCATTGAATATGGCAATGAGGAATATGGGCTATGTGTATGCAGAAAATGTTCAAAGCAAAATGGGTTCATATGTAATATATAAGGGGTGCACGTGTGACACACTAGGATGTTTGAAATAAAAAAGGGTTAAGGCTATGATTTGATAGTATATGAAAAATGCCTAAGACAGCATGGAAGACATCGTTTATAGTGGATTTGCTCAGACAGGATGCTTCGAGTAAGATTTTGGGAAGTGATGCAATGAGGTGTGCCATGTCAGAAGATTAGGAATCTAACATCACCAGAGAACAACGTCTTATTAGCAGTGAGCAGTAGGTGGATATCCTCGATAGCATTACATTACGGGAGTAATGTCTAGATGTCAGGGTGACAATTTGACCTAACTCTAAAATATTGAGCCATACATATTAAAATTGAACGGGAGGATATTTTCCAGTGATTTTTGTGGCATGTCCATCTAAAAGGATCTTATAGGTGAGATAGAAGTTCGATAGGGCTCCAAATACCAAACCCTAATGGTAGGCTCAATGTTTTTTTAACCACCACCAAGGATGAAATTTTGTTTTTGTTGCGAGGAATGATGAGGGGTACCCTGGCGCAGTCGAAAAGATAAAAGCTGAGCGAGGCTCGATGATCGTAGAATACTGGTTGGTAGATCACCATGGTGTGGTCACTGGGTTTCCTAGTATTCACAGTCATAGAAGGAAGTGGCCTACATTTATCGAAGGAAAAAGATGCAATTAAATGGTGTATTATGTGATAAGGCCTTACCCTATATATACATATTTTTTTGGGGGCATTAAATATTAAAGTTTTATAACTATATATATATATATATATATATATATATATATATGATAAAGGCTTAAAAGCCTTGCTTTATGAAATATTATAATCCTTTTTATTTTATATAGAAAATTTATTTTATAAAATATTGAAATTTTTTGTTTTATATATGAAAATTTATTATATAAGAATCCTAGATTTTTATATAAGAGTTTTTTTTTATATATAAAAGAATATATTATATATATATATATATAAGAAATTTTACTATATGAAGGGTTAAGGTGTTAGTTTCTTTGTGATGTGGATTAGTAGGTTAAATGGTTGATGTCCCAAAATAAATTATATATTATTATTTCCAATTTATTTTTATTATGTTTTGATGATTATGATGTAAGATTATAAGTTATGGGGAGTTATAAGGGAAAAGGAAAATCTTTCAAGATTAAAAGAAGAGGAAGGCCAAGAGGTTTAAGAGAATACCTATTTAATCTTGTAAAATATCTATCCTAGGGGCTGGAAAATATTTTAAACAAGATCTCTTTTGAAAAATCGAATGCATTCATTTTGAAAAATACAAACCTTGTGAGCAAAACTAAAAGGAGATTGTGTCTAAGGCTATTGAACTTATTGCTTTATCTTTACTGCATTTTATTTTGATTTGTATCTATGTATTGATGTCGTTAAGGGTTATACTAGGTGAATATTGGAATAATATGCAAATGTTCTTTGTCCTTTGAGTCTTGCACTTGGTCTAATGGGATTGTGTTTTTCTACAGGTTCTTTTAGATCAGGTTGCCTTTAGTTTCATCTCATAACTTGGGGTTTTGTAGGGAGGGGATTGTGATACCAAAATCTAATGGTATTTTTGTTGCTTTCTAATTTTTTTGTAAATAATTTCTTTTGGTTTATTTTCTGCAACTAGGTTAATCCATTTTCATTTCTGCTCATTGTTTTCTTGGATTCTAGCTAGTTCCAGAACTTCTGTTTTCTTTTCTTTTCCATTCTGGTCATTTCTAAAATTTTAGCACTTAGTTTTCTTCTCATTTTGGTCATTTCCAGAATTTTTGTACTTAATTTCATTTCTATTCTGGTCATTTCCAAAATTTCTGCATTTAATTTCAGTCTTTTATTTTGGTCCATTTTCTAGAATTTCATTTCACATTTCTATTCATTTGCTTCCATTCTGGTCCTCATCCAGAATTTCTAAACCTCCAAATTGCACTAAGTTTAATTTTCAAATAAAATCAATCTTAGGAGAGAGGGTACTAACACAAAATTGACATTAATGGAAGATAAAGCAAATGAACACTAACGTGCTAACTTACTAACAAGTACTAACAAAAAATTTTGATTTAGATTTAATAGAATGCTCATAATGAAGATAAAATAAATCTACTAACTATAAAATGAATCTCATATTAAAGGCATGGAGTCTAAAATGAAGTGGACTATTCCATGCACTTTTGCATTTTTACACCTTTAATTTGAATATAAAAGAGATTTACTAATTGGGATTCAGGGTAAATCAAATGAATATAAAGAGCATTATAATGATCACTAAGCATTGTATAAATTGAACCATATATGTCCCTTATTAACTGTCACTTGCATTCTGTGAGACTATTCTGGCATATGTTTTTTTTAATCATCATCGATTACATGCATGTATGTGGAATGTTTGTCTATCATAACCTTGGAGAAATTGATGTTTGTATTTAATTTCTTTGCAAGAGGGAGTTTTCCATTTAATACACTGATTGTGGTGACTATTTTGCAATAGGGTAAAATATTCACTCAACAAGACCGCCCCCATTTTATTTGTCACTCAGAATGGAAGGGTGGATTGTACACATCTGTATGATCGACTCTGGAGCTGCAACTACTATCATGCCAAAGGTAGTATATGAAGTGATGGGGATGGAATATACAAGGAGTAGCCCAAGAGTGTTACAATTGGATGGGACTTCAATCAAGAAAGTGGGAGTAATAAAATATATTTCTATTTTCCTTCATAGTATGCCACAAATCACGATCATCCAAGAAGTGGTAGTAGTTGACCTGGAGCCATACTTTAGCATGTACCTCTCAAGGGAGTTCATGGCTAAGATGGGAGGATATATTTCCTTAGATTACTCATATTTGGAGATACCATTCAAGGGAAAGATGATTCACATTCACAATGAAAATCCTTCACATTTTCACATTAAAATTTTGGAAGAGGAAGAAGAAGCTCCAAGTGCAATTAATACTATGACTGAAGAGCTAGAAGAGGTTGACTTGATGGGAGAAGCATTGGGTGAACTTTGCCTTGAAGGTGAATTTTTGCTCGTATATTTTAATGCAATAATCAAAATAGACATTGGTTGTTATACTATAACTAGTTTGAGCAAACTAAAGAACAAGTCCCTGATTCCCAGGATTCTGACACAGATCAGTTAAGGAAGTTGTATTTTTATGGTGCCAAATGTAATAATGGTGAAGGATCTGGTGTTGTATTTATCTCCCCAAAGGGAATTCAAAAGACTTATTCTTATAGGTTGACTTGGAGTTGCACAAATAATACATCCAAATATGAGGTATTATACTTTGGGTTGAAGAAAGCTGAAAAGTTGGACATTAAACAACTATAGATTTTTGGTGACTCCGAGATTATTGTAAATAAGACCACTAATAAGTGTGTGTCAAAGTAGAATTATCTAAAATCCTATCACAATAGATTGTGGGATATGTTTTACTCCTTCATGACCTTGAACATTCAAGAAATTTCCTGAGAGCAGAACAAACATGAAGATATTTTAACCTCTTGGCATGAATTATTTTTCCACGGAGCAAGTAGTCAGAAAGCACAAGACTATTAGAGTGATCTATAGACCTTCAATTTTGGATAAGAATATTTATTGACTAGTATTTGATAATGATGAACAAATAGTCAATTTTTTTCTTAGAGAAGTTGCTAGTGCAGATGATAGAGTGCTTGATGATGAAGAGAAAGAATGAATGATCCAATTGAAGAACAATCATATTCCCAGATGTTTGATTTTTCTAGAGAGTTTTTTGATCAGAATGACAGGTTTGAAAAGCATAGGATTAAAGTCGATGCAAAGGAATATAAGGAGTTACATCTAGAACCCAAAAAGATCATTAAAATTAAAACTGATTATATCCCTAAGGAGTTGGAAGATGTTAAGAATTTGTGCTATGAATACCCTAGAATTGTAGCATGGAGCTATCAATATTTAAAATGATATGACAAGAATGTGATCGAGCATACCATTGAGCTATAGTAGAGGGTAAAGCCTTTTTGACAAAAGCAACGACATGTCAAACCCAAGATAGAAGTGCTCATGAAGGCAGAATTATTTAAGATGTTGGAGGTAAAGATAATCTATCTGATAAATAACTCAACATGGGTGGCGAACCTGGTCCTAGTGTGGAAGAAGAATGGAGACATTCGATTGTGCGTTAAATTTTGCAACCTAAACCAAGCATCATTGAAATATCATTACCCTCTTCTGTAGATTGGTCAAATCCTTCATGTGGTTGTTGGTGCATAGATATTCTTATTACTAGATGGTTTCTTTGGATATAATCAGATATGGGTGAAGGATAAAGACTAGCATAAAACAACCTTCACCACCAAGTTGGGAACCTTCACCTGCCAACGGATGCCATTTGGACTCTCAAATGTCGGTGATACTTTTTAGAGGGCCATGGACAACACTTTTGGTGAGTTATTGAATAGAGTTATTGTGATATATATTGATGATATTACTATGTTTTTGCATCGCAGAGTAGACCACATTACTTACTTGATGTAGGTGTTCTAGAAGTATCGTGAGTTCAAGATATTTATTAATCCGAAGAAGTCAATCTTTGCTATTAAATAAGGGAAGTTTTTGGGCCATGTAATCTTGTAGGAAGGATTTGTAATTGACCATCCAAGAGCTAAAGCACTCATGAAGTTGTCATTACCTGCTAATAAAAAGTACCTACAATATTTCTTCGATTAAATAAATTTCATCTGCAAGTTCATTGCTAATTTCTCTCAGGTTGTGAAACTTATTATAGATATTTTAAAGAAGAATGTGGAGCTTAAGTGGATGAAAGCTAAAATATGAGATTTTTAGGAAATCAAAGAAAGTATTACACAAGCTACAGTTCTAATTAATCCCGACTATTCAAAATATTTCATTCTCTATGTAGTGGGTGAGCAAGAAAGCTATGTTGCAGTATTGACACAGAAGCAATATGATGGATAAGAGAAGCCAATTGCCTTCTTGAGTCAAGTTATTGTTCCACATCAAGAGAAGTATAATTTATTGATAAATAGGTCTATGCAGTGATGAAATCCTTGAAGAAGTTCCAACACTTTATCTCCCAGAGCAAGACTATGGTCCATGTTATACATCCTGATGTTCAAAAATTCATTCTCCAAGGAGAACTAGGTGATAAAAGAGCAGGTTGGGTCTCAAAAATTTAAGAATACAACATGGAGATTCGACCAAGAAAACTAGTTCATGGGTGAGCTTTATTCCAGGAGTTATCTAAAAGTGCTCCCTCTGAGTCATTGGATGTGGTGCATGAAGAGGACATTGGAAAAAGTATTTGCATGAATTATGTTGTGAGCAACCGTGATTGGACAGAATAATTGGTTGATTATTTTACTTCTATGAGATGCCCAACTCGTCTTGATGCTTCACAACATCAAAGGTTCAGGTTGCAAGTGCTCAAGTATGTTCTATTGCCAAACGGACTACATCATAAGAACATTGATGGATTTCTTCTCATATGTGTGAAGGAGTTTGAGAAGGAGAAAATATTAGAGGAAATTCACTTTGGACTCTCTGGTGGTCATTATACAGGCAACCATATGGCTTTAAATATTATTTGAGTAGGCTACTACTAGTCCACTCTATTCGCCAATAATCATAAAGTGATTCAGTATTGGGATAGTTGTTAGTGACACGTTGGCATAATTAGAAAAGGAGCTTTGCCTCTATGCCCAATTCAAGTGGAAGCACCTTTTCAATAGTGGGGTCTTGACTTCATCAGATTCATTGATCTACACTCTTCCATATAACACAAGTATATCTTAATGATGATTGACTATTTCACTAGATGGGCATAAGCCATTCCTACAAAGAATGCAGATCAAGCAACTGTTGTCTTTCCTGGAAGGGATCATTACTCATTTTGGCATCCCAGATTCAATTGTAACTAATAATGGAACTCCATTCATTAGGTTCAAAATCATAAAGTTCACTAGTAGATATGACATTTATCTAAAGATATAGTCCAATTATTATCCACAAGGAAACGGGTTGGCTGAATCTACCAATAAAAATTTGCTATGAGGATGGGCAGTAATAAAAGAAGCTAGCACTTTTTGAACTAGGCACTTTGGACAGATCACATATCTATGAAGAAGTCCATTAAAGTTTCTCCGTATGCCTTGGTTTATGGGAAAGAGGCCATTCTTCCCACTCATATTGAGCTTTCGGTACTCCAAACATTGCAGTTATTCCAATATGAAGATGGATAATATGATCCTATGAGTGTAATATTGGCATAGTTGTTATAGTTAGAGGAGGATAGAGAGTAATCTTATCAAGCATTTTCACAACACACAAAAGAAATGTAGAAGTGGTTCGGGAAGAAAAAAACTAAGCGTAAATTTTAGGTAGGAGACTTAATTTTGAAATAGAATGAAAAGAAGACTAAGCCAGGAAAACACCATAAGTTTAATTCTATCTAGGAGAGCCATTTCCAAATTTTTATAGTAAATTCGGTGAATTCCTATCATATTCATGATATGAAAGGTGGTGATCTTCATATCCCGATGAATGATCTTCATTTGAAGGCCTATATTCAATGAAGAAGCTTTGAAGAGATACTCACTTGTACATGTGTAAATATTCCTTTTAATATGTTATTTCATTTTAATTACTGATGTTATTATTGGGTCTATATATATATATATATATAAATAGAAAATAAAAGAAAAATTCAGATGCTCCTAGG
This sequence comes from Wollemia nobilis, assembly GCA_028583015.1. NCBI lineage: Eukaryota > Viridiplantae > Streptophyta > Pinopsida > Araucariales > Araucariaceae > Wollemia > Wollemia nobilis. The sequence goes on from JAQPPZ010002819.1 coordinate 4,693,326, forward strand.
TTCATTCACCCTAAGGAAGAGGTGATGGGATAATTCAACAAAGGGGCGAGGTGAATCCATTGGCAATGATTGATGTCACATTTAGAATAGAAGAATGCAAATAAAAAGAGGTAATTGAAGTCACATTCACCCTCAGGAGGGGAAACATGACCATTCACCCTGTGGTTGGGGTGAACTCATTAACGACCTGAAAGTTATGTTTAGAAAATATGAATATATAATTGGTATCATGTTCGCCCCAAGGAGAGGCGAAAGGGCCATTCACCCTTCGTCTGGGTGAACACGTTTGTTTGAAACAATGAAGTGATAAGAGTTTATTTTTTTTACACAATAAAAAAAAAGAGAAGGAAAAAGCTGCTTTAAAAGATGTTTTTTTAGGATATAGTCAAAATAGTGAAGCAAAAAAGTTTATTAAAGGAGACTATTCACCATGAAATTATAAACAAAGTTGACAGTAGCCCTGAGATGAAGAAGGAGGAGACATGTTGCTCTGATTTTTGAAGGTGCCAAGAAAGGAGAAAATTAAGGTGTGACCATAAAGTATTTTTGCCAAAGAAGAATGAAACAAGTGTATTTATTTTTGGGATCACATTGCAAAGGCAATCGTGCCCTTAGCTGTGTGGCAACTATCAGATAACATGAATGCATGTAAATGGATTTTTTGATGCATTTAATTTAAAATTCAAGTCATGCCAAATATTTATGTTGCTAAGGAACAAGAGAACATCCAACATTGGTTTTTAAGCAGTGGGTCTATTTTTCTGAGCAATATTGAGTCACCCGAGCATGGTTTATGAGAAATTTACACGGTGAGGAGGGCACTCTTTCCCAGGATGATTGGGTAGTGAATCAAAAGCAATACTATTGCAACATAGGGAATGGTGCCAGGTGAGTGAATCCAAGTAGGTGATTTCCCATGAGTTCTCATATTAATTCAAAATTTATTGTGGTAGTTGAGGAAGAATCTATATAAATGACGAGGTAAAAAGCCTACAGTTTTTTTTCTTTTAAAATTTTACTATCGCATATTTTGAATCATAGTTGCAAAATTTCTAGAGAGTGTGATGAGTATTTATCATAGAAAAGAGATAATGAGGAAGCAGAGCAAGGATCCCGAGAATGTCATAAAGGCTATAGAGCCCAAGATATCAAAAAATAAGGAAGGAGGCTCTAGATCTAAAAAGTCTAGAAAAAATTATTACGTCGACCTGGACCCGTATGAAGACTCACTGGAAGAAATTAGCGACTACCTCATTACCCACAAAGGTGTGGAAAGTTTGCGAGAATATGTTGAGTTGGCGGTCAACCAAGGAGTGTCACAAAAAAGTTGGATTACAGTGCCATACCATTCATAGTTAAGCTAGTATTTGTGCCTACCAGTTCATCCTTACCCTAAGTTGGTATGACTCGTTGCAAGGTTCTATGATCCATTTACCAGAGCTATCAAAAATGCTATAAGGGAGATTTTATTTACCATTACTCTAGATGAGATTCGAGAGGCACTTGCGGATTAGAGCCCCCATCCTATGGGGTTCTTAAAAAATTACTTATTGATGAGCAGGAAGATAAATATATCTCCACATTAACCATGCACAAATTTATGGAGACCCAGTTGATTAAGGAGCCACCGATGGGGTAGTTGCCAAATTTGTTGAAGCTGCTCACTGATTTTAAAAGCCATGATATTTATTCTATGCTAGCTTGGTTCATAGGTTTACCTTAAAATGAGATAGTTCATACGTGTAAGCGGATTTAGCTTAGTGTATCTACCAGGTGGAATTTTATTCTCTGAGACAGAGTACTAATTCAATTTTTTCAACTGTGCAAAATTTATTTCCTGAAGAGTAAATTCTTAGTTGGAGAAGTTGCAAACCATAGAGGCAAATTCATTCAAGCATACATCCTTTTTAGTATGGTATTTATTTTTCTAGCTTCAATGACGCTTCCCTCTTATTGCAGTGATGCAGGTGAAGGAGAAAAATGAATCTTTTTCAGTTTATAAGTGGACTTCTATTTTGTCAAGAAGGGATTCGTATTACAACTTTAACAGTTGGTTCTTGGGCCTGGTAATAGAGTTATTTTACGACATGTGTATAAGGGTGTCATGGGAATTAAGAGATGTAGTAGTCATACATGAAAAGAGGGATATTTTCTTGCTTATCCAGGGAGTAGTTGTAAGAATTTTTGGCTTCATAGGTAAGCCATTTTTGTTGCCCTATTTTGCTACAAAGCATGTTTTTACCATGGAAGCAGTACACCAGTCAGATTACGTAAATGATGTATATGGAGCCAGGCATAGAAAGAAGATAACATGCAACATGCCATTCAAATTAGATAGTATAAAGGTGAGTCAATTTGGAAAAAAATAGCTCTTGATAGTGGCACTACAAGATTTAGGTTTGATAGAACTATCATAGAACTGGAGGTATGATCCTTTGGAAAAATTCTTGGCTATTATAAAGGCTAATTCATTTCATTATTACCCTCAACTAGATATCTAGAAGAATAGAAATAATTTTTATGGACCAAACATGAATTGGCACATTGAGAAGATGACAACGCTCTCACCCTGGTATGATTATTATGAGTAGGAATTAGAGTATAATCCGGACAAGTATAAAACCCAAATTCCTCCACCAAGTTTATTCAGTAAATTTCAAGAAAGTGAGACCACATGGACTGAAGAAAAGATAATGAATTTGTGGATAATGTGGATTCACCATGGGAAGTTCAATACCACTTACGGGATAAAATTGGGTGAGAAATTTTTAGAAAATTATGATGAGTACATCGATTCATATCAACCCATCACCTTTACCAATATTTTATCACAAATATTCCAACACTCTAATAGTGGCAAAGGTGAAACTGAAGAAAGACGTCCAATGGCTAAGGAGGAGATTCCAGAGGAATAATAATAGCAATATGTGTTTAAGTGAATATCTCAGTGAAAAAATAAAAAGGTGGAATAGGCACCTATGCCAAAAAAGAAAAATATATCGAAGACACCTCTATTTCCAAAGGTGGCCAAAAGACCAAGGGCCAAAACTATTGTTGCTTCTATCGTTGAAGTTTTAGTTGCTACAGTTTCTACAAGTCCAGTTGTCATGGTTACTATAGTTACTAATATTCTAGTGGCATTTGTAAATCCTTTACCAGTATAAGAGCTCCCGACTAAGGTTGCACAAGTATTCTTGAAGGTCCAAGAACAATAGGAGGAACATTAGTCGAAGAGCTCTCACGTAGAATTCATGGATGATGAAGGGAATGTAAACTTTGAGAAGAGGGTAGAAGCATAACAAGAAGAAGTGATTTCATAGCCACCCCCATCACCACATCGCACGGTACCTGTACCTAAAGGTACATCTTCTCTTCCCTCTTCTTCTTCCCAGGAGCATGTAGTGACTTCTATCTCACTTTTGCCATCCTTTATTTCCATTTCTCCACCGTTTGGTAAGCCTTCCACATTCGTTTACATTCCATATTCTTCCATTATCGAAGTCACTATTGCTCCTTCTTCTATTCCCTTTTCTTCATCCCCCATTTATTTTAGTTCGTATGCATCAAAGCTGAATTCCTTTTCGTGCCCTTCCCCTTCCATTACAACCACCACCATCATTGAGGTAAGTACACAAGCTCCTCCTAGAGTAAGCATAATTGTAGAAAAACCCGGTTCATCTTCCCAAACCACCATTTTAGCTCCCTCTCTTCTCACTATCACTTTCACCCCCATTGAGCCTAGTCGCTCAGATTTTTTGGTCCCATTCACCCTATTTTTGGAGTTTCAAAAAGTTCCCGATGTTGAAGTGGCCCTCAAGCAGCCTGATGTGGAGAATATTAATGGGGCACACTTGAGCTTTTTGTAGTGGTTGAAGAGCATGAGGTGCAATAAGGCCTTGGCTCCAACTTAGCCAATTAATAGAGTCACCTTTGATCCTATTTCTATGGAGGCTCACATGACAAATCTCACTTCCTTGTTCCAGAAGCCACAAGGGGAAATATTGCCAAGTGATTACATTAGTGAGACTATCATAGAAGATATTACCAAGATAAATCTAGTAGAAAATATGGGTAATATTCAGGTAGATATGAGCTCAGTGTTCTTACATGGAAAGCATTTTAAAGAGAAGTATTTTGAAAATGAAAATAAAATTATTGAGCTCAAAACTGCCTTGGTGAAAAGCAGAGCGCGGGAGGAAAATATTGCTACTGTAAATGAATATCTACGTCAATAGGTGGGAGTGCACCTAAAATAATGAGATACTACCAAGATCAAAATGCATAAGCTCTAACAACAGCTTGAGGATATGAAGAATCAATTAGCAGAGAAGGTTGCACAGGCTACTGGTTTTTTATTGAAAAGCATCAAAGAGGCCCATATTTACTCATCTCAAAACTATGAGAAGGTGGCTACACAAGCAGTCTAGGTTCTACACTATTTGTGAGAGGCACATATACATATTTAGCTAGGGTAGCATTTTATTGATAATATTGAAGAATGGTGTAAGCTGTATATGGATATGGTCATGAAGATCCAAGACTTAATTAATTCCAACCTATGTATTCACCCTTTAAAAAAAATGGATCATGCATGGTCAAAGGCCAAGGTCATACTATGCAATTATTTCTAGAGGATGGACTTGGTAAGGGAAGGATGGACAATTATTAACACTATCAAGCATAAGAATACCATTGTCTCACTTTGAGACTATTACTGAGTTGAGATTTTTGGACTTTACAGATGAGTGGGGTGAACCCTTACCCCTGGAGAAACTAGAGGTGCTCTGATAGAATTTTGTGGAAGATACCTCTGAGATTGATGCATAGGAAGAGCCTCTCATAGAAGTAGAGGTGTTTCCTATGATGAAAAAGTATATGTGCCTAGAGTTGTCATTGTATAAGTTGGATCAATGAGCAAAGCACATCAGCTTGATGAATGTTCAAAATCTTTGCTTCATTTACGAGTCTCTTAGTGTCCCATGTCTATTCACCACACATGCTTGGGATGAGGTAGTCAGGTCCTATGAATTAATTTTTGATACCCTCAAGTATCAATAGGAGCAAGTAGTAGCAGAGCACCGCAGCAGTAGAGAAAGTAGCATAAGAAGTAAAGCGAGCTGAAGTGCTCAAAGTAGCGGCTAAAACTGAAGAGTAAAAGCAAGTAGAAGATAAGGTGCGACAGAAGACTTCTACAACAAAGGTACTAGATAAGGTGGCTAGAAATAAGACCCCATAATTTTCCAATGGATAAAGGCCTGGGATTGCTTGCATCCATGCAAGTTGGATACCTTGTGATTCACCAGAAATATTGGTAGTTTTGCACCTCGCCACATTGGGAATTTTGTTCGAAGTATTTTGTTGGGGTATTTTTTATTGTAATCAGCAATATTTATTTTTAATCAATTTCATATGTTATTGTTTAGCTTACATATGTATTCTAGCATCAACATTATACTTGTTTATTAAACAAATAGACTCTATAAAATAAATGCATCTTTGGGCTTGTAAAATGAAAAGAAGAAAGATCAAGGTGAAAGACTTAAGGAACTAAAATTTTTAAAAGCACCAAAAAAGATAAGATTTGTAAGTGTTTTCATCCCAAGGATGATACGAATGCCCCATTCAACCCACGTTGGGGTGAATGACATGACAAAGGGTGACAGGAGCAAATCTTGAAAACTTGAAAGGGGTACGGTAAATCAAAGTCGCGTTCACCCCATATCTGGGGTGAACATACCATTCACCCTTACCATGGGTGAACGTGCCCCAATATTAACACGTGATTGCATTCACCCCTCTCATGGGTGAACGTACCCTAAAAATAAAATATTTTTGCATTCACCCTGATTGAGGGATGAACATCATTTTCTCCCCTTTTGTGGATGAACGCATTCTCAAAGAAGGATCGCGTGAGTGCATATAGCGATAGAAGGTTGGGAAAAAGTATTTTTTTTTAGGGTGAACTTAGTTTTTAAATAGAAAGGGTAAAGCAATTACGAAAATGGAGCCCTTCAATTTTAAAATTTCATCGCAATCCATGATGAATATAGTCCATATTTCAAAGGCGACCAGAGCAAGTTTTTACAAGCATTAAATGATGACGACAACGAGTAACTCAAATTGTATATTCTGAGTGAAGTAGGAATCCGTATAAGAAGAACAAGAGGATTTTTATGATTTCCAAGGTGAGGAGTGCATTTTCAAAGCATTGAATGTCCCTTAATTTTCTATGCACTGATGCCCAAAATGCTAATTTCTTGGGAATGTTCCCTTGAAATATGGATCGTTGTTTCTAAAGGATGGGTTTTTAATGATTCCAAGGAGGGATTTCCTCACTCTTATTCCTGATCTACGATCATTTTTTTCTCATGTACATTTAATGAAAGAGGTAAATCTCTATAAATACTAATTAAATTTCTATTGTAAAGAAGGTTAGGCATTTTGTGAGAAAACTCTCCAAGTTCTCTACATCAATAGAAGACACCAGGATTTTGAATTTGCAAGTGATATTGTGTGATTTCCTTCTACTTTATACACTTCTATTTTATGCTTATGCTCTTTATTTGTTGTTAAATTTAAATTTTGCATTTGGATTTAAATATTGCTAGTGAGAGAGTGCTGGAGCGTTGTTCTGAAGGTTGTTCCTATGAGTTTGCAAGTAAATTCTATTTATTTTCTTCTATTACATGCTATATAATGCTTGGGTGAATTTCCTACTGTTAGTCTACCCCAAATCCTATGCATTCATCCTGTGGCCATATTTCCCATCTCTTTCTGCATTTTCTAATTTATTTCCTGTAACTCTAGTCTTCAACCATGGTAAAACTATAAAATTATTAACAAATTAATGTAAATGTAATCGCAGACCACTCAAAGGGGGCTCCCTTGTAATCGCTTTGCCACTATAGGGGGCTCCATCCTTAGAATATATGCTTATTATTCTTCTTCTTGGATGATTTGATATGGATGACCAACCTAATATATATATATACCCTAAAGCTACGTTGGTGAAGAGACGTGATGGTTTACGTTATGAAGGGTTGTGATGGTTCACCTTGAGTTAATAATATAATAATTAAATGATTAATAATACTAACTAATACTAACTAATAATGTTAGGATTGAGGATCGTAACATGCTACCCTCCTTAAAAAGAGCTTTGTCCTCAAAGCTCAACGTGAGAAGCTTTGTCCTTTGTTTTCCAAGAAGGATTTGTGTAAGTTCTTGGACTCTTTTAATGGCATCCTTTCGTAGGCATGGATATAAAGAAGGATGAAGCATTAGCGGGGGGTTGCCAAGAACAATAGTAGAATCTTCATTAGGAAAATCATGATGATGATGGGAGGGCAACCCTTGGGGTTCCTCAAATAATTCATAATGATGCATCAAAAGTGATGGTAATGATTTCATATCCTTTTTTGGTTCCTTTGTAGAGCCAACGGAGAAGGAGTGTGTAGTCACTCTACGTTGGTTCTGAATAGGTTTGGTCATATGGAAATAACTCACTATTGGTGAGTAAGGTATGTGTAGGTCTTGTAGAGTGCATGTTTGGCTAGAATTGATCACTTTGGGTATGTCTACCTCATCCTTGCTTGGTACATCAATCATTTCTTGCACATCGACCTCATTGTCTTCATTGCAGTGAGTAGGTGCACTGGTCGCTTCGGACACAACTACCTCATCTACTTGCTCTATAGAGAGACAGGGATCAACTTCCTTCAATAAATACAATGTTAGTGTAGCACATTTATGGTGGGGTCCAAATTGTTCATCACAATTATCATAGAGTCCTTTTTCTCGTCGTTCCTTCATCTCCTCAAAGCTAAGATGTTTAATTTGTAAAGTTTAGTTAGATTTGGGGGTTGTGTAAGTGCTTTGTGTCCTTCTATTATTCATAGTTTTGGGAGCAATGTAAGTGGTCGATGATTTTTCCATAAGTGGTTTCCCTAATCATTGTTGTGCATTAATTTTATCTTCATCTAATTTTGCCAATCCATAGGTCTGCATCATGGTATAGGGATTGAACCTTGTCACATCCATTCTAATTTCCTTTTTTAATCCCCTAATGAAGCCATTGATGAGAAGTGATTCATCCAATCTTGTGTTGTACTTGGTGATATCCTCAAACTGAGTTTGATACTCATGCATAGAAGTGATTTGATGAAGATATTTGAGCAATTCCCACATGACTGTGTCCCACATGGCTCTGATACCAAATGGTAAGACCCCAAGGTCTTACTATAAAATTATTAACAAATTAATGTAAATGTAATCGTAGGCCACTCAAAGGGGGCTCCCTCGTAATCGCTTTGCCACTATAGGGGGTACCCTCCTTATAATATATGCTTATTATTCTTCTTCTTGGATGATTTGATATGGATGACCAACCTAATATATATATCTACCCTAAAGCTATGTTGGTGAAGAGACGTGATGGTTCATGTTATGAAGGGTTGTGATGGTTCACTTTGAGTTAATAATATAATAATTAAATGATTAATAATACTAACTAATACTAAATAATAATGTTAGGATTGAGGATCCTAACAAACCAGTGTAGGATTTAGTTTGGTATCCAACCCTCTCTAGATATTGACATGGAGGATGTTCCTTTCCTCTGGTTATTCAATTTTTGTTGTATCTAGGGTGCACAAACACATTTTTATTGATTAGGCAGATATTTGACCAACACTTTGTTGGTTATGACAATGAATCTATAGGATACAAAACACTAGATCCATATACAAAAAAGGTCTATATTAGTATAGATGTAGTCTTTGATGAAAAATTCAAAGTCAACATAGAAAAATCCATTGAAAATATAGAAGTCCTATTAGATATATTCAAAGAAGATACATGAAGAGAAGGGTCAGAATCAGAATCTTAAGTGCAAGGAATTGAATCTCCTAGAAGATAACCAATATGGCTCAAGGAAACTCTCAGAGAAGTAAATTTAGGAAGAATGTCAAATATTACTACTACAATACCTCAGACTCATAGCATAACCAAAATCAATAGAGGAATGTTGAGCAATATAGCCGAACCAACATCAAAACTATAGGAACTAAATGATCCTCACTAGAAAGCAACAATGGATTCTAAACTTTTGTCACTTTAGAAAAACAAACATGGAATATAGTATAACTACCTCCTGGAAAAATAGTAGTAGGATGTAAATGGGTCTACAAGATCAAATATAAAGCATATGGAACACTAGACAAATACAAGGCTCGACTAGTGGCAAAAGGATATACTCAAACAAAAGGAATAGACTATGAAGAAACATTTGCACCAACATCAAGGATGACTACTATTAGAATAGTTTGTGCTCTAGCAACACATCAGGGATGGAAACTTCATTAGATGGATGTAAAAAGTGCTTTTCTTAATGGTAATATAGAAGAAGAATTCTACATGTCACAACCAGAAGGCTTCATCACTCAAGGACAAGAAGACAAGGTATGCAAAAAAAAAAATCCTTATACGACTTAAAGCAAGCTCCTAGAGCATAGAATGTAAAGATCAACAACCACCTACTATAGCATAACTTCAAAAGAAGCTCATTTGATCCCAATATATATACTAAGAAAATTGGAAATGATATCTTGATTCTCATAGTATATGTTGATGACATTGTGATCACTGGAAGCTTAGAAAAAATGATAATATATATAAAAATGATCTAGAAAGGGGATTTGAAATGATAGATCTTGGATTAATGATTTAATGTCTTGGTATATAAATCTATCAAGGAGAGGATAAAATCATAATAACTCAATAAAAATATACCAAAACTCTATTGGAAAAATATAGAATGATAGAGTGCAATCCCAAATATACACCAATGGAACAAAGGATCCAACTATCTAAAAGTGATAAAACATCACTAGTTACAACGACTTTATATCGACAACTAATTTGAAGTCTTCTATACGTCACAAACAGTTGGCCAGATATTGATTTTTCAATAAATTATCTATCACGGTTCATGCAAGAACCAATAGAAAGTTATCAGAAAGCTACAAAAATGATACTACATTATATAAAGAAGACTACAGATTATGGACTAACATATTTAAAAGATGTCAAATATTTTTATCTATAGGATTACTCAGACTTAGATTATGTTGGATACATTTATGATAGAAATTCTAACTCAGGATATGTCTTCTATCTCGGATCAGGACCCATATCTTGGTACAACAAGAAACAACATATGGTGGCACAATCATCAACTGAAGTAGAATATCGATCAGCAAGAGATACCACTTGTGAAGTACTATGGCTGCAATACATACTAGATGACATGGGAATTAAATGAACTCCCACCATGATACTTTGTGATAATCAAGGAGTTCTAAACCTTATCAAGAATCCTATCATACATGAAATAACAAAGCATATAGAAGCATAGTGTCATTTCATTAGGGAACATTTTTATAACAAACACATCATCATCGAGTATGTACCTACAAAATATCAAACAAGTATTTTTACAAAGGCACTTGGAAAGATCAAATTTCAAAAATTCAGAGATCAACTATGCAATTAAAAAGAACCTTCAATACCCAAAAAATGTAATACGGGGGTTTTGGAAATAATGTCTATTCCATCATTTGGGTTATGTAAATGCATCCTCCAAGATACATATCTAGATTACTTCATGTGCAAGTTATCTAGTTACTTGAGGAACAAGCAACATATGTACAAGTGTCAATATGCATGTGTGCAAGGTACAACTAGATGGAGTGTTGAACAAGGAATCCTCCTTCCTATGTGAATGGGGTCATGGCTCACATGATTTTCTCACTTCTATTTTATTCAATAAGATGTTCTATTTCTTTTATCGATGTCTCATATTGTAATTCTGCTAAAGCTATCATGATAAAGTTTCTATCCTAAAGCAAACAAACTACTAAAAACCCTAATAGTAGAACACAATTAATTTAAAATGTAGCTCTAATAGAAAGATAAAATATTTGATAAAACCTACTCAACTTAAAACAAAAATTGAAATCCAATGCAAAAAATATGAAAAAAAAACTACTGAACCCTAGGGGCTAAAAATATAAGGCAAATACCTCAATAGTAGATGAGAATAATAATTTTTTCTTTTGATATCAATGACTAGATTATGGTTTTATCAAAGCTATAAAATCACAACCATCAATCCAAAGGACACATTGTCTTGACCCTAGGTACAAAAAAATGTAAGTATCATGACTATACATCTCTAAAATATGAGAAAGACTACAATAATTGCTTAAAGTGGTGATCGTAACATTATTGATCTTTAGGATATATTCTTGAGGAACATACTTAAGCATGTCCCTTATTCATGACTTAATCCTTATTTTAGAGTTTTAGAAAATTTGACAAGCAAAATGATAAGGAGTGGTTGTAGAAAGGATAAAATTAGATTAAGAAAGGGAACCAAAACCATTTACCAACATGGACCATCATCATATTACCCGAGGACTAGAAAAATTAGTACACCTTTATCATAAATTTAGGAGGCTGGGACTCTCCACCACCTACACAAATAGTTAGTTACATCAAGGAATAATCCTAAATATATAATGCAATCTTTTAGTATGGAACATGGTACTTCTCACAAGAAAGTACTATTTAGAAAAGAAAACAATCATTGTTAGTAGGAAATAAATTATACTTAATTTTTTATGTGCCTACTTTAGCCACTCGGGATCATATATCACAAAGATACCCCTAAAGTTTCCATTCCCTAATTCAAGTTGGATAGCATTGTCCACCCCAATAGACTTATCACAATATGGCCTAGGGGTTACCATGATTAAAAATAAAAAGTCTTACACAAAAGTTATTTTCCTAGGAACATCAGGGAAATGGATTAGAGATCCTCTCTTAGTCTCATCATTATCCTTTGAAAAAAAATACTTGAGTAATATTTTACTATGATTTAAATTGAAATAATATCTACTAACCAAGTTCTTTAGGTCTATTCATTATAATCTAGATTTGGATTAGCACATAAAATTATATGTAATTTAATCCAAGAGGCTAAATAAAATATCCTAGAAAGAAAGAAAGTCAATCCTAGTTCTTGAAAGCAAAATCTATTGTAATATCTATAGGAATACCACCTCTAGATAATAATTGGACTTAGTCTTCTTACATAGCAAAGAAAAAGTTGTCATCAAGTTTCATGGTCATAGTCATCAAGAAAAATTGAAATAGCTACACATACTTCATTATCTTTTTAATATTTCAATTTAGTATAGAGTATGTAATTAGAGACTCATCTACCCTATAATATTGATACCTCTATCATTTATATAGTTAATTTAATCACATCCTTCCAAGTATTCATTATCTTCATGATATTTTCATCAATGGTCTATCCCATTTTTGTTCACTTAACCCATTTTTTAATCCCACCTTCAAATTCAAAATATTTGGTTCTTCCATCAACTTTACCTCTAAAGTCTCCTTCATTGACTATATTTTTATATGTTCTTCCATGCATCTTGGAATATTAACACCTTCCACTATAATGGATATATTAATAGATCAATCGGTTACCCCAACATATAAATATCTTATTTCCATCTACCCTCCCCAACACTTTCATAGCTTTCCATTATATACATTCCACCACTTTAAATACATCAACAAATATATTTTCCCATAATTTTAGTAGCCATTTCTGCTCTAAATAAATATCCCTTCTAACTACCTCATAATATGTATGTACATCCATATTAGTTACAATTTGAGTACAATCATTAGTTACTACTTTTATATTTATTCTATACCAATAAGTAGCTAAGAAATCATCATATGTATTAGTCAAAACTCCATCCATATCATCAATGGACTTGAGAAAATTTGACCCTACAAGGAGTGTATAATGGTTTTACTTCTCTCCGTTCAAGTTGTTCAGCCAACTAACTCTATCACCATACTAAGGGCTAATAACTTGTGCAAAATTTAAGTGATTTCATGGTCAAACTTGAGAAAGTGAAGAAGACCATTAATGAGTGGGTTATGAAAAATGTGCATCATCATAAACATTTGCAATATCATATCATTTGATGAACCTAACAAGAAATAAGTTCAATAAGTTGCATATTACTATAGTAATGCCTAAAGATGTTATTAAACTAGTAGAACAACTATAAAGTAATGGTTATACAACCCAATCCTTATCTTAGTCCTTCTAAAACCTATGAGAAGATTTAATTAGTTTATCTATTTTTTTAGTCTCATTAATAATAGTAATATAATATTAAAACTTCTCATAATATCATAATAATAAAAATATAATTTCTTATAATAATATTATAATAATATATTAATCATATTAGTATCATTATTATTATTAGTTAAAAAATAATATAAAAATATACTTTATAATATACAAATATCATTAACCTTTAAATATTTTTTAAATTTACACATATGATGTAGACTATTGATTAAAAATATTAAAAAAATAAAGGATGGAGACAGGTAGATAGCCTTGGCTTCTTAAATGGATCAATTGACTAATAGGGACAAACATATTTCCAAGTTAGAAACCATGTTAGTGCTTTTTCATAAAGATAATTAAAAACTAAATCACTAACTTAAAGTAATATTGTATTAAAAAGACCAAGAACATAATTACTTTTAGACAAAAGGAAGTACATGACCTCAACAAAAAATGAGAGAAAAAAATAGAGGTATTCAACTAAAATAATATGAGAGCTATGTAATATTTATTGGGACAATATTCATTCTTAGGTCTAGGGACTTAATGTCTTGCTACATGAAATTGATGATTTGAGAAGATCCATTAGGTGAATGAAGAGGTAAGTCATTGTTCAGTAGAACTAAATAATAAGCTACAATTAGTAGATGTCATCCTTGAAAAGATATATTAAGAATATTATGTTATCCTTCAAAGATATGTTATATAGTGATGTCAGCAGTGCACAATAGAAGTCGGCCAACACACATAGATGCAATTCAAATAATAAACAAATTTTTTTTATTAAATAAAAACCATGAAAATTACAAGTATTCGAGGGGTACACACATGCACTATACAGAGTGCTACATACTTCCTCAAGAGGTAGATGTGTTAATATTGCTCTATTTTAGAACACCACAAGACTCGATGTTAACAACCCCCCTAACTACTAATTGAATTGAGCATTTATAGGCTCTGAGAAATTAAACCATTATAATATGACCATTACAAAGAGAATATCATTGTAGGGGAATGGTTATAGAAAACTAACCAATAAAACATATTATTGTTATGAATTTAAGAGAAATTCAACCATTACAATATGATCATTATAGAGAGAAGACTATTGTAGGGGAACGGTTATAGAAAACTATGAAACTATCAAAAAGACACCATAACACCTCATTCAAATATCATGGAATCTGTTGTATTTGTATTGATAATCATAAAAGGGTTACAAGAGATGATATCCTTTTACAATTTATCCTTGAAGGTTATAATATGGTCTTCCCTTAGGGAGCCTCTTTCAGATGTGGTACAAAGACAACAAAATTTGTCCTTTTGGGTTCCTCGATGTAGGTGGGCTTCTTGCTCATGAGCCACCGCTTGTTGGAGATGTTTCCTTGAGCTTTTTTTGGACATGTAGAAACCTAAAAAATCCTATTACTACATTGGGGCATTTACCTTAATCAAACCCTATAGTTATGAAGATAAAAGACTCATAAAAGTGCTCAAAACATGAAATTAACCATTAAAAAACAACATAAAACAATAAACTAAGCTATTCTTGCCTGTCTGAATGGTTTTGATGCCTATTGTAGAGGTTCACACTCCTAGGGTGCAAACTGGGAGGTTCTCACCTATGAAGTATGAATCGATCCTTTTGGAGTTGGATTGCTCAGATAGGGTCCTTGGATGCTTCTAATTAGTTTTGGATGTGCAAATTTTTTGGTAGAACTTCTGAACAACAAATCCTGATGTGGAAATCAACCTGTCTCACTCACAAAATGGGATTATGCAAGAGAAAAATTGATTATGATATTCGTATGATGGATGTGTGTTGATTGCAATGGCTATGGTGATTTCAACAGAGTTTCGATATGTAAAATTTGTGATCCTTAAAATGATGAAAATGGCCTTCTATTTATAGAGTGGGCCAGGGTGAGAGAAAGGGGATGAGGTGTCCATGAGGTGGCTATGGTGAGGTGTCCACCAAAGAGGTGTCCCCTAAGGTGTCCTGGATCATGAGTGAAGTTGGGTGAGAGAATATCTCACCCATCCAAAAGTAATGATGATAGGGATAAATATCAATTTGCAATTAATATTCACCTTTATCGAAATATCTTATCATTAATTAATCATTTTTGTGTGCAAAAGTCTTCATCTTGCATTTATGACCCAGGGGTGTGTGATATGGAGAAATATCTGGGATGAGAGGTGGCAAGCCTAGGATAGGCTAGGCTAGGTGAGGTGAGAGGCTAGGCTAGTCAAAATAGACTAGGTTAGGTGGAGGCTTTTAATTAAATCAAGATTTAGATCTAATTAATTAAAGAATTAGCCATAAAGTATAATTAGACCAAAATGTTGACTTTTTGACCATAAAGTGGTTTTTGACCATGGTGAAGGTTTCAACCTTAGTTGAGTTGGCATGAGGTCACATGAGGACCTAGGGTTAGGTGTAGGAAGGGGCTTAGCTAGCCCAAAGGGGCTAATGGTGATGAATAGTGTTTTTGGGTCAATTTATAAAATTTTCAATGGTTTTGCACATTAATTAACCATGGATATGGAGAGAGGGACAATGTGCGACTTTTTGGTGTCTATATTTTGCCCCTTTTTGTACTGGAGTGTGTGAAACATGATTTAGTACAAAAACTAATGGTATAGATTGATGACTATTGGTTAATATTGCTTTTGGATAGAATCACATGATTGCCTTGCACTATGATCAACTAGAAATTTTTTAATTTTTCGATGAAATAATATGCTTTTGTTAACTTTTGCTTTTGATTGATTGATGAGATCATTTGACGATATTTTGATAAATAGTTGGAGCCTAGGTAGAACTTTAGGATCTTCATTCACAAGTGGTCTTATGCCTGCCACTATGATGATTGGAATCCATGTGGTGTCTATAGGCAGAGGTGTTTTGAGATTTTGCAAACATCATTTTGTTTTGAATTGGAATTTCGGTCTTTGAAATAATCGTTAGCAAAAAATTTTGTAGGCATATGTTGAATCCGTGATTGGAATTCTTTTTGTTTGTTTGATCGTGTGCAAGGTAGCTTTTGGTATGATTGATGATTACCCCACCAAGCAGTGGATTGGCTATGACAACGAAGGAAATTAATGATGCGACAATTGATGAAGATTAAAGTGTAAATTTGAAATATTTGGCACAAAAATCAATTAAAGAAGTTATCGGATGGCTTTTATGATGAAATATATGATAAATGGTTGAAATTTACAACTGTATTGTAGGTCCGCACTTCACACGTGCAAACCGTATGATTCACATCCTAGGGGTGTGAACATGTGGGTTCGCATGTGTGGGGTGTGAACCAGCCTAAATTTATCTATTTAAGCCAAAATTCATGATTTTGACGTCATTTTTACATGTGGGCGAAGTGGAATAGGTGAAGGGGAGAAGAGAAAGATAATGGAGTGCTTCCAAATTATGAATCGATCAAGATGGGATGGTGAGTGCATCTGGGAGTACCAGCGCAAGGGCATGAATGCCTGAGGTAGGTTTTTTTCTCATTCTTAGAATGTGTGAATTTGGGGAGGGTTTTAAAATGAACCTTTTTACTTTTAACACCATGAAACGAGAGTGAGGGTAGGAAATGATGATAATTTATACACAATGTGTAAAAATGACCATATGGGTATCCATAAATGTTATTTGTTTTTTGTTTTGCTTTTTGGTGCATGGGAATGTGTGCATGTATGTGATGTAGAAAATGGAGGGGGAAATGTGCGTGGGGGTGAAAACCAAAAATGAAATCTGCCTAATAAGAAAAATGGGTGTCAGGATCTGCTTTTATTTTGTTGTTTTGACCTCATTTTGACTACCTCATGTTACGTGCCAATGGGGAGGGTTTTTTGCATCATTTTTTTACATTTTTGACACATGTCTCCTTATTTTCCATATACGTGTTGGGTACCATTGGAATCAGCATAAAATTCCACACCCAGTCATAATTTTTTTGTCAGTTTCCATAGGTTCGCATGTCTGGGGTATGAACTATGCGGTTCACACATGTGGGGTGTGAACCATGCGGTTTGCACGTGTGGGGTATGAACCAGCATTTTTGGCAGAGTTTGGCTTTTTTAGGATTTGGGTTGGGTTGAGTTTGGGCAAATTGTTAATTTTTTTCTAGTTTTAGCATGTTTTGGTGAAGTTTTGCATGTGTTTTCAGTTTATGTGTGAATGCAAAATGGATGGAATGCAATGTGTAAATGAGTAGCAGAAGTAAGCATATATGTGCACAAATAAACTGTCTATCTAATGATATCTAGAAATAGTAAAAAAAATGCATGCATTTATGTTACATTGCAATTTATCTGAAATATATATAAAAATGCAAATGATTTCTAACATGTGGTGTGTGTCATGGGAGGTGAAAAAAATATTTACACGTCATCGAATTTAGACATGTAGGAAGGAATTGGAGGATTAGTGGGGTGAGGAGGATGCGGCATGGCTAAAGAGAGTGGGGTTGTATGGTGTATGGGTGATGCGCGAGGTTCATGTGAACCACACATATATGGCCGCATTGTGTGAGAGGTGTAATCCTGATAGGAACACCTTTCACTTAACTACAGGGCAGATGACGGTGACCCTGGAGGATATCTACCAGATATATAGGTTTTCGGTTGATGGAGTGACAATGATGATGGCAAGGAAGGAGAAGTGGGATGGCATTTTGGAGAGGGCCTTTGGCAAGCGGTGGCAGCGGGTGGAGGCAAATAAGGGGGTGGATTACATGTATTATTGGAGGAAGGAGTGGCTCACATTACATCATGCGATGGGGATGTTATTGATAGTGAGCCATGCCTTACCTAATGCTTCAGGGGTGAAATTTCCCTAGAACATGATGGGGATTGTCTATGGCTGGTGAAGCAGGGGCGACGGTATGCATGGGCACTTGCACTATTGACATAGGTGTATCACGAGTTACACGGGGTGGTGAGGATGGACAAGATGAGGCTGAGTATCCTTCCATTGCTACATATATAGGTGTGGGAGCACATCATGATCTTGAGGCTTGCAAATTTTCCATATGAGTCACATGCATGCGATGGGAAGGAGATACCCTATGCTAGGATATGGAGGGAAAATATGGAGAAGAAGAGAATGGAGCACGGTGGTGATTTGATGCACCATAGGACAGAGTTGGGATGAGTAACTATGGAGAATATTAGGTGGAGGCCATGGAGAGGAGGGCCTAGTTAGGATCAGGATGCCTTGCATTTGGTATTTATTCAGTATGGTAGGTGGGTGATGGGGAAGTACTCATTATAGGTTGATTACTTTCCATTTTCTAGGGTGTGTTGGCAGTTTAGATTGGTATAGGGATGAATAGATCCTCTTATGGAGATATATAGTTTGAAGGGAGATAGGGGGCCACCACTAGACTTGATTCCATATGAGGTGATTGATATCCTGAACATGGACAATGTTGGGATGATGTCTAAGTATGAGTTGTCTTGTTCGATGCAAACATGGGAGCCTAGGTGAGATGTGGTGGATGGATGGGTGGATGTAGTAGGGCTACTTCCTAATGTAGGGTTTCTAGGTGGAGTGAGAGTAGTGACACCTAAGGAGGTATAGGAGAGGTCACCAAAGCCTAGAGATGAGGAGGAGGCTGAGTTAGACTGACTGAGGAGGTGAGTCAGGCCATGGTGTTATGACCAAGATAGGCTGGTGAGAGATAGCGACTTGGGCCCATCAGCCGAGGGTGGTAGGGAGGTGGGATTTAATGTTTTGGAGGATTAAATTCCTTCAATAAAGGTATATGATTGGATGTTTAGACTGATGGGTGGTGGTGATGTTGGGGATATGGGGGATTTTGGTGTGGGGGAGATGGGGGATGTTGGTGTTGGGGGATGGGGTATATACCTTTGGAGGATGTGGAGGAGGATTTAGATGACTATGATTTTGGTGGGGATTTGGCAGCCATGATTACAGTTGAAGGTGAGGTGGTGGTTTTGAGGAAGGAGCTAAATAAACTTAGAGATAGGCTTCTTGATATTGAAATGAACTAGACGATGGATCACTTTGTGATAGAGGCAAAGAAGAAGGAGGTGGAGGTAGACCTAAGGGCTAATTTATATGAGTGTGATGAGGATAGGTTTCACATGGAGTAGATGGCCAAGGAGATGGATATGCTCAGGATTAAGCAGGATGGTCTTAGGCTCGAGCGTGACACCATCTAGAAGGAGTGATATGATATGGTTGAGACCGCAGGGCAATTTTAGTAGTTGCTAGCTGAGGTGAGGACTAATACAAAGGTTGTAAGAGCTAGCCATGTTGTGAGAGTTGATGGGCTTAAGCAGACTATGTGAGAGGCGTTAGCCTCGAAGGCACAGGTGGAGTGGGATATTGAGGGGTTGGGTAATGTAGTAGCCCAGTTGGAGGTGGCATGAATGGAGGTGGTGTGGTTGAATGGGGTGAATGCGAGGTTGTTATTTGAAAATGCAAAGGATATGGGGAGGAGGAGCAGGTGTGAGGGTAAGTTGATAGTGTGTGGGTTAGATATCCCAACATACTCAATATCACTTACCTCCTCATAGGTGTAGTCACCTGCGATGTCACAGGCGCCAGTGAGGATGGATCCACCTGCACAGGTGAAGAGGGTTCAATTGGAGGATATTGGGGAGGCTGAGTCATCATAGTGGGTTGTGGGAGGAGTCCAAGGGGGTGAGGGGAGTGGAGAGAGCACGGGAGGGCAGTAGCCATGAGGTCCTATGGGAGCAGT
The DNA here is from genome assembly GCA_028583015.1 of Wollemia nobilis. Taxonomy (NCBI): domain Eukaryota; kingdom Viridiplantae; phylum Streptophyta; class Pinopsida; order Araucariales; family Araucariaceae; genus Wollemia; species Wollemia nobilis. The sequence goes on from JAQPPZ010002819.1 coordinate 4,713,297, forward strand.
TGGTGTGAGATTATTTGGATTTTTTATTTTTTATAAGCGCTCAGGAGGAGCGAATTCTTTTGTGGGGAGATGTACCTGATGATGGTGCATTCCTTATTGTAGTCGTATGATAGTTTTGTGTATTATGTTATATAGACATGGATATGTGATGATTTACGCGTAAGGGCCCACATATTTTATTGTAGCCTGATGGCATCAATTTTTGATATATATATATATATACATATGATATTTTGTGACACTTGTGTCTATTTGCATTTGTGTGTTTGTTTCTTTCTGCTTATGGTAGTGTATGATTAGCATAGATGTGATAGTAGATAATTATGTATGAATGGAATGGTGATATGTTTAAATAAATATACACAAATTTAAGGTGTGAGATAAAATATAAAATGACATGCATAAGATTAAATGATATAAACACTTTGCTTAGGGATAGCATTTACATCATTACATTACTCAAATGATGTAATCCATTTCGTTATTCCAAGGAAGTTGGATATGAGGAATGTCATGAAAAGATTTGAACATTATAGTTTGTAAAATCAATCCCATTGACTAACTGAGCAAAACTTCATGACTCACTTGGAGGCTATCTTGGTATACAAGACCTCTATCCTAGACTTGTGTGTGGAGAGTGATGTTCATTTTACCATTCTGGAATGGGGTGGGTTATAACTACATGCCAACTTTATCCTATATGCTAGCTCATTGGTAAAGACTAGATGACTGCAAGGATTCATTTTGATGATATATTGAGGCATTTCCTTTTGTTTTTTGCCCCAGTGTAATAATTTTCTTGGGTGGTGCTTTGTTTTCTTCTTTCTCTTGTCTTTTCATTTTTGTTCTTTTCTTTTCTTCTTATTTTCTTATTTTCTTCTTCTTTTTTTTGGATACTTGCTCGGATTAGCTGTATAGCAAGGGATTATTCTTTATTTTTTATTTTTTAGGATACTTGCTCAGATTAGCTATAGAACAAGGGATTTTTCATTCTTTTGCTTTTTCGAGATACTTTCTCATATTAGTTGTAGAGAAAGGGATTTTTATTCAGGGAGGGGTAGTGTAACGAACCCCATTCATTACTTCTTCACATCCATAATTTTTTTTTTTATAAAATTTTCATGTGGAAATGACCTAATCTATAACCTAAGACAAGCATATTTCATTTATATTGTATCATTCAAGGCATATAGCTTCAAGAGCTATAGATACTTGATCAGAGTCTCCTTAAGTAGAAGTGATCAGCTTCTACGAAACCTTCATACCTTACTTGGTATGAGTATGTTGGCCAAGCATACTAGTTTCATCCCTATAAAAGGAGAAATCACCATTTGGTCCACTGGGACCAGGTGAATGCCTTGAATATGGAGAACCCCACCAAGGGTAACCCATCATAGACGGAATAACCACACCCATGATTATTCCTAAGTCTTAGTTCCAATCCAATCCATATAGGAAGGGGTCCTAAGACTGATATATCACTATTGTGATATGAATCCATGGAACATATGTCTTTGATCCTCCTATTACACCCTTGATTAGGCAATCCTTCTAATGAATTCCTTTTAAATGGACAATACTAGTCCCTTGTAAATTTAATCCTTTAGTGTATAGTGGAGGATCTATCTTGGTTTGAGAATCAAGGTCATAACGTCCTCTTGAGAGTTTATTCCACAACATATTTTCAACTAAACCATCTTGAGAGCATTTAATCCATTACAACATGTCCTTAGGTTTAAAGCATTATACAAAATATTATTTTTAGACTGATTGGCATTTGCATTACATTAAATTAACAATATAATAGAATTTGAGCATACTTTTCTAGCATCCAAATGTATTTATCCTACTAAAAATTTAGCATTAATTACAATGCATAAAGTTAATCACCACATATAATATACACCATTTGACTACAACATCATAAATAATTTTCATTTGAACATAATTTAACCATTCACAGATATAATAAATCAAACCAAAAAATTAAAGTAACACCAATATTTATCCTGGGAAACCCTAACGGGAAAAACCTAGCCTCCAAAATATTTTCTTCCTCATTTTCATAAAATTAAATGGAAAACTTTACAATAATAGTAGGTCTTCTAATGGCCCTTCTCTTCAGATATAGGTCAATGTATACACTAACTCCTTTTTGACCCATTTTATGTAATTAAGGGATCACCCAATCCCTTCTCTAAGACATCAATATAGAATTCACAATACCATTATGGAATCTCTTATTTCTAAGACATTTAACATCCTTCATTGTTCATGAAAAATCATTGGGTTGTATTTTGGAGATATCGTATTTCAAGGGAGTTATATATTTTCCCTCAAGAATGACTTCTTAAATTCATTCTTCATAAATAATTTATGATTAATCTCTAGAATAGTGGATTTAAAGTCCCATACCTTTAAATCCCTCAATAACTTCTTCTTAAGAGTGAATTCCCAAAATTCACTCTTTTTGATTAAATCACAATCAATCCCTTGTATTTAGAATTCCATATTTATAATTTATTAAGTACTATTCCAGGTCACATCTAGTCAACTAAATTTTGACAAAGCCTTTAATTAATTACTAGGTAAGTCCTCTAGTCCCTAGTCCGAAGAAACTACTAGGTAAAGTTTAGTTGGTTCTTTATATCATAAAAACATACAATAACTAAGAATCACATCATCTCACTTAATATGACTCCTTATACCCACCACATGGCCCAAGCAACTCAACACTAAGTAGTTTTCCCAAGTCTATGATTAGAATCTACTCCATCGAGAGTAACCCTCATAATTAGAGTCGTTCCTTGACCATCTATTGATATCGATTATGTATGATAGTGTTATCAAGATTTGGAGTGTGAGATTCTTATTACACATTGGGTATGGAATTAATGAATTTTCAGAGTCCTCTGTCCTTTGGGTATTTAACAAAAACAATTTGATACTATGATTATACTGGAATGAGATTGGCTTTGCTTTTTCACCATAGATGATTTAATTTTTGACCATGATAGATGATGGCTTGTGTTGTGGCTGCTTCACAACATACCCCAAAATTGGGGACCCCCCTTTTTTGTTTTTGATTTTTGAGAGTTTGATGTCAAGTTGTGGGGTTTTCTTTCATTTGTTTGGGTCATAGAGTAGAAGATGAAAATAACAAATGGTTTTGGGTATATACATCTCAATATATATATATATATATATATATAGTGTTGTGGTCTACCGACAAGGACGCCACTTGCATTATCGGTGATGTGACTCGGGTTCAACCCCACGGTAGATATGTATATGTATAAGAAATATTTACTCAATAAAAAAATAAAATAAAATATATATTATCATTAATATATATATTTTATATATATAATAATGATAATGTATATTAAATAAAACCATAAAAGTAAAATTTGAATAAAAATATATATATATAAAACAAAAATATATTATCATTATTATTATATGTCCTACATATAATAATAATAACAATTTAAAATGAAAATAAAAAAAATGATAATAATAAAACAATGAACAAAATAAAGAAACGTATACACGTTATAATACAGTGGCCCATAATTTATAATGTTATATTAGGCCATAGTTTATAAAGTTATATTATCATAAACTTGTTCGTAGATTATATGCACCATACTAACATCACTAGCCTTATGTGTTATGCATGCCTTTAAACCGAAGAGCATACAACGCGAGGACGCGAGGACACGTGGCGACCAACAAGGAAATGCGAGAGCATACAGTGCACAAGGAAAGGCGACAACACACAACACGAGGACACATGGCGACGTGGGAGTAGTCAACGGTGTGAGGCGACATTCAACATAGCATGAGGACATTAGGCTGCCCAAAGGTAGCTAACGTAATACTGGCAATAGATTGCATTTAAACCTTCCAACGCCTCTCACATAGCCAAGGTGGGATAAACCCCAATCAATGAAAACACATACGCTATACACGTGGTAACATCAATGACCGAAGGTCAGGTCACATGATGCCAAGCATGGCAATGATAGGCTTTAGGTGGCAGGGATCATTTAGGTGGAGATTCGCTTGGTACGCCTGAAATGTGGATAGACTGGCATACCTTACACGGTCAGAGCACTCCCAATCCAAGGAAGACATATAGTGAGCCAATGGCTCCCGCTAGCAGAAGATAACGTAGGGTATGTGCAGTTTAGCAAGAGGCGTTAAGGTTTAGACATGTTATTCTCCCACGCCAGCCGAGACCAAGGTAGCCCAACCTCACAGCATCAAAGACGTCCAAAAAAAGAACCATACCGCATAGTGGAGGTGCTTCGTGAGGAGGTAATGGAGTGGAGGAGGCTACTCGAGCCAGGGATCAACGATGTCTATCATCGCATCCGAAGCCAGAAGGGGAAGGCGCCAGTAAAGCTTGGGTCATGGGCTAGTTATGCCAGCGAAGCAAAGCGTATTGAAGACTGCACAGATGAAAATAGGTCACGGCCAGGTTGAAACGACAGTAGGCAGTGAACAAACAGTAGAGGACACAGACAAATGTTGTTTTTCCTGATCGCCAAGAGGAAAAGACACCGAACAAGGAGCCGAGGATGGGCGTCTGTGGTCGTAGGAATGGATGGCATAGAATGAAATGCCATCGAGGACGTCGAAGCCACAGGTCATTGGGAGTCATGGCGATCGAATGAGTAGGCAAGGAATGTGGTTTGATTCGAGAGATTCATCACCAAGGTATAAGGTGATTTGTAAATATAACCTATGGTGGGTTTTGTTTTTAAAAATCTATGCTTTACGAAGGGTCCATGGGAGTCATAAGGTATGAAACGAAGTTCAAAGTTTTTATTATTATTTTTAATATCATGATATTAAGGGAGTCATAAGCAGTGGAAGTTGAAAGTTTATTTTTTTATTTTGTTTTTTTTTTAATATTATGATATTAAGGGAGTTATAAGGAAAATAAAGAGTCATATTTGGGAAGTTGAAATGAACCAAGGGTTTTGGAAACTTTAAATGTTCAAGGAGGTCATTGTACAAAGGGGCTGGAAATTGTAGAAAAAAAAAAGACTATCTTTTGGAATAAAGGAGCTTTTATTTGGCAAGAGCAACTTTTGTGTGTGAAATCAAAAGGAGACTGAAACTAAGACTGCTGTTGTTTCTGTAAATCTTTCCTTTGCATTATTGCTTCTTGTATCTATTCGTTTATGCCATAAAGTGGGTTACGATAGGTGAATGATAGAATGATGCAATCATTTGTTTCCTTAGAGTCTTGCATCTGATCTAATCTGACTGTGTTTATGTTGTAGGTCTGTTAGGTCAGGTTGTTTTAGAATTTCATCTCATAACTTGGGGTTTTGCAGGGAGGAGATTGCTAACCAAATTAATGTTCTGTTTTGGTTTTTCCAGCTAACTTTTGTAAATAATGTTTCTATTTTATTTTTTTGATATTTAGATTAATCTTACCTTAAAATCTACTTTTCTGATTCTGGTCCATTCCAAAAATTTTTGCATTTGTTTTCATTCTATTCTGGTCCATTCCAGAATTTTTGCTAATTGTTCCTTGATTCTGGTCCATTCCAAAAAATTTTGCATTTGTTTTCATTCTATTCTGGTCCATTCCAGAATTTTTGCTAATTGTTCCTTGATTCTGGTCCATTCCAGAATTTTTGCATTTGTTTTCATTCTATTCTGGTCCATTCCAGAATTTCTGTATGTAGTTGATTTCTTGATTCTGGTCCATTCCAGAATTTATGTTCATAAATAGTTCATTTATTGCCATGAATAATCTAAGTTATAAAGAAGGTAAATAAATCTGCCAAGAGTATGCTCTGCGTCTGCGCTTGAGAAAGCGATCTGCTCGCACCAAAAATTGGAGGGTTTGTTTACAGATCTAGTGTTTCCCAAAGAAAACCAGGGATTAATAGCGGAGAAGAGAAAACCGCTTCTAGATCCACTTCTTTAATTTAGATTTTCATTCTTGCATCTCCAAACACCTTCATCTAATTTTTAGACAAAATATGGGTTTAGGAGGGCTACTAATTCCAAATGCACATTAAGTCAGATCAAGTGAATGAATCCTAACTTTCTAACTTACTAATTTTTGCTAACATTGCTAACTTTACTAACACCAAATGCTAACATAGGGATAGTGGAACACTTTTAAATGAAGATAAAATGAACCTGCTAACTCTAAAAAAATGAACCTCATGTTAAAGGCACGGAGCTTAAAATGAAGTGGCTTATACCACACACTTTCTCATTTGGAATTTTTTTAAGCTGAAGATAAAAAGGGGTTACTAACTGGGTTTTGGGTAGATCACTTTAATCTCAAGAACATTAAAAGAAGCTATCTTCACATTTGGTTGATTTAATGGATTATGGTTGCAAAGTACTTGTTCGAATCATTAAAGGCCCCTTGTTAACTGTTACTTGCATGGTTTAAGTTATTCTGGTATACATTCATTTATTTGCTTTAGTCTTGATTGATTATATGCACATGAATGTTTGTTCACAAGAACCTTGGAGAAATGAATAATGCTACTTAATTTCTTTGCAAGAGAGAGTTTCTTATTTGATACTCTAGTTGTGGTGATCATTTTGCTATAGGGAAAAATATTCACTCAACATTTTGGCGCTAGAAGGAGGGCCTTCTTTATTGCTTTGTGATTGTGATCTGTTCTAACGATTAACGTGGGTAGTTTTGTTTCCACCTATTGTGCTTGCAGGTATAACATTTATTTGTTTTCTTTTGCAAGTGAGTTGAGAGAAGTCTTTTAGAATTCTAGAGTTTTCAAGCTGGCCCAACCTGAGTACATAGCTACTAGGTCCAAAACCACAGGGGAAACTATTTTCCAAAGCCTTTCTCCCACTGCTAGGAAGCCGAGAAACAAAACATTAGAGATCGAAATACCACCCAGTATACTTGAGTTAGGAGTTTCTTTAGACTCAAGTACGTCTAGTGGGCCTGAGCCCTCAGTTTCAAGTGTGACAACTACACCAAGTGCATCTGTCCCCATCATTACAAGTGTTGCCATTGTTCCTACAGGGTCGACACCCTTGAATAACATGGCCCAACAACAACAACAACAACCACCTACCCTTTGGTATGGTGCACAAAGTTCTCCCTTGGATATCCCTGGGGTAGTCCATGACCTGCCTAGAAATATTGAAAGGGGATTGCCTAAATTCATGCATGATGGTCCCATAACAGCCGAAGAACATGTCCAAATTTACAAGGATTACATGTTTAGACAAGGAGTTACCCATGAAGATATCGCTTGTCAAATTTTCCCTGCTAGTCTAGACAGTACGGCCAATGAATGGTACAAGAATCTTCCAGAAGGGTCCATTACTTCATGGGCCCAATTAGAAACTGCCTTTATTAGCCAATTTCGAATGTTGTTGGATCCTTCCATAATTTATAATTTATTCGTATCATGCAAAAGGTTACCCAATGAGCCCATAAGAACATTCAATCAGAGGTTCCAAAAACTGTATACAAATTTGACTCGCCACTTTGCAGTAGATCCTGTGGTGGCCCTACAACTATACTTTGGAGCTTTAGATCCGTTAACATCTTTGTTGACTAGAAGGAATCCTCAGGTTACGACGCTTTCTTTAGCTTATGCGGAGACAATGACCCTTGAACAACAAATGAACTTACCAGGAGTAGGGTTGTCTCAGTTGACTGGGTTGGGACAATACGGTCCATACAGTCAATTCACCATGATGAATCAATTAATGGCACCACAAGTTCCAACAATGAACAATTTCCAACAACCATCATTTCCCACTTATCCTAATGCCTCTGTTCCAACATAGGCATTGATTCCAAATAACCCGATGACCTTGCTTGGGTTCAGTATGGGCAATAACTTGTTGACCATACCTGGGTTTACTCCGATTAGTATGCCAAGCCCAACGACTTATCCAACAATCACTCCTATTCAAAATGTGAATCCAGGATGGAATCAAAGTGCCCAGACCCAAGCCATTGTACCTGTTCTAGAGGTGGCTAATGCAACAAATACAACTGGGCCCGAAATTACAGTGCCCCAACCACATGGGCCGGAATCCATGATAGAAAACATGAAGGAAACATTGGCCAAAGTTTTGGTTACTGTGGGAAATGTTAATAAAAAAGTTGACCAAGTCATGGGTCATAACCGACCTCATAACCATAGAGGAAAAGGAACATACAACACACATCCTAATAATGGACGAGTACCCAATCCCGTAGCCAATCAGGCAGATGTCTCAAAATATTTTGGAGAGTTAGGATCTTGTGATAATGATTGCCCGCACTATTGCCATGGAAAGCAGGAGTCTATATTGACTGAAGTTATACATTCCCAAGAAAGTGAAGAAGAGGAGGATGTGGAGTTTTTTGGAAAAGAAGATGAAGAAACATTGGAAGTTCATGCCAATAAACGTTTTGGGAAAGGAAATCACAAGTATTACACAAGGAGTTCTAAGGATCCCAAAACTTCCTCTACCCCTCCAAACAACCCATTACTTCCTCCTGATTTCAAAGGAGATGTTAATCCACCTCCTCCATCAATGGTGGAGAAGTCTAAGTTGGTGCAAAACATGTCAAATTTGGAAAAACCCACTTATGACTTGATAGAAGACATGAAGAAAACTAAGGCCAATGTCTCAATGTATGATATGTCCCAACTTTTAGGCCAAGAAGTAAGTCCACCAAAAGGTTTGGATCCACCTACCCAAGTTCATGAAGCTAAGGGTGTTGAGTCCCAATTGGTTTTGAAAAGGGAAAAGTGAGACGTACCCCCCTTTCTTATAACCATTAGAATTGCTGGTAGAAATCTACACAATTGTCTAATAGATTCAGGGGCCTCTGCTAGCATTATGCCCCTAGAAATCTGTCAAAAATTGGGACTTACACCAAAACCTTCTAAAAGCAAGGTGGTGCAACTGGATAGATCGGCCATGGAGGCAGTGGGAGAATTAAGTGATGTTCTTATTCAGGTCAACTCAGAACCTAGGGTTCAACATCACATAGATATATTGGTACTTAACATTCCTATCAAATATGGCATGGTGTTGGGAAGAGATTGGAGCAAGAACTTAAATGGATACATTGTAATAGACTCTTCACATATGTGGTTGCCTTGGAGAGGAGTGGCCAACCAAATTCGAATTGATAGTGAACCTAGGCTCAAGGAAATGATAACAGAATACAACAAACCTAATGAGATTCAATACATTGAAACTGAATTAGGAGCCTATTGCTTGGACGTAGAAATTCCTGAGAATTCTCAAAATGAAAGTATTGGATGCAATGATTCTGAAGAACACCATAAGATTTGGACTCTAAGATTTGATGGATCCAAGTCCAAACAAGGGGCAGGAGCTGGTATTGAACTTTCATGTCTAGACAGAAAACCTATGTTGGTTGCATATAGATTACAGTTCCTAGCCACCAACAATGTGGCAGAATATGAGGCCTTGATTTTTGGACTCCAATTGGCCCTTCGAAAGAAAATCAAATGTATCAAGGTCTTAGGTGATTCTGAATTGGTGGTAAAACAAGTTAAAGGACAATATGCATGTAAGAACAAGCGGCTCAGACTTTACCAAACCAGAGTTAGAGATTTAATAAATGAATTTGATGCTTTTAACATATCTCTAATCTCTAGAAAAGGCAATCGTTTGGCAGATTCTTTAGCCGTAGCTGCTAGCATGCTTAAACCAGTGGATCACAAGAAGTGCAAGAAATTTTCCATAGAATTAGTCCCTTGCCCCTCGATACCTGATAACGTCATGAATTTCCAAGTCTTTGATAATGACAGACACATATTCAACTTTGTCACTAATTCTGGTATTTTTGAAAGTCAGGTTATTGATGAAGACAAGAGAGGGCAAGAAGAGGCAGATTTGAAAATGGAAGCTACTGGAAAGTGGAATGAGATGCCAAATGGGATGGCCTCATTGGAGAAAATGTTTGATATTGGATACCAACCGAAAGGAGGGAGAAAAGTTCCACCTCCCAAAGAGGCTTGTGACTTAGTCAATATTGGAAGTGCAGAAAACCCTCACGAAATATTCATTGCAAAGGCATGTACCGAACATGAAAAGGATTCCATTGCCAATGCATTGAAGGAATACATAGATTGCATAGCTTGGAGCTATAAGGAGTTGAGAACTTATGATCAGAATGTTATAATGCATACAATTCCTTTGAAGCCAGACTCCAAACCCTTTAGGCAAAGACAGAGGCCAGTCAATCCGTTGCTAGAGCCCTTGATAGAGAAAGAGGTGAAGCGACTATTAGAAGCTAAAATCATCTTTCCTGTTAGGCATTCCACATGGGTTGCTAACTTGGTCCCTGTGAGGAAAAAGAGTGGAGAGATAAGGCTATGTATTGATTTTAGAAATCTGAATAAGGCCTCACAAAAGGACAATTACCCTCTACCTACCATTGACGAAATCCTTCAAAAGGTAAATGGGTCGGAAATGATGTCATTCCTGGATGGTTATTCGAGATACAATCAAGTCCTCATCCATCCTAATGATAGGATGAAAACCGCCTTCACCACAAAATGGGGCACTTTTGCATATAGGAGAATGCCTTTTGGATTGTTGAATGCAGGTGCCACATTCCAACGAGCCATGGACTTTGCCTTTAAGGGGCTCATCGGTAAATGCATTATTGTCTATGTAGATGACATTCCTATCTTCTCTAAGAACAGGGAGAACCATGTCAAGGATCTAAGGAAAGTTCTCCAAAGGTGTAGGGAACATGGCATTTCACTCAACCCAAAGAAGTGCATTTTCGGGGTAACGAAAGGAAAATTATTGGGACATATAATATCCAAAGATGGAATTTCCATTGATCCTAAAAGGATAGATGCCATACAACAGATTTCTTTTCCCAATAGCAAAAAAGAGCTGAGATCATTTTTTGGGAAAATTAATTTTGTTAGAAAATTTATTTCAGGTTTTTCAGAAATTGTGAAACCTCTGAACGATATGTTGAAGAAAGAGGTCCAAATCAAATGGACAAATGAAAATAGGGATGCTTTCAAAAGAATCAAGGATGCGATTTCTAGAGCCCCAGTTTTAGTGAGTCCTGATTATGCGAAACCTTTCTACATTTACACATTTGCTTCAGACCATTCCTTTGCGAGTGTTCTAACTCAAAAGAGTGAACGCAACATTGAAAATCCTATTGCCTTCCTTAGTACTCCTCTCAAAGATGCGAAATTGAGATATTCCATCTTGGACAAGCAAATGTATGCCCTATTTAAGACTGTAAAAAAATTCAGACATTATATAGTCCACAGTAGGGTGTTTGCTATAGTCCCAGATCCTGCAGTTAAAGCCATGTTTATACAGAATGAACTGGGTGAAATACGGGGTAAGTGGATCTCAACTCTTCAAGAATTTGATCTTGAAATTCAACCTATGAAGATAGTGTGGGGACAAGGGTTGGTTAAGGCCATAGCAGAAAATGATCCCTTAGTCTCATGTCAGCATTATGAAATAGCAGATATAACTGAAGATGAGTGGTACGTAGATGTTGTGTATTTTTTACTAAATGGTAAGTGTCCACCACATTTAAATTCTACTCAACGAAGAGCCTTGCGTCTAAAATCTGCTAATTTTCTAATCAGATCCGGTGCATTATACAAGAAAAACCACGAAGGAATTTACCTTCGTTGCATTGATCGAAAAGAGGCAGCACAAGTACTCGAGGAATTCCACGGTAAGTATGGGACAAGACATGGGTCTGCTAATGCCACAACCCATCAAATCCTTAGAGCTGGTTACTATTGGCCTCAATTGTTCAAAGATGCTCATGCTCATGTGAGGTCATGTCATACTTGTCAAATTGTGGCAAATAGAGAAAGGGGTGCTTCTATGCCATTACAATCTGTAATTGAGTCTAGACCTTTTGCACAATGGGGTTTGGATTTTGTTGGGATCATCAGTCCCAATTCATCCGATTCCCATAAATACATTCTCACAGCTACAGACTATTGCACAAGGTGGACGGAAGCTATTCCCACTAAAAATGCCACTTCGGAAGTTGTTATTAAGTTCTTAGAGGATAACATTGTCACTCGATTCGGAATGCCTAACTCCATTGTAAGTGATAACGGTTCCGCTTTCTCCTCTCTAGAATTTGCAAATTGGGCATTCGACAACATGGTGAGTTTGAAGTTTTCTTCCAATTATTATCCACAAGGTAATGGCTTGGCTGAGTCTTCTAATAAGAATTTGTTATGTGTCATTAAAAAGTTGCTTGAAAGAAATCCTAGAGATTGGCATAACAAACTTAAGTTGGCTCTTTGGGCTGATAGAATCAGAATCAAGGAATCATTAGGAACATCTCCTTACCACTTAGTTTATGGCCAAGATCCTATTTTTCCCACAAATCTTAAGTTACAAACATTACATTTCATGAAATATTACCTTGGAACTGATAATAAACTTGAAACTAGACTAACACAATTGATGCATCTGGATGAAAAGAGGGATGAGGCTATGCTTCACTTTAGTAAACACCAAGATGTAGTAAAAAGGTGGTTTGATAAAAAGTCTAGAGTCAAAACATTTAAAGTTTCAGATTTAGTGTTGTTGTGGGATAAGAGACATGAGAGGAAAGGGGATCATGATAAATTTGATTACTTATGGTTGGGTCCTTACCAAATTTTAGAAGTCCTAGGTGAAAACAACTTTAGACTAAAAACCTTGGATGAAAAATATTTGGCTTTACCCATCAATGGGCTGCATTTAAAACACTATTTCCAGGCCTGAAATGGCAAGGCCTTGTATTATATGTAAATATGTCATGCTTTGTTTTGTGTGTGCAGATTTGATTTTTTTTTTTCTTAGCTTGGTGTGTTGGTCATTGGACCAGTTTTGGGCTTGATATATAAAAAAAAAGGGGGATAGCGAAGATGTTAGTCTGTATCCTTATCAATGTTTTAAGACTAGAAGTACATGAAACAACAGAATTGTATTACAGGAAGCTCCACGAGTACTGCAAACACATTAAATAATATCGTTTGAAATTTGGGATACATGAAAGTTGTCAATTTTGCAAGATAGGGTGAAGTATTTTGTATAATCCATCTTACTCATTTGTTTTCAGGATACATTGCATAATAACTTTGAGTCTCATTCCATTCCATATTTCAAAGGCAAACCACCAAAAGCATGTCAGACCCTCTTAGGATCATTGCACAATAAGCATTAAGTAAGGTCTTGGGGTTGGAAGCTGATGCCGCATTGTCTTGAATTAGACACGTTCTACACATATAAAGAACATCTTGGGCAAAATGGTTGAAACCATACTTGGAAGAAAAGTGAGGCAAAAAGAATTTTTCTTGTCTATCCCATCATGCAAAACATAGTCCATGAAACAGTGGTTTTCACCACTCCCGCAATACTTAAAACCCATTTGGATTGGAAGGATAGTACTACATGTCCCTTGCAAGGATGGGTAGTCATCCCTAAGGTTCAAGGAAGCCATTATTACTCCACCTCCATCACATCATTTGGATTGGAAGGATCGTACTACATGTCCCTTGCAAGGATGGGTAGTCATCCCTAAGGTTCAAGGAAGCCATTACTACTCCACCTCCATCACATCATTTGGATTGGAAGGATCGTACTCACCGAAGAACACATTCCCTCACAAGGATGGGTAGTCATCCCTAAAATTCAAGAAAGCCAAAGCCAAAGCCTGGACTATGGGGTTGATCTCCATCGGGGCTATAGACGCCTGACTGGTAGTGGAGTAGGCTCATGCGTGGTGACATGTCTCATTTAAAAGTAAGACCTCTGACCGCTCACACGGACAGGCTAGCCTGGTAGTTTTATCCATAACAGGTTTAATCATTTTGCTTAAGATGAGGTAATAAACTCAAATCAAAGTAGTAAGGATAGGGTTAAATTCTCATCACGCTTAGGTTGAGAATCTGATTCCCCAAAGCTCTGATTTCACTTACACATGCACATTGATTCAATATGGCAGTGGCGCATAACCAACCTTGAGATTGGGTGTATGAACTCAATTCATGCATGATTGGTCCTGAGAGGGTTTGATAGTTTTAATGTTTCTGCTCATGCTACTAAAAGTCTATGAGTCCTTGCAAAGTAGGCCAGTCATGGTTTATTATTCTGGCAGTACATTCGATCTTGCATAGACCCTCCATGATTCATTATATGCATTCATGTGAAACTGGCAATAGAATGTGGAACTATTTCAAACGATAAAGAATGAATCACTATGCACACATTGAGCTGGTGCTGAATAATTCTAATGTTTCATGTATTTATGGTCTATTTACATTCTTTGGATATTTGCTAATGCTTGCAGTTGAGTTGTAGGTTTTTAGGTTGGGTTCTCACCGAAATGCTCAGGAGCATTTCCCAGCAGAGTCACCATTTGTTGTGGCTGCTCCACAACGTACCCCAAAAATTGGGGACCCACCTTTTTGTTTTTGATTTTTGGAAAGTCTTGGTGTCCTTGGAGCGATATTGTTCGATATATCCTATCAATTTGATTTAGTATTTAATTCCAATGTTCCTTGTTGTGTGGGTGCTTTGGTTTTGTCATGAGAGGGGGGGTTTTTTTTTTTTTTTTTTGTTTTGTGGTTTTTGCTATGGTGTTGGTGGTGATTTTTTTATCATCATTTTGTTGTCAACTGACATTTTTTGTTGTTGACGTTTTTTTTTTTTGTTTTTTTTTTTTTTTTTTTTTTTTTTTTTTTTTTTTTGGGTTTTTTTTTTGTGGGGTTTTTTTTTTTTCTCTTTTTTTTTTTTGTTTTTTTTTCTCCTCTTTGTGTGTGGAGAAGGGTGTGTGTCAATGTTATCATTTGAGAGTTTGATGTCAAGTTGTGGGGTTTTCTTTCATTTGTTTGGGTCATAGAGTAGAAGATGAAAATAACAAATGGTTTTGGGTATATACATCTCATATATATATAGTGTTGTGGTCTAACGACAAGGATGCCACTTGCATTATCGGTGATGTGACTCGGGTTCAACCCCACGGCAGATATGTATATGTATAAGAAATATTTACTCAATAAAAAAATAAAATAAAATATATATTATCATTAATATATATTATATATATATAATAATGATAATGTATATTAAATAAAACCATAAAAGTAAAATTTGAATAAAAATATATATATATATAAAACAAAAATATATTATCATTATTATTATATGTCCTACATATAATAATAATAACAATTTAAAATGAAAATAAAAAAATGATAATAATAAAACAATGAACAAAATAAAGAAACGTATACACGTTATAATACAGTGGCCCATAATTTATAATGTTATATTAGGCCATAGTTTATAAAGTTATATTATCATAAACTTGTTCATAGATTATATGCACCATACTAACATCACTAGCCTTCTGTGTTATGCAGGCCTTTAAACCGAAGAGCATACAACGCGAGGACGCGAGGACACGTGGCGACCAACAAGGAAAGGCGAGAGCATACAACGCACAAGGAAAGGCGACAGCACACAGCGCGGGGACACGTGGTGATGCGGGAGTAGTCAACGGTGTGAGGCGACATTCAACATAGCACGAGGACATTAGGCTGCCCAAAGGCAGCTAACGTAATACTGGAAACAGATTGCATTTAAACCTTCCAATGCCTCTCACATAGCCAAGGTGGGATAAACCCCAATCAATGAAAACACATACGCTATACACGTGGTAACATCAACGACCGAGGTCAGGTCACATGATGCCAAGCATGGCAATGATAGGCTTTAGGTGGCAGGGATCATTTAGGTGGAGATTCGCTTGGTACACCCAAAATGTGGATAGACTGGCATACCTTACACGGTCAGAGCACTCCCAATCCAAGGAAGACATATAGTGAGCCAATGGCTCCCACTAGTAGAAGATAATGTAGGGTATGTGCAGTTTAGTAAGAGGCATTAAGGTTTAGACATGTTATTCTCCCATGCCAGCCGAGACCAAGGTAGCCCAACCTCACAACATCAAAGACGTCCAAAAAAAGAACTATACCGCATAGTGGAGGTGCTTTGTGAGGAGGTAATGGAGTGGAGGAGGCTACTCGAGCCAGGGATCAACGATGTCTATCATCGCATCCGAAGCCAGAAGGGGAAGGCACCAGTAAAGCTTGGGTCATGGGCTAGTTATGCCAGTGAAGCAAAGCGTATTGAAGACTGCACAGATGAAAATAGGTCACGGCCAGGTTGAAACGGTAGCAGGCAGTGAACAAACAGCAGAGGACATAGACAAATGTTGTTTTTCCTGATCGCCAAGAGGAAAAGACACCGAACAAGGAGCCAAGGATGGGCGTCTGTGGTCATAGGAATGGATGGCACAGAATGAAAGGCCGTCAAGGACGTCAAAGCCATAGGTCATCCCAGGACCGAAGTCAGGAGTCATGGCGATCGAATGAGCAGGCAAGGAATGTGGTTTGATTCGAGAGATTCATCACCAAGGTATAAGGTGATTTGTAAATATAACCTATGGTGGGTTTTGTTTTTAAAAATCTATGCTTTACGAAGGGTCCATGGGAGTCATAAGGTATGAAACGAAGTTCAAAGTTTTTATTATTATTTTTAATATCATGATATTAAGGGAGTTATAAGGGAAATATTGGAAATTTCAATATTATAATATTGATAGAGAAAATTCAAAAAAAAAAAAAAAAAAAAAAAAAATATACTATTTCTTTTGGTTTTATTATTTAGGTTATGTAAGATATGGGGAGATATAAGGAAAATAAAGAGTCATATTTGGGAAGTTGAAATGAACCAAGGGTTTTGGAAACTTTAAATGTTCAAGGAGGTCATTGTACAAAGGGGCTGGAAATTGTAGAAAAAAAAGACTATCTTTCGGAATAAAGGAGCTTTTATTTGGCAAGAGCAACTTTTGTGTGTGAAATCAAAAGGAGACTGAAACTAAGACTGCTGTTATTTCTGTAAATCTTTCCTTTGCATTATTGCTTCTTGTATCTATTCGTTTATGCCATAAAGTGGGTTACGATAGGTGAATGATAGAATGATGCAATCATTTGTTTCCTTAGAGTCTTGCATCTGATCTAATCTGACTGTGTTTATGTTGCAGGTCTGTTAGGTCAAGTTGTTTTAGAATTTCATCTCATAACTTGGGGTTTTGCAAGGAGGAGATTGCTAACCAAATTAATGTTCTATTTTGGGTTTTCCAGCTAACTTTTGTAAATAATGTTTCTGTTTTATTTTTCTGATATTTAGATTAATCTTACCTTAAAATCTACTTTTCTGATTCTGGTCCATTCCAAAATTTTTGCATTTGTTTTCATTCTATTCTGGTCCATTCCAAAATTTTTGCTAATTGTTCCTTGATTCTGGTCCATTCCAAAATTTTTGCATTTGTTTTCATTCTATTCTGGTCCATTCCAGAATTTTTGCTAATTGTTCCTTGATTCTGGTCCATTCCAAAATTTTTGCATTTGTTTTCATTCTATTCTGGTCCATTCCAAAAATTTTGTATGTAGTTGATTTCTTGATTCTGGTCCATTCCAGAATTTATGTTCATAAATAGTTCATTTATTGCCATGAATAATCTAAGTTATAAAGAAGGTAAATAAATCTGCCAAGAGTATGCTTTGCGTCTGCACTTGAGAAAGCGATCTCGCTCGCACCAAAAATTGGAGGGTTTGTTTACAGATCTAGTGTTTCCCAAAGAAAACCAGGGATTAATAGCGAAGAAGAGAAAGCCACTTCTAGATCCACTTCTTTAATTTAGATTTTCATTCTTGCATCTCCAAACACCTTCATCTAATTTTTAGACAAAATATGGGTTTAGGAGGGCTACTAATTCCAAATGCACATTAAGTCAGATCAAGTGAATGAATCCTAACTTTCTAACTTACTAATTTTTGCTAACATTGCTAACTTTACTAACACCAAATGCTAACATAGGGATAGTGGAACACTTTTAAATGAAGATAAAACGAACCCGCTAACTCTAAAAAAATGAACCTCATGTTAAAGGCACGGAGCTTAAAATGAAGTGGCTTATACCACACACTTTCTCATTTGGAATATTTTTTAAGTGAAGATAAAAAGGGGTTACTAACTGGGTTTCGGGTAGATCACTTTAATCTCAAGAACATTAAAAGAAGCTATCTTCACATTTGGTTGATTTAATGGATTATGGTTGCAAAGTACTTGTTCGAATCATTAAAGGCCCCTTGTTAACTATTACTTGCATGGTTTAAGTTATTTTGGTATACATTCATTTATTTTCTTTAGTCTTGATTGATTATATGCACATGAATGTTTGTTCACAAGAACCTTGGAGAAATGAATAATGCTACTTAATTTCTTTGCAAGAGAGAGTTTCTTATTTGATACTCTAGTTGTGGTGATCATTTTGCTATAGGGCAAAATATTCACTCAACAACTCATAAAACACCTTGGTGAGGGTTTGTGAGTTGATCCACAGGCAACTAGATGGAATTACCAAGCATACCAGTGCTGGTCATCAAGATGTAATCAACAGAACACATTTTAGGATGGTACATACACCAAACGGTTCGTAGGGTGTAAGTCTACAAGTGGTCAGGGTTTGGTGAGAACATTGCTAAGTAATTTTTAATTAAAGCTAATTTGAAATAGAGGGGTCAACATCCTCGTCGATTGCAAGACCCTAGTATCTTGTAGACTGTTTTGGAGAATCAAAACCTATATATTTAATATTGTGCTAGGGATCAAGAATGTATTTGTGATAAATCGTCTTCCTCCTACTCCTTATTTTGGCCCAATCATCAATAAAATAGCTATTTAACACAAGCAGAGGATCTTGGGATCGATTGGATAATAGGCAGAGACCCAGATTTAGCTTCCACGATATGGAATCATGCACAGGCCTAACATGACTAGGGTTACAAATAGTTTGTTCAAGGCTCTGTTATGATACGATATTTCTGATCCACCCCTAATGTTTGAGCCCCTAAACCCAACCATAGAAATATTCCATCTGTAGTAGACTGAGTTAATGTGATTTGTTTCCTACAGGGATATCGTCAGTAAGGAGCAATTCTAGTAAGCTACTATAGAGATTTCAGGGTCATTGGCAACATCCAAAGGGAACTCTGTCTCCATTCATTCCCGATGAGACTATGACAAAATCAAATCTATTGTGTTAATCAACTCCGAGCTTCATTGTGACATTGGAAAAAAAACAAATAACATCCCTAGATTCAATCCAAAATTCCCATTGTGGTTACATACAAGAACATTAGTCGAATGAAGAAATAGTCAGGACTAAGGTTTATAGAAAAAAATTGGGTTGATCTATGGTATTCCTTGTGTGGGATTTCGACCCTATTAGAATAGATCCTGGGTTTTCCCTACGAAGGCATTTTAATGACGTCCATGACCCAATAAGCCGAACTCCTTATGATGTGTTAAAAGGATATTGTCCCATATCGAACATGCAAAAGAGGTTTTGAGTTATAAAAGCTTCTACATCCCCTTAATGAAATATCCACCGAGGAGTGGTTGTGAGAACTATGTGGTAGGCAACCACAAGTGGTTACCTTGAGTGATAAGGGTACTCATATTTTATTTGATCAAAGATAACTTAATACATGCCACATCGTATATTAAAGGCTTACATCAAAAAAATTAACAAAATCTAATATTACATTAGATCGAAATAAAATCTGATCAGCTTTTAATATTCAAAAAGAAATCTAATTTTTAAATTAGATTGAAATGAATACAATTTCTAATTAAAACCATATAAAGACAACATTATTGCATTCTATCTACTTGAATTCTTTCTTAAAGAAAGAGGAAAGATATAACCTAGGTCTTGAGTTTTCTATCCCCAATTGGTCTTTGTCACATTTTCCAAGACCTCCTTCTTTCAATGATCCTCCCAAGTTGGCTCTCTATAATAACTAGGAAATACACCATACATTATAGTTTCTGATCCACCCTAAGATGGAGATCATACTCCCTAGGGACATCAGGATTTTCTAGATCTTAGATCCCCTTTCTTCACAAATATTCCCTCTATTTATAGGAAATTCTCCCCTCATGGGTCAAATAGTGGCCACATTATTTTATTACTAAAAATATTCCTAGGACCAATATGACTTCATCATGTCATGTGAAGTGTAAGGAGAAGGGTCCTACTAAGGGTAAGGCAAGTGTCCTTATTTTTATTTTTCCTTGTATATTTTCCCATGGGGCAAGTATAAGGCTAATACTATTAAAGCATGGACTGGGGACAAAATTAAAACTATTATTGATAAGGTAAATGACTTCCCTTTTGATTTCCACCAATATAAGGAAGCCATATGGGTACTTCCAAATAAGTAGAATAACCCATATGCAATTTTAAAAATCCTCCAGTCCTTCTTAAGTCCCAGCTTCATAGGGTCCTCTGAATCTACACATGATTTATTGTAAGGTTATAATTTTTGTAAAAGATAATTCTTTAAATTTATCTTTTACAAGACCTCATAAATAACCCATAAATTAATTTAATATTTCTTATCCCTTACAAAATTCTTTTATTAGAATTTTGTAGGATTATTTTGGGTCATGCCCCTTCTATTAGGCATTAATTGATCCCCCAAGATCAATTAATGTTATTTAAATAGGGTAGGAGGGTAACGGGTCATGACAGGGAGGGCTTGTCCTTTTGTCATTCTCTAATTCGAGAGAAATCATGTGAATTATTTAATGAGCGGAGTAATTTTTGCTAAGCATCAGCTGGCATGCAATGTAATAAGCCCCATGTCTAGTATGTTATTAGTATGTAAGACGTGCATGTAAGTCCAATAAATAGATCAAGGTGACCTAGGGAAACCTAAAAGTATTTCTAAAATATTCCAAATTTGGATAGTGGTTGATTATGTAACTGTTTGTGGTCGAAGAAATAAAAAATTCACTCTAATCATGTCTCCTAAAAAAGGGGTTTTGGACATCAATTTGGCATGCTAGCATGTGCATTTTTATGGACATCAATTTTGCATGCTAGCATGTGCATTTTTTATTCCTTTAGCCTCGTATTTACAATGAATATATGTAGATGTCTATATGGATGCAAAAAAAAACAAGTAT
Organism: Wollemia nobilis; assembly: GCA_028583015.1. Taxonomy (NCBI): domain Eukaryota; kingdom Viridiplantae; phylum Streptophyta; class Pinopsida; order Araucariales; family Araucariaceae; genus Wollemia; species Wollemia nobilis. The sequence continues at coordinate 4,734,393 of JAQPPZ010002819.1, forward strand.
TTATGTTCAAGGTTGCCCCAGTGTCATGGACAATGGAATGGGGTATGAGGAAGAGTGGTATGCAAATGGAGAATGGAAGGAAGAAAAAGAAGATATAGAAGGGGAGAAGAAAAAATTGAAATTTATCAAAGGTATTTAGCTGCTCAAAGCATGACCATACAACATTGACAAGTAACAATAAGAAGAGAGTATAAGAAGGAAAAGAAAAGAAACCCATCAAAGGTATGTACCCGATCGAAGTGTGACCATACAAATTTCACTTATAGAAGCAAGCAAATTTAAATGTATATGCAAGTGAACTTAGTGTTTTCGAACTGCAAATAAAATGATGATGTTGGTTTTGTTTTTTTATACATATGTATACAAGTTATGATGGGCTGTAATACCTACAACTAGGCATAAAATGCTCGCAAATGAATAATTTTAATGGCCTCAAGATAAAATATTCCTTCCAACTTGGTCAAATGATATGCCCTAGATCTAAATTAGTGAGTAACCATGTATGGGCCTAGCCAATTTGGTGCAAATTTATCATGGAGATGGCATGGTTGGCTAGTAATATGTTGATTCTCTTTGAGGACTAAGTCTCCAACTTGAAATTCATGTTGGTGTACCTTTGAATTATAGGCACATCGAATATGGTCTTGATAAACACACGTGTTCAATAGCATGAATGCATCATTCATCTAAAAGGGTCAATTGATCAAATTGAGCTTGACGAGTCGTATCGTAATTAATGAATTCTTGCATGGAAACCCTTAGTGATGGTATTTCAAGTTCCAAAGGCATGATGGCTTCAGTGCCATAGATAAGAGAGAATGGGTTTGCCCCAGTTGGAGTTCAAATATTGGTCTGATATGTCCATAATGCTAAAGGCATTTGATTGTGCCAATCATGGTGTGACTCTGCAATAGTTTTGTGAAGAATGATGATGATGGTTTTATTGGTTGCTTCAGCTTGACCATTACACTAGGGGTAGTATGGAGTATAGAAGTTGTGTTGAATGTTATTTTTTTTGTATAAAGTGCACACATTCTAATTATTAAATAGTGTATCATTGTCAGTAATTATTTTTTATGGGATTCCAAAATGACAAATGATGTGTTGAGTGATGAAATCAACAATTTTGGGATCGGTCATTTGAACTAGAGGAATGGCTTCAACCCATTTCATGAAGTATTTATTTGCTATAATGATGAACTTATGATTGGAAGATGATGCAAGTGTGATTTTTTTGATGAGGTCTAGGCCCCATTGTGAAAAATGCCACATTGACTGAATAGGTTGGAGATATTGAGAAGGTAAGTGTTTAAGGTTGGCATGATGTTGGCATTTAACACACTTTTTGACATAGGTACAACAGTCATGTTCCATTGTGGTTCAGTAATAGCCCATTTATAAAATGCATTTGGTTATGGCTATGCCACTAAAATGGCCATCATAGGTACCATCATGGGTCTCTTGAGTAATGCATTGGGCTTAGGATGGCTCAAGACAGCGTAATAGTATGCCATCGTAACTTTGCTTGTAAAGGATATCACCTAGCAATGTGTAGCGAATAGCCTATGATTTAAAAGCTCATTTGTGAGTATGGATTAAATTAGGTGGTAGGATACCGAGATTTATGTAGTCCTTAACTTGGGAGAACCATGGATCATGTGGTGTAACCTTGATGATATTGATGCCATCGTGACAATGAGGTAGCTTGTTGGAAATGGCAGAGTGGGAAAGGGTGTGAATGGACACATGAGTAGTGTCATAAAGTGGGTTTTATGAAATGAGTGAGCCTAGGGAGGCCATTGTGTTGGCAAAATAGTTTTTGGAGCGTAGGGTAGAAGTGATGTCATACCACTCAAATTGGGCCAATAAATATTCTGCTACCTATTTGTATTACTGTTGGACAGGGAAATGACATTGTCATTCTCCCTTGATTTGATTCACTATGAGGAGGGAGTATCCAAATATTTCTAGGCAATGAAAGTTCATGGAGAGCACTTACATTAGGCCAAGGATAAGGGCCTCATACTCAATATTGTTGCTGGTACATGGAAAGCCTAACTTGAAATAAAAGGGGAGGGGCTCCCCTTGTGGTGTGAAAAAGACTTTTCTTGCACCCCTAATGTGTGTGCAGTGGGAGCCATCAAATAATATGGTTAATTCAACAATAGATTCAAGCTCTACTGGTTCTTTGGATTTAGTTACATGAAGAACTAAATCATCGAGAAGTTGAATAAGAAATGGCGCATCACTTGGTAATGGAGTCTCAGCTAGCTGATAAAAAATGACTTGGCCTTTGATGGATTTTTGACTTATGAATTTGAGATCAAATTTCATGAGGAGCATGATCCATTTGGTCGTTCTACTATTGTGGTAGCTCTTATTCATCATGTAGTAGAGAGGATTATCATGGGTAACTACGTAAGTAGTATGGCTAAGCATGTAGTGTCACAACTTTTGTGTGGCAAAGACAATGATAAGGCAAATTTTTCCCGTGTAAGCGTATCACATCTTGTAATCAATCAATATATGACTGATATAGTATACAGCTTGCTCATGGTCATGTTCATTATTTTTAGCCAAAAGCATGCCTATGGTGACATCGGTGATGGAAATATACAAGTGAAATGGGCGTTCAAGATGGGGTGGAATGAGGACGGGTGGAGATGTGAGGTAGGATTTTATGGCATTAAATACGGTTTGACATTTACTATCCCATTTAAATGGGACCCCCTTTTGTAAAATATGATTAAACAACTGGAACTTGTTGGAAAGTTGGGCGATGAATCATCAGATGGACTGGATCCTTGTAAGTTGCATAATTATTTGAGGTTTGTAGGGGGAGGCATGTCAAGAATGGCTTGGAATTTTGTGGGATCTACTTCAATGCCTTTTTGTGAAATTATGAAACCCAATATTTTGCCAGTGGTGACACCAAAAATGCATTTCTTTGGATTTAATCGGACGTTATGCTCTAATAGGTGATCAAATATTTGACGTAGGTCTTCAAGATGCTAACCACAAGTTTTGGATTTAGCTATGAGGTCATCAACATAGTATTCAACAGTTATGTGCATAATATCATGAAATATGTAGGTCACGACATGTTGATAAGTTTCCCCAACATGTTTGAGGCTGAATGGCATAACCTTGCAAGAAAAGGTCCCCCAAGGGGTCGTGAAAGAGGTCTTGTGATGATCTGTAGGATTGACAAAAATTTGATTATAACCTGAAAAAATGTCCATGAGTGATAGTATTTCATGTCTAGCTATGGCATTGTCGATATTAGGGAGTGGAAAATTGTCTTTGGGACAAGATTTTTTAAGATCCCTAAAATTAGTGCAAATGTGGATACACCATTTGGGTTTTCCGATGGGAACAATGTTTGAAACCCACTAAAGATAATCTATAGGTACTATGAAATCAATGTCAAGGAGTTTTTGTAACTCCTATTTAACCATAAGCGCAACGGTGGGATGCATGCAACGCAAATTTTGTCAGACAGGTTTGGTAGTGTTGTCCAAGACAAGGTTGTGTACGACTAATGTTGGGTCAAGGCCGGACATATCCGTATAGGACCATGCAAACACCTTAATGTAGGACCTGAGGAAGTTGGTATAAAGGAAACATTCCTCTATAGATAAACTGGCAGTGAGGTAGATTATGTGAGGTTGTTTTGAATCATTGCCAATGTCAACTTCAATGGTATCCTCAACAAGCATGTGATAACCGTCATAAAGTTGGGCAGGTGTAGGAATGGGGTGAAGTTTGTCGATGGATTCAGGAAGCTGGAATTCATCATCTAGATAAAGATCTGTATGATTGATCCATGGTAGGTTAGGTAGGGTGGTAGTTAAAGGTGCATTAGCAAAGTTGATCATGTGTGGTGTCAGAAGGAAAACAGTGACATATGAGAGAAAGGAGATATCATCGAAATCGATGAAATCATCAATAGGAGGTGGTATGTAGTGAGGCTGATTTGGGTAGTGAATGAGGGCATATAGGTCAATGGAAATCATGTTTACCGATGTGCTATAGATGGAGGAGGTAGGTGAGAAAGGTTTCAAAGAATCAAAAGAAGATAGAAAGAAATCAGGAAGTGGTTGGTGGTGACTGGGATTCAGTACCACAGGTGGCGAAGGTGAATGAGAAATTTAGCATAAATATGGTATGGTCTCACAAATGGGGATGAATGGAGTAGAAGGTAGAGAGGAAGGTTATGGGTAGGGAGGGAAGGATGGATTGGTAGGTAGGGGCGAAGTGGTAGGTAAGGATGGGCCAGCCGATAAGGGTGGATTAGTCGGTGTAGATGGATCAGTCAATGCAGATGGATCAATGGTAAGATAGGTGAAGTGGTAGACAAGGGTTTTGAATTCCTATGGTGAAAGGGGCTCATAGGCTGGAGAGGGAAGAAAGAATGTGGATGGTATATCAATTGTGGAATGAGGAGAAGAGCTATCTAGATTTTTAAAGTCACGCTCAAGACTGTGAATAGTGGTTAGATTGTAGTCGACTCCAGATTGGTTGGTGGGAAGGCAAGTGGGAGGACTGATATAGGAACGACATCCTTATTCATATCTCTTGAGGCCATACCCATGCCATTTATACTGATGTAGATATTTCCAAGCAAAAAAGGATTAGACATGTGATTGAGATTGCCACAAAATTAGGTTTGTGGTGGCGGAGGTGTTGGAGGATCTATGCATGAATAAAGTCCTCCATATATAAATTTCATGGAATTATTGGGAGAACCAAGAGGAACTACTACCCCAATAGTCAAGGGCACATCATGAGGTCGGCTAAAATCATGGGTGGTTTATAAAGTGGATGGTGAAACTCAGGAATCTATAATGTGATACTCATCTAGACCAGGTGTGGTCATGTGGATAGAAACATGGGGTGGATCAGGACGCTTGGGTGGAGGAGAGGACCCCCTATGTGGTAGTTGTGATGGTGTAGTAGGTGGAGGTGTAGTTCTTGGTGGGGCATGTGCATCAGAATAGGCATATTAGGCTAATTGGTCATCAAATCGAGTAGCACATTGTGCCCACTCATAACATTTGATTGACAATCCAGTAATGGGATGAGTAACATGGGAAAATTGGGTTGTGGGTGAAGGAGAGGGATTGGATGAATGGGTACTACATGCACCTATGCTGACCATGGTAGAAAGGGATGAGTATATGGAGGTGGCATAGGAAGGATAGGTGTGGGGTTGATATTCTCACAACGGCACTGAGAGGGGGGGTGAATCAGTGCAGCTATTTAAAATTTAAATCTATAACACTTAATGCTGAAATAATGCTAGCTCAAAAATAGATATAGCAAATATAACAAGAGAGCAACACACAACACAAGATGTAACGAGGTTCACCGGTTTGGCTACTCCTCAAAATAGACTGTTTGGACTTCAATCCAAATCCAGCCTTTGCAAAGCTTCAACTTTACAAACAATTTACCAGCACCCACCTGGAAGGAGCACCAACCCCCGATTTATCTCACACAGCAGAAAGGAGCACCAACCCCTTATTCCAAGCACCAACTTGGATCTCTTATTTTTAATCTTAGATTGACATAAGAATGCCTTCCTTCTTACAAGACCCTCACTGGTCTATTGCTCACTCAAATCAATCTCATAGAAGCATAAGGAGAATTGTTAGAGACTCAATATGTTCTATTTCTTACCAAAACCTCTCTTTCAATTTTTTCAAGAATAAAACCCGGTTTCAGTAACCTCTCTTACTGCACTTTTTAGCTCTTTATACCGGCTCATTCATAGCAATAGCTCATTTCAAATGGCTCTACTTTTCCCTCCATTTTGCCATGCCTTCTCAGCTGCATTGAATTCGATGCACTGCAGACCCACTACTGTACCCATGTTGTCGCATTCTTTCTGCTGCACTATTATAGCCCATGCTTTTCTACGCTTTCTTGGCCTCGAGCCTGCCATCGCACTGCTGACTCATTCCTGCACGCATGCTGCCATGTTCTTTCTGTTGTACTATTACAGCCTATGCCATCTATGCTTTCTCGGCCTCGAGCTTGCCATCGCACTGTTGACTCACTACTTCATGCATGCTGTCGTGTTCTGTATTTCTCGTTTCCCGTGCTCTTTTCGCTGCATTGTGCACCCACTATAGTAGTCTTATTATTATAATATATTCTACCTAGTTTTCTTTAGATTCTATCGACCACTATAGATTCTATCTACTTGTTACACGTGTAGCATTTCTGTAACCCCACCTGTAACAATTCTTGTTTTGCTGCAAGATTTTATTCTAACTTCCTATGTATGCTTCTTCGGCTTGCAACCATGAAAACCTTACATGTCACGAAATCGTGACATTCTCTGCTTCCATACACTCTACTTCTGCACTAGCACCAAAAACATGACATGTCACAACAGAATCAATAAATCACATTCTCGCTTAACTCTCTCTTCATGCACTAGCGAAATCAAGACATGTCACGAAATCGTGACACCTTTCACTTCCGTACAACTCTCTCTTCATGCACTAGCGAAATTCCAACATGTAGCGATATCGCTACATTTTTGTTCCTTGCACTTTTCTTTTGCTTCAGCCCGCAAAAATCCAACATGTAGCGAAATCGCTACACCTTTTTCCCTTTGCACTTTCTCTTTGCTTCGGCCCACAAAAATCCAACATGTAGCAAAATCGCTACACCTTTTTCCCTTTGCACTTTCTTTTGCTTCGGCCCGCGAAAATCCAACATGTAGCAAAATCGCTACACCTTTTTCCCTTTGCACTTTCTCTTTGCTTCGGCCCACGAAAATCCAACATGTAGCAAAATCGCTACACCTTTTTCCCTTTGCACTTTCTCTTTGCTTCGGCCTCCGAAAATCCAACATGTAGCAAAATCGCTACACCTTTTTCCTTAACACTTTCTCCTTAAACTCGAAATCGCGACATCTTTTTCTCTCTCTTTCTTCGCTTGCCCGAAAACTCAAACATGTAGCAAAATCGTTACATCTTTCCTCCTTAGCTGCTTCTTCTCCAACATGTAGCTGAAATCGAATACTTTTCTTCCTTACGCTTTTCTTCCAACATGTACATCAAATCCGTGACACTTTTCTTCCTTAGTGCTTTTTCTTCCGAACATGTCGCGAAATCATGACACTTTTCTTCCTTAGCGCTTTTCTTCCGAACATGTCACGAAATCGACAGTTTTCTTCCTTAGCGCTTTTTCTCCAAACATGTCGCGAAATCGTGACAGTTTTCTTCCTTAGCGCTTTTTCTCCAAACATGTCGCAAAATCGTGACAGTTTTCTTACTTGGCTTCTTTGCTTCCAACATGTCGCGAAATCACGACAGTTTTTCTACTTGGCTTCTTTGCTTCCAACATGTCACGAAATCACGATAGTTTTTCCACTTGGCTTCTTTGCTTCCAACATGTCGCAAAATCTGATCAGTTTTCTCTCTCCATTCTCTTCTCTCTCCTACATGTCACGAAATCGTGACAACTTTTCCAACTTTTTCTCTCTCCTCCGTTATGTCGCGAAATCGCGACAGAAAACATGTCGCGATATCGCGACAGTTTTCTAACTTGTCTTTTTCTTTGAATTTTTGAAACTGGGCCACTTCTGTCTTCTTGGAAATTCATAGTACATGCTCTGACTGACCTCTGAACTCCTGTCCACTGCATCAATCTGTTCTATCTGTCTGTGTTGACAACAATGACAATACTTTTTTTGCATCTTGCTCAACAATCTCCCCCTTTGGAATTGTTGGCAACACTCATGCAGTTTCCTGTATTTCTTCTCCCCCTTTGACAATAATACCAAAGGGCTGCTGCAGACTCCCCCTGAGTCCATGCACAACATTCTCAGGAAAAATTTGTTATCCTTAGTAAAAATCATAAATGAGAGCAAAAATATAGACAAATATATAAATGCTCCCCCTGAGAATGTGTTCCCAATAGCTAGTCAGTTCTTGGGTAGTGTGACCACTCCCAATTTACTACGAAGGTATTCAAAAGCTTCCTTGGGCAATGGTTTTGTGAAGATATCTGCTACTTGCTCTGTAGTTGGAACAAAATCCAACTTAACCTCACCTTCTGCAACTTTATCCTTCAAAAAGTGATACCGGATTGCAATATGTTTGGTGCGGGAATGCATAACCGGATTCTTTGAGATGTTAATTGCACTGGTATTATCACATTTAATGGAAATTGGCTCTTTGAAATTAATACCCAGATCTTTCAGTGTTTGTCTCATCCATAATATCTGTGTACAGCATGTTGTTGCTGCAATGTATTCTGCTTCTGCTGTGGATAAAGAGACTGATTCTTGTTTCTTGTTGTGCCATGCTACCAATCTGTCTCCAAGATAAAATGCACCTCCACTGGTACTCTTTCTGTCATCTATACATCCTGCCCAATCTGCATCTGAATATGCAATCAGAGTGAAGTCTTTTCCTTTTGGATACCATAACCCATACTCCATAGTACCCTTGAGGTACCTAAAAATCCTCTTCACAGCTGTCACATGAGTCTCTTTTGGACTAGCCTGAAATCTTGCAACCATGCAAACTGCCTGTAAGATGTCTGGTCTGGTGGCTGTCAAATACAGCAGGCTCCCAATCATAGATCTGTACATTGTTTGATCAACATCTGGAGATTTTTCATCCTTGCTTAACTTGCAGCCTGTTATCATAGGAGTGCTAACAGGTTTACTATCCTCCATTGTGAACTTTTTCAGCATTTCTTTCACATATTTTACTTGAGAAATAAAAATTCCCTTTTCAGTTTGATTAACTTGCAGTCTCGAGGAAATATGAAAGTTCACCAATCATAGACATTTCAAATTCTTTTTGCATTTTATTTGCTATGTCTCTACATGACTCATCATTGCTGCTGCCAAATATTATATCATCTACATAAACAACAAGGACAATAAGATTGCCATTCTCTATTTTGATATATAAATTGTTGTCCACCATACCTTTCTTGAACCCTTGCTGAGTGAGATAGTTGTCCAGTCTTGCATACCATGCTTTGGGTGCCTGTTTCAAGCCATACAATGCTTTCTTCAGCTTGCAAACAAAGTTGGGATTATCACAGAGTTGAAAACCATCTGGTTGTTCAATATAAACTTCTTCTTCAAGATTTCCATTCAGAAATGCTGATTTCACATCCATCTGATAAACTTTGAAATTCCTGTGAACTGCTAAAGCCAGAAATAGTCTGATTGCTTCAAGTCTGGCCACTGGTGCAAAAGTTTCTTCAAAGTCAATCCCTTCAACTTGAGCATAGCCTTTACAGACCAATCTTGCTTTATTCCTTACAACCTGTCCATCTTCATTCAATTTGTTTCGAAAAATCCATTTTGTACCGATTATGTTTTTATTTGCAGGCCTTGGTACTAATTCCCAGGTTTTGTTTTTCTCAATCTGATCAAGTTCTTCATTTATTGACTCCATCCAACTTTCATCTATGCTTGCTTCAGCAACATTTTTGGGTTCAATGCTGGATAACAGGGAGTAGTTACTTACTACTCTTCTTCTTGTCTTAACACCAACTGTGGGGTCCCCAATAATTTGCTCTCTGGGATGATTTTTTTGCCAGCTTCCAGTTTTGAATTTATTGTTTTCTTCTACTTCTGAATCAATACTTAAATCATCTGGGTCAATTTTTTGATTCTCTTCTGCTTCCTTTTCTTCATCTCCTTCAATAGCTTCTTTATAAATAGGGTAGTTTTCTTCACAGCTGACTGTTTGTTTCCTATCTTCATCAAATTTAACATCAACACTGTCTACAATTTTCTTTAGCCTTTTGTTGTAGCATTTGTAAGCTTTGCTTTTTGATGAATAGCCAACAAAGATACCTTCATCAGCTCTATCTTCAAACTTACCAAGATTATCTTCAGTTCTTTTGATGTAACACTTGCTTGCCAAAGACTTTGAAGTATTTTGTTGTTGCCTTCTTGCCGAACCAAAGCTCATAAGGGGTTTTGCTTTCATGTGTCCTCAACATGCACCTGTTTTGGATATAAACTGTAGTATGGACTGCCTCTTTCCAAAATCTGTCTGCAATTTTGCTTTCAGTCAACATTGTCCGTGCCATTTCCTGTATAGTTCTGTTCTTTCTTTCTACAACACCATTCTGCTGAGGTGTCCTTGCTGCTGAAAACTGTCTTCTGATCCCATATTTTTGACAGTATTCTTCAAACTCCTCTGAGATGAACTCTCCTCCTCTATCTGATCTTAAACATTTGATCCTCTTTCCTGTTTCATTTTCAACTTGGTTTTTGAAAGTCTTGAACATTTCAAAAGCTTCAGATTTATGCTTTAAAAAGAATATCCAGGTCATTCTGGAATAGTCATCTATGCACAGCATAAAGTATTTATCACCATTTATACTTTGTGTTCTCATGGGTCCACATAAATCAGTATGAATTAGTTCTAAAGGTTTGCTGGTAAAGTACTCCTTTGATTTAAATGTGGCTCTAGTTTGTTTCCCCTTTTGGCATGAAGCACATATGCTATTTGAAGGTTTGCCAATAGTGGGTATATCTCTTACTGCCCTTTTTGAGCTGATTTTTACCAGATTGTCAAAGCTTATATGACCGAGCCTCTTGTGCCACAGCCAATTTTCATCTTCCTGTCCAATCATGCACGATCCTTCTGAAGTCTCTGAGAGAGTATACAGATTTCTAGAAGTCCTCAATCCAGTGGCTATCAACTTCCCACTGTTTGCTTTTCTTACTTCACAACCCTGCTTTTTAAAAATTACTTCATGACCTTTGTCACAAATTTGACTTATGCTCAGCAAGTTATGCTTCAGACCAATAACAAACAATACTTCTTTAGATTTTATTTTTCCATCACTTATCTTGACTGATCCTTTGCCAACTATCTTGGCTCCATCATTATTTCCAAATTTTACAGAACCACCTTCATATTTCTGTAATTTCTCAAATTTTTGTTTGTCACCTGTCATGTGACTGGAGCATCCACTATCTAGTATCCATGGTGCAGATTTGTTCTGTGCTTTGAATGTTGTCTGTACAATCAAGGATTCCTTTTCTTCCTTGGGTTGCTCCTTTTCTCTCCACTCTGGTTTGACTGTAGTTTTGGATACTTGTTTAGCCTTTTCCCTTTCATTGACTTGTGCCTGTTTTTCGAGAAATTTTTTGTTTTGTTTCAATCCATTTGGTTGATATTTTCTTCCCTGATTTTTATTTCCTGCAAAAGAGCTACGACAATTTCTTGCAATATGTCCAAAGTTATGACAGTTATAACATTCTACTGCATATTCTATCAAAGGTGAAAAAACATTTCTACTATTGAAATTCCTTTGTCCTATATTATACCTACAATTTGAAATTTTATGACCATAAGCATTGCATTTAAAACAATAACCAGAAAAGGAATGATTAAACCTGGGTGCAGATCTTTGCCAGTTTGAAGTAGGAGCCATGAATCTTCTCCTTCTTGGATGTGTGACTTTTGTGAATCCATCTTTGTCAGTACTCTTCTTGAGTCTGGCATTATTGCTTTCTTTGGCATGATTTGTTTTTTCTTGATCAACTCTGATCTTTTCTTCTTTCTTTATGGGTTCTACATTTAAGGCCTTTGAACCCTTTGATGATTCTCCTTCATCGAAGCCCAAACCAAATTTGATGTCGGAAGGCCTTTGGTTATTTAACATTTTATCCAGCTTTACAGTATTGTCTTCAAACTTATGATAACAGCTCAATTTCCTATTCATCTCCTCTAGCTGCATCCTTAACTTAACAATGTCTTCTTCTAGCTTGCTGCATTCATCTGTCTTTACAGTTAATTGTACATCGAGAACTTCAGACATTTTCTTAAATTCATCTGTCTGTACTTTCAAGTTGTTTATTATTTCATTGGCATCCTCAAGCTTTCTTGAAACCTTTTTATTCTTTTTCCTTTCTGAGCTCAGTTCTTTAAGTGCAGCAACTAACTCACCTTCTAGATAAACTTCAGCCTCATCTTCAGGTTTCTCATTACACTCCGATTTTTCCTCTGTTATTCTTTCTTCAAATGCCATGAACAGAGCTTCATCTGCTTCTTCTTCAGAATCCTCACCGGAGCAGTCTTCAGAAGAACTGACATTCTTGGATATGAAACTTTTCTTCTTGAAGTTGCTTTTTCTAAAATGTGGTTTCTTCTTCCAGTCACTTCTTTCTTGGTGTGACCCTTCACCACTTTTGTTTTTCTCATTCATAGGGCATTTAGCTGCAAAGTGCCCGATGCCTCCACAGTTGAAACACTTAAAAGGTAACTTACCTCTGTACTTTCCTTTTCCCTTTATTAGTTTCCTAACAAAGTTTGCTTCTGTTTCATCTGAAGATTCTTCTTCTGTAGATTCTTGATTAGCTTTTATATTTTTGTGTGCTTTAAAAGTAGCTTCTCTATCTGAGGGCTTAGTTTGTCCTATTCTCATTTCATATGCAGTTAAAGAACCATGCATTTCATCCATGCTAAAAGAATTTAGATCTTTAGCTTCTTCTATAGCAGAAACTTTAGAATCAAATCTTTTGTGAAGAGTTCTTAATACCTTTTTCACGATGACCGCATCTTCTATTTCCTCACCGAGTCCTCTAATTGCATTAATGATTTCGTTGACTCTCAGCATATAAGCCTCTATGTTCTCATCATCATTCATTTTTAATGCTTCGAACTGAGCTCGATGCGTCTGTAGCTTGGCTTCCTTGATCTTGCTGTCTCCTTCATGAATGCTCTACAGTTTGTCCCACATGTCTTTTGTTGTTTTATAGCTCATGATCCTTATCAGTTCACTGTCTACTAACCCACACATTATAGCATTCTTTGCTTTAGAGTTATTCTCAAACTTTTTCTTCTCAGCAACATCTGTTGGAGGAGTAGAGGGTATTATGTATCCATTGTCTACAGACTCCCAAATGTCATATCCCAAAGCACACAGATAAGTCTGCATCCTGAGTCTCCAGAAAGAGTAATTAGTTCCATCGAACAAAGGAGCTTTGTTGGATGAAAATCCTTCACCACCGGCCATTGTGATTCTTCCAAGATCACCTTAGCTGATTAAGCTAGTTCAGGAACCTTGCTCTGATACCAATTGATATTCTCACAATGGCACTGAGAGGGGGGGTGAATCAGTGCAGCTATTTAAAATTTAAATCTGTAACACTTAATGCTGAAATAATGCAAGCTCAAAACAGATATAGCAAATGTAACAAGAGAGCAACACACAACACAAGATGTAACGAGGTTCACCGGTTTGGCTACTCCTCAAAATAGACTGTTTGGACTTCAATCCAAATCCAGCCTTTGCAAAGTTTCAACTTTACAAACAATTTACCAGCACCCACTGGAAGGAGCACCAACCCCTGATTTATCTGCTACAACAGAAAGGAGCACCAACCCCTTATTCCAAGCACCAACTTGGATCTCTTATTTTTAATCTTAGATTGACATAAGAATGCCTTCCTTCTTACAAGACCCTCACTGGTCTATTGCTCACTCAAATCAATCTCATAGAAGCATAAGGAGAATTGTTAGAGACTCAATATGTTCTATTTCTTACCAAAACCTCTCTTTCAATTTGCATAAACAAAGGTTTGTACTTTTTGCTACCACTCTTACTTTCTCCTTGTGCTTCTTACAACACTCTTACTCAACCTCTCTTTCTATTTTCAAAAATGAAACTTGGTTGCAGTAACCTTTCTAACTACATTTTTACAGTCCTTTATACTGGCTCACTTAGCAATAGCTCATTTCAAACGGCTCTACTTTTCCCTCCATTTTGCCATGCCTTCTCAGCTGCGTTGATTTTGATGCACTACGGACCCACTACTGTACCCATGCTACCGCATTCTTTCTGCTACACTATTACAGCCCATGCTTTTTGTGCTTTCTCGACCTCGAGCCTGCCACCGAACTGTTGACTCACTACTGCACGCATGCTGCCATGTTCTTTCTTTATACTATTATAGCCTATGCCATCTATGCTTTCTCGGCCTCGAGATTGCCACCGCACTACTGACTCACTACTTCATGCATGCTGCCGCGTTCTATATTTCTCGTTTCCTGTACTTTTTTTGCCGCACTGCGCACCCCCTATAGTAGTCTTATTATTATAATATATTCTGCCTGGTTTTCTTCAGATTTTGTCGACCACTGTAGATTCTGTCTGCTTGTTACACGTGTAGCATTTTTGTAACCCCACCTATAACAGTTCTTGTTTTGCTACAAGATTTTATTCTGCAACTATCCCTATGTATGCTTCTTCGGCTTGCTATGAAAACCTTACATGTCATGAAATCATGACATTCTCCGCTTTCATACACTCTCTCTACTCAAAACAAAACATGACATGTCACATCAAATCATGACATCTTTCCTCGTACACTCTCCTTATCACGAAATCATCTCTCTCACAACATACATTCTACACTCTCTTACTACAAAACAACATGACGACACTTTCCTTCTACAACTCTCTCTTCATGCACTAGCGAAATCCCAACATGTAGCGATATTGCTACATTTTTGTTCCTTGCACTTTTCTTTTGCTTCGCACTAGCGAAAATCCAACATGTAGCGAAATCGCTACATTTTTCCCTTGCACTTTCTTTTGCTTACCCGAAAATCCAACATGTAGCGAAATCGCTACACCTTTTTCCCTTTGCACTTTCTCTTTGCTTCGGCCCACGAAAATCCAACATGTAGCGAAATCGCTACACCTTTTTCCCTTTGCACTTTCTCTTTGCTTCGCCTCGAAAATCCAACATGTAGCGAAATCGCTACACCTTTTTCCCTTTGCACTTTCTCTTTGCTTCGGCCTCCAAAAATCCAACATGTAGCGAAATCGCTACACCTTTTTCCCTTTGCACTTTCTCTTGAAATTTTAAATCGCGACATTTTTCTCTCCTCTTCCTTCCACGAAACTTCGACATGTCAGGGAAATCGTTACATCTTTCCTCCTTAGCTCTAGCTTCTTCTCCAACATGTCGCGAAATCGCGACACTTTTCTTCCTTAGCGCTTTTTCTCAACATGTCGTGAAATCGTGACACTTTTCTTCCTTAGCGTTTTTTCTCTGAACATGTCACGAAATCGTGACACTTTTCTTCCTTAGCACTTTTTCTCCAACATGTCATGAAATCGTGACACTTTTCTTCCTTAGCGCTTTTTCTCCGAACATGTCACGAAATCGCGACAGTTTTCTTCCTTAGCGCTTTTTCTCCAAACATGTCGCGAAATCGTGATAGTTTTCTTACTTGCCTTCTTTGCTTCCAACATGTCGCGAAATCGCGACAGTTTTTCTACTTGGCTTCTTTTTTTCCAACATGTCGTGAAATCGTGATAGTTTTTCCACTTGGCTTCTTTGCTTCCAACATGTCGTGAAATCGCGACATTTTTCCACTTAGCTTCTCTCTCCTCCAACATGTCGCGAAATCACGATAGTTTTTCTTGCGCCTTCTCTCTCCTCCGTTATGTCACGAAATCATGACAGTTTTTCATGCGCATTCTCTCTCCTCCGTTATGTCACGAAATCGCGACAGAAAACATGTCGCGATATCGCGACAGTTTTCTAACTTGTCTTTTTCTTTGAATTTTTGAAACTGGGCCACTTCTGTTTTCTTGGAAATTCACAGTACATGCTCTGACTGACCTCTGAACTCCTGTCCACTGCATCAATATGTTCTATCTGTCTGTGTTGACAACAATGACAATACTTTTGCTGCACCTTGCTCAATAGGGGTTGGATGAGGGTGGTGGGGTTGGCATAGCAAAAAAGGTGAATGGCGATGGTGTGAAGGATGACGAAGCACTATGGGAGAAATTAGGAGCAGGTGGTGGTGATGGAGGTTGAGGTGGGTTGGACAAAGTGGAGGTAATATTTCTTAGGTTGGGTGTAGGGGGTGGTTGTGATGATGGTGGATAGGTGTTATCTAGTGTGCAGCGTGGAATGGGGGTGAATTGCATAGATGATAAGGATGGACTAGGTGGAAGGCTGATGATATTGTAAAATTTGAAGGGATCACCGTCGATAGGGATGTAGTGGACTAATCCATTATGAACATATTTGATACAATGATGAAGTGTGGAAGGGACGCATTGCATGTCCCAAATCCAAGGTCATCCTAAAAGGATGTTATACTGCATCTCACCTTCGATAACATGGAAGAGAGTGGAAATGGTTTTGGCACCTGCCTTGATGGGCAAGACAATAGTACCAATGGTAGGATGCATAGAGCCATCAAAGGCTCGAAGATCCATGGATGGGGTGGCAATATGAGAAGGAGGAAGGTGAAGGTGGTTCAATGTGGTGGTAGAAATAATGTTGATGGATGACCCGATATCAATGAGAACACGTTTATAGGTAACGACATTGATGGAGGCTTGAATATGTAATGGGGGATCCACTCCCTCGCCTACAAATTCTGTAATTTCATGGTCATGGAAGTTGATAGAAGGTTGTAGGCATCTCTGAACATTGCCAACAAAGTTGGTAAAGGACTCTGCATTATGGGTGTCAAGATCGAGAGAGCGGAGGATAGAATCGAGGGCTTCACGATGAGGTTGGGATTGTTGTAGGAGGTCATAAATGGATAACCTTGTAGGGGAAGTATGGAGCTGGTGAGAAAGACTACCATGGATGGTGATGACATTCCATGGAGGGGGTGGAGGAATTGGTGGTGTGACGATTGAGGTTGTGACTGGTGGTTGTTGTGATGTGGAGGGTTGTTGAGTGGTTGTAGGGGGTGGATAACGTTGATTACGAGTGGCGATATTGATCATACCCACAAAACCCTATTGAGAAGGATCTCGATTGACATGATTAACCTGGCATGGATCATTTTGAGGTGGGTTACCCCCATGCTCGGGTAAGGGATTTTGATATATCCCCAAGTTTTGATTTTGTGGTGCAAGGGGGTTTGAGACCTGAATAGTGCCTCGATCGATAAGGTCTTGGACAACATGGCGAAATATGCAGCATGAATCAATGGTGTGGCCATGTTGTCGATGATAATCATAGAAGGCTTATGGATTGTAGTCCCATGGGAGAGGGTGATTTGGATCAAGAGGTTGGACATTTGGCAAGTGGATGAGGCCCCCCTCAGTTAATCGATGAAATAGAGTGGGCATGGGCTCAGATAAAGGCATCCAATTGCATGGAGGGTGAGGTGGACGTGGATTGCGACCTTGGTATGGATTGGATTGAGGTGGGGGATTATGTGGTTGTGGAGTGGGAAGAAGTGGAGGATTAGCTTGGAATTGATTTTGAGGAGATCGTGGGGGAGTGGGTTGTGGAGCTTGCATAGATGCCACTTGCGCTGGTGGATATGGAGAATTGAGAAGAACCTGATTGGTTTGCGGTGGTCATGTGGTAGGTGGTACATATGGAGGGTGATTGTAATGGTAATTGGTGGGGTAGGATTGTTTTTGATGCAACTTGATTTTTCTCGTGTGGACCTTGATGTCCTCGATAACTTTGGCTTGGGAAATGGCTTCCTCAAATGTCTGACTTTGATGTATCTGCAATGTTTGGGAGATTTGTTTATGACAACTCTTGGCGAAGAGTTTGACGAGCTCTGAAGGTGGGAGAGGGAAGGTGAGATCATGAAGGACCACTCTCCAATGGGTGACAAAATTAGTAATAGGCTCATCATCCCACTGATGTAAAGCATACACATCGGACAAGGTAAGCTTGGTTTTGATGTTGATGGCAAAATGTTCAAGAAAAATATTGGCCAACTGCTCAAATGTATACAAGCTATGGCGAGGTAAATGGTTGTACCAATCTAATGCTTGACCTCCAAGCAACATGGCAAAGGTACAAAGCATAAGGGGATCACTTCCGTGCAATTGGTAACAGGAAAAATGGTAATTATTCAGGTGCTCTCTAGGATCCTCCTTACTTTTAAATTTGTCAAATTTGGGAATCTCAAATCTGTAAGGATAAGGATGGACAGGAATAGATGGGTGGATTGGTTCATTGCACAACTCATCATATGTGGGTTTTTGAGGCCCATAACTAGTTGTACGTAGATCCAAAGCACGCAGCTGCTCCTGCATGGCCTGAAACTCGCTAGAGAGCATGGTAGTGGTTTGAGGAGCAAGAAATGGAGGGGGTGGTATGGATGTAGGAGGTGGCTGTGATGAGGCCTACACATAATCCAAATGTGGTGGATACTATAGTTGTTGTTCCTCCCACTACTGATAGTAAGCATCCTACTGTGGAGTAGGTGTTGACATCGAGTGGTACTATGGGATAGGAACCTAAGATGGATGAGGTGAAATGTATGAAGCTTGGGACATAGGTGGTGGCTGCTGTGATGGGTCATAATATCCAGGGGGTGATGGGCCAGGAATCGAGATCTGTTGTTGCTTTATTGTGCATCATAGTAACCGGGAGGTGACTGGCCAGGCATGGGCATCTGCTGCTACTACTGTGCATACTAAAAAGTAGGTTGCGCCTGAGCAGTAGTAGTGGATGACCATGTGGGTGGGGTGGTAAAAAAGGCTAGAGGTGTGGAAGAAGGGGGTGGAATAGAAGTGGATGTGTGAAAGGAAAATTGTTGGGAAGCAGTGGGTGGTATGGATGAGGACTGAGGTGGAGCGGATGGGGTAGCGAACAAAGAATCTGGGCTGGATGGAATAGCGAGGGGGAATGCCTTGATAGGTGGGGTGCAATGGAGGTGGTCGATATGAAGGAGGAGGGGGTAGCCGAAATGTATTGGGAGGCACAGATGGAGGACCATAGGTGGAAAATGGGGGATAGCTGGTAGGTGGAAATGTGGCGAACTATGAGGTGGGTGGTGGTGGCCGTGGGGTGAAGGATGTAGGTGGTGGAAAAGCCTGGATGGAGGGGTTTGTGAGACCTGGTGAAGCGGTGCGGTAACCCTGAGATGGGTGTGAATAATATGCTGGTGGACTAGAGGATGGAGGCTGAGATGAAGGTGGGTGACTGGATGAGGCCTGCTGAGATACCGATATCTATGATGAATATGGTGTGGAGGAGGAAGGAGTGGAAATCATACCGACTGACTGCATAGTGGTAACAACATCTGAGATGATTTGGGAAATGACAACATCATCACCCAAAAGGGGGTGGGAAGAGTGATCAATGAAAGGATGAGTGGAGGATGGTGAAGGAGGGGGAGTGAGCTCCTCTGCCACCATAATTGGTATGGGGTGACCTGGAGAGGTGTAGATGACATGCTGGCAGAAAGTAGATGGAGGATTGGATGAAGAGAGATCCTCTAAGGGAGGGGGCCCTTCGAGATTCTCATCTAGGAAGTGAGATGGTGTAGGAGATGCCATGTGGGATGTAGGACTAGCCCTAGGAGTGGAAGGCCCCATCAGTAAATCAGGTGCAACTCGGGATGAAACCTGCTCAGACTCAAAAGGTGGATCTATGGTCTAAGAAGAAGAGGCCCCTACGGTAAGGACAGTCCATTGGGTAGCCTTGGTAGCATGATGAAGTGCTTCATGTATCTGACTACGCATAACCGACATGGTAAAATGTGCAACAAGTGGAATAATAGTCAACAGGTGTGAAATATGAACTCAAAAGTTGTCTGTGACTGACCGAGATACTCTTTGGTGACAGAAACATAGGTCCATAGGCTAGGGGTGCGGACCAAACTGGTTCGCACTCTAGGGGTGTGGACCACCCAAAATGAAAAACAGAAGGTCAAAATGTGTAGTATGTGTCTTTGTGTGTTGTATGTGCAATCTAGAACCTAAAAAATAGGTTCACACTCTAGGGGTGCGGACCAAAAAGGTTCACACTCTAGGGGTGCGGACCACCCAAAAGTGTAGCAGAGGGTGAAATATGTGTTGTGTGTACCCTCTATGTGTTGTGTAGACCTGTGTGAATCAGTATGGTAGCCTGAATGCTAGATTTTCGCATAGAATCATGTGAAATGAGCTTGAGTGTAGGATGATCACGTTAGGGGGTGCAAATCACCTAAAAACAAGCTGTGTAGTGAAAATCATGGTAATGAAACTGTGGAACAATCTGTAAGTGAGTTATAGCACATTTGATGTGTTGTTGTAACCACTTTTCTCGAGACTCAAAAAAAAGCAAAAGTTCTTTCTTTTTGGTTTTTTGTGTGTTTTGATGATAGAATATACGACCTAGTAGCAAAATCTGGGTAGTGGGTGATCTTCTAATATGAATCAGGTATGTCGTAGCACAGAACCTTTTGCAATGCCCAAAGGTGCACAAAATAGAACTATGTTTCCAATGGGTGAGTGGCTACCTAGATGGAATACGGTACAATAAAATGATATCCAAAAGGGGGAGACTCAAAATGCTCTAATGAGTCAAATAAACTCTCACGAAGAGAGGTCGCATTGTCAATGTGGTGCTACCGACATACCCATGCTTTCGCTTAACCCTCATGTTTAAGGCACCCATAGTAATGATAGCTGTGCCCACTAATTATTTGAAAAGCCCTATGGTAAAGGGGCTTTCTAAAACTACCCACTTCGAAGGTACCTTCCAGTGATGAATTCTGGATAACCAACACTCAAAGTGGGAAGGACCAGTCGGGTATTAATGCCAGAATGATCCACCTGGGGGGAACTATGGTGACTAATCCGAAGGTGAGCCAGTGGAGAGTAATCCCAGACCTCACTGAACTCTGGTGTTGAATTGGTGATGAAATCCAATTCGGGCTGGAGATGAAACCCAGTGCCTTACACCATTTAAATGGAACGTGAGTGTGTGGTGTTTGTTTGTGCGGTACTATTTTAGAAGCAAATCTAGATTAAGTGCCTTTTCAAAATAAACTATGCTATGATGCCTTTTCAAAGCAAATCTATTTACTTGGTTGGGGTGCAAAAACAACTTTAATCTATTGATTTTTGAAAGGGAAATCTAATTAAGTGGTTTGCACAAAAGTAAAGTTACTCTATTGATTTTCAAAATGTAAATCTAGTTAATTGCTTTTGAAGGGAAATGACTTGGAAATAAATGACTGGAATTTGAAGCTATACTAGGAAATGACTAAAAATTCTAGCTAAAACAAACAAGAATGTGCGATGTTGTTGGAACTTGTAGCTCAACTCGTTAGATTAGCTTCAGAATAGAGAAAATTTAAATATTTTGACACAAAACCTACGTCCAGGTGAGTGTAAACATCTCCTCTATGCTCTCTGGTCGAAGACTGTGTGAATTTGGGAGGTTCGCACTCCTTAGGTGTGAACCTATCTTCTGCTGAGGAGTTCGCACTCCTACCATGCGAACCGGTATCCGAAGACAGAGCTGACTGGTTTTGGGGTCCTGGTAGTGATTTTGATGTTCCTGGAGTATTTTGAGTACAGGTACCTGCACAAAAATTCCAAAAACCCAATTTGAGTGTAGCAAGACAACCAAAAAAATAAATATTTCATGAATTCCTGTAGTAAATAAATGACAGAAAGTAAATTAGCTACTGATTTGGTGTCGAAAGATACAAGGATGCTTTAACCTTGCATACACCATGGCAAGAGACAATTTGTGGTCTAGGTATGAGGGCATGCAATCCCCGGGAACATGAGGCTCTTAACCTCCCTTGACTTACCTTGTCATTGGTTGTGGGTGTCTAAACCAATACCTGGGTATCAAGTAGTAGTTTGAGGTAGATTGGGGAATTCACACGCCCAAGTGTGTACTCACTACTCTCTTTGTAAGCTCACCGGTGCACCAGTGAACCTTTTGTGGTGTGGCCTGAGGTGTCTTTCAGGGCATTTTTGGTTTGTGGTGTTCTTCAAAGATGACAACTACCTGCCATACAAAATAGACCACAATTTTTGTTAGAAGGTGATTAAGCTTATGCTTGGTGGAGGTCCCATCGGGCGTGCCAGAATGAAACTACCAAAAAGACACCATAACACCTCATTCAAATATTATGGAATCTGTTGTATTTGTATTGATAATCATAAAAGGGTTACAAGAGATGATATCCTTTTACAATTTTGCCCTGAAGGCTACAATAGGGTCTTCCCTTAGGAAGCCTCTTTCAGATGTGGTACAAAGACAACAAGATTTGTCCTTTTGGGTTCCTCGATGTAGGTGGGCTTCTTGCTCGTGAGCCACCGCTTGTTGGAGATGTTTCCTTGAGCTTTTTTGGACCTGTAGAAACCTGCAAAATCCTATTAGTGCATTGGGGGGTCTGCCTCAGTCAAACCCCATAGTTATGAAGACAAAAGACTCATAAAAAGTGCTCAAAACATGAAATTAACCATTAAAAACCAACATAAAACAAGAAACTAAGCTATTCTTACCTATCCGAATGGTTTTGGTGCTTGTTGCAGAGGTTCACACTCCTAGGGTGTGAACCACGAGGTTCGCACGTGTGAGGTGTGAACCGGCCCTTTTGAAGCCGGATTGCTCAGATGGGGTCCCTGGATGCTCTTGATTGGTTTTTGATGTGCACTTTGTCCGGTAGAACTTCTGAACAACAAATCCTGATGTGGAAATCAACCTGTCTCACTCACAAAATGGGATTATGCAAGAGACAAATTGATTATGATGTTCGTATGATGGATGTGATATGGATGTGTGTTGATTGCAATGGCTATGGTGATTTCGGTAGAGTTTCGGTATGTAAAAGTTGTGATCATTAAAATGGTGAAAATGGCCTTCTATTTATAGAGTGGGCTAGGGTGAGAGAAAGGGGATGAGGTGTCCCCTATGAGGTGGCTATGGTGAGGTGTCCACCAAAGAGGTGTCCCCTGAGGTGTCCTGGGTCATGAGTGAAGTTGGGTGAGAGAATCCCTCACCCATCCAAAAGTAATGATGATTAGGGATAAATATCAATTTGCAATTAATATTCACCTTTATGGAAATATCTTAGCATTAATTAATCATTTTTGTGTGCAAAAGTCTCCATCTTGCATTTATGACCCAAGGGTGTGTGATATGGAGAAATATCTGGGATGAGAGGTGGCAAGGCTAGGATAGGCTAGGCTAGGTGAGGTGGGAGGCTAGGCTAGTCAAAGTAGACTAGGTGAGGTGGAGGCTTTTAATTAAATCAAGATTAGATCTAATTAATTATGAAATTAGCCATAAAGCACAATTTGACCAAAATGTTGACTTTTTGACCATAAAGTGGTTTTTGACCATGGTGAAGGTTTCAACCTTAGTTGAGTTGGCATGAGGTCACATGAGGACCTAGGGTTAAGCGTAGGAAGGGGCTTAGCTAGCCCAAAGGGGCTAATGGTGATGAATAGTGTTTTTGGGTCAATTTATGCAATTTTCAAGGGTTTTGCAAATTGATTAACCATGGAGATGGGGAGAGGGACAATGTGTGACTTTTTGGTGTCTACAAACTAATTGATAGAAAATATGACCATTATGAATTTAAGAGAAATAGGGTTAGAATGTGATGCTCCTACATCAGACTCCCATGCTTTAAAATTTTATGAGCTCCTGCTCATGAGCTCTTCAATTATTTTGCCATGCTTGGTAACTTGAGCTGCACAAAGGTTGATACAACCCATGTTTTGATTTCTTCCTTTTGCTGTTGATATATTTGGCATTTTTGAACAAATTTACACACATTTGTGCTTATGTAAGGCCAAAAATAATGCTTTTCTATCTTGTCCACTACAATTTTTTTCCTCAAGCAAGTTTTCATACATTTATCCCCTTGGGATGCATATTTACTTTTCTCTAAACAAGTAGCCATCATGGATCATGTAATATAGACATGAAATGTAATCCACATGTACAGGTTCCATGCATACCTTCCAAGCTTCATGAAAATAGAAGCCCTTGATATAAGGTTCCTTTAGAATGTTAAAGCCAACAAATTCTATGTGTATTTCTTGCACAACTAATGGGCATCAAATTAGTGCATCCATGACCTTATTTTAGTTGCCACTTTGATGCTCTAGAAAAAAAGGTGTAACTTTACAAGAACTCAAACCATTTCATATGTCTCTAATTTAATTTATCTTGAGTATTGATGAATTGTGGAGCATGATTAAAAATGGTGTAGGTATTCACCATGCCATCATGCCCAACTTATCTGTCAAACTACCAGGGATATCCCAAAAATAAGTGATAGACATCCATGGGCATGGTATCACAAATAACTTCATCCTTGTATGTGCCAATATAAAAATTAACTAGACATTGCTCATTAACCAACACTTGGTGGCCTTTCAACAACTAAAAAAATTTGGTGGGGTTGGGATGTGTGAGTCTGTGAAATCCTAACTTCTCCACCATCTATTGCATGAAAAGGTTGTCAGTGGTACCACTATCAAAAATAACCTTATAGCATTTTATACCAAATTTACAAATAGTTCAAAAAAAAAAATTGGCATTGAATGGGTTCTTCAACCTTTGCAGGTTTCAACAAAATACACTTCAACAAAAAATATTCACCATACTCTGGTCCAAATTGCACTTTAGAATATGTGCATTCCTATTAATTTTGTGTGACATGGTTATGTGCTTCATAATACCTTGAGTCTCATTATATGTCGCCCTTCAAGGAGTGATGCAAACACTCAAACTTTCTATGTCCATACTTATTACAATAAAAAAAATTGTCAAAAAATCCATGTGCATTGTCATAAAATGTGCACATTTGCTATAGAGCATGGTTTCATGCACTACTAGAATATTCATCCACATGTGTTCATATATAATGACTTGAAGGTTTACCACTCTAGGATTTAGGATTTTATTCGTGCATAGGTTGCCACCATGCATCAATCTATTGTTCACATCCTTGCACAAATATTCCATGACCATGTGAGTTGGTTTGCACCTTGCATGCCATCTTCATGTTGACCTTGAGTACATATTGATGTACTTCTTCCATAGTGTATAGATTAAGAATACTAATTTCATCCTACATCACTAAGCACAATCCATTGATATACCATGCGACTATCTCGACATCATATTCCAGATTGCCTGCACGTATGGTAAGACTATAAAATTGCTCTGTGTACTCTTATACACTCAACTATTGTTGATGAAAATTTTGCAATTTTTAAAACAAATTAACATTGTAATTACTGGGAAATCTTTTTACCTTCAATTTAGTAATCATTGTATCCGATGTTCAGACTTTTTCTTTATCTTTGCATTGTCTATCTGATTACACATGTTTCCACCAAAGTGAAGCATGGGATTTGAGTTTCATTCATGCAAAATTGACTCTCTAAGGATCTTCTATGGACTCATACTCAAAATATTTATCCATCTCCATGAGCCAATCAATCAGATCATCAACATTCAAATTTATAGCATATGATGGGAAGTCAAAATTAGGTTTATTGCCAATATTAGAAATGCCTCTCAAGATTCTTTGATCATCTTTGGGTTTAGACTCAATATCAAAAACTTTAGGTTGCTCATTTTCTTAAACATATGCAAGAATAGTGCCCCTTATTTGGGTGATTTCCAATGCTTCCAACATCGCTCTTAGATTTTTTATCTTATCTACTTCATCTTGATTTATGCATCTACTACCTCTACCTCAACCAACATGGTGTCTTTATGCCATTGTCATTGTGGAAAATTTTTGAATATTTTTTCCACCACTCAAGCGAATCCTTAAGCAAGTTCTATTTCACACTTGTAGTAATCCATGAAACATTAAGTGTTTGTTTCACCACTTGGATAGATCCTTAGGAAAGTTATGTTTCACACTTGTAGTAATCCATGAAACATTGAGTGTCTCTCTCACCACCCATGAATATAATTAAGTTCTATTTTACACTTGTGGTAATCCATGAAACATCAAATATCTATTTTACTACTTGCATAGATCCTTAAGAATGTTCTATTTCACACTTACGGTAATCTACAAAACACCAAGTATATGTTTCACCACTCGTGCAGATCCTTAGGCAAGTTCTATTTCATAGTTGTTGTAATCTAGGTACATGTTCTATTTCACATGTGCAACACACTTAATTGGTAGGAAAATATGCACACAACCTTGTAGGAAACATTCTGAGCTCTAATACCACTTGATGTTAGGAGTGCCACAACAAAAGCTGACCAACACACACATACATGACACAAATAATAAACAATTTTTTTTATTAAATAATGGCCTTGAAATTACAAGCATTCGAGGAATACTTATACACCCCGTACTATACATAGTGCTATAAACTTTCTCAAGAGGTATATATGTCAATGTTACTCCATTTTAGAACACCACAAGACTCTATGTTAACAACCCTCCTAACTATTTATCGAATCAAGCATTTATAAGCTCTAAGAAATTTTACCATTACAATATGACCATCACAAATAGAATATTGTTCCATGGAAATGGTTAAAAAAATTAACCAAAAAAAATATAATTGTTATGAATTTAAAAGAAATTTAACCATTACAATATGACCGTTGTAAGGGAACAAACTAACTAATATAAAATATGACCGCTATGAATTTAAGAGAAATAAGGTTAGAATGTGATGCTCGTACGTCATATAGGATGGCATGCGATCCTCAATCTATTAAAATCCATTAACAAAATAATATAAATATGGACAATCATACAAAAATATTGAAAAATGATTTCTAATATAATTTTTAGATGTTATAAAAGAGATGAAGTAAAAGATTCAAATATTAGTGGTTAAAGGTCTAATTATCCCAAAGATCAGTAGTAAAATTTTATTTAGAATTCAAAATATGATTATTTTATTCAAACATCAAAGAATACTAAGATATATTTGGACTTCTCACTACTCAAGCCTCATTGTAATAAACATCGTATTATATCGCTACACTCTATTAAATAACAAAGTGATGCAAGTGGTAGAGAGGAACAAATGTTTTTCAAATAGAATGTATTTGTGACTAAGGTTAACATATGATGATAGTCTAAGAGATGAACATAGCCTTTACAAAAAAAAATATCATTTACAACTCACTCTGTATTTTGATGTAAGAGGTAGAAGAAGAAGTCTTTCCAAGGAAAAAGTAAATTCCAAGTGAGGTTAGCCTATGAAAAAATAAAATTATTTCAAATACCATAAATTATTGAATGACCATAAATAATAACACTATTGCCTCATGGGACCTTAAATTTTGATTTTAGCATTCAAAATTTTGTAGACTCCAAATCCCAAAAAATAGGGTTTCAAGGATTTATCATTGTGAGAGGCAGAATGACCCCTTAAATTACTAAAACCATAGTAATTTCAAATGTTACCATTAAAAAATATTTCAGTTTTTAGAAAGAGGTAAGTTCATGATTAAAAGAAATAAGCAAATTTAGGTTGCCTTGCCTTAAGCAAATTTTAGTTTCTATATTTATTTGTTTGCATAAAATTAAAGAACATCCTATTTATACCATTTGAGCTATTTTAATAAATTATGGGTTTCCAATTAGTTAAAAAAAATTAATTCTAAATAAAAAAATTAGTAAAATTAGCCTTTAGGTCTCTTTAAATGATAAATATAATGATATAAAGGCAACTCCTAGTTTTATTGAATGAATGTGGCACCCAAGTAAGAGCTATATATAGGAAACTATTGACATGCAATTTCCTCTCTAAAGAGTATTCACAAGAAATGAATTGTGATATGACTAATTAGATACCGATTCATTAAATTTGGAAGCCTGAAGGTCAATTTCCACCTAAATAGTTTGATTCATTCCATAATGGCTTCATATTAACACATTATCAATCAATACAAAATGAATAATAATAATAATAATAATTTTAAGAAGCTTTAGGGTCTTATTCATTCATCATTGATCATGTGTAACACATATCATAGTTGATGACTATATAAATATACCATGTGTTAGCATCATGCCTCGTTAAGATTTCATAATATGTTTGGAAGGAATATTTCCTACACATGCTCAGTTAGAATTTAGATTAGAAATACCATCATTGACTCTTTTGGGATAAATTCCCATGTATGGAATTTACAGTAAAAATAGATTTAGAATTTTATTTCTCGTAATCACATATTTTCAAGTTGTGCATGTACATCTGCAATAGGCTAAAATTGACCATGTAAACTTAACCTAAGTCAAAAACACACAAAAATTTAATTTAAACCACTTCCTAGCTTTTTGCCTCATTTTTCGCACCCACATTAAGTCAATTTTTAACCTCTTGATCATATTGGCTCTACTTGACCGATATCGGATGTCCAATATTGGATCACACCTAATTGTGTGAGATCGGATGTTTGATCTCATACAAAAATAGAAAGGCCCAAAATAACAAAATCACAAATAAATATAAAGAAATCAGGAAGTGGTTGGTGGCGGCTACGATTCAGTACCACAGTTGGTGAAGGTGAATGAGAAATTTGGCATCGAGATGGTATGGTCTCACGAATGGGGATGAACAAAGTAGAATGTTGAGAGGAGGGTGATGGAGAAGGAGGGAAGGATGGATTGGTATGTAAGGGCAAAGTGGTAGGTAAGGAGGGATCGGTCGGTAAGGGTGGATCGATAGGTGCAGATGGATCAATCGATGCATATGGATCAGTTGATGTAGATGGATCAATGGCAAGATAGGTGAATTGGTAGACAAGGGTTTTGAATTCCTATGGTGAAATGGGATCATGGGGTGGAGAGGGCAGAAATAATGTAGATGGTATATCAATTATGGAATGAGGAGAAGAACTATCCAGATTTTGAAAGTCATGCTCAAGAATATGAATAGTGGTTGGATTGTAGTCGACTCCAAATTGGTCGATGGGAAGGGGAACGAGAGGACTGATATAGGAATGACATCCTTATTCATATCTCTCAAGGACATACCCATGCCAGTTATATCGACACAGATATTTCTAGGAAAAAATATATTAGACATGTGATTGAGATTGTCGTAAAATTAGGTTTGTGGTGGCAAAGGTTTTGGAGGATCTACAGATGAATCAAGTCCCCAATATACAAATTTTGTGGAATTATTTGGAGGACCAAGAGGAACTACTACCCCAATAGTCAAGGGAACATCATGAGGTCGGCCAAAATCATGGGTGGTTTGGAAAGTGGATGGTGAAACTCTAAAATCTATAATGTGATACTCACTTAGAGTGTGGATAGAAACATGGGGTGGATCAGGACGCTCGAGTGGAGGAGAGGACCCTTTGTGTGGTAGTGGTGATGGTGCAGGAGGTGGAGGTGGAGTGCTTGGTGGGGCATGTTCATCAGTATAGGCATATTGGGCTAACTGGTCATCAAGTTGAGTAGCACATTGTGCCCACTCATAGCATTTGGTTGGTGATCCAACAATGGGATGATTAGCATGGGCAAATTGGGTTGTGGGTGAAGGAGAGGGATTGGATGAATGGGGGACTACACGTTCCTATGCAGACCATGGCATAAAGTGATGAGTAGCTATAGGTGGCATAGGAAGGATAGGTGTGGGGTTGGATGAGGGTGGTGGGTTGGCGTAGCAGAAAAGGTGAATGATGACGGTGTGAAGGATGAAAAAGCACTATGGGAGAAATTAAGAGTAGGAAGTTGTGGTGGAGGTTGAGGGGTATTGGAAAAAGTGGAGGTAATATTGCTTAGGTTGGGTGCAAGGGGTGGTTGTGATGATGGAGGATAGGTTTTATCGAGCATGCGAAGTGGAATGGGGGCAAATTGCATAGATGATAAGGATGGACCAAGTGGAAGAATGATGATATTGTAGAATTTGAAGGGATCACCATAAGTAGGGATGTAGTGGAATAATTCATTATGAACATATTTGATATAATGATGAAGTGTGGAAGGAACGTATTGCATGTCCCGAATCCAAGGTCATCCTAATAGGATGTTATACTGTATCTCGCATTCAATAAAATGGAAGAGAGTGGGAATGGTTTTGGCACCTGCCTTGATGGGTTAGACAATAGTACCAATGGTTGGATGCATAGAGCCATAAAAGGCTTGAAGATCCATGGATGGTGTGGCAAGATGAGGAGTAAGACGAAGGTGGTTCAATGTAGTGGTAGAAATGATGCTGATGGATGACCCGATATTAATGAGAACAAGTTTATAGGTAACGACGTTGATGGAGGCTTGAATATGTAATGGAGGATCCGCTCACTCGCCTACAAATTTTGTAATTTCATGGTCAAGGAAGTTGATAGAAGGTTATAGGTATCTCTAAACATTCCCAATAAAATTGGAAAAAGAGTCTGCATTATGGGTGTCAAGATCAAGAGAGTAGAAGATAAAATCAAGATGCTCATGATGAGGTTGGGATTGTTGTACGAGATCATAAATGGATAACCTTGCAGGGGTAGTACGAAGCTGGTGAGAAATACTACCATGAATGGTGATGCCATTATATGGAGGGGATGGGAGAATTTGTGGTGTGATGATTGAAGTTGTGACTGGTGGTTGTTGTGATGTGGAGGGTTGCTGATCGGCTACAGGGGGTAGATAAAATTGATTGTAAGTGGTGATATTGATAATACCCACAAAACCCTACTGTGAAGTATCTTGATTGACATGATTAACCTGACATGGATCATTTTTAGGTGGGTTACCCCATGCTCGGGTAAGAGGTTTTGATATGTCTCCATGTTTTGATTTTGTGGTGCAAGGGGGTTTGAGACCTGAAAAGCACCTCAATCAATAAGGTCTTGGACAACATGGTAAAATATGTGGTATGAATCAATGGTGTGGTCATGTTGTCTATGATAATCATAGAAGGCTTGCATATTGTAGTCCCATAAGAGGGGGTTATTTGGATCAAGAGGTTGGACATTTGGCAAGTGAATGAGGCCCCCTCAGTTAATCGATGAAATAGAGTGAGCATGGGCTCAGATAAATACGTCTAATTACATGGAGGGTGAGGAGGATGTGGATTACAACCTTGGTACAAAGTATACTGATGTGGAGGATTAGGTCATTGTGGAGTGGGCAGAATTGGAGGATTAGCTTGAAATTGATTTTGAGGATATCATGGGGGAGTGGGTTGTGGAGCTTGCACAGATGCAACTTGCACTAGCGGATATAGAGAATTGAGAAGAACCTGATTGGTTTGCGATGGTCATGTGGTAGGCGGTACATATGGAGGGCGATTGTAATGGTAATTTGTGGGGTAGGATTGTTTCTGATTCAAATTTATTTTTCCCGTATGGACCTTGATGTCCTTGATAACTTTGTCTTGGGAAATGGCTTCCTCAAATTTCTAACTCTGATGTATCTACAATATTTGTGAGATTTTTTTATGTCAGCTCTTGACAAATATTTTGACGAGCTCTGAAGGTGGGATAGGAAAAGCAAGATCATGAAGGACCACTCTCCAACGGGTGATAAAATCAGTAATAGGCTCATCGTCGCACTGATGTAAAGCATACACATTGGATAAGGTAGGGTTGGTTTTGATGTTGATGATGAAATGTTCAAGAAAATTATTGGCCAACTGCTCAAATGTATGCAAGCTATGGTGAGGTAAATGGTTGTACCAATATAATGCTTGACCTCTAAGTGACATGGCAAAGGTACAAAGCATAAGGGGTTCTCTTCCGTGCAATTGGTAACAAGCAAAATGGTAATTATTCATGTGCTCTCTAGGATCCTCCTCACTTTTAAATTTATAAAATTTTGGAATCTCAAATTTGTAATGATAAGTATGGACAGGAATAGATGGGTGAATTGGTTCATTGCACAACTCGTCATATGTGGGTTTTTGAAGCCCATAACTAGTTGTACGCATATCCAAAGCACACAACTACTCCTGCATGGCCTAAAACTTTCTAGAGAGCACGATAGTGGTTTTAGGAGGAGCAAGAAATGGAGGGGGTGGTACAGATGTAGGAAGTGGTTGTTATGAGTCCTGCACATAATCCAAATATGGTGGATACTGCAATTGTTGTTCCTCCCACTACTGATAATGAGAATCCTACTGTAGAGTAGGTGGTGACGTCGAGTGATATTGTGGGACAGGAACCTGAGATGGATAAGGTTCAATGTATGAAGCCTGAGACATAGGTGGTGGCTACTATTATGGGTCATAATATCTAGGGGGTGATGGACTGGGAATCGAGATATGTTGCTACTGCTATTGTGCATCATAGTAACCAAGAGGTGACTGGCCAGGCATGGGCATATGCTGCTACTATTGTGCATACTAAAAAGTAGGTTGTGCCTGAGCAGTAGTAGTTGATGACCATGTGGGTGGGTGGTAAAAAAGGCTAGAGGTGTGCAATAAGGAGGCAAAGTGGAAGTGGATGTGTGAAAGGAAAATTTCTATGAAGCAGCAGGTGGTATGGATGAACACTGAGGTGGAGTAGATGGGATAGTGAACAAAGAATCTAACTGGACATAATAGTGAGGGGGAACGTCTTGATAGGTGGGATGCAATGGAGGTGGTCAATATGAAGGAGGAGAGGGTAGCCAAAATGTATCAAGAGGCACTGATGGAGTACCATATGTGGAAAATGGGGGATAGTTGGTAGGTGCAAATGTGGTGAACTGCGAGGTGGGTGGCGGTGGCCATGGGATGAAGAATGTAGGTTGTGGAAAAGCCTAGATAGAGGGGTGTGTGAGACTTGGTGAAGCAATGCGGTAACCCTGAGATGGGTGTGAATAATATGTTGGTGGATTGGAGGATGGAGTCTGAGATGAAGGTGGGTGACTGGATGAGGCCTACTGAGATATATTTATTTGTGATGAAAATGGTTTGGAAGAGGAAGGAGTGGAAATTATATCGACTGACTGCACAGTGGTAACAACATTCACAATGATTTAGGAAATGACAACATCATCACCCAAAATGGGGTGGGAGGAGTGATCAATGAAAGGATGAGTGGAGGATGGTGACTGAGGGGGAGTGAGCTCCTCTACCACCATAACTGGTATTGGGTGACTTAGAGAGGTGTATATGACATGTTGTCAGAACATAGATGGAGGATTGGATGAAGAGATATCCTCTAATGGAGGGGGTCCTTTGAGATTCTCATATAGGAAGTGAGATAGTGTATGGGATACCATGTGGGATGTAGGACTAACCCTAGAAGTGTAAGACCCCATTAGTAAATTGGGTGCAACTCAGAATAAAACCTGCTCATACTCGAAATGTGGATCTGTGGTCTGAAAAGAAGAGGCCCCTGCAGTAAGAACAATTTATTGGGTAGCCTCAGTAGCATTATGAAGTGCTTCACACATATGACTACATGTAACCGGTATGGTAAAATGTGTGACAAGTGGAATAACAGTCAACAAGTGTGAAATACGAACTCAAAAGTTATTTGTGACTAACCAAGATACTCTCTGGTGACAAACATATAGGTTTGCAGGCTAGGGGTGCGGACCAAACCGGTTCGCACTCTAAGGGTGTGGACCACCCAAAATGAAAACCAAAAGGCAAAAATGTGCAGTGAGTGCATCTTTGTGTGCAATTTATGCAATATGGAACCTGGAAAAAAGGTTCACATTCTAGGGGTGTGGACCAAAATAGTTTGCACTCCAGGGGTGCGGACCACCCAAAAGTATAACAGAGGGTAAAAATATGTTGTGGATACCCTCAATGTGCTGTGTATATCAGTGTGAATCAGTTTTGTAGCCTGAACACTGAGATTTCACATAGAATCATGTGAAATGAGTTCAAGTGTAGGATGACCATGCTAGGAAGCACAAATCACCTAAAAAAAACTGTGTAGTGAAAATCATGGCAATGAAACTGTGGAACAATCTGTGAATTATAGCACGTTTGATATGCTGTAGTAACCAATTTTCCTGAGACTCAACAAAAATAAAAAATTCTTTCTTTTTGGTTTTTATATGTGTTTTGATGATATAATATACGACCTAGTAGCAAAATCTGGATAGTGGGTAATCTTATAATATGCATCATGTATGTAGTAGCACAAAACCTTTTGCAATGCCTAAAGGCACATAAAATAGAACTATGTTTCCAACGGGCGAGTGGCTACCTAAATGGAATACAATACAGTAAAATGATATCCAAAATGGGGAGACTCAAAATGCTCTAATGATTCAAATAAACTCTCACGAAGAGAGGTCGCACTGTCAATGTGGTGCTACCAACATACCCATGCTTTCTCTTAATACTTGCATTTAAGGCACCCAAAGTAACGACAATTACACCCACTAATTATTTGAAAAGCCCTATGGGAAAGGGGCTTTCTAAAACTACCCACTCTAAAGGTACCTTCTAGTGATGAATTCTGGATAACCAACACTCAAAGTGGGAAGGACTGATTGGGTATTAATATCGAAATGATCTAGTTGTGGGGGAACTATGGTGACTAATCTGGAGGTGAGCTAGTGGAGAGTAATCCTAGACCTCACTGAACTCTGGTGTTGAATTGGTGATGAAATCCAATTTAGGCTAGAGATGAAACCCAACGGCTTACATCGTTTAAATGAAATGTGAACGTGTGGTGTTTGTTTATACGGTACTGTTTCAGAAGTAAATCTAGATTAAGTGTCATTTCGAAATAAACTATACTAGAGTGCCTTTTAAAAATAAATCTATTTACTTGATTGGGGTTCAAAAAAAACTTTAATCTACTGAATTTTGGAAGGGAAAGATAATTAATTGATTTGCACAAAGCAAAGCTACTCTATTGATTTTCAAAATGTAAATCTAGTTAATTGCTTTTGAAGGGAAATGACTTGGAAATAAATGACTAGAATTGGAATCTATACTAAGAAATTACTAAAAAATTATAGCTAAAACAAACATGAGAATGCGATGTTGTTGGAACTCGTAGCTCAACTCGTTAGATTAGAATTAGAATAGAGAAAATTTAAAGATTTTGACACAAAACCTACATCCAAGTGAGTGTAAACATCTCGGCTATACTCTCTGGTTTAAGACTATGTGAATTTGAGAGGTTCACACTCCTTAGGTGTGAACTTGTATTTAGTTGAGGATTTTGCACTCCTACCGTGTAAACCAGTATCTGAAGATAGAGCTCAATGGTTTTAAGGCCCTGGTAGTGATTTTGATGTTCCTAGAGTATTTTGAGTATAGGTACCTGCATAAAATATTCCAAAAACCCAATTTGAGTACAACAAAACAACCAAAACAACAAAGATTTTATGAATTCCTATAGTAAAGAAATGAAAGAAAGTACATTAGCTACTGATTTGGTGTTGAAAGATACAAGGACGCTTAACCTTGCATACGCCATGGCAAGAGACAATTTGTGGTCTAGGTATGAGGGCACACAATCCTAGGAACATGAGGCTCTTAACCTCCCCTAAATTACCTTATCGTTAGTTGTGGGTGTCTGAACCAATACCTGGGTATAAATTAGTAGCTTGAGGTAGATTGGGGTATCCACATGCCCAAGTGTGTACTCACTATTCTCTTTGTAAGCTCACCGGTGCACCAGTTAACCTTTTTGTGGTGTGGCCTGAGGTGTCCTTCAGGAAATTTGTGGTTTGTGGTGTTCTTCACATATGACAACTATCTACCATACAAAATAGACCACAATTTTTGTTAGAATGTGATTAAGCTAATGCTTGGTGGAGGTCCCATCGGGCGTGCCAAAATGAAACTATAAAAAAGATACCATAACACCTCCTTCAAATATAAAGGAATCTACTGTATTTGTATTGATAATCATAAAAGGGTTACAAGAGATGATATCCTTTTACAATTTATCCCTGAAGGCTATAATAGGGTCTTCCCTTAGGAAGACTCTTTCATATGTGGTACAAAGACAACAAGATTTGTTGTTTTTGGTTCCTTGATGTAGGTGGGCTTCTTGCTTGTGAGCCATTGCTTGTTGGAGATGTTTCCTTGAGATTTTTTTGGATCTATAGAAACCTGCAAAATTATATTAGTGCATTCAAAGGTCTACCTCAGTAAAACCTCGTAGTTATGAAGACAAAAGACTAATAAAAGTTCTCAAAACATGAAATTAACCATTAAAAACCAGCAAAAAACAACAAACTAATCTATTCTTGCATGTCCAAATGGTTTTGATGCATGTTGCAGAGGTTCACACTCCTAGGGTGTGAACCGAGAGGTTCACACATATGAGGTACGAATCAGACATTTTGAAGTCAGATTGCTCATATAGGGTCCCTTGATGCTTTTGATTGGTTTTGGATGTGCAAGTTTTTTGGTAGAACTTTTGAACAACAAATCCTGATGTGGAAATCAACCTGTCTCACTCACAAAATGGGATTATGTGAGAGACAAATTGATTATGGCATTCGTATGATGGATGTGATATGGATGTGTGTTGATTGCAATGGCTATGGTGATTTCAGTAGAGTTTCGGTATGTAAAAGTTGTGATCCTTAAAATTGTGAAAATTGCCTTCTATTTATAGAGTGGGCCAGGGTGAGAGAAAGTGGATGAGGTGTCCACCAAAGAGGTGTCCCCTGAGGTGTCTTGGGTCATGAGTGAAGTTGGGTGAGAGAATCCCTCATCCATCCAAAAGTAATGATGATTAGGGATAAATATCAAGTTGCAATTAATATTCACCTTCATGGAAATATCGTAGCATTAATTAATCGTTTTTATGTGCAAAAGTCTCCATCTTGCATTTATGACCCAAGGGTGTGTGATATGGAGAAATATATGGGATGAGAGGTGGCAAGGCTAGGATAGGCTAGGCTAGGTGAGGTGGGAGACTAGGCTAGTCAAAGTAGACTAGGTGAGGTGGAGGCTTTTAATTAAATCAAGATTTAGATCTAATTAATTAAAGAATTAGCCATAAAGCACAATTAGACCAAAATGTTGACTTTTTGACCATAAAGTGGTTTTTGACCATGGTGAAGGTTTCAACCTTAGTTGAGTTGGCATGAGGTCACATGAGGACCTAAAGTTAAGTGTAGGAAGGGGATTAGCTAGCCCAAAGGGGCTAATGGTGATGAATAGTTTTTTTGGGTCAATTTATGCAATTTTCAATGGTTTTACACATTAATTAACCATGGATGTGGGGAGAGGGACAATGTGTAAATTTTTTGTGTCTACAAACTAATTGATATAAAATATGACCATTATGAATTTAAGAGAAATATATTTAGAATGTGATGCTCCTACATCATACTCCCATGATTTAAAATTTTATGAGCTCCTGCTCACGAGCTCTTCAATTGTTTTGCCATGCTTGGTAACTTGAGTTGCACAAAGGTTGATACAACCCATGTTTTGAATTCTTCCTTTTGTTGTTGATAGATTTGGTAGTGCTGAAAAAATTTATTAACATTTTTTCTTATGTGAGGCCAAAAATAATGCTTTTCTATCTAGTCCACTACAATATTTTTCCTCAAGCAAGTTTTCATATGTTGATCCCATTGGGATGCATATTTACTTTTCTCTAAACAAGTATCCATCATGGATCATATAATCTAGGCACGGAGTGCAATCCACATGTATAGGTTCCATGCATACCTTCCAAGCTTCATGAAAATAGAAGCCCTTGACATAAGGTTCCTTTAGCACGTTAAAGCCAACAACTTATGTGTGTATTTATTGCACAACTAATGGGCATCAAATTAGTGCATCCATGACCTTATTTGAGTTACCACTTCGATGCTTTAGAAAAAAATGTATAACTTTACAAGAACTCAAACCATTTCATATGTTTATAATTTAATTTATCTTGAGTATTGATGAATTGTGGAGCATGATTGAAAATGGTGTAGGTATTCTCCATGCCATCATGCACAACTTATATGTCACTACCAGGGATATCCCAAAAATAAGTGATAGACATCCATGGGCATGGTATCACAAAGAACTTCATCCTTTCATGTGCCAATATAAAAATTAACTAGACATTGCTCATTAACCAACACTTGGTGGTCTTTCAACAACCAAAAAAATTTTTAGGGGTTGGGATGTGTGAGTTTGTGCAATCCTAACTTCTCCACCATATCTTGCATGAAAAGGTTGTCAGTGCTACCACTATCAACAATAACCTTATAGCATTTTCTACCAAATTTACAAATAGTTCAAAACAAAATTTGGCATTGAATGGGTTCTTCGTCCTTTGTAGGTTTCAACAAAATACACTTCAACAAAAAATATTCACCATACTATGGTCCAAATTGCACTTTAGAATATGTGTATTCCTCTTAATTTGTGTGACATGGTAGTGTTCTTCATAATACCTTGAGTCTCCTTATACGTCGCCCTTCTAGGAATGATGCGAACACTAAAATTTTCTTGTCATCAAATGTGCACATTTTCTCTAGAGCATGGTTTCATGCACCAATAGAATATTCATCCACATGTGTTCGTGTATCATGACTTGAAGGTCTACCACTCTAGGATTTAGGATTTGATTCATGCATAGGTTGCCACCATGCATCAATCTATTGTTCACATCCTTGCACAAATATTACATGACCATGTGAGTTTTGTTTGCGCCTTGCATGCCATCTTCATGTTGACCTTGAGTATAGATTTATGTACTTCTTCCATAGTGTACATATTAAGAATACAAATTTCATCCTACATCACTAAGCACAATCCATTGATATACCATGCGACTACCTTGACATCATCTTCCAAATTGCCTGCACGTATGGTAAGACTATAAAATTGCTCTATGTACTCTTATACACTCAACTCTTACTGATGAAAATTTTACAATTTTTAAAACAAATTAACTTTGTAATTATTAAGAAATTTGTTTACCTTCAATTTAGTAGTCATAGTATCCCATGTTCAGACTTTTTCTTTACCTTTGCATTGTCTATCTGATTATACATGTTTCCACCAAAGTGAAGCATGGGATTTGAGTTTCATTCATGCAAACTTGACTCTCTAAGGATCTTCTATGGACTCATACTCAAAATATTTATCCATATCCATGAGCCAATCAATCAGATAATCAATATTCAAATTTCTAGCATATGATGGGAAGTCAAAATTAGGTTTATTGCCAATCTTAGAAATGGATCTCAAGAGTATTTCATCGTCTTTGGGTTTAGACTCAATATCAGAAACTTTAGGTTGCTCATTGTATTAAACATATGCAAGAATAGTGCCCCTTATTTGGGTGATTTCCAATGCTTCCAACATCACTCTTAGATTTTTTATCTTGTCTACTTCATATTGATTTGTGCATCTACTGCCTCTACCTCAACCAACATGGTGTCTTTATGCCATTGTCATTGTGCAAAAATTTTGAATATTTTTTCCACCACTCAAGCGGATCCTTAAGAAAGTTCTATTTTACACTTGTAGTAATCCATGAGACATTGAGTGTTTGTTTCACCACTTGCATAGATCCTTAGGCAAGTTATGTTTCACACTTGTGGTAATCCATGAAACATTGAGTTTCTTTCTCACCACCCATGAAGATTATTAAGTAAGTTCTATTTTACACTTGTGGTAATCCATGAAACATCAAATATATGTTTTACTACTTGCATAGATCCTTAAGCATGTTCTATTTCACACTTACGATAATTTACAAAAAACCAAGTATATGTTTCACCACTCGTGCAGATCCTTAGGCAAGTCCTATTTCACACTTGTTGTAATCTAGGTACATGTTCTATTTCACATGTGCAACACACTTAACTTGTAGGAAAATATGCACACAACCTTGTAGGAAACATTATGAGCTCTGATACCACTTGATGTTAGTAGTGCTACAATAGAATCTGACCAACACACAGACACGTCATAGATAATAAATAATTATTTTTATTAAATAATGGCCTTGACATTACAAGCATTCGAGGGATACTTATACACCCTGCACTATACATAGTGTTATAAAATTTCTCAAGAGGTAGATATGTCAATGCTGCTCCATTTTGGAACACCACAAGACTCAATATTAACAACCCTCCTAACTACTAATCGAATTGAGCATATATAGGCTCTAAGATATTTTACCATTACAATATGACCATCACAAATAGAATATTGTTGCATGGAAACGGTTACAAAAAATAAACCAAAAAAAATATAATTGTTATGAATTTAAGAGAAATTTAACCGTTACAATATGACCATTGCAGGGGAATGGTTACATAAAACTAACTAATATAAAATATGACCTCTATGAATTTAAGATAAATAAGGTTAGAATGTGATGCTCCTACGTCATATAGGATGGCATGCGATCCTCAATCTATTAAAATCCATTAACAAAATAATATAAATATGGACAATCATACAAAAATATTGAAAAATTATTTCTAATATATTTTTTAGATGTTATAAAAGAGATGAAGTAAAATATTCAAGTATTAGTGGTCAAAGGTCTAATTATCCCAAATATCAGTAGTAAAAATTTATTTAGAATTCAAAATATGATTATTTGATTCAAACATCAAAGAATACTAAGATATATTTGGACTTCTCACTGCTTAAGCCTCCTTGTAATAAACATCTTATTATATCACTACACTCTTTTAAATATCAAAGTTATGCAAGTGGTAGAGAGAAACAAATTTTTTCCAAAAAGAATTTATTCATGACTAAGGTTAACATATGATTATAGTCTAAGATATGAACATAGCCTTTACAAAAATAATATCATTTACAACTCACTCTGTATTTTGATGTAAGAGGTAGAAGAAGAAGTCTTTCCAAGGAAAAAGAAAATTCCAAGTGAGGTTAGCCTATGAATAATTAAAATTATTTCAAATACCATAAATTATTGAATGACCATAAATAATAACACTATTGCCTCATGGGACCTTAAATTTTGATTTTAGCATTCAAATTTTTGTAGACTCCACATCCCACAAAATAGGGTTTCAAGGATTTATCATTGTGAGAGGCATAATGACCCCCTAAATTACTAAAACCATAGCAATTTCAAACGTTACCATTAAAAAATATTTCAATTTTTAGAAAGAGGTAAGTTCATGATTAAAAGAAATAAGCAAATTTAGGTTGCCTTGCCTTAAGCAAATTTTAGTTTCTATATTTATTTTTTTGCATAAAATTAAAGAACATCCTCTTTATACCATTTGAGCTATTTTAATAAATTATGGGTTTCCAATTAGTTTAAAAAAATTAATTCTAAATAAATAAATTAGTAAAATTAGCCTTTAGGTCTCTTTAAATGATAAATCTAATGATATAAAGACAACTCCTAGTTTTATTGAATGAATGTGGCACCCAAGTAAGAACTATATATAGGAAACTATTGACATGCAATTTCCTCTCTAAAGAGTATTCACAAGGAATGAATTGTGATATGACTAATTAGATATCAATTCATTAAATTTGTAAGCTTGAAGGTTAATGTCCACCTAAATAGTTTGATTCATTTCATAATGGCTTCATCTTAACACATTATCAATCAATCCAAAATGAATAATAATAATTTTAAGAAGATTTAGGGTCTTATTCATTCATCATTGATCATGTGTAACACATATCATAGTTGATGACTATATGCACATACCATGTGGTAGCATCATGCCTTGTTAAGATTTCATAATATGTTTGGAAGGAATATTTCCCACACATGCTCAGTTAGAATTTAGATTAGAAATACCATCATTGACTCTTTTGGGATAAATTCCCATGTATGGAATTTACACTAAAAATAGATTTAGAATTTTACTTCTCATAACCACATATTTTCAAGGTGTGCATGTACATCTGTAATAGGCTAAAATTGACCCATGTCAACTTAACCTAAGTCGAAAACACACAAAAATTTAATTTAAATCACTTCCTAGATTTCTACCTCATTTTTCACACCCACATTAAGTCATTTTTTAACCTCCTGATGATATTGGCTCTACTTGACCGATATCGGATGTTCAATCCTGGATCAAACCTAATTCTGTGAGATCGGATGTCTGATCTCGTCCAAAAATAGAAAGACCAAAAATAGAAAAATGATAAATTTATTGTAACATGTTTTATATTTACTTACCTAACGGCATGGAGGTTACGATATGGGATCAACCGATATCACCCATATTGGGAGAGGTTACAACTCCCTATGTTTTTATCCCAACCCCTCTAACTTACCTGGCCTATTTAATCCAAGCATCCCCTTGGATTCCCCCTGACTCCCTCGCATGTTATTCATTCTTGCATACTTAGTGATATAGTGTATTTGGTAGCTATTACATATTTTATTGCAGGATCAAATACATAGTAGTGTGCATCGGATGATACGATACAGGATCAAATGTCTGATATCATCGAAATAAGTCCGATATGGTCTGCAAGTTTCTTGGGAGCATCCTATGACTATAATTTGCTTTTTTAAATCTTTGATTTGTATTTCTAGGACCATATTTATCATCTATCATCTCATTTAGCATAGAAATTGTTATTTGTCATATTTAGAGTTCACCATTAGTGCATTATATTGTGTTATTTGCATTTATAAT
This sequence comes from Wollemia nobilis, assembly GCA_028583015.1. Classification (NCBI taxonomy): domain Eukaryota; kingdom Viridiplantae; phylum Streptophyta; class Pinopsida; order Araucariales; family Araucariaceae; genus Wollemia; species Wollemia nobilis. The sequence goes on from JAQPPZ010002819.1 coordinate 4,776,620, forward strand.
TTACATTCATATTGTTCCTTTAAATACAATGTACAATAGGCTTCTACATAACCTAATCTATGCTTACCAAGATATATATTATGATTCAAGTTCTTGTTTTGTTGTCTATCTATGAAGCTATAGGCTTTTGATCAGATCGACTCTATTAGCACGAGATTGGACCTGTCAATATAGGATCGAAAATCCAATATCACCTTGTACCATCTTATATGGCCTGTAGCAAGCAAAAATATTCTACATTAGACATCCAGGTTGAGTAAGAGTGTCAAATTTATTTCATAACTAAGCATTGCATTCATATACCTTCTATAATTTGATGTATGTTGTACTCATTTGAAACAAAATTGTATTTAGTATAGATTAGTCGCATTTGGCCAAACTAGGTGATTGCGAGTAAAGTAAAAAGAACACATCAAAAAAAATCCCAACCTAGGCATGGAAACTACCATAGCAAATGTATCCTGGTGAACCCACCCAATTCATCAAAAAATCACCAAAGAGGGCACAACCTCAAGTGCATCTCCTCTGAGGTGTAGATCTACCATTTTTCCATTCCTCTTCTAGGCGTGGATCCATTAGCTTAAAGGAAAGGACTGAGAAAATTTTAAGAGCTACATTCTTCGGTGAACCCAATGTGAAATACATAGACATCATTCTGATTTATAAAAATATAAAACATAAAAAAAAAAAAAAACATAAAACACAACAAGAAAAATTCAAAAAAGATCATTAGTCAAAGTTGCACATCTTAGATTTATTTCTTAGATGTTAGACTTCAACATAGGAAGAGCCACAATCATAGATGTTAGAGAATTATTATCTACATAGGAAATCTCTCTAGTAGTTGAAAATTCTAGTATTCCATCTCAAGAATAGTGGACTAAGCTTTAAAAAAAACTTGACATTATAAAAGCCAACACATCAAGACTTAGCCAAATTAAGAGATTTGACATAGCTAGAATCTTGAAGCCCGATAACTCTTCTCACTACTTTGATATTCAAAGGTCTTGTGAGAGGTGGTTAGTGGATAAGAGAGCAAGTGTTTCTTCATTTGTGTATACTTTTGAAAATTATCTTGAAAATGCTATAACAATACATAGATTTCTAGCACACATAGAGGATCAGGTTATAGTCTTGGAAAATAAAAGAAGATACCAAAAAACTCCTAGGACAATTCATTTTTGTGAGTATTGTCTTGAAATATATTTTTATGCTCAAGATTATGAAACTGATAGTCCTACCATAGCCCATTTTATCAAATTATTAAAAGTAAAATTTCAATTTGAAGAAGAGCACTACATGACACATGAAGAACTTGATCCTATCAATGACATTTATAAACTATTTAAGGAAGATTAGGTATAATATCTAAAATATTATAATTCTTATTTTCTGTTGTGTTTTCAAAATAAAAAACAAAAACAAAATATAATATATTATTATATAGGTATATATAATATATATACCCAAGAAATTTAAAATATATATATATATTCACTAAAAAACACTCTAAGACAAGATGCCTAGAATCTTGAGAAATGGTAAACAAATAGAATCTGATGAGCCAGATCAAGAAAACCTTGATGATAGGGTAATTATTGAAGATGATAAACTCAAAAAACAGGGTGAGGAAGAGAATATAGAAGGGGAAGAAGAGGATGAAGATCCTAATAAACTTGTTGTAGATGCTCAAGGCAATGTTAATTTTAAATCTATCCAACATTTTGCTGAATTCCTAAAAATTAATATAGGTCAAATCAATCATGTGTTGGAAACAGAGCATTTACTCCCAATGGGATATTATTCAACAAAGTCCACTATAGAAGCTGCTCTCCGATTGAATGCAAATAAAATGACATACATAAATAGAAAAAATCAATATCAAGTTGGTCCATCTCAAAAAAATAATCAAAACATATATTTGAACACTCAAAAACCAGCAACTCAATCAAATTTTAAACAAAAACAATATTTTTCTTCTTCTCAAGATCCTAATCAACAAATATCTACATCACAAAAAAATAAGAAAACACAAAATGCCAATCATTATCAATAGAAAATCCAATAAAATACAGTTCCATATAAACTTCATAATACCCTTCCCACAAATACTTTACACAATAGCATTTCTACTAGAAATCCTTATATGACAACACAACCATATCACCAAATGCACAAAATTATGACAACACAAAATCAATTTAGTGAGAAACCACAAGGACTTGAAGCATTGGTTAAAAAATTAGCTTCACGTCTAGATTATATCCTTACCATCCCTCATACATTTATAGAGAGATGTGTAGTCAACCTTTGGATCCTATTGTAGTTGCAACCTTACCCCAAATATTTCCCTATCTCGGTCCTTCCGATATATAAAGGAACTGAAGATCCTATTGAGCATATTTGAATTTTTAGAATAGAATGTCATGATATTTATTATGATGACTTGTTGTTACTAAAAATGTTCCCTAAAAGTCTCAGAGGCATGGCCTTAGAATGGTACTATCAATTACCAATAAATTCTTTGAGAAAATTTGAAGAGACAACAAAAATGTTTGTACACCAATTTAGTGCCTACATAGAAAGGCATATCACTATTAAGGATTTATATAATCCGAAAAAAGTAAAATATGAGATATTTACTGAATTCCTAGCTAAATGGAGACAACTTCTAAGAAAATTACATTTTACTTTACCTCACCGAGAGATGTTGGAAATTTTCATAGGTAAATTACAAGAACAACTATCTTATGAACTTTCTACAGCCACAATAACCTATTTTGATCAAACCATAGACCTAGAAAGAATATTAGAAGATGCACTCATTAGAAGAGGATAATTCAATAAAAAATATGAGGATATTTCTTCTAAAAATCAATATAAAAATAAACAAGTAGTGGGTGGTGTGAAGAACATAAGCTTATATTGAGAGGGGGGGTGAACAATATAAGACCACTTTTTACTTTTCTTTCCAAATCAATATTATGCAATTAATAGATAGCAATATCAACAATAATAATTAAGAAATGCACGAACTAATTAAAACTGATGAGTGTAGGACATTCGAGGAGGGAAGAAAGTAGAGAGGGGAGGGCTCTGGTCCCACCCCTGCTCCCCCTCCCATGGATCCTGGTTCCTGCCCAGTCCCTGGCTCAACCCAGGTCATCCCTCCCGGGGAGTGGTTGTTTGCAGATGATCTCCTAGGGGGAGATCCTTCTCCACTATCTGCGCCCCTCTCGGCCGGCTAGGGTTTCCTTGGTTGTTTTTTTGGGACTGGTGCTTCCCAGGGGTCCCTGTTTGGTTGAGGATCCCTTCCATTTTTCCCTTAGGCTTCCCCCTGGGTTTTTTTGCAGGTTATTCGCGTGGATCTGGTCCCCTGCGTTTCTCGATGCGGTGGAGGTGACGGTTTAGGGTTTGGACAGCTTCCCCCTTTTTCTTGTGAATCCTCGATGGGCTCTGTGCTTGGACGGGATTCTTGGTCCCTGTCATTGGGATCCTCTTTTGTTTTCCCGAGGCGGGTTCCTTGTGCAACTCTATGGTCACTTTCTGATGGGCTGGATCCTCTCTATGCTGGCTATCGGCTTCTTGTAGGATGGCTATCGCTGAATGGAATGTTTTCCCGGTGGGCGGGATGGTTTCTCCACAGGGTGGGATCCGCCAAATCCGTCGGTTTTCCCGCGAGGCGGGATCCTTTCTTTTCTGCTGGTTTCCCGGATGGCGAGATTTCCCTGTTGCTTCTCGCTAGGCGGGACTGTTTGTGGTGGTTTTGACTACTTCCTGCGAGGCGAGATTTTATTATAACGGTTTTTCTTTGCTTCCTGCTGGGCGGGATCTTCTCGATGGTGGTTTTTGGCTACTCCCCGCTGGGCGGGATCTCCAAAACTACTTTCTTTCTTATTTGTTTGTTTCCCGCTGAGAGGGATTGTTTCATGCTTATTGTTACCGCTGGGCGGGATTTCTGTTTTGGTGTTCAGTTTCAAGGGATTGATGCCCTAGGCCCATTGCTTATGTAATCAGGTTTTGGGATCCTTGTTAAAACCCGCTGTAAATACAAACACTACTTACCAAAAAAAAAATAATTAAGAAATGCACAAAACACCATACACAATAGAGACACCACAATTTATGTGGTTCACCCAATGTGGGCTACTCCACGGAGAAAATATTTCACTAAAATTTTCTCAATAAATCTCTTGGGAATCCTTCCCTATTACAATGTTTATGGACCTTTATCCAAAGGAGATACCAATCCCCTAAATCAAGTTCATGGATCTCTATCCACAGGAGAACTCCTTCTCCTCTACTCTAGCTGGTGATCCTCTAGAAGACTACTACCTCCACTGCACTGGCTTGTGGATCTCTCTCCACTGAAGACTCTTATCCCCACTCAAAAGACCTATCCTCACTGAACTTACTAATGGATCTCTATCCATTGGAGACTGTTGTCCTCTCTAATTTATCACCTCCAATATTTGTCTCAAATCTGTTCTAAACATAGTCCTTCGGTCTAGTACAAATCTGCTCAATATCTGTCTCTAGTCTGGTAGAAACCTTTCCTCAAATCTACACCAAACTCTGCTCCACAAGTCCACTCAAAACTTTCTCAAATATTCTCAACAAGTCCACTTAGAAGTTGCTCAAATATTCTCAACAAGTCCACTCAAAACTTGCTCAATATTCTCAACAAGTCCACTCAGAACTTGCTCAAATCTACTCAACAAGTCCACTCAGAACTTGCTCAAATTTGCTCAACAATTCCACTCAAAACTTGCTCAATTATGCTCAACAAGTTCACTCAAAACTTGCTTAAATATTCTCAACAAGTCCACACAGAACTTGTCCAAATATCATAGAAACATAAAGATAATTGTTAGAGATCCAATATGTTCTACACTCAATGCTCAATCACTTTCTCAACTCAAAACAGAATATAGAATAGTTTGTTTTAAGGAACTTGATCAATCACTTCACACAACCACTTGACTAGGCTCAATCAACTCTACTCAACCAATCACTTGATGAAACACCCCTTTCTTATAAACCCTAGTCCAAGCATATATCATCCAACTCAAAATGTTTCCAACAATGCTCAACAACAAATCTCACATAACAATGATACTCATGTTCTTTTCAAAACCCTAGTTCAAGTTCTTTGCATAACAACTCACTTCAACAACAATGCTTATAAATCAATCTTCACATAACAATGATACTCATGTTATTTTTCAAAACCCTAACTCAAATTCTTCACACAACCAATGGCTTCAACAACAATGCTTATAAAACATCAACTCTTTATTCCAAAAAACCTTGAAGCATTAACTCAAACACTCTTGAAAAGGAAACCCTAATCAAGTCCTTTTCACTCCAAAATTATTTTCTAGAAAACCAATCAATCAACTCAACTATGGAATAATGTGCTCATACCTTTTTCTTGATAATGAAGGGGTCTCATAAATCTGCCACAACCACAACAACTTCTATGCCAATCTCAAAGAGGTTAGAAGATAAATATTTCTCACAATATAATGTAAATACTCAATTACACCTTATCACTCCACCTTTCAAAAACAATCATCAACATACATAAAATATTTATCCAATAACACCTTATAAAATCCCAACTAAAATAAACTTAACATCCACCAAAATTAATTCAAACCTCTTTAATTTAATTCAATGGCAAGAGAAACTTTGATAAATATCAAATCAACTTTTTTTTATAATTCCAATCATTCATCAATAAAACAAACTCTCATTAACCCTTATTACTCCACAATAGTATAAATCAATTATCAAATTAACAACCTTTCTTAAACCCTTATAGCTCCAACAATAATATAAATCAAACACACAATCAAACCCTTATTACTCCAACTATATCCTTTTCAAAAACCTTAGGCAAAAATTAATTATCAAAAATTACCTTTGCCTCTTAGTGGGTTTCGAACCCTTAACCTCTGCCTTCATGAACACCCTAGCCGCGGGCTCAACAACCATGTGTGCTAGATGCATGTTAAGAGCTTAAAATCTCTTCATGTAATTTATTCCTCTCCTAGCGCCCGAACAAAAAATGCAACCCAAAAACTTTTCCCTTTGGCACTACCACTCCACGGGATTCGATCGCAGGCTATTTCTCCACCAACACCTTTGCAAAAACGTGCACTGCCAATGGACCACCGTGTCCAACATGTCTTAAGCAATAAACCCTCTCTGTTTTAAACTTGGCACATAAGACAAAAATCTTTTTGTCTTCTTCCTCAATCGAAACAATGAATTGCACGAAATAGTTCACCTTAGTCGCATTAATCAAATTGATGAGGGATAAATTCAAAAGTCTTTTGGCCACCATTTATACATGATTCCTCCATAGGCTTCGAACATCGATGCTCCAATATTCTTGATGATGTCGACGTATTAAAACAACTTTATGTTTTATAAATGGCGCTTTATAATTTTTGATGACGTCAGCACATTTAAACCTTTGTAATTTATAAATGATTTAAATTCTAAGGAATTTAAATTTTATAAATTATAATCATAAAATTTAGCTTTTAAAGCCTTCCTTGGGTTAAAATTGAACCTTTAACTTGTACTCCATTGGATATTATTCTGCCACCGTGGGTTTACCATAAACCCTCATAAAATATTATTTTGCCAACTATAATGGTCTTAATGAAATAATTTAATCTTCCACAATGGGTTTACCACAAACCCTCATAAAATATTATTTTTCCAACTTTCTCTTCAACTCTTTGCATTGTTCCTGGTGATATTGATGGTGTGCTCCATGGTATTAATGATGAATTTTCACCTTGACATCAATGACAACTAAATAAGCTCAAAATGTCCAACAATCTCCCCCTTTGTCATTGATGGTAACCCAATTTTCTTTTACTGAAAATTTGAATTTTCCTTTGTTATACTCCCCTTGGGACATTGCTCCCCCTAGCTCAATGCTCTCTTAAATCAAATATCTCCCCCTTACTCAAATATCTCCCCCTTTGACATCAATGGAAAAGGGTCACCTTTGGGGCTTGGGGCTAAGAATGAGCCTCTTAGCTTAGCCCCTCCCCCACATTCTATTGAGGTGGTTAATTTTGGGGTGGGAGTATTTCTACTCCGAGAAAACATTGTTCTTTACCTTTATCCTCTTTTATCCTTATCTAAATTTTTTGATTCCTCTCACCGTCTCTATCCATATCCATGTTCCTATCCATGTCTACATTCCTATTCATGTTCCTGTTCATGTTCCTGTTCTCGTTCATGTCCATGTTCCTGTTCTTGTTCCTGTTCATATTCATGTTCCTATTCCTATTCCTGTTCATGTCCATGTTCATGTTCTTGTTCCTGTTCATACCTATTTCTGGAATGTCTTCTCTACACCACTTTGTTGTGTGACCATCATTATTGCACTTATAACACTTAATGTTATTATTCCTTGGAGGTGAAAATATCTTAGGATTTCTCCTAGTGAATCCATATCCTCTTCTGTTATGAACCCTACAATTTATTGCCTTATGACCAAACTGATTATATGAGTAGCAATATCCATGGAAAGGTTGTTTGTTTCCATATTCTTGTCTTTCATTTGTCCGACACTATGAAGCCATGTGCCCAAACCTATAACACGAGAAGCATCTTCCATTGAAGTTTCCTTGGCTTGACCTCATTGGTCTTTTGGTCTCTCTTGATCTATTCTGATTTTTTTTTCATCTATATATTCTTTGTGCATTGTTCCTAGTTTTTTTAAACTCTCTATTGTCCAACTCATCCTCAGATGTCTCACTATATTTTACATTGTCTTTTTTAGAAGTATCTTCATCTGAATTTTCTTCTCCTCTAAAACTTGAAGTTGAATCTCCTTCCCTTTTCTTTTGAACCTGTTCAAATCCAAGACCTGTTTTGCTGGATGTAGGATTTTATATCTTGATGAAATTATCCAAGTTCTTTGAGCTATTTTTGAACCCTTTCATCTTGACCTTGGATTATTCTAAATCTTCTCTTAGTAATGCCCCTTCGTGTGCTGACTTATCACGTTCCAAGATCTTTGCTTCTAAATTCTCTTTGAACCTCTTTGCCTTAGCCTTTGATTTTTATAAATCCTCTATAAGAAATATTTTCTCTTCATCACATTATTGAAACATAATTCAAATTTAGAGTGTTTCTTACTTACCTTCTTTACCATGTCAAGGGCATAAATAAGTTCTCCCTTGAGATCATAACCATTCTTTTCTGAATATTCCTCTATTTGTTTGCCTTTGTCCTCATATTTATTTTCTATTGGCTTGTCTTCTATAGGATCACTTTATTCTTATTATAATGCCATTAGAATATTTTCATCTGGTATTTCAAGTGCATCTTCATATTCATCATTATTGAAACTATAACCATCCCTTGTAAAATCATCTTCAAGATGCCCAAAGTTACCACATCTAAAAAACTTGAGAATTACTGGAATCATTTTCTTAACTTGCTCTTTTTCTTCAATCATAAATAAGACTTCATCTCTATCATTGTTTGAAAAACTAGCATCACTATCACTTGAGTACTTACTTGCCTTATCCGCATAGTAGCTCCTCTTTTGACTTTGGAAGAACTTCTTTCCTTGTCTATTTTTTCCATCCTTGCTTTTCTTTTGATGCCTGTATCTTTCTGATTCCCTGTTCCTATGATCCTATTTTTCTTCACTATTGTTGTTCTTGGGTTCTTGACAATTTGTTACAAAATATCCATACTTTCCACAATTGAAAAACTTAATAGTTCTTATATCTCTATATATTTTGGAATCTTTATCTTTTCTACCATAATTAGCTTCTTCATCACTGGATGACTCATTGCTTGATTCTAACTTCTTAACTTTTGCCATTTTTATTGCTTTGAAGGTTTCTTCCTTCTGGGGAATGGGATATTTTATTCTTATCTCAAAATATGTAAGCATACCAAGCAACTTATATTTTTTCAAAGTAACACCATCCATTGACCATTTTATACCAGAAACCTATTCACTGAATCTTTTGGAAGAGTTCTTAAGACTTTATCACAAACATCTGATTCATCAATCTTCATTCCAAGTCATTGCATATCATTAACAACCTCATCAATTAAAATTAGATAAGCACTAATATTTTCCTCTTCATTCATTCTTAATTCTTCAATTTATCCTTTGATATTTTTCATATTTGCTTTCTTGACACTTTTATCTCCTTCATATATATTTTGTAATTTATCCCAAATCTCTTTTGCAGTTTTACAATGCATAACTTTCATAGACTCTGTTCTACACAAACCTATCACAAGGGCATTCATTAATTTTGAATTATAGTGCTTTAAAAGCTGACCTTCCTTATCTGTAGGAGGATTGATTAAGGGATTGTATCCAAATTCCATTGATTTCCAAATTTCATTTCCAAGTGCCATCAGGTATATCTTCATCATCATACTCCAATACATATAGTCACTTCCATCAAATATTGGTGCTAAATTATTTGAAGACACCTCCTTAGGATCCATTATGTTCTTGTTAGCTTTTACTTATAGCTATTAAACTCTTCTGAAGGAACCCGCTCTGGTACCAATTGAAGAACACAAGCTTATACTGAGAGGGGGGGTGTTGAGTGGTATTTTCACCCGATTGTGAAAGTACACTCTCCTTTAGGATTTGGGTTCCAAATCCCCTCTTGCAAAGAAGTTAAACAAACAACTTCTCCAAGGTCTCCGTTGTATTAGCATTTGCATATGTGTATTAGTAATCTCAAATAAAGATATTCAATTTAAATGCTTGGAACACCTTAGTGATTGCAAGTAACTCGTAAACAAGGGGCAATGTTGGTTTATGTCACCATGAAACTTTAGTGATTGTTCATTGTTTTTTTGGATTTTGAAATTTTTTAAATGTTTATTTTAATGCCGAAGATTTAAAATAAGTTAAAATTTTTGAAAAAAATAAAATGCGAGAAAATGAAAATGAAATGCAGAAAACTGAAAATAAAATGCATTCGGTATGATGCTATCCTATTTCGACAAAACCGAAGATGTGAGGTCTCCATGCATGCAACCTAACCTATTGGACTTGCAAAACAAGCACAATCCCCATAGACTAAGTGCTGGTTCCTAGGGTACGAAATAAAATTCAGATTTCAAATATTCGCCTAATGTAACCCAAAAAAATGGCATTAACATTATCTATAAATTCGAAATCTAAAAAATGAAAGAATAAACATTAAATCCATAGCATGCAAAGAAAATCTCCTTCTTTCTTGCCCACAAGATGCAAATTTCTGAACACTTCTGCATTAAAAATATGTCATTTTACAATAGCAAAATTTTTGGTTTTTCCAAACCAGTCTGTGGAAGAAAAACAACTCAAACAGGTCCAGAATGGCCTTCTCGCCTTCAACTCTGCAACTCTGCTTGCAGCGGTTTCCACCCCTTCTGGCCTCTTTGAATGGCGTATTTAAACTTCTAAAAAAAATTGTTTCTCCTTCCATGACGGTTCGTTTCATTTTCCGATGGCTGTTCGTTTCACCTTCCCTGACTGTTCGTTTCACCTTCCCTTGTATGCATGTGCTTTGGTTTCCATTTTGTGGCCCTTCGTTTCATTTTCTCCACATGGGCTTGCGTCTGTTTCCCTCCATGTGTAACGACCATCTTAAATGATTTCAAATCATTAAAGATTCCTTATGTAACGCTTTGTCTTATTCATTGGATTTTGTCCTTATGTCCACGTCACTATGCAGGTCCGTTACCTTGGCAAAAATGGAACATGTCGCGATATCGCGACACTTTTGCCTCCTTGCTCTCTTTTGTTGCTTTTAGCCATGAAAATGTAACATGTCACGATATCGTGACACTTTTTTTCCTTTGGCCGCGAATGCAACATGTCACGATATCGACACCTTTTTTTGAATGCAACATGTCGCGATATCGCGACACTTTTTTTTTTGGTCACGAAATGCAACATGTCGCGATATCGTGACACTTTTTCTCTTTTGACCGTGATAATGCAACATGTCACGATATCATGACACTTTTTCTCTTTTGGCCACGAATGCAACATGTCGCGATATCGCGACACTTTTTCTCTTTTGGCCACGAAAACATGTCACGATATCGAGACACTTTTTCTTGTTTGATCGTAAAATGCAACATGTCACGATATCGTGACACTTTTTCTTCTTTGGCCGCGAAAATGCAACATGTCGCGATATCACGACACTTTTTTCTTTTCTTTGGACCGCAAAAATGCAACATGTCGCGATATCGCGACACTTTTTTTCGTGAAATGCAACATGTCCTCCTTTTCTTTTGATGCGATAATGCAACATGTCGTGATATCGCGACACTTTTTCTCTTTGGTCGTGACAATGCAACATGTCGCGATATCGTGACACTTTTTCTCTTTTGGCCGCGAAGATGCAACATGTCGCGATATCGTGACACTTTTCTCCTTTGGCCACGATAATACAACATGTCACGATATCGCGACACTTTTTCTCTTTTGGCCGCAAAACTGCAACATGTCACGATATCGCGACACTTTTTCTCTTTGGCCGCGATTCAACATGTCGCGATATCGCGACACTTTTTCTCTTTTGGCCACAAATGCAACATGTCGCGATATCGTGACACTTTTTCTCCTTGTGGTGTTTTGCTTTTTTCTTTGATCTTTAGCCTATGGGCCACTTCGGTCTTCTTGGAACACATGCAAAAAAGGTGGGTCCCCAATTTTGGGGTACGTTGTGGAGCAGCCACAACAAATGGTGACTCTACTGGGAAATGCTCCCGAGCATTTCGGTGAGAACTCAACCTAAAACACATAGACTCAAATACAAGCGTCAAAAAATATCCCAAGAATGAAACTAGACGAGAAATACATGAAGCATTAGAATTATTAAGCATCAGCTCGGTGTGTGCAATGTGCTTCATTCCCTATCGTTTGAAACTTGTTCAACATTCCATTGTCAGTTTCACTTATGATTCGTATGCAAGGCTATGAATGATTTGTGCAGGATTTGATGTATGATGAAGATGCTAGAGATATAACAACCTGCTTTGCAAAGGCTCAGACCTTCTAGTATCATGAACAAACATATTAAAACTGTCAAACCCTCTTAGGACCAAATATATGTATACTTAATTAATTTACTAGATCCCAAAGTTGGTTATGTGTCACTACCATCTTGAACCCATGTGCAAGTGTAAGTGAAATCAGAGCTTTGGGGAATCGGATTCCCAACCTAAGCGAGATGGGAATTTAACCCTATCCTTACTACTCTGATCTGGAGTTCATTACCTCATCTTGAACAAAATGATTTAACCTGTTATGGATGAAACTATCAAGCTAGCCTGTCCGTTTGAGCAGTCAGTGGTCTTGCTTTTAGACAAGACATGTTGCCACGCATGAGCATACTCCACTGCCAGCCAGGCGTCTATAGCCCCGGTGGAGATTAACCCCATAATCCATGATTTGACTTTACTTTTGATTTCTTGAACCTTGGGGATGACTACCCATCCTTGCAAGGGACATGTAGTACGATCCTTCCAATCCAATATCGTAAAATGAAACATATTTGCTTTGGGTTTCAAGTTCTTGAGCGGGAAAAATGGAAGCTTTGGGGAATCGGATTCTCAACCTAAGCGAGATGAGAATTAGACCCTATCCTTACTACTCCATGAAGGTCAAATCAGAGCTTTGGGGAATCGGATTCTCAACCTAAGCGAGATGAGAATTAGACCCTATCCTTACTACTCCATGAAGGTCAAATCAGAGCTTTGGGGAATTGGATTCTCAACCTAAGCGAGATGAGAATTAGACCCTATCCTTACTACTCTGATTTTAGACTTTAAGCACTATGGGAGTGGTAAAAACCACTATTTTAAAGATTATGTTGCATGATAGGACAGACACGAAATACTCCTTTCGCCTCACCTTTTCTTCCAAGTATGGTTTTGACCATTTTTCTCAAGATCCTCTTTAAAATATGTGGAACGTGCTTGGTTCAAGATAGTTCGGGCATCAGTTCCCAACCTTAGGATCCTTTTAATATATGTTATGTAATGACCCTAAGAGGATTTGACACCTTTTCAATGATTGTATTTGAAATGTAGATGCAACTAAGATGAAATGTATATGCAATGTCGAATGTAACATGAGATATGGATGAACGCATTGCTCTTTTTGAAATGCGGATGGAGTATATCACCTACTTTACCATAATTTGTAAAACTGACAACTTCATGCATCACAAGTTTCAAACGATATTCTTTAATGTGTTTGTGATACTCGTGGAGCTTTCTGCAATAAAATTCTGATGTTTCATATTCTCCTTGTCTTAGTCAACATTCATAAGGACATAAGTTGACATCTCGCTTTTTTTTTTTTTTTAAAACAAACCCAAAATGTCCAAAGGACCAACACACAACTTGAAACCAAAATAGAAATGCAAAACCAACATCAAAACCAAAAAAATCATATACAAATGTGCAATATGATACAAATCTCACATGATTTAAGGGCTAAAATAATGCTTTAGAACTTGCCCGTTAACCGGTAACGTCAAATATTTCCCATCCAAAGTTCTTAGTCTGAAAGTACTCTCCCCTAGAATTTCTGAAATTTGATAAGGACCTAACCAAAGACAATCAAACTTTTTGTGATCCCCTTTCTCATCATGTTTTTTATCCCACAATAAAACCAAGTCCGAGATCCTGAAAGACTTAATTTTGGCTCTTTTATCAAACCATATTTTGACCACATCTTGATGTTTGCTCATGTGGAGCATGGCTTCTTCTCTTTTTTCATCAAGGTGCATTAGATGACTTAATCTAGCCTCAATGTGATTATCAGTTCCAAGGTATTCTTGTGTGAAACGAAGGGTTTGAAGCTTCAAATTTGTAGGAAAAATTGGATCTTGCCCATAAACTAGATGATAAGGTGTATTCCCTATTGATTCTTTTTCTCTAGTCCTATCTGCCCAAAGAGCAAATTTTAATTGGTTGTGCCAATCCCGAGAATTCTTTTCCAATAACTTCTTAATGATGGTTAACAAATTTTTATTTGAAGATTCTGCCAAACCGTTGCCTTGAGGGTAATAGTTAGACGAAAACTTTAAACTCACCTTATTATCATATGCCCAATTTGCAAATTGAGTGGAAACAAAAGCCTTACCATTATCACTTACAATAGAATCGGGCATTCCAAACCTTGTTACGATATGATCTTCGAGGAATTTTATTACCACATCCGTAGTAGCATGCTTCGTAGGAATTGCTTCTGCCCATCTAGTGCAATAATCTGTAGCTGTGAGTATGAATTTATGGGAATCTGAAGAATTTGGGTTAATAACTCCGATGAAGTCTAATCCCCATTGTGCAAATGGTCTCATCTCAACTACAGGTTGCAATGGCATAGCTGCATTCCTTTCTCTATTGGCAGCCACTTGACAAATATGGCAAGATCGCACGTGTGCATGTGCATCTTTAAAAATGTGGGGCCAATAATATCCCGCTCTTAGGATTTGATGTGCTGTTGAATTTTTTGAACCATGGCCGGTTCCGTATTTACCATGAAACTCTTGCAAAACATTGGTAGCTTCTTCTTGATTTAAGCATCGTAGGTAAATTCCCTCATGATTTTTCCTGTAAAGAACACCAGAACTAATAAGATAATTGGTAGATTTAAGTCTCAAGGCTCTTCTTTGAGTAGAATTAAGATGTGATGGACACTTACCATTTAATAGAAAATACACAATATCAACATACCAATCATCTTTAGAAATGCGCTCTCCATCTGAATATTGGCATGTGACTTGGGGATTGTTCTCAGCAATTGTTTTCACAAGTCCTTGTCCACGGACTAATTTCATGGGTTGAATTTCAAGGTCAAATTCTTGGATGGTAGAAATCCATTTACCTCTTCTCTCACCTAGCTCATTTTGCACAAACATGGTTTTGACAGCAGGGTCAGGCACAATGGCAGAGACCCTACTATGCACAATGTAATGTCTGAATTTTTTTTACTATTTTGAAAAGTGCATACATTTGCTTATCGAGGATGGAATACCTCAATTGAGCATCCTTCAAAGGAGCGCTTAGAAAAGCTATGGGATTTTCTGCGTTATCTTCACCTTTCTGAGTCAAGACACTCGCAAAAGAGTGTTCAGATGCGAAAGCATAAATAAAGAAAGGCTTAGAATAATTTGGACTTATAAGGACAAGGGCTCTAGAAATAGCATCCTTGATGCTTTGAAAGGCAACCCTACTTTCTTCATCCCATCTGACATTCACATCCTTTTTGAGCATCTCATTCAGTGGTTTAGCTATCTCAGTGAAGCTAGAAATAAACTTCCTCACGAAATTGATTTTCCCAAAGAAAGATCTCAATTCCTTTTTGCTAGCTGGGAGAGGCAAGTTTTGGATAGCTTCTATCCTTTTCGGATCAATGGAGATACCTTCTTTTGAAATGATATGGCCAAGCAATCTTCCTTCTGTCACTCCAAAGATGCATTTTTTGGGATTTAAAGAAATTTCATGCTCTTTACACCTTTGGAGAACTTTCCTCAAATCTTTCACATGGTCTTCTCTTTTCTTTGAAAACACAGGAATGTCATCCACATACACAATGATACATTTACCTATGAGCCCTTTGAACGCATAATCCATGGCACGTTGAAATGTTGCGCCTGCATTTAATAATCCGAAAGGCATTCTTCTATAGGCAAACGTTCCCCATTTGGTTGTGAAGGCCGTCTTCATCCTGTCACTGGGATGAATAAGAATCTGATTGTATCCAGAATACCCATCGAGAAAAGACATCATTTCAGACCCATTCACCATTTGCAAGATTTCATCAATTGATGGCAGTGGGTAATTATCCTTTTGTGAGGCTTTGTTGAGATTTCTAAAATCTATGCATAGCCTTATCTCTCCATTCTTCTTTCTCACCGAAACAAGATTAGCGACCCAAGTTGAGTGCCTAACGGGAAATATTATCTTTGCGTCCAACAATCGCTTGACCTCTTTCTCTATCAAGGGCTCAAGTAATGGGTTAACAGGTCGTTGTCTTTGTCTGAAAGGTTTGGAATCTGGTTTTAGAGGGATGGTGTGCATAATAACATTTTGATCATACGTTTTCAACTCATTGTAATTCCAAGCAATGCAATCCATGTAATACTTTAGTGCACATATTATATTTTCCCTCTCATCAGTCGTACATGCCTTTGCAATGTACACTTCACGCGGATTATCCACACTCCCTATATTGATCAGGTCACAAGCATCTTTAGGAGGTGGAACCCTTTTTCCTTTTCTAGCTTTATATCCCATATCAAACACCTTCTCCAATGAAACGATGTTCTTAGGTATCTTGTTGGATTGAAATGTAACTTCGCTTTCTCCTTCTGTTTCTTCTTGCCACCTTTGATCTTCATCAATCACTTGGTTCTCAAAAATACCTGAATTGGTGACAAATTTGAAAATGTGCCTATCATTCTCAAAAACTTGCAAGTTTTTGACGTTATCGGGTATCGATGGGCAAGGGACCAACTCAATGGAAAACTTCTTGCATTTTTTTATGTCAACCGGATTTAGCATGCCTGCAGAGCGATCGCAAGAGAATCAGCTATACGATTTCCTTTCCTAGAAATAAGGGATATATTAAAAGCATCAAATTCCTCAATGAGGTCCCTCACCCTAGTTCTATAAAGGCTCAATCTCTTATCGCGGCAGGTATATTGTCCTTTAACTTGTTTGACCACCAACTCCGAATCTCCCAATACTTTCAAACACTTAACCTTCTTGCTCAAAGCCAATTGTAATCCAAAGATAAGAGCTTCATATTCTGCCACGTTGTTAGTGCAAGGAAATTGCAATCTATAGGCAACAAACAATGGTTTACTTCCCGGACAAGTGAGTTCAACTCCAGCTCCTGCCCCCTGTTTTGACTTAGATCCATCAAACTTGAGTAACCACACGAGATTATCTTCTTCAAAAGAGCTACAAGAAAATGTTTCTTTTTGAGGTTCTTCGGTAGCTCTTTCAACATCAAAAGCGTAGACTCCTAACTCAAGTTCAAAAAATTGAACTTCATTTGGCTTGTTGAATTCTGTGATGATTTCCTTAAGCCTTGGCTCATTTTCCACTCTAATTTGATTAGCAATCCCTTTCCAGGGTAGCCACATGTGTGAGCAATCAGTGGAGAAATAACCATTCAAACTTTTCATCCAATCCCTAGCAAGTAACATTCCATATCGACTTGGGATATTGACAACCAAAATATCAACCACCTGTTGGACCCTAGGTTCAGAATTGAGTTGGATCTTAACATCGTAGAGGGTCCCTACCACATTTACCTCAGACCGATCCAATTGCAAAACCTTGCATTTAGCAGAAATAGGCTCTAGGCCTAGCATTTGACAAATTTCTGTAGGCATGAGGTTACTTGTGGCACCTGTGTCCACCAAACAATTGTGCAAATTTTTTCCAACAATCCTCACAGTCAATAAAAAATGAGGGACATCTCGTCTTTCCTTTCGTAAAACCATGTGAGATTCAACTTCCTTTCCTTCCTGTATTTGACTAGGTGAGCCCAAAGCCTTTATCAATGCTTCCTTTTGGCCAGGCAACCTAGCCGCCTCTAAAAATGAAAGGCTAGACTTGGACTTCCTTAAATCCTCCACTATGTCATAAGTTGACTTCTCAGGCTTCAATGTTTTTTGCGTGTCCTTAGACGTTTCTCTTCCAGATGGAGGAGGGGGATTATTATCAGCCTTAGCATCGGGAGGAAGAATAGAATTGTTTGGTGGAGTTGAGGATGTTTTAGGGGTTTTGGACTTACTCCTCAAACGGTATCCATGGTTCCCCTTTCTAAATTCTCTAAAAGCTTGCACTTCCTATTCCAAGATTTCATCCTCTTCTTCCTCATTCTCACTCTCTTGACGATATAGAGTTTCCACCACCAAAATGTTGTCGTCTCCTTGTTGATGTTGGGGTGGACCCTCGTTTGGCACAAGTTCCAAATCATCCACTTGAGCTTGGAGACAATGGGTATACCTAGCAATTTTGGGACAATTCCTTTCGTTATGCTCCTTTGTATTATGCAATCTACACCCCTTTTCCCATGCAAAATCAGAAATATTAAGAATGGAACTAGAGTGACTTGGTCCTGCAGAAGTATCTATCTAATTAGCAATAGGGGAAGGCACACCCCCATTGTTTGGCTTCGTATTCCACTTGTCTCCCTCTATTGTTGAAGTTTCGATTTGGGTGAGGGGCATGGGATTCATACTTCTATTTTTGAACCAAATCATTACTCAATTTGTGAACTATCTTTTTGAGCTCTTCAACCTCTGAATAAATCTCTTTTGGTTGAGCTATGTTATTGCTAGTTCCAGTAGGATTTGAGTAATTGGTGAGATCTTGACTTAACATTTGAGTTGGATTTTGAGCCACTTGATTTGCGTAGGGATTCACACTTTGAATCGGAATTGGATTGGGGAAAGGAACTATAGCCTGAGAATTAATCGGACTGGCTCCTTGCATAGTCTGTTGACTATTTTGCAAAAATGAAGGAATGGGGGGAATGGATGTGATTGGTTGAATTGGAATGGGTGCGTAAGCGGGTGTTGATGAATAAGGTTGTTGATAAGGCAGAGCATTTATGCCTGATATTTGTGGTGTCATGATCTGATTCATCATAGGAGCTTGACCATATGGACCATATTGTCCTACCATGGGCATCTGGGAAAACCCATAACTCTGTGGTGTCATTTGTTGTTCAATAGTCATAGCTTCATTGTAGGCTAGAGCAAGCATGGTAACTTGAGGATTTCGCCTTGCAAACATTGTCGTCATAGGATCCAATGCCCCAAAATATATTTGCAAAG
Source organism: Wollemia nobilis (assembly GCA_028583015.1). Classification (NCBI taxonomy): domain Eukaryota; kingdom Viridiplantae; phylum Streptophyta; class Pinopsida; order Araucariales; family Araucariaceae; genus Wollemia; species Wollemia nobilis. Next base: position 4,795,504 of record JAQPPZ010002819.1, read on the forward strand.
CTACTACGGGATCAATGGCAAAATGTCGAATTGCTCTATTATAGCACTTCTAAAATCTCTGATTAAAAGTTCGGATTGGCTCACCCTGGCCTCTTTTGCATGTAATGAATTGATTATAGATGATTGTGGGATCTAATGGTGACCTGAATTGATTGACAAAAGCATCCTCCATTTGCGTCCATGATGTAATGGAACCAGTAGGTAAGCAAATATACCATTCGTAGGCCACTTGGTCTAGGCTCATGGGGAAGAGTCTACAAGCCACATCTTCATGTTGAACTTGCAATCTTATCAAAACATCCCTATAGGCCTGAATATGTTCTTCTGCGGTCCTTGGGCCATCCGGTTTGTATTTGGGCAAAAATCTCTCTATATTCTTAGGGATCTCGTGAATATCCCCTGCAATATTCAAAGGAATGTTATTGGCTCCGTACCAAGGAGGTGGTGGAGGTTGGGCCATTTGATTCAAAATCGATGATGATAACCCTACAAGAACCATGGAAATGGTACTGATAATTGGTACACTAGTGGCAAATGACACCACCGGTGCAAGTCCGCTAGATGCGCCTGAAACAGAAGGATCTTCTGTAACAAGAATATCTGGTGGGACCACAATTTGCTCGGTTTTATTCCTTGGATTCCTATGAGTGAGTGAGAGGCTTTGGAATATGGTTTCCTCGGTTGTTTTGGACCTAGTTGCGATGCGATGCGGTGGGTCCAGCTTATAAATGAAACTACCCTACGAAACCTGACAAAACTCTCAATACCTCAAAGAAAACCTATGAGACAAAGAAAATCTTGTAATTAATGAAATTCAAAGAATAACTTCAAAACCAATTTGTTAGTCATGAATGAAAGAAGGAACCATGACAAAGCAATATTCTAAAACAATGCACAATCAAAACACCTTATTCTTGTATGAACAATCAAAAGCGTTAGAACAATGCATAGCAATTCATGTCCTCCTTTTAACACTACAAGGTTGTATTGTTAAAAGAGGGCTAAAGATAATAATCAATAGGGCATGAAATATTCAAAATTTAAATCCCTATAGCATTTAAATCACACTGAAATAAACCAATTCAGGCCCTCCTTCTAGCGCCAATCTGTTGAGTGGTATTTTCACCCGATTGTGAAAGTACACTCTCCTTTAGGATTTGGGTTCCAAATCCCCTCTTGCAAAGAAGTTAAACAAACAACTTCTCCAAGGTCTCCGTTGTATTAGCATTTGCATATGTGTATTAGTAATCTCAAATAAAGATATTCAATTTAAATGCTTGGAACACCTTAGTGATTGCAAGTAACTGTAAACAAGGGGCAATGTTGGTTTATTTCACCATGAAACTTTAGTGATTGTTCATTGTTTTTTTTTTTGGATTTTGAAATTTTTTAAATGTTTATTTTAATGCCTGAAGATTTAAAATAAGTTAAAATTTTTGGAAAAAATAAAATGCAGAAAAAATGAAAATGAAATGCAGAAAACTGAAAATAAAATGCATTCAGTATGATGCTATCCTATTTCGACAAAACCGAAGATGTGAGGTCTCCATGCATGCAACCTAACCTATTGGACTTGCAAAACAAGCACAATCCCCATAGACTAAGTGTTGGTTCCTAGGGTACGAAATAAAATTCAGATTTCAAATATTCGCCTAATGTAACCCAAAAAAATGGCATTAACATTATCTATAAATTTGAAATCTGAAAAAATGAAAGAATAAACATTAAATCCATAGCATGCAAAGAAAATCTCCTTCTTTCTTGCCCACAAGATGCAAATTTTTGAAAACTTCTGCATTAAAAATATGTCATTTTACAATAGCAAAATTTTTGGTTTTCCCAAACCAGTCTGTGGAAGAAAAACAACTCAAACAGGTCCAGAATGGCCTTCTCGCCTTCAACTCTACAACTCTGCTTGCAGCGGTTTCCACCCCCTTCTGGCCTCTTTGAATGGCGTATTTAAACTTCTAAAAAAATTGCTTCTCCTTCCATGACGGTTCATTTCATTTTCCGATGGTTGTTCGTTTCACCTTCCCCATCTCGTTTCACCTTCCCTTGTCATGCGTGTGCTTTGGCTTCCATTTTGTGGCCCTTCGCTTCATTTTCTCCACATGGGCTTGCATCCGTTTCCCTTCATGTGTAACGACCATCTTAAATGATTTCAAATCATTAAATATTCCTTATGTAACGCTTTGTCTTATTCATTGGATTTTGTCCTTATGTCCACGTCACTATGCAAGTCCGTTACCTTGGCGAAAATGGAACATGTCGCGATATCGCGACACTTTTGCCTCCTTGCTCTCTTTTGTTGCTTTTAGCCACGAAAATGTAACATGTCGCGATATCGCGACACTTTTCTTTCTTTTGGCCGCGACAATGCAACATGTCACGATATCGTGACACTTTTTTTCTTTTTTTGGCCATGAAAATGCAACATGTCGCGATATCGCGACACTTTTTCTCTTTTGGTCATGAAAATGCAACATGTCGCGATATCGTGACACTTTTTCTCTTTTGGCCGTGACGATGCAACATGTCGCGATATCGCGACACTTTTTCTTTTTTGGCCATGAAAATGCAACATGTCACGATATCGCGACACTTTTTCTTCTTTTCTCTTTGGTCGCGAAAATGCAACATGTCGCGATATCGTGACACTTTTTCTTTTTTTCTCTTTGGTCATGAAAATGCAACATGTCGCGATATCGCGACACTTTTTCTCTTTTGGCCGCGATAATGCAACATGTCGCGATATCGCGACACTTTTTCTCTTTTGGTCGTGATAATGCAACATGTCGCGATATCGCGACACTTTTTCTCCTTTTCGCGATAATGCAACATGTCATGATATCGTGACACTTTTTCTCTTTTGGCCGTGAAAGTGCAACATGTCGCGATATCGCGACACTTTTTCTCTTTTGGCCGCGAAAATGCAACATGTCGCGATATCGTGACACTTTTTCTCTTTTGGCCGTGAAACTGCAACATGTCGTGATATCGCGACACTTTTTCTCCTTGTGGTGTTTTGCTTTTTTCCTTGATCTTTAGCCTATGGGCCACTTCGGTCTTCTTGGAACACATGCAAAAAAGGTGGGTCCCCAATTTTGGGGTACGTTGTGGAGCAGCCACAACATGGGGTTAACAGTATAAGACCACTTTTTACTTTTATTTTCCAATCACTATTATGCAATGAATAGATAGCAATATCAACAATAGTAATCATGCAATGCACAAAATACCATATACAATAGAGACACCACAATTTACATGGTTCACCCAATGTGGGCTACTCCATGGAGAAAATATTTCACTAAAATTTTCTCACTTAATCTCTTGGAAATCCTTCCCTATTACAATGTTTATGGACCTCTATCCAAAGGAGATACCAATCCCCTAAATCAGGTTTATGTATCTCTATTCACATGAGAACTCATTCTTCTCTGCTTTGGTTGGTGATCCTCTAGAATACTACTACCTCCACTACACTGGCTTGTGGATCTATTTCCATGAAAGACTCTTAACCTCACTCAGAAGACCTATCCTCACTAACCTAGTTGATGGATATCTATCCACTAGAGACTACTGTCATCTCTACTCTATAACATCTAAAGCTCTGTCTCAAATCTATACTAAACATAGTTCTTCGATCTAGCACAAATATGCTCAATCTCTATCTCTGGTCTGGTACAAACCTATCCTCAAATATGCACCAAACTCTTCTCAACAAGTCCACTCATAAATTGCTCAAATATACTCAATAAGTCCACTCAGAACTTGCTCAATATTCTCAAAAAGTCCACTCAGAACTTGCTCAATATGCTCAACAATTCCACTCAGAACTTGCTCAAATATGTTGAACAAGTCCACTAACAACTTGCTCAAATCTTCTCAACAAGTCCACTCAAAAATTGCTCAATTATACTCAACAAGCTCACTCAGAACTTATTTAAATATGCTCAAAAAGTCCACTCAGAACTTGTCCAAATATCATAGACTCATAGAGAGTATTGTTAGAGACCCAATATGTTCTATACTCAATGCTCAATCATTTTCTCAACTCAAAAAAGAATATAGAATAGTTTGTTTTAAGGAACTTGATCAATCACTTTACACAACTACTTGACTAGGATCAATAAAATCTACTAAACCAATTACTTGATGAAACACCTCTTTCTTATAAACCCTAGTCCAAGCATATATCATCTAACTCAAAAAATTTTCAACAATGCTCAATAACAAATCTCACATGACAATGATACTCATGTTATTTTTCAAAACCCTAGTTCAAGTTCTTTGCATAACAACTCACTTCAACAACAATGCTTATAAATAATTCTTCACATTACAATAATACTCATGTTATTTTTCAAAATTCTAACTCAAATTCTTCACACAACCAATGGCTTCAACAACAATGCTTATAAAACATCAACTCTTTATTCCAAAAAACCTTGAAGCATTAACTCAAACATTCTTGAGAAGGAAACGGTAATCAAGTCCTTTTCACTCCAAACTTATTTTTTAGAAAACCAATCAATCAAATCAACTATGGAAGAATGTGCTCATACCTTTTTATTGATAATGAAGGGGTCTCATAAATATGCCACAACCACAACAACTTCTATGCCAATATCAAATAGGTTAGAAGATAAATATTTCTCACAATATAATGTAAATACTCAATTACACCTTATCACTATACCTTTCAAAAATAATCATCAACATACATAAAATATTTATCCAATAACACCTTATAAACTCCCAACTAAAATAAACTTAACATCCACCAAAATTAATTCAAACCTCTTTAATTTAATTCAATGGCAAGAGAAACTTTGATAAATATCAAATCAACTTTATTTATAATTCCAATCACTCATCAATAAAACAAACTCTCATTAACCCTTATTACTCCACAATAGTATAAATCAATTATCAAATTAACAACCTTTCTTAAACCCTTATAGCTCCAACAATAATATAAATCAAACACACAATCAAACCCTTATTACTCCAACTATATCCTTTTCAAAAACCTTAGGAAAAAATTAATTATCAAAAATTACCTTTGCCTCTTAGTGGGTTTCAAACCCTTAACCTCTACCTCCATGAATTCCCTAGCCGCGGGCTCAAAAACCACATGCACTAGAAGCACGTTAAGAGCTTAAAAGATCTTTGTGCAATTTATTCCTCTCTTGGCACCCGAATGAAAAATGCAACCAAAAAATTTTCCCTTTGGCACTACCATTCCACAGGATTCGATCGCAGGCTATTTCTCCACCAACGCCTTTGTAAAAACGTGCACTGCCAATGGACCACTATGTCCAATGTGTCTTAAGCAATAAAACCTCTTTGTTTTAAACTTGGCGCATAAGACAAAAACCTTTTTGTCTTCTTCCTCAACCGAAATAGAGAATCACACGAAATAGTTCACCTTAGTTGCATTAATCAAATCGATGAGAGATAAATTCAAAAGTTTTTTGGCCAACATTTATACACGATTCCTCCATAGGCTTCGAACTTCGGTGCTCCAATATTCTCGATGACGTCGACGTATTAAAACAACTTTATGTTTTATAAATGGTGCTTTATAATTTTTCATGATGTTAGCACATTTAAACCTTTGTAATTTATAAATGATTTAAATTCTAAGGAATTTAAATTTTATAAATTATAATCATAAACTTTATCTTTTAAAGTCTTCCTTGGGTAAAACTTAAACCTTTAAATTGTACTCCATTGGATATTATTCTGCCATCGTGGGTTTACCATAAAACCTCATAAAATATTATGTTGCCAACTATAATGGTTTTAATGAAACATTTTAATCTTCCATCATGGGTTTACTATAAACCCTCATAAAATATTATTTTTCCAAATTTCTCTTCAACTCTTTGCATTGTTCCTGGTGCTATTGATGGTGTTCTCCATAGTATTAATGATGAATTTTCACCTTGACATCAATGATAACTAAATAAGCTCAAAATTTCCAACATGATGGAGTTACTAATAGTAGAAACACCCAAACATCAATACTACCGAAGCCATTAAAAAGTTTGTATTAAATATTCCTAATAAAACTCCAAGAGAGTTCACAAGATTGAATAAGCCCTTGACCCTGATTTTACCTCAATTATTAGAACAAGGTTTAATATGGTTTCCAAAAATACGACAACCAGATACCACTGTAGCTAGATATAGGGCTGATTTACATTGTAATTTTCACCAAGTGGATGGACATTCAACCAATTCTTGTAAACGATTAAAACATATGATACAATATCTAATTGATAAAGGTAAAATAGAAGTAGAAAAATTCCCTTCCAACAATAACCTTTCAAATAATGCCCAAAAATAGCAAACTCAAAATGTAAATCAAACTTTAGATATTTTCCAATATCCTTTACCTAAGCATGGTAAAAAGGCTATGAACCAACTAGAACATCATAATGTTCCTCATCCAACTTGATATGTCAGAACAATTAGCAATTTCTTACCCCATCAAAATTTGCAAACTTCTTATGTGCCTACTCAATCTGTGGTCACGATTAGACCAATACAATATTTTCAATCTTCATCTTCAGAAGGCAAAAAAAGTGACCCAAAAAGTGAAACATAAAGTGAAATGGATATTACTTCATATAATTTAAATAGTCCTAAAGATGAGTTAGATCCAATTCTTCCTACCACAAATTTATTAGTTCTAAAATAACCATTTCCTATAAGAATGACCACTCGTCCTTCATCTCGATAAAAACTTTCAATTGAACAAATAGTAAATGTTAGACCTCATTTTGGTCACTTACAAAATAATAACATTATGGGTACTATTGGAGCCATCACTAGATAACAAGTCCAAAATCAAAATTCTCAATAGAAAACTCAAACAACTGATCAAGATATGGGGATCTTACAAAATCCCTTATCTAATCATCAAAATAAGAAAATAATCAATTGTCATATCATAATATACCTCATCACAATGATATTATTAGTTTTGTAGTAGAGACTACAACAAAGCAAGTTCTTGCCCAACTAAATCATCTTGACAAGAAGGAGACAAATTCTTCATCCAACCAACCTTCAAGGCCTCTCTTATTTTTGAAGAATAAACCAAAAGAGGATACAAAAATAGAAGACCCATCTTTAGTGTTGAAGTCTCAACCTAAAGTCTCCCTCAACATTCAACAACAATGGGACAATCATCCACATAATATATCTCTTTTAGAACTTTTACGAACCTCTCCTATTCATAGGGAATATTTGTTCTTTATTCTCTCTTTCTTTATCATCACTACAATAAGTTCTCTATTCTTTTCCTCTTTATCATCATTGCCACCTTTTTTCGTCACCTTTTATCGTTCATTATCTCTTTCGTTATTTTTATCACATCAAGTTCTCTATTCTTTTCCTCTTTATTATCATCACCATATTTTGTCCATCACTTTTCTTCATCTACATCTAATCATTCTTCATCACAAAAATCTCAACTATCAACCAATCAGCTTCAATCACCTACACCATAACCAAATTGTCCTTCAAAACCTCCTTTGATTTTGAATCCACCTTAAACATGCTATACATAAATCACCTTGTATAATGTATATAGATCATCTTGTATATACTACCAATTCCACCATCAAAAAAAAAAATCAAAAGTCAAATCAAAAATCAAACAAGCCAAAAAAAATAAAAAAAATATGAAATTTTTTTCTATATATATATAGGTCAAATTGTTATTAAGTTATCATTCTCCATCATTGTTTGTTTTTTTCTAAAATTCAAGTTAAATTTTATTTTCTTTCGGATAAACTCAAAAGTTATCTTGAACCACTCACTTAATTTACATCTTTACTAAATTTTGATTTTGTCACTTTGATTATAAATCTCTCTTGAATCGAAGTCACTATTACTTCACTAAATAAAATTTTGAGTTTTGGGAATTGGTCTTGCTACTTTTTTGAACCAAGAACACATTTAACATCTTAAAATGATTTTTGCAAATTTGAAAGATGATACTACATAGTAATCTTAGCACTTTAAGCAAAAAGTTTCCCTTGCTATCATATTATGCGCATGGTCTAGAATATTGAGAGTTGGAAAAAGGAAAATCTCCCCCCTATCCGAATAAAATCCCTTTATCCTTGTATAATATGAGCAAGTATCCCTAAAAAGAGAAAAGAAAAAGTAAAAAGCAAAAAATAAAAAAATAAAAATAAAAAGAAAGAAAAGAAAAGAAAAAGTAGTTTTTACTACAAAAGCAATAAAATCCCCTTATTCAAAAACAAAAATGAACAATAATTTCTACTCAAAGAAATCAAAATAAAATAAGGGGGCAAATGAGCTTGAATCCCAAGAATTCTTCAATTTTTTGAACACCATGAGATGATCCTCATTACAGGTTCGGTGGCATCAAGCCGGCTTGGAAATGGTGGTATGTCTATCACATTAGCGATTTTCTTTTGTACAGACGAATGTCTGCTTGTGGATTAGCTGGCTTTTGGTAACTTGACTTACATAGTAGTTCAGTACCATTATATGCACAAAATCATGGTTAGTGAATCTTTCACTTGCACACACATTAGTTCATAAAAGTTGGATTATATCATTACCTTACTCAAAATTGGTAAATTAACTTCACAAAGCACACACATTTGATCCTTGAGAGATTTTGTATCATTATGTGAATCAATATGGATAATAAACGCACATATCACACACATTGGTTCTCGATAAATTTGACTTTGTCCTTGAAATAATTTAAAATATTTCTTTGAAATTTTGCTAGAAAATATTAGTTTGTAATCATTTACATTAATCCCTATCACTTCATTTTAGCAATCACATATATATATTGAATTCACAATCTCTAAATATGTAACAAAATGCTTTATTCAAAATAAATTTGCATTCTTAAAAACAAACATAATCATTTTATCATGCATTACATTTTGACTTCACGATGATGGTATAATTCCTAGTAATAATTTGCTTCAAACCTCACACTAGGAATTCTATGCCTAGTGCAAGTCATCCTTCCCAAATTTTCATGCTTAAATCACTTTATTTTCTCACAACAATAATATTTATCAACATATTTCTCAAAATCAAATTTTCTCAAAAACAAAATCAACATCTTCTTTCATCATCATAAGCCTCAAGATCAATCTTGAGCCCACAATATTTTTGTATTAGCAATACAAAACTCCCTCATAATAGGATACACTTCATGACCTAGCGAGCATTGATCTCCACCAATGGTCATATAACAACACAACATCCTTTGAGGTTCATTGCTAATCCATCAATTTTATCATCGCATAAAAACATCTTCTATATTTCAAAAACACTTTACAAACATCATTTCTTTTATGTTAAGCATGATAAAAAATGTTCAAAAATCAAAAGCATTATTATAAAAAAATTATACAAACATCATAAGCAGATGCAACAATTCATAAATCAAATCATACAATGTCGCATAAACAAAAGGATCTATATATATATATATATATATATCTCAAAATATAAGTACAAAATGAAGCTAACTGGTATGCCACAATCTCCAAAATTGGTATACTCAGTCACTAGGGGGTATTACCTAAAATGAAGTAGTAAAATGAAAATAAGTTAGGTTTTACCCTAATTCTTCATTTTATTCACTTTTACCCTAAAAATAAAAAAATTTGAGTTTTCCACCAAACATAGAATTTGGTGCAAAAACTCGAGGGGGCATCCTAGTTAGTAAATTAGTAATTATTTTTCTAAAATATCAATTTCCCATGAACTATTCATTCTAAACCATCTACTCATTGTTTACCCATGTCAATCATAATCACTTCTACTCAAGTGTCTACACTTTTCTTTGACGCATTTATTGGTGATAAATACGCCAAAAAAGGGGGTAAAATGTAATAAGCTAAAATTGACCTATGTCAACATAAGTAAAAAAAACAATAAAATTTTAATTTAAACCACTTCCTAGTTTCTTGCCACGTTTTTTATACCCGCATTAAGTCAGTTTTTAACCTCTTGACGATATCGGCTCTACTTGATCAATATCAGATGTCTGATATTGGATTAGATCTAATTACACGGGATCGGATGTCCAATATCATCCAAAAATAAAAATTTCTAAAATAGTAAAACAAGTAACATGTTTTGTATTTACCTACCTAATGACACAAAGGTTACGGTATCGAATCAACCGATATTGCCCAAATTGTGAGAGGTTATAACTCCCTCTATTTTTAGCCCAACCCCTCTAACTTACCTGGCCTATTTAATCTAGGCACCCCCATAGATTCTCCCTAATTCCCTTGCATGTTATTAATTCTTGCATACTTAGTGATATAGTGCATTTGGTAGCTATTACATATTTTCTTGCAGGATTGAATACATAGCAGTGCACATCGGATGATACGATATAGGATCGTATGTTTGATATCATCAGAATAAGTCTGATCTGGTCTACAAGTTTCTTGGGGGCACCCTCTGATAGTGGTTTACATTTTTAAATCTCTGATCTACATTTCTAGGACCATATTTATCATTTATCATCTCATTTAGCATAGAAATTGTTATTTATCATACTTGGAGTTCACCATCATTGCATTATATTGTGTTATCTACATTTATAGTTTACATTCATATTGTTCCTTTAAATACAACATACAATAGGCTTCTACATAACCTAATCCATGCTTAACAAGATCTATATTATATTACAAATCCTAGTTTTGTTTTCTATATGTGAAACTATAGGATTTTGATCAGATCGACTTTGTTAGCACGAGATAGGACCTACCAATACAAGATTGGATGTCTGATATCACCCTGTAACGTCTGATCTAGCCTACAACAAGCAAAAATATTCTACATCAGACATCTAGGTTGAGTAAGAGTCAAATTTCTTTCATAACTAAGCATTGCATTTATATACCTTCTATAATTTGTTGTATGTTGAACTCATTTGAAATGAAATTGTATTTAGTATAGATTAGTCGCATTTGGCCAAACTAGGCGATTGCGAGCAAAGTAAAAAGAACACATCAAATAAAATCCCAACCTAGGCATGGAAACTACCATAGCAAATGTTTCCTGGTGAACCCACCCAATTTGTTGAAAAATTACCAAAGAGGGCACGACCTCAAGTGAAGAAAAGGAGTAAGAAAATTTTAAGAGCTACAACATCACACCTTAAAATTGGAAATTGTTGATCAAGATCAAGGGACAAAGATAGGAAAAATTAGACTATGGTTAAAGATATTGTTTTTTTTATCATTACCCCTAAACATAGAGTATATAACTCTATGTTCTTTTCACTTTAGAACTTAACATTATTTTTTTTGTGAAAAACACAATACATCCTTTTACATAGTATAAAGGATCCGATCCCTGATTATTAAAATCCTAAGAAATGACTCTTTTTGTTAAGGACATTTTAGTGTTTGCATTTATTATAAGTAGTATCTGCATTTAATTTGAGAAGCAAATATTGACTAATTTTTTTGTGTGATGGTTACCTTATGGATGAATGTCATAATTGTAAGATTATCATTATAATTGCTCACCCTTTTCTTGTTTTAGTCATATGTTTATATTTTATGCTCTAAAGCTTATTGAAGGGATTATTACAATCATATTAAATAGTTATAATTGTAATCACTAAATATAAATTTTTATGATAATTTCAATTATTTTACTAAAATATGCAATTTATATTTATTAATTACATTTTCTTTAATTTTCATTCATAAAAGCCTTTAAAAATAAAATATTCAAGTAATTGGACCTTGTCAATGTTTTGCTTGGATGAAAAGTCAATATTGCAACTATAACCTTAGGGCGCATATTATTACCTAAGGTGAATCAAGAGTAACATATGACATTATAAAGTAAAATTACATATGGTTGTCAATTATACAATATAGATTTAGTTGACTTGAAATTGCTCTCAATAGGTCTTTATTGCATTTATATGATCTCTCAATCAACCCTTGCATATGTAATTAGACTAATAAAAGAATACGTCCCTATATATGATATATGATATTATAAATTTAAAAGTAATATCCAATAACTTATATAAGTGAAGCTTAATTGAAATTACAAATGGACTTCAAAGGTTGTGATCCCTTGTAAAAATAATAAATCATGTCTAAATATTGGTAACCTACAAATATGTAACATGATTGAAAAAAAGATCCGCGTGCATAGAGCAATTGGAAAATGCCCTGGGTGCTGGTTGTGGCTGACCCAGGTTCCATTCCCACTGCCTCCACCCTATTGGATATGTAGGCATAGTTGGCAAATGTCCTGTGTGCTGGTAGAGGCCGACAAGGCTCCATTTTCTCTATGCCCAACCTATGGATTTATTAATAATTCAACCCCCTTGTGACTGATGCCATGTGGTATACCCGGATGGGACAACTACGATTGGCCATAGAGCTAGGTTCTTGGGGCTTCTAAACTACCCAATTTTTTGATCAATGTTTTTTGGAACAACGAGTACAGGGCAGTCGCAGAGCTAGGGTTTCGACCAGCAGAGTAGCAGAAGGGTGAAAATAGTAGCCGCCAACAGTCGGAGAGTGGAGCAGCAGTCTCCAAGTGTGGGGAGGGAGGAGATGTCGATGAGCAGGAAGTCATATACAAGGGAGCCAGGGAGCAGCTACGGTTTATGTCTTGGGAACAACGAAGCAATCGAAGGGCACCAGGGATCCAAAGGTGCGAAAGCATCCAGACCCATTGAAGAAGACCGGGTTGTTGACGATGTCAGTCGGGGTAAGGACCCACCAAAAAAAGGGGGTGGTGGGGCTCAAAAGTCTTATGCCCAGGCAATGGCCTCAAAAACCCTAAATAGGTTTTTTACCAAAGAGTTGTTTTCGATTGGGGATGAGCTGGACATCCCGGTGGAAGTTCTTTCAAGCTTCATGGAGTTTGAGAAATTTACCCTCATAGGCAAATTCATTGGTGACCGTCCCGACATGGAAACTATCCAAAAGTGGGAAACAAGAAAATGGAGGACTTCTGGTCATATGGAGCTAGGGACCCTATCCCAGGGTTTTTTTGCCATTAGACTGAACAATAAGGAGGATTACTATAAAATTTTTGCTGGCGGGCCATGGTTTCTGGGCCACAGAAGTTTATTCCTTAGGAAGTGGGACATGGATTTCAGTCCTAATACCCAGAACATCAACATTGCCCCAATATGGGTTAGGCTCCCGAATCTTCCCCTCTTTGGCTAGCATGAAAATTTCATAAGGGGTATTGCATGCTCCATTGGGGAGTTGGTCACCATTGACCCACCCACCCGAGCTCGAACAAGGTTTGTCCAAGCCTATTTTTGTGTTCTAGCAGATTTGGAGGCGGAACTCCCAAATTTCATCACTCTTCGGTCTGGAGGTACCTTTCTTCATAAACAAGCTATTGTCTATGAAAATAGACCAGCTTTCTGCCCCCAGTGTCGGTCCCAAGGGCACCTCCAATCCCAGTGTCCTCTTCAAAAATTGGGTAAGCAAAAGCATGAAAATGGCAACCCCCTAGAGCATGGGGAAGGTCAGGCGAAGTAGTCAAATATTCTAGATGTGAAGGGTCATGAATCTCCAGGCCCCTCTAGAGTCTACGTCGGACTCTCTCAGCCTGAAGAGAATCCCACTCTCCAATCGGACCCCGAGCAACTTGAGGTTGACAATTAGCAAGGAGCAGAATCCCACTTGGAAAGTGAATCATAGGAAGAGAATGAATGGACCCCATACCAAATTATGACTCAAACTATTTCTCTGCCCTAAGATATGGGGCATCTCGATTTTAGCCAGTTGTAGATGATGCTAGAAGATTACCTCTTAGGAAGGAGGGGTGAATAATCCGATCACATTAGCCCCTGAAACACGAGGAGCCGAAAGCAAAGTGTGGATTTTGGTAGTGAGAGGAAGCAGGGCCGTCATCCTAACAAAGACAAGCAAGACAAAGAGACAACAAATGACATTACAAATGGAACCCAACATTTGCTGGTTCTGGATGACTATGGCGCTCAGACGGACGAAGTGCATACATCAAAACCTCCCCCTCAACAAGGAAGGGGAGGCAAGAAAAATCTCAAACTGTCCAGATGAAAGTCCTCTCATGGAATGTGAGAGGACTGAATGGTGCAGCCAAACGAAGGTTAGTGGCTGATCTCTATAGGAGGACTAATCCTTCCATCCTTATTTTGCAAGAGACCAAGGTCGATGCTATCTCCTCTGATAAAGTTGTGAAGGCCATTTGGGCCAAGGCAAATTGTTTGTCTAGCCCTATAGTGGGAACAGTGGGAGGACTCATGGTTCTGTGGGACCCTTCAAGGTTTGAGGGCAGCCTGCTATCAACTTCCAATAGAATCATCAATGTACTATTCCAGTCCAAAACCACCAATTTTTCCTGGATTCTGTCCAACGTTTATGCTTCAAATTATGCCACAGAGAGAGCTGAAATGTGGAAATATATCTCTCAGATGAGGGAGAATTTTAGTAATTTTCCTTGGGTTTTAGGGGGTGACTTCAATTGTCCCCTTCATCCTTCGAAAAAAAAAGGAGGATCCGACCACTTTAGCCGCAGCTTGGAGGACTTCAGGGATTTTGTCTCTACTAATGGCTTGCTCGACATTGAACTCAAAGGGAATTCCTTCACTTGGAGTAATAGAAGGATTGGGAGTGGTTTGATTCAAGTCAATCTCAACAGATTTTTTATGTCCTAAGAAGCCATTCCTATCCTTGGCGGGGCTATCCTTTCGGCTCTTCCAAGGATTGGGTCTGACCATAACCCTATTTTCTTTGAGGTGGATGATGGACCTATTTTTAAAACCCACTTCAGATTTGAATCCATGTGGATCTCTCAAAAGGACTTCAAAGGTTTGGTTTCAGCATGGTGGCAATTGAAGGTGGAAGAAAATGCTCCTAAGAGGGTGGCTCTAAAGCTCAAAATGGTCAAAGAAAAGCTGAAAGTTTGGAATAAAGAGGTTTTCAACAACATTTTTGAGTCCAAAAAATCCATCTTTGAGAACCTGAAGGTTTTGGAGGAAAGGATGGAACTCTAAGGTTACACTGAGGGTCTCAGGGAGGAAGAGCAAAGTCTTTTGGTGGACTTTCATTCTATTCTCACTAGGGAGGAAACGTTCTGGCACCACAAATCTCGTGAACTTTGGTTGAAGAATGGAGACACCAACATGAGGTTTTTCCACGTGTCTACTATGAGGCACAGAGTGGCCAACAAGATTAGAGAAGTGGCTTGTAAGGATGGGAGAATTACCAGGGAGATAGAGGAAATCAGGAGCGAAGCGGTTGACTTTTTTTAGGATTTGCTTGGCACTCCTCCGGATAGCAACCTTCAAGTCTAGAAATCTCTGCTCGCCAATTTTTTGACTAAAGTCCCACATGAGGTAAGCATTCAGTTTCTGGAACCTTTTTCCTTGTTCGAGATTAAGGAAGCATTGTTCTCCATGAAACTAGATAAGGCCCCTGGCCCCGATGGTTTCCCCCCCCGATTCTTCCAAGTCATGTGGGAGGTCATGGGTCCGGATGTGTGTGATGCTATTCGGGTTATTCAAGCTTCCAGATCCATCCACCCAAAAATCAATTCCACCTTTCTTGCCCTCATTCCTAAGTCTCCTACCTACAAAATTTTCTCTGACTATTGTCCCATCAGCCTGTGCAATGTTTTTTACAAGATTCTTACAAATTCTATAGCCAATAGACTCAAAATAGTCCTCCCCATCCTGATTGATCCCTGTCAGGGAAGCACTGTTAAAGGCAAAAAAATTCTTGATGGTGTCATCACTGTCCATGAGACCCTTCATTTCGCTTACCGCTCCAAGAATGCTGCTCTTTTTCTTAAGCTCGACATGAACAAAGCCTTTGACCGGGTTGATCAAATTTTTTTGTGTGCAGTCCTCCTCAAGTTTGGCTTTCATCCCCACTGGATTGACCTTGTCTATAGTTGTATATCCACTCCCTTTTTTTCTATCCTGGTCAATGGGTCCCCAGCTGGGTATTTCCAAAGCGCCAGAGGCCTCAGATAGGGCGATCCTTTATCCCCCATCCTTTTCATTCTTCTGGCAGAGGTTCTGAGTTGGTCCATGAAAGAGGCTCTTCGTCAAAACAAGATTTCTGGCATTTTGTCGACTTCTAGAGTTGATCATGTCACTCATCAGCAATTTGTGGATGACACACACATTTCCACTGGGGTGTCCATTGCCCAAGCCAAATCACTCAAGTGGATCCTATCCTATTATGAGCAAGCTACAGGGCAAAAGGTCAATTACATCAAGAGCAAAATCTATTTTATTAACACTCCCCTGCGCAGGCAACTTCGGATTGCTAGAATTCTTGAATGCACTATTGATTACCTACCTACGTCCTATCTAGGGTTGCCTCTATATTATAGCGGGCGGGCAAGTGGGGATATGTGGAACATGATTCTTGAGTGCCTTCACAAGAAACTCGGAACTTGGAAGGGCAAACTCCTGTCGCAAGTCGAAAAAGCCACCCTTACCAAAGCTTGTCTTCAAGGGATCCCGACCTACTTCATGTTGGTGTTCATGCTTCCGGTTGTAGTTCACTCCAAAATTGAGAATATTTAGAGGACCTTTCTATGGTCTAGCAACGAAGAGAAATCTAGACTCCCCCTTGTTGCCTGGGACAAGGTGTGTTCGAGGATAGACCAAGGCGGTCTAGGGTTGAGAAGATCAAGACTTATGAATTTGGATCTGATAGCGAAGCACGCTTGGAGGATTCTATCTAGCGACCTAGTGAAGTGGGTTAAGCTAGTTAAAAATAAGTATCTTGGCCCCATTTCCTTCTTGGATGCTGAGACCTCCTCCGTGGCATCGACATTTTGGAAATCTGTGCTCCAAACCTGGCATTTGATCAGCCTGGGAGCCCACTGGATTTTGGGTGATGGCAACATCATTTTATTTTGGAAGTACAGGTTGGTGACTGAAGAAGCCCTTGGGTCGAGGGTGGATCTCGTTGGGCTAAGAGGTTTGACTGACCCTAACTCCCAAATCAGGGTGGCAAAGTTCATAGATCGGAGCACCTGTTTTCCTCGGTGGAAGATTCCAGTTGTGGAGGGGTTTAATAATGAGGTTAAATTTCTTGCAAATATCCTCCAGTAAGTTTTAATTCCTTTTGCCAGGAGGAATGACAGAATCATCTAGAGTGGTACGGAGGATGGGCTTTTTTCTGTTAAATCAACTTATGAGTTTCTTACCACCAAGACTGCTCTAGACTACAGGTGGAATACTGTGTGGAGGAAAGGAGTCATCCCTAAAATCAACTTCTTTGCGTGGATTGCTTTCCACAACAAAGCCTTAACAATTGACAACCTTCACAAGAGAGGTTTTGCCTTCCATAACAGGTGTTACTTGTGTCTTGTAGATTGCGAGACAACGGATCATTTATTATTGCATTGCCCATTTTCCCACTTTGTTCTTAGTATTGTCCTATCCTCATTCAAAATCCTATGGTGCTCTCCCCATTCCCTCAGAGATGCTTTCCACCAATGGCCTAATCCTTTCAAGAATCCCAAACTCCGCTTCCTCCTCGAGGTCTCCTTCCATCATTCAATTTGGCAAATTTGGTTAGAGAGGAATGCTAGAATCTTTGGCAGAGCTCCTAGAGGGCCCCCTTATGTTGCTCAAATGGCATTGTCCTATGCCATCGATAATTCTATTGTTGTTCCCAGTCCCCGTCCCTACCTTTCGAGCGAAGAAGCGATTCTCAAAATGATGAATCTCTGGCCATTTTTGGAGGTTGTTAAAGGGCCCTGTCGAAGGAATATTGTTTGGACCAAACCCCCCATGGGGTGGATTAAATTAAACTTTGATGGAGTGGCTAAGGGGAATCCTGGGCCCGCTGGTGCTAGGGGTGTTGTCAGAGATCATGATGGGAATCTTGTGATGGCCTATTGTGAATATTTGGGCTCCCAGACAAATCACTATGCCGAAGCCCGAGGCGCTTTGAAAGGTATTCGGATACTCTCTAAGGATCCTCGACCTCTTATTATTGAGGGTGACTCGCTCAACATCATGAATTACCTTCTTGGCACCAAAAATCCATCTTGGAAAGTCTACAACATCATCCTCGAGGCAAGAACGCTTCTCTCCTATCGTGGTAGGTGGAAAGCAAATCATACTTTGAGAGAAGGTAATTGCGTGGCTGACCACATGGCCAACAAAGGGCTCGTGACCATGTGTCCGGTCATGTGGCGGTATCGCTTCCCATCTGAGGTGGAAAGGTTGGCCAGAGCAGACATCCATTCATGATGCTTTCCTTGCGCAATTTTTGGAAAGCCCCCTCCGATGAGTTTTGGTGTGGCATGGCAATTTTTTCTACTTAGCTGTCCATGGTGTCTTGTTTGTTTTGCTTTCCTTGTTTAATTTCTTCGGGCTCTACTTGGTATTCCTTCGATTTTGTCCTGTTTCTTTTTCATTGGGTTTCTAGGCCTAAAATCCCTTTTTATAGTTTCCAAGTCTTTAGCATTAGGATGGCTTTACTTGCAATTAGGCTTATTGTTATAGCCAAGAGGTATGATGCATCATTAGAAATATGGCTAATTTTGTACATAAGGTTTTGGGATCCTCTATAAAAACCCACTGTTAATATATTAAAATAATTACCAAAAAAAAAACATGATTGAAAAAAAGAAGATAAAAACCGTAAAATTTATATAGGTAAGTCACTTTTAAATTCATCCCTTACATGTTAGTAGTCAAGAGAAATTTTTTTACAGAGATAGAGGGGTTACATTTTATTCTAAAGCAAAAATTTTAGTCCTTACATATTATGAAAGAGATATGTTATATTTTATACAAAAGCGAAAACATTAGGACTTGCATATTATGATAATCTAATAAAATTTTGAACTTACCTAGAATTTATTTATTCATAATTTATTCACTATGTGTATATGTTACATGTTAGTATTTTTGAAACATTTATTTCATATAAAGATTTTAATCTAATATTTTTCGTTATTTGAAGGTCAAAATATAGAGGATCATATTCAAAATTATATGCATTTACTTTAATTATTTAAATTATAGGGTAGAATTGGAGTTATTTTTTTGTTTGTTTCAAATAATAAATATTTATAATAATTTTGTTAGATCATATGTTTCTTTTTTTCTACTCAAAATAATATAATAACATGTTAATGCTACAAAGGGTATCCAAGTTTTAAATCCAAAAGGGGGTAGGGTTGTATACCATATTTTAATATTTTGAATATTATTAAATACACATATGTTAATTAAAATAAAATCTTCCTCATATGTTAAACCTCTCTAGTTCTTTGAGAGGCCCAAGTTCAAATCTCTCGCCTCACATGTTGCGGATATGTTATGTAATGGTTCCCTCGTGGTCACAGTCTGTTTACCCCTTGTGGCCACCGACAAAAAATAAAAATAAAATAAAATAAAATCTTCCATGAGAATTGTCACATGTAGCCTATGGCCTTGTGGATGTTAAAAGATCGTTTGACTTTTACTTTAATAGTATGCTTAGTTTAAAAGTTAAATTTGACACATAAAATACAATTGAATATAATTGGAGTAAATTATTGTCTATGTCACCAAAACATCGTGGTTATTTTTTGATAAAACTTAATGTAAACATGAATCAATCATTGAGCATCAAGAAAAAAATGATAATTTTGTAACATTAAGATCTCTTCAAAACTTAAGACAATGGGTTATTTAATTATTTTCTTAGATTTTATTTATCCTACATTTGGTGTATAGATGAGAAAACATACATCATACAATCAAATATTTGATAATATGAAGTAAAATTCACTCATAAATATTAAAAAAGTATCAATGAGTAACATCATGGCTTAAGAGTATGTTTTATTTCTAGTATATTTTATATCAAATTTCTCCCTCTATAAGCTTCCAAACTAGATGGATAGCCCCACTAGATGGGTGGGTCAAGTTAAACTTTGATGGAGTAGTGAAAGGAAATCCTGGCATAGCTAGCACTGGAGGTGTAATAGAGGTTGAAGAGGAAATTTAATTTTAGCCTATGTGAAAGGTCTAGGTTTGCAAACCAGTCATTTCACAAAGGCTCAAGCTTTATTTCAAGGAGTCCTACTAAAAGACTAAATTTTAATATATTTGTGATAGAAGATGAGTCCCTTAATATCATTAATTGTGTTAAAGGCCTTCAGGAGTTGAGCTAAAGCATTGAAGACATGTTATATGTAAGAAAATCCTTGCAAGTATTGCCTAACACCCAAGTTACTCATGTCTTCAAAGAAGAGAATATAATAACAAACATTATAGCCAATTTAAGGTTGGTCTAAGTAGAGCTTTAATTATAGGATCAATACTTTCCTCCTGCTATTAAGGAGGTCATTAAAAAGGAGTTGTAAGTGCTAGAGTGTGGTGACAATTTAGCCTATTGAAGGAATTTTTAGGGAAGGCGATGGTTATATTTTAATTACCTCTTCATCCTATGGCTAGAACTGTATTTATGGAGGAAACTAGAAAGTTGTTGCTTCATCTTGGATCTGGTATTTTCTTCCCTATCTAAATTCAACTTCTAGTGATATTTTGATTTTATTTTTGGATTTTAGGGGGACTTGTTCTAGATTGGTGGGTGATTTGAGCTTGGATAGGACCCTCCTCTTGAAATTAGTTTTTAGAAATTTGGAGCAGATTCCCCCATTTTTATCTTTTTGGACATGCATGTTTATGTGGGAATCACTATGAAAAGTCGGTTTTATCAAGGTCAAGGTCAAAGTTTGTTCTTTCCAAAGTAGGGATTCCTGAAGCTTTTTTTGGATCGAAAAAACCTATGTGGCTTGGTTTTTTTCTCTTCTTTGTGGTATTTCCTAATCCCTTCCCATTGTGTCACATTAAGTCAAAATGAGAGTAGTGGTGGTAGTTTTTTTTGTTATCAAGAAGAAAATTGGAACTTGATTTTCTACTCAACTATTTGTTATCATTGTGGCTTTCTTTTTTGTGTTTTCTCTCAACCCTAATCTTGGTGGACTAGGGCTTGTTTCAAGTGGGTTTTTTTCTTATGCACCTTTTAAGTCCTTTTGTGGTTCTATTTGTCTATTGTACAAGGTTTGGGACCCCTTCCGAAAGTCCTTCCTTAATATTAAATTATATATATATATATATATATATATATATATAATATCCTTCTTTTTAAAGTGTGTTATTATTGAAATGCTAAATAGGTTATGAATAGCTCATGTTAAATTATTTAAAAATTGTTGAATATAAGCCTTTGGATGTAGAAAAATTTTAAAATATGTTTTAAATAATTTATTAAAACATGATTTTTATTAAAATAAAATTCGGCATAAATAATAATAATACCTATACAACAAAAACATTTTAATAAGACTTAGTTCATTTATTTTTTGTGCCTTTAAAAGTGTAATTTAGTGCTAGTAAAGTACAAATACATAATTCCACTACTATCATGTATGTCTTATGGTACTTATGAAATTATAAACATCTTATTCCATTATTCTTATACTTCATCATTTGCAGAATAGAGGTAATTTGTCTACCATTTTTCATTGTTACTTTTTTCAAATAGTTAAATAGATCCACATCATGTAAATTAACATATCCAGTAGTATTTTTATGCATTTAAATTAAATTTCATATATCAAATGAAATAAAAATTATGATTAAGCAAATAAAATTTTGTATTACTTTAAGAAGGAACTAATAAAGGTAAAGAAATGAAGAATAATTATAGGTGGGAAAAATCCCACCAATATTAGGGTGAAATAAAAATTAAGTTTAAAGTTTTTTTAATCAAATAATTAATGAATACATCATTCACACATAAAAAAAAATAATACTTAAACATTGGAAAATGTATCTAAATAATTACTTAATTTTAATGTTCCTTATTAAGTTTTTATAATAATTAGAATATTTTATTTAAATATTTGATATATAATTTGGAAAACACTACTATGATTAAAAAATATGATTTGTTATCAAATGATCTAAACACAATAAATTAAATATTGAAAAAAGGGGTGAGGGAAGAAAGTAGAGAGGGGAGGGCTCTGGTCCCTCCCCTGCTCCCCCTCCCATGGCTCCTGGTTCCTGCCCAGTTCCTGGCTCAACCCAGGTCATCCCTCCCGGGGAGTGGTTGTTTGCAGATGATCTCTTGGGGGAGATCCTTCTCCACTATCTGTGCCCCTCCCGGCCGGCTAGGGTTTCCTTGGTTGTTTTTTCGGACTGGTGCTTCCCAGGGATCCCTGTTTGGTTGGGGATCCCTTCCCTTTTTCCCTCAGGCTTCCCCCTGGGGTTTTTTGTAGGTTATTCACATGGATCTGGTCCCCTGCATTTCTCGGTGTGGTGGAGGTGATGGTTTAGGGTTTGGACAACTTCCCCCTTTTTCTTGTGAATCCTCGGCGGGCTCTGTGCTTGGACGGGATTCTTGGTCCCTGCTGCTGGGATCCTCTTCTGTTTTCTCGGGGCGGGTTCTTTGTGGTGCAACTCTTTGGTCACTTCCTGATGGGATGGATCCTCTCTGTGCTGGCTGTCGGCTTCCTGCAGGATGGCTCTCGCTGAACGGAATGTTTTCCCGATGGGCGGGATGGTTTCTCCACAGGGCGGGATCCGCCAAATCCGCCGATTTTCCCGCGAGGCGGGATCCTTTCTTTTTTGCTGGTTTCCCGGATGGCGGGATTTCCCTGTTGCTTCCCGCTAGGCGGGACTATTTGTGGTGGTTTTGACTGCTTCCCGCGAGGCGGGATTTTATTGTAACGGTTTTTCTTTGCTTCTTGTTGGGCGGGATCTTCTCGATGGTGGTTTTTGGCTACTCCCCGTGGCGGGATCTCCAAAACTACTTTATTTCTTATTTGTTTGTTTCCCGCCGACGGGGATTGTTTCATGCTTACTTGTTACCATTGGGCGGGATTTGCTTTTGGTGTTCGGTTTCAAGGGATTGATGCCCTAGGCCCATTGCTTATGTAATCGAGGTTTTTTTAGGGGTTACGTTTTCTGTAATAGGCTTATACATAAAGCCAGGAGGCATGATGCAAGGCTGATTTTGTACATAAGGTTTTGGGATCCTCTATAAAAACCCTTTTTTAATCTACTATAATAATTACCAAAAAAAAAATATATCTCTACTTTTAAGGACACCCATTTGAGGATACTTAGGTTTCAATCTTGTTATATAATATCTACATAATTGTTAGAAATTTTGTAATACCATAATATGGTCAAGAGCGAGGTATTTCGCTCTCATATAACCCATTAAAAAATATATAAATATTTATTAATGGTTAAAAATTTATTCAAAACTTTCAACAAAAGTAAATGAACATTTGAAAAGATTTTTCCACTTAAATAATTAAAATAGAGCTCCAATTAGATTGTTTTACTTATATATTTGTTTTCTAGAGAACAAGGAGTTGTATTTGGGTCCTCCTCCCTTGACAAGTCACACAATGTCTCCTTTATAAATTGATATTTTACAAACAAATTGAATTCTAGTTGCCATATCTAAATACCTACATCATTTTTCATAAAATGTTTGAATTCTTTATTTTCATTTTTTGGATCTTCTGCAATTTTTTATGTGAATACAAATATTCTAGAATCTAGCATCCTTATTGATATTTTTCTATAGTAGCCTTCACAATACCAAATCTCCATCTCTATATAATATTCATTACATCTTAGTAGAGTAATATTTCCAAAACATCACACTATCATAGTCTACTTTACCAAATTTGGATTGTTAGTTTCCTTCCTAAAGCATATGTGCAACCACAAAAATTGTAATAAATAGTTTATATGAGAACACATTAATGTTATAAAATAAATAAATATTACCAATGGGAAACATTAATCTTAATCATTATTTGATTCAAACAATCAAGATTTTCTTGTTGGCTTTAGCTAAACTTACTACTTCCTCTAACTATGGAAAAGAGAATTTAACTTCATGATCCTCAATTAAAATCCTTCTATTGGCTAGACTATCTACACATTTTTTCCTTCCCTTAATATATGTGTAAACCTGATTTCTTCAAACTCTATAGCAAGGTCTTGAATTTCCATAATTATCTCTTGTATATTTCATGAAGCCTTTGTGTTTCTTAGAATTGCATTTATTTCTATGATTGAATCACCTTTCATCCATACTTTGTTCTATTTCATTTGTTTACATATTTTTAACCCTTTCAAATCTACCCAAGCTTTGGCTTCATTATTTGTCTTAAATCCACTATTGAAAGCATAATGAGATAAAATTTCTTCTCTATTGTTTTTAATTATTCCTCCTCCTCATGTTGATTCTAGATTTCCTTTAGACGTTCCATCAGAATTCAATTTTACCAACTCCACATCTAGTGGTTTCCACTTTATATTTTTTAGATTCTTTTTATTTCTCCTATACCAAACATCATAATTTCAATTGATGACTTGAATCTATCTATCAAGGTTCTCTACTTTCAGATTAGGTATTGGGTGAGTTTATCGGGTTGGTTTATACTCCTCTATGGCTAAACAAATCTTCCCTTTTAGTATCTCTAAAATGATTTCCTTTCCTCTAAATATTGTTCTATTCCTTTTTAGACATAAAGTCCAAAGTATTGTATCTTTTGATATATACCAAATTGTTTGTAAACCCTTACTTTTAAAAGTGCTCTATCATTGCTTTAACCATTCTTCAATTCTACCATTAATCAGCATGTATTTACCAAACATATTAAGAATCCATTGCCATAGATTCCTTATTATTGATTATTGTCCCAAGAGATGGTCTATACTCTCAATTTTACAAAGAACACATTGTGAGGGACCATGAAAACCCCTTTTCATAAGGTTATCCTAGGATACAATTCTTCTATGACCTACTATCTAAACAAATATTTTGACTTTAGGAATGCTTGAGATATCCTAAATATTTTCTCATATTCTTGTGATATTCTTATTTCATTGGTGCTTTAAATTATACCCATTTCTTTTTGTGTAATCAATTGAGCTATTCAACTTCCAATTTAACTTATCCTTGGCTCCCCTTGAAATAGTCATTTTTGTTGTCTTTCTACTCAACTACATCCTAGTTTCAATGTCTTGTATACTTGTAAAAAAATCTTCTTTCCATTTGTATCTTCCTTCCTAATCCTTATACATAATGTTTGAAACCTTATAACCATATTTATCTTGAAGTAATATCATCCATGGTTTCAAAATTGGATCTAGATTGAATGGTTTTTTATCACACCAAGTATCCATCCAAATAATTTTTTTTCTCTAGTTCCCACCACCCATATTAGACCTTTAATCACTAGATGAATAGATTTTTTTAAACCATTCCATAGAGTAGAACCATTTGGAAGTGAGAATGCAGTAAATATTAAACTTGGGTCATTTGGTTCAACATACTTGCTTAGAAGAATTTTTGCTCATTGTTTTTTACTCTCTTTGTACAATATCTAGATTAGTTTTCCCTTAAGAGCTAATTTTACATCCGTGAGATATCTTAAAAAAAGACCTTCCCTAGTTTTATCATCACACACCTTGCTTATGTAAACCTGACCATAAAAGGATTGCCTAATATAGATTAAATTTTTTCTATTGATTTTGGCATAGTATACGAGGACATATAATAAGTTGGAATGGCTTGTAAGACTGATTAAATTAGTTGTACTCTTATTCCTAACTATAACCATCTACCTTTCTATGCCTGTATTTTATTCTAAACTTTACTTATAGCTGGATTTCATAATTCTACCTTCATTCTCCCCTCAAATAAAGGTATCCCTACATAATTTTCTAGCAAATTTGCCTCCTCCATTTGAAGTAACTTGCATATCCCTACTTCTATTTGGGGTGTTTAGAAAGTAAATTTTGGATTTTGTTCTATTAACTTTTTACCCTCATGATATTTCATATCCCTTTTATAGTTATTCAAAGCTTTGGTCTTATTTATCCTTACCTTCCCATAAAGTATTGTATCATCTACATGTTGGTTGTGGAGCCTGATTAATTTGGAGGCCTTGTTTTCAACCGTACTTGGACCCACTCCATGAAGTGGGGGTGTAGGGGGGCACCACCCCCCTACTAGTGTCGTCATGGGGGTCCAAAGGGGGGCCAAAAATAGATGTTTTTTTCTCTATGTAAATCTAGACCATTTATTATTAGGTCATAGATCAAATGATGTATTTTAGGTAAGCTTTTTTACCCTAAAATTGTAACGTGTTTTTAACCCTAAGATTATTACACGCTTTTTTGCCCTAAAATTGTAATGCACTTTTATAAGAGGATGATGTATGATGGTGATATCGTATTGTAGTGCGTGCAGTTGTGTATGGTAAGTTGACAGTGATAGAACGAAGAGGAAGTTACATCATATCTATTGTAGGTTGCATCTCTTCATGGTTTTTATGGACAAAATAAAAGGCCTAGTTATTTTCTCCATGGACATAGCCCATATTGGGTGAACCATGTTAAATATGCATCTCATGTATTGCTTTATTATTTTGTTATTTTTACATTTAATTATTGCTCATGTTTATTATTTAATCATAAAAACTGGTATCATAGCCTAGGGTTTGAAAAACGTACTTGAAAGGAGGATTTTTGGTTCAAGTGGGAGTAATGGTAGAAGAAGGTAGGTTTAGGGTTGAGAAGTTTAATGTCTAAAATTACCAGCTATGGAAGATGCAAATGGAGGACTATATTTATCAAAATGATCTTTACCTACCATTAGACAAAATAGCAAAGAAGTTGGTAAAGGCATCATATGAAGAATGAAAAGTGCTAGACATAAAGACACTAGGAACAATACGACTATGCTTGGCATCATCAATGTCCTTCAATATTTCAAAGGAAAAGACAACATAGGGTTTAATGAATGCGTTGGCTAAACTATATAAAAAAAAATCAGCTTAGAATAAGGTATTTCTTATGAAGCATTTATTTAATATGCAGATGTTAGAAGGTGGGTATGTTACTGATCACTTAAATGAGTTTAATACAATTACTAATCAGTTAAATTCTATTGGAGTAAATTTTGATGATGAGTTTATGGCTCTTTTGATCTTATGATCATTGCTAGAAAGTTGGAATGGCTTGGTAATGACTGTGAGTAATTATATTTTTAGTACAAATATTTTAAAAATTTATAATATTATTGGTGTTATCCTAAAAAATCACAAGTGAGACATTGGGTAATGCATTGACTATGGAAAATAGGAGTAAGCAAAAGGAGAGAGGGAAGGAAAAGATGGAAAATCAAATAAAGGTAAATCCAAATCCAAATGGAAGCAGTTGGAATGCTAGCATGGCGGGAAGAAAGGACACCTAAAAATAGACTATTTGACTAGGAAAAAAATAGGGAGAAGACAAATAGGGTAATCAGGAAGCAAACATAGCAAGTGATGTATTGCAAGATGCTTTAATCCTTTCACTAGATAATATTAATGATTGTTGGGTGTTAGACTCAAGGGCTTCATATCATACCACACCCCATAGAAAATATTTTTTATATTATGTTCAATGTAATTTTGGATAGGTCTATTTGGGTGATGATAGACCGTGTAAAATCATTGGAAAGGTTAATATATAGATAAAATTACCGAATGGAAATCAATGGTTTCTGAAAGAGGTAAGGCATATTCATGATTTGAGAAGAAATATAATTTTCATAGGGTAGTTGGACAATGAAGGATTTACAGTTACATTCTCAAGAAATTCATGGAAGGTTGCTAAAGGATTCACTATTATTAAAAAAGGAAAGAAGGAAGGTATGTTGTATGTATGTACTAGTAATACTAATATTTCTATTGCTTTAGCTTCTATAGGAGCGGATACGGTTTTGTGGTATCATAGGCTTGGACTAGGGTTATGCATAGCGGTTATTTATCACCAAATTAGCTAAAATTAGATTTTTCAAAATTTGGAATTGGCTAATATTTGGGACCCTTGACCAGGGCTCATTAGCCAAAAAAAAATTGGTGCAAATTTATTTTTGGGTTTATTCACCCCAATTTTATAAAAAATTGACCATTTTAAGTTTAAATTTCTAACATTACCCCTAATAATAGTGAACCTTCTACATTTTTTTGGACACTATTCACCTAGATTTCAAAACTAATTCACCAAATTTTTATAAGTGTATTTTTGGGCTGACCCTTTACGCATAACCCTAGCTTGGACACATGAGAGAGAAGGGGATGCATATTCTCCACTCAAGGAATTTGTTGCTAGGTTTGAAGCAGGTTGATTTGGACTTTTGTGAGCACTACGTTTTTGGAAAATAAAAAAGTGTTAGATTTCTTAGATTTGGAAAGAAGAGTGAAAAGTTAGAGCTTGTGCATACAAACATATGGGGACCAGCTCAGGTATCATCTCTTGGTGGCTCTTATTATTATGTTATATTTATTGATGATACAACTAGAAAAACTTGGGTTTATTGTATTTGAAAGAAATCGGATGTCTTTGATACTTTTAAGAAATGGAAAGCTTTGATTGAGAATGAGATAGGAAATAAGTTGAAGTGTCTCAGATCAGATAATGGAGGTGAGTACTGTAGAAAAGAGTTTCATAGTTACTATTCAAACCATAGGATTCGTAGAGTGAATATGGTTCCACGAACTCCACAAGAAAATGGTGTGTCAAAAGGTGTATGAGATTACATGTAGGATTGTCCTTACAATTTTGCGTAGATGTTGTGGATACTATAGTTTATTTAATAAACAAAGGGCCTTCAAGTTCCCTAGATGGTGGTATTTTAGAAGAGGTATGGACAGGTAATCCCATTAACTACTCATTTTTGAAGACTTTCGGTTGTGACACATTCGTGCATATTGATAAAGAAAATAGAACTAAACTTGAGGTAAAATCCAAGAAGTGCACTTTCATTGGATATGGAGTTAATAATTTTGGTTATCATTTTTGGGATTATAAAAATCACAAAATCATTAGGAGTAAAGATGTGGTATTCAATGATAAAGTCATGTATAAAGACCAGTTGTAGCAAAAGAAATATGAAAAGGTAAACACAGAATACACAGTGCTTGATGAAATTGAAACTCTAAAGGTGCTAGAAAATCAACAATAGTAGCAAAAAGCACCTCAAACTCCTGCAAGTGTTGTTAGAAATCTACCAGAATAAGTTGACCTCTTGATTGTTACTCTCATTCATTATATTATGTATTATTTTTTGACTCTGGTGAACCAAAAATATATGAAGAAGTGATGCAAGTAGAAACCAAGAAGAGGGAGCAAGGCATGAAAGATGAGGTGGACTCCTTGGTACATAATCAAACTTGGGATCTAGTTCGGTTTCCAGCAAGAAAAAGAGCATTACAAAACAAATGGGTTTACAGGGTGAAAGAATAAGATGGGGGTAAAAAGAGGTATAAGGGTAGACTGGTTGTAAAGAGGTTCACACAAAATAAATGTATTGATTATGGTGAAATTTTCTATTGTTGTTAAAATGACTTCAATTAAAATTGTTTTAAGCCTAGTGGCTATAGAGGATTTACATCTTGAACAATTAGATGTAAAAAAAAACTTATCTCCATGGGAATTTGGAGGAAGGGATTTATATGTAGAAGCCACAAGGGTATGAGGTTAAAGGGAAGGATGAATTTGTATGCAGGTTGAAAAAGAGCTTCTATGGTTTGAAGTAATCTCCAAGGTAATGGTATATGAAATTTGATAGGTTTATGTCAGAACAAGTTTATAGTAGATATTATTATGATGATTGTGTTTATTTTAAGAGATTGGATAATGGTAACTATATTATCCTATTATTGTATGTAGATGACATGCTTATTGTAGGGTCTAACATGTAGAATATAATTATGCTTAAAATAAAATTGGAATATTCATTTAGAATGAAGGATTTGGGTGCTATAAAGCAAATCCTTGGTATGAGAATAACAAGAGATAAGAAAAATCATAAATTAACATTGTCTCAGGGTGAGTACATTGAGAAGGTGATGGAAATATTTAATATGTAGGATGCAAAGCCTATTAGCACACCTTTGGCCAATCATTTCAAACTGACAAAAGAGATGTGTCCTAATACACAAGAGGATATAGACTACATGTCCAAGGTTCCATATTCATCAATAGTTGGTAGTTTGACGTATGCGATGGTGTGTATAAGGGCAAATATAACACATGTAGTAGGAGTTGTGAGCAGGTTTATGAGCAATCCAGGAAAATAATTTTGGGAGGCAGTGAATTGGATTCTTAGGTATTTAAGAGGTACTATCACTTAGGTATTATTCTTTGGAGGTTCTAACATTGCTTTACAAGGATATGTTGATTTAGATATGGTAGGTGATATAGATAGTAGGAGGAGTACCACAAGGTATGTTTTTACTATAGGTGGAACTACAGTAAGTTAGATTTCAAAATTACATAAGGTTGTTGCTCTTTCAACAATGAAAGCAGAGTATGTTATTGTTACAGAGGCTAGTAAGGAGATGATTTGGTTACAAAAGTTAATGGAGGAGTTGGAAAAGAAGCAAAATAATATAATATTATATAGTGACAGTTAGAGTACCATTCATATTGCAAAAAAATCAGACTTCCATTCTAGGACTAAACATATACATACCAAGTACCATTCCATATGCTTAGTATTGGAAAATGGATAGTTTAAACTTGAGAAGATACACACTAGCCAGAATCCTGCAAATATGTTTACAAAGCTAGTAACCAGGGAGAAACTAAGTTCTTTCTTAGTTTCAATTGATCTTCAAACATGACAATAAAAGGTGAAAAAAATTTTAGGTCTAAAGTTGAAACATAGTCTAGCAGGTGTAGTAGTGGTGGAGTTACTA
This sequence comes from Wollemia nobilis, assembly GCA_028583015.1. NCBI lineage: Eukaryota > Viridiplantae > Streptophyta > Pinopsida > Araucariales > Araucariaceae > Wollemia > Wollemia nobilis. The sequence goes on from JAQPPZ010002819.1 coordinate 4,826,332, forward strand.
TGATCAGTCTCCAAGTGGGAGATTATTGGTTTTGGAGTCTGATTAATTCAGAGGCCTTGTTTTCAACCACACTTAGACCCACTCCATGAAGGTGGGGTGTAGGGGGGCACCACCCCCGATACTAGTGTCACCATGGGAGGTCCAGGGGGTAAAAATAGATGTTTTTTCCTCTACGTAAACCTAGACCATTTATTATTAGGTTAGATTGGATGATCGATATTAGGTGAGCCTTTTTACCCTAAAATTATAACACATTTTTTACCCTAAGATTGTTATGCACTTTTTTGCCCTAAAATTGTAACACACTTTTATAAGAGGATGATAGTAGTGTGCACGATTGTGTATGGTAAATTGATAGTGATAGAACGAAGAGAAAGTTACAATAGATCTATTGTAGGTTGTATTCCTTCACAATTTTTTTGGATGGAATAAAAGGTTTGGTTATTTCTTTGTGGACATAGCCCATATTGGGTGAACCACGTTAAATTTGTGTCTTGTGTATTGCTTTATTATTCTATATTTTTATTTTTGCATTTAATTATTGCTCATGTTTATTTATTTTTGTTAAGTAGCATTTGTATTTACAACGGGTTTTAACTAGGATCCCAAAACCTGATTACATAAGAGTTGGTAATAACATGCCGAGAATAAGCCATTACAACAAAATTCTGGGCCCAAGGCACCAATACCCTAAAAATGAAAAACAAACAGAAATCTCGCCCAATGGGAACAGGTAAATTTGAACAATCTCACCCAACGGGAAACCACCAATTTTGAAGGAAGGTAAGTTTGAAGATCCCACCCAGTGGGGAGCAGTTGAAAACCACCATCGTGTAAATCCCGCCCAATAGGAAGCAGCAAAAAACCATTATAATATAAATCCCGCCTAGCGAGAAGCAGTCGAAAAACCACCAAAGAGTGAATCCCGCCCAACGGGAAGCAACAAAAATCCATCCCAGTGTAGATCTCGCCCAGCAAAAAGCAGTAAAAACCTCTACCAAGTGAATCTCGCCTCCCGAGAAAACCAATAGGAAATGAGAAAAACCTACCCAGTAGGAAACCCAACGGTTTTGGAGAATCTTGCCCCATAGGAAACCATCCCACCCAGTGGGAAACCATCCTGCACAAAAAAAGGGGGAATCCCTCCCAGTAGGAAGCAACCAAAAACCAATAAAGAGGAGATCCTACCCATCGAGAAGCAGCTAGAAAGCACCACCAAGAGAATCCTACCCCCAAGACAACCAGAAGGAAAAGACAACAGGTTAAGGGACCAGGGATACAGGGACTGGGGATCCCAGGCGGGAAGAGGTAACAACCACAAATATGGGATCCTTGGGAGCCTAGCCTGGGGGATCTAGGGTCTGCATGCATAGATCAGATCCCCCAAGATTTGAAAAATGTAGCAGAACCCAAAGAACCCCAATAGTAGGGGCCAATAATCCCATCCTTGCACAGGAGAAACTTCAGGGAACTGGGACTGAGGCTGGGAACAACCCAGGCAGAGAAAAATCCCCCCCAAGGCCAAAAAAATACCCAAGGTGTCCACCAAGGAGCAGAACCAGCACGAAGAAGCCTCCAAGTGGGAAATCAAATAGGGTTCTCCCCATAAGGACGGGACCAAAAATAGCCATAGGATCCTAGAGAGGATTCACTAGAAAAAATGGGAAAGAGGCCCCCCCAAAACACCCCCAAAGTAGTAAGGATCTCAAAGGAAACCTCAAGAACCTGTAAAAAACCCAACCAATCACCCCCACCACCTAGAGAATCATAGGGAACCAGATCCATGCCAAAAACCTACAGAAAACCCTAGGGGGAAGCCTGAGGGAAAAAAAGGGAAGGGATCCCGAAAATAGCAAGGAACCCTGGGAAGCACTAGGCCAAAAACTCAAACAAGGGAACCCTGACCGACTGGGAGAGGTGCAGAAAGAGGAGAAGGATCTCCCTCAAGGAGATCATCTGCAACAAACAATCCCAAGAAGGGATGACCTGGGAAAAGCCAGGGACTGGGCAGGAACCAAGGGAGGGGGATTAGGGAAGGGATCGGGACCCTCCCCTCTCTACTTTTTTCCCTCCTTATTGCTCATGTTTATTATTTAATCCTAACACTAGAATTATTGATGGATAATGTTTTTGATGTTATTACTAGCCTTAAATTCATTTGTCAACCAATTTTTTTTTTTCCTTTTTCAAGCTCCTATCCAAAACATTTACCATAATAATGAAGAAATATGGTGATAGAGGATCTCCTTGTTTAAGACATCTCTTGGATTTAAATGGTTATGTTACTATCCATTGACCAACACTAAATATGAAACTATAGAGACAAAATATTTAATCCATCCAACCTTGTGAAACATTGATGGGCAATGGGTTACCTAATGGAGGAAGAGATGATGAGTGGTGGAGGAAGAAGAGGAAGCAGAGGAGGAGCAAAAATGGCAGGCAAGAATTTTGAACCAATGGAAGGAGAAGATCCAGAGGTAGGGTAGAATGATGTAGCTGGAAAAGAAAAGGATTCCTTGTCAGCTCAGTTCAAAAATGCTAAAGGTATAGATCCTCTAGATAAACCCTCAGAAAAAGGGTCCCACTGGGGTTCGGGAGTTGGCAACAAGGGACCAACCTTTTTGGAAATGTTAAAAGGGAAAAATAAGGAGCCAGTCAGTGAACTACCACCCCTAATACCAAATAATAACAGGTTAACTGTGCCAGTGGAGATTATGGAAAGATTCTTGGATATGGAGGCATCATCCTTAGTTGGAAAGTTTTTGGGAGGAAGGCCGGACATTGAGACTATTCGCTCATGGGCCACGACAAAGTGGAAAACTTTAGGAAGCTTAGAAATCATAGCCATGTCAAGAGGTTTTTTTTATGATAAGACTCAACAACAAAGATGATGCAGAGCACATCTTGACAGGAGGACCCTAGTTTCTAGGAATGCGTAGCCTCTTTCTAAGGAATTAGGGGGAGGATTTCAACCCTAAGAAGCAAAAAATTAATATAACACCCATTTGGGTCCGCTTGCCAAACCTCCCAGCCTAGTTTGTTAATGAGTACTGGCTTAGTGGCATAACAAAGATGATAGGAGAGCTCATGGCAATATACCATTCAACCCGAGCAAGGACTAGACTGATGCATGCTAGGATCTATGTAAATGCAAACTTGGATTTTGATCTACCTTCTCAGGTGGAACTAGCATATGGAGAGTTTCTAAGGATTTAGCCTATGGAGTATGAGAACAAGTCAGCATTTTGTAGCATGTGCAAAACCCAGGGCCACCTTCAAGCCCAATGTTTGACAATAACTACAAACAAGGAAGCCACGAGTGAAGGTTTTCTAGGGAAAGCTAATGGGAGAGGGATCCCAAAGTTTCAAGGACCGCGTCTTAACTTGGAAGGATATAGAAAAGTTAAGAATAACCAAGCTAACCAAGCCAACATAGAACTAGAAAAAATCCAAGAGAAAGGAAAGAAACACAATGAGGGAGGCAAAAATCATAAGGTATGTAATAAAGATCCCAGCTTGAACATGTTTGATATCCTAGCAAATATAGAAGTTGAAAAATAAAACAGTAAGGATGATACCATCAGTTTCAAGTTTCCTAAAACCCTAGATTCCCCATCCAAATTGGGACCATCCATAGCTATGACAAATGCCCCAAAAGCTATGCTCAAAATGAAGAAAAATTGCCAGGTCATTTCAGTTTAAACATGGAAAAAATAGAGTCAAGAGTCGGAGTTGTGGAAACAAGAGCCAGGAATGTAGCTCCTAATCTGGTAGTGGAGCAAATTATCCCTTATCATACGGGCCCAATGGTAAAAGGTTCCTTGAATGAAAGCCCCCATGTTTAGGAACCAGATAGGAGAGGTGAACCAAAACAAGGCTGAGGATGAAGAGGGAATTGAAAACCCCAAAAATGAGGAAGAAGGTTGAAGCCCTAGACTATCACAGTATATGCCGCCTCATTTCAGTCCAAAATAGACTAGAAGCACTACCAAGCCTTCAATAGATTATGGAAGTGAAAGAAAGAAAGGGAGAATATCTACAGTAGAGCACTATAGAATGAGAATCAATGGATAAATTGCAAACGGAAAGCAAAGAACATTGTTACAGCAAGCTATTCTTGGCCAGGATAATAGCAAAATTGACAAACCCCCTTTGGATCAGGGAAGGGGGTGGGGAAAAAATATCAAACAGTCTAAATGAAGGTTCTCTCATGGAATGTGAGAGGCCTAAACGGCCCACCAAAACAAAGGATGGTGAATTATATAAGGAAGGATTGGAATCCTACTATCATTTTTCTTCAAGAAACCAAAAAAGATGCGGCACAATCAACACTTATAGCTAGAATGATTTGGAAGCAAGGGGAAGTGGCATTTCAATAGGCGAGATGAGCATCTGGGGCCTCATGATCTTATGGGATCCTATTAAAATAGAAGGAAGTATTATTCAGGCAAATGAAAGAGTCTTAAGCGTATTATTTCATGATTTTGATACTAATAAGAATTGGATTATATCAAATATTTATGCCCCCACCTTTGTCCAAGGGCGGTCTGAACTGTGGGAGTTTTTGGAGAATTTGAGCCAAGCTTTTAAAGACATTCCTTGGGTGATTGGGGGAGATTTCAATACCCCCATTTACCCATCTGATAAGAAGGGAGGATCTGGGTTACCCTCAAGGAGCATGGAGGCCTTCAATGAATTCATTAACACAAATGAATTGATGGATGTAAGACTAAAAGGAGCCAAATTTACATGGATTAACAAGAGGACAGGAAGTCAGCTGATTCAAGAAAGGTTGTATAGGTTTTTTTTATCCAAGGAAGCTACAAATTTTTTTGGTGATTCAGCGTTATAAGCCCTTCCTAAATGTGCTTCAGACAATAATCTTATTTTGTGGGAGGCATTTCAGGCTAACTCCTTTAAAAATACATTCAAATTTTTGTCAATGTGGGTTAAACATCCAGAATTCAAGAAACAAATAGAGGAATGGTGGTAGCAGCCTATCCAGGGAAGTGCTTCCTTCAAACTATCTCAAAAACTTAAGATGGTGAAAAACAACCTTAGAATATGGAATAAATAAGTCTTTGGAAATATTTTTTAGAATAAGAGAGCAGTGGGGGAAAAACTGAGAATAATAGAAAGCAAAATCCAAAATGGAACCTATGATGAGGCAACAAGGATTGAAGAGAAGGAAACCCTTTGTGAGTTTTATAATATTTTAGCTTGTGAAGAGATGTATTGGAGGCAGAAATCAAGGGCATTATGGCTAAAGGAAGGGGACTCTAATTCAAAAAAATTCCATGTTACCATATTGAGCAATAGAAGCAACAATAATATTAGAAATTTAACTAAGGTGGATGGATCCTCAACTCAAAACATTCAGGAGATCAGGGATGAGGCTGTTAATTTTTTTAGTTCATTATTGGGTGAAGAACGGGCCTGTAATGCCCAAGAAAAGGACTCTATCCTTCAATTCATTCCATAACTCATTGATGAAATGACTAATGATTCTCTTACAATAGATTTTTTAGATGAAGAGATCAAGGAGGCTTTGTTTAACATGGATCCTGACAAATCTCCTGGGCCGGATGGGTTTTCACCATGGTTTTTCCAAGTTTGTTGGGATATTGTTGGAGCAGAATTTATTACTGCAATCAAGAAGTTCCAAAGTTCAAATCATATTCCAAGGGGTTTCAATTCAACTTTCATTGCTTTTATCCCTAAAGGCCCCAACCCCAATACTATGGCCGACTTTAGGCCGGTTAGCCTGTGTAATATATCCTATAAAATTATGTCCAAAGTTTTAGCCAACTGTTTGAAGAAAGTTCTATCGATTATCATTGATCCAATTCAAGGAAGTTTTGTACAAGGAAGATCAATCTTAGATGGAGTTATTACTGTTCATGAGGCTCTTCATACAACCGCTCAGACTAAAAAGCAGTCATGGCTTTAAAGTTAGACATGAAAAAATCTTATGACAGGATAAATTGGGAATTCCTAGAGGTAATTTTATTAAAATTTGGCTTCAACATGAAATGGGTCAAGTTAATAAGAGAGTGTATTTCTAAGCCTTGTTTTTCAATTTTGGTTAATGGGTCTACTACAAGTTTTTTTCAAAGCAAATATGGTCTAATACAAGGAGATCCCATAAGTCCTATGTTGTTCATCATTGTAGCTGAGGCCTTGGGAAGAACCATTAATGAAGTAGTGGTAGTTGGACTCATAGTAGGTATCAAGGCCACATCGCTAACTACCCCGATGACACATAAACAATTTGTTGATGATACATTGCTACTGACTTTTGCTTCTATGGTTGAGGTAAGAAGGATACAAAATATTCTCATAATGTATGAAGAAGTGGTTGGACAGAAAGTGAATTTTGATAAGAGCAAACTTTATTTCATCAATACCCCCATTCCTAGGCAAAACAACATAGCAAGGATCATGGAGTGTCAGATTGCATCCCTTCCCACTTCCTATTTAGGTCTTCCCCTGTTTACGGGGAAACCTGAAGGATCAATGTGGAACATAGTTCTGGAGAGGATAAAAAAAAAGCTTGCAGGTTGGAAAGGACATTTGTTATCTCAAGCAGGCAAAGTAGTTTTAACTATGGCTTCACTTCAAAGTATACCCGTTTACTTCCTATCAGTCTTCAAAGCTCCTAGCAAGGTGTATCACAAAATTGAGCAGCTTCAAAAAAAATTTCTCTAGTCAAGGACTGAGGATAAGAAAAGGATCCATTTAGTAGGTTGGAACAAGGTTTGCAAACCTAAAGATGATGGGGGGTTAGAATTGAGGAGAGTTTCTCATCTCAATACAACTTTGTTAGCCAAACAAGCATGGCGGTTATTGACTAAGGTCGATAATGAATGGACTGTCATAGTTAGGAGGAAATACCTCTAAGGTGTGAACTTCCTTAATGATAACTTAGCAAGCAGGGGGTCAGCTTTTTGGAAGGCAATCCTCACGAGCAGGGATCTTGTCAAGACAAGTCTTAGATGGATTTTAGGAAATGGGCAAACAATAGACTTTTGGAAGGATCGATGGGTGAGAGCTGAGGAGTTATCCTAGAATCCTCGTTTGGCTAGGATTCAAGAGCATATGGAGCAGTATATTAGGAAGAAGGTTGCAAATTATATGTGGCAGGATATAAATATCAACATGTGGAAACACATCAAAGTACAGGGTTTTGAAGCAGAGTTTGAAGAGCTTTATAACATTTTAACTCAGCAAATTATTCCCTATGGAGAGGATGAAGATCACATTGTTTGGGCTGAGACTGAAAGTGGTGACTTCATAGTTAAGTCTGCCTATAATTTCCTTCTCAATGTGGAAGGTCAACAATTTCAATCGAGTTTGGTTTGGATCAAAGGCTTAATTCCTAAAATATCCTTTTTTTCATAGCTTGTGATTCAAGGAAAAATCCTTACTATGGACAATATGTTATCCAAAGGTGTGGTTATTGCTAACCATTGCTACATGTGCAGGGCAGATGGGAGACAACCTAACACTTGTTTTTGGAGTGTTCGATAGCGGAGTCCATCCTGGATGAACTTTTCCAAGTCTTTAGGATCTTGTGGGTTAAGCTTGCTCTTATATACAAAGTGTTCCATCAATGACCTCTACCCTTTGTTAGTTTAAAACTTAATTACCTATGGAAAATTTGTTGGCATCATTTTATCTAGCATATTTGGCTAGAAAGGAACCATAGAGCCTTTAAGGATACCATTCACAACCCAAAAACCATCCTCAACAGGATTATTGTCTTTGCAAAATAAAACCTTAGCACCTTAGTGGATGAGAACCACTCAATTCTTCTCCAAGAAAAATAATTAGCTTGAGCCTTAGGTATTGAGGACAAACCTTCCATTCCTTTGCCCAATCCCATAAATGGGATTTCTTGGGAGCCACCCCCTAGGGTTGGTTTAAACTAAATTTTGATGGTGCAACCAAGGAGAACCCGGGAAGAGCTGGATCTGGAGGAATAATCAAGGATCATCAAGTAAATTTGGTCAAGGCCTTCACTGAACCATTGGGAATCAAAACTAATAACGAAGTAGAAGCTAGAGCCCTTTGGAGAGGATTGAAAGTAGCCCAAGAAACTCAAGGTAACTTGATGATTGAAGGTGATTCTATGAACATCATCAACCTGTTAACCAATGGCAAAAAACCTCCATGGAGAATCGATGGAGTCATGCATGAAGTGAGGATCCTTTTTACGGTAATACAGAACAGGAGGGCTCATCACGTATATCGTGAGGCCAACAGGTCAACTGACAAATTAGCCAACATAGGTGTTGATGTTGGTATTTTGGTGACATGGACACAAGGTGTGCCACGTGAAGTGGAAAACATTATTAGTCATGAAAAGAAACCTACCCATTAAGGAGAAATATGAATGGGTGTTCTTTCCCCATGGAGCTGGTAATAACTATGGGGTTTCCCTCTAAATCATACCAAATTGGAAATTAAGGTAATAGGGTGTAAGCCTTGGAATATTTCAACAAAAATAGGAAATGGGCAAGCAATAGGTTTCACAAGTGTAAAGTTCCAAACTTCAATTCCTGTCAATGTAAGTAATGTTTATAGTTATGTTTAGGTATGGGTGTGCTTTGTTAGTAAGGTGTTGTAGGGGATTCAACACAATTTTTGTAAGAAATTTTCAAGGATGACTAGGATCTACAATCTCAGCAAAAGGCTAGATATTGTAATAGGTTTTGGGTTAACCTGCAAAACCCGATAATTAATGAAGGCTTTTATGTACAAAAAAAAAAAAAATCTTTAATCCATCTAACCCATTTTTCACCAAATCAAAAATTTTCTAATACTGCAAAAAAAAATCCCATTTATCCTATCATAGGCTTTACTCATATCAAGTTTTAATATCACTATCCTTTCTCTTCTTGAAGCTACTAAATGCATAACTTTATGAGCTACTATGATCTCGTCCAAAATTTATCTCTCTTTCACAAATGCTCCTTGCTCTTCTAAAACAATTTTGTCTATACATATACATATCCACCGTGGGGACAAATAAAAAAAAATTATAATAAAAAAAATTATAATTTTATAATAAAAAATAAATATTTTTTTTTTGCTTAACATAGGTCTTAATCGATTCGCCACCACTTTGGAGATAATCTTATCTGTCATATTACATAGGCTTATGGGCTTAAATAAATCAAACAAATTTGCATCCTTCTTGTTTGGAATCATGGTAAGATATATTACAATTAAATTCATAAGGTATGCATTGTTCTACCCTAGACTATTCCATTGCCACCAATAAAGAATCCTCCACTATACACCAATTATGTTGATAGAATGTTGTAGAGAGCCCATCTAGACTAGGAAATTTATCCTTATCATCGAAAGAGAAAAGAGCTAAATGAACTTCCTCCAAAGTAATAGGCTTCATTAGTTTTCTATTTTCTTCATTTATTATAACTGAAGGTACTTCTTATAGTAGTTTATCATTAAGAACTTCAAACTCCTCTGGTCCTAGATTATTCTGGTAAAAAAACCTTGCCTACTTTAATTTCAATATGGCATTCAATCCAAACCCCCTCTACTGATTTAATTCTACTAATTATGGATGTTGATTTTTGTACTATTATCATCCTATGAAAAAAAATTGTATTTTTATCTCCTTATTTTAACCAAATCTGTCTTGATTTAATTTCTCTTCCTTATTAAATGTTTTACATATATTAATTATCAAATACAAAATATTTTATTATTTATTTAATTTTTTTTATAATCTTTAAATATACTAATTTAAAATTAAGTTACATCAAAAATATATATATCAAAATAATTTACATCTACTTTATTTTTATTTTTCCTATACATCCACATTAAATCCACACAAACTAACACAACAACTATCCTTAAAGATAATAGTTGCAAACTTACTGTAGTGATAAGGGTTGTGGCATCTCTTTAAGGAGGTCTAAGGTTCAAACCAAGGGGACCAAAACCCCTTATAAAAACATGTGTAAACTCGTTGAAAAAAACTATCCTTAAAAATATGCACAAAGTTACTCTACCTTAGACCTCTCTTTAATCTTTGTAGTTAAATATTAAAATTCAAATACCTCATCCCACCCATACATAATAATAATCTAAATTAATTTAACAAAATTTAATCTATTGATTTAATCTTATCATCCATCTATATTCTATTAACTTTTTAATTTGCATTGGGGTAAATGTTTCTTTTCAATATAGTTAATGTTATAATTTCAGCTTTGCTTCTTTGTTCTTATGCTTACATTAAGTTTGTTTATAAATTTATGCTAGAGTGTCTTCTCTATATAGTAATGTTTTTAAAGGTTAGAATTGTTATTTTATATGTATATTGTATGCCTAAGAAATTGGTAACTACATATTATTATGTTTTATTATTGAAGAGTTTTATTTTTATTATTATTATAATTTTTACACGTTCTTTAAAAATAGGTTGGTTGATAGAGTTGGATGTTTGTTGATAAACTGTTTTAGATTAATTTTTTAAAGTTCGGTTAAAAATATTTATTTATTGATTAATTAATTAATTAAATGATAAAAAAAATTGATAACCATTTATAATTATGTTTTATTAATTTTTACTCTTAATGTTTTATTATAACCCCTCACCCTTACACGTATTCTAAATATAGAAGTTTGTTAGTGAATTGTTATAATTTATTTTTTTTAAATGATTGATATCATTAATTTTATCATACCCAAAAAAAACTAAGATTTACAATGATCGCATTCAAGTTTCATTTGAAATCATACCATAGTTTTATAATTCCCAATAAAAAAATATAATTAATAAATTTTCACCGCAAATTATTATTTCAAAAGGTTAGACATAAAGCACTTGAGTGTCGATATCTCAATGATACGAAGCTGACAGGGCATCAATAATGCTAGTCTGACGAAGATAGGATATATGTGGACCTAAGTGCATGCATCCATAAAGTTGGAAATACCATTTACTAAGTCTTATGTAAGCGTTCACTTTTCTAGTTCTTGAAAAAATAAAGTAAAGTAATTTATAACCACATAATTTTATCGTTCTGTTTGTAGGCCAACAAAGGAAGTAATTTGTAACCATATAAATTTTATCTATTTGTAGGCCAACTTAACACGATAAAGATAGTAAGTAGGTGACGCTTCAAAAATATCCATTTACCTTGGATGTTAAGCATGCAAAAGGCGTTTCAACTTACTCACGTCTTAATCATGAAGTCCGTTTTCTAACAACGACCTTTCATAGTAAATATAATGTATGCTTATACGAGCGTATGATTGTGCTTCTTTTATTATAAGATCATCATAACAACAACGGTGACATTATTATAATAAAATTTATAATAATTAATTTTTACTAATTTTTTAAGAAACATGAAATACAACCGATGATATAATTGGAGGAACACTCTTGAAGGGGTATAGTAACAGAGGGCCTCCCTCCTTTCTTTTGATTTGAACTCGGGTTATCAAGGTGAAACACCAACAACATACAGTTGAGGTTTCCCTATGGTTTCAAATAAATTTTTTTATTTAACATAGTTAAAATAAATTATATAAAAAACAATCCGCAACACTTTTCAGACTATAGTCTAAAAAATACTACCATTATTAAAATTCAAGAGGCTCGATCTCTAACTCTCTTATATATAAGGTTCAATACTTAACCAATTTAGGATAAGTATAGGTCTATCTTTGCATTGATGTGCTCATTTATCATAGAACATATAAATCAAAGATTCTTTATTAACATCCTACTAATATTAAAGTGCAACAATGTCATAATGATTGTCATATATGGGTTGAGGTTAGAGTAAAGCCTCAAATAACTTTTTAATGATAAGTGCATATACTTATTTCAAACAACTGTAACACTAAAAAGATAAAATATATTTGAGAATCAAACAAGAGTAAGAGTCCCTATGGAAATTAAGAATTTTATAAAGATTATGCATAGTTGGTTTCCATAATAATTTTAACAAAAAATAAATAAATAAATAACACTTGATTCAAGTGTTAATATCTATTTAGCAATGATAGTTTTAGATCATCCTCAAATATGACATGCTAAGATGATGAGACCCAATATATTGATAAAAGTATTGATTAACAGATTATAATGTTGTACTCTCTAAGAAAAAAGCTTTGCTATAGAATCTATTTTTTAATTCCATGTATACATACTAAGAGATCTCCAAGTATGTTCCAAAAATTTGTAATTTCAATTATCTTTTTATTCTGGAGTAAAGGAGAATGTATATAACACTTTGAAAAATAGTGTTGTTATAAACTACCCATCCAATCATCTCTAATATTTAAGAAATATATAGGTTGAATTGATAGAGATATTCACAATTGGATCAAGTTTCATAAGGTTTTAAACATTAAGGGTAGAGTCTTTATGATTGGTTTTGAGAGAAAATTGTTATTGTAGAGTATCCAATAACTTCTAGCTTTGTTTCACTATGCTCCACATATTAATAAATATTTTGACCCCCTTCTTAAAAAATATTTGTATTTAAATTGGAAGAGAGCTAAAGGTTTACCACTAACTTTGATTATCACACTAGATTGAAGAGGTTATAAAGCAAAGAACATGTCTTAGCTTGCTACTAATAGACTTCCATGAATTTGAAATACCTTTTATAGGGAAATATTATCTAGCTTTGTTTTACTATGCTCCACATATTAATAAATCTTTTGACCCCCTTCTTAAAAAATATTTGTATTTAAATTGGAATAGAGCTAAAGGTTTACCACTAACTTTGATTATCACACTAGATTGAAGAGGTTATAAAACAAAGAACATATCTTAGCTTGCTACTAATAGACTTCCATGAATTTGAAATACCTTTTATAGGGAGATATAATTTGATGATAAATAATGGGATAAGAAGAATCTTATCCCAAAAATGAGCATTACTCATAAGACCCATTAGCTAAAATAACTTACAAAAATAAACTTTTAGGGTTCAATCCTCTTCAAGGATTTGAAAACCCACTTGGATATGATACTATCACCATAAATCTAAGAATCAATAAGGGTAGATAATTTTTCATGTGGATCTAAGTAATATACCCATGAGATTGCAACCATTAATGTTGAGTGATCCCATTTAGACCATAAAATATTACCTTATAATTTTGATATATTATGAAAAAAAAAACCTTGGAAGGCATCCAAAAAGAAGAATAATAGATATGGATGGGCATAAGTACCTTGCTAATAGCCAATAGTCCCTTAAAAAATAAAATCTAAACTTGTTTTCCATTAATTCAGTTTTGTATAAGTCCTACTCAAAAACCATTATCATAGATCATTGGTTATCACATCATATCCAAAGAGGATGTATATGTATCAAATTACTTCTCCCATGTAAAATTTGGTTTCATTTACTCAAAATCCATAAGGGGAAACCAGTTTTAAAAGTAAGAATAAACACATGATTAGGTAGGGATGATTAGCACCCAAACATATAAAGAACATGAAGAGTTTTTTTAGATTTTGTTTATTGATTTTGGTACAATAAAGATAAAATTATTAATAAAATGAGAATTGAGAAATTTATCACCATTAGACATGCATATACCTTTAGCCAAGATTGAAGAAGAATAACTCTTTAAAAAATATCTAAAAGTGTTTATTGACAATACATAAAGGAAAGCAACTAAGGGGTTCCCTTAAATGGTTGACCTCTATAGGGAAAACCTTTGATAAAAAATGATTTATTATAATCTTATCTAATCCTTTTATAAAATAATGATGTGATCGGTATACTAAAGTCTAGATTCCAACTAGATAAGTATTTAAAGGATAAACATCTATTCAACATGATCATAGACTTTGTGAAATTTAAGTCTAACAAGGATCACATCTTATCTAAGTTATTCTACTTATTCTATATATTCCATGTCAAATATAAGTTATTATGGATGAAGTATTCTTAAAGAAAATGTGTTTGTTCAAGATAAATGAATTGCTTTATAATTATATTGACATGATTTCCTAGATATTTAGATATTAGCTTGTAAGTTGCATTCCACATAGTGATCGATCTTCATCCCAAGGTTAAGCCCTACATGTTTTTTTTATGGAGGAGTTTAATAAGACCTTGATTGATCTTCGATCCAAGGAAGTCCATCTTCTTGACTTCTTTATAACATACAAAAGTCAATCCCAAGAATAAACCATGTTATTTTAAAAATTTGGTTGAGATGCCTTCCAATAAAATGGTCTTTTTAGAAGACAAAGCATATAGAGCCTTCTTCAAACAATAAAAGAAAATGAATATCCCTATATAGTTCCTTGTAGCCTATTCCACCTAATAGGGTATGCACAACTTGATGCAATCCAAAATTTATGGATGGAAGAGGTCCTCCTTATATTGAAATAAGTTTATATAATAAAAAGAAAAAATATCATTAATTTAGGACTTATGTTTTGGAAATGTTTGATTCCAACGATGCATTCTTCTTTGTGGTTTTAATGTACAAATTTAAAATAAAATATTGTAGTTTTATCTTTGAATTGGATCTTAATGGAACTAATATTAGGTACAAGCTACTTATCCTCTAATAGACTCAACGTATCATAACCATTGTTCATACCAAGCAATTTGGACCTATAACTATAAATAAGAAGGGTTGAAATTATCTAAAATAAATAAGCATCATATGAAGGATTTCTTTCCTACATCTTGCCAAAAATATTTCCAAATTATTGGAAGAAAATAACACATCAACAAATGGATATAATCCACTAGTCGATCTAACCAAAATTCCTAAATGGGTGCTTAATAACATTTCACATGTGACACATATTTGAGAGAATTTAGATAAATCCAATAAGAATATACTCAAGTTATATAAAATATCATAAGAATTTTCTTATAAATTAAAAATAAGAAATCACTAGGATATGATGGTGTTTTGAGAGCATCACAAAGTAATAATAAATAAATATAGGTTGATCTTACATTGGGATAATATGTAATTTCTCATGTTGCATTTTTTTATATACTTTTGGTTGATAGTTTGATCAAGTTTTCCAAATATCTATTCATAAGGCTTGGATTCTATAGTATCAAAAACATCAAGACTATAATGATAAAAAGTCCAAGATTTAAATACTTTCTAAGAACAAAGAATCACTTTTCTAATTTCTATTTTCATTTTGTTTTGCCATGATAAAATCCTCACTTAGATGTAATCAATTATGGATGAATGCGATCTAAGATAGTCACAAAGGGCAATGCAGTATCACATGTCATTTGGACCATATATATATTAGAGGTTCACCACCCTACCTTGATTCAAAACAATGGCCTAGGCAATACTATTTTTAGGGCCTCTCCCAAATTTATAATTACTCACTTCATCTAGTTAAGAAGGTCGAGGATAACTCCATCAATAACATCAACATTAAACATGGTGAAATAAAAGTTACCATTCTAAATTTCCTAGAAGTGTAATTCCAAATGCATGACACTATATCTGATCTCTTGGAATAGAACCACTTTGGCCTCAATTTATCAAACATTATCTTTAATTATACTTTCTTATAAGAAGATAGCAGTACATAAAATCATTGATTTGGAGTTTATTAATTTTAAATTTAAACATCATAGATTAAATAATAAATAAGATGAAGATAAAGATAGTAGATAGCCTATTTGTTAAAGGTATTATATAAAAAATCTTCACATTAATACATTTAAAAAATATATTAAAAATAAATGTTTAAAATTAATTAACTATTTACAAGTTTAATATCATATTAAATCTTAAATATTTTATTTTTCTAACACACATAACACACACCATTAGGCTGAAACCAAAATGAGTGATTCTCCATGATGTAATGAGAACCAAAGCTCAAACCACACTGAATTAGAATTATAGATTATGGTTTGAACTTTGGACCTCACAAAGAGAAGCCAAAACCCTAACCATTGTGTTGTCTTCACCTAGACAAATCTTGGTTATTTAAATAAAATTAATAATAGATAGGTATTAAAAACTAATAATATGTTCAAGGAATCTAAAAGGGATAGGTTGGTTGGTAGCAACCAAAAGGTTTCCTTGATTCAATTTTCTTATATAATATTCTATACTTAATTTTTGTCTTGAGTTAAGGTTCTATAACATAATTTCTAATTAAATATATATTTAAAATATTAAATAATTTAAAAATCAAAATCAAATATATTTATTCAAATTACATCTATTTTTTTTTTTAGCAAAATCAATCAAACTTTAAAAATCATAATTTCATTGTATAATATATTTTATTTCAATATTCAATTAAATCTCTAATGCGATGATCAAATATCATTAAGTTAACTAGTTATATTCTCAACTTAGAAGGTGACAACCCAAGTTTATTGTTAGGAAATACATGCATAATTAAGTTGTTGTAATGTCATTGAGGGTGGAGATGGATCCAATTTCAATCCCATGTAATTAATTAAAAAAAGTGAGATGAGTTGATGCTACATTAAACAATAATTATTAATAAATATTTAATCTTAATATTGGAGTTATTAATGAAATTCAAACTTGTAAAATTTCAAAGTGAAAATATGCATTAACATATAAATTGATAAAATATATTTTATATAAACAATTGAAAATAATTTTAAGATTTTTCAAAAAAAAACATTAAACTAAGGGTTACAATTGTACCATTTAGTTCAATATAATTAAAATATATAATTTTAATAAAATAAATTGTTTTTTTTTTTTAATTTAGTGAAAAAACCCTTGTAGGGCAACCTTGGTATGATAAACCACGACCAAATTGAATTTTAAAGATCTTAAAATTCATTATTGGAGCATACAAATATATTCTAATTTTAAAAATACTAAATGTTTAATACTCATGTGATGGTGCAGAACGCGAAGTCTATGATGAGCGCACAGAGATGAGCACAAAGGCTATGATGAGGACGGACATTGGTAGTAGGGCTTCTAAGTTGATTTGGAGGCATGCAAGAGTGAAGTCCACAGGGAACCAAAGCATCAACAATGATTATAACACTTCTCTTTACGAAAAGGGTGTAAACCTTAGGTGTAGTAAAGTAATGGAACAAAGCAATAAATTTGGGTAAAGTATTCATAAAAGAAATGCAAACCCTACATGCAATCAAGCAATGGAACAAAGAAATAAATTTGTGTACAATATTCACAAAAGAGATGCAAACCCTAGGTGTAGTCAAGAGGGTTGTTCACAAACCGTCTCTTTAGTCTATGAGAAAGCCTCTTCGGTCAGAATAAATATTCTCAAGGATAATTGAGTTTGCAGGTGGATGAACCCATACCCTCTATCAAGATTTCAGAGGATGAATTTGGGTTGGATCTGATTTATCATGAAGTTAGAACAATTATTTTCAAACTCAAAGGCAAAAGACCAGGTCTAGAGGAGCTCAAAGGATACATTAAGTATTGGTGGAGTTTAGATTTCCAAGTAACTCTCCTACCCAAAAATTTCTTTTCTGTTTCCTTTTCTTATTTAGAGGATAAATATAGGGTAATGGATTATAGATATAATTGGTTTTTTGAACAAAGGGGTGTTTATATAAGACCTTGGACTCCTAATTTCAACCCCTTTATAGAAGAAGTTAATTGCTTCTTAGTCTGGGTGAATCTTTATGCTCTCCCTGTGGAGTTTTTAGGAGAGAAGATATTCACAAAAACAAAAAATGCTATTGGTTCATTACAGTATATGGATGCCCAAATTGAGGAAAATTTATCTAGTAAAATTAATATGAGCAAAGCAAGATTGACTGTTTCGATAGATGTTTCAATTCCTGGGCCTCAATCCATTACTATCTCCTCGAGCAAATGGGAATGACTCCAAAATATTGAATATGAAAACTTCTCCCTAATATGTTATGGCTATCAGCAATATGGCCATTTGAAGAAGAGATGTTCGAACATCCAATCATGCTTTGGTTCCTCCTTGGTGGAGAAGGGCCTGAATGTGAATGATTCAAAATATTTAAATATACCAGTTCAAAAGAAAGAAGCTCATCCTCTAGATGCACCAATGTTCCAACAAGAATCATGCGAGCAACAAAATACTCAACCCCAAAAAGAGAATTTGAATCAGATCATTGAGAAAAGCCAAATGGTTACTAAAGAAGAATCTCATCCTCCTGATGCACCAAATGTTCAAAAAAAATCATGTGAGCAACAGAATACTCAACCCCAAAAGGAGAATTTGAATCATATCATTGAGAAAAACCAAATGGTTACTAAAGACCATCCAAACAATTCAATGAAAAAATATTAGCACCTCAGATGGTATACTCAAATCTAATTATGAAATAATTAATGATGGTGATTTTTTTATAAGTGAAGATGCTCCAAAATGTGGTAAAAATAATAATATCTTAGGAGCTTGAAGTGCAAAAATAACCTCTCTAGTTGCTGAGAGGCCCAAGTTCAAATATCTCACCTCACATGTTGCGGATATGTTATGTAATGGTTCCCTCGTAGTCACAGTCTGTTTACCCCTTGTGGCCACCACCAAAAAAAAAAAAAAAATACATTCTCAGATCTTGCCACTGTACAGGTGGAAGAATATCTGCTATAGAAGAAAAATAATCAAACTTATTCTTTGATGGATTACTGTTATATTTGTTTTTCTTCTATCTGTTGGAGTTATGTGTCATGTAAGGGTTGTTCTTGTTGTTAGTTCCTTTAAAAAAATTGATTATGAAAACTTCGTAGTTTGAGGAAGATGGAAAATATCTTTGATTTTAATTAATTTGTTAGAAATGTAATGAGAGTAATGTATCATTTTATTTTTGTAATGGGAGTGACCCCAATAGAAGCCACACATAGCTTATTCAAAAAAGACTCATGTGATGGTGTGATGTTACTAAATTAAAATTGTGAATTTTTTGTGACTATTGCTTGCACTTTTGGATCAGGATGGGATATTGGGCCTCCTCCTACAGGTACTAATGCGCAACCCAGTGCTACTGGCTGGCCTCTTTTTGCACTTTCCAACACCAAATAACATTGCATGGGCATAAATGAAGTAGTTGCGCCTTCGCATCTTGTTATTTTTTCTTGCCTCTTTGTGGTTCTCCTTTGTTTCTACCTAGTTATGATTGTTTGTTAGTCATGGGCTCTTTGTCTTTCATTTTTTTATTACATTGGTTTTCTGATATCTCCTAACCTTGGTGGTTAGTTTGAAACCATACTGGAGTGTGATCTTCTCCATCCATTTTTTGATGTAAAAAGGCCTAATTATTTTTTAATGGAATTTTTTTAGCTCTTTTTTATTCAAAAAAAAATGAAACAAATAGTTAATGTAGCCCACACCAAGTTTCAAATTTTGGTGGCACAAAATATAGCTTAATGTGACTAAGTGGATGCAAAAGAAAAAGGACAACCCTTTCAAAACCCTCCTTTAAAAATAAATAAATGAAAATAATTTGTAAAATTTTGTCTCGATGGAACAACACAACGGTTAAAGCTTTGACTCTTCTTTGGAAGGTCCAAGGTTCAAATCTTGGCATGAGCGAGTGTGTGAGGGGTTGGTTAGGTGTATGGCTATGTTTGTCCCCTATTGATAAGTTCAAATCTCTCCTCATAGTACGATGAAGATGTTGCATTGTCGGTCGTAGGGGTTTCTCACACTAACCAAATCTTAAAAAAAATAAAATAACTTATATTTTTTAATAAAAATATAAAATAAAGGTTAAAATTTTACCATTTAATTTAACATGATTAAATTACTATTTTTGTAATAAATAAATCAAACTTTAAAAATCATGATCATACCTTACAGTTATATTTTATTCTAGAAAAAATTAAAGTAAGGGTTAAAATTTTACCATTTAGTCGTGGGGACAACAACGCAATGGTTCGGGCTCTTCTTCGAAAGGTCCAAGGTTCAAATTGGGCTCTTCTTTGGAAGGTCCAAGGTTCAAATTGCAATGTGGGGTGAGTGTGTGAGGGAGTGGGTATGTGGTGGTTGTGTTTTAAATTTTCTATTGATGAGCATAGTTCTAAGCTTTACAAGGGATCATAATTGGAAGAAGACTACTCAACCCTGTTGGTTGTAGGGATTTATCACATTAACCAAAAAAAATTACCACTTAATTTAAAATAATTAAATTAATATTTTCATGACAACAAATTAAACTTTAAAAATCACAATCACATCTTGTAAATATGTTTTATTTTAAAAGGGTTAAAGTTTTACTATTTAATTTAACAAAATAAATTAATATTTTCATGACATAACAAATCAATCTTTAAAAATCATGATCATACCTTATAATTAATTTTAAAATACTTTTTTTTGTTTATATTGATTTGATGGTGTGATGCTCTATTAGTAATTAATATTCAATCTTAAAACTAAAGTTATCAAATGACATGAATTTAGGCAATAAAAAAATCATAATAATAATATAATTTAACTATATATATATATATATATATATATATATATATATATATATATATATATTTAAGCGAAAAACCCCTTGTAGGGCCACCTTGGTCTAAGAGACCACGAACAAGGGGTTCTACACCATCAAAGTTACCACTGCCTCGCACCAACATTATCAATTGGATTTTGGGTACCCAATTCAACTTTTTTGGTAGGGTGGAGATTCGAACCTAGAACCTTCCTTGGAGGATTGCCCTCTCCTCTCCAACTCACCTACAACACCTGGGTATTATAAATTATTAAAATAAGTTTCAAATAAATAATTTTTTTTAATAATTTTTAATTTTTAAAAAATCATTATTTAACTTTAAATAATTTTAAGCATTTTGTTCCATAGTAAAATTTATTAGACTCTCTTAATGAAAATTATAATTCAATTCACACGAAAAGTGACCCTGATATACCCCTCTTTTCAACTTCTTTAAAAAAACTTAAAATAAATTTTTAAGATTTAAATAAATAAATAATCTAAATCATCTCATTAAAAAATAGAATATGCATCACAAATCACTATTTTATCAAAATAAATTGACAAAGCCATCTCTTTTAAGAGTAAAATATTCAAAATAAATCATTTTGCTTTTAAAGACTATAATCAAAATAAATAATCTAAACAAAAAAAACATTTAAAAAAAATTATTCACTTTAATATTAAAGGTTTAAGGGTTGTAATCAAGAAAAGTAAATCATTGTGCTTTAGGAATAAAGGTCCAAGGATTATAATCAAAATAAATAATTTAAACGATATTCAAAATAAATTATTCTTCTATAAAGGTTAGAATTAAAAAATATTTATCTTAAAATAAATTATTATTATTTAAGATTAAAATTTTAGAGTTATATTAATAAATCATTTGTTTTTACTTGTATAAAAATATTGTTATTTTTATAAAAAAAAAAATATAAACTTTAGTTTATTAGTTTGAAACATTTATAATAGTTAATTTTAGTTTTTTAAATAAAAATAAAGTTAAAGTCGACCTAACCCTAACTTCAATCATACAAAAATCAAATTGAAACAACCCACAAACAAACACTTGACAACAATGACCTATGCTACTACCTATGTTTTGAGGCAACCTAACCCTAACTCCAATCATACAAAAATCAAATTGAAACAACCCAAAAACATATACTCGACACCTATAACCATGATAAGCCTCAAACACTTCTCAACAACGTTACAATATTACTTCACATTTTGTAGCGTAGAGCATGATTATTTTAAAAGGTGAAAATAATTATGACGTCAGGCTTTCTTCTATTTCCTTTGGTTGATTTCAAGAAATTGAGGAAAATAAGGCAATTTATACAATGTAATTGAGGAAAGAAGGCAATTTATAAATGTTATTTTTAGTTACGTCGTCGAATACCAAATTTACCATTGACGTATAAAGCTGTTACGGCAACGTAATTAAGGTAACTACAGATTACACTCAAAAGCAACTTTGACTTAAACAGGTACATAATTCAACCAAGAAGGGCAAAAAGAATTAAGATCTCCAGACGTACACCCCACGATAGAGAGGGACGGATAGATAGATAGCTAGTGGTACGATAATATTTTACCTATCCATTAAAAAGCGAGCAAGAACTAATATCGCCCGGCCCTGCTAGCGGAGATCGCGTAAATCGTCATCCTTCCTTAACTAAGAAATTGCCCAACAGATACGAGTCAAAATCTCTGCACGTGACGTTTCCCGTTCATAGCAATGGTAAAAAAGTTTGGTGGAAGCCCATGAGTGTATGCGCCGAAAAGGAAACCCGGCTAAAGCCCACTTCTACCTTCCAATCTCTCGTTTTAGAAGGAATAATAATAATAATAATACTCTCCCATACCATATCATACATCCATGATGCATCGAATGCCCATCTTTATAGATAATGGATGGGGGTGTGACGTAGTACCAGCCGGGCAGGGGAATATTATTTAATTGGAGATGAAGCAGTTGTCTCCTGCAACCTCTTTGCATGCAACATACTCATCCTCCTCCCTCCTTTCCTCCTTTTTGTCCCCCTCAACCTCTTCCTCTCTACAAATATCCCTACCCCTACCCCTACCCTACCCCCACTCGCCCCCTCTCCTTTTCAGAAGCTTCGTGAAGCCCAAGATAAGGACATAGAACTGACATACATACCACCATCCATCAGAATACTGCCAAAAGAAGTAAACATGTTTTACCTACCACTCGCTACTCACCGCTCTGTCGTGCTCTCCCATGTCGTGCTCTCCCATGGCGCTCTCACACAGCTGAATTCATCATCGCTAGTAAAAACGCTCTTTCTTTCTGCGATTTGCTGTCAAGTGTTTTCCCTAGAATTAAGTTATCCAGGCTGACAGCAGACGACCGAGACTCCCAGTTGCTGTCAGCTCGCGGAGCGGAAGTGATGGTCAAACAGGTTTGTTCTCCTTTTTTCCGCAAACGGAATTGGAGAATAGAACTAAAAGAGCGGTGCTAGGGTTTATCCTATGCGCCCCCAAATAGGGAGGGACATGGGGCATATAACTCGGGTAAAAGCCCCCGGGGAGGGTTAACGGTGGTCTATTAGAGTATTAGATACCGTCGGCGACGGATTATGTTGTTTTTTTAATTTAGTCCATGTGTCCGTTTAGGACGGGTGCAACCCCCAAGGGAAGCACGGCGTTGCCAGAGCGGCTGAATCATGGCGCCTTGTGTCGTCAAACATAAACCCTAATTTTTGTTTTTTCTAAATAATTCAGGTGGTCTATGGGAATTAAAAAAATATATATAGGAAGCGAACTATTCCCCTGACAGGAAAGACTGTGAGGCCGGAGTACGTTAAATCTCGGCGGGATTCAATTAAGTCCTTGCGAGTAACGTAGTCTCGTCACGGTAACGAATGTCATACCGTTAATAGCACGGAAAATATTTAAAAAGATGGTGATACGGCGGTCACATGGCGCTTAGCTCCGCGTTTTCTGTGAGCATTCTTACGGCCGGCGGGCCAAGCTAAGTCCCCTCCGGAAATACAACTATCGGAAGCGGTAAATTGCCTGTGACTCGCAGACACGTGGATACGAATTAAACTACGAGGATATCCCTAGAGCAATCTGATGATGAATCCGGTCCCAGGTCTTAGGCACCCGGTGTGATCGCCAGGTTATACCAAACATCTTATTTATGTGCTGCAAGATAATAAGTTTTCCTTTGGAACATAGGAGAGCCCATGGAAATTTAAAAAAAAAAATGAATAATAGTTATTTTCATGTGAAGGGGTTCCGCATGTGATCTGGGCCTTATTATTTAAATGTGGAAGGTATCGAGTTTCTTTAAATGGAAATCTTAATATCCAGTGTCTGTCAATCTTGACGTGAAAGCTCCTTCCATTCTGCCGATCTTGACAGAAAAGCCTATTTTGCTGTCAACTGGCAGGGAAGCCAGGGGGAAGAGAGGGAGGGAGAGAGAGCGTGGGTGTGTGGGGGGTGTTATAATAATAAAAGGTGGGAGGAGTTGTGATTCTACCCGTATGTATGTGTTCCGCAATAAAACGGTGCGGCGCAGGACAGGCGAAGAGTGAAGGAAAGCAGGAGGAAGAGGTGTTATAAGCGTATGTATGTTTGGAAAAAGAGGGGGAGAAAGAGAAGGTCAAAACTGAGCTGGCTGCCGCAAAACCCTCGCCATAATATTTGAAAGCGTCAATCCTTTTGTTTCTCGAAACCTGATAGTAGGACCATCATCGTCTTCCTATACCTCCGCTAGAAACCATATTTTAGCCCACTCACAGCCTTTTTTCTCCTCTCTTTTCCGTCATTTTTGCCGTTTTGTAACCCCAACTTTTCCTTTTTTTCTCTTTTTCTCTCCGCTTTACGGTCGTGCTCGGCAGGTGCCAGTGCCATTCTGTTCCGTTCCCTGCACGATCGATTGATCGATCGATCAATCTTGCCTTACAGGTTGTTTATTTTGTTTTCTCGGCTCGCCTCTTCATCCATTTTCTTGGTTTATTTTTCCGGGTTGGAACACCTAGCCGCGGCGGAGGCACTCTCAAGGGTCACTTCTCACAGGGTTCAATTGGGATCGGGAAACCCGGCCCCTCTTAAGTTCAGATAGCGCGACAAGCCCACAAGAAAATTATTTTGGAATCCCATGGGAAGCGAAACCAACGAATGAGAGAGATAGAGTCCTAGACTGGGGTTTTGTTTTGTGTATGATGGAAAGAAGGGAAACATGAGTATTCATTTTGACGGCGATTGAAAGAAGAAAAGGAGAGGAGATTCAGGAACCTTAAATGTTTTGTTGGACGCCGCCTTGAAGCTTCTTAGCAACTTCATGTATTATTGATGGAAATGAATGGCCATTAACCTCTGTTATTTTTAACTCGTCGTCTGCACAGAAAACGAGCCTTACTATAAGTTTTCCATCGGTATGGCCTGATCCAGCTTCCTTATTGTCATTTATGAGTTTGGTACCAAGATTGTGCTAAATTTGGTTAGGGTGTTTTCCTGATTTATTGTTTTTTTTCACAAGTTTGCTTTCTAATGCAAATCTATCAATATCTTGCCTTGAGATTGTTTGTTCCCGTTGTGTTTTCTGTTTAAAGATTGTTCTGTGCTGAAATTAAAATTCACGTGTTGTTGTTCAAGTGGTCACATCCTCTGCCAGGTTAATGTAGATCTACTGTAGCTCTAGATAAAGCCATCCTGTGGCATATTTTTGCCCCCATTTAAATGATTTGGAGGTGAAAAAAATATTTACAGTATTGCGGGAATTCCAGACAAGAAACAAGTAATACTGTAAGATATACGCGGTTCGCGAATCGCCGCCAAATCGTATGTGTGCAGTATGAATATCTTTGAATGTATGAAAGTAAATAGAAGAAAGTAAGAGCTTCTTTGGAAATAGATGAGAAACCAAGCATTTTAGTGCAATCCTAATCCTCCTCAAAATCCTGGAAAATGACAAGTGATATAGAGAGAATATCTTGTGCAGAAGAAGCTGGTAAGGCTGTCTATTCATTTTGATATCATAGTGCTAATACACGCTTTGTTTTTGTTGTTTTTTTTTTAATTTTATTTTGAGCAGGTATGGCGTCTTCTTCAAACTCGCCTTGCGCCGCCTGTAAGTTTCTAAGAAGGAAGTGCACTCCAGAATGTGTTTTCGCTCCATATTTTCCACCGGATCAACCCCAAAAATTTGCAAACGTCCACAAGGTTTTCGGAGCCAGCAACGTAACCAAACTGTTGAACGAATTGCATCCGCACCAGCGCGAAGACGCGGTAAATTCTTTAGCGTACGAGGCAGACGCTCGGCTTCGCGATCCGGTCTATGGATGCGTGGGAGTAATTTCCATCCTTCAGCATCAGCTTAAGCAATTACAGTCCGACTTAAGTAATGCACGCTCCGAGCTATCTAAATACATAAATGCAGGGATTGCTGGGCCCTTAATAGGAGGCCCGTCTTCTAATCTCGGCATCGGCATGACGTTACCAGGAACAGCTCGAGAGCACAATTTTCGGGAACAAATTATGGAAACGCAGCTTTCCTCTCGAGAACAGCAAATGTTCCGGAATTATGACCAGGAGATTGCCGCGAGGATTACGGCAAGTGCTTATGATCAGGGCTATGGCCATCCTCATGCTCAGTTGAACGTTTCAGGTACTCTGGGCCCTCTCAATCCATTCGCTCAATCTTCAAGAACCGCCGGCGATGACCGCAGTAGCGCCAGAGGAATTGGCCCTCCCTAAACCAAACAAAATCCGGTAACGCTTTCAAAACCTCCTAATCACGCCAAGCGCTTCATAGTCTCTTTGTTTTAATTCAGTTAGCTCTTATTTTCTTTTCAACTCCTTGTCTGTGTTGTTCTTTAACGTTGTCGTTTATGTCTGATTTTACTGCAGGATTAGCGGACCTAATTTCGTGTCCGAGATTGCTCTTCTGCTTCAATGAAAAATCCAATGCTGGTGCTTCCGTTCGTGACATCCGAATAGTGTTCGTTGGTTCACGTTTTTTTTTGTATCGTTTGCTTTTCAAAAAAGAAACATAGTACTTAGCTACCAATGCTCCATAGGAAAAAATATTTATTCAAAAACACATACTCTAGTAATAATTATTTACACTCATCTCTTTCCTTTCCTCCTCTTCTCACCTTGAAAGTGAAGCAGCTTGCTGTTTTGTATGTGCTTCATTTGGTGTGGACGTCTATTGCAAAGGGTATATGACTCCCTAAGCTAGCTATTCAGGTAGGTATCTTAACTTCATATTGAAGAAAGATTAGAAGCGCAATTAATTGATTGTGTCAATTGCCGGCAAATTAGTCTCCGGATCAGTCTATCAGTTTCTGTTTCAGAAGTTCCTAATAACTGTCTTTAAGAAAACGGATGTGATCTGATCTCTTGTCAATGAGAAATTTGCAAAGTCTATTTTGTTTGTAAGTCATTGTTTCCTTTTAATTTGTATGTGTTATACTTTTTCTTTTTTAATATGAATTTTATCTTTCACTGGCTCAATCCGTTCTTACCAAAAGTGGCTTTGCTTTCTAAGACTGGTTAAGCTGATTAACGCTCTATATTTCCTCAATTTCGAACAATTAACCAGACTGCGCATGCTTTTATTCTATTCTATGATAACATACTATTTTAGAAATGCAAGGTTGAAAATGCATGTCTATCACTCTGATGAGATCAGTATGGCCATGCTTTCCGGTAATTTAAACTCGTATGTAGGCATTCAGGCCCTTCCGTTTGTCGTTAAGTTCACGGGTTGAAACGCTGCCCAGCCTTTCCATTTGTGAAGAATTTCCCTGAATCATGCAAGTTGTATTCTGATTGGATAAATTATAGAATTGCATATTCTTTATTTTGGTTAGAAACCTAACCATGCCACACGGTTCTTGCCCAGTTCTTTAGTTCCGTAAATCGCTTGCGTATTAAGAATGCACTAGCATATAATACTGCAAGTTATTTTATTTTATGTTTATTTTTATATCGATGCATATCTTTCAGAAAGTCCAAGCCTGAAAGTGACGACCATTCAAGCCGATTTCGTGTTCCGAGAAAGATAATATTGAAAAGATGTTTCGTGATTTGAGGAAATTGTAGACCAGCTAGCGAAATACAATGTTACACGGTTTCTGACTTTTGTTAGTTTACCAAACTATATGGAAATACTTAAAGCAAGAAGCCTTTTGTGCAGTTAATAAAGTAGTTATTGGAAAGTTCTGAATCACCGATATTGGAGCACTGGCAGGGTCTGGAATTCCTAACCTGATTACTTTGTATAATAGAATAAGCATTTTATATAGATGATCTCCAGCAAATCAGGGAAGCACAGATAATGAGGTAACGATACGAAGGAAAACTAGGGTCAAACTCACTCTTCGTTGGAGCGCGGGAAACCCTGTTACGTATTCCATGTAAATAATAATTGCAAGTACCCTCTCATGAAAGTTTGTGTGATTTAACTTTTTATGAATTCCACTTTCTGTGTTGTTTGCTCAGAGCGATATAATATATTTTCTTAAACAAGTATATTGTTTGTTTCCTCTGGTGGACAGATTCTAGCTTTATAAGCTTAGGAAAGTGTATTATCTCGGAGTTCGTTGACTATCTCTGCTCGTGGTTTAGGTAGTGGCAAAATCCACGAAGAGGGCAGATTGTCAAAGACCTACTCACCTAGGACAGTCGAAAGGGACTCTCACGTTCCATCAAATCTTATATATACCTATACCTATTCATACGAGCAATCGTTGAACTTCTCTTTTCTTGTAGTTTTAGTATTCTGGTGCATAGTCACTATGGTACGAAACTAGAATTTACATAAGCTTATGATGGCTTTGAAAAAGGTAAAATATTCCAGAACCGAATATACGAATATTTATCAATGTTCACATTGGTTGAGAACCACGTCTGCGTTTGTCTCATTTTTCCTGTTACGATGCTCTCCATAACTTCCAGAAGTGAATATTATAATCAATTTTACACTGCAGTATATTTAAGAGAGACATTTGGTTATTTTTCACCTTACATTGCATTGATTTATTTCTTATTTCACACCCTTTACTATTGTCTGTTGTGTGTTTCAGACATAAAGACATTGCTCAAAACTTCTGTTGGACTCTATGAACTGACAATTTTATAAATTGTGGTGATTCAAATGTGACATCTTTAGATGATTTCTTTTGGAAAATGTTGATTGTAAATTCGTTTATATTTTCAAATGTTTTAAAATTGCTAGTGCTTGTTTTATTTTTTAATTTTTTGATGCGAAACAAATATGTTCATGCGTACTTGCTTGGGGTCTTTCATCTACTGTAACGGTCAGTAAGTATCGAAATTGAAACTTTACAAGAAAAAGCCATATGCTAAGCTAGGTAGGCCCAAGACGTCTAGGAGTAGGCCTCTTGTCTCCTCAGTCTTGTGCACGTTCAGCATTTCGCCAGGGATCCGTTCATGGGCTCGACTGTAAACACTGCCTTCAAAAGGACTATTGAAAAATACAAGGACAATTAGAATGGGTTGAAAAGACGTGTACTTAGACAGATAGCCCAATAGCGAAATTTGGCGTAAAAACGGAGAGGATAAACAAAAATCGAACCTATCCCCTCTTTTTAATAAATGCGAGCCAAGGGAAAATCTGAACAAAACTGAAGCCGCCAAGAAATTTTTGGTAGTGGTAGATATGCTATACAAAATATATGGAGAAAAATAAACAGAATCTTTAGCATCAAAATTTGAACGCATGTAACTAGCGCAAAATCATCGCTTTGAGAGTGGAAAATAACGGTTTCAGTATGACAGCTTAAGCTCAAACCTTGAGACTTCTGAGAATAAAACTTTTGGTTTAGACACAATGATATGCTATTTTCCTTTACATTTGTGGCGAATAGTTAGGCGAGTGCACGTTCATGGTTCATTTACTTGATACATATTTTCTACGGTTTTTTCAATAGAAACGGCTTGAAAGTTAATTAGAATGCACATGCACATCTTTGAGTTCTAACGTTGGGATGGAGTTCGGGAGAATTTATCGGCTTTGACTAAATCTGAGACGATTTATATTAATAACCACTAGGCAAATGTAGTTAAGAGAACAAGCTAAACCTGGCACGACACTTCGAAAGGGAATCAATATGGGCAATCAAGCCTAAAACATGATGCCTCCTTTCCCGGAAGAATC
Organism: Wollemia nobilis; assembly: GCA_028583015.1. NCBI lineage: Eukaryota > Viridiplantae > Streptophyta > Pinopsida > Araucariales > Araucariaceae > Wollemia > Wollemia nobilis. Next base: position 4,855,957 of record JAQPPZ010002819.1, read on the forward strand.
CTATGATGTTGGACCGAGTCGAACTCATCCGGCTTCATGATCGATCATATTACTAACTATATGCGGTTTGGGCTTCGTGTCGAAAGAAATACACTTTATTGTACGCATGCAGTCGGTGGCATTCATTGAACTCCCAGTTAAATAATTGTGACGATTCACCTCTTAAATGATCTGCAAGGGATATTATCTCATAATTTATGATCTCCGACCAAAAGGCAAAAGAGGGAGTAGACTGGTAAATATTTTCTGGCAATAATGGCGCCTTATTCTAACCAAGAATAACGTCTAGAAACGTTCAGAGCGCAGAACATGAAAATGCACAAAATTGGTGGTACCGAATAGAGCCACCGTATTTGAAAGGTGGTATTACATTTGAAAAGAGATTGCAGCAACATGGACTGTATAAAATCTATAGAGAAGGTGGTGGGCGATCCGTTAAACTTGGGTGGATACTGAACAGATATGACAATGCATGTTGCGTGAGCATAACAAGGACGGAATTTGAGTCGTATAGTTGCTATCATGTCCTATTCTGAAATAATTGCTATCGAGTACAGGGGGCAAAAAGCACTATATTTTGGGTTGTAACACGTGAATCTATGTCGTAGCCAGTTTCCTCGAAGTGCTCCCGCAGTTAATCCTCTATCCAGTATTTGCAGGCCTGTCGGTTTGAGTTACGAAACCCTGTCAGGTTTTGCGTTTTTATGGCAGGTGCATTTTGACTGGAGTCTAGACGCTAGGGTCACATCCAAGACAAATTATACTTCTGGAGTATTACCAACCTGACTCATTCTCAACTCTAGGACCCGCAGCGGACATTTTAATTTTGGAGTCTTACTGCCATTCATGCATAACTGAGCCCTGTCAAAAGTCTGAATGAAAGAACACAGTCCTCATATGATCCCTTGTTCAGAGGGAAAATCATAGGAGGCCCCATCGCGGCCCCCTCTTCCAGCCAGTCGTCTGTTTCCAATTTTCTGGTCTTCCTTTTTATATTTGTCATAAAGGAAATCGTGCATGCTTTCACTGTTCCTTCTCTTTCTCTGCCCTTACCTAAATTTGAAGTAATCTGCAGCCTTAGACGTCTGGGAAAATTCTGCAAATGCCCCGACATTAGCTCTTCCAAAACACCGGATAAATTTGGCAGTCTTTCTGAGTAGTCTCTTTGCAGAGTGTTTACGTGGATACTTCTATAAGAGGTTGGGGATCTCACGCCATAATCAGCGTTCACTTTGTCTAACTTAAATTTAGAGTTCGCCTAAAAGCGACAGGGCGGCAGAAATTTTGCATAATTATCTTTATCTACCAAATTTCGCGTGGAACAGGACCTTGCAAGTGCTCGGCTTTAACCAACCTTTCACCAAAATTATTTGTAATGATTATTTAACTCAATGTTATGAATCTGTTTGAATGAGGCTGCACACATGAATGTTGTGCGACTGCTGCAAGGGGACGTCCGAGACTGTGGGAATCAGCAGGCTTATTGAGTATTTACCCTTCAGCTTTCTTTCAACTTGCTAAACAAAATAATCCGCATAAACTTTGACATTGGTTACAAACGACAAAAACCAAGCTCTCTGTTGAAAAGGGTAGAAAATAAACAGAATAATAAGCATGCCCACTTCGCACAAGGACAAAAGTAGACACTGACAAGTCGTAGCAACGATAGGCTCTTAGGCGTCTTGACGCATTTCTCTGATAATATGATTTTGACGCATATCTCACCTTCTAAAGTTATCGTGCTCAATAATGAGTACTTCATTCAGTTTGAAGTTGTTTCTTCCTCTGAAAGTGGAGGGAGATATTTTTCAGATCTCCCTCTTTTCTTCCTTTCACATTGTATCCACAAACATCGCATGATTATTGAAACAAATTATATCGGAAAACGATGCTTTTAATTGGTCATTAACCGTTACTGTCCCACCTTCTTGTAAGACAAGAATAGATAGGGCACTATCATAAGGTAAAATAAAAGAGCACTTTTATTTTTGAAAGTGTAAATGATCTTAAACATGCTAATAATAATTTTACTGGTTTTAAATATTTTTTTTATTAATCTTAGAATACAAGATAACCTTATTTTAAAGGTGTATGAGCATTGTATATATTACTTATGTATGGGGAACATGTCTTATTTTCTTTTAAATTTGAAGTTAGATATTTTATTTTATTTTCTTTTCATTCTTATTTATTTATTTAAAATAATTCAAAATAATATTATAATTAAAAAATATATTTAGGAAAATTGATTGTCAATGAAATTTTTATGTCATGGTTTAATATTATGAATAAACCTTAACATTTTAACATTTAAGTTCATTAGATTTAAATAAATTGATTGGGAGTAAATAGTATCATATCTTAAAATAACTTAAATCTTTAAAATAATTGGTTGGAAGTGAAGAATTTTATGTTATCAACCAAGGTTGCAATCTCATAGATAAACCTTTACATTCTAATCAAATAGTATGATCTTAACCAATTAAATTTCTTAGAATTTTAATAAAGAAACTCATGTTTGAATCTTACCCAACAATACATTATAATTGTCAAGTTAATGTAATACCATTGTTTATGTTTAAGTATTACCAAACAATACATTATAATTGTCAATTTAATGTAATATCATTGTTTGAGAACTATATAATACAAATGAGACATGTTTTAATTCCATATAACCTATTAAAATATATATATTTTTAATTTGAGGTAATTTTTTTTTTTTTAATTTGGTTAGTGTGAGAAACTCCTACCACCGGATGCTCAGGGTTGGCCATCCCCATCCCAGCTCTTATAGGGGGAGATTTGAACTTATCAATAGCAAATTTAACATAGCCACACAATTTGGCCCTATAAAAATAACCCAATTAATGTAAAAGGTTTACATTAGCAACATCTTAATTTTTTAGATTTTATTAATTTTTTAAAATTACATGTTAATAAATATACAATTATACTTATTATTTCTTGAGCTAGAAGGCTATGACGATTGTGTGTCATTCATAACAAGAAGGGATCCATACAATCAATTAATTTTTTGAATTTTCATTATAATACATTAGAGCTTTGATTATTTTTAAATTGATTGATGCTTGAGATAATATGTTAGTAATTAAAATATAATGAATGCAATCTATATTTATTTATTTTTCTTTTATTTAACAATGAAATTTAATATTTTAAATATAAAAATTTATCAAATTAAATATATAATTTATAAATATTTATAAAGAATAACAATTGCACATTAACCATAATAAACTATTGGTCTTAAGTAAAAAATCCATAAATTCATCTATTGTTTATATATACATCCATGTTAAAAATTATTTAGAAGTAATTACAATCCATATTTTCCTTTGCATCAAGCATATGTAAAATTGTAAATACAAATATAATTACAATCCTAAGGATTAACATAAAATTTAATATGATAATCAAATCATTTTATTTCTTAATAATTTTTTTTAGACCCGACCTTTTAAAAACAAGTAAAGAAACCAAAATGAAACCTGTTCAGTAACTTCTTAAGGTCCATACACTTTACACATATTAGACCTCTTAGTAATTATTTTTAGACTTGGTATTTTAAAAATAAGTATAGATCCGCTCATGTAGAGGAGTTGGAGAGCAAGTGGGTAGTTAAAACTCTCTAGTTATGGAGAGGCCCAGGTTCAAATATCTCCCCTCACATGTTGCGGATATGTTGTATATAAAAGGTTCCTCATCAAAAAAATAAAAATAAAAAAATAAGTATAGATGTGCTACAAGGATAGAGCAGTGATTAGGACTTTGGCCTCTCTTTGAGGAGGTCTAAGGTTCAAACTACAACATATCCAAAAAGGGATAGGCTAAATGGTCATGGTTGAATTGGGTTATGTACAGTGGCGAATATTTAGAAATTGAACAAATATTAAGATTTCTAAAATTGGAAATTGGTGAATACGGGGACCTTCGACGTTGGCCCATTCGCCTAAAATTTTTGTGATCAATTGTTTCTTAGGGTCAATTCGCCATAATATATATTCAAACATAGGCATATTTATACTTGTTGGAAAGCTCTTTTTGAGTCTAATATAATGGTGATGTTTTTATAAAGTTATGAAGTGACTTAATAGGTCAAAAGATGCTCCAAATATTACCTTAATTTTTAGAGCTTCAAATACCCCTAAATTTTGGTGTGAAGATGATTGATTTGATTTGCTTAGGATTCGCCTTGATTTTGATTAGGATTCGTCATTTTTTTACAAGTACATTTTGGGTCCAACCCCTTATGCATAACCCTATGGTTGAGTGTTTGTTGGTTGGATACCCTAGTTTGATACCTTGGAGGATCGAGGATCCCATTGACATTGTCTAACCTAGTGGACTCAAGTTTATAATGGCAGTGCTCAATGGTGTTACCAATTTCCCTATGTATCTAAAAAAAGAGTAAATAAATCAAAATGAAAAGTAATGATTATGATAATTTATGTTAGGCTAATCAAATTCTTAACGTCCACGTACTTTGCACATGTCAGACAAGCATGTTCTCTTGAAGCCCATTATGATTGGTGAAGCACTCATATTTATATATCTTATATCTTAATAATAGTGATTTTTTTTAATTAGTTATATGGGATTGAAACAACCCCACCTAAAGATTTAAAAGTGAGACATATTTGGCTTATACCTTGTCAATTTATCAAGAAGTATCATCCCTTAACAACCCTAGTAGGAACCTTGTTGATCATATACCCTGCATAAGTGATTGTCTCACCCTAAAACTTAGGTCCTAGTCCCTTTGCATAAATTATACAATGAGACATCTCTATAATTATCATATTATTTCTTTCTGCTACACCATTTTATTTTGAAGTGTAATGAATAGTCCTTTGATAGACATGAGTGGCCAATTTTTTATGAAGAGCATGACTAACATAGTCACCACCCTCATCTATCCTTAGATACTTCATCCTTCTATCTAGTTTATTTTCAACAAGATCCCTAAAAGTTTTAAAACATTCAAACACTTCATTCTTATTATGAATGGTATATACCCACACATATTAAAAAAATTCATCAACAAAAATAAGGAAGTACCTATTTCTAAAAAAAATGTTCTCATAGGTCCACACATTTCACTATATATGATCTTCAAAGGTTGATATACCTATTGGTAACTCATTTTAGAAACTTTTCCCTATTATGCTTTTCCAAAATGCATCCCTCACATGCACCACTTGGAAGGGATATGTATGGAATCCCAATAGCCATATCATGTTGAATCATGTACCTTAAGGAACCATAACTACCTCTAAATTAAAAATAAAATAAAATATTTTTTATTACTTATAACAAATGGAAGGTCACCACGTGTTGTTGCATGAGTGGCTAAGAGGATACTTACTATATAGTCTATGTAGGGTATTATTTATAAAATATATGGTGTACCCATAGGTCCATAAATATCACTATGTATGATCTACAAGGTATGAGATGCTCACATGGAAAACCTTTTAGAAAGGTCTCATTATGATGTTTTAGCAAAATGCACTCATCACATACCAGTTGTAGAGGATATGCATGGAATACCAACAACCATACAATGTTGAATAACATATCTTAAGAAACCATAATTGAGATGTATAAGTCTATGATACCATTTTTGACTCTCATTAACAACATGAGCAACCATAGCAACAAATTTTTTTCTTACTAGAAAGAGTGGAAAAATGTACATATCTTTCACCAACATTATACATATGGTTAGTCTTATCACAATTACCAAAAGTAATAATATTTAAACCATTGTCTATATCCTTAATTACCCATCTATCAAGCTAGAATTCTACTTTATTATTTTTTTGAGTAATATGATAAGTAGACAAAAGGTTAGGGTCAGTATTACAACATAAAGTACCTCACAAAATTATGAAGATCCAATAGTAATATCTTTGTTACCTAAAACCTACAATGAGGAGTCATATCCAATAACAATCCATTCCCTTGCATACATTTTGTTATATCCTTAAAGAAGATGCTTGTGATTCACCATGTGTCCATTATCCCTTGAATCTACTATCCACTCATACAAAGATGTGGATGTTCAATATGCAAAATAAAATACAACATAAGCATGTGAGGTTTCTCCATCAAAATTATCCTCACCTTGCACATAGAAGAGAGCAATATCAACACCCTCTTTTATTATTGATTTCTCTAGTTTATTGAACCAAATTCTACAAAGTACCACCTTATGTCCTTCCTTTTTGTAAAATACGAAGTAGGCTTCTTAATAGCCTTCTTGGGATTCTTCTATTTTGTTTGGGATTTTTGTCATTTTAAACTTTAGTAACAACTTCTTTTAGATGTGCTTGATTAAAAATAGTTTTTTCTTTATGCCTATTTCTCTTATCTTGATGGTGCAAAAAAATACTCAAATACCTCATCAATAAGTGTTGTAGGAGAATCTAGAAAGTATAACTGAAGCATCTCAAAAAACAAAATAATTAACCCATATATTTTAAACACATTGTTGAAGAGAATATTGAGTAGTTCAATATTCCTTTCCTTCTCTAATGCTTCTTATCCTTCTCTTAGCTCATTGGAAAATCCTCTTGTAATTTATATATCCTCTTATAGTGTCTTAAACCAACTGATGTACTCATCTATAGTACCAAATAAATCCATGCACAAGGTTACAAGCTTAGACTTCAATTTATTGATTTGAGTGGAATCAATTTGATCACACAAACCCTAAAATTTCTCAAGCAATATTTTAGGATCTATGGTGTCATTGAAATAAGTGTCATATACATTATCAACATAAAGAGAAATGAAACCATGAAACTCATACGTTTTATCTCTATTTAGCTAATTTACCTCTTTAGAATCAATGTCACGAGGTTCCTCATTCACATATTTGAGTAATCCTTTACTTTGGAGGAAAAATTTAGTCTTGATATTCTAGGTAGCATAGTTATGCCCAATCAATAAGGGTACATGATGATCAATAACTATTCTACCAAAATTTAAAAATCTACATGTAGTTGTGAAAAATAACAACACCACCAATGAAAATATATTGAAAAAACATGTTTTTTTATAATGATAAAAACACTTTTGTATTTAAACATTATGGACCTTATAAAATTATCCCTAAAATTACAAAAATTTCCTCTAAATATTTTGAAAAATAAAAATTATTTAGTACATATAGTGAATGAGACTGCCACATGCCATTGCATGAGTGGTTAAGAGGTACTAAGTGTGTGTTGATTGTGCATCATAATGATGAATCATGTGATGCCACCTATCATGATCTAATTTTCTACTTGATCTATAAACCATGTTATTCCACTTGTCACTCACTGATTCAATTTTAAATATATACATTATGAAGTCTACTATCGACTGTGTGAGTTACTTGTTAGGTTTAATGAGTTAGAAAATATTATTAGCCAAACCTATACTTATAGATGCCAAGTGGTGTATGGATTGACATATTTATATTATGTGGTCTTCCAAATTGGTCTAATCAAAACATGCCATGTCAACACCTATGCCAAGCCTTATATCACTTGCCATACATTTCCTTAGGATATATTCCATGTTAGGGATATATTCCATGTTAGGGCCTCCATTTTCTACCATTTGTTATTCCATATTACCTACATGGATCATCACAACACATTTATGGAATTTAATGTCAGATACCATTTTAGAATTCATGCACCTACTACCAAATCACTCGTATGAACTACCATGCCAATCATACAAACTACCATGTATTACCTTGAGATTCATATACTAATTGTAATCTTAGTAATAAATAATACCATGTTAACTATATGGACTACCACATGGTATCTATATGGTATTACCACGTCATCACTATGGTGTAAAGGAGGTACCTCATCATCATAAGTCATTAAGGAGTACCATGTCATCTTGTGTTACTATGTCATTGTCAGTGTTGATATCATCATAGATAATTATTGCATGGTTGCTAATGTCATAAAAAATATATTTGGAAGGAGGTTTGAACCCAATAATTCCCATGGGTGAATGTCTTAAGCCCTTCTAGCTAGCTATCTGTTGGAAATTTGAGTGATTTTATGTTGTCATTGATGTCACATGGATCACATTGAGTTTTGGTGGCCAAAGCATTTCATAAATAAGCATTTATGATATTTTGGAGAGCATGGATATATACAGGGTTTTTGTGAAAACCAAGGCAGGCAAAATAAAAGGTTTTATTTAAAACCATGGATGGCAGATTTGAAATGGGTTTTTCTTAAAACCCAGGTTGGCTTTTCGTTTCATCGAAAAAGGTGCCCCGGTGATGGAGATATTTAATTTTAAATATTTAAGTTTAAATTTTAAATTATTTAAAATTTAAATTTAAAATATAAAATTAAAATTTAATTTATAACACGACGTCAAAGGAAAGGAGGAGGACAAAAAAAAAAAAAAAAATATATATATGCCCAAAGTTTCGATTTATTTCCCTAAGCGCTCGATTTGATATTTGGATTCGAATGGTAAAAGAGCCTACGCATCGTGTGTCGAAGTGTGTGTGAAAAGGGTTTTAAAAGGCTTACGATTTTTGCGTTCGTTGAAGAGACTATTGTGGAGTAAAGCCAAACGTATAGGCCTCCTTGGCCTAGTGGTTCGTGCACTGTGTGTGAAGCAGGAGGTCCTACGTTCGATTCTTGTCGGAGGTGTTTTGTTGTGTTGAAACGCGTGAAGCGCATTTTGTTTTCGAAGGGCGTAGATATTCGTGGCATAAGGTTTTGTTGTGTGCTCCTTTTGAGCACGTGAGGGCGTGTGGCCCAATGGCAGGTTGGTTATGGTTAAGGCGCTGAGCAAGGAAGGTCACGAGATCGAATCCCATCAGGGACAGAGGCAAGTTAATAATTTTTAAATATATTTTATTTTTCTAAAGTTGCCCTAGGAGGAATAAGGGTTATGATGCATGTTTAAAAAGGAGAGATTTTTGGTGATTTATTTTTTAGAAGTATATCATATTATATATCATTGGAAAGCTTATTCCGAGGGCTATTTGATTAACTTGCTTAGAGGGAGAAATAAGGTGTGTGTAAAGAGATATTTCTGATTTTGTAAAGAGGTTCAAAAGTGAAGGTTGCTTTGTTCTTTTTCAAAAGAGATTAATTCATTTATGAAGTGACATGGTGTATGTTATTGAGTAGGAGTAATAAGGTGTTATTTGGATGTTATTGTTGTGTTATTAATCAAGATCTCTAACCCTTGTTGAAAGTTGAAAAAGAAAGTGTGTTGAGTGAGACAGATTTTGTGGACAACCAAAAGGCTTCTTCATCTTCATAAAAGGTATGGGCACATTCTCCTATTGATTGTTTATGGTGGTTGATTTCTGAAATATCATTGGAGAGAAAAGGATTAATTGTGGTTTCCTTTTCGAAAGTAGTTGGTTGAATGTTTCAAGGTTTTCTGGGTTGAGAGTTGCTATTAAACCTTGTTTTATAAGCATTGTTGTTGAAGCCATTAGTAGTGTGAAAAACCTGAGATAGGGTTTGAGAAGAACATGAGTATCATTGTTATGTGAAGAATGTTTTATTAGCATTGTTGTTGAAGCCCATTGGTTATGCAAAGAACTTGAACTTGAAAAGAACATGAGTATCATTGTTATGTGAGATTTGTGGTTGAGCATTGTTGGAAACATTTGAGTTGGTTGATACATGCTTGGACTAGGGTTTGTAAGAAAGAGTTGTTCCTTGTGGTAGTTGGTTGAGAAGAGTTGTTTGAGCCTAGTCAAGTGATTGTGTGAAGTGGTTGTTCAAGTTCCATGAAACAAACTATTCTATATTCTAGATTTGAGTTGAGATTGAGATTTGAGGATAGAACATATTGAGTCTCTAACAATTCTCTTTATGCTTCTATAATATTGATTTGAGTTGAGATTGAGATTTGAGGATAGAACATATTGAGTCTCTAACAATTCTCTTTATGCTTCTATAAGATTGATTTGAGTTGAGATTGAGATTTGAGGATAGAACATATTGAGTCTCTAACAATTCTCTTTATGCTTCTATAATATTGATTTGAGTTGAGATTGGGATTTGAGTATAGAACATATTGAGTCTCTAACAATTCTCTTTATGCTTCTATGAGATTGAATTATTGAGCAAGTTCTTGGTGAGCTTGCTAGTGCATATTTGGGCAAGTTCTTGGTGAGCTTGCTAGTGCAGATTTGGGCAAGTTCTTGGTGAGCTTGCTAGAGCAGATTTGGGCAAGTTCTTGTGAGTATTTGGACAAGTTCTTGTGAGCTTGTTGAGCAGATTTGGACAAGTTCTATGTGAGCTTGTTGAGCAGATTTGGACAAGTTCTATGTGAGCTTGTTGAGCAGATTTGGACAAGTTCTGTGTGAGCTTGTTGAGCAGATTTGGACAAGTTCTATGTGAGCTTGTTGAGAAAGTTTTGAGTGAGCCTATTGAGCAGGTTTTGAGTGAGCCTATTGATAGAGCTTTGGAGGTGATAGAGTACAGAGGATAGAGTCTCAGTGGATAGAGATCCAACAACTAGCACAATTGAAGATAGATCTGAGTGAGGAGTCTTCAAGTGGAGAGAGATCCACCGTCAATTAGAGAGAGACAGAGTCTTCTAGAAGATCACTAGCCAGAGCAGAAGGGGAAAGAGTTCTCCTATGGAAGAGATCCATGAACTTGAGATTAGGGGATCAACATCTCCTTTGGACAGAGATCCATAAACATTGTAATTGGGAAGGATTCCCAAAGAAATTGATTGAGAAAGTTTTAGTAAAATATTTTCTCCATGGAGTAGCCCACATTGGGTGAACCACGTAAACTATGGTGTCTCTATTGTGTATGGTGTTTTGTGCATTGCTTGATTACTACTATTGATACTATTATCTATACACTGCATAATATTGAATTGAAAAGAAAAGTAAAAAGTGGTCTTATACTATTCACCCCCCTCTCAGTATAAGCTTGTGTTCTTCAATTGGTATCAGAGCGGGTTCCTTCGAAAAGGCTAACAACTTGAGGGTAGATTCTACAAGAACACAGATGGCTTCACAGAATGGATCATCTACAAATAAGGCTCCACTATTTGATGATAACAATTATGCTTTCTAGAGCATGAGAATGAAGAACTACTTGATATCACAAGGATATGAGGTATGGCAGATGGTTGCAAAAGAGTATAAGGTTGAAGGTGATCCCGAGGTAGATAAGACTATCAAGAAATTGGTTGAGATCAATGCAAGGGCAATGAATTGTATTCTGAGTGGGCTACGTGAGACAGATTTTGCAAAGGTCATGGTATGTAATTCAGAAAATGAAATGTGGACCAAGTTGTGGAATACCTATGAAGGAGATTCCAAGGTAAAGTTGGCAAAACTACAAACTCATAGAAAAATATTTGAGGAATTGAAAATGGAAGATTCTGAAGATATTGCACAATTTTTACTTCGAGTTGATGAGATTGCTAACACCATGAGAGGTCTAGGATTTGAGATGAAAGAATCAGATGTTACTCAAAAGGTTTTGAGATCACTTCCCATGAAGTATGATGCAAAGGTTTCAACAATAGAAGAAACAATGGATATCAACAAGCTAACAATGGAAGAACTACAAGGAACTCTCACAACTTATGAGATGAGGAGAAGTAAGCATCGAGGTTCCAATAAAAGAAATTGCATTCAAGGCTTCAGAGAAAAATAAAGGGAAAGTTCCAGAGACAGATAGAGATTCAGATAATGATGAGGAAGCTAACTTCATCAAAAGGAAAAAGGACTTAAGAAATTACAGGGATATGAAGAAAGTCAGATGCTACAAGTGTGGTGATTTTGGTCACTATGCATACAAGTGTCCACATGAAGAAAATAGTGATGATGAAAAATAGGGTCACAGAAGAAAAGAATATGGAAAGCATAAACATGACAAAGATGACAGATACAAGCAAAACAGGTATGAGAAGAAGAAAAGTTTTCATAAGACAAAGAAAACTTTCTACATTGAAGAAGCAAGTGATAGCTCAGATCACAATGATAGAGACAAGTCAAATGATGAAAAGGAAGAACATCTATTCCTAGGAATAGAAGGTGAAAGAGAATAGTGCTTTGTGTGTGGTCAAAGAGATCACAGATCAGGATATTGCAATGGCTTCAGTGATAGTGAAGATGAGATGACACATCAAGGAAATAGGTATGGTCAAAGAAATCTTGAGAGTTTGTTTGCTATAGAATATTATAATGATCTTAGTGACAGTGAAGATGAAGAAGGGTTTTTCTATGGGATAAAAGAAATAGAAGAAGAACATTCACTCCAAACAGAAGAAATCCCACTTTTGGAAATAGAAAAAGAAGAAGTTAAACAAGAGAATATTGTGAGAAATACAGATGTCTCAGTTGATCTAAAGGAAGACTTCAATGATATCCATGAGCAACTACAAGAGGTTAAGGAGAATCTAAAAGAATTGAGATGTTCCCTACTTGAGAAGTTTGATCCATCACATGACTCAAAAGGTCAAGATATTTTCACTAAGAAGGAAACATGTATTTTAGAGACAACAAAGATGGATGCCAATTTGCTATTTGACACAAATGAAGAGAAAGAAGAGGAAGGTTCCAAAGCACCAAAGGTCTCATATTTTAGGTCTAGGGAATCACACTCAAAAGGAAAGGAAGTTCTAAAATATGAAAGCAAGGAAGCACCTAAGATTTATGAAGAAAGTTCCAAAGTTCCTATGGCTCCAAACATCCAGTTTGGATCTTGTTTTGAGATAGGTGAATCAAGTTCAAAAGGAAAAGAAATTCTTGAAGAAGAAAGCAAGGAAGAAATTAAGGAAGAGGATTTAGATGCTACAAAGAACATTCAAGGATACAATGCACAAGTCAAAGATGATTACAAGGATAATGATCAAGAAAGGTATGAGGAACCAAGGCATGAACAAAGGGATTTTCAAGGACATTGTTTTTCTTGTAATGGATTTGGACACAGGGCTATACACTACAGGATCCATGGATCAAAGAAGTTTGATTTTTCTAGAAGAAACTTCAAAGGAAGAAGGTATGGTTTTTAGGGACATTGCTTCTTATGCAACAGGATTGGTCATAGAGCTTCTCAATGCAAATAAAATGAGCAACATGGTTTTGGTTTTAGAGCTACACAAATCAGAAGTCATGGTCATAATGGTCATGAAAATAGAACTTCACAATACAGGGTTCAAGAAAGGAATGGATATGGAAATTATTTCAAGAAAGAATTCAGGATATGGGCACCATCCAAAGGCTACAATATCAAGTGTTTTAATTGCAATAACTTTGGACATATTGCAAAATGGTGTAGGACTCAATTCCAAACAAGTTCAATACAAGAAGGTCAATGCAAGAAGGTCAAACAGGTTCAAGACAAGAAGATCAAGTAATTCATCAAGAGAAGGATATCAAAAAAATATGGAAGGAAGTTGATAGAGGAAAGAAACAATGTAATATGGGAGTAAATGTACTCCCACCCCAAAATTAATCACCTCAATAGAGAAGGTGGTGAGGGGGCTAAGCTTAAGAGTCATATCTTTTAGCCCCATAGGTGTCCCTTTTGCCATTGATGTCAAAGGGGGAGAGATTTGAGTAAGGGGGAGAGCATTGAGTTAGGGGGAGCAGCCTCCAAAGAGAGCATTGAGTTAGGGGGAGCAGCCTCCATAGAGAGTATTGAGTCGGGGGAGCAGCTTTGATTCTCAGAGATGGTTTTTGCAGTGATTGTGGTGATTTACAATAGAGGTGTTGCCATCAATGACAAAGGGGGAGATTGTTGGAAATTTGAGTGATTTTATGTTGTCATTGATGTCACATGGATCACATTGAGTTTTGGTGGCCAAAGCATTTCATAAATAAGCATTTATGATATTTTGGAGAGCATGGATATATACAGGGTTTTTGTGAAAACCAAGGCAGGCAAAATAAAAGGTTTTATTTAAAACCATGGATGGCAGATTTGAAATGGGTTTTTCTTAAAACCTAGGTTGGATTTTTGTTTCATCGAAAAAGGTGCCCCGATGATGGAGATATTTAATTTTAAATATTTAAGTTTAAATTTTAAATTATTTAAAATTAAAATTTAATTTATAGCATCGACGTCAAAGAAAGGAAAAGGCATAAAACTAATATTTAAATTATAGCACCGACGTCAAAGGAAAGGAGGAGGACATATATATGCCCAAAGTTTTGATTTATTTCTCTAAGCGCTCGATTTGATATTTGGATTCGAATGGTAAAAGAGCCTGCGCATCGTGTGTCGAAGTGTGTGTGAAAAGGGTTTTAAAAGGCTTACGATTTTCGTGTTCGTTGAAGAGACTATTGTGGAGTAAAGCCAAATGTATAGGCCTCCTTGGCCTAGTGGTTCATGCATTGTGTGTGAAGCAGGAGGTCCTACGTTCGATTCTTGTCGGAGGTGTTTTGTTGTGTTGAAATGCGTGAAGCGCATTTTGTTTTTGAAGGGCGCAGATATTCATGGCATAAGGTTTTGTTGTGTGCTCCTTTTGAGCACGTGAGGGCATGTGGCCCAATGGCAGGTTGGTTGTGGTTAAGGCACTGAGCAAGGAAGGTCACGAGATCGAATCCCATCAGGGACAGAGGCAAGTTAATAATTTTTAAATATATTTTATTTTTCTAAAGTTGCCCTAGGAGGAATAAGGGTTATGATGCATGTTTAGAAAAGGAGAGATTTTTGGTGATTTATTTTTTAGAAGTATATCATATTATATATCATTGGAAAGCTTATTCCGAGGGCTATTTGATTAACTTGCTTAGAGGGAGAAATAAGGTGTGTGTAAAGAGATATTTCTGATTTTGTAAAGAGGTTCAAAAGTGAAGGTTGCTTTGTTCTTTTTCAAAAGAGATTAATTCATTTATGAAGTGACATGGTGTATGTTATTGAGTAGGAGTAATAAGGTGTTATTTGGATGTTATTGTTGTGTTATTAATCAAGATCTCTAACCCTTGTTGAAAGTTGAAAAATAAAGTGTGTTGAGTGAGACAGATTTTGTGGACAACCAAAAGGCTTCTTCATCTTCATAAAAGGTATGGGCACATTCTCCTATTGATTGTTTATGGTGGTTGATTTCTGAAATATCATTGGAGAGAAAAGGATTAATTGTGGTTTCCTTTTCGAAAGTAGTTGGTTGAATGTTTCAAGGTTTTCTGGGTTGAGAGTTGCTATTAAACCTTGTTTTATAAGCATTGTTGTTGAAGCCATTAGTAGTGTGAAAAACCTGAGATAGGGTTTGAGAAGAACATGAGTATCATTGTTATGTGAAGAATGTTTTATTAGCATTGTTGTTGAAGCCCATTGGTTATGCAAAGAACTTGAACTTGAAAAGAACATGAGTATCATTGTTATGTGAGATTTGTGGTTGAGCATTGTTGGAAACATTTGAGTTGGTTGATACATGCTTGGACTAGGGTTTGTAAGAAAGAGTTGTTCCTTGTGGTAGTTGGTTGAGAAGAGTTGTTTGAGCCTAGTCAAGTGATTGTGTGAAGTGGTTGTTCAAGTTCCATGAAACAAACTATTCTATATTCTGGATTTGAGTTGAGATTGAGATTTGAGGATAGAACATATTGAGTCTCTAACAATTCTCTTTATGCTTCTATAATATTGATTTGAGTTGAGATTGAGATTTGAGGATAGAACATATTGAGTCTCTAACAATTCTCTTTATGCTTCTATAATATTGATTTGAGTTGAGATTGAGATTTGAGTATAGAACATATTGAGTCTCTAACAATTCTCTTTATGCTTCTATAAGATTGATTTGATTGAGATTTGTTTGAGTTATAGAACATATTGAGTCTCTACAAGCTCTTTATGCTTCTATGAGATTGAATTATTGAGCAAGTTCTTGGTGAGCTTGCTAGTGCAGATTTGGGCAAGTTCTTGGTGAGCTTGCTAGTGCAGATTTGGACAAGTTCTGTGTGAGCTTGTTGAGCAGATTTGGACAAGTTCTGTGTGAGCTTGTTGAGCAGATTTGGACAAGTTCTATGTGAGCTTGTTGAGCAGATTTGGACAAGTTTTGTGTGAGCTTGTTGAGCAGATTTGGACAAGTTCTATGTGAGCTTGTTGAGCAGGTTCTGAGTGAGCCTATTGAGCAGGTTCTGAGTGAGCCTATTGATAGAGCTTTGGAGGTGATAGAGTACAGAGGATAGAGTCTCAGTGGATAGAGATCCAATAGCCAAGACAATTGAAGATAGATCTGAGTGAGGAGTCTTCAAGTGGAGAGAGATCCACCAGTCAGTGCAGTAGAGAGACAAAGTCTTCTAGAAGATCACTAGCCAGAGTAGAAGGGGAAAGAGTTCTCCTATGGAAGAGATCCACGAACTTGAGATTAGGGGATCAACATCTCCTTTGGACAGAGATCCATAAACATTGTAATTGGGAAGGATTCCCAAAGAAATTGATTGAGAAAGTTTTAGTAAAATATTTTCTCCGTGGAGTAGCCCACATTGGGTGAACCACGTAAACTGTGGTGTCTCTATTGTGTATGGTGTTTTGTGCATTGCTTGATTACTGCTATTGATATTGTTGTCTATACACTGCATAATATTGAATTGAAAAGAAAAGTAAAAAGTGGTCTTATACTGTTCACCCCCCTCTCAGTATAAGTTTGTGTTCTTCAATATCTCCCAAAGCATCAAGCTTGGGAAATAAATGAAAGAGACTAAAGTTAAAGAAAAATAATTATTTTTTGTCATCCCCTTTCTTAATGTGTTTTTGATGCAATCCTATGTCAATATGACATAGGTGTGCCCTTGCACACATTTTTGGAACCCTTCTATATAATAGTCTATGGAATATTATGTTATATATATAAAGGAAAATAATAGAAATTTTCAAATACAATTTAGGAGTACCTAAAGGCAAAATGGTGAAAAGCGTTGAACTTTGACCCTTGAAGTTTCATAGAGAATCCAAAAACTTGACAATTTTCTTGCATCTATTATTAATTCCTCCTACATAATCATTTTGTCAAACATAACCAATTAGGCCATTCTCTTACACTTATGTAGAAAAAATGTTTCTAGACCATTTTTGTAACTTTTTTTACTAGCTTAGAGATATTAGAAAAGCATGGAATCCTACCCATGACTACTCTAGAACTAGATGTCTATCTAGAAAAATGCAATATTTTCTTTTTTATTCCATGATGGCCAACTGGTCTACCCGATAAGTACTACTATTAGACATCAAAAGCTAAAAGATAAAATAAAATGGATTTTTTTTAAAAACCATTAAAGATAGGTGAAAATTTGAGAAACCTCAAGAACTTAATATTGAAAGTAGGGCATCCATCTAGTTAAAAAAATTTAAACAAATCAATATTGAGTTACAAGTGAGAGGAAAGACGAACCTATTGATGAATATTTTTCCTAGAGTAAATTTGTTTATTCCAATGAGATTATCATGATCCAATTCCAACTAGGTTTTTTTTAGAAACCCTTATTTAGATTACATTGGTAACCTTCAAGAAAATATTTTTTTGCTAGATTCCAAAATATTGCACTCAAGAGAAGTTAGAAGAAAAAAAAATTGTTAATGAAAGGAATCAAGTAATAAATATTCACACCCACTCTGATACCATCTTAGAATTCATAATATTTTCTAAAAATAAATAGAATCAAACATTATCGAACATTACTTAACAAAAGGAATATATAGAATGAAAGAATAACATAGAATATGATGGTGTGTCTATAGACACCAAATAATCTTCACTAAAATAAATAAAATCACACTTCAAACGATAATATAATGATCAATATGAAGGGGTATCTATATCCAAATACATGATACATTTAGGTCAAGGTTGTAAGGCCGACCCTTAGGAATAAATTTTTATCAAAATTTATCAAAGTACCTTTCATAAGATTTGTATGATCCCAAAGGGCATAAAGAGAAGCTTAACCATCACATACTCAAACAATGTGTCTTTCAAATGCATATGTTGTTGCAATTATGAAATGCAAATAAAAATATCATAAATATTTTCTTTTGAAATGCATATGGGGTTTGTAATGAGGTAGGGTAGTAAAGCATTTTCATCAATTAGGGTTGGCATAAATGACTATAGTTATTTTCGAATCTACTATCATGAATTATGAAAGCTCCATCCATTCAAGCTATGACTAAATGTCTTATTGACTATTTTGTAGAACACGATTCAGAGTTGCAATGTTTAGATGTAAATATACAATCAGAAGTGAATAAGATTTAGTTATGCATAATAAGCTCTATTTTATTGGATACATATTGAATATACTTTCTAGTGTCATTTATGTATGTACAAAGGCCTATGTCAGTTTTGGATGAGAAAAATTTTATTATTTGAACCTTGAATTTATATATATTAATTAAATAATTATGTGGGGAATGGTTTTTAATCTTGTTTTAAATATTTCTAATTAGTTATCTTGAATATTATATATATATATATATATGACTTATTGGCAATTCCTTGAATTAGTAAAATGATATTGGTTGTCTTATTTATTTTTCCTTATGCATGTATATATATGAATGGGTGATAAAAGGGATATGGTAGTGATTTTTTATAATAAGAAAATAAATATAAAATATTTCAATAGAATATAAGAAATTAATATATCACTCTTTTATTCCATCACATACTTGGATAAAATCTTGCTCTCATAGTTATATTTGAACTTATTATTTTATAGAAGCTTAGATTGAGAAAAAGTTGAATGAGGTTTGAAATTGTAAATTATTGTGTTTAGTATAAAATTTTGAGTTTCATTTAAATAGATATATGTTACGATTTTAATGGAACTAAATCTAAGGAATTTTTTGGTTGAGGTGACTGAGATGGTCAACAATGGCGACATCATCTGATGCAATAAACTCTTTGGCAGTTGAGCTCAACCACTTTAGGGATAAAGAGAAGCACCTTGCAAAGGAAAATAGTGGCATCATTAGGGAAGGTCTTCCTACATCGTGGAATAGGATTCTTGTTCCCCTCAAGAGCTTCCATTTGGTATTCCTAAACCACCTGAGTGACATAAAGTGCATCAACATTCTTGAGGACCTATTTAGTTCCATGGAGCTATCATTTTCCAGGATTATAGAGGGAAAATCAACCCATCTTAAGCATCAAGGATTGCATATTATCATTTACAATTATACATTCCAGTTTTAGGCCTAAATATCTGCTTTGTCTATTATTGGTAGTCTTGAATACCACCCTTCTACTTTTTCCCTCATCTAGGGTTCTCCTAGAAGAAGGACTCGAGTGACACCGAGATGGAAAGTGATATTGTTGCTTCAGGAAAAGTGGGGAAGAAAAATTAATCTTTGGCTCTCTAACACCACACATTCCTCCTATCATCGCTTGATGAGGAGCAAATATTCTAAGGATAAGTGCAAGAGTGTTATCATCATTGATCAGGATAAGAAAAATCCTAGGGAGTCTTATTCAAACCATAAAAATTAGAAGCCTAGAGATGCTTTTTGTCATGCGCTTCCCCTCAAGGATGGCCTCTCCCCTTGTGTAACTTCTTCTGGATCACAATCGAGAGATGATTTTGACCCCATAGTCAACCTAAACAACCTGGTAAATCTGGAATTGACTCTGCTCCTCCAAGCTACAAAGGTGATTAACAAGCTAAGGAACCAAAAGGTTGCAACCATTTAGGCCATGTATGATGTCTAGAATACCACTAGCATTGATCAAGACCCTCCTACAGGTTATGAGTGATCAAGGTGCTTTTGTCTTCTTCATATTTCTTGTTTTCGAGATCCTCCTTTTTATTTGCATCTTGGGGTGATGGTCTTCCATCCCCTTTGTTTCTATTTTTGATATTTTTGTCTTGCTAGTTTTTTGAAGTCATACCTTTGTTGGATATATCCTTTTGGATCTCTTCTATATAAAATAATTGGGGATCCTTTCAAAACCCTCTTTTATCAATAAAAAAAATTCTAAGAAATTTTCTTAATAGATGTTTTGATCAATCACAAGATATATTTCATATTTTCCTACATAATTTTATTTGGCAATGAGTGAAATTTTCCTTGAGAATTGTCACTATGGTTTAATCCTATTAATTAATTCCTATTTGTATCTGTCATTATTTTCTCACACATAATTTATCCAAGTTCCATATGGAAAAAATATTGTGGAGCTACATATACCTTGAAAGCATCATTCCCTTCCCTTATTTTGCATTTCACATGTTTCACTTCTATATTATAGAAATGTTAACCTTAAATATCATTTCTTATATTCTTAGTTTACCTTGAAGGCATGAAAATACAATTCATAAATTTTTTATGTGATTATGATCATTTATTATACAATTAGTTTTGTTCATCACCAATGTCAATAAAAACTCTATATTGTGCAACTTGAACTTCATGTAAATATTTTATTGGAGGCTTACCTATATGGGTGTGTGATATTTTAATTATTTTTATTTGTCTTTGTCTATCATCATTATTTTTCCTACATTCTATAAAATATATATTTATACTATGCTAATATATTTGGTTATTGTCATTAAATTAGGGTATGTTCTATTGCACCAGTATTTTCCATAGGGTTATAAGAACTAGGTGGAAGAAATCCCATATTCAACCAAGCATGTAAAAAAATCCTAAATAGATTTCTTTGTATAAATTCACTTGTAAAGTTGTTGTCTTACATACATTATTAATGGAAAATTCCCAATTGACCTTAATATGTTTGCTACTACTTTGCATATAATAGCATTGAATTATGCCTTAGGAGATGTAACCCTGAAAGGTTATATAATAATGTAAATCCAAGAGAGTATGATTGCATGTTTGGATCATAAGCTTTGCCAAAAAATGAATATCAATTAATAAATAAAATACATTGTATTTAATTTTGGTTCACAACCAAATCTTATGCATTTCTAATAAGGTAAAAGTCCATATAAGATACATGGTGAATACATGTCACTTGTATTCTTGTTAACTTGGAAAACGTGTCTTGGCTATTAGTTCATTTTCATTTTACATAGAGTTTTATGAGCCAATCTTACATGCCTTATCTCTTCTATTCCTAATTTATATCAGAAAGGAGCTCAATATGTTAGCTCGATGTATGTAACTCATGTTGCTTAATTAGATATGTTAATAGAAGTGTTAGTTGATCTCTTGCTATGCTTATATCAAGCAAATAAAATAAATAACTTGGAATTACATTCTAGTGATGTATAATTGGAAGTGAATTATTGATTTGGTAACTAACTTGATGCATCTTAGATCACAAAGACACAAAAAATAAGAGTGATGATGTTCACATATTCACTCATTATCAATAATGAGAACCTTTATTTTGCTTAGATAAACAATTTGCATGATGCAACATGCATACAACTTTTCTTCACTTAATAATGTAATGGAATTTTAGTTGGTGTATGACTAAAGAGAACCTATTGATAAGTTAAATTGGAGTGAATATATTGTATCCTTTGTTGGAATATTTGATGTTAAGGTTCACTTAAGGCCATGACCAACTTTTTTATTATATTTATTGTATAGGGATTTGGGACTTTGTACACCTTGTATAGGTAGCTTTATTGTAATATTTTTATTATTGGACTTGAATTTTAGTTCTTTAACCTTGACCTAAAGTTCAATTGTAATTGAGTATTTAAAACCCCTAAGACTAAACATTTATTGATTAGTTGGATTGATTATTTTTTCCTTTATGAGATTATTTTAGTCTACACCCTCCATATTGTGTGCATTATTTTTGTGAGTTATTATTTTTTATGGGTAATGTGCTAATTTGATTAATTTTTAGAATATAATATGAAATCCATCATAGTAGCCAAGCGGTTGTGAATCTCCATTACTTGCTTCAAAACTTCTAACATTTTTCCTTCTACAATATTTCCAATAATAGTGTGTTTTTAGTAGTTTGTTAAATCTTTGTGTGATATTGATAGCTTCTTAGGGTTGCATGCCAAAATCCTAGGTGGACTTGAATTACAAGGATTTCAATATGTTCAAACATATTTTTTGCCTCTCTTGAAATATTTACAAACAAGTCCTTCCTCTCTTGAAATATTGTATATCCAAAATAAGTCATGGGTATACTTTAATGAATGCAAATACCTTTGATCCACTTGAAATTTTTGTTTAAATGGTCTGACAACTTTATTAATGTATGGTTGATTGGTTATATTCCAAAAAAGGCTATTCATGGTAAACCATAGCAAATATGGCTGAGCTATGAGTATATTTTTATTATTTGAAAAAAACTAACTCATGTTACTTAATTAGAAGGAGGTAATATCTATCTATCTATAAATATATAGATATAATATATAGATATGTATGTGTGTGTATGTATATATGTATGTATATATTACTTATGTTATTTGATTAGATATATTAAGAGAAATATTGGTTAATTTCTTGATAAGGCTATTGTAAGCAAAGAAAATATTTAACTTAGAAGAATAGTTTAGTGATAAATATTTGGAAGTGGATCATTGATTTTATGACTAAACGAATGCACCTAAGATCATGAATATGCAAACAAGAAGAACCATGAAGTTCATGTATTAACTAATTGTTGGCCATGGACACTCTTATTTTTCCTAGACAAAGGGGATGCATAATGTAAGATATATACCACTTTCTTCACTAAATAATGTTATGGAATATTATTTATTTTATGACTAAAGAGATCAAATTTATTCACTAAAATTTGATAAATGTATTGTATCCTTTGTTATAATATGTGGTGTTAAATTTCACTTGCGACCTCTTGGTCAAAAATTTGCCTATGTAGATGAGATGCATTCTTAATATCTTGGCTAATATTGGAGGACCCATAGTAGCTTCTAGATCATCCTATGGAGTAGACCAAATCCTTTGATACTAGCTAATCTAACAATGGGGTTGGATACTAAAGAAAGAAATGGTAAAGGATTAGAAGTTAGAAATAAAAACTGGTCAATATTCAACAACAACAAGAGACAAGGCATGAGAGTATCATTCCCTAAACTTAATTAAATTACTTAATAGACCAACTACCTTAAAATATTATACAACATTAATAAAATAAATACATACATAACTAAGCATTCTAGGACTAAACAAATAGCAATCTAGGGAGTTATCTAATTAGTAGAATAACTTTTAACAAAATACACTTTCGATTCAAAATTAACAAAAATGATTAATCAATGAGACTCAATTACATACATGTTCTACAATATTTGTAAATAGAGGTCAAATACAATTTAAATATTTATTGAGAGGCATATAGTGCTACGATCAAACAACTTATGCAATTGTAAAAGCTAAATAGTCAACCCTTTTTTTAAGTTACATTTGACTATTTATAAATTTATATTACAATTCATTAGCTCATAATGATTACATGGACACTCCCTATAGGCCTATCTAGAAAAGTACATGGAGTGGATATCACTTTCATATTAGCTAAGACTAATTTTATTGATCATGGTTTGCTAATGTGTCTGGCCTAGATCTCTTTCAAAGAGTCGTCATCTATGTTGCTTCATCAAATTTTAGTGTACTCCAATAGGATTAGTTTCTTCCACTCCTTAAAATGACTGAGATAGTTATGTGAAGATAGGTGTATGATGGAGAAACCTTTAACCATTGGTAACTTTGATAATAATAATTTTAGGTGGTTGGTTGACATGAGCAAATATTGTTAACTGCAATAGGTCTAAGAGAATTCTACTAGATGTCAAAGCTTGGGAGCTTGACCAAGTTTTTGTGTTCATTTGTTATTGCAATCTTAGCTTCTTCATGCCATATTATTTGCCTTCAAAAAATCATGGGTCCAATGATGTATTTTAATGTCATACTTTATTATATTTAATGATGATATTAACTCACTTGTAAGTCTAGCCACTTTTCTATAAGAAAAATTTTACATTTGGCTAGGTGTAGCTTTGGATACTAGATGCCAAATTTTTTGTTATCTGAATATGATATCAATACCTCTAGGATTCTGATTGTATCCTATATTGATCTCAACATAGCCGAATTTTGAGTTCGGTAGTGTCCTAGATGCTAGATAATTTCAACACGTATGATGACATCAACTATCCAAAAAATTTAATGTGTTATGTTGGGTGCTTTACCTTGGTGGAAATTTTAATTTAATACTGTTGATAGATGTTAGATGCTGATATTGTGTTGCCATTATGCTAATATCATCCTTTGGAAATGTTTGATTTCCTTTCATGTCATAGCTAATTTTTTAGCCCAACTTCACATGTAAGACTTATACTTTCTTGGATGACATCAATATTTCCAAAACTTTGGTCACCTCTTCTACTTGTCGGGTCTCATATCTTATATAAAATTTCAATTTAGCATTCCTAGCCCAATTTTTTTCTAGATAAATGTTGTTACATGCCTAGTTCCCTTGTAATTATCAATCTTGACTTAAATTGCTTCTTTGTAGTCAAATATTCATTAGGAACTTAATCTAATCTTCAACTTGTGTAATATGGTGTTTTCAATCTAGTTATTGTGTTCTTTCCTTAGTAAATTTATAATCTAGATAGGTTTATGAGGACGTGAATGTGGGTGATCAAATTGAACCACACTATTGAAAACTTCTAGGGATTTTTGCTTGAGGAAATAGAGAACCTAGTAAGTCTTATATATGTGATAACAAAAACAATGAGAGGAAAGGGAGCTAGAAGATAAGCTAACAAAAAACAAAAGCTGTTAGCGTACTTAATTGTTTATTACATTATTAGTTAGTGTTGTTGTAACTACGTTAGCTATGTTAGCAACTCGTTACAACTACTGCTATTTTCTTCCTTGATAGTTCTGAAACCTCCAGACTATTTTAAGGACTACACTGTATTATTTATCGATTGCATTTCAATGGAATAATGTTCCATATTCTTTCATGGCATCAGAACCAGAATGCAGGGAGCAGCGAGAGGCGGACGAGAGTGCGATTTTAAAAAAAAAATTCCTCTCTCCGCGACGTGATTTCCTTGTCGCATGATAGCAGCTGTGGAAGATAAATTAAAAAAAAAAAGTTGTCGCGTGCAGGCGTGCGACAGTCATCGCGCATCCACGCGCGACTGTGGAGAGGGCGGAGGCCCCTGTTGAACGCGTGCAGCGTCCAGGAATTTAAAAAAAAAAAAAAAAAAAAAGACGCAGCGCGTCCTTGGTCAGCAGTGCAGACTGGGAGGCGGACGTGCGGTCCGCAGAGGAGGAGGGAACCACTGTGCCCCCCCCGTTGGAGGCCGTGCGACGCGCATTACGCATGTGCACTCCCCAACACCCTTGACGGTGATGTACGTCTGTGCAGATGTCCCGCGACGTCTAGCACGGGGAGGCCGTGACGCAGACGCGCTGTGATGCTGACGCATCCTACGACGTCTACCGCGGGGAGGCTGATGGCACCCCCCCCGCCCCCCCCGTCCAGCGGTGCTCGGTGCACTGCATCGCAGGTGAACTGGGTAGAGTAGGGAGGATGCGCGGAGAAGGGAGGAGCCCCCCCCCCCAGTTGAAGGCGAGACGCCGCGCTCCACCGTAGGCAAAAATTTTCAAAAAAAAACCATTAAAATTTTTTGAAGAAAATAAAGGAACATTGCGGAGCGCAGCAGCGGCGCGGCGAAGCAAAGCTGCGGCCGCGACTTGCAGAGGAGGTGGCAGAGGCAGCGACGGAGGATGGGCAGACTGAGGTTGAAAAAGGAGGGCTCCGGTGATCCCTTCGGATCAGCCCACTAGCTCACTTGGCAGTGAGCTGTGCGGTAAGGCTCAGGGAGCCTGCAGGTCGGGGGTTCAAATCCCGCCGACTCCCTCCTAAGGTATAAATTATTTTTTTTTCAAAGTTATTTTTTTAATTATTATTTTTTAATTAAAATTTTTAATTTTAATTTTTTTATATAGTTTTTTAATTTTAATTTTTTTATATAGTTTTTTAACTTTATAAATTAAAATTTTAATTTTAATTTATTTTTTAATAAGTTTTAAAACTATATAAATTAAAATTATTTATTTTAATTTTAAATATATAATAATTATTAAAAATGCTTTGTTAAAGGAATTTTTTTTTAAGGGGGGATATTTTTTTCAAAAAATCAAAGGGGGATTGTGAGTAATTTTTTTGAAAAAAAGCAATTTGGCGAATTGTAAAAGGTGCATTTTCGGCTGTGACCGACACCTTGTGGGTTATTCCTATGGGCATTTTTTTTGTTGTATGTTGCATATTTCATTTTTTGCACTATAACATTAAAAATTAAAATCAAAACACTCCCTAAGTCCCCGGAATAATTAAAACCCATCCGTGCAATTTATTGCACTGCAGCATTTGATATTTGTGATACCTCTGGCCAGCACTTACAGGTAAAGTTGTCATGATTTGGCTACTGTATCCGCCACCTAATATAGCTGCTACAACGACGTCTGAGCTTGTTCTCTATAAATCGTCGGGGAGAGATAAGTTTGCCATTTTTTGCATTTTTTTACTCCATCCACTACCCTTTATCGCACTTGTGTTTAGGCGTAAATCCTGACGAAGTATTCTTCATAGTTTTTAGGGGGAAGTTACGCCCCACGCATGAGAATAATCTTCTATGGTAGGTGCCATCAACAAGGCGATTCCCTTTCAGTACCGCTTATGTTCCACGTATCGTATGATCTCTAAAACTCACCTATAGTCTCCTTCACGTAAGGGCGGGTGATTTTTTTGATCTTTCTAAATACCTATAGTTTCCCTCACGTAAGGGTGGGTATTTTGTATGGTATAACGGCCTAGCAAAAGGTATATCGAAAGGGGGACCAATTGGTGATATAAGGAACCTTCACTATGGCCGTTGTTGCAAAGTTGATGACTGATCCGCATCAGTTATTGAAAGGTCCAAATTATACACCATGGAAACATAAGATGAATGCAATTCTCCAAATGGAAGATTTGTGGGATATTTTTACTGGAGTAGCAACTAGGCCTTCACCAATAGTAGGATCCACAGGTCCTTCCGCAGATCAGATAGCTTTTGACAAGAAAGACAGTAGAGCAAAGGTGCTCATTTTGTTTGTTGTTTCAGATGAAGTGCAACCTCATATAGCTGACAAAGCAAGTGGTAAAGAGGCATGGGATGCCCTTAGAACCATCTATGAGGGAAAGAATGATTCAACCATTCTTCATCTTCAACAACAACTTCATAACCTGAGTTTGAGACAGGGTGAAATAGTTGAACTCTTTCTGTGCAGAGTGTCTGAATTGAAAGAGAAATTGAGTTCTTTGGGAGATACTATGGATGAAAAGCTTCTCATTTCACTTGTGATGAGAGCTTTACCTTCTTCATTTGATATGTTGATAACCTCCATCTAGGTGTCTCAACGACAAATTACCTACATCGAGTTGGTCAATCTGCTTCAACAACAGGAGGCACGCCAACTTCACAAGGATGATTCTTCCAATGCAGCCCTATACACCAACAGGCAGGGTTCTAGGAAGAAAGGTAATGGGCAAAAAGGAGGCAACTTTTAGAAAGGAGGAAATTCTCAACAAGATATGAAAGGAAAAGGTAAACAACCTCAACAGAAGAAGAGGTGGTGCAAGATCTGTGAGAAAGACAACCATGACACCAATAGGTGTTGGCATAAGAACAAGCAGAAAGGCCAAAACAAACCACAAAATAAAAACAAGCAACCCTAGGTGAATGTTGTTGTTGAAGAATCTGACTCAGATTCTGAATGGGCACACAAGGTGCTCATGACTACCACAGATTCCACACAGAGGGATCCCATTTGGTATGTCGATTCTAGAGCTAGCAAACATATGACTGGCGACAGATCATGGTTTGAATCATTTGTGGCCAAAGAGGGCAAACCTCTCACCATTGCTGATGATAAAACCTACAGGGTTCAGGGAGAGGGTACAGTTTCAGTCACTCTTCCTGATGGCAAGTGTCAGATTGACAAAGTCCTCTATGTTTCGAGATTGGCCAACAATTTGTTGTTAGTGACACGAATCCTGGATAGAAATATGGTTGTCAACTTTCATGTTGAGAATGGAAAGAAGTGTTGTACTATTACCAGGAAGGGTAAGCAGATTGCAACAGCTTCATATAAGCATGACTTATTTGCACTATATGCTATCTCTACTCCACATGTTGCCATGACTGTCTCTACCAAAGAGGCAACTTCCCTATGGCACAAGAGATATGGGCATCTTAGTTCTGGCTACTTACTTGAGCTCAGTAAGTATGAGATGGTAAAGGGTCTTCCTTCCCTTTCTGCCACATTGCTAGTGTGCTCTGACTGCTTGGCAAGAAAGCAGCATAGAGTACCATTTGAGAAGAGCTCAACAAGAGCACGAAAACCTCTGGAGTTAATTCACACCGATCTATGCGGTCCTTTCACACCCAACAGTTGTGGAGGGAAGAGGTACTTTCAGTTATTCGTAGATGACTACTCACGAAAGATGTGGGTTTTCTTTCTCCAACTAAAATCCGAAGCTTTCGCATTCTTCCAGCAGTTCAAGAAATCCGTTGAGAAGGAGTCAGGAGCTTCTATTAAAACCCTTCGCTCAGATCGAGGGGGAGAGTTTACCTCTAATGAATTTTCTACATTCTTAGATAAGCATGGAATCAAGAGATAGTTAACAACTGCCTATACTCCTCAGAAAAATGGAGTTGCTGAGAGAAGGAACCGTTCTATCATGGAAATGGTTCATTGTATGCTCACAGGAGCTACTCTTGGGCAACAATATTGGGCAGAAGCTGTCACCACTGCAGTGTATCTGTTGAATAGGGCACCCACAAAGGCCCTAAAAGGAATGACTCCACAGGAAGCATGGAGTGGTCGAAAACCCTCCATATCTCATCTACGTATTTGCGGATGTCATGCTTTCATGCACATACTGAAAGAGAAAAGGAAGAAGCTAGATGAGAAAACACTGAGATGTATTTTTTTTGGTTATTTTGAGCACTCTAAAGGATATCGGTTGATAGATCCTTTGACCAAGAAAATTCGTATCAGCAAAGATGTTGTCTTTGATGAAGCTTTCACATCACAGAGCACATCTAAAGTACACCAAGATATTATGGAATCTAAGGAAGAGAAGATTCCTTCGTCAACACGACAGGGAGGTCCTTCTACATCTTCTTCAACTCCACCGAAGAAGAATCCTAAATGGTGTACAAATACAATCAGAGATGCAAATTTATCCACTCCTCCAAATTTGAATTTGGATAGACCTCGTACACGCAAGTATGGCTCAAAAGGAAAGAGAAGCCAAAGAAACTGGTGAGGTTGATGATCTTTGTCAATCTTTTGAGGAAATTTCTGTGACTCCAAGTACAGAAGTAGAGGATATGGATATTGATGATGACAGGGCGTTCATGTCTACCATAGATGATCTAGAACCTGCATCAGTGCAAGATGCTCTCAGTGAGCCTCAGTGGAAGGCCGCTATGGATACAGAGTATGAGTCTTTGATGAAAAATAAAACTTGGAAGCTTGTTGATCTACCGCATGGAAAGAAACCCATTGGCTGCAAATGGGTATATAAAGTCAAGTACAAGGCAGATGGAACAATTGATAAGCATAAGGCCCGTCTTGTTGCAAAGGGCTATGCTCAAAAAGAAGGCATTGACTACGAGGAAACTTTTGCACCTACTGCTCGGATGACCACAATTCGGGTTATGTGTGCTATGGCAACACAATATGGGTGGAAATTTCACCAGATGGATGTCAAAAGTGCCTTTCTAAATGGTGATCTCCAAGAAGAAGTCTACATGACTCAGCTCGAAGGATTTGAAGTGGAAGGCCAAGATCAGAAGGTTTGCAAATTGGTCAAATCCTTATATGGTCTGAAATAAGCTCCTCGAGCTTGGTATATAAAAATGGACAATCACCTTATGCAACATGGATTTAAGAGATGTCTGTCGGATGCAAACCTCTATTTCAAGAAACAGGGTTCTGAGATAGTGTTGCTTGTACTGTATGTGGATGATCTGCTCATTACAGGGAGTTCAAAAACTATGATCTCTACTGTCAAAATAAACTTGTGCAAATATTTTGAGATGACAGATCTCGGACTTCTCCATTATCGTCTTTGTCTGGAATTCAGCCAGAAGGAGCACTCCATCAAAGTGTCTCAGAAAAAATATGCCAAGACATTGCTGGAAAAATATCGCATGACTGAATGCAAGCCAATGGCAACTCCGATGGAGAATGGACTTCAGTTATCACGATATGATGATTCACCTCAGGTAGACGGTACTCTCTATCGACAGTTGATTAGGAGTCTCATATATCTGACCAATACTAGGCCAGATCTCGTATTTGTTGTCAACTATCTTTCGAGGTTCATGCAGGAGCCTAAGACCACTCATTGGAAAGCAGAAAAATGTGTTCTTCACTATGTCCGTGGTACTATGGAATATGGCCTAGAATACAAGAGGAACAACAAATTCTTCTTGCAAGGATACACGGACTTCGACTATGCCGGATCATTTGATGATCGCAAGTCAACTTTTGGATACATTTTTCATCTGGGATCCGGTCCTGTCTCTTGGCACAACAAGAAGCAACAGGTGGTTGCTATTTCATCAACAGAGGCAGAATATCGCGCCGCACGTGAAGCTGTGTGTGAAGTGATATGGTTACGTCGCATTCTGACAAGTATGGGCCATCCATCAAAATATCCAATACACTTGTTTTGCGACAATCAGGGTGTTCTGAACCTCGTCAAGAATCCAGTCCATCATGAAAGAACAAAGCACATTGACACACAATGTCATTTCATTCGAGATGAAGTTCCAAAACACCGAATTCAGCTTCAGCATATTCCCACCGATGCTCAAGTTGCAGACATTTTCACTAAGGCACTTGGACGTGTCAAATTTGAATTGTTTCGCAACTCACTTTGTATTGCAAAATGATGTAAGGGGATGTTAGTATAGCTATTAGTTATTACATTACCCAAATAATGTAATAAAGGGGGATTTTAGCGTACTTAATTGTTTATTACATTATTAGTTAGTGTTGTTGTAACTACGTTAGCTATGTTAGCAACTCGTTACAACTACTGCTATTTTCTTCCTTGATAGTTCTGAAACCTCCAGACTATTTTAAGGACTACACTGTATTATTTATTGATTGCATTTCAATGGAATAATGTTCCGTATTCTTTCAAAAGCATGGAAGACAACAAAGCTTAAAGTTATGAGAACTAATTTTTTTTTTAAATAGGGACTAGAATATGGGAATGTGGATATGTGAAGTGGGAAAATGGATTCTATAGATTTATTAGGAAATTTTTTAGGTATGTAGTACAGAGTACCCCTATTGTAGATCCATCCCATTTTACTATAAAATATGGGATTATCTACAAAAAGAGGAGAAAATTTTCCAATAGAAGAATACTGCTAATAAACAATAATAGGTGATAAATAACAGATATTGGGATTAATAATAAATGCATTTTATGATGATTAAATAAATCATAAAGGGCATGGAAATGATTGAAGAGGCAACAGGTGTAGGGAAATGGTAAATAGAAATAGAAAGAGGAGGGAAATACAAGAAGAATAAGATATAGGAAAATACAAGAAGATACTTGTTGCAAGTGCCTCTAGAAAAATTGAATCCTACATGAACATAGTCTACCATAGTTGAAAGTTGCTTTAGATCTAGGTAAGTTTCTTTAGGTGATTTTTCACCCAAGAAAATTACCTTATGTAAATATTCCAAACACTTGGGAATATTTTGCTTATTGCTACCTTCTTCTTTGCAAAACTACATAGGTACTCTTATTTATGATTGTAGATAACTATACAATGCTTTAGAGCCTCTGAGACATGCATAAATACTTTGCTACTAGAAATATTCAATTCAAAGCTCAATGATCTTATTATAAAATTTATATTCTTTTATAGCCTTTGCAAGTGATTGGTAATAGTTGGAGTTTCTTGAACTTGGCTATTGTTAGTGTTGGCACTACCAAACAACATTTATTATTCATATATCATGCACACATATTTTTTTATCTTTAGAATCACATGCTTGGCTTTATGATTGAAGTGTTATGACATGTATCAGACTTCCTCTTCTTGCACTATGCTTTTGTACTATCATTCAACTATCTCAACAATATTAATATTTCTAGATCTTAGCATTTTATTTCAACACTTTCTTTTATGGAGCAATAACATTTTGTTAGATTTATATTTCTCATAATGATACCTCGCATTTACTTTTATCATCATGATACTAAGGTATCATTCCACAAGCTTCACACATTTATTATTTAAGATTGTGTATCATCTTCACACAATATTAAAGAGAAATAACACCCCAATAAACAAAATCTAGAAAAGTAGTAAGTGCAGAATCAAAAAGAAAAAATAGAGAAGAACACATTACACAAGAATTTATCCTGGGAAATCCTTTTGGGAAAAACCTAGAAATAATTTCTCCTTATTGTATAAACTTGACCATCTTCAATACAATAATATCCTTTCACTCACTTTTCACTTACGATTACATTTTTTGCAAATTCATTACCAAACCCTCATGCAAGTGTTGTTTTATATACCAAAAACACAAAGGGTTTTACAATACCATGGGCACGAAACCATGGGCTAACATTACATTAACCCAAAAATATTCATATGGGTGTAAAAATAGCTTAAACCTCCAAAACAATCTCCTTGAGGGCTAACACCCTTGTACCTCCAAAATAGAGGTTGCGCCCCCATACCCTTGCTCGAGGCCTGATCCAACCTCAAAACTCATTAAGAATAAGGGTAGAGTGTAAAGTCCTTTTAGATCTAGCTCCACCTAAATGATATGGAAAATATTCAACACAATTCCAACATTCTCCCACTTGTTGAATACTTTCCATAGGGGCTAAAAATTACCATTATCAATTATCAAGAGCAACCATACCCATAGATCTTCTACACAAAGAAATGTTTTGAGTAGGAATAACCTTTGTTAACAATTCTACAATATTATTCTTTGTATCAACTTTCTCCAACATCACTTAGTTATCTTCAACCATCTCTCTCAGAAAATGGTACTTGATATCAATATGTTTTGACTGATCATGAAAACTAGGATTATTTGCCAAAAATATTACACTCTAACTATCACTGTTAATTCTCATAGGCTTATACTTAATGCCAACTATTGAACACAACCTCTATAGCCACACTACTTCTTTACATACATGAGTTGTTGTAATGTACTTTGCTTTTGTAGGGGACAAAGAAACAACTAATTGATTTTTACTCATCCAACTTACCGTCCCTCCAAACATCCTGAATATAAGCACTCATGGATCTTCTCTTTTCAATATATCAAGTCCATTCAACATCCACAAACCCTTGTAGATTTACAATATAATTGTCACTAAATTTTCCTTCATAATAGATAACATAATATACAGTTCCATGCAAGTATTTGAAGATTCTCTTCATAGCAGTCCAATATTCCTTTCCTAGACTAGACATATATCTCCTAACTACTCCCACTACATGTGTAATATCATGTCTAATACAGACCATTCCATACATTAGACTACCCATAGTACTAGCATAAGGAACATGATGCATTTCTTCAATTTCCTCATATGTTTTAGGACATTGTTCAATAGATAACTTTTGACCAACTAGATATGGAGTACATACTAGTTTACAATCATGCATCCTAAACCTCTGTAGTATCAAATCAACATATTTCCTTTGTCTTAACCACAAATTTCTATTTGCATGATCCCTTATTATTTCCATACCCAAAATAAATTTTGTAGCACCCAAATTCTTCATGTCAAAATCAGATTATAACAAATATTTTAGTAACTTTATCATCTCCTTATTGTTACCAATTAATAGCATGTCATCCACATACAATACAATGATAACAAAATTTTCACCTTCCTTTTTGAAATATACACATGGATTTGCTTTGCTTTTTGCAAGCTCAAGTTTCAATACAAATCTATCAAATTTTTGGTTCCACATCCTTGGATATTGCTTCAAACCATAAAGAGACTTCTTAAACTTGCATACCAAGTCCTCCTTACCTTTTACCCTGAACCATTCTAGTTGTGACATATATATATCTTCATCAAGTTCACCATGTAAAAATGTTATCTTTACATCCATTTATTCTATTGTAAAATAAAAAGCAACAAAAATAGCCAACAAAACTCTAATTGATGTTAGTTTAGCCATAGGAGAAAAAATCTCACCAAAGTCAATTGCTTCAACTTGAGAAAATCATTTTTTTACTAGATGAGCTTTGTACTTCTCAAAATTTCCTTCTACATTATACTTTTTCTTGAATAACCACTAATAACCAACAAGTTTTCTACCAGTGGGATAATTTCACCAAGTCCTATGTCTTATTTTTATCGAGGGACTCCATTTCTTCTTCCATAACCATTTTCCAAGACTTATTCTCACTTGACTGAAGTGTCTCTTTTATAATCTTGGGTTCTTCATCAATAACTGATAAAATAAATGTAAAACAAAAATTTGGAGGGCTATATCTTTCTAGGAGTCTTCTCACCCAATTTGATCTTCTCAAAATTGGAGTTCTAGGTTTTGAATCTTTAACTTCCTCCTACCCTTCTTCCTCTAAATATTCATCTTAATACTCTCTTTGTAATTCATATTATTTTGTAGCATTAAGTTCCACCACAAGTTCTTCCTCCTATTCCAATTTTACCTAAACTATATGTGGTTCTTTGCTTGAATGCATTTCCTATTTTGGAAGCTCTTTTGTTTCTCTAAAGATCACATGATTGTAATTAATATTCTATGCTTCTATATTCCACAAATTATATCCTTTCACACTAGTACTATAACCTAGAAATATATATTTCTTATATTTATAGTCTAGCTTAGTCATTTTCTCTTTTCTGATATACATATAAGCTTCACAACAAAAAATTATTATATGACTGAGAGAGGGTTTCTTACCAGTCCACACTTCCTATGGAGTTTTCTCCATAAAATTTAAGGTATGAGATCTAATTATGAGGTAGCAAGAAATTAACACAACTTCTACCCAAAAATTATTTTCTAACCCCACACCACTTATCATGCTTCTAGTCTTATCCATCAATGTTTTGTTCATGAGTTTTGCAACTCTATTTTTTTTAGAGTATATGAATTTCTATGCCTTTATATTCCATAGTCCTTGTAAAACTACTCAAAATAATTAGAGCATACTCACCACCATAATCACTTCTCAAAAAAATTATATTTTTCTCTATTTGATTTTGTACAAGAGCCTTGAACTCTTTAAATTTATTGAAAACATCATATTTGTATTGTAAAAAGTATACTCATGTCTTTCTTGAGAATTTAGCTATAAATATAACAAAATAGATGGATTTACCTAATGATGGTATTTTTCCAGGTCCAAACACATCACTATGAACTAGGTGAAAAATTCTTTTAGATCTTGTAGCACTATTGGGAAACTTAACTCTAGTTTGTTTTCCCAAAAAACAGTGCTCACAAAAATCAAAATTTAATGTGCAATCAAAAATTCCTTCAACCATACCTTTCATTTTTAATGTTTGAAGGCCTTTCTCACCAATGTGCCAAATGCGTTGATGCTACAATATTGTCTTCACTACAAGAATACTTGGAGCTTCTTCTATCGTATTAATTTTCTCTACAACTAAAGATTTATTGCAATCAATACTTACAATGCTAGCCTCAAGTTTAAACAAAGTTTCTATATGAACTCCCCTTGCCAACACTAAGCATCCATAAACCATCTTGCAGTTGTCCTTATTGAATTCCATAGTCACACCCACATCATTCATCTTACTAATAGATATCAAATTCCTTGCCAAAACTAAAATATGCAACACACCAGGAAGGAATTTAACTCCCATATTTTAACCTCAATCTGACTCTTTCTCGACCTATTATTTTTCGTGTTGAATTATCTCCCAAGAAAAATTCACCTCTATTTATATTTTTATATTCACAAAACCCCTACCTATGAGGATTCATATGAAAAGAAACACCTGAGTCATTCAACCATGATTCATGGTGTTCACTTGAGCATGTTGCAGCTACGAACAGGTCCCCTGAATCTTCATTTGTGGTCTTCATTTCTATAGATTTTCTTTCATAAAAATTTTTAGATTTGTAGTATCTTTTATAATGCCCTATTTTACCACACTTTCATCATTTCCTTTTGTCAGGAATAATATATTTTCCCTTAGATTTTGATTTCTTTTCTCCTAATTTATTTTTTATTATTTCTTGAGAATGACCTCTCACAACCAAGGCATCCTTATGATGATAATCCTCAGAATATTTTTGTCTCATTTTCTCAAATAGATATATTCCTACTATATCCTCTACTTTCAATTTAGAAGTAATATTAGTGGTAGCCATAACTAGGTTATCCCAGGAGTCAGGTAATAAACAAAGTGAATCAATACACTTTTCCTTTTTATCCATTTTATATCTATAGAGTTTAATTGCCTTACCATAGTTTTATAAGCATTCAAATGTTCAACCACAAAGTCACCATCATTCATCCAAAGAGAATACAAATTTCAAAGAAAGAATTTATTTACCAATGACTTTGCTTGATATAGCTTTTCC
Source organism: Wollemia nobilis (assembly GCA_028583015.1). Lineage (NCBI taxonomy): Eukaryota > Viridiplantae > Streptophyta > Pinopsida > Araucariales > Araucariaceae > Wollemia > Wollemia nobilis. The sequence continues at coordinate 4,892,582 of JAQPPZ010002819.1, forward strand.
CATAATAACTTTATCATGGCCTCTGTCGATACATTCAACAATGCCAGATCAGACAAGCATAATATGATAGAGCTCATTACCTTCTTATCGATATTTAGTCACTCATTATCTGTAATTCGTATTGGTTTTACTCCCAAGACCATGATCCACTTATATTTATCCACTAATAGATCCCCCATCTTGAGTTTTCATAACTCAAAATTCTATCCATTAATTTATTGATTTCTACCCATGTGCTTCCAATCATTTTTCCTTCATCCAGATTCTTTCGTGCATTGATTCCACTCAAGAATCAGTTTATCCTAGGGTTTAAAACCTTACTCCTCAAACAAATCTATAACCTAGCTCTGATACCAAATGAAGATAAATAACATCCTGATAAACAAAATATAGAAATGTAGTAAGTGCAGAATCAAAAATAAAAAACAAAGGAGAACACATTATACAAGAATTTATCCTAGGAAACCCTTTTGAGAAAAACCTAGCAATAATATCTCCTTATTGTATAAACTTGGCCATCTTCAATACAATAATATCCTTTCACTTGATTTTCTCTTGCAATTACATTTCTTGTGAATTCATTACCAAACCCTCAAGAAAGTGTTATTTTATATACCAATAACACAAGAAGGGGTTTTACAATACCATGGGCAAAAAACCATAGGTTGACATTACATTAACCCAAAAATACCCATTTGGGTGTAAAAATAGCTTAAACCCCCAAAATAATTTCCTCGAGGGCTAACATCCCTAGACCTCCAAACAAGGGCTCCCGCCCTCATACTCCCACTCGGGGTCTAGCCTAGGTCCAAACCCTAGTGAGGATAGGGGCATCATGTAAAGTCCTCTTAAAGTTAGCCCCACTTGAATAATATGGAAAATATTCAACACAAGTCCAACAAGCTTCTTAATCATCTAAAACACTCTCAATTGCTTGCAAGGGAAGAATTTCAACTAGCCTAATCTATTTATTAGGTTATAGAGTCGTGAAGCATTCATGAGGTAAGAAGAATTTAGGAATCCTTTGGGGAAGAAGGATGAAGAGTGAGTGAAAGTGATTCTAAAATCATTGGAGGAAGTGGGATGAGTAGACAAAATAATAGCAATGGGACATGAAGGGTGGTGGAAGGATATGAAAATAAGAGAGGAAAATATGAGAGAAGAAATACTTGAATGATGAGTATCTCTAAATTTCCCTAGCATTATGTTTTAGCACTTGCTTTACCTTTTTACCCCATTGTTATTTATTTCTTTGAATCCAAACAACAATAAGGAAAAAAAGGTGAAGCATCTCCCCTTTGACTAGGGGGTTTATTATGATGTTTTTCTCTTTCTTATCCATGCTTTATCTTGGTAGATTCCATAAATTAAATAAGGACACATAATTAGTTGATTTGGATTGACAAGACTATTGCAAATTTAATATTTGTAGGCTTGTTAGCATTACTAACCTATCAAATTGTACCTCTTCTCTTCTCTTTCTTTTTTCCTTGGAATTCACTCTTTTGGCATAATATTAGTGTTCTTCTAAAATATAAAAACTCATTTTCCAAAATAATGTGTTTATATTTGTTAGGCTTCATCATATGCCAAGTGGAGTGTAGATATTATCAATGGAGGAGCACCTTTAGTAAACACCAATATGGTTTTAGCTAATACTAGGATTGTTATTGGACTACCATAAATTAAAATGTCTACATTAGCTAACACCAGGAAGGTTAAGATTGATTATCCTTCATCTTCAATGATTTCCTCATGCACATTCACATCATCCTTACAACACTAGAAACTTATACAAAATGTATATCCAAGTTGATCATTTCCTCAAAAGTGATGTAATGCTAAAATGAAAGGATACCTTATATAAGATCTTCATCCTAGAGAAGTCATTGATTGGTATGCCATGTCAATCCTCTTTTTCCTTAGTCAAGAATCTACCAACTTACAAGGATAGATCTTTTCAACACAACCTCAACCTAATCTTGCCAATCCTATGCATGTGACTTTCCTTGGTGCCTATTTCAATGCTTAACTATTACTATTCAATTGTTTATTTGAGCAACTATCTTATTTTAGTTTTTTTTTCTTGTAATTATATTTTACTTACATGTTGAACTATTTACACAAAATTGTGGCATGTTGTCTCATGTTATAGGTGCTTGATTTTTACCTTTTACATCAAAATATATAGTGACCTGAATAGATATTATTGAATTTGTGCTTTTCCTTCCGGTTTACTTCTTGGAGCATGTAACTTATACAACAAAAACTCTTCCATGGATTTGACTTTGAGCCTAGATCAATTTCCAAGATCATCTATAAAACAACATTAGAAGTTAGCACTATCAACTCTTCTTGAGAAAGTCATTGATCACCTTACTTATGTACATTGGTATGTGTATCAAATAAATAACCAATAACTAAAGAGTTCCAAGATGGATGAGAATATGTCTTGACATACAACCTAGAACATTATTTTGATGAGTGCAATTCTTTTGATATTTATCTCAAAAAAATGGTTTTGCTAGTTGGAGCATGTGATTATCCATATATTATGACAAATCATAGTTTATTTATAGATTATGTTAGGACCCCATCCTAAAACCTTGATGTAATAGTCTTTGTAGAATGTGGGTAACACCCACGTTAATATTTTTAATATTTTGTTATAATTTTGGATTAAGAAGTGTCTAGCCAAATGGTGCCCTTCTATGTGACCAAATTTACAAGAATGTAACCAATTGTAGGTAGGAGATTCTTTCTTGGGTGGCATTTTGCATGTAATTCAACCTTGGGTGCTAGGTGCTAGAAGAATTTCTTAAATCTACAAGGGACAGTATTGTATGTATCTTTTTGCATAATTGAATGAAGTATTGAAGGAGGTTGCCCCCTCAAAGAGGCTTGTGATTCAATGTTATTATGAGATTATTCCTTTTTTACAATTTATTTCCATAGTGTGCATTTTACTTCCATAAGTGTGTTGTGAGCATATATGTTTATTTTTTGTATTTGTGTGTGTGTGTGTTTATTTTTAATAGTAGGTTCCTAATAAGTGGTATTAGAGAACTTTATATTGTCATATTCTATTACGACTATGATGATTTCTACCATTTTGAATGTTAGGTATAAGATTTTTGTGTTTTTATTTTTTGCTAGTTTTTCCTTATTAAAAAAATAGAAAACCAGCAAAATAAAAAATATACAGTCTTTTTTTCTCAGTAGTTGAGTAGGTTAGAAACCCTGTGTTGGGGGTTTTAAAATATCATGAAGGTGTTGTCATTATTGGCTTAGCTAGATAGCCCATAAAGCATCTAGTGCAATGAGGGGCGATCAGGCTCCAATACCTAGGCCTAAGACAACACTCACACATGGATTTGAGCTCCCATGTATCTTTGGGTATATTAGGAGACCATATAGGATTAAATACAATTTTATTTTTTTGAATATTTTTGGCCTTGTAGTATCCATAGTCCACTAGATAACATCTAGGAAGATTACCCCCTCGTATTGTTAGAGAGGTAGATAGTGTGCTCAAGGATATGCATAAAGTCCTCCTTAAGTAGTGACCTAAAATATTGGTTTGAGCACTATTGTTCATCATTGTGATATAATAGAGGGTCTATGGATATTACATACATATTTATCTAGCATATATTGTTTCTATTTAAACTTGTAAACAAGTTTGTTCATCCAAGTCTTTCTATTTTACTTAACCTATAACCAAAAATTTGAACCTATTACCATATCCTTCATAGAAGTTGAGCATACAAAGAAAACATCCCTATTCCAAAGTTCCTACATGCAAAATAGATAATGCAAAATCATAAAAGAGTATAACAGGTAGATAGAAAACTTTTGAGTCTAAAATAGGGGCAACAAGGCGGTTAGAGTTAGTTATAGTAAGGAATGTCCATTAGTAACAGTCATTACGGGGTTTTCAGGATATCAGTATAATAACAATTACATGTGATAGAATAATTAATTGCATAGTCAAAAAAATTACCTGTGATAGTTAGAACAAAAATAGATAGAGAATATTTGTGACAGAGTTAGAATATGACACAACAGAATAGTGTTAGGAATCAATTAGTAGTTAGATTCGTCAAAAAATGTTGTTCAACATAGAACTCACTTTTTGAACCAAACCTCTAGAGAAAAAACCAACCACACTAGTAGACTCATCAAAACAACGATAAAATTCTTGGGTTCCCATTAGTGTTGTGGTAAATAGCTCATTGTGTTTTTTTATTGAGCTGATCATTTTGATATACCACACCCATACCAATTTTTTGGACCCTTACTAAAAATAATAACTCCTAAAACCACCTAATTTTTAGTAAGTTCCACAAAAACGATACAAACCTTCAATTATGACTGGGTATACTCGACAATGATGCAGGAGCCTATCTTTAGAGGATTTTTTTTAAAATAAGTTTTAAAGTAATTTTTTTATTACTCAAAATGGAATTATTTGACATAAAATATAATTTGTCGAAAATGGTAATTACTAAAAAGGCAAATTTTTATGAAAAAATAATTTGTCAAAAATAGTATTTTTTTTTATTTCTAGGGTTTTAAGCTTTAGGGTTTTCTTTTAGGGTTTCTTTTAGGGCTTCAAGTTTTAGGGTTTTCTTTTAGGTTTTCTTTGGGGATATATATTCCCTTGGTATTGCATTGTAAAAGGGGAAGTGAATCTAGGAATGAGAAAATAAATTATTTACTAGTTTATTTCCATGTACTGTAGTTTTTATGTGAATGGAGGGTTTTACTGATTATTTTCATTTATTGCAGTTTTTATGTAAATGGAGGGTTTTAAATATTATTTTCATTTATCGTAGTTTTTAAGTAATGGGAGGTATTTTGTTTTGACCTCTTGCAGCTGGATTTACATCATTTGGTATCATAGCAAGTTGGATCTTATTGGGAGGAGAAAAGAGAAGAGAAAAAAAAATGAGAGGAGAGCAAAGAGGCTCAAAAAAAAAATTGGCACTCTATGCAGTGCTTGTAGAAGGTTTGTAAAACCTTGGAGATAAAAATTGGCACTCTGTGTAAGTGCTTACAGGAGGTTTTTTTAATGTAAAAACCTTACAAAAAGAGATTGGCACTTTGTGTAGTGTTTGCAAAAGGTTTGTAAAACCTTGGAGAAATAAATTAACACTTTGTGTAAGTGTTTGTAGGAGGTTTTTTATATAAAACCTTAGGAGGAATTGACATTTTGTGTAGTGCTTGCAAAAGATTTTTTTTTCATTAAAAACCTTAGAGAGAAGAATTGGCACTTTGTGTAGTGCTTGCAGGAGGTTTGCTATTTTAAAACCTTGAAAGAATAAATTGGCACTATGTGTAGTGCTTGCAGGAGGTTTGAGATATAAAACCTTAGAAGGAGATTGGTACTTTGAGGAGTACTTGTAGATGTGTGACACTCTATGGAGAGCGATTATGAGTTTGATCAGAGGAACTCGTAGGAGCAGAGTTCTTTTCAACCAAAGGAGAATGATGCAGGAGTCTATATTTAGAGGGTTTTTTTAAAAAGAAGTTTTAAAATAATTTTTTTATTACTCAAAATAGAATTATTTGATGCAAAATATAATTTGCCAAAAATGGTAATTACTAAAAAGACAATTTTTTATGAAAAAATAATTTACCAAAAATAGTATTTTTTTTGTTTCTACGATTTTAAGCTTTAGGGTTTCTTTTAGGGGTATCCAAAAGTGTGATTACTTTTTAGGTTTGACCAGTCTTCGCTATAGTTTGACTAGGTGATGGGTAGGATAGTCTTATAGTTTGACTTTCCATTTTTTGAGCGATGGTGCACTATTTTTAAAATGTGGTTGAATTTCATATATAAAAGTAGGAAATGGGTATTTGATTATGTGACTATGTTTTTGTTTTATCCTCATTTGGCATGTTATCTGCATGCGAGCCGTTATGATGTAAATGAAGAAAACTTTGACTGTTAAATTTTTTACTACGAGTATATTGTTTTTGAAAACCATTGACATTTTCACCATAAAAGGGTGAAGTGGGTATTCAAAAATGTATTTTGTTTTGGAATGTGATTGCATTTGGTGTATGTTTAAATTACGTGTGATGATGTAGATAGGGTTAAATTAAAAATTGGATGTTGTGAGTCTGATACGTACTGTTCTTGATTTCTGTTTAAACTTTCACCATGAAGTGGTCAAATGGGTATCCAAAAAATGCGACTGTATTTTTGATGTGGTGTGATCTGGCATTTGCACTATTTTGGTGGGGTTGTGTTGATTTTAACCTCGAACTTTGTGTATATTTGTATACTATTTTTGAAACTTGTCGACACTTTCACCGTGAAGTGGCCAAATGGGTGTTCAAAAATGTATTTTATTTTTTTGTCTAGTGGTTGATGTGATTTTGAATTTCGTACCACAATAAGTATGTGGAGAATTTTAAATTTAACTATTGGAAGACAAATATGTACTGTTTTTCGTATTTTTTTGAACTTTTACCATAAAATGGAAAAATGGGTATCCAAAAATATGACTGTGTTTTTTATCTATTGTAATATGTGGATTGTGTATTTTTTATGTCTCAAAGTGTGTGATAAATTAAATTAATTAATTTGTGTGTGAAATGTGTCGTTGAAATTTGAATTTTGTTTAATTCAAAGATTGTATATTGAGCTAGTATGTGTTTTGTTATTCTTGTGTGTGTATGAACATGTGAAGAAGATCAAGCCACGTCATCATGTTCGTACGATGAAGGGTGAGTTGGATGAGCTAATGAGGGATGCAACAGATGAGGTATGGTTGGATGCAGTGTGGTTTAGGGGGATATGTGAATGCAAGAGTATTCATGCCAACAAGGCATACATATTTGCTTTGTGTGAGCAATGGGATGCAAATCGTAACACTTTTTATTTTCTAATGAGTGAGATGACTATCACCCTAGAGGATGTTTATAGGATATACAAATTGCCTATCGAGGGTGTGTCAGTGAGGGTAGCACTAGATGATACTAAGGAAGTTGTGATGGAGCAGTTATTTGGAGATAAGTGGGGAGAGGTGGATACCAAAAATATGGATTATGAGCTTTTGTGGAATAATGAGATGATATCTAAGCACCAGTGTGCGACGATGATGATGATCTCTACATATGCTTTGCTTGATACTTCCGAGGTATTGTTTACCTAGAATATGTTGGATGTGGTGAGTGACATGGTGGAGTGCAACATTGTGTTTGTATGGGCACCTACATTATTGGCCTAGGTATATAGAAAATTACATGATGTGGTGAGTGTTGGGCAAAAGGGGTTGAGTTGGACTCCTTTGCTATAGGTATGGGTATGGGAGCACATAGCCATTGAGAGGCCATCATTATTGCCCTATAATGCTCATGTTGAGGGACAAACACATTTACCTTATGCTTTGAGGATGGATGAGGAGAAGGGTATTAAGAGGCCACATGAGGGTGATCCTCTATTTTGGAGGGTGGAGTTTGGGAAGTTAGTTCCAGATGTGATTATGTGGATGCCTTGGAGGGGTGGGGTGGTATGGGAGAATGATGATGAGTAGTTAGATGCCATTCATTAGGAAAGGTGGTTGGTTGGATGGTACACTCAATAGGCTGAGTTCCTTTAGTTTAGTTGATTTATGCAATATTTAGGGCTACGACAGGATATTCTAGAGGTACCTATTGTATATTATCGATGGCAAGATGATATGAGGTAACTACTTGTAGTCTTACCATGGGTTGGTGAGAAGGACCCACCTATGGTAATCCTAGATGTGGATAATGCAAGGATGACACCAGAGTTTCATGCCTGGTGGATGATGTAGAGCTGGGATCTAGGTGTTGGTGTGGTTGATTGATGGGTACCACCTGGTGGTGGGGTACCCATAACAAGGGAAAGAGCAACAAGAGGTTCTTGGACTAGGTTGTAGGATAGATATAGCAGTGAGATAGAGGTACCTCTTCAATGATCAAGGCAAAAATTAGGTGGTGCCTCAAGTGCTTTTGTAGAGAGTGGAGGAGGTTCCTGCGATTAGTGATGCATAGGTTGTGGAGGAGGGAGTGATCCTGGAGGAGGTTAGAGGGGATATGGCTATGGGTGGCTTTGATGATACCATAGAGATATATTTTTTTGATGGGATGGAGGATATTCCCATTGAGCAGTAAGAGATGTAGGAGGTGGAGAAGGAGGTGTTGTTATTTTAGTATCAAGTACAGTAGCTAGAGGGAGACCTCTACGAGGGTGAGAAGGGGATGATATATTTAGAGGAGAGGTTAATAGCCTTGGAGGCTATTGGTGATACTAATTAGAAGGCCTTCAAGGATAGATGTGCCAATATGGTAGAGGAGATGGAGTAGCTAAGGGTAGAGGTGCAGAGGGAAAGATCTACCATGGAGGCTCATGATGCAGAGATTGTGAAGCTACGTGGAGATATGATGAGGCAACAACAGGTCCGAGAGGAGGTTGAGGGAACCTAGGTAGTGGGGGAGGTTCTAGCTAACATAACTGCTCTAAGAGCAAAGTTAGAGTAGCTACAAAGGGGTAGTGAGAGGGCACAAGGGCTGCTAGCTATGGAGGCAGTGAAGCAGTCAACTTGTGAGTTTTTTCTAATGATACGAAGGATCTCACTTCCTAATTATGGCTGGGTGGTGTCACAGTTTAGGATAAAATCATGTGTATGGACATAGTCTCAGCAAAGTCATCAAATTGTAGCTTTGGTGGATTAGAGACGCACGCAAGCTAAGGTGCAAGATGTGGTATAGGGTGGAGATGTGGTTGCTCGTTCGAGGATGGTGTTGCCTCTTGTAGGGGCTCAGGGATAAAGAGAGAGGGCAAAGTCAAGTAGGGCTATAATGGCATGTGGGATAGCATATGGGAGAGTGAGCCACGAGGGGAGTGAATAGGAGTTTGGTGGTAGTTAGGGTTGGTTATCATTGTAGCCTATGAGCAGTTTTGGATGATGTATTGTGGGCATGGTCCCAGGTTGTAGCCTACGGGTATTTTTTATGGACTACATATATATATCCTTTTGGTTTTAACTATTATATATACATGTGTTATGATGTTGATTTGCATGTGTTTGAATTGTGTTTGCATAGATAGCATAGTATAATTTATGAGTATGTACAATGAATGGATATACATATGTGGTAGGGTGTAAATATGTGATCATATTGTAGTATAGATATACTGTAGAATGAAATGAAGGTTTGTATTTTAAATGCAATGCAATGTGATGTGATTGTGAATGAAATTTGTAGTAGATGCATGTAACATAGATGTGATGATGCAATGTGAGAGAATGCATGTAAGATAAATGCATTGATGTAATGTTTGATGACTCTATGTAACATAGATGCAGAGATGCATGTATGAGGGGACTAAAATACGCAAAGGAAGCACTTGTATCATTGCATGTACCTATGTGAATGTGATCCATTCCATAATCTCAGGGATGTAGGATGGTATAAGGTATATGTAATGGCTTTGACCAACATAGTTGTGGTAATCAAATCTCAGACCAAAAACTATGCAAGTGTTGGTAATAACTCATAACTAATATGACTGGTTCAAAGTCTATCATGGACTTGTGTGTGTAAATGAGTGAGGTTCATTTATCCATTTTGAAGGAGGTAGGATTAACCCATTGTAAGAAATAGCCAAACTAGCTAGCTCATCCATAAGCACGCAATGATCTATACAAAATAATGTCGCTAATGTGATAGATATGTCACCACTTGTAAGACTATTCCACTGGTAGGTAGGCTCTTGGAGCCTATTTCTAGCGATGGAAATCATCCCATGGTGTTATGTTAAACCTAAGGACCAAAGGCGATGAAGCATAACAATGGTGATATCTGGAGGCTTTTCCTTTTGTTTTCTATCCCTCGTTTATTGCTTGTATTTATTTTGTGGTGCTCTTTTTCTTTTTTTTTTCTTTTTTTTTTGGTATGGGCATTGGCTTTTGTTTTCTCCCTTTGTTTTATTTTTTCTTATGCTTATCCCTTTGTTTATCCCTAGGTCGTATGTTGACCATGCAAGTGATAGGATGAGCAAGGGAAACCATTTTCTAGATGGTGATATCTACGCAAGGTGTTATCTTCCCTAGACTCAAAACTTGTTTAATGTGTAACCTGTGTGAATGGTCCATGAGAGAAGTTGAACTAGCCTAAAGAACTATAAGAAGTGTGTAAAACCTGTTAGCTAGAGGTGACATTTTGTTAACTAAACTAGTGAGTGGTCAAATCTTAACAATACACCTATGTATACCCTAATCCTGAAAAGTGGGAATGGACATCCAAGTGGTGATGCTAACAAGTGCATATGTTACTCCTGTTGAAGGTGCATTTTTTTTTTTTTGGAGGAAGAATGTACAAACTTGAAATGAAATTATAATGAAAAACATATGGATATATGCAATGGGTGTAATGTAAATGATGCAAGTGGGGAATGCAATATCTACAAGAGGAAGCTCATGAAGTGTAGAGGGAGAAGTTTGGAAAACTTATCTACAGATGAGTATGGTGTATCGTAATGACAAAAGTGAGATGATGTGATAATGGTTGCCCCAACGTGTGGGGTGTGTGTGTAATAGGTAAATAAACTGTGACCTGTGGGAATGCATGCGGTAATCACAAAAAGAGGAAGGATGTGAAGGTGGGATTTATAGATGGAAGAAATGAGAAGAAATAAGCATTGGTAACCAACAAGATGAGGGGATTACCAAAGAAAAAAGAAGATAGAAGAAAGAAAGTAGATCAACGTAGGTATGTAGCCACTCGAAGCATGACCATACAACTATGCAAGGAAGTAAGAAGAAGTAGAGGAAGAGGTAAGAAGGAAGATGAAGAGAAACTACTGATGGGCAAAGTGATGTGGGTCAGGGCATGAGTGGGGAGGCAAAGCAAGGATGTTGCTTGGGCTTTGATGGTTTGTGTAGTTGGACATATGGTGAATGTAGTAGGATGGCACTGTCAGAGATTCGCGTGGTGGCAAAGTGTGAGGAATGATGCAGTGTGGGGGACTCTGAAGTTGGGTGGATGAACGAGAATGCTCAGATGATGGGACATGATCACCAATCAACATGTTGTCTACCAGGGTTTCAAATGTATGGTAGGTGTCAATGTCATGACCTGGTTGGCGATGGTATATACAGAACTGATGTTCATGGTAATTCCATGGTTTGGGATGTGATGGGTCAATAGGCCTAATTTTAGGTAATACCAGGAGGCCTTGGTGAAGGAGATGGTGAAATATTTTAGATAATGGTGTGGATGGGATAGGCATGGGGTAGATGTAGGGATCATGGGAGGTGTGTGGGAAGCGGATGGAGTGAGGTCAAATGGTGGAGGAGTGGGTCAAGATTCAGATATGGGGGTAACCTAGGGATGAGGAATGGACCTGGGGGAGGTGAAGATGTATGGGCTATGGTGGACTGGTGAGTAGACATGAGGCAAAGACAATGGCTCAAATGTAGCTCGAGAGCCTCGAGTCGAGCTAAGATGTGTTGGATATCAGGATGTGGAGGTGACGGGATTGGAGAAGGTGGAGAGTGAGACTCCAATGGATAAGGGGTGAAGTACGGGTGTGAAGTAGAGTTTGCATGAGGTGATAATGGGGGTGAGTGGAATAAATTTATATATTGTGAGGTTGGTTGGAATGGTAGGCCACGAAGTGGTGAAGGTGGCATCTAGAGGATGGGTGGCATAGGAGAAGGCTACGGGTAACACCATGTATGGTATTGAGGTATACGCTTGGAAGTGGCTTGGGAAGCATGTAAGTGAAGGGCTTGAGCATATGGAGACATCCCACTCGAAAGTGGGGGAGGTAGGCATGAAGGACATGCAGGATGAGGTGTGTATCCTCGATTGGGAGGGTGATAAGTTCTGGAAGGATGGTGAGGGGAAGAGGATGGTGAGTAGGGGTTCCTTGCATCCTCAGGTGGAGGTGGAGGAGACCCCTGGGTGTGGACATGGGAGGTTTCCTCCTTTTTATCAAAGGAGGATAGGGAGACCTGACTATCTCCTAAACAAGGTGAGTAGGATGACCCTCTACGGTGAGGTGAAGGGTGTCGGGGTGGAGTGTGGTGATCTAAATGGGATGAGGGTGAGGATTACCTAGTATGTATAATGGTAGGTGGCCTAGTCAGATTGATCATTGTGATCGGGACTAGGGGTAATGGGGGATGATCTTGCATGGTGGAAGTTTGAGATGTTGATAGTGTGTGCAAATAATCATGTATCTCTACTGATGATATAGTGGTAGATGATGTGAATCCTACAAAAATAAATAGATACCAACAACATATAAATGACATAAAAATCAAAAGTACATGTATAATGCAACTATAAAATAAAAGGCATGCATGTATCGTGATGTGCATAGTGGATGATGTGTTTGTGAATAGCAATGTGTACTATTTGTGATAGTGAATGCCTATGTGGGCTAGGCATTGAATGTACAAAGGTGAAGGATATTAATAGGTTTAGGTTCAGTGAGACCTTCGAGATTAGCCAAGCGGTAGGCACCTAAACCAAATTTGTGTGTGATTATGAAGGGGCCCAACCAGTTTGGGGTAAACTTGTCTCGTTGTTGGTGAGGTTGACTTGTGATTTTTTGGTTCTCTTTGAGAACTAGATCACCAATTTGGAATTCACATTGATGTACCTTACTATTGTAGGCACGATGAAGGTAATCTTGATAGATACGTGTGTGCTCGATGGCATGAATACGATGCTCATCAAGGAGTGTTAGCTGATCGAGGTGGGCTTGATGAGCAGTGTCATCATCAATGAATTCTTTCATGGATACCTACAGGGATGGTATCTCGAGTTCTAGGGGCATAATGGCTTCAGTGCCATAGACCAGTGAGAAGGGGGTTGCCCCAGTGGGAGTACGAATGCTCATACGATAGGCCCACAAAGCTAAGGGTATTTGGTTATGCCAATCACGATGAGATTTTGCTACTATTTTGTGAAGTATGGAATAGATTATCTTGTTTGTAGCTTCTGTCTGACCATTACCCTGTGGGTAGTATGGGGTAGAGAAACTATGATGGATGTTGAATTTGGCACAAAGGGCATGAATAATTTTATTCTTGAAGGATTTCCCATTATCAGAGATGATTTGGGAAGGAATTCCAAAGTGACATATGATATGGTCTATGATAAATACCGTGATCTTAGCTCTTATGGTCTGGACAAGTGGGATGGCTTCGACCCACTTTGTAAAATATTTTATGGCTGTAATGATGAATTTGTGATTGCTTGATGAAGCGGGTGTGATTTGTCCAATAAGGTCGAGGCCCCATTGCGAAAAATGCCACATGGACTGGATCGGTTGGAGCACTTGAGATGGAAGGTGTGTGAGGTTTGCATGTTGTTGGCACTTGATACAGTACCTCACATATTCACAACAATCATGTTCCATATTTGGCTAGTAATATCCCATGTGAAGGATACATTTTGTGATTGCCATGCCACTAAAGTGGCCACCACAAGTACCATCATGGGTTTCTTGTACAACCCACTAAGATTCATGGGGTTCTAGGCAATGCAAGAGGATGCCATCATAGCTACGATGATAAAGGATATCCCCCAACAATGTATAGTGAATTACTCATTGTTTGAATGCTCGATGATGAGCATGTGGTAGGTCGCATGGTAGGAATCCTAACTTGATATAATATTTTATTTGTGCAAACCAAGGGTCATGTGGTTTGGTATCGACCACATGAATACCACCATCATCATCTATGGGAGATGTGGTCGATATAGTAGATTGGGTGAGTGTGTGAATGGATACAGATGTGGTGTTTGATGATGGATTTTATGGTATTAATGATCCTAAGGAGGCCATTGTATCCATAAAATGGTTTGATGATCATGGAGTGGCTTCGATATCATACCACTCAAATCGAGAAAAGTTGTGCAATATGTTTGTATTGTTGGAGAACTGGACAATGACATTGCCATATCTCTTGCACTTGGTTCACTATCAAGAGGGAATCACCTATGATGTGGAGGTATTTGATATGCATGGCATGGGCCTATTTTAATCTGAGGATTAAGGCTTCATATTTTGCATTGTTTTTTGTACAAGGGAAGTCCAATTTAAATGAGAAGGGGAGTGGTTCCCCTTCGGGTGTGAAGAAAATAATGCCTGCACCCCCAGCGTGAGTGCATCGAGAGCCATCAAAGAATAGGGTTAGGTCAGCTGGTGTCTCTAGCTCAACATACTCTTCAACTTTTATTATGTGGAAGATGGAATCATCAGGAAGTTGAATGAGGAGAGGTTGGTCATCAAGCAAGGGAGCTTCTGCAAGTTGGTCTGTGATGACCTATCCTTTAATGGACTTTTGGGAAATGAACTCTAGGTCAAATTTGGTTAGAAGCATGATCCATTTTGTTGTGTGGGAGTTGTGATAACTTTTGTTCATCATGTACCGAAGGGGATTATCTCGAGCGATGACAAAGATTGTGTGATTTAACATATAATGGTGTGAAGACTATAGCTAGGCATAGCTTTTCCATGTACCTATATCTAACTTCGTAGCTGACTAGCATATGACTTATGTAATATATGGCTTGCTCTTTTTTGAGCATGTTATTTTGAGCTAATGTACCTAGCATAAAATATATGGTTGAGATGTACAAAATTAGCGGTAGTTGTGGGTGTGGGGGAGACATAACTGGTGGGGAAGTGAGGTAAGTTTTGATAGCATCAAAGGCTTGTTGGTAGTTATCATCCCATTTAAAATTGACTCCCTTTTATAGGATATGATTGAAGGGTTTGCACTTGTCTGATAGTTGTGCTATGAATCGATGAATGGAGGTTATCTTACCCTAGAGGCTATGTAGTTTTTTTAAGGTGGTAGGTGGGGGCATCTCGATGATGGCCTTTACTTTGTTAGGGTCTACCTCAATACCGCATTGGGTGATAATGAACCCTAGAATCTTACCTAAAGTAACACCAAAGACACACTTCTTTGGGTTAAGGTAAACATTATGCTCTAGTAAATGGTCGAAGATCTTTCGAAGATCTTCTAGGTGCTATGAACATTTCTTGGACTTTGTGATGAGGTCATCAACATAGTCTTCCATGATTTTGTGCATGTAATCATGGAAGATATAAGTCATTGCGCATTGGTAGGTTGCCCTAACATTTTTAAGGCCAAAATGCATGACCTTGTAGCAAAAGGTCCCCCAGGGGGTTGTGAATGATGTTTTATGTTGATCAGCGAGGTTGATATTGATTTGGTTGTAACTAGAGAATCCATCCATAAGGGATATCATCTCATGGCCTGTGATAGAATTGATGAGTGAGTCGATGTTAGGTAATGGGAAGTTGTCTTTGGGATAAGCTTTGTTTAAATCACGAAAGTTAGTGCAGACACGTACTTCACTCAAAAGATTTGGTACTAGAACCATGTTGGAGACCCATTCAAGATAATCTATGGGTACTATAAAATCTATGTCTAAGAGCTTTTGTAGCTCAGATTTGACTAGTAACGCAACTATTGGGTGCATGCATCATAGTTTTTGTCTTACAGGTTTGGCATCTTTGTCTAGCATGAGGTTGTGGACTACAAGGGTGGGATCAAGGCCTAACATATCCTTGTAGGACCATTTGAAGACTCTGATATACTTTCGAAGGAAAGTAGTGAAAAAAATGTGCTCTTCGGGTGAAAGGCTTGTGGCTAGTTTAACTATGTGGGGATTTTTAGGGTTATCATCGATATCGACATCGATGATTTCTTCTATGAGTATGTGAAAACCACATACAATTTTTCTAGGACGAGAATGAGGTAGAGATCATCAATAGCCTCGATAATGTCATACTCGTCATCTAGTTAGACGTCTGTGTGGTACACCTACAATATGTGAGGTGGTGTAGAGGGTGAAGGATCATTTCCAACATGTAAGACATGAGGTGAGAGTAAGAAATCTTGGGGTACTGGTATGGGTGATATGTGCACAAGACCAATGAAATTGGGGTTTGGTATGTCATCGTAGGTTGGTTGGTGTGTGAATTGAAGTGGGGAGAAAATATCCACATAAACCATGTTAAATAACATCGTGGAGGATGTGGGTGGTGAAGAGTCTGATGATGTAGACTCAATAACCCATGGACATCGTAGGAGGCTCAATGGAGGGCACAATACGATCGATGGAGAATGTGGTCGAGTAGTGGATCTATGAAGTTATCGATGTAGGGGTAGAAATGTGGCCAAATATATTGGTGATGGTGGGGGAGATGCCATGTCATGCTCTATATCATGAGCATTGAGAGACAATGTGACCAATTGACTTGTTAATTCGTCGACACAACATGAGGATGTTGTGTCATAAAGAGGAGTTTCTTGAAAGAAGTCACAAGGAACTGTGACAGTTGAGTGTGGGGATGGGTTGTCCTCTAGGATATCCATATCAATATACTCTTCCAAGGTGTGTGTTGGAAGTGGGGAAGGGTGTAGGGATAGGTCCTAGAGCTCATCCTCTAACGTGTGAACGATGGTTGGGTGATAACCTAAGCTGGATTTATTAGTAGGTAATTGTACATGGGGGTTAATGGGTGTACACAACCCTTGTTCATAGTAGACATAATCCAAATCTATACCAATGGAAATATTGAAGGTAGCATAAGGTGAAATGAGGGTTGGCCATATGGTCCAATGTACCACAAAAGCTAGATTATGGTGGTGGAGGGACTACAGGTGGGAGTGAGGAATCAACTCCTACATAGACAAAGTTGGTGTGATTATCGAGGGATCCTAATTGTATAATAGTTTTGATGGTCAAAACTGAGGTTGAGGGGTGGTCGAAGTCACGAGTGGACTGAATTACAGGAATATGTATGTGGGCATCATGCACATTGTAATCCCTTGGGCCTAAATTTGTCATAAAAATGGAGATGCATGGTGATGTATGTGATGGCGAATGAGGTGGTGAATCTAAATCAAAAGATGATGGTGCAATATAAGATTCTCTTATAGTGGTAGAGGAAGGGTGTAGCAGTTGGTCATCAAGGTGAGAAGCTCATTGTTCCTACTCATGGCATTCAGTTGTGGTAGCTGGGATAGGATGATTTTCCTATGGGAATTATGAAGGAGGAGGAGAGGATGTCGATGTTGGACTACGTGGGGAGGTGAATGACCTAGGTCATGGATGAAAGGGAAGGGGAGGTGTTTGTGGTGTAGGGAGGATAGGCATTTCCATAGGGGAAGATGGGTGAGGTGGAGCGGTAGGGTGTAAGGTAGGTAGTGATGATGGTTGTAGTATCATGGGTGGAATTGTGGATGATGATGGTTAAGATGGTGGTGGTGGCCACAAGGATGGTGGTGAAAAAGGTATGGTAGTAGGGTTAGGTGCTACAGAAGGTGGTGCTAATGGTGCTGACATCAAGGTGTGTGTCCTTGATGAGGATTGTGGTAGCAAAGTGGATGTTGGGGAAGATGTCGATGCTCCAATAGATTGATGGGAAGATATGGGAAAGAGTTGTATGGAAGAAGAGGAAGGTGTAGGTGGGAGGTCTATGATGTTGTAGAATTTGAAGGGGTCCCCATTGGTAGGAATACAATGGACAAGTTCATCATGGATATATTTAATGCAATGATGTAGCGTGGAAGGGATGCACTACATATCCCTGATCCATGGGTGACCAAGGAGGATATTATATTGCATCTCACCTTGGATGATGTGGAAAAGGATGGAGATGGTATGGATACCTACTCAGATGGGTAAAATGATGGATCCTACCATGGGTCTCATGGAACCATCAAATGCATGAAGGTCAAGATATGGAGTGGCAAAATGGGCTGGTGGGATATGCAAGTGATGCAATGCCACTGTGGAGATAATACTAATGGAAGAACTAATATCAATGAGGACACGCTTGTAGGTGATGTCATTGATGGTTGCTTGGATATGGAGAGGAGGATCGACTCCTCCTACTAGTTCTATGATCTCATGATCATGGAAACTAATGGAGGGTTGAAGGCATCATGGGATGTTCCCTATAAAGTTTATGAAGGCATTCGTGTCATGTGTCTCCAAATCGATGGAACGTAGGATGTCATTCAATGCCTCATGATGGGGTTGAGATTGTTGTAAGAGGTCAAAAATGGATAGCCGAGTGGGGGTATTATATAATTGGTGGGTAAGGCTACCATGAATTGTAATGATATTTTGTGGTGGAGGTGGTATGGTACTAGGAGTCATGGAGGACTATGGTGATGTGAATTGGACTAATGGGGAAACAATAGGTGTTTTTTGGCATGATGGGTATCATTGGTTTTGAGTGGTAAGGTTGATCATGCCCACTACACCGTGTGATGGGGGATCATGTTGGACATTATTTACTTATCTAGGTGGCCCTAGAGGGTTGAATGGTGGTCTTTGGGGGTTAGTCCCCTTGTGGTCAGGTAAGGGGTTCTGGAAGATCCCTAGGTTTTGATTTTGTGGGGCAAGGGGGTTTGAAACCTGGATGGTACCCCTATCAATGAGGTCTTGGACTTGACCACAGAAAGAGCGACATGAATCGATATCATGGCCATGCTATCGATGATATTGGTAGAAGGCTTGCTCATTGTATCCATGAGGCTTAGGTAGGTTTGGATCCAATGGTTGGATCTCAAGTAGGATGATGTGACCTCCCTCATATAACCTCTAGAAGAGGGCTGGTAAAGGTTCAGAAAGTGGTGTGAGATTGTGCTTTTGGGCCTATGGGTGCATGTCGCGAGACTGTTGAGGCCTAGTAGGGGAGGCGCATTGGTTTGAAATATTTGTCATTGAGGAAGAGGGGGTTGTGGAATCGATGTAGGTGCTAAGGTAGTAGCTACCACTTGATTGGCTTGTGGTGGTCAAGGGAAGGGTTGGTTGGGAGTATTTCTATTAAAATGGAAGTTAGAATTGTAGTTGGGCTTCTATCTTAACTTGATTTTTCCTGATTGGACCTTGATGTCCTCAATTACTTTGGCTTGGGTAATGGCTTCTTCAAAGGTATGAATTTGATGAAGTTGTAGGGAGGTGGAAATGTGTTTGTGGCAACTCTTGGAGAAGAGTGTCACTAGCTCAATGGTAGGGAGGCTATGGGTGAGGTCATGGATGATCGATCTCCATCTCGACACAAATTTGGTGATGGGTTCGTTGTCAGCCTGTCGTAAGGTGTAGATATCTGAGAAGTTAGTCTTATTTTTAATATTTATGGAGAAGTATTCTAAAAAGGAGTTGGCCAACTATTTGAAGGTATACAAGCTATGGTATGGGAGCATGTTATACCAGTCTAAGGCTTGTCCCACAAGTGAGAGGGAGAAGGTACGTAACATAAGGGGGTTGCTACTATGAAGCTGGTAGCAAGCTGAGTGATAGTTACTGACATGTTCTCTAGGATCTTCCTTACCTTTGTACTTATCAAACTTTGGGATCTCAAAGTGATAGGGGTAAGGTGGGATAGGAACTGATGGATGAACTGGCTCACTATAGAGTTCATCATATATTGGTTTTTGTGGTCCATAATTGGTCATGCGTAGGTTTAACATCTTGACTTCATCTCATAGGAGCTGAAGCTCAGGTGTTAAGGGCATGGAGGACTATGCTAAGGTGGGTTGAGCCTAGGAATGTGGTGGGTATTGGAGTTGTTATTCTTCCTAGTACTAAGGGGGGAAGTGTGGCAACTAGTCCTGGTAAGGTTGTTGTTGGGCAACGTATGATGTCGCGGCTAGTGGGACACTAGGCTATGGAATAGATGTTTGTTGGGGATAGTAGTATTGTGATTGTGGGATGTGTTGTTGTGGCATGGGTACCTACTGGGTAGGAGCCTGTTGTAATGGTTGGGTCATAGGAGATGATGACCACAAAGGGGGAGGCATAAAGAATGTAGATCCAATAGGTAATGGTGGAGGTATCAAGGCTACCAATGCTAGGGGTGGTCAAGATAAGGTGTCAAAGGATGGGACTTGTATCTATCTCGAAGGATGGGAGGTGGTAAAACTAAACTATGTAGAGTAGCCTAGAGAGGTAGGAGTGTAGGTTACGGGTCTTGATCCATAGGTGGGAAGAAGACTAGAAGTTGGGGCCTAAAAAGGAGGAGGAGGAGGTAATCTAAATATCGATGTAGATGAATGTTGAGCAAAGGATTGGGTAGGGTACATTCCAAACACCTAAGATGGAGGTAGGAATGATGAGGAGGAAGGAGGGTAAGCTTCTAGGGTAGGAGCTTGGGAAGTTGGAGTGAGGAATGTATCCACTCTCGATTGGGTGTGAGTTGTTGGTTGTTGTTGTTGATATTGTGTGGTTTGGGTTTGAATATGTGGCTATGATAGGTCCTCAAATATTGGGAAGAAAGGTGATTGGGATGATGATGGTTGAGACTCTTGAGAAGAGTATGGGTGTGATGTTTGAAGGGGTGCTTGTTGCTCCTGTAAGGAGGGTTGTTATTGTGTGGTTTGGAATGATGGCATCTGGGTACCTATGGTAGAGGAGGAAGGGTCTGATATCATTCCTATAGTAGGGGTGAATGATGCAACCTCGAGGTGAGTGTGGTTCAATAGGGAGGAGTCATTCTCAAAGAGAGATTGAGATAAAATTTGGAAGAAAGGGTGTGCAAAGGTGGGGGACATAGGTGGAGTCTCCTCATCTATGGTGAAGAACGGGTTAGGTTGTCCTAGATTAGTGTAGATCACATGATCATAGAACATGGTGGGTGGATTAGGTGATGATACAGGGAAAATGAGTGGATAATATTCTACGAGTGAAGTGGTGAGGGCTTCACTCAAAGTGGATGTCTCACCATGAGCTATTGTGTGTGTATAGTATGGATCAAACTCTATGAGTGGATCGGGTGTGTATGTGGACTTTCCCTTTGTGATCAAAGGAGGAGGGATGGCCTAACTAGAAGGGGTGCTAGGTGCCTCCTCTATAGGGTGCACTTTCTCATGCACATGACTATGGGTAACAATAGGCATGATGATGTGTGTTGTGCCGTGAAGCTTTAGAACTACACAAAAACTAGAATCTGAGGTCCTAGATATGATGTGTGAAGGAGTTGTGAAACAATCCTATGAAGTGTGGAATCAAACTAAGGTAGCAAGTTGTGTGGAGCTAAAAATAAAGTGTTAAGTGGTGTGATGTGCTGAAACCAGTTTGTGATCATGCAAACAACATGAAACTAGAATCAGTTCTAAATATAAGAAATAAAGTGTTTTGTTCATTTTAGTGTGTTTTGATGTTGATACTTCCTAGGTAAAATCATAGGTAGTGGAGTGAATACTCTAGAATATCAGGAGTGTCATCGGTATCGAACCTCCTACAACACCCAAATATGCACATAATAGAACAATATCATGACGTGCGAATGGTGACCTATATGGAAGGCATAATAAAATGATAACCTAAAAGGGGGAACTCACTGTACTGAAATGAGCTCACTATATCCTCTCACGAGAAGAGGTGGCACTGTCTAAGACCTACTAGGCATGGTCAACAACCCCATGCTTTCACTTCACCCTCGGGTGGGCTTAGTCAATAATGATAGTTACCATGTCCACGAATTATGTGAGCCTTATGGACAAAGGCATCTAATCCTATCCCACTCCAAAGGTAACTTCTGGTGATGAAATCCAGAAGCCCAGTCTCAAAAGTGGGGGTTTTTCGATGATGAAGTCTAGAAAAACTCTTATGGGGTTGCTAGGTGTCTAGGAGGTGAGATGGTGGAGGGTACAACTCCTGCCACACCAATCTCGAGCGATGGATTGGGGATGAAATCCAATCTCACCACTTGTTTTGAACCACATGTGTGTGTGGGTTTGAGTTTTCTAATGATGATGTATAAAGCAAGAAATCTAACTAAATGCCTTTTTGAAATGAAATTCTAGCCCTAGATGCACTTTTTGGAAGCAAAGGCTAAAGTAAGATGCATTTTGTAAAATAAATCTAGTCCTATGTGCCTTTTTGGAAAGGAAACTAAGACCTATTCTATAAAAGCGTGTAAACAAGCAATGTGACACATATGAGAAGAGGGATTTATGGAACCCTAATTTTGGAACATGAAAGAAATGTAAGAAATATTTATACAAAGATAAATAGACAATCTTAAACTAAAGATGTAGAAAGAAATATGACAATTGTGATTTACCCAGGGGATTTGCGAAAGAGATGGGAAATCCTAATTAAAAGAAAGGAAAGGATCTAAAATTTGTATTTGCAAACAGGAATCTGAAATATGCAAAAAGAAATTTGGAAAATCCTAATTCTTAAATGCATGAAAGAAATTTGACTTTGATTTTTGTACAACAAAGAAATTTGAAATTGCTTCAAGAGAAATGTGCAAAAGGGATTTGCAAAACTCTAATTCTAAATCTGACTATTAGAACTAAAATCTGAAATGCTTGTAAAGGGGAATTGATGTGAAAGGACAAGAAATAAATGCAAAACTTATGCAACATGCAATTTGCAAAAAGAAATAAAAAATTTCTCAAAAATAGATGAAATCAAACTTTCTGGTTTTGTGCAGGTTTTTGCAACTAAAGTAAACATTTCTAGCATGATGGATGCATAAGAAAAAGGAAATTTACCAAATGTATCGATGCATTTACTAGTAAATATTTCTTCGCACATAAATGTCAGAACAAAGAAATTTTTGGGGAATACCTGGTTTTTGATGCTACAGGTGGTCTGCTTTGCTTCTCTACTGCTCACCCCTGCAAGTTTGAGGGTTTTTGAGGCTTGTAGGACCAATTCGTAGGCCAAGGGGTGAATTGGATCTGGATTCATAGGCTAGGGGGTGAATCAGATCTAGGGGCCTGAAATCCCTATTCTGAGGGTTTGAGGGGGTTGTCAGGGCTTCAAGGATCTCTGAGATGTCTAGATATTGTACCTACAATAAAACAAAAATAGTAAATTGAGTTAGATTCATGATAAAACTATTCTAACACAATCCTTTGTGGGGGTCCCACTGGGTGTGCCAAAATGAAACATACAAAAGAAATGCATTTGATCTAATAATTTTCTAAAACATAGATTATTCAAAATTTTTGATTTTATTCATGATTGAAGTGCTTTTGTGTTACAAATGGGGGAATTCCCCTTTCTTTCTTTCATAAATTTACAATAAGTTTGATGCTTTCTCTTGGGCTCCTCAATGTAGGTGGGCTTCATGCATAACGTGTGCCACCACTGGTTGTATTTGCTGTTGTTTTCCTCTTTGCATCTATGCTAGACCTACAAAATGGAGTTAGTATGTTTGGGGGCTTGCCTCAGTTAGGCCCCATGGTAAAAAGGACAAATCGACTCAAAATATGTAATGAAAACTAAAATAAATTGCATAGAACCTCATAAAAACATCAAATGGAGCTTACCTGATAGATTTGGAGTGAAATGAGTCCTGTAGACCCAACTCACAGGTCGGGGGGTGAATTGGTGTCGGATTCGTAGGTCGAGGGGTGAATTGAACTGTAAGCACTTTCTACTGGAAATCCTTGCATGGATGGGCTCCTTAGGTGTTGTAATGTTGCTAGTATGGATCAAATGTTCTTGTTTGCACTTTTGGTTGTATTTTTATAGAGTTTCTGTACTTCAACTAAAAAGGGAGAGAGAGGTAGAATGAGGGATTAGGTCCACTATTTATAGATAAACCTAAGGTGTAGGGGGTGTGGTTAGGGGAACTAAACCCTAAGGTCATGTTCTATGGTGGTTAGGTTAGGGTTTGTGAGGTGTCATCCCCACATTCCCTAAGGAAATATCTCATCCTCACACGTGTGAGGAGAGATTAGGGTTTACTAGGGTTAGTCAACTCTAAGGTTAGATTAGGGTTAGGTTAGGGTTTCCTAGGAAATATCCTAACTAACTTGGTGCACACACATGTGGGAGGGAATAATTAGGACTAATTAGGGTTTAGGAACCTAATTAACCTTTTTAATCCAAAAAGTGCACTTTAAGTGAAGTCACTTTAAAATTAGAATTGGAATTAACTTTAATTAAGACTTTTTAGGAACTAATAGTCCTGTGGGGTCCTAATTAGGTCTAGGAAGGGCTTAGGTGGCCTTAGGTGATTGATAAGTGGTCCTTTTATGGATGAAAGGTGGTTATGATGTGGATTGAGTAGTTTAATAGGGTTTTGTACCTATAAACTAGTGGGATGGTCTATGTAAGTCTACGATATGCTACGCTAATCTAGAGTGATCTACGCTAGTCTACGCATGTATATAGTAGTCTAAACATGTCTACAATAGTCTACGTAGGTCTAGAGGGATCTACAATAGTCTATGCTAGTCTAAAATAGCCTAGAGGTGTCTAGGATGGCCTATGTAAACCTACAAGTGTCCAAAAGGATCTACAAGTACGTAGAGGTAGCTATGTGCAACTTTTAGGTGTCTATAGTTAAATTGAAAATTGAGGATTATAATCTCAAGTTCAACATGTTTGCATTACACTTAAGAGGTTGTGATATAGTTTTGGGAGTGCAATGGGTGATAATGTTAGGGGTATTCTTTTGGAACTTTACATAATTGTGGATGAAATTTAGTCAGGATAGGTAGGAATATACTTTTTATGGCATAAAGGTGGTAGTAGTTCAGTTTATTTATTATAAAATAGAAAAAATATTAAATAAATATTTCCATGGCATGGCAACTTACCTTTTTCTATCACCACTCTCAAACAAGGGGAGTCTAGTCACCCACAACAATTATAGGGTATATTAAATAAGCATGCTCATGTCTTCAAGGAACCCAAGGGACTTCCTCCTTAGTGATCACATGATCATGTAATGCAACATTTTCCTAGAAATCTATCTCCTTAATTTAATCCATATCGGTATGCTTATGCTCAAAAAATAAAAATTAAGAAATTGTGCAAGAACTTTGAGCTTTTGGAATTATCCATTCTAGTTTTAGTCCCTATTCTTCACCAATGTTGCTAGTAAGGAATAAGTATGGCACTTAGCCCTTGTGTGTGGATTACCAATATCTTAACAAAATAATATTAAGGATAATTTCCCTATTCCTATCATTGATGAACTACTTGATGAGTTGCATGGGGTTCAACCAGGGTTATGCATAAGGGGTCAGCCTCGAAATCTATTTATAAAATCAAGGCGAATTGTCTTGGAATCCTGAAGAAATTTGTAGAAGTATACATGGCGAATTGCATTTATTTATCTCCAAAAATTTTCAAACCATGGCAAATCAATTGAAAAATATTTCCAGAGGTGTAGGTTGGTTGCAGAGGGTTTGAATTAGTCATTTTTAGATGGTTTTTGAGGATTTTACTATGTTTTTTGTGTAGATCTCATCGAGCTAGGTGGTTTTAAAAAAATTGAAAATAAAGCTCCGGATCAAAATTTATACCTCTTAGAAGTTTCCCTACAAAAGTGCACCTCTACAACCGATCGACTACACACATGACGATCGACTTCACACATGATGATCGGTTGCAAGCATGGCGAACAACTGCATATATGACGATTGAAGTATCAGCTGCACACATGATTATTAGCTTCGATCGTCATGTGTGCATCCAATCATCATTCTTACAGCCCATCCAATCATCGGTTGTAGAGGTGCAATTTTGCAGGGAAACTTCTAGGAGGCATAAATTTTAATCCGAAGCTCCGTTTTCAATTTTTTTTTAAAACCACCTAACTCGATGATATCTACACAAAAAACATATTAAAATTTTCAAAAAACCATTTGAAACTAGTCAACATCTCTACAACTGATTGGTTATAGAAGTGTCAGTCCGTTTCAGATATGTCAATCAATTTTAGATGGTTTTTTGAAAATTTTAATAAGTTTGAGTAGATCTTGTTGAGCTATGTGGTTTTACAAAAAAATGAAAATGAATATCTAGATCAAAAGTTATGCCTCCTAGAAGTTTCCCTGCAAAAGTGCACCTCTACAACTGATCGGCTACACACATGATGACCAACTACAACATGACAATCAGTTGCAAGCATGATGACCATCATTCTTACATCTGGTCATCTTGTGTGTAGCCAGTCATCATATGTGCAGTCGATCGGTTGTAGATGTGCACTTTTGTAGGGAAACTTCTAAGAGGTATAACTTTTGATCTAGAGCTCCGTTTTCATTTTTTTTTTAAAACCACATAGCTTGACGATATATACTCAAAAAACATATTAAAATCCTTAAAAATCCATCTAAAACCAATAGACATCTCTGCAATCGATCGGTTGTAGAGGTGTTAGTCAGTTGTAGATATTTCAATCGGTTTTAGATGGTTTTTTGAGGATTTTAATAATTTTTTTGAGTAGATCTCAATGAGCTAGGTGATTTTAAAAAAAAATTAAAAAAAATTCTCCCGATGAAAAGTTATGCCTCCTAGAAGTTTCCCTACAAAAGTGCACCTTTGTAATCGATCGACTACACACATGACGATCGGTTGCACACATGATGATCGACTACAAGCATGACGATTGTCATATCTGTAGCTAATCATCATGCCTACAACCAATCATCATGCATTCAACTGAATCAATTGTAGAGGTGCTCTTTTGTAGGGAACCTTCTATGAGCTCTATATGATCAGTTTTAGAGATGTATCAATTGACCTAAGCCGATTCATTGCAAAGTTACAACCGTTTGACTTATGTCAATTGATATGTCTCTACAACCAATTGACTTAGGCTGATTGTCACACCTCTGTAATTGATCAACTTATATTGAGAAGTACTCTTCTACAACCTTATCATGTTTATGGGACCGATTGGTGTCTTCTGATTGATAATACCCTATAACCAATCGGTAAATATGTTGACTAACAATAGGTTTTTCATATTTTCAGAGCTATTTTTGAGTTAGAGTATTATATATATATATATATATATATATATATATATATATATATATATATATATATCTGTTTATCGCTACCCCCTATAGTATATATACGGGTAGTATATGAGACGAATTGGGCGGGAAAAATAAAATCATTTATAATTTGAAGGCGATTTGGACGAGAAAAATAAAATCATTTATAGTTTGAGGTCGGTGAATTAAAATAAAAATAGTTTAATTATTATCAACGATGGGTGAATTTACCCCAAAAAAACTTCCACCCCATAAATTTTGGGCGAATGGGCCCCAGTGAAAGGATCCAAAATTAGCCAATTTAAAAATTTGAAAATCCTAAATAGAGCCAATTTACGATATTTCACGCTTATGCATAACCATAAGCTCAACATTTTTCCAAGTTGGATTTGTGGTAGGGCTATTAACAATTATTATTAAGAATGAAGATATTCCCAAAACAACTTTTTGTACTCATGAAGGGCATTATGCATCTTTTGTTATACCTTTTTGTTTGACCAATTCACCTTCCACCTTTCAGAGTTTGATGAATTCTATTTTTCATCCTCATATTCAAAAAATTAATTTTAGTTTTTTTTGTGACATATTGATTTATAGTCACACATGTGAGGATCATATTTTCCATTTAGATAAAACCCTCAAACTATTATCTAACCATAAACTTTATGCCAAGTAATCAAAATGTTCCTTTGGCCAGTGGGAGGTTGAATATTTGGGGCACATAGTCACCAAGGAGGGAGTTCTAGTTGACACTAAGAAAATCTAGGGGGTTCAAAATTAGACTAAATCTCATACATGTTGTCACCCATTGGCATCCATATCTCATTGACTGATATTTTCCATTAAAATTGGTCATCAGAGTCAAATATTTTTTAGAAAAAATGATGGCTACTTTGAAAGAATAAAAATGGATCTCCAAATTATTGGGGTATGACTATGGCATATCTTATAAGAAAGGTAAATATATTATGGTGGAATATACCTTGTATCATCTCCATGAAGATCAATCCATGTTACATACTATCTCCACTCCCATTTCACAATGGATTCATCAATTTCATGAGGATTTGGCCAAGGATTCCTAATTGTAAATTCTCATATACACTCTCTAAGAGTATCCTCATTTCCATCCTAGCTAGACTTGGGATGGTCAGGATTTACAGTTTCATGACCATTTTTTATACTATTTTGGTCTCCAATAAAGGACCTCCTCCTTCAAGAAATGTAGGCTTCTCCCACAATTGGTCATTTAGTTTTTCTAAAAATATATACCAAAACCAAACATTCTTTTTTTGAGGGAAATTAAAAAGAAAATCCAAACATTTATAATCGAATATGATTGCTACTAGTGCATGAAAGGTAAAATTGTGAGTTCTCTAGGGACACTTCAATTTTTACCCATTCTTGAGAAATTTTAGATTGATATATCTATAAAATTCATCGAAAGGCTACTAAAATCTTGAGGTAAATTAGTTATTCTGGTAATAGTGGATCATATTTCAAAGTATACTCACTTTTTTTCCCTATCCCATTCTTATATTGCATCTATTATCACCCAACTCTTTCTTGACTCCATATTTCACCTCCATGGGATGCCTAAATCCATTGTCTTTGATCTGGATCCTACATTCACCAATCACTTTTGGTAGGAATTGTTCAAGTTATACAAGAAACGAATCAATATTAGTTTGGCCTACCATTTTTAAATCGATGGCCAAACCAAAATTATTAATAAATGCTTGAAAATCTACCTTCATTGCTTCAGTTCTAAATATTCTACTAATTCGGCTAAGTGGTTTTCTTTGGCCAAGTGGTGGTATAACACCACCTATCATTATACCATGAAGGTGACTCCATTTGAAGTAGTCTATGGTTCGCTTCCACCAAATCTAACTTCTTTCCTTCTAGGTAGATCCAAGGTTTAGGTAGTGGATTCCACTCTTCACCAGCATGACTCCATTGTTTGCCAACTCAAGCTTAACTTGGACATGGCTCAAAACCATATGAAACAACAAGTAGATCAACACCATACTAAACATAGATTTACCATGGGCTACATGGTTTTTCTTCGCTTACAACCATACAAACAATCATCTCTTGAGTTGCATGGTTTTCAAAAACTTTCCACCAAATACTATGGTTCTTATTAGGTATTACTGAGGCTTGGGGAAACAACATACAAACCAGCCCTTCTAGCTAGCTTCAAACTTCATCCAGTCTTCCATGTTTCATCTCTCAAGAAGGTTATTATCAATAGGGTGCATGTGTAATCTATACTTCTAGAGTTGGATGAGGAAGGGTTTGTACTTCTTTAACCTGAATACATTTTTGATCAAATATCACATACCTTTCATCGATGTGCTATCACAAATGCATGTCTTGGTCTAGTGGTGTGGCTTATAACAAGAATATGTGATATGGGAACCTCTTCAAAAACCCCAATAATATATTCCTCAACTTTATCTTTGAGGACAAAGAATTTTGAATGGGAAGGGCATGTTAGGAACCCATCCTAACACCTTGATGTAATAGTCCTTGTGGAACGTGGGTAACACCCATGTTAATATTTTGTAACCTTTTATTATAGTTTTGGATTAAGAATCATCAATCCAAATTTCACCCTTCTATGAATTTTTTGTTTAATAATGTAATCAATTGTAGGTAGGATATTCTATCCCAAGTGGCTTTTTGCATGTAATCCAACCTTGGGAGTTAGGTGCTAAAATAATTCCTTAAAGTGAGGGATAGTATTGTATGCATATTTTTGTATAATTGAATGAACTATTGAAGGATTTTTCCCTATTGAAGAGGCTTGTGATTTAGTGCTATTGTGAGATTGTTTCTTTTTTGTAATCTATTTCCATAGTGTGTGTTTTATTTCCATAAGTGTGTTGTGAGCATATATGTTTATTTTCTATACTTGTGTGAGTGTGTTTATTTTTAATAGTAGGTTCCTAACATATTATGCTAGATTTCAAAGTTTGACAAAAGGGCCGCTTTTGGACTACTCAAGAAAATCTCATTACAAATTATATTTTGCTCATATTTTGTCCAGTCAATTACTTCCACCTTAACTAGCTCCATGATTTCTTGAGATAGATTTATCTTTTGTTCTTCATATATTTGGATATGATACAGTTTGAGCTTCTCACTGCAAATCTAGACCATTTTTTGGATATAGGAAAAATCCATATGAGCATGTTTTTGTACAAGATTCCCTCTATTTGTGCCAAGAACTTTTTAGATAGGCTTATCCTAAATAATGGTGACAATTCTACAATTATTACATTTTGAATAGTTGCAAGGTCTAGCAATATATGCAATAATATTGGAACATTTTATATGACCCCTTCTAGCAATATATGCAATAATATTGGAACATTTTATATGACCCCTTCTATCATGACTTGCATTTCATTAAGATATAGTGTACCAAAATCACTTCTAGCATAATCCAATATCATGGTATCATAGATTGCTTAAGGTAAGATCATGGCATTAACTTCTAGATCCATTGTATAGTTGTGTACCATCCAACCTTCTAAGCACATATATAAGTAAAATGGTGGAGAATTTGTCCTACCCATATCAAGAGATGAATTCTTGTGTGATAATTTAGATTCCAAATAGGTAATTTTTCTAGTTTTTGAACCATTCAGAGCTACTTGAACCAAATTTATTTACCCAAAACCTACTAGAATTTCTTCCAAACATTTCACTTCTTGCACCATGTTGCCTCCAAAAGTATCCCCCAACTTAGTTAACCTCTAAGACTTTTTTTGATATATTTTGACTATGTCTTCCCTATGTTTTCTATTGATTATCAGGTCGTATAGTTTTTAGTAAGCCAGTTTTCTTTGGCAATGTGAGCATAATGTTTTTGAACTACACTATTTTGCACACAGTATCAACATTTGGTTTTTTAGAAGCTCCTCTTATGAGCATAATACCTCTACTTCATATTTTTCATATTCTTGCTCCACTCTTTGCTTCATGTTTTTCATTTCTCCAATCTCTTGAGCATATTCTATATAATCAAAATGACCCAATATTATTTTTGGAGGATGAGACAAATTATAGATTTTTTATGATAGAAAATTGATCTAGATCTATTGTAAAGGTTATAAATTCATCTAATTCCTAAGCTACGATTGGGTGGAAATATAATTGATAGTGTTGATAGGTTCTACCATTATGATGATTTTCAAATGTTAAGAACTTAAGCTTGATTGGGTTAGAGTATTCTTCCTAATTTTGATCTTCGATGATGAAAATATTATTTGCTTTCCTCTTTGATGTGCATAATTTAGGCTTCTAAGGAGAATTATTCCTGAGGATATGCCTCATATCATATTTCAATATTTTGTTGCTCCACCTTATTGAGCTCATTAGTTAAGCATTGAATCACAACTCTTAACTATTGAATTGTTTGGGACTTTGAGGTGGTGATAGTGGATATCTTCTCTGTCAGAGAAGAAAATGGAGGATATGGTCTAGAAAAAATGTCCAATGGTATGAGAGCTAAGGTAGGAGATGGAACTTATGAATTTTTCTAATAAATTTGAAGGATATCTAACATGGTAGTTTTGGGAGGTAGATTTCCAACTAATATGACCATGTTTTTTACCCTAATAACCACTTGGAAAATTTGTGAGAACCTTTTTCATGAGACTACTAGATCAAAAGACTTAGATATAGACTCATAGCATGAAGGTAGTAGATATAGGCTTGTTCATGTGAAGGCCTTATTCCTTGATGAATCCTTTTCTAGACTCTTATAAATAGAATGTTAAATCGATGATGTTCTCCTAAGGTAGCCTTTACATATAGAAAAATAGAAACATCAACAAGAATCAATTTTATAATGATACTCAAGTGGATGGGATAGGCCAATGTTTTGTAGCTAGCTCTAGGGTTAACTTTTCTAAACCTCTACAGTTAGAAAATATGTTTACAATCGTTTCCTCACATTCCTTATACTTTTAGCAAGTATAAGAAAATTTAACCACAACATAGAGGTAATCCCTTTTAGTCCATCAAAAGGGGATTCCATTTCCCTCACCATACATAAGTCATTCTATGTAGGTGCTTTCTAGAATGATGCCTTAAATTTTAGTTATCTCATATCTATGATTAGACAACTAGTACTTAGTGCTTAGTTGCCACACCTTCACAGTGGGTTACCTAAGGGTATTATCACTCTACATGATAATACACATGGCCACCTGATTATTCTTGATCCAGTGCCATCACCTGCTCTTGTTGTGAATATTTTTTCTACCTTCATGATAGGAAAAGTGGTTTGATATTCATAATTAAGAGCCTTCCTCAAAAGCTTCACGCTTTTGGGAATACATATGAGCTACACCACTTAAGACTTAATTCACAACTAAGTTGGATTTTACCTCCTTGTAACTATCCAAGTCTTAGATTTTTAATTTAACTATGGTACTAATAAATTACAATGATTATACCCTTCCCAAAACCCCTAATAATTCCAAATGTGAAACCTCTTATTCATTCACCATAACTCTCTCTACATATCAATAAAATTAAAACATGCTCACTTTACTTATTTAAGAAAATATTATATCATCCTTAATACATTTCTAAAAGTATTAAAAATCTTACTAGAATAATACATATTTTGTAAGCATAATGTCATCTATATCTACTTCTATTTGTCATTCATAGAAAAACATCTATTTTTCTATTTTAAGAATAACTCAATCGTATAGTTTCAAATGAATTGGAAAACAATAATAATTAAGATACTTAACTAACAAAGTATTCCATTTATATTATATTTCAATATTCATAACATTAATTCCAAGACTAGTCTTTAATACATCTCTTTCTTTGAGTTTTCCATTTACAACATATTCACATCCAATATGAAACTCTAGTAAAAACATAATATAACTCTTTCTTTCTTTGTCTTTGCTTACTAGTCCTCCTTGAGCTCCATCGAGAGGTGGTTGGAGTAAGGGATTAGGACAACTCCTTAATATGATAATGCATTCCTAAATGCTTATTTCATATTCCATGCATCCAATAAAAACATAAAGAAAATAAACAAGCCATTTACTTTCTACATACTTAATCCATTACATCAAGTATTCATATAGAAATGATCCTTTACATTTCTATTTTATTTTAAAACAATCACATGAAGAAACCCCATAAATTTCTTCATCCAAAATGGACTTTGCACCCAGTTTATTTTTCCATGTTTTAAAATAAACAAAGCATAAAAGGAAACCCCCTAGTTTCTTCCCTATAGATGGACTCCACACCCTCTTTAAATAATATGTGAAATACCCCATAATATTTCACTATAAATGGACTCCATGCCCAATGAATTAATATTTAATTTAATAATTAAATAAGGAAACTCCCATAATTTCCTTTTTTTTTATTGGGTGAAAGAAGGGGTTTTGAAAGGGTCCCCAAACCTTTACAAAGGGGTTTTATAAAGGACCCAAAACCATTACAAATATAAAGAGTATTCAATGAGCCCAAAGTACATCAAATAAAAATGGATCCAGAGGAAGAACATCAAATAAAATATGGATCCAAAAATCTTGTCTTATCTCCTCTTTAAAATTAAAATTTGAAAAAGAGCACCAAAGAGTAAGACATTGAGCGAAATGAGGCACTCAAGAAATACTATGCAAAAACAATGAGGATTTTAGTTAGAAATTGGAAAAAAAATTTCCCAATAAGAGTCGAGTGAACCAGCAAGCCATGAACAACCATTAGTAGATTGCAACAAAAATTTCCACTTGCTATGAATCCCATAGAGCATACCCAAAATTAAACAACTGAAAACCAGGGGAATGATGCTCACAAATTGGCAAGAGAAAATTCACCCATTTTTTTGCTTTAAAAAAGAAAACTCTCAAATCACCCAGTAGAAAGAAAGTATTTGAATTTAAACAAAAGTTCCCACTTGCTACGAAGCCCTCAAAGCATGCCTAAAAATAGGGGTATAGTGCTAACAAGATGGCAAGAGATATTAAACACATTCTACTTTAAATATGAAAATGCTTGAATCACCTAGTGAAAAGAAAGCAAAAATATTAAAACAAAAGAATCCTACTTGCTTCGAAGCCCTTAGAGCTCACAAACCTAAAATCTCAAAAAATAAAACTAAAAAATCTAGGGAGTTATAAAAAAAAATAAAACAAATCCTCCCCACAGAGATCCCAACCAAGGAACATAAACCTCCTTTGACACGTGATCCATCCAAAAATTTTAGCCCTATCAAGGGGAGAAAACAACAAAAATGATACAGCTAGTAAAAGGAGATATGCAATTAAGTACACTAGCAATAAAAAACCTTCCAAATATTGATTTCAATCAACAAGGAGATAGATTCAAGAGAATAAACCGGTCCAAAACAACACCTAAAATGAAACAAAAGGATAAATCTTAACAAAAATTTGGAGCTTTGAAACCCTAGGATCTAACACAACTAGATAAGTCTAACCGCTAGTCCACCCCCTACAACCCATCGATACTAGGAGATCCCACCAAACGAAGGGGACATCAAAAAATTCCTTCCTAAATGATCATTGAGCCCAAGGTATCTCCCTAGAGTTGGATCAGGGAAGGGATAAGACCAAAAAAAATCACAAGTAAAGAACCCCCAAAATGGCACCCACTTCCAGCAACTATCCCAACAACCGTTAGGTATAAAGACCAAACATCCGCCAACCAGAGTGACCTAGCAGTACAAGTATGACTCCACAGACATTGAAGGAACAAGGTATCCCCTTGTATTTTAATTAAGGAAGGGGTTATACCAAATAAATCTGTAGAGAGACGCTTGAATGACCATCACAGACAACCAGTATCAAGATCTTAGAGAGAAAAACCCAACAAAAAATATAAGGAGGCCTTCTTTTCAAAGAGAAAGAGTTTGAGAGCACAAGAGAGGGAGGCTTAAGCCCTCTCTACTATGGTGAGGTTCAAGCCCTCTCAAACCCTCTCTACCATGGTGAGGCTCAAGTCCTCTCTACCATGTTGAGGCTTAGGCCCCCCATAATTTCCTTATTACCAATGGATTCCATGTCTAATTAAACATTCATTAATTTACAAAAATATATTTGTATCATACATCTATGTGTCCTTTTCAACCCAATTAAATAAATAATAAAACTCCATAATTTCCTTATTATCCTTGGACTCCATGTCCAATTAAATATTCATTGCTTTATTTTCCTCAAAGTAAAACATTACACTTCATAAGGGAACCCCATAATTCCCTCCACACTAATTTCCCTTATCCTAATAAGCATGAATCAATGTATATTCTCAACTTAACTTTCAAATCTATATTTTTCTTTTATTTAATTCAATATGATTATCATTCATCTATTATATCCAAATATCAAATAACCCATATAGAAATGACCCTTTCATTTTTGCTTAATTTTAGAACAATCATATGAAGAAACCCCATAAATTTCTTCATCCAAATAGGACTCCACATCCCATTTGATTATTCCATTTTATAAACGAATAATATATTTCCAAAAAACAAGCAATATATTTCTACAAAAAAAACAATATATTTTTACAATATATATTAGTATATTTCTACAATACTTCTTTGCAAATCAAGCAATATATTCCACAATATATTTTGACTATATATTTTCTACAAACAATATATTTCCATAATATATTTTTACAAATCAAACAATATATTTTTATATATTTTTTACAAACAATATATTTCCATAATATATTTTCACAAATCAAACAATATATTTCCACAATATATTTTCACAAAACAAACAATATATTTTCTACAAACAATATGTTTCCACAATATATTTTCACAAATCAAACAATATATTTCTACAAAACAAACAATATATTTTCTATAAAATAAATAATATATTTGGGTGGAGGTGGGAGGCTTTTGCCCCGGTGGGATGACCTCGTTCCATTTGCCCATTCCCTTGCTCCACTCCCAAGCTCCTAGGATCCACCTGGAGCCTTCTAGGCTAGTTTTCTAGTGTTTGACTATCTCTACGCAACTATTTGGACCATCCTAGTGACCTTGTCCCAGGTGCCTTGGTTTGGTTAGATTTTAATTTGCCTAGTTGGGGGGCTATGGATTTCGAAAGAGGGTGTGATATTACTAACATGTTCCTGGTGCTAAGGATCCATATCTATATTTTTTCTTGGCTTATGGGAAGCCCTGCATTTATTATCCATAGATGATCATCTCATCCTACTCTAGATCAGGTTTTGTAGTGCCTCTTGGATCTCTTTGTAGATATAGCATTTGTCTATTTTAGGGTTTTCTGGTGGAGCCTCTACTACAATCTATCTTTTTGGTCTTGGGGTGGGACCCTGTGCTTCTTTGTGTAGTTGTGGTTTTGAATTTTGAGGTTTCTTCCATTTATGTACTTGGTGGGACTATGTGCTTTTATAATATGGGTAGTTGTTTAGTGGTTTGGCTCTACAATTTTTAAAATGTCTTTGGGTGGGGACCTTGTTCTTCATCGTTTATTATAGTTTTCAGGCCTCTATTGACAATCCCTGTGTCCAAGATTGCTCTAATCATGGGTCTTCATGGTGGTTGGTGTCTTTGGACTCTCCCTTTAGCTTACGTATTTAGTCTCCTCCATAGGGAGATCTTGTGACCTATCGAGGTCTCTAGTGTTTGCTGATCCACTTTTCATGTTGTGTTTTCTTTTCAGCTATTCATGGGATTCTTTTTGCTACAACTAGGGTTTCAAATTTACCTAATAGTATGATTGGGAAAATGCTTCCTGAGGTTTTACCAAGACGAACCCCATCCAGACAGGAACCAGCCCCGGACCTCTCCTAGAGTTCTTCTTCCGGTGGTTTTGACTCTGATTTCTCCTAAGCAAGATTCAAATTTTTGGTTTTCCCCTTGGGTGGCTTTTTTAGTTTTAAATTTTTTGTGCCTTGGGTGGGATTCTCATTTTTAAATCCTCGACTCATTTGGCAAGTTGTTTTTTGAATTTTTTCTATACGAGATGATCCTGCATCTCAGTTTGTAATATTCATTATTGATGATCCCTTTGGGACCATCCTCCTATGCACTTTTTAATTTTTAAAAGGTCTACCCTTTGGATTTCTGGTTGGTCTGTTGACATTTTGTAAAAAGGTTTTGGGGCCCCTTTCAAAACCCACTTTTTAATTCAATCTACCAAAAAAACAAACAATATATTTCCACAATACACTTTCACAAATAAAACAATATATTTCCACAATATTTTTTTCTACAAAAAAAATAATATATTTCCACAATATATAAAAGGGAAACCCAATAATTTCCTTCATAAATATAGACTCCATGCCCATTAAATAGAATGTGTAAAATTCCCCATAAAATTTTACTATAATAAACTCCACATCCAAGTCTTAGTATTTAACTTAAATAAATAATTGTTCATAACATATTATCCCAATACCTTTTTTCTTGAAATAAATATAAGATAAGACTATATTTCACAGGTCTTCACACCATTAAAAATAGAGATAAAATATTCCTCTTTTAATTGAATAAAATAATGCACAATTTTTTTTGTTTCCTTATAGACCAACTAACTATAGTTAAAATACTTCTTTATCCTTTCAATTTAATTATTTAATAGAATATTTTATCTTATAATTGAAATAAATCAATACAATAAGTATTTATGCTAAAATAATAACTTTTTTCCTAACTGAATTAAAGAAATGACATAATTTTTAGAGAAACCTTTTCATCCTTAGATGGTATTTGATAGATCATTTGGAGCAAAGTCACAAAAATTGTGGCAATATATGCTAAAGAGGAAACTCAGGCTGATATAGGAACGATGGAGAAGGAAGATGATATGTAAGAGGGGTAGGATAAAGTTAGTTGAAAACCACCCTTAGAAGGTTGGATTAAAATTAATACTAGTTGAGCTACAAAAGGCAATTTGTGTAGGGATGGATTGAAGTGGTCTACAAGAATCATGTTGGGATAGTGTTCTATTGGTAATTGTAAGGCTTGGAAAGGGCCACAAACAATGAAGCAAAAACTTTATCTATCAAATTTGCTTCTATCTAGTTGGTAAAATAAGGTTATAGGAGGATAATCCTAGAATTATATTCTTAAATATTGGTGGGAGCTCTAGATTGCACGAGGAAATTTACTTTGAAGACATGGAGGTTGAGGATTCTTGTCACCCAAATTAAGGAATTGTGGATGGGATTAGATGATATGATTTTACTTTATGTGAGTAGAGATCTAAATAAAATCACAAACTTCTTGGCTAAGATGGGTACTAAGAAGGAGGTATGTTTTTAGTGGCATGGAGACATGGCTATTGAGGATGATAGAATTAGGTAGGTTGGTGAGCAGATATAGTATTTAGTTAATTTGGACAACTCTTGTAGAAATACGGTTTAGGATATTTGGCTTCAATGCAAATATTCTTTTACTATTGTAAATAAGTATTCTTATCGACTAAGGCTGGGAGGAGTCTCATCCCAACTTGTAAATAATCTTGTTTTAATATAAATTTTTCAAATTATTTTTTGAAAAAATAAAGTATGAATGCGTTAAATACAACCAGTCTTTATGCTAAAATAAGAACTTTTCTTTCTTAACTAAAATACATGAATGCCATTAGTATTCTTATTACAAATAAGGCATGAATGCATCTCCTATTTATTGGGAATTTATTTTTCTAGCTCAACAACAAAAATTCTTTTATTTTGTTCTACATAGAATATTACCAATAGCCACATGTCTTAGCTAACCTTTTATGCATCCGATTATATCCACATTTTTTTTTCTAAAAATATTAAAGCATTCAACTATTTTAAGATCCTTCATTAAGCATTTGAGTAACCACAATTATTCATATCATGTAGGCAGAAAGAACATAATATAGTTGTATCATAGGATGATTCTCTCCACATTTTCAGCCAATGATGCAAATGAATAGAATATAATTATTGAACAAGAATATTTTAACGTTTTCCATTTTTTAATGTAATCAAATTCCTCTATTTTTCTTTTTAAAAAATAAAAACTACAAGAAGCTGAAATTCACTCGGTACTATGTCTTTAAAAATTTAAATACGACAAAAATTCCTTTCTCTCTTTTAAAAATAAAAATAAAAATCAAGACGTATAAAGAGTAAAGATAAGAAATAAGTAAAAATCTTTATATAACCCATACAAATTTTTTTAAACTTCTAGGGAAGCATTATCTGTATTATTAACTTAATTTTTAATCATGAATGGACATCATGCAAAATATAAAGAGGAAGTCTCCAACCTGATTTTTTTTTTTTGTCGATGGAAGAAAACAATAATCTAGTTGTTCTTCTTCTCTGGTTGGCCTTGTGTTTTTCCCTTCTTTCTCTTTCACTTCCTTCCTCCATTTACAGTTTTCTTTAAAAAAATTACCTTTATACCAGATTCCCACTCTAAAAAAAAAGTTATTTCCTTTCTATTAACCCATGCTTAGATAAAAAAAAGGTTCCTCCCCTTTTTTTTAATAAGCAATTAATAGCCTTCTAAAAAAACATTTTAGTGGGCATTGTTTTAATGGTAATCCCAACCTCCACCTTCCATTTATTTAATAGCCTTCTTGAAAAGCATGTTACATGACTTTAAAAAAAAAAAAAAGCATGTTGATTATATCCTCCACTTCCCTTAAAATATTTTTTTATTAAAACATGCACTTAAAAAAATAATTTTATAGGTTAGTGGGGAAAGCAAGTCCATAATAAATTCTCTCCTAAATTCCCCATGATATTTTATTATGTTAATATTTTATTATTATTATTATTAAATACAAAACATAAATAAATATATTTTTTTTTGGATTATATTGAAAAGGGATTTTGAAAGGGATTCTAAACATTTTACAAAAAACTAACTGAGGATACAAATCAAAGGACCATCGTTGAGCAAGCCACAAATGCACAAAGCTTAAAGGAGAACATCCTAGGTAATAAAGGCAATAGTAAAGGTACAAGCTTTCAAATAAAAAACACCAAGCCAACGTGATTTAATATTTGAATGGAAGAAAATTAAAGGTAAAATTAAATATGTAATATTTCAAATAAAGAGCATTGAGCCGATGCGATTCAAATTTGAAATTGAAACTAAAAAAACCTGCCCAAACTCATGCTAACCAGGGCATCAAACACAAAGTCGTGTTAGAGGATTCTTCAACATCTTCCTCCCCTAGTATTTTGGTTAGAGATATTAGAAGGATATGGATGAGCAATCTTCTTTTCAGGATTGGATATGGTTTTAATGAGAGGAGGTTTCCCCCGACTAATTTTTCCTCTCGTAACAAGTCTAGGAGAGGCACCATTTTTGAAAAATTTCTCTCATTGAGGGACCAAAGGGTTCTCAAAGGAGATAAATACCTCTGTAGTACCCATAGATACTAATTCCTCCATATATTCTTCTATTTCCAGATATTCAAAAGAATTCCCTAGTAGGGAATTTGCATCCTTATTGGGCATAAGATCCTTGTATATCATCGAAGAAAAAATATTTGAAATATTATCATTAGGAGTAGTGGTTTATCAACCAACATTGTACCAGGATTAGATCTTTTCAACTTTTCATCACAGACAATTTTCTTTTGAGGAACGACTAGAAAATAAATAAATATATTAATAATATAACATTATTAATTTTCTAATGTTGTCATAAACATTAGGGATGATTAAATTAATTACCTACTCATAATTATTTTAACTAATACCAAAAATAATATTAATTATTAGCTTTGATATTAGTCATTTAGGCATTAATAAAAACCCCATTATTAATATCATTTTAATGAAGAATGTTTACCCTAAACATACATGCATTAAACTTACACACAACTAAGATAAACATTTAATGTACATAGGCAAACCCAAATAAATCCTTACCAACCACATGCATCATATTTTCTATGTCCTCAAGTAGAATATTTTATGATAACTTCTAGGTTATCAACTTCTTGCTATCAATTATTCCATAGCAATTTCCTTGCCAATAGTAAAATTAAATCAAACACATAGGTAAGGGAATGAATCTATGTAATGGTAACATTTTACCCTAGAGCTATTATCAATATATCTAACCATCATTTCCTTTTTTTGATCTCTTATTCCATTGATAAACATTTAACGTACATAGGCAAACCCAAATAAATCCTTACCAACCACATGCATCATATTTTCTATGTCCTCAAGTAGAATATTTTATGATAACTTCTAGGTTATCAACTTCTTGCTATCAATTATTCCATAGCAATTTCCTTGCCAATAGTAAAATTAAATCAAACACATAGGTAAGGGAATGAATCTATGTAATGGTAACATTTTACCCTAGAGCTATTATCAATATATCTAACCATCATTTCCTTTTTTTGATCTCTTATTCTCAATGGTCAACTTCCTCACCCACCTACAAGAGTACCTAGTCCTACAAGCACGCATAAAAATTAGTAGTACCATATCCTCATATAATATAATTAAAATAACAAATGCATATATCCATCCAAATGCATCAAAATATAAGCATTGAATAATCATATATCAAAACATAATCCTTCTCATAAATGAGTCCTTCCAAGGTGGATCATGACAGACCTCCTAGGTCATCAAATTTTAATATAAGAGGATCATCCAGGTCTACCTAGATTTTGATGTTTTCATCTTATCATGACCCTCCTTGGTAGAAATTTTGGCATGAAATACTATATGATGATCAATTTTAATTTAATACTTAATTTTATTACAAATGAATGACTATGCAATGCTTAGATTAATTTATCTTTGAAGAATATGGTACTACTGACAGATTGTCAATGTGCAGAATTAGGTACGCTTGTAGGTGGAAAAATAGAACTGTCCACCAGAAATGAGGTACTTGAAATAGGGGAAATAATGATTAAGATAGCTCAGGGGTAACAGGGATGATTACCTTCACATAGGCATTTATTATCATTTAGGGATAGTCATCATCTAGCCAACCACCAAGAGTCGTAGTTGATAGCCTAGTAGCTATCATAAATTCTTTCGTTGAGACGGGTGACTGGGTTGATGGAAAAATTTCCTCTTTGTCTATTACATATGACTGGATGTCTTTTACTTCATCACTCTTTTGCATATTTGGTTTGAAAAATAATGTGCATATGTTTCATTGAATTTTACTTCATCACTTTGCTTCATCATTAGTTTTGAGAAAAGAGTGCAAAAGTGTGATTACCTTTGTATCCTCTAAATTACTATATGAATAGTATGATCTTAGTATTTGGTAAAAGAACTCCTTTATGTTTTTAAGTATATATATATAGTTAGTTATTAATTTAAATGATGAAAGAATTTTATTCAAATGAAGAATAAAACCATAGTTTAAATGAAAATGGAATTTCATTTAAATAGATAATAAAATCTTTATTCAGATGATAACAGAATTTCATTTAAAAATAATAGATACTTTATTTAAATAATTATAAAAATTTATAATAAAAAGAGGAAATATATTAAAATGAAGTTTTAATATAATAATAATAATAGAAATTTATTATTAGCTAAGATATTTCTCTAATTATTAAAAGAGATTTCGAAGCTCATGTCTTTCTTTTAAAAAAATGAACTTGCAATATTTGATTTGAAGGACCACCTCCTTTAAAGAGATAATATTGTGCTTGTAGATGAAGCTTCCCACCGATGGTGGGAAGAGAGATCCATTGATGGCTAAGCTTCTCATTAAAAAAATGAAATGAATTTAATATTGTAAAAAACCTGCTTCATGGTCAAACTAATGGGAGTGAAGTAAATGTGAGCAGGTGAGATTTAATGAGGGATTTTTAGGTGGCATGGGGCTAAGAAGGGGGTGGATCCCTTACAAAAAGGAGGAGTTCGAACATCAAAGGACAAAATAAAAAAAATAAAACAGAGTGGAGGGGCATAAACTTTGGAAGGAGAGAAATTCAGACTGTTATAAATATTCATAACAATCAAGAGCATATTGGGATGTATGGAAAACCATATTCAAGTAATTATAGGTTGGTTTAATGAATGATATTTCGTTTGCTTTATTTTAATGAATAAAACCCGGTTATTCATTTATCCTAAACCTTATGGATATCGTTGGTCCCTGGTAAATTTATTCCATAACTTTGATCAAATTTAGTTGTTGATGCCTTTGTCCAAGCTCGCTATATAGTTAGTTGTTTTTTGAAACCCCTCAGCTAGGCTCTTCTTGGAGCTATCTATGCTTACATCACCTAGTCATTGTACTTATTTCCTTTCCTGAGTAATGTGTGTGTTGGGCCTAATCCAGGGATGTATTTTGTTGTACATATCACCAATGTATTCATGGTGGTATCATCTATGTTGAGGTAAGCTTACTTATGCATAGTAGTTTTGGCCAATTCGACCAAGCTATTTTAGATATTCCTTGATGTAGGTATTTGTTAGATTTTATGATGCCCAATCATCGAGGTTATGGATTTATTATTTAAGCTTCCAATGTTGTTCATGTGGTTGGGTATGCTTGTATAACATCTTCTTTATCCTCCTCCCAAGTCGTATTCACCCTAGATCATTTTTTATTCTTCATTCTTTTGGAGTATGTCTAGAGGATGCCCTATAGGGATGCATTAGAAATAGGTTATGTACCAGTCGATGTGGCATATCCATTGTGTGTTTATCCCTATTTTAAGATTATGATTGGCTTAGACATTGGGTTGCTACCTTGCTATAATCACCCCTACCCAATAATAGTAATTATGTTTCTCTTCTGATCGATCATGGGTTGATATGTTGTGTGCTCACTTGTGTAATCACTAGACCTCAATGTTTTAATCTACTTCTTCCTCTTGTAGCATATGAGGTTATGGAAGAGAACATTTAATTTAGTTTGAAAGCTTATTTAAATGAGATACTTTTTGTTTCCATATGGTAGAAACCGTAGGTGTAATAAAATTAAATTAAAATATATTTTAATTTATATAAATAGGGCATGTGATAATTGTTTATAATAATAATAGGCCAACTAAATATATTATGAAGATTTTTTTTGTTGGATAATAAGGGGTTGTACTCAGGTCCCCCACCCTTGAAAAATTACATCTCTCTTCTTTAGATCTTGAGAGTTTACAAATATATACACTTCTCATCTCAATTGAGATGCTATAACTAGAAACCTACATCATTTTACATAAAATATCTAAATTCTTGATTTTTATTTTCTAGATCTTTTCAAATTTTTGTATGAATACAATTAATCCATAATCTAGAAACTTTGTATTTTCCTATAGCAGCCTTCACAATGCCAAAACTTCACGTCTACTATCTATGCCTTGTATGTTAGTGGAGTAATATTTCCAAAACATTGCATTATCATAGTCCACATTACCAAATATGAATTGCTAGTTTCCTTTTTGAAACACAAGTGACAAAAATTATAATAAATAGTCTAAAAGAAAACACATTATTACAAAATAAAGTAGATAATACCAAATGGAAAAACATTAAATTTAATCTTAATCATAAATTGATTCAGGCAATCAACATTTTTTTGTCAGCTTCAACTAAACTTTCTACTTCCTCTAACCATGGAAAGAAGAATTTATCTTCATGATCCTCATTCAAAACCCCTATATTAGCTAGCTTATCTGCACATTTGTTTCTTTTCATTAATATATGTGTAAACCTAATTTCTTCAAACTATTTAGCAAAATCTTGAATTTCCATAATTATCTCTTGTATGTTCCATGGAGCCTTTGCTTTTCTCAAAATTGCATTAATTA
The DNA here is from genome assembly GCA_028583015.1 of Wollemia nobilis. NCBI lineage: Eukaryota > Viridiplantae > Streptophyta > Pinopsida > Araucariales > Araucariaceae > Wollemia > Wollemia nobilis. The sequence continues at coordinate 4,937,193 of JAQPPZ010002819.1, forward strand.
CTATGATGGAATCACCTTCCATCCATACTCTATTCCATTTCATTTATTTACATATTTTTAACCCTTCTAAATCTGATCAAGCTTCAATTTCATTATTTGTCTTAAATCCACTATTGAAATCATAATGAGATAAAATTGATCTATTATTTCTAATTATTCCTCCTCTTTCTGGTCCTAGATTTCATTTAGATGCTCCATCAAAATTCAATTTTACCCACTCTACATCTAGTGGTTTCCACTTTATATTCTTTGCCTTATTTTTGCTTCTCTTGTACCCAAAATCATAATTCCATTTAATTACTTTACTCCATCTATCAAGGCTTTTCGCTTCCAAATTAGGGATTGGGTGAGTTGATAGGGTTGGTTTAGACTCCTCTATGGCTAAATATATCTTCTTTTTCATTACATATAATTTGCTTTCCTTTCCTTTAAATATTCTTCTATTCCTTTCTAGCCATATAGTCCAAAGTATTGTATCTTTTGATATATCCCATATTGTTTGTAAAGCCTCATTTTTATAAGTTCTTTGTCATTGCTTTAACAAATATTCAATTATTCTATTCATCACTATGCATTTACAAAACATATTAAGAATCCATTACCATAGATTCTATACTATTGAGCAATATCCCAAGAGATGGTCTATACTCTCCTCATCCTTATTACAAAAAACACATTGAGAGGGGCCATGAAAACTCCTTTTCGTAAGGTTATCCTAGGATAAAATTCTTCTATGATCTACTATAGGCTAAAAAATTGGATTGCTAACCTAGAGTAAATTGGAATAGTTCATACTTATATGCATGCTTATGAGAATTCTATTTATATTAGTCAAGGCATTGATCTTATTCTATTGACTTGGATAATTAATGCTATACATTTGGAATAATTCTTTAAGTATATCAAAATCCATTGATGCAGAGTATTGATGAGTTTTGAATGTTGTTAGACTCAAATATTACTCTAGTAAGTTGATTTGTTAGAAGATACCTTGTCGACATCTATTTTGTTAGCTTCACTCATCCATTATTCATTCATACATTTCTAACCCTTTTTCCTATTTCTTAACCTTCATAATTTTGAGCTAAAAGGAGTCAACACCTATTAAGTTGATAAAGGTATGTCAGCCTTATCTAGAGGTCGAATTAAAGTAATTTGGTTCTTCCAATGTTTATTCTGGGTTGTGATTAATGGGTGCTCACCTTCAAATATCGTAGGATCATAGTCATAGTTCTAGCATTGGATTGATGATAAACTATATGATAATAGTTTTTGGTATGCTCAATGGGACTTTTATCCCATATTTTAGATAATTTAGGGCTCGATGATATCTTGTATGGTCAAGTTCTTCTTTTAAAATAACCTAGAAACTTTACTGAGAATAAAGCTCGATTAGTGATCAGTTTTCTTTAATGTTGTAAAAATATAGTTATCATAATTCAATGCTTATCACCCAAAGAAATCAAGGTCAGGTGAATTACCTTGATCCATTGAGTGGGGATTTGAGATTCTCTTGGTGACTTTGCTAACTTAATAATATGGATACCACACTTAGCTATCATCATTTCCAAATTTTTTGACCTATTATTCTAACATATTAAAGTGGTATTCACATCCCTATCATGACTCTTTTGGCTCTTTTGAAGGATACTCACCTTAGCTTTCCCCTCAACCTCATAGGTTAGGTAGGGATGGCTTATCAATATTACCCTTCATGGTGTGATACAAGGCCTTTTAATAACCTAATCCTCCATGAAATATTGAGAATTACTCTAAAATATATCCCTATATATGAAGGAAAAGAAAATTTTAAAAGGAACATTGTCAAGATATAGCTTCATTGTCCACTATGTACAAAATTGAAACTAAAAATATCATGGTTAGACTTCTTGTGTTATCTCTTAAGGAAAATTTATTATTATCATATAAATCCTTGGAATATAAAAGCATCTATAGCTAGACGTATTTATCTAAAGCCCTCATTAATGAATTTAATGACCAAGGACATCCCTTCTTATTGCTCACACAATTCTCATTTGTGAAAAGATTCACCCATGAAAGTCTATCCAAGTTCAATGTCTATTTCAAAAGAATATGGAGAATGATTCCCCAGGAATACTAGCCCTCCCACCCCCAAGCATATATTTACTACATTCATGCACTACATACCAACCTAATCCTCCTTATTCAATAGTCCAAAGAGAATATATTCTCCCATGTCTTCTAGGAGGTTGTTCGAGTTGAAAACATGTTGATCATAGTAGAAAAAATCTCCTTAAAGAATTCAATCCTTCCTTTGATCCCTCACTCAATTATTTTCTTGAAATATCTTAAGGAGTGAGATCATGGCCATGGCAAGGAAATATTGATAAATTTTCCTCTAATTTTTACATGAGCTATCATTAGAAAAATTAGGAGTTAATGATGATGTCGTGCTATAATTGGATAAATGAAAGGGAAGAACCACGTATTCTAAACATCAAGACAAGAGGGTTTGGTGATGGAAAATTTCATTATTGGTAACTCAAATAAAATGGTGTTCCTTATCCCATCAGTAGTAGTTTTCACAATGATAGAGAAGAGGAGAAGGGCCAAGGCTATGGTAAATACATAAGTGACCTTAGGATCTCATTGATGCTAGTTTCATTAGTTATCTTTAGTCCAATAAAAAATCCATGCCAAGAAGATTTGAGAAATACAGTAGCCCATAGGCACCCGAGCAATTACCTTCATGTTCCACCAATTCAAGAAACATGAGATTATGAAGATCAAACATGGATACAAGATCAAATTTCACCTATAGATCCCCTAAATCATAGAATATTCAAAGCTTACAAAAGCTTGTATTTTCTTGCTTTGTTAAGTGAGGAGAGAAAGGAAAAAGTGGGCCAATTACATGACTTATTTAAAGACTTTGCAATATGAGAAATTTTTGAGGGAAGACTTGTTGGTCCATATTAAGGTTAATTTGGTTGATATCACTTTAGGGATTAAGGAGCATAATACAAAATATGAAGATTTGAATTTCCAAAAAAGTAAAAAATATTCCATGTTATTTTCCACTATTCATAGAGAAGGGAATATTGCACAATTGTGTAGTTGACTCAAGAGCAGAGGCATCAATAATACCTCTAAGGATATGTGAAGTTATAGAATTGACTATTGACCATAGGGAACCTAAGTGGCTCAATTTTAGGAGGAAAACTATGAGTTGCAGGTGTATTGAGGTACTTTGTAATGATGTTATATGGACACCTAGAGTTGGTTGTGGTGCATGATATAGTGATAGCCAATATTCCTCCTTTATTCGACATGTACCTTTCTGAGGTTATCATCATTCAATACAGATCTAGCCTTGAGCATGAGTCAAATCAGATTAAAATATTTGGAGGAGGAAACACTTTTAAAGTATTAAAAAAAGTTCTTCATCCTTCATTATTGAAAAACTCAAGCAAAATCAAGCCTATGAGCCACACAAGACCATCGGTGATACTGAAGCAGATGTCAATATTTTTTCACAAGGAAATTAAGCACAAAGCTATTTTTGGTGGAACCAGTGGCAAATTATGATCATGATAACCTCCTTCTATGGCCGCAGATTAGTGAGTGACCATTTTCTTCAGTCCTGTGTGAGTGATCAAAGATATTTGTTAGGAAAAGATATCAAATTTTTATATTCATATAAGTATGGATATATTCAGAATGATCTAACGACTTGGATACCATGTCAAAAGTAGGTGGTCGTAACATCAGAAGTTAACAAAACATCATTATACCCATGCATTCATCATCCAAAGGGAGGTTTGAGATTAGAGCATTTTTTATCAAAAACTAAAGAATTCTATGAAATATTTGACCAAGGGTACGATAAAAGGTACATATTTAGGACTATATGGTTAGGGTATTGTAAATTCATGGGACAGTTTCACAAAATAAGTCCCAAATCTAGGTGTGGGCTTTCACACCAAATTTTTGTGTACATAGCTGAAATATAAATTAAGTGTCTAACTACAGACATCATGAATAAAGTAGGGTAGTTGTGTGATAGATTGTATGCCTTGCATTTTTGTGTACATATACCATAGTTGAAGGATTGGATCACAAATTGAAAAATCATACTTTGAAAGAACACAGTGTGGAATCCTCGTGATTACTTCTCCAACTCTTTATGAATTTGTTGTCTAATGGAATTTTAGGAGGTGGTAGAGGTAGAGTTCCAAATGAATAATAACCAAGTGGCCAAAACCAAGCATCACATGTCATACCAAATGTGGTCAGTTCAAAGTAGAGCAACACATGTAAAAAGTCTAGCTGATATATAAATTCTAGCCCAAATGAGTTAAATATCTTAAAAATCCATGAGGCATGACTCCACAGCCATAATATGACATGATGATCACTCTCAATTTGGATCTATATAAAGAGGAGTATTGCTCAAAAATTAAAATGTGGAAGACATCAATCAAAGAGATGGCATAAAAGGTGCAAGTAAGGAACCATGAAGTGGTGTATTTTTGGATGGGAAAAATGTTATCTAACTGTTAGTTTAGAAGGAGAAGACACAAGAGAGATGGAAAATTTCTTATGTACTAGCAATTTATCTACCTTGGAATTGGCCCTATGCCCCGATGGAATATGCATATGAAACTTACACCCCAATGGAGTATGCATATGGAGGTACGATGTTGTTTGTAGTTTTATTATTTTGTGTACCTCTAATTCCCTTGATTTCTTTCCTTCATTTCCCCCACCCCAGTACCTTAGTGTTGTTTATTACACCTCACCTACAAAAATACCACTTTTCATCCCTTTTTTAGTTTTTCCTTTTGTTTTCTATGGATTTTCATATTGTGTTTTGTCCCTATCCATTTTCAGTCGCTACCATTTCATGTGTATTTTGAGGTTCATTTTACTATCCATCAAACCTCTCTATATCCCCTCCCTAATTTAGTTTCACTTTGTCCTATTTTCTCCCCATTCGTTGTATTCATCGTGTTAGTATCCTCTTCCTCCCCTAGTGCGCCTGTTAACTAATAAAATGTTGGCTCCTTGATAAGGTTGTCTAAGTTCTAGAATTTTTTTGAGTAAAGTCCCTCGGGAGGCACCATAATGTAGGTTAAAAAAGCTACATGGGTGAAAAATTTTGGGAACAGGCTCAATGTGCTTAGAAAAAGCAAAATTTGCTACAACCAAGGATGGTAGTTCAAAAGGTCAAAAAATTCCCAAGGAAGAAAAACTTGTGGCTTCCAAAATTCTCAAAATTTTGATAAGTACGACTTGTAAGCTTGGTACGAACGTGAAATCCTTTTTTAAAGATAGTTAAATCAAAGAAAAAGAGAAAATATCATAATCATTAAAAAATGCAAAATCGTGAGGAAAAATCGGGTGAAAAATGTAGTGCATGATTTCTTGTCTTCTTTATTATCTATGAATAAACCTAAAATTTATAGAAAATAGGAATACACTAAAAATTATGATTCCACGATAAAGAGTATTAAGTGCAATTAGAAGCACCACGATTTCTTTTTTCCTTTGGTCATCACACACAATTCAGAAAAGTGCTCAAAAGGGTAAATCTGTGAGAAAAGGCCAAAATCAGAGATTTGTTGGAAAAAGTGAAATCATGGGGAAAGAGGTAAAATCAAGTGGAAGTATAATAGTAAGATTTATATTCTTCTTTGTTATCCGTGCGTAAACATGAAAGCACTAGAAAAGACTTGCCAAGTGAAAAGCACTGAAAAAAATAATCTTTTTGCGAAGAAATTTTAAAAAGAAGTCTAAATAGGGGAATCATGTGATTTCTTGTCTCCATTGTTGGCACACAAATTAGGAATGCATTAAGCTCAGCAAGATAAAAGGAGTTAAATCTTGATTCCACATAGTTTTATGGCTAAAGTTGAGGAAAATTTCACATTGACTAAAGGAGAGCATGGCAACAAGTGACCGTGTGGTAATCAATTGTAGTCATTCATCAACAAATAAATGGTGTAGGTGAACTCTTCCTTGAGATAAAATCTGTAGAACATTTTTGTGTGGATACAGGTTACAAAAAATAAAGGAAATATGAATTAGGTGTCATGGAAGTTGAATTGCCTGGAAGCTTCCAGAAACTTTGATTCAAACAAATTTGGTTGTAGATCAGTGAATAAGAGAGGGTTGCAAGAACCATTGATGGTAGATATCACTTTGGTTAAGAGTTATATTACAACTTATCAAGAATATATATCTGGCTAATACCATAGATGATAAGTTATCAAGAAAATCAAGAATCATCAAACTTCTCTGTAATTCTTAGAATGCAATTCATTGTAAATCTATAAATAAAGGCATCGACCTCCTTTCAAAAGGTTGGCTCTAAAGTGTTTTCTTGATCTACTACATACATTTTCTATAATTAATTAAATAAGAATTACAAGGGATTTTTACCTCAAACTTGCATATGTATTGATTGGTTGATCATAATCTTGTGAAGTTATTTCTACTATTGCTACTATGGTTAGTTTATTATGTTAATTTGGATTTCTAACTTAGAGCAAATTGGAATAATTCATACTTATATGCATGCTTATGAGAATTCTATTTCTTTTAGTCGAGGCATTGATCTTATTTTGTTAATTTGGATAATTAATGCTAGATGTTTGGAATAATTCTTTAAGTATGTCAAAGGCCATTGATGTAGAGTATTGTTGAGTTTTGAATGTTGTTAGTCTCAAATATTGCTTCTATAAATTGATTTGTCAGAATATACCTTGTAGATGTCTATGTTGTTAGCTTCACCCATCCATTATTCATTCATACATTTCTAAACATTTTTCCTATCCCTAAACCTTCATCATTTTGAGCTAAAAAGAGTCAACACCTATTAAGTTGATAAAGGTATGACAAATTTCTCTGGAGGTTGAATTAAAGCAATTTGGTTCTTCCAATATTTAGTTTAGTTTGTGATTAATGAGTACTCACCTTTAAATCTCTCAAGATCATAGTCACAGTTCTAGTGTTGGCTTGATGACAAACCAGATGACAAAACCTACTAGTCAAACAAATATTTTAACTTTAGGAATGCTTGGGCTATCCCAAATATCTCTCTATATTTTAGTGAAATTATTATTTTATTGGTGTTGAACATTATATCCACTTCTTATTGTGCATTTTCCTGAGTTGTTCAACTCCCAAATCAATTTATCCTTGGCTCCCCTAAAAATAATCACAAGTTTTATCTTTCTACTCAATTTTCTCTTAGCATCAATGTCTTGTATACTTGTTAAAAAAAATTATTTCCATTTATATCTTCCTTCTCGATCCTTGGACAAAATTTTTGAAACCCTATCACCATACTTATCTTGAATCAATATCATCCAAGGTTTCAAAATTAGATCTAAATTGAGTGGTTTTTTATCACACCAAGTATCCATCCAAATAGAAATTTTTTCTCGAGTTCCCACCACCCATCTTAAACCTTTAATCATAAGATCAAAATATTTTTTTAAACCATTCCAAAGAGCAGAACCATTTAGTATAGAGAATGCAGTAAATATTAAACTCGGGTCATTTGGATCAACATACTTGCTTAGAAGAATTATTGCCCATTGTATTTGAATCTCTTTGTACAATCTCCAAATAAATTTTTCCCTAAGAGCTAATTTTACATTTGTAAGAACTCTTAAACCAAGACCTCCCCTAGTTTTATCATCATACAACTTGCTCCATTTCACCAAAGGAAATTTTATTTTATCATGTAAACCTAACCATAAAAGGATCATGTAATATAGATTAAATGTTTTCAACTAATTTGGCATAAAATACAATGACATATAATATATTGAAATGTCTTGTAATACTAAATTAATTAATTCCACTCTTCTTGCTAATGATAGCCATCTACCTTTCCAAGATAAAAGTTCATTTTGAACTTTACTAATTATTGTATTCCATAAATCTTTCCTCATTCTCCCCTCAAATAAAGGCATCCCAATATATTTTGTTGGTAAATTTACCTCCTCCATTTGAAGCAACCTACAAATGTTTGCTTTGATATTAGAAAGAGTGTTAAGGAATAAATTTTGGATTTAGTCCTATTAACTTTTTTCCTTGAAGCTCTTTCGTACTCTTTTAAAAATTTACTCAAATATCTAGCCTCATTTATCCTTGCCATTCCAAAAATGTTTGTATCATCTAAAAATATTTATGGGTGATGTTATCAATGATATTACTAACCTTAATTCTACTTATAAACCCATATTTATAAGCATTCTTTAATTTCCTACTCAAAACTTATGCCATAATAATGAACAAATAAGGAGATAGATGATCTTCTTGTCTAAGGAATCTCTTGGCTTTAAAATATTTTGTCACTAACCCATTGACAAACACTGAAAAAGAAACTGTAGGGACACAAGATTTAATCCATCTAACCCATTTATTCCCAAAACTAAACTTATCTAAGACTGCAAAAATAAAATTCCATTTAACCCAACCATAGGCTTTACTCATATCAAGTTTTAATATCATTGCTTTCTCCTTTCTTGAAGATTTTGAATGTATAACTTCATGAGCTACTATGATCCCATCTAGAATTTGTCTCTCTTTCACAAATCCTCCTTGCTCTTCTATTAAATGATTTTTTCTAACAATGGCCTTAATATATTCACCATCACTTTGTAAATAATCTTATATACCATATTACATAGGCTTATGGGTCTGAAAGAATCAAACAATTCAGCATACTTATTTTTTGGAATTAGGGTATGATATGTTGCATTTATTATAAGGTATGAATTATTTTAGTCTATACTGTTCCACTTCCACCAATAAAGAATCCTTCACTATATCCCAATTATGTTGGTAAAAAACTACAAAGAGCCCATCTAGACCTAGGGATTTATCCTTATTAAAAGAGAAAATATCTAAATGAGCTTCTTCTAGAGTAATAGGCTCCATAAATTTCCTATTATCTTTATTCGTTATAATTGAAGGAACATATTGAAGACATTTATCATTAAGAATTGTGGTCTCGTATGAACCTATAATATTATGATAAAATGAAAATACCTCTTTTCTAATTTCACTCTAATATTCAATCCAAAACCCTTCTATTTATTTAATTCTACTAATTCTAGAAGTTGATCTTTGTACTATAGCCATCCTATGAAAAAACTTTGTATTTTTATCACCTTATTTTAACCAAGTTTGTCTTGATTTTAATCTCCAAAATTTCTCTTCATTACTCAAAATATTATGATATTCACTAAATAACTCCATTTCCTCTAAGCTTGGATTATTATCATCACCTTTTTGGAATTTTGAAAGTTTATATTTTAGTTCTTTTTTCTCAAAAATATTTCCAAATGTGTTCTTGTTTCATTCTTTTAATCTATATGTCATAGCTTTAATTTAGTTTGGAAGAGCATAAAACCCACTATTACCTAAAAAATTCCACATTTGAGCTATCATATCAACAAATTGAGGATGGTCTTCCCACATCTGGTCATATTTAAAATATGATATTTTTTTGAATTCACTTACCACCATTTTAACTCTTATTGGCCAGTGATCTGAATCAATCCTTGTTAAATTATTAATTTTAGCAAAAGTTACTTCATCTAGCCAATCATATGATAGAATGCATCTGTCTAATTTTTTTACTATTAGATTTTTTCCTCTCTTGTTGTTTGTCCAAGTATAGTTGTCTTCTTCAAACTCAACTTCCCATATATTATTATTTTGAATAAAAGCTAAGAAATGTTTCATACTTTGGGTCAATTTTCTATTTCCTCCAAATTTTTCATTGAGCTTTGTTATGGCATCAAAATATCCAATGATCATGAATTGATTTTCTTGTTCTTTACTTCTCATATATGCTTCAATCCCACTCCAAACTTTTAATCTACCTAATTGAGTTGTAGGTCCATAGACATTGATAAGGATGAAACGAATATCTGCAAAGTAGCAAGTGATTAAAGAGGTTATCCAATGCCTAGTTTTATGAATGGTTACATAAGAGGTTCTAGAAGGATTCCAACAAGTTAGAATTCCCCCATGCTACTCCTTCAAAATTTATAGCATCCCATTCACATCTTTCCTATACTGCTTTCATATTTTTTGAAACTTCTTCTTTTGTCATTTTAGTTTCCTGGATACAAAGAATATTAGGTTTATTACTTAAACATAGGTCCATAATACACCTCTACTTTGAGGGATATTAGCACCCCTTGTATTCCATTAGATAATAATCATGTATCATTAGGGACTTTTGGCCCCTCTTTCATTACCAATATCATTTTTTTGTTTGGTAAAAAGAATTTCAACCAACTTGGTTTATGTTCCTTTCTCTTTGTTTGCTCGTGCTTCCTTGGATCTTGCTTAATAATTTGAGGGTTTTCCTCTTTTTTTCTTACCTATATCAGTAGTAGATCTTATTATTCTATTCCTCAATATTCTTTCACATTTTTTCATCATATTTATCCTCTCCTAGCTCTATTATAGAATCTTTTGAATTGTCCTGCTCATTTTTTGGTATTTCCTTATTAATGGTAGAGGTATTAACTTCTAAAACTGCATTTTCTTTACCAATTATTTTCTTTTGAATGGTGCATAGTACTTCAAGAGAGTCTTCAAAATTTTATGAGCCACATTCCTTAGGTTCATCAAGAATGTTCTTCCTTAAATTAGGATCATTCTGAATAGATAGTTCCTTGTTAATATGTTGAAATTGTTGTACTGTGTCCTCTAAGTTTTGATCTACTTTTTCTTCATAGACTAAAGCCTCAAAAGAGTTGGTATTTTTTCCAATATCTTTCCTTATTGGTATCCACTATTTATTTTCTTTACTTTTTTTAGATATTTTTCTTGGAAGTTGAAAACCATCTTCATCTATAATTATTTGTAAGTTTCTCTTGCGGTTTTCTACAAATTATTCTATTGGGCTCTTCTTAGGACATGATATCTCAATATACCCCACATCATGACATATTCTACATCTAAAATATATGGTTTCATAATCTATAATTTGGGTACACATATTATCCCCATACTTAAGAATGATTGATTCTAGTAAAGCTTTACTTATATCAATCATGACCAATATTAAAGTATAAATAGCTAGAAATCCATCTTTTATCATATTTGAAATGAATTCTCCTAGATTATTACCTATTGCCTTAAAGGTATCTATTTCCAAAAATTCAATGGCTAACCCAAACATCCTAATCTAGACTAGTACTAGAGATAGATTTACATTTTTAGGTGAAAAACATTCATACCAATGGGTAAAAAATATTCATACTCTTCCCATTAACCAATAACCCCTTTTTAGGATTCTTTCTCTTTCTTCCATAGAATAAAAAATGACTAGGAAGAAACCTTTTAGAAGAAATGATAGAATCACTCCTGAAAACTTCTAACTCCTATAAATTCATTTTATCAAGGCTAAAGACCTTGGCCAATACCTATTAAATTTACCAAAAAATTACCCTATATTGGAGCAACAAGGATATCTCTGAAGTATGCTCATTAAAATCTACCACTAGAGATTATTATAAGTATTTAAATATAAATTGATCCATGGAAAGGAAACTAAAACTCAAAATCTATTGAAATTTATCTGAGTGTCCTATAGAAAATATAATGTTTGATAAAAACTTTATAAATTTTTCATGCATAATTTCTAAGATAAAAAAAGAAAAAAAAAAAAAACCTAAAAAATTCTATCTAGATAGAATTTCTTACCTCATTGAAGTCCTAGCCCTTCATTGATCTTCCCATCATTGGAATCCTAGCTAGCATATATTTACAATTTTGTTTTTCACAACTTGAAAAATTGTCAATGCCCTTGTTCCAAATGGTTGATTTCGTAGGGTTGTATCTCCCTCAATAGTGTTTAGTTTTTTGCATATGACCACGTATTTTAAAGCTATTCAAATTCTACACCAATTGATCCAATTATCAGCTAAATTAGATAACTTTTCACAAATATATGGCTCCTAAAATATGAGACATTTTTCAAGAAAAAACCCTAATCCTTCGCACTTCACGACCTATGGGACATGAGTTGTTAATTGATGAGGAATATTCACCTCAAGATAATATTAACCACCATAAATTATAGATAGAATGTCTTGAATTTCTAAATAACTAGCCTATCTTTGCTCTTCCCAACGTTCAAACCCTAGATGACAAATATTTGCAATTTTATTTTTCACGACTTGAAAAATCATCACTATTCTTGTTTCAAATGGTTGAATTTATAGGGTCGTATCTCCCTCAATATTTCTCATATTTTACATATGAACACTTAGTTTAAAGCTATTCAAATTCTACACAAGTTGGTCCAAGAATCAACTAAATAGGATAAATCTTCGTGAAGATATAGCTCCTAGAAGATGAGATATTTTTTAGGAAAACATCTTAATCCTTCGCAAGCAGAGGATTTTTAGTGTTGGACCTATATTGTATATACTATAAAGATATTTGATTAATTAAAATATAATACTTTAGTTAATTAAATATAGTTCATTTTAGGTTCAAACCCCACTCAATATGAGGGTGCCATGACCCCTCATTAAAACATCTGTAAACTCAATGAAATAAATATAGTTTATTTGGATAATTAAAAGAATTGGACTTTGATTATTTTGAATAACGGAAATATATTTTTTTTGGATAATTAAAGGAATGAGACTTTGATTATTTTGAATGAAGGGAATATAGTTTATTTAGATAATTAAAGGAATGGGACTTTGATTTTTTTGAACGAAGGGAATATAGTTTATTTGGATAATTAAAGGAATGAGACTTTGATTATTTTGAATAAAGGGAATATAGTTTATTTGGATAATTAAAGGAATGAGACTTTGATTATTTTGAATAAAGGAAATATAGTTTATTTAGATAATTAAAGGAATGTGACTTTGATTATTTTTAATGAAGGAAATATAATTTATTTGGATAATTAAAGGAATGAGACTTTGATTATTTTGAATAAAGAAAATATAGTTTATTTGGATAATTAAAGGAATGGGACTTTGATTATTTTGAATAAAGAGAATATAGTTTATTTGGATAATCAAAGGAATGGGAATTTTATTATTTTGAATAAATGAAATATAGTTTATTTGTGTAATTAAAGGAATGAGTCTTTGATTATTTTGAATTAAGGGAATATAGTTTATTTTGGTAATTAAAGGTATGGGACTTTGATTATTCATAATAAAATAAATAAATTTTATTTAGATGATTAAAGGTATGGGACTTTAATTAATTGGATAAGTGGTAAATTGATTATTTGTTTAATTAAGGAATGAAACCTTAGTTATCTGAGATAAAATATTATTGGATTTATCCATTTAACTAGGGAATGAAATCCTAGATGTTTGAATAAAGATTTTTTGAAATGATTTGATTAAAGAAATACTTGGGATCTAGCCATATATGTTGATGTGACTCTCTTGAGTGATTGAGAGGAAAAAATGGGAATGAAGGAATTCTTATGAGATCAACTAGACATTAGATGGTTGAATGATTTAATTAAATTTGTATAGTTACAATTTGGCAAAGTAAATAATAAATATGTTGGTTTCATGTTACTAGTAGATGCATTTAGATGCATGTATTTCACATAATTATGACCTGTCGTAATCCCCTATTACCCTTCAAATGACAAATGGAAAGATAAGTAGTACCAAGAGGACAATTGGGAACCAATGCCTTAGCTTTAATTTTAATTGCAATTATTTTAATTATGTTCAAGTAGGATATACTTATGGGGATAAATACCTAGATGAACATGAATGTAATAACTTATTCTTTTAAAGTATGGAGGTTTTACCATACTTAGATTTATGTAATAAGTGGAATGATTGAATGAGGAATGAACCTTTAATTTAAGTTATGGATTATGCAAGATTTATTATTCAACTTTTCCTTTGTTTAGTGTTTATCTTTATTTGATGTTAATATTCTTTAAATGCTTCTTGTATGCCTTGTAGATTTTGTTTCTTGATTTATTAAATAGATAAATTTATTCTTGTCTTATTTTTGAACATAAAGGTAACCTAATAAAATGAGATCTCTTAGGGTGAACATAGAAAGGACATAAGAGATTGAGACCTCTTAGGGAAAACATAGAAAGAACCTAAGGGATTAATACCCCTTAGGGTGATGGTAACTAAGTAAATTTATTGCTTACATATAAGTTAAGATAGATCATCATAATATGAGATGGATAGCTTAACTTGCAATACGCATAGCATACCTACACAAATAAACTTGTGTATGGTATGGTGATGGGTGTATACCTTCAACTGTATAGAAGGTGATAAGTCTAGCTCATCAAGAAGGATGAGATGGATAGCTTATTTACAGTATACATAGTATACCTACATAGACAAACTTGTGTAGGGTATCAAATGTAATGTAACTCTCTAGATAATTTGGGAAAATTTAGTAAACTTAAACCATGGATTAACTGAATATAGGATAGAGGTTTATGAATCCATATTAGTAAAAAAAATTCTTTCTTGTATTCTTTTTATAGCTAGTTTGTGGGTCGTTACACATATTTCAAAAAGCGGTACCATAAAAACACCTTGTCTCAAAAGGACAACATTATGAGTCTAACCATTGCATATTTATATGTAATATTATGAATGGTGGCTAGAGCAACAAATTATTGATAGTGTTTATAAGCAGTCTTTCAATTAGCATCATAAGTGGGCAAAGTCTTCAATGTAGTTTGGAAAATATTATGGATATCTAGATGGCTATGAGGTCTGGCACTATTCCAAGCTAGAAAAAATTATCTAACCATGGCTCTATAAGGATATACTATAATACTTGTGGAGCCATATAATTTGTACATAGTGAGTTATCTTATATTTCTAGTCCTATCACCATTTAATTATGAGCTTTTACAATAGTGGGATCACCAATATTTTTGGTTCTTGAATCAATAAAGTTACTAGGAGAACATGTATTATTTTTTTATGAGGTCAAGACTATTTACCAAAATCTTGAGTCCTCTGGAAAATTGATATAGGATTATGAAACTCTATCCCATAGAGAATGATAAAAAATCTTGATCCAAAATCCGTATGAGATGCACCCTTAATATCTCAACTAATATTGGAAGACCTAGAATATATTTTGTATTAGCCTCTAAATTAGGTCAATTTATTTGATACTAGCTTATCTAAGAATGGGATTAGATACTAAAGAAATAAATGGAAAAGGGTTAGAAGCTAGAAATGAAAAATATCCAAGATTTAGCAACAACACGAGATATAAGGCATGAGAGTCTCATTCTCTCAACTTAATTAAACTACCTAACAAACAAGGTACCTTAAAATATTATAGATCATTAATCAAATAAGCACATACATAAACAAGCATTCCAAGGCTAAACAAATAGCAATCTAGGGAGTTATCCAATTAGCAAAATAACTTTTAATAGAATACACTATCCATTGAATATTAATAGAAATGCTTAATCAATGAGATTCACATACATATATGTTTTGCAAAATTTGCAAAGAGAGGTAAAACAACATTTCAATATTTATTGAGAGGCATATAGGACTACAATCATACAACTTATGCAGTTTTAAAAGCTAAAGAGTCAACCCTTATTTTGAACTACATTTGACTATTTATACATTTATATTACAATTTGTTAGCTTTGAAATATTACATGGTAGCTCCCTAAAGTCATGTCAAGGCAACTGTAGGGAGTGGGTATCAATTTCATATCAATTGAGCCTAACCACCTTAATCATGCTTTTTTGATGTGTTTGACCTAGATCTCTTCCATAGAGTTGACATCAATATTGATTCATTATATTTTAGTGCATTCTAATAGGATCACTGTGTTCCACTTCTCAATATGACTAGGATAGTTATATGGGTATAGGTATGTGATGGAGAAACCTTTGATCTTTAGTATTTTAAATAGTAATTATTCTAAGCAATTGGTTGACATACATAAATATTTTTGACTGGGATAGGGCTGAGAGCCTTTTGCTAGATGCTAGAGCTTGGGAGCTTCACCAATTTTTTGTATTCTTTTGTTATCACAAGCTTATCCTATTCATGTTGGATTATTTCCCTTAGTAAAATCATGAGTTTGATATTGTATTTAGCATCATACTTTATCAGCTTCGATGATGATGTTACCTCACATATAGTCCAACCACTTTTCTATACTTAACCAAATTTTACATCTAACTAGGTGTTTCTTTGGATACTAAATGTTATAGTTTTTGTTACCTTAGGATGAAATTAGCACCTCCAAGTGTTTGGTTGTCTTCTAGCTTGATCTCAGTATAATAATGTGTTGAATGCCAGATAATATCAACACCTATGATGACACCAATTATTATAAAATTTTAGCATGTTTTATGTTGGGTGATTTTCCTTGGTGGAAATTTCATTATGGAACTATTAATAAATATTGAATTTTGGGCTTTTGTGGTCATTATGTTGATGTCATTTTTTAGAAAATTGTGGCTTCCTTTTATGCCTTAGCTAATTTTTGAGCCTATATTCACATGTTTTGGAAACTTCTACTTCCATGGATTATATCATCATTTCCAAAACTTTAGTCACATATTTTTCTTGTTGGGTTTCATTCCTTATAAAAAAAATTAATCTGGTGTTCCTGTAAGATGCTAGATCTTTCTACTTTAGCTCAATTTTATGTCCAAATAGATGTTGCATGCCTAGATGCCTTGTAGTTATTAGTATTGACTTCCACTATTTCTATGTATCCAAATATTCATTAAGAACTTACTTTGGTATTTAACTTGTGTAAATATGGTGCTTCCAATCCACTTGTTGTGCTACTACCTTAGCAAAATTATAATTTTATTTGGTTTATGAGGATTATAAATGTGTGTGTATATTCTAGTGGTATAGTATTACTGATGGGGAGGTATTTTAGAAGCTATGTAAATGATCCACAAGATCTCAAATCCCAACTTGTACAAGTTGTACAACTTGTACGATCTTCATCGTACACTAGTTTAGCTTACCAAAACAACTTGTATGGTCACCAAATCATACATTTGTATGATCCAAATCATACAAAAATATACCTTGTATGATTTGGTACATATCCAACTAACTAGAACAAGTTTTTTTAAGTCAAATCGATCAGTTTTGTAATTGATTTACTAAAACTAGCATTATTTCCTTATTTGGCATAATTGGGTTGTAGCTTTTATTACCAAATTGGTAATCAAACAGTTTGTACAAATTGGAACTGTGCTTGTACAATTTTTATGAACCCTTACTGCAACTAAGATTCAGATATATTACCTTGCATCATCAATCCTTCCAAGATATATTTTGGGAATTTTTTGTCTCAAATGCTCTAATTCTTCATAACATGCAAACCCTAATTTACTAGAAATGAATTATATTTATCACAAATGATTCCAAAAATTGTACAATTATTGGAAAACATCAAAATACAACTATATATATCTTAAATGCCATATTTATGGAGGCTAAGTTTTGAGAAGAAACAATAACTTTGTAGTACACATCAATTAGACTTTGACACAAGTTATTCATCCTCTTGAGAGATTAATAGATGGTAATATTGATGTGTCTCACTTACATATCTTTGGGTTTGCTATATGGGTCCATATTCATAAATAATATGGACCCAAGATTCATCATTGCATATTTTTAGTGTATTTTAATACCTCCAAGTCTTATCATATGTATGAATATAAAACAATGCAATTACAAAAATAAAAATTAAATCTTGCATAGGAGAGTAAATATAATTTACCATCTACACCTAACTATCCTAGGAAATAATACATTAATTAAAATTAATATGAAATAAAGTAATAAAATAAATAACTACATGCATTTATATGATTAAATAATAATTTAGAAATAATAAATTAATTTCCTTAAAGTCATACTTGCAAAAGTAATTAAAACCCTTCAACTATGTTGATAGAGTGGGGTCTTGCTCCTTAGCCTAGTGGGAGGTAAAATCAATTTAGAATAATACAAAAATAAATATCATGTGCTTAAAATAAAATCTTACTTTATTATAAAAAGGGAAAAGTACAACTTTATAATAATCCCTTTATTATATGCATAAAGATTGTTCTTTTTAAAATATAGAGGGTATATATACATATGGCACCTCTTAACAACAATCCTATTTTTTGGAAGTATCTCTATACCTTTAGAAATTAACAAAAAATATTGGAATTTTAATAGGTGGAAGAATTAGTTCACCTATTGGAGAACCCTTCACCATTAGAGAGTTGATAATTGTTTTCTAGCTTGTCTTGATTTTATTATACTAGTTTCAAAATTTCAATTGTAGTTAGTGTGGTAGGAGATTCATGAATTTCCCATTCTAATTATAGTTAGTGTGGTAGGAGGTTTAAGAATCCTCTATTTTTATTGCATTTATCATGATCAGAGTTTTAAGAATCCATTATCTTTTCTTGGCTAATGAATCCACTTGTCTACCATGTACTTCATCCTTAACCACCTTATTCAATTGGTCATTGCACCCCAAAGTTATCCTATCATGACCTATAGCTACATTTTTTACTTTTAGTGCTCATATGATAATTTCTAGCACTTTGCTAAAGTAGCTTCTAAATCCAATCCATTATTGCCATCATCTTCTAGATTTTTACCATTCTACTGCCCTAGTGTTCTGAGGATTTTTGTTGCCATTATAACCTTTGGTATTTTTGATAAATTTGATGCCAAATCTCTAGTAGTTCTCAATTTCTTTATAATGCCTTATTTAGATCTAAAAATTATCATTATCTTATCTAATGCCATAATATTGGTAATTCATTATTAAATATTCATAGGTCTATCTATAAAACCACATAAAACCTATCTAAACAATTCAACAATGTATTTTTCTTATTCGCTTTGTTTAGTCACAATATTACTGCAAACCACATATTTTTACATAGTTCATAAACACATTAAAATTATTTATAAAATGTTACTTTGTTGTACAAAATGAGGTAATTCAAGGCCTCATAACTCCTCCCAACTTATAGTGATGTATGTTCTAATTCATCCCTCTCTTCTAGCTTTGCACTGATATCGCATTCCTTGTTAAGGTCCTACCAAAAACATTTAGACCATAAATGGTATCCTTTATTTTCTATGAATTTAGCTAACCAATTGTTGAAGTCTTTATTATTAGTGATGCAATATCAGCAAACCAAGGTACAGTGATATAATTTTTTGCGGTTCAAAACTCAACATTATCCACTCATACTTTACATCCATAATGGCATTGATGATTTCTAGGTCTCTCTTATGGGACCAAAATAGGTTTAGAGGATAAATTGGTTATCTTTTCCTTAGTTTAATGATTAATTTTTTCCATATCCAACAAGCCTCCTTACACTCATCTAGATATTTGTCATAATAGACCTTAAATTGCTTGAGGTAGATATTCATATGCATATTGTATTGCTACCTAATGTACTCTGGATTCATCATATAGTACTATAAATTAATGAAATCAATAGGTCTAGGGTACTCAAATCAAAGGAGTAACCCAATAATAATTTCTTTCACCCTATGTTCCACCAACATGTCCTCATAATGTTAATAGTAGATGCAAAATCCCTTAGTCAGACATCCCAACATAAATGTTGGGGTGGAATTACACCTCCAAAGGTAATATGTATTTGCGTAAGTACAATTTATACAATATATTTTTTCTCTAATGGACTATCAAGATAAGCAATAATAAAACTTATAATGGAGGATACCTTGTAAGGCATACTTAATCTCAACTTCATGAGCTACCATTGGTAATATTATTTTCATTAGAATTATCATATACCCATATTGGTTGTCTACAATCTAGTAATCTCTCTAAAATATTACATTCATATTTGAATCTTACTTATGAATCAATTAGTATTATATCTAGGTTATCTTATTTGAGGGTTTTTATCTTTTGTTCTTAGTGTAGGAACTACTCCATGCATCTCTCCACAAACACCATATCAACCTTAGTTTGAAATACCTAGTTTAGGCATTATGGCATTGTGTTTGATTATTTTGGTTACCATTATTTTTCATTATTTTGGTGTCTCTAATTATAATCCTTCTTATTATTCTAGTGCTTGCATGCTAGAATCTTCCACCATGGTATATCTATATCCTAGTTCCTATAAAATAGTTATAAACTTTGTGTTTGTAGCTTTAGGACTTTGTTCCTATATATGTTCCTTAGCTACTAGTATATTTTATATTTCCTTTTTAGGCTAGGTGTCTTGCTTCTTTAACTTGGATAATTCCTATAAGAGATATACAATATAGTTATCCATATCCAGTAAAATCTCTTGGTTTCCCCTAATTCTATCTATTGGATTGTTATCACTTCCCTAGTATTTCTAAGTCCAATCTATCAAGGTGTAGATATGCAAAAATCGTACACCTAAACAATTATGAAATCAAATTGACAATACAATCATGTAACCATCAAAGATCAAAATAAGAAATATAGAAAATGGTGTCCTTATCATTAATATTGAAATATTCCTTCATAATATGGTTACAAAGATATCCCTCTTAGGGATTATACCAATTTGATATAAATTACAATATAGAACCCAAAAGTAGGTGTATCCCACAGAGTCTTTGCACTCTCAAAACTGATTATAGGGAGGGTTTTCTTGGGACCTCCACACGATGAGGTAAAGATTTATGAATCTTTATGTTGAAGAGATCCTACCAAGATCTGAAACCTACACACAAGTACAATTACAATATGTTAATATCAAATGAGAAACCTCTAATGATTAGGTCCTTTTCCATGATAAGAAATTGAAGGAAATATGTTGAGAACGATAAACAAATGCATGAAAACTGAGTAAAACTATGCTATAATAGAAATGAACTATTGCTAAATCTACTATAACTAGAAAGCATAAAAAAATTAGATATCACTGAGAGGCCATCATGGGGTAAAGTTATCAGGCCTTCTAGCTATCATGGGGTGGAGCAGTTGTGACTACGGGCCACTTTGGGGTGAAGCATCCATTGAAAATTGGATTGTTTCTTTGTGATCGATGTGAGAAATGCCTAGGTTGGTCTATCAAATTGATTGTTCAAGGATCATGCACTTGAAGCACGATTGAATTTTGGGAAATAGCATGAAATAAGATCACTTTATGGTAAAATATTGTTGAATTTGGTCTTCAAGCTCCAAGGAACTCCATTGATGCAATTGAAATCTCCATGGATGGATTTGGGTAGCACTCCATTTCTTATGAGAGGATGTTCTATCTTGTACACAAATTGATAGCACTTCATTGCATTAGACTTAGATATTTTTTATGAAGACTTAGGTTATTCATATAGATTTTCAAAATGGTAATATTTACTTTCAAGAGAAGCCAAGAACCAAGAATCGGTTAGGATCTAGGAAGACCAAATGTTAGATCTAGAACCTTCTCATGCTTAATTGTTACAGCTCAACTACCCTGTAGCTTATTTAACTCAGCTCAGGAGCCCGAGTTCATTATAGGTGTGGTCATCCCAGGGTGGAGCAACCATGACTACTAGCCATCATAGGGTCCAATAGTCATTGGAGGTCACTCTTGGGTATGACGGTCCAAGCTACAAAAGATAGGTTGCCCCTGTTTGAGTGGTAAGAACCAGTGTTAAGCCTTGAGGATGCCCAAGGTGGGTCATATAGCCTAAAAATTTGTTCATATAGGTAGCCTCCTCAACATGATGTGTTTTAGGTGTCTATAGATGCCTCTTTTTAGGATGCATTGTGTGAAAGCACAACACTGAGCAAAAATAGATAACCTAACATCAAATTGAAGGTTGATTGATGTTCATTGATTTGACCGACTTTAGATGCCCCAATCACAAAAGAGCATGCATCTTTGAATCATTACCTCCAACACTTTGGTGGACTTAATTTGTATAAAAATTTGGCAAATATGAAGGCATTTGGGTAGTTTTGTGTTACTACATGGACCATTAGTTCATATTGACAAAGGTTTGGTTTAATATTTTTTCTTTTTACCCTAGGAAATAGGGAAGTGTGTGATAGTTTTTAGCAATGATTCTTGGATGAATGTAATTTGCATGATTGAGTGTTTTAATTATTGATTTTGATTATGAATTCTATGATTATGATGGCCCCTTCAAAAAATTATTCGATGAGAAAATAGCAAGTGATGAAAGTGATGAGTCACTTGACCAAGATGACTTGTTTGAGCATTGCAAGATGATAACAAATGTAAAAGGGAAAGTCTTGTTACAACTATGATTTTGACCATTTTTAGTAATTGTACATATCTATCCCATGGAGTAGTCCAGCCACATGGCTTTCATAGGGAATTAATATGATAACAATTCAATTAATGCTCGATGTGAATTACTATGTTTGATGATCTACTAAAACTTCATGGAAAAATGAATGTATGCCTCGTTCCCTTGGAGTAGTCTAGCTGCATGGCCTTATTAGGGATTGAAGTGAAAATATTTTGATTCATCAATGAATAATTTTGTGGTTCAAGTGACCTTATGGTAATTTACTCATCTTACCGGATTGCATGGATAGCAAGTCATTGTAATCATAAAGAGTATAGGTAAATCACTAGGTACGAGGTACACTTGAGATTGAATTTAACTAATTTTTTTATTATTTTTGAATTTTTTAATTAAACTGGACCATTATATTTTGTTAAATGGCCAAATTGAAGCTCATGATGTTGATAGAATGTGTGCATTTATTTTTATTTGGAGCCCCAAAACCTTAATGGAAAAACTACTAAAACCTTCACTATTAAAATTAAAATTTTCTCTTCATCAATGCTTTGGTGGCCTCTACTTAACTCACTTAAAAAACTCACCATCAAATTCATTTTGCTTCTCAAACTACCTTATCGTAACCACTGATGGAAAACCTTGTATTATTTCACAATGTACATGTCCATCCTGTACGATTCTATTCTGTATGATTTCAAATTGTACAATTTCTCACTATACAGTTTGACTTGAAATCATACAATCTCTACCAATTGTATGATTTCACTTACTAGTTGTACAATTTGTACTAACTGTACAATTTCACCTAATAATCATAAAGTTCCCTCTTACAAAATCATACAATCCCATTCTTCCTTAGGCAATTTTAATTGTATGATCGGTTGTTCTATTTAAACAACATATTCCATGATATCATCTACCATAAAAACATATTCTATGTCAAGATCTTTCATATCTTCATCTTCCTGTTGGCCATTTTGCATTTCACCACATTGTGGATTTTGTTGGGAAGTTTTTATGAATTTTTTTTGTATATCGTGACACTTTTGAAAATAATTTTATATGCTCCTAATTTGTTTTCACATATATTGTTTTTATGTTTTTGCATTTGCAAAATTGTGAAGTATTTTATAAACTTCCTTTGTAAAACTTTGTTACATCATGAATCCATTCAAAAGGAAGGTTTTTGTAAAAATTGAAAAATGATGAAAGGCCTAAGTCAAATTCAATTGTATTTACATTCACTCCAAAGGAGGGTCAAACACCCCATTCTCCCTTTGGAAGGACGAACACAATTCTAAAAATTTGACGTGAGAAAGTTCAAAAGTGTATGTGCATTCCCCCTTTCAATGGGGTGAACACGATGTTCACCCTTCTTAGGGGCAAACGCGCCCCAAAGAAAAAAATGCTCATGCACACCCGAATATGGTGTCGATCCAAGTTCACCCTAGTTAAGGGGTGAACATCCCATTTGCATCTCCCCTAGGCAAACAAACTTTCAAGGCAAGGTGTTTTCAGGTTTACCCTTTTTATGGGGTGAACGTGTCGTTCGCTTATTTAAAAGGTGATCGTGTTTTAAAAGAAGATTGTGTGTGAAAGAACAAGAATTATGGAGGTGAAGTGGATTTTAAGGTGAATGTGATTCCTAGGCAAAAGGAATTATGGTCAAGAGTTTTAAAGATGCTAGGATCATGAATATTAAATAATGGTGGCATCGAAGTAACTCATCTTGTTAATCTCAAGCATAGAAGAAGCTAAATAGGGAGAATGAACGAATATTTTAAATTTCCAAAGTGCTAAGAAACTTCCCAGACATTCAATGATGATCTAAGTATCTATGCACCAATGTCCAAGTTGCTAATTTTGTGGACATTTTTTTCCAAGAGAGATAGATTTTCAATATTTCCAAGGAAGAATTTCCTTGTTTTGTTCCTGATCCCTAGACATCTTGTCATCATATGTATTAAATGGAAGAGGAAAAAACCTCTATAAATACTAATTAAATTTTCATTGTAGAGAGAGGTTAGACACTTTGCAAGAATACTCTTCAAGTTATCTGCATTAATACAAGGCATCAAACTTCTGAATTTGCAAGTGATTTTGTGTGTAATTCCTTTCTATATTGTGCACTTCTTTTTCATGTTCATTTTTCTTGTTTGCTAGTAGATTTAAATTCTGCAATTGTATTTAAATATTATTGATAAGAGAGTGAATTCTGGAGTGATCATTTTGAAATTTATCTCTACAAGATTTATGTTTATTCTATAGTTTTTCCTATTGTAAATGCTATTATATGCTTGGATTTTTTCCTTCTATTAGTCTGCCCCAAATCCTATATTTTGGCCTATGGCCATATTTCCCATTTATTTCGGTCATTTTTAATTTCTTTCCTGCATCCCTAGTATTTTACCAGTATAGGATTTAGTTCGGGAACCACCCCTCTCTGGAGATTGTCATGGAGGACATCTCTTTCCTTCGGCATTTCAATGTTTGTCATATATAGGGTGCATGAACATAGTATTTATTTATTAGGTAGATATTTGACCAATATTTTTTGTCGTGCCAAGTGGGACCTCAAAATTTTTCTTTTATAAGTATTTAGATTTAGTGTTCACCTTTCTGTAGGATAATTATAATATCTGGTGACTCGATTATACCTAGAAATCTCTTAATGTGAGAGCAACAGAAGTTGTGTCTCATGAATACAAGATCATAAGCCAAAAATCCAAATCATCAAATCGAGTTCTATGAACTTGATATCCAAAGGTTAGGAGAACATCCTTAGCTAGCCACTTTTTAGCATACCTCTTCATTACCTCATATTTCCCACATACCATCTGTTACATCCTCACGGTTAGCCGACATATTTTTTGTTCTTGTGAGTCCAGTTATTACCACCACAAATTTCCCTTAATTTCATATGGCCACTAGTGTCCATCAACCTACACCTCATATGCTAGTTCAAATGGATCCAAACCCTCTACCCCATCAAAAATAGTCACCAAGGCAGTTCCCAACATGGAATAGCTTAGGGGCCTTGAACTTGCAAGCACAAAATTTGGTACCCTAGGTAGCCTTGAAAGCCTTGCCAACTTATGATGGTATTGGTAAAACTGCATATGAACATATTCAAGATGTGGCCTCTTTAGCAACTATCCATGATATAACGGTTGAATATGTGATGATAAAACTGCTAGTATTGTCGTTAAGAGGAAAATTGTTGTATTGGTATCGGTCATTACAATTGGGTACTATTACTTCATGGGACCAGTTGGTAAGACTACTGATAAAGAATTTTCATGAACAAGCTAATCCATACTCTTTGTTACACCAATTCATGATGATTTAGAGACATCTGCAAGAGGATATCATGGATTTTAATTTTAGGTTTATGCGAAGCTGGTAGAGAGTCCCTAATGGTTTGTGACCTACGCATGAGCAAGCCGCATTTTATTATCTCAAAGCTCTTAGCACTGATATTGGTATGGTGGTACGATAGGCCAATGTGACCACCTTTCTAGACCTGAATCCAATTTTATTTCCATGGGAAGAATTTCTCCAAAACCAACTATGTCAATCCTCCATGATCTTCCTCAGTATCTGTATTCTAGTGCATTCTTGCAACCTATGCCATCCATGTATCCAGTTCCCTCATGGAACTCTAGCCCACCTCATATTTCTCTCCCACAATAGTCATCTCCAAGTTTTACACAGTTACCTGCCCCATTAGTTCCTCTACTACCGACATATGTTCCCTTACTTGCATTGTCGGTTCCTCTAATTTCTTTGTCATTACTAGCATTGCAAGCACCCTTAACTTTTCCAATGTCCATTCCACCATCTAATCCTAACCCTTTCACAATATTATTGCAGGAATTGAAGTCCAATAACGTAGCATTAAGGAAAATTTCTAATGAGCTCACGAAGGTGAGAAAGAAGCAAACAAAAGCTGATTTCAGGTCCCGAAGGTTCCAAACTCCATCGATTACCTGAGAGTAAGCTTCTACTAGTATGGGACCTAAAAAAGGTACTTGTAGACACCCAAAAGTTGCACATTGCTATACCTATGTACTTATAGATCCTTTTGGACACTTGTAGGTTTACATAGGCCGTCCTACGTACCCCTAGGCTATCGTAGACCAACATAGACTATTGTAGATCCTCCTAGATATGCGTAGATTTTTGTAGTCATGCATAGTAATATGTGGATGGTCGTAGTCATGTGTAGATCACCGTAGATTATCATAGAATCATGTAGACTCCCATATACTACTTTATCGACTTTCAGGTCCAAAACCCTAATAAGCCTTCCAAATCACATCCAGTGCATTGGGATATCCTCCAAAAGCCTATTTGTACTCAATTGAGACCCCCATGGAGTATTAGTTGACCAAAATAATTAACAAGTCAATACCTAAAATCTAATTTAATGTTGACTTCACTTAAGTCACCTTTTTAGGAAAAAATTGATTAAAATAACCCTTAATCTTGATTAACACTAATTACATCCTCTCACATATGTGAAATTAGGGTTTGTTAAGATATTTTTTTAATCATGTCCTAAATTGGTTTAAAGACCTCCTAATCAGGATTAGCCCTAATCCATCCTCACACATGTGTGAGGATGAGATATTTCTCATAAGGAATGTGATGTTGCCACATTGCATTTCTTAACCTAACCCTAGTCATAATCAAACCTAGGTTTAGTCTATCTAACCCCCCTTGCACCTTGAATTTTCCTATAAATAGTGGGTCCTAAACTCCTAATTACATCTTTCTCCCAAATTCAACAAAGCACAAAAACTTTGCAAAAATGGAAATTGAACATTGAACAGTCAATTCTCGATGCACACAGTCAGATTTCAACTACACACAGAGGCACCCTAGCTGCCTAGGAATTGATCCACCAGAAGTATTTTGCAAAATAAACCTCACAACTCAAATTGCCCCTTGCCCCATGAATTCAGCCTCAGTTCACCCCCCGAGTGGCGAATTGGGTCTACAAGATCCAAATCACTCAAAATTTGGGAGGTAAGCTCTGTTTCATCATATTATCACCTTCTACATAATTTATTTCAATTTTTGTTATGTTTTCATGGTCATTTCATCTTCATAAATATGGGGCTTGACTAAGGCAAGCCCCCCATCACACTAACCCCCTTTTGTAGGTTCTTCATAGGTTATTTAGAAAATTTGAGGAGGAAGAACAACATCAAATAAACAGTAACCTGGTAGTGGCCCACATATAAAGAAGCCCACCTACATTGAGGGACGATTGAAGAAGACATCAAATTGATTGTAACATTGTTAAGAAAATAAATGGATAAAGGGCAGGATGTCCCTATTGTAACTCGTATATCTTAATATCAATGGAATTATAATTTCTTTATTTAATGCATCATTGTGTTTTGTGTTAAATTATTAAATATCATTTTCTACCTATTTCAGTACTACAGTGCTAGCAAATGAAGAGGCTAGTGCGATAGAAAATGTGTACTGGTACTCTACATGTAATGATCCTCATTGGGAAGACACTTATATGGTACATATGAACTATTTCCAAACGCTGGTAGAAAGCTCAACAGGTGGGAAAATTAATATGATTTGAGAAGTTGATCACAATTGCATGATGCCATCCTTGGAGCAAGTATTAGTCCTTATGAGATTTGGGAAAATGCCAGTGATTGTGGATCCAATAGAGCTCGAACCCTTGAAGGTACCTATAAAACCAAAGGTGCAAGATGATAAGTGGTTAACTCTAACAAAAGCACCTTCTGCAAAGGCTAAGGAGCAATATTTTGTTAAATTGAAAGATTTATTGCCCAATTCAACTCAAGAGAGGGTACAGACCAAGCCACCGACTTTGCAACCTATAGCAGCTGCTCAAACACATGGTGAAACAAAAGAACAATCCAGGGAGTGACTTAAGTATCCATCATTGACAAAGAGGTAAAGAGTAGAATCCACTCAACAATATTAGGATAGATATGAACAAGCTCTAGAAGATAAGGTTTTGGCTGCCTCAAATTACAACATCGTAGAGGAAATGAAAAATATCCCAGCAAAAGTTAGCTTGTATGATGCACTAGAATTTCCAGGATAGATTTATTTGTTACAAGAGTCTTTGAAAACCACTAAGGATCATAAGAAATATCATTCTTGACTAGTCCTAGCATAGGCACTATCGACTTCTACAATAGGTAAAAATATGCCTCCCCCATTTTACTTATCTTTAAGAATGGAGGGATGGATTGTACATAATTGTATGATCGACTCTGGAGCTATAACTACTATCATGCCAAAGGTCATATGCAAGGTGATGGATATGGAATATACAAGTATCAGCCCAGGAGTGTTGCAGTTAGATGGAACTCTAATTAAAATAGTGGGAATTATTAAAGACATCCCTATTGTCCTTCACAACATGCCACAAATTACCATCATACAAGAAGTGGTTGTATTTGACCTAGATTCATACTTTAGCATGTGTATCTCAAAGGAATTAATGGATAAACTAGGGGGATACCTCTCCTTGGACTATTCGCATTTGGAGATACCATTCAAAGGAAATCGAATTCGTATCCATAATAAAAAACCTTCGCCTTTTAACATTGAAAGGTTGAAAGAGGAAGAACAGTCCCCAAGCACAGTAAACATGATGACTGAAGAGCTAGAGGAAGTTGATTTGGTGAAGGAATATTTGAGTGAGTTTCATTTGGTGGATGAAATTTTGCTCACATATTTTAATGCAATTATCGGAACTAACATTGTATATTACACCATAACTAAACTCGAGCAGGCTAAGAAGCAAGTTCTTGATTCATAGAGTTTAGATACGGATCAGTTATGGAAATTGTATTTTGATGGTACCAAATGTAAGAATGGTGCAGGAGATGGTGTTGTATTGATTTCTCATGAAGGTACACAAAAGACTTACTCTTATAGATTGACTTGGAGTTGTACAAATAATGTAGCGGAGTATGAAGCATTGTGTCTTGGTTTAAGAAAAGCTGAGAAATTAGGCATTAAACAACTGTAGATTTTTGGTGACTCTGAGCTTATTGTCAACCTGACTACTAATATTTGTGTATAAAAACAAAATTATATGAAATCTTATTGCAATAGGGTATGGGATTTATTTGAATCTTTCATCACTTTAAATATTCAGGTGATTCCTCGGGAGTATAATAGACATGCTGATATTTTAGCTTCCCTTGGTGCAAATTATTCCCCCGTTGAGCAAGTTTTTCAAAGGCCCAAAATAGTCAGAGTGATTTATAGAGCTTCAGTACCATATAAGAATCTCTATTGGTAGGTATTTGACAATGATGAACAAATAGTGAACTTTTTGCTTAGAGAAGTTGTTGGCATAGATTACTAAACACTGGCTGAGAAAAAAAAGGAAGGAATAATTTAGTTAAAAATAATCATATTCCTAGAGGTTTGATCTCATTGGAAAGTTTGTTTGACCAGAATGATAGAGCTGATAAGCACAGGATTAAGGTATATGCCAAAGAATACAAAGAGCTATAGTTGGAATCAGGAAATATTATCAAGATCGGGATCATTTGTATGTTAGAGAAGCTTGAAGGCCTTAAGAACATGTGCTATGAATACCCTGATATTACAGCTTGGAGCTATCAAGATTTAAAATGATATGATAAGAATTTAATCTAGCATACTATAGAGCTGCAAGAAGGAGTCAAGCCTTTTTGATAAAAGCAACATCCTGTCAATCCCAATATTGAAGTCCTCATGAAAGCATAATTTTTGAAGATGCTCGAGGCAAAAATTATATACCCAATTAGGCACTCAACCTGGCTAGCGAACTTGGTCCCTATGAGAAAAAAGAATAGAGATATACGATTGTGTGTTGATTTCTATAATCTAAACCAGACATCGCTCAAGGATCATTATCCTTTGCCCCATATATATCAAATTCTTCATGTGGTCGCTAGCGCTTAGAGATTCTTGCTATTAGATGGCTTCTCTAGAAAAAATCAAATCTAGGTAAAGGATGAGGATCAATATAAAATGGAATTCACTACCAAGTGGAGCACATTTGTCTATCAGTGAATGCCCTTTGGGCTTTCAAATGCTAGTTCTACCTTCTAGAGAGCTATGGATATTGCCTTCGGTGAGTTGTTGAATAGGATTATCATGATATATCTTGATGATATGATCATGTTTTTATATTGCATAAAATATCATGTTACTCATCTAAGGCAAGTATTTGAGAAGTGCCAAGAATTCAAGATTTCTATAAACCCAAAGAATTCAATATTTGTGGTTAAATAAGGTAAGATTTTGGGCCATGTGATCTCACAAGAATATTGGCGATTGATCTTGTGAGAGCTGAGGCACTCATGAAATTACTGCTACCTATTAATAAGAAATACTTACAATCTTTCTTCGGTTAAATAAACTTAATTTGTAAGTTTATCGCTGATTTCACCCAAGTTGTTAAGCCTATGACTGAGATTTTGAAAAATAATGTTGAATTCAAATGGACGGAGGTCATTAAATAATATTTTCAGGAATCAAGGAGAGAATCACTCAAGCGCCAGTTCTAATTAACCTAGACTATTCAAAGGACTTCATCCTTTATGTAGTAGGTGAGCAAGAGAGTTATGTTGCTATGTTAACACAAAAATAGGATTATGGTGAAGAGAAGACCATTCCTTTTCTAATATAAGTTATTGTGTTGCATTAGGAGAAATACAATTTTATAGAGAAATAGGTCTATGCAGTGATGAAAGCGCTCAAAAAGTTTTGGCATTTTGTTTCTCAAATTAAGACTGTTATTTATGTCATCCATCTTGATGTTTGAAAATTTATAATTCAGGGTGAATTGGGTGATAAAAGGGTAGGATGGGTCTCAAATATCCAAGAATATGACATGGAGATCTGATCGACAAAGTTGATTTGTGGGCACGCTCTGTGCCAAGAGATGGCCAGGAGTGTTGTCGCTGAGACATTGCATATGATTCATGAAGAAGACATTTGCAAAATAATTTGCATAAACCATACTACAAGAGACAAGGATTAGACAGAAGAATTTGTCAACTATTTTACTTCTATGAGATATCCAACCCACCTCAACCCCTCACAATGTTGAAGGTTCAGACTACAGGCACTTAGGTATGTATTACTGCCTAATGGGTTATATCATAAAAATATTGATAGTGTACTCCTCAGGTGTGTAAAAGCTTCTTAAAAGGATAATATTTTGGAGGAATTCCATTCTGGGCTATCTGGAGATCATTATGTAGGTAGACCCATGGATTTGAAAATTATCCAGGTAGGTTACTATTGGCCTACACTATTCATCGATGCTCATAGAACAAGTCAGCAGTCTGAGAGTTTCCAATGATATGTGGGCAGGATTAGAAAAGGAGCATTGCCCTTACATCCAATCTGAGTGGAAGCACATTTTTAGCAATGGAGTATTTATTTTATTGGTGTTATTTATCCACACTCTTTCGTGGAACACAAGCATATCCTAACAATGACAAACTATTTTACTATATGGGCGAAGGATATTCCCACCAAGAAGGCTAAGCAAGTGATCATTATCTCCTTTTTTGAGGGGCTTATCACTCTATTTGGCATACTATATTTTGTAGTCACTGACAATGGCACTCCCTTCATCAGAGCTAAGATCACTGAATTCACTAGCAAGTATGGTATCTACTTGAAAACATCATCCAATTATTACCCATAGGGTAATGGGTTGGCCAAATTGATTAACAATAATTTGCTACGTATCTTGAAGAGGATAATGGGCGATAACAAAAGGAGCTGGCATTTGCTATTAAATCAAGCACTCTGTGTGGATCACATCTCAGTGAAGAAATCAATTAAAACTTCTTTGTATGCTTTGGTTTATGGAAAATAAGTTGTTCTCCCTACACATATCTAACTTCCAGTTCTTCAAAATTTGTAGTTGTTCCAAAATGAATATGAAGAGTATGATCCTATGGGTGCAAGGTTGGCATAATTTATGTAATTAGACGAGGATAGGGAATAGGCCTACCAAGTATTTATAGAACATGCCACATAAATGAGAAAGTGGTTTGGAAAAAATATGACTGACCGAGGTTTTTAGGTGGAAGATTTAGTCTTAAAATGGAATGAGAAGAAATCCAAGCCAGGAAATCACCATAAGTTTGATGCCATATGGGAGGGACCCTTTCAGATTTTCATGGTAAATTTTGTAAATGCTTATTATCTATGTGATATGGAGGGCTATGAGCTTCCCATTCCAGTGAATGTTCTTCATTTGAAGGCCTACATTTCATGATTTTATTTTGATAATGTATTACCTTGTATATATGTAAATATTTTTTAGTATATATGCAAAACAAAAAAAAATTGAAAGTCTTTTTGCCCTAAGGATGAGGTGATTAAAATTTTATTTTTCCCTGAAGAGGGAATGTTTTAACAAAGTATCATATTCATTCACCTCCAAAATACTAAATGAACGAACATGTTTTTATTTGCTTCGGCCACAATGAAGGTAACAATACGTTCACCCAAGGGAAGGAGCGAATGAGATGTTTGCACACCTTTTACGCAAATGTGTTTTGAAGGGTGAAAATATGTCGATATCAAAAATATGCATGTCACCTTATTTGCATTTTAATATAGTAAAAAGAGGAAAAGTAATCCAAGTTTTTTTTTAGAAGGAAGTTTTATTTTAAAAAAAGAAATATGTGCCATGGAATTTTCAAAGAAGTCACCTAAATTCAAAGAATTGATACTTTTGCACGAAATAAGAATCATCAGTAAGAGGGTTAAGCTATCGAGTGCTTAAAAAATTTGTCGAAGGAGAGAATGTTAGCAGAGGTACATTGTGAAATCAACACGCCATTGAGTTACGTGTCAACAATCAGAATGCAAAAGCTCTTGAAAAAGGGTATTGATTTTAAAAATGTGAGGCGCTGATTTTTATATTTCTAAGGGGCTTCAAACATTAAATGATTTACTGATGAGTGGAAAAATTATCTTCCCCAAAAAAATTCAAGCACTAGGGCACACCATACGACGAGATTGCACAGCATTAGGCCACATTTTTCTAGGAGGATCCGGTAGCAAATCAAAGAAGAAATCATTTGTACTTTGGAAATGGTGCTAGGCTAGCAGCTCAAGGATAATCCCCTCCCGAAGGTGCTTGCATTTAATTTTGCATTTACTACAATACGTGTCAGAACACTCTATAAAAATAGAAGAGGTAAATTGCCCAAAATTTATCATTCTTTCAAATTTTTAAATTCCTCTATATTGCGTTCTGTATTTTAGTCGCAGAGAATTTGCAGAAGCTTCCTCAGAGCAAAAAAGTTGTAGGAGTTTATTCAGAATATTTTTCAAAGAAAAAACAAAAACATGGGGAAGATAAGTAAAGAGCCCAAGGATGTCAAATAGGCCGAAGAGCCTAAAAAATCAAAAAATTGGGAAAGGATTTCACAAGTTAAAAAAGCTCGTAAAAATTATTATGTAGATCTAGAACCCTACAAAGATATTGTGGCAAAGGTGAGAGATTGCCTAATTACACATATGGGGGTCAAAAAGTTGAGGCAATACGTGGAGGTGGCAATGAGTCAGGGAATTTCATACAATATTTGGCTCACAGTCCCTTATAATTTTTAGCTCTCTTGGTATTTGTGTTCACCCATCCACCCGTTCCCTAAGTTGGTGTAACTTATTGCATGATTTTATGACCCTTTCACCAAGGCCGTGCAGAACACCAAGAGAGAAATATTGTTCACAATTACTCCAAACAAAATAAAGGAAGCCTTTGCATGTGGGTTCAATCCTCCTTCCTACGTAGTTCATAAGAATATCCATATATATGAGCATGAAGATAGATATGTATCCACTGTATCCATGTGCCATTTCATGGAGACCCAACTCATTAAGGAGCTACAAATGGGGAAACTACCAAATTTTTCAAAGTCACTCTCTGAATTTAAGAGCCAGGATATTTATTCTATGCTATCTTGGATTGATAAGATACCTTCGAATGAGATAGTGCATAAGTGGAAGGCAGCTATCCCTCAATGCATTTACAAAATTGAGTTTTATTCCCCTTCCACCATGAGATAAGGGGGAAACACCATTTACTTTGATTGGCTGGACTTCATTTCCCAAAGAATTAATTTCCATTTGGAAAAAATGAAAATCGGGGAGTCTCAATCATTTTAGACTACATCATTTTTGGTATGGTTCTTTTTATTTTAGTTGCAGCAGCTTTTTCGTTCATTGCAGTATCAACATTGGGCGAAAATAATGAGCCCTTACCCATATATATGTGGACCTTTATTTTGTTAATAAAGGATTTAGTGTATAGTTTTAATAGCTGGTTTTTAGGGCTAGTAATTTAATTTTTGTGTGGTACCTATGATAGAGTGCCACAGGAATTGAAATATGCAGTCATCACAGAAGAAAAGGGTGACATTTTTCTACTTACCCAGGGTGTTGTTATCCAAATTTTTGGATACACTGGTAAGCTATTTTTACTGTTGTATTTTGCTATAGTGCACATGTTTGCAATGGAGGTCATGTACCAAATGGACCATGTGAATGATATATATGGAACTGGGTATGGAAAGAAGACTACCTGCACCATGCCTTTCAAGTTAGGGGGCATAGAGGCGAATCAAGTTGGGAAAAATATATTGTTAACGGTAGCACTCTAGGACTTGGGCTTGATTGAATTACCACAACACTGGTGTTATGACCCTCTAGGGAAGTTTTTAGAATTTTTAAAAGTAAAGTCATTCCATTACTATCCTCATCCTAACATTCAGAAGAGAAGGAATAATTTTTATGGGTCAGACATGAACTGGCATATTGAAAAAATGACTTCCCTCCCGCCATGTCATGAATATTATGAGCAGGAGGTAGAATATAATCTAGCTAAGAACACAACTCATATTCCTCTACTAGGTTTGTTTGGAAGAATATAATCTAGTCAGAAATAAAACCTTCGTGGAGTGGTCGTGTAGGTTCCATAGAAGCCCTCAAAGGATGAAGCACCTATCGTAAGAAGCATCCACACCTAAAACGCCAAAAATATCATTGGCGCATCTATTTCTAAAAGTGATGAAAGGCCCCAAAATAGCACATATGCGACCTCCACTATTGAGGTGCCCACGGCTTCAGTTGCTATGATTTTTGTAGCACCGACTGTAATAGTTTTGATAGTTTCTTGTGTGCCAACCTTGAACCCTTCACCCAATGAGGAACCCCTATCTTCTATTGTAAAAATATTTTAGATCATCCAACAAGAAGAAGAGGAACAATCGTCAGAGAGTTCCCATGTGGAAATCATGAACGAAGAAGGTATTCTTGACATTGGAGAAAGAGTGGAAGGGCAAGAAGAGGAGGTACTTATGCAGCCACCCACATCCCCTCAGAACATGGTGTCCTTCCCCGAAGGTATATCTTCTTTTTCTTCTTCTTCTTTCCTCCCAAAGAAAGTGGTGGTTTCCATTTTAGTTTTATCTATTACATTTTTGCCTCCTCCACTTTCCATTTCTCCACCTTTTTGTATGCCTTCCACTTTGGTTTCTATATCATCCTCTTCTATACCATCTTCTTCCGCTCCCGAAATCACTATTTCTCCTTCTTATATTCCCGCTCCTTTGTCCTCCACTTATTTTAGTTCTTTTGCATCAAATTTGAATTCTTTTTTTGTGCCCTATCCCTTTAGTCATCACCACTTCCACCATTGAGGCTATAATTACACAAGCTCCTCCCAAGGTTAGTGTAACTACAACAAAGCCCATGTCCACTACCAAATTTTCTATCTCCATTTCTTGCACCATTTTTGTTTCCATACCCCACTTTTTTTAGTGGCATTTGCTTCTACTGGGCCTAGTCGCTCAAAAAATTTGGTCTCTTTTACCCCGTTTTTGGAGCTGTAGCCAATTTATGATGAATAGGTGGCTCGTAAATAGCCCGACATAGAAAAAATTAATTGAGCACACCTAAGCTCTTCGTAATGGTTGAAGAGCATGAACAACAAGGAGACATTGACTCTCACTTAGCCAATAAAGAAAGTAGCCTTTGACCCTATTTCCAAGGAGGCTCACATAACAATGATCACTTCATTGGTCCAAAATCCTCAAGGAGAATTGATGTCGAGTGACCTCATTTCTAAAACTATTATAGAAGATCTTACATGGATTGATCTAATCAAGAAAATTGGTAATATTCATGTCAACGTGAGTTCAATGTACCTGCATGGTGAGCATTACAAGGAGAAATATTTTGAAAGTCAGAATGGAATAATTGAGCTCAAAAATGCCCTGGAAAAAAGTAGAGCCACAGAAGAAAATACAACCACAGAGAATGATTACTTACACAACCAAGTCAAAGTGCACTTAAAGGAGTGCTATTCTACCAAGATTGAAATGCATAAGCTTTAGAAGCATATTGAGGACATGAAGAAGTAGTTGGAGGAAAATGTAATGCAAGCCACAGGATTTTCACATGATAGCTTTAAAGGTGCCAAACTCCGCTCTACCCAAAACTCCAAAAAATTAGCTACGCATGTTATTAAGGTACTATAGTATTTGTGGTAGGTGTGGATATAGATTCAACTTAGGAAATAGTTAATTGACACCATGGAGGAGATGCTTTCACCCTACATGGAGATGGCCATAAAAATACAAGCTTTGTTGAACACTAATTTGCATATTTGCCTTCTCAACAAAATGGATTATGCTTGGTCCAAGGCACGAATAAATTTGTGTAGCTACTTTCAATGCATGTACCTAGTAAGAGAGGGGTGGGCTATTATCAATGTTATTAAGCATGAAAATACTATCTCTATGACTCATTTTGAGACTATTGATGGGTTGGGCTTCCCAAATTTTGTGTATGATTGGAGAGAACCTCTTCCCATGGAAGACCTGGAAGAACTCTAGAAAAATTTCATTGAGGATGCTTCCAAAATTGATGCCCTCGAAGAACCTCTCGCTGAAGCACAAGTGTTGCCTTTGATGCAAAAGTATACGTGCTTGGAGCTATCACTATATGAGTTGGCTCAATGATCAAAGTGTCTCAGTTTGATGGATGTGCATAATATTCACTTTGTATATGAGTCACTTAGTGTCATGTGCCTATTCACCACTCAATATTGGGATGAGGTCATTCGTGCTTATGATGTTCTTACCAAAACAATCCAAGAGGACCAAGCAACGGTAGAGTGCACGATAGCAGCTAAAGTAGCAGAAGAAGTAGAGCAGGCTGAAGTGCTTCGAGTAGCATAAGAGGCAGAGCAAAGGGAGTGAGCAGAGGAATAAGTAACCCAAAGAAATACATCTATAGAAAAGGTAGCGATGACTGTTAAAATAGATGGCAAAAAGGACTCTGCAACTCAATGAATTAAGGCTTGGGATCACTTGCATCCATGCAAGCTGGATACCCCGTGAGTCACCAAAAATGTTGGCAATTTTGCATTTCGCCACATTGTGGATTTTTTTAGGAATTTTTTATGAAGTTTTGTTGTATATGATGACACTTTTGAAAACAATTTTATATGCACCTAATTTGTTTTCACATATATTATTTTTATGTTTTCGCATTTGCAAAATTGTGGAGTATTTTATAAACTTCCTTTGTAAAACTTTGTTACATCATGAATCCATTCAAAAGGAAGGTTTTTGTAAAAAACTAAAAAAGGATGAAAGGCCTAAGTAAAATTCTAAAAAGTGTCTCAATTGTATATACGTTTACCCTAAAGGAGGGGCGAACGCCCCATTTTCACTTTGGAAGGTCGAACGAAGTTCCAAAAAAATGACGCAATCAAGTTCAAAAGTGTATGCGCATTCACCCTTTCAATGGGGTGAACATGTCGTTCACCCTTCCCAGGGATGAATGCACCCCAAAGAAAAACATGCTCGCACATGCCCGAATATGGTGTCAATTCAAGTTTGCTCTGGTTAAGGGGTGAACATCCCGTTCGCCTCTCCCCTGTGTGAACAAACTTTCAAGGCAAGGTGTTGTTGCATTCACCCCTTTTAAGGGTGATCATATTTTAAAAGAATATTGCACGCATAATAACAATAATGATGGAGGCAAAGCATATTTTAAGGTAAACATAATTTCGGGGTGAAAGGAATTATGGTCAAGAGTTTTGAGGATGCCAAGATCATGAATATTAAATAATGGTGGCATCGAAGTAACTCATCTTGTGAATCTCGAGCATAGGAGAAGCTAAATGGGAATAATGAATGAATATTTTAAATTTCCAAAGCACTAAGGTGCTTCCTAGACATTCAATAATGATCTAAGTATCTGTGCACCGATGTCCAAGTTGCTAATTTTGTGGAAGTTGTTTCCCAAGAGAGATAGATTTTCAATATTTCCAAGGAAGAATTTCCTTGTTTTGTTCCTGATCCCTGGACATCTTGTCCTCTGATGTATTAAATGAAAGATGTGAAAACCTCTATAAATACTAATCAAATTTTCATTGTAGAGAGAGGTTAGACACTTTGTGAGAATACTCTTCAAGTTCTCTGCATTAATACAAGGCACCAGGCTTCTGAATTTTCAAGTGATTTTGTGTGTAATTCCTTTTTGTACTGTGCACTTCTTTTTCACATTCATTTTTCTTATTTGTTGTTAGATTTAAATTCTGCAATTAGATTTAAATATTGTTGATAAGAGAGTGAATGCTGGAGTGATCATTTTAAAAGTTATTTCTGCAATATTACAGGTTTATTCTATAGTTTTTCCTATTGTAAATGCTATCCTATGCTTGGGCGTTTTCCTACTATTAGTCTACCTAGAATTCTATATTTCAGCCTATAGCCATATTTCCCATTTCTTTCGGTCATTTTCAATTTCTTTTCTGCATCCCTAGTCTTTTACTAGTATAGGATTTAGTTTGGGAACCAGTCCTCTCTAAATATTGGCATGGACAACATCTCTTTCCTTCATACTTTCAATGTTGGCCATATCTAGGGTGCATGAACGTAGTGTTTATTTATTAGGCAGATATTTGACCAACACTTCCATAATAACATCCTCAATGTCATACAATATTTTACCTCTTTTATTTTTGTGTGGAGTGTCACAAAGTACATCACTAGTGATAACCTTCCTCTTTACATCTATGAAGGATGGACATCTTTTTGTCCCAGCTTTCATAGCTATACTAGCCATTACTGGTGATTCTTCCTCTTCACTTGATGAAGTATCACCTTTAATCCTTGACTGATTCCACCTTATAGTTGACTCACTTTGCTGGTCCTCATCCAAAGTGTCTACTCAAGGCATCTTATACTCACCACGTAGTCATATACCAATATCCTATGTGTCTTCACTCCATGACCTCTTTCATTGGTGTGTAGGTCATGTACTTGGTCATTTTTCCTGAGACCTCATGTGTTGTTGATCTAGTATATGACTCACATCCACTACACTCCTTTGCAACCAATCTACCACTTTCTCAGGTGTTACCATCCACTCCCTTCGCTCTTAAATAGTTATCTAGTTTATACCTTCTATTACATCAATGCTCATATTGACTCTAGGTGCTTCTTATTCCTCATCTTCCATGTCAATCAGCAGTGTATCCAACCTCTCAACCTCTACTTCATCAAATATCCATGCTTGCTCTATCACTAGTTCATATGTATTTTGTTCAATAATGTTCATGTTTCTCCTTTGAGTAATACTCGTGCTCCTTCTAATTTGTATTTCCTCTTCTTGATCTTGTCTCCCATACCTTTGTAGACTGGTGTCTATCATTCACTTCCAATTTGTGTACTCAATTTTATCACTTGTATGATCTTCTTGACTACAACACTTTTTGACCCATTTTAACAAAAATGCCAAAGTTCGATAAGGCAAAGATACCAAAAATAGATGGTAGTGGTGTATTATTCCCAATGGGAAGGTATTTTATAAGTAATGGAAATGATCCACAAGATCTCAAATCCCAACTTGTACAAGTTGTACAGCTTGTACGGTCTTCATTGTACAGTAGTTTAGCTTACCAAAATAGCTTGTATGATCACCAAATCATACAGTTGTACAATAAAAATCATAAAAAATTGTACCTTGTATGATTTGGTACACAAACAACTAATTGGAACAAGTTTTGTAAGCCAAATCAATCAATTTTGTAATTAATTTCCTCAAATTGGCATTATTTTCTTATTTCAGCTTCATAATCTATTTCCTCAAGCAATTTTCATCAAATGGTTCATTGATAGTTTCATGAGGATTTATGGAAACCATTGTGATTGGGAGATGAT
This sequence comes from Wollemia nobilis, assembly GCA_028583015.1. Lineage (NCBI taxonomy): Eukaryota > Viridiplantae > Streptophyta > Pinopsida > Araucariales > Araucariaceae > Wollemia > Wollemia nobilis. The sequence continues at coordinate 4,977,761 of JAQPPZ010002819.1, forward strand.
ATCCCAACAAATAAGAAGGGCTAGGGTTAGTGTATTAATTATCATCAATGTCCTCCCCAAAACCTAGGCTTAGGCATTGTAGTGAATCAGAAAAAAGCTCATCTAGCACTCAGATGGAATACCCTACACTAAATTTATCTATAGGAAATTAATATTGCAGTAGACAGAGTATCTTGAGTCCTTTCTTGTAAATACCTAAACAATTTTTGTACCAATGGCAATGATAGAAATATTGTAGAGCAAAATTAGGATTTGACATAATATATATTTCCTATCAATGCCTCATTATCATGGTTGATCATAGGAGATTGATCTATGAATTGTTTGAAACCCCAATATATGAAGTTAGTCTAATTTTTTGGTATGCCTAGGGGTACAACAATTCCAATTTGAAATGGGGGAACACAAGGTCTTCCCATGTCTTTCATAGACTCAATAATTTATGTAAATGTGACATTTTGTACCAAATACTCTACGAGCCTAGGGTTAGCCAAGTGAATGGTCACTTGGGGTGCGAATGTTGTTGTTGATGAAGTGAGTGATGTGGTTTAAGGTATGTCATCCATAGTGGAATGAAATGCTTCCTCTTCCATAGGAATCAATATTTATATTATAGAGATGTTAGGGATGGCCTCTATAATATCTTCCATAGGCACTTTGAACTTTTGTTTGATCGAAGGATCCAATTATGATGAAGGTTTATCATAAGTAGCCAATGGTTTAGGTGGAGGTGGTGGTAATTATGTGGATGGATCAGTAGGTTTTTATTTTGGTTGCTACTCTAGACACTTGATGGGCGAGATTGGTCTAATATCCATATGCATTGAGGCTAGAACAAACTCCCTTGAATTGCTAACCTAATTTAAGTATTTAAATGGTTCATCATCTGAAGGGATGATATGAACTTGTCCTTCATACACGTAATTGATACACTTATATAAAATTGAAGGCACACATTTCATGTCTCGGATCCAAGAGCAATTGAGCAATATTGTATTGCATCACTCCTAACACATGGTACAATACAAAGATTATTTTTAGTCCCACCTGAATAGGAAAAACTATTGTGCCTACTATTGAGCACAATGCATCATTGAAATCCCATAGTGTAAAGGTATATGCTACTATGTGCAATGTGGTAAGGCTCAGATGCTCTAAATCAATCATTATTATTATGTTGATTGATGAGCCTGTATCAATTAACACTCACTTGTATGGTATCCAATTGATGCAAGTGATAATGTATAATGGGGGATTCACTATGTTTGCTAGTACCTATTTTATTTCATGGTCATAGAATGTTACCACATGCTCTTTATACTTTTGGGTATGCCCTACAAAATTAGTGAATGCATTAGGATCTTGGGGTTGAAGCTCGATAGATTTTAAAATTTCCATAAGCACTTCCCTATGTCTAGGAGATTGTTGAATAATATCATATATGAAGATCTTAGTTGAGGTCATCTGTAGGGTTTGTGTAAGTCTATTTCTGATGGTTATCACTGGTTAATATGGTGGAACTAGAAGCAATTTTTGAGCTGGCCCTTACTGAGGCGCAGAAGGAATTTAGATAGGTTCCATGGGCAGCTCAACTTCATTGTACCTTCTATTTATTGTTATGATATTAATCTTACCTACGAATCTATACGTGGGTGGATACATATGTATCTCATTGACATGCCTAGTTTGGTTTTCCTTGATCTCATGAGTGGGCAAGGGATCTTTGAAAATACCCATCTACTAATTATCAAGGGTAAGAGGGTTGTCAATTTGCAATTGGTTCTTATCCAACATGTTTTGTACTAGGTTTTTGAATCCATAGCACATTTGTATATCATGACCATTTTGATGGTGATAAGCACAATATAAATCCTCTTTGTACCCCTTATATTTTGGGTGGGCAGGATCTACCAAATGGATTTTAGGTAAGGTAATCACCTTAGCCTCACATAAATTTTAAAAAGGGAATCCAAAGACTTTGGATAGTTGTGTATAAGTCTGAGGAGGGTGGTGGGGGTTATATTGCACTTGATTTCACTGGCATTGATTATTGTAGTTCACTGGAGGGTTCTGAGCCTGATAATTAGGTTGCTAAGGAGCTTTCTCTATTTTAGGTATGTTCAAAACAATTTGATTTACTAGAGCTAGTTTCATTTGATTGTAATTGTTTTGAGGATTCTTATTCCACTTCTTTTTATGGATTTTTATGTTTTCCTCCTAGACCTTTATATCCTCAATAACTTTGGCCTGTGCCAAAGCCTCCTCGAATGTTTGATACTACTTAAATTATAGAAATGACATGTACTTTGAGCATTTTATAAATATTCTAGTGAGTTCTAAAAAAGGTACAGTAAAAGATAATTTTGACATTACTTTTTACCACCTATTTTCATAATCCATAATTGGCTCATCATCGAATTGGCATAGGTTCAATAAGTTAGTTAATTTGGCCTTCCTTTTTACTCTAAAGGAGAAGCATTCTAGGAAGGTGTTGTCTAGTTGTTCAAAGCTAGTGATGCTATTTCACAATAATTGATTATACCACTCTAAAGTTGAGCTAAAGAGTGTTATCAAGAAGGTTCTCAACAATAAAGCATCATTATCCTACAACTAAAAACATGAGTTCATAAAACTTGTTATGTACTCTTGAGCATCATCTTCTCCTCTAAATTTATTCAGTTTAGGCATTTCAAAGTACTCTAGATAAGTAGGATAAGAAATTTATGGGTGGAGAGGTTTATTGCATAATTTATGCAATATTGGCTTTTGGTAACCTATTCCTTGGTTTTCTAGCGATTTGATTCACTTTGTAAGGACCTTGTATGCTTGAGATGATATGATATAATTTTCTTGAATTGGTCTCTTTATAGGTGGTGGTGGAAATTTTTTGTTAGACCAAGGTGGTCGAATGTCATCATCCACCATGTCTTCACCAAGTGACTCAAGATACGCTTGATCATGGTACTCAGGTTCTATCTCTTCATATGTTTCATATTTTAGTTGATTTAACACTTTATGCTATCATTTTTGAGAATGATGAATAGATGCGAGAGGAGGATGATTGTCATTTGGCCTAGAATGCAACTCCTAATATTGTGTAGTGCACCTTAGGTTAACTTGTTGTCTATATGTGCTAGGATTCAAGATTTCATCATAGACTAGCCTATGTGATTACTCCTCATGCAATCTCTTTTCAAGAATTATTTCTTCACACATCCTATGCTCATACAACCTTTGATGGTGTATTCTTTGTTGCTCTACATGTTCATGGTCTAGGTGCTCTCTTTCCTTTCATAAATCATCTAATTATCATTGGAGAAATTGCTCTCTTTGACTGGTATTTGGCCTAGGTAATTGATATGCGTGATCAATTGTATGAGGTCTATGGGTTCTCATCTCAATACGAGAGTGTTTGGATATTTTTATGCATGTAGTAGGGATAGCTACCCTTTTCCCTTGATCAAGAGAAGTTGCATTGACTCGATGTTCAACCCTAGGAGTGTGATCCTCATGTAAATATGGTATAGGAGTATGACGTATCCATGTAGAACACTCTCCACACATGAGAATATGACACACTAGATCTTCATATTGCTCATCCTTAGAGTGAGTATGAATGGAAGAAGGTGCTCTATGAGTAGCATTAGGGTCATATCTATCTAAATTATTAAGCTTTCAAATCAACTAGGGATGATGGAGAGGATTAGCCCACTAATCTAACCCAAGTAATGGCATATATTCTACTCCAAGTTTTGATGGTTTTTTGGATCAATTAGGGACACGAATTTGTACTACCCTTCTACTTAATTTCTCAATGGGTGGTTCTTATCTAGATATAGCACGAGATGGTCATGGTCTGAGAATATCATCTTCTCTATCATGTGGAGGTCCCATAGGTGTCCTCCTAGTAGGGGTAAACCAATGGTTAGATCTCCCATAAGTGGAATTATTGTCATGACGACTACTAGGCTATTGTTCTGCTATCAGTAGGTCAGTTGGACTCTAACAAAGGCATTTTGGGCCTTCTTGTGCATTTTCTATAGATTTATTTTGTGACTGAGCATAACTGCATGTGGTGACAATTATGTTTGTATTATGCATACAGTAAAAGAAGTAAATAAAGTATATAAAATAATTATATTTTTTTAAATATTTTTTTATGATTCCTAAATTGACTTGTGTGTTTTGATTTTTTGATAGTATTGCTTTCTTGTTTGTGTTTTTTATTTTGTTGATGAATTTCTCAATTTAATGGATTTCACTTGTATACTCACACACAAGCCTGGTGATGAAGTCTAGGTCATGAAACCCATCGATATTTGGTGATGAATTTAAAATCTGGTGAGGGAGTCTAGGTCCTACCAGTCCTCACCTAGTTCACCTCGATTAGCGATATACCTCTCCAAAAAGAGATATATGCTATATTTCTTGGTTATAATGGTTCTTGGACTAGACTTGGTCAAAATAGGGTGTGAGTACCCACAAAAATCCAACAAGGTAGTGATGGAGACCATTGTAATTAGTCTTGATTAGTGGTTAGGTGTGAATTCCAACTCACTAATGTTTAATATGATTCATGGTGTGTGTGAGTTCATTTTATTTCATGCAAAAAGAAAAATGCAACATAGAGCAATCAATGATTTTTTGCTAATGCATGAAATAACATTTTAAATTTTCAAATTCCTAGGTAAGAACATTTTAATTTTAGAAAATTTAAAATTGCAAACCCTAGTATGATATTAGCCTTTGTATAGGTAGCAAGCATGCAATCCACAAAATTTGAAAATAGAGGTTGTCTTTGTGTAGGATAATATGCAATAGAGGCTATATGACATAGAAGCGGATGGAAATAGGGGACTCTTGACCTAGCAATGACCAACAATAGAGGCCACTAAACCCAGGAGCGATCACAAGCAGAGTGCTTTAAATATGAAAATTCTTCTATATTTTTTTATTAAAGCATTAAATTCTAACTTTCACTATGAAAAGCAATAAAATTAAGATTAGGATAACTCATAGGGAAAACCCACATCTTATGAAGTTGTTGCTTCTCGTATTTTATTGATTCTACTATGAGGTCATCATAGGGTAGAGTTGCAGGGTCTACTAGCCATCACAGGGTAGGACGATGGCTCCTACGAGCTGTTCCAGCCTAGAGTGGAGATACCTCCAATTCAGGAAAACAATAAAATGGGTAATTAGTGATAGATTGTGAAATTTTTTTTGAAGTCCGATTGTGATCACCACTATATATATGTAAAATTGTACACCTAAACAATTATGAAATCAAATTGACAAGATAATCATGTAACCATCAAAGATCAAAATAAGAAATATATAAATGGTGTCCTTCTCATTAATATTGAAATATTCCTTCATAAGGTGGTTACAAAGATATCCCTCTTAGGGATAGATATCAATTTGATACAATTTACAATATTGAACCCAAAATTAGGTGTATCCCATAGTCTTTTCACTCTCAAAATTGATTATAGGTAAGGTTTTCTTGGGACCTCTACACGATGAGGTAAATATTGATGAATCTTTGTGTTGAAGAGATATTGGAAATATTTGAAACCTCATTACAAGAACACTTACAAGTTTTTAATAGCAAATGAGGAACCTCTCATGATGAGGTCCTTTTCCATGATAAGAAACTGAAAGAAAGATGTTGAAAATGATAAACAAATGCATGAAAACTAAGTAAAACTATGTTATAATAGAAATAAACTTCTATTAAATCTAACGTAACTAGAAATCATAAAAAATTCAGATTGTAGGCCCAAAATGGCCACATCCTTAGAAATATTTTGAAAATATTTTCTAAGGCATGAAGATACTCCCAACTGCTCAACATACAATGTTTTTTCTAGCAGCACAACACAGGATGTTCCACATCGCTGGAAGAGTAGCTAAATTTGCATTGCTATCACTTCGATAGAGTGGAATATGACATATTTTCTAAGGTAAGAAGATATTATTCCAGTTGCTCCACACTTAGTGTATTTCACAATGGCACAACAACATGTTCCACATTGCAGTTAAACTGAGTCAAATATGACATCATCATTATTCGATGAGTTTCCCAAGGCACATTGTACCAATCTACGCAAATAAGTAGCTAATTTTTTGTGTTCCATGTCATTGAGGTCCATGTTCATTTTAGAGTGTATTGGAACACATGTTCCACATTGCTGGTTGAAGAGGTCAAAATTTCTAAAATGTAGCACAAGGTAGTGACACAATGCAAAGTTCCCTAAAATATTATTTTACATTATTTCCTAAGTGGCTCAGAGCACGAATCTACCCCATCATCAACCTTGGTCAAAATTTTATGAAGCATATTTTAAGGAGCGGCCTACAAACAACATGTTCTACACCATAGACACAAAAGCAAATTAAATAGTTTTGAGAAGCAAAGCGAGCAGCCTGGTGACATGCTCCATTCTGATCAAAGCATAGTATATTTTTAGATGTGCTCCACATCGTTGGTCAAAATGGTCAAAGCAAGTGATAAGTCTTTTAAAAGAGTGTCCTAGAGACATGTTCTATGTTGCTCATATTCAAATTTTTGCTAAGGTTTAATCATAGCCATTTGCAAATGAATCAATGATCAAGATCATGCTGACATTTTCTTAGATATACAAAACTAAATTCTTGGAAAATGAGAACCAAGTGGTTTGATAAGGTAGGCAAAGCATCCATGGATCCAAGAACCAATAACTTAGGTAGTTGCATATTTATGGCTAGATGAAGTACCTAAGAAATATGAATGACTTAGATTGTGTTTCTAATGACTTGGAGTCTAACTGCCATTATAGAACAAGCAAGTTGCTGAGCTTAGCTACCATGGCATGCAGTATCGAACAGATTTCTCAAACTTCAAAGGTGAATGAAATAATGCCACCGTAGCATTCTGCTAATCTATCATGGATCTATCCTTATAATGTTCCATCCCCTTATTTCACTGTAAAAACTATATATAGAGGTTGAACCCTCAATTTTTAGGGTCAGCTCTAGAGTGTTTGCTTGCCCTACTGTGTAACATATTTTACAAATTAATAGAAGGAGCATTAATTGGATTTTTGACTTAGGAACTATTATATTCAATATTTCTATTGAAAGTTTCAAGATATGAATAGTATGTATGCTAATGCTACTATGGTTAGTTCATTCCACTAATATTGGATTACTAGTTGTAAAGTAATTGAATTCTATTCATAATTAAATCTATGCTTACAAGAAATTTTATTTATATTAAATCTAGATACTAATCTATTCTGCTAATTTGGATTTTTAGTATTGTAGATATTGAAATTACTTCTTGGAGTATTTCTCTGTTTGTGTTTCTTGTATGAATATTACTATATTTTTGGGTGTTGTTGATCTTGAGTGTGGGACAACTAGAAATAATTTACTGAAAGGTTTTCCTTGTGGATGCCTATATAGTTATCTCTATTAGGCCACTATTTTAATCATAATTTCTTAACCCTAATCCCTTTTCTAACCCTATCTATTAAATAATTATTGAGCTTAATTGAGTCAACACCCTATCAATTGACAAGGAATCAACCTACTCCGGAGGTTGGGCCAGAGCATATTTTGTCCATATAATGTTCAGTTCTAAGTTGTGACTACTGGGTGCAATCCTAACAATAAAGATAGAAGATAGACATTCATGGTATCAAGTTTTTCTTGATGTTAATTTGAATCCCAATAGTTTTGGCACACCTAGTGGGACCTGTTTAATAGAAATACTAGAACCTATCCTTTTATTTATCTGTATATTTTCTCGAAGGAATAAATATTTGGTGAATTGTCTTGACCTTGTTAAGCAGTGAACAACAAATTCACTTGGTGACTCCCTGGTCTACGAAACCATAAATTTATACCTATAACTTGTATTTTTTCATGAATACTAGGTCATCCACAAGGAATAACCTAGGATCCTCTTCTACTGTGAGCTCCCCTTTAGAGGATCTACTGTCATAAGAGATTTAAATCAATATTTTTATTCATATGAAACTCCTCCTGAGGTACATCTTATAGTACCCCAAAGGCCACCTCCATCAGGAACTACACCTAGAAACATGACCCAAAATAAAAATTAAAATGAAAATGCAACTTCAAATCAGCCCTTACATAAGTATCCTAGTTGGAATACATCTGGTACCCTTAAACTAGCCCATATGCATGATATCCCTCAGGATGTATCTATGGCCATTCCTACATATGATGGATCTAGTAAAACTACATATGAACATTACCAAGATATTCTAAATCAGGTAGTGATCCACAACATAAAGAATGAGGATGTTATTGTTAGAATCCTAACTCTATCCTTTCAAGGAAAAAAATGTCATTGGTTCAAGATCCTAGAATACAATACCATTACCTCATGGGTAGTATTAGTAGAACCCTTTGTAGAAGAGTTCAATGAGTTTTTTGATCCTTTTTCCCTCATTAATAAATTCACATACATACAAAAGCATCAGCAAGAAACTATTTCAAACTTCAAATTGAGGTTTATTAGGACTTGGAAGAGGATTCCTCTTGAAGCTAGACTAGCCTCAACCCTAGCTTTCATGTATTATATTAGATCCCTTGGATCATAGTTAGGTTTGCAAACCCAAAAAACTTTTGTATATACCTTTCCATATATCTACAATTTAGTTGTCCATGCTAAAAATGTCCTCATCAATGTGGGAAGACTACCCCCTAAAGCTATGTTTCCCTAATATTCAAAAAATCCTAATGTCTCAACATCATCTTATATGGATCCTCCTCATTTTTCATCTCCACTTCCATAGATGATCACTATTCCTCATCTGAAAGTATCACCTGATGTAGTTCCTTTCCCACCACTTCATTCTTAGATACCCCAAGAGTCCTCCATGCTTCTTGATATTCAAAATACTTTGAAAATTCTCAATAACAAGATGAACTCGATGGAAAAAAAGAGATATAGAGAGATTTCAATAAATAATATTTCCTTATGTCAACAAATATTAAATACCTAGTCCCAGCAATAGCATTGGGGTCAAAGTAAACACGATGCAAGAAGATCCAGACTATTCCTATGAAACTAATCTAGTGAATGTATAGTGTCTAGTATGCAATGATCCCCATGATTTAGAGTCATGTGTTATGTACCAACACCATGTATAATAGGATATGGAGAAGGTAAAGAGAAATTAGAAAGAATGAATGAATATGCTCTGGAAACCAAATTATATGATGGTTGAAAACTATCTTGATGAAGATGGATCCATTTCTATTATGGTGAGGTAAAGCAAGAAAACACTACAGGTTGATCCATAAAAGATGGGTCAATATCAGGTACCCTCTCAAAAGAAGAAAGACCCACCTATTCAAAGTAGTGATACATTTCCTATCCCCCAAACCAATGAAAATAGGGACATGGTCCCTAAAGGCCAAGAAAAGGAGGTCAATTTTCCCAAAAGGTTTGATAAAAAAAATGAGGAAGAAAGGATGAGATACAAGAATGAGCTCAAGAGAGGCTTATATTTCCCTCCATAACCAAGAGGCAGAGAATTGAAGCCACACAATAGTTTAAGAGAAAGCATGGTGAGCTAGAGAGAAGGTCTCAGAGACCCACCTTTTCCAAGTAAGAGTATAACATTATGGAGGAAATGAAAAGAATACCCTCCAAGGCTAGCCTATATGATACTCTCTTTATTCCTAGCCAAATAGACCTACTGAAAGCTTATCTAAAAAATATTTGTAAGAAAATCATGCTACTACAATACTCATAATGCCCTCTAGGAAATACAAGATATCTCCTGCTACTTTAAATAAACCCCCCCCCCCTTTACATTTATTTGAGGATAGAGGGGTGTATTTATTGCAACTGCATGATCAACTTAGGGGCTTCAACCATAGTTATGACCAAGGCAATATATGAGGATATGGGAATGAAATATACCATATCCTACCTTGGGTTTTTGTAGTTAGATGGGACACCAGTGAATATAGTGGGGTAATAAAATATATTCTGATGAGGCTGCATAGAGCTTTGGAGATAACCATCATGCAAGAAATAGTGGTGGTGGGTATAGAGACTTATTTTAGCTTGTGCCTTTCAAGAGAATTCACTACCAAATTGGGAGGATGCATGTACATAGATTATTCTAGCATGGTGATCCCCTTCAAAGGGAAGAGGATAAGAATAACACTAGAGAATCATGTGTCTTATCATATTAAAAAATAAAATAAGACATGTTTAATCTCACTCCTCTAGATGAATTTGAACTAGTGGATAGTTTTGAAGAGCTAGAGATTGAAGATGAGCTATCTTTTAGAGAGGATTACTATAAACTATGATAGGTATGGGTATATATAGCATTTCCACATAAATAAAGAAAATAATCATTGTTATATCTAATCAATCCCTAAGAGAAACAAAAACTTGGACCATGCACTTTGATGGTGCAAGATGTAGAAATGGTGTTGGTGTTGGTGTCCTATTGCAGTCTCAGTTGAAGGTGCAAAGAGTTTCATGTATAGGCTAACATGGTCATGCACTATCAATGCTATAGAATATGAGGCTTTATACCTCAATCTAATGTAGGCTAAGAGCATGGGCATCAAGATATTGAATATATATGATGATTTTGAACTCATTATCAATCAGGTAAGAGAGAGGTGCAGTACCAAACACCATTACCTAAAGGTATACAAGAATAGGGTATGGGATTTGATGGAATCCTTTGATGCCCTAAATATTAATTTTATTCCTAGAAGATAGAACACCTTGGATTATTCCTTAGCAATGAGGGGAGCTAATTTCAACCCTTCTACAGATATAGGAGTCACAAAATACAAAGGGATCAAAATTATTTTTAGGCCTGCAATACCAAACAAGAAATTTTTTTGGCAAGTTTTTGAAAGTGATGAACATATCATTGATTTCCTATTAAGAGAAACCTATCTATCTATTATTTAAGAGGAAAATCCAAAATATATGGACCAACAAGATGTCATCCAACTAAATAACAATCATATACCTAGAGGGTTGGTCACTCTAGAAAGCTTTTTTGACAATGAAGATAGGAAAAGGATCAAATCCATGGAAATCAATGAAAATATCTACAATTAAATTGAGTCCAAAAAGGAAAAGAAGCTCAAATTTAGAGTTCAATGTTTGCTAGAAGAAGAGGAGGATATCAAAGTTATATACCTAAAATACCAAGACATTGTAGCTTGGTCATATGAATATCTTAAAGTATATGACAAGAAGGTCATCCAACATACAATTGAGATAGAACCAAATGCAAAACCCTTCAAGTAGAAACAGAGGTTTGTGAACCCTAGAATCAAAGCCATAATGAGGGAAGAATTGTTAAAGCTACTGAAGGCTAAGATCATATATCCAATCAATAATTCAACCTAGGTAGCTAACTTGGTCCTAGTAAGGAAGAAGAATGGTGACATCTGCTTGTGTGTGTATTTTGGAAACCTCAATAAAGTGTCATTAAAAGACCACTATCCACTCCCTTAGATCAACCAAATATTATATATTATAGTGGGATTATAGATTTTATCACTATTATATGGCTTCTCTAGCTACAACCAAATTTGGTTGAAGGATGAAGATTAGTTTAAAATAGCATTCACCACCAAATGGGGCACTTTTACCTATCATAGAATACCTCTTGGTCTATCCAATGCAGGAGCCACATTTGAAAGAGCAATGAATTATTCCTTTGGAGATCTAATAAAAAATTCATTCTAATATATTTGGATGACATGACTGTATTCTCCCATGATAACCAAGACCTCCTGTCACATCTAGAGCAAGTATTTTAGAAGTGCATGGAATTTGAAATCTCTCTTAATCTAAAGAAGTCATTTTTTGTAGTCCATGAGGGAAAGTTGTTAGACCATGTGGTCTCTAAATAATGTATGGCCATTTATCTAGATAAAATCAATCCATTATTGCTCTTCCATTACCCATGAACAAGAAAGCTTTGCAGTCTTTCTTTGGTCAAATCAATTTTGTCAAAAAATTCATCTTTGATTTTTTTTGAGAAGGTGAAATATATATCAGAACTACTAAAGAAGAATGTATATTTCAAATGGACTGAAGTAAGAAAATAATATTTTGAGATCATCAAGCAATCCATTGTTATAGCTCCAGTTCTAGTGAATCCAAACTTTAACAAATATTTCATTTTGTATGCTTATGGAGCTGAAGAGAGCTATGCATCAGTACTCACCCAGAATAATGATGAAGAAGAAGAACACTCAATATGATTTTGGAGCTAGACTCTCCATGAATATCAAGTTAAGTATAATTTTATTGAGAAACAAGTATTTGTAGTGATGAAGTTATTGAAAAATTTTAGGCAATACCTGGTTTAAAGTAAAACCCTAGTTTATGTGGTTCATCCAGATATTAGAAGTTTCATTTTACAAGGTGAAATAGGGGACAAAAGAGTTGTTTGGATTACTAAAATCTAGGAATATGATGTATAAATTCATCCTACCAAGCTGGTAAAAGGTAGATCACTATGCTAAAGTTTGATAGAAGCAACAATTATAGAAGTGATAGCTTTTCAGTCAATAGCAGAAGATTAGATTGAAGAACTGTAGTCAGGAGAATCATATGGGTTGATCAGATGACCAAATATTGTTGGATTGGAGTGTACCCTTATAATATTAATTCATCATATATAAGGAGATATAGGCTTCAAACTCTAAAATATGTCTTATTACCAGAATTTCTATACAAGATAAACCTTTATGGAGTCCTCTTAATATGCTTGAGATATGATCATAAACAAAAGGTCATACAGGAGTTCCATGGAGGATTATCTAGAGGGTATTTCTCAGGAATGGTTAAAAATTTAAATATAATTAGGACATGCTATTACTAGCCTACCATTTTTGCTGACACCTTCAAAGATACAAGAGCCTATGATGGATGCCAATGGTATGTGGGAAGAACTAGGAATGCATCATTCTCTCTCAAGTCAATTCAAGTTGAAGAACCTTTTCAACAATGGGGCTTGGACTTTATAGGGGTTATTAATCCAAATTCCTTAGTAGGACATAAATATATTCTAACTACCATAGACTACCTCACCAAGTGAGTAGAGACCATCCTCATAAAGAAATTATACCAAGAGGTGGTAATAGACTTCATGGAAAGCTTAATCACAAGGTTTGGTATCCTAGAAGATTTAGTGAGTGACAATGGACCAAATTTCATAGGAGCTAAATACATTGAGTTTAACAACAAGTATGGCATCACTATAAAAAATCAACTAACAAAAATCTACTAATAATATTGAGAAATTTATTAGATATTAATAAGAGAAGCTGGCACCTGCTGTTGGAACAATCTCTATGGGAAAATAGGATCACCATAAAAAATCCATCAAAAACTCCCCTTATACCTTGGCATATGGCAAAGAAGCAATCTCTAGGTTCAGAGAGTTTAAAGTTGGATATTCTATCCTCAAGTGGAATGTGGAAAGAGCCAAGCCAAGGCATGATCAAAATTTTGATTCCTCCTAGGATGGTCCTTTCAAAGTAGCAGAGGTTAAAGAGAGCAATATTTTTTAGCTTGAAGACCTAGAAGGAAACATACATCTGATCCTGATCAATGGTTTTCATCTAAAACTCTACTTTGATTGAAATACAAGTTCATTGTAACATATGTACATATTTTTGTATCATATATTTTTTTCCCCTTTACTAAAAGTTTTCATTTTGTAAAGTGTTATAAAAAGGAAGAGAAATTTTGCTTTGAAAAAACTATTTCAAAATTGCAAAATAAACTAAGGGTGGTAGTGGAATACAAATGTGTCCATACCACTCTCTAATAAGCTAAGGTGGCAATGAAATACATCATGTGTTCTATATCTTTGAAGTTCACATCCATTCTAGAGAGGACCAGGACATATGCGCTACACCACTCTTCGATGAATAAAATATCCATAGGCTATGACATGTGCTCCGCACCGCTCCAAGATAAGGAAATATGATGAAAAGCACTATAGGTTTAGAAAAGTGCTTTGTGCTCCAACCAATAAGCAATTGACATGATATTTCCAGCAACTAAGATGCATACCTTTGATTTAAAAAGAATGCAATGGATAGTTTCTCACACTGACTGCATTAATGGTGGAAGGTATACATTCGGTAACATTTAAAAGTGGTTCGAAGTGCAAAGCTCATTTATTCCACAAATGGAACTTACCTAGTAGAAACATCAAAGGAGTAGCCAAGCATTACTCACGAATATCAATGAAGAATAACACCCTATGAATTTCCACTAAAAATGGCCTCCAAAATAGCCCTAGAGGATACGTGGAAAAGAAATCCAGATATGGAAGGCTATGTTAAATAGACAAGATGATTATAAGATACTATAATGATGCAAGGATAACCTAATTAAATAGGAATTTTAAGTTTAAGAACTTTGAAATAAGGCCAAATCAACCTCAAGGTATCATTTCTATAAAATCTCTCTTATTTTCTTACATCTATGATTTCGTTCATCACTACCCATAGTTGATTTCTGCAATTGTTAGTTTTATGATCCTAAGGAAAGGGTAGTAAAAAGAATTGATGGCATAATCTTAGTCACCATTACTACCAAATATTATCATATTTTATTTGTCGTAGGGGCAGATCCACCTCTAGAACCTAAAACTTTTGATATAGTAGAGCAAACTAGGTCTTATTCTTCACTAATGGCCTCTGATGAGAATAATTTTTTTGAAAAATGGCTTCGCTTCCAATTTAGACATATAAAAAATGAATATGATCTACCCAATACCCCAATTCCAATTGAGGAGTTTCCTAACCTAGATATTTTCTCTATGTTAGCTTATTTAGAGGGTTTATATTTTGACTAGTTTGTAAGGGATTGGCAAATAGCTACTGCTTATTGCATTTTAAATGAGAGGATGTATAAACCTAAAGCAGAGAAGGAATGTATTAAAGTGATTTACTTTGAATAGCCAGCCTTTCTTTCCAAACGAATGCATGAGCATTTGGTAAGGATGAAAAGGAATTCAAAAGCTCCTTTCTAGAACTATTTGAATCTGGTTTGGATGTTCTATGCCACTATAAGGCACATGATGCCCTAGATTCTAGTGAAAGAAAAAAATGACAAAGGAGACCCTATCCCTGTGTATTATTGGACCTCTCATTTAAGGAGCATAAAGTATTTTTATAGGTTTAATATAGAGTTCCTAGGGCCATATTTGAAAATTTTGTATGTGAGATGCCCTAGATTACTGACTCTGGTCAAGAAATTATTAAGGGTACTAGGCATCAAAGAAGGATATTGGTATGTTCTCATAGAGGGCACTATCATTAGAATTTATGGCTTCACTGGTAAGCATTTTCTGCTACCCCATTTCTGCTACCCCATTTCATGACTAATAGATTGTTGGCCCTAGAATACTTGAGGTAAGTAGATTTTATCAACATGAAATACAACTCTAGAAAAGGAAGGAAATATTTATTAACTTACACCTATAATTTTGATGACATAACAATTGTTAGAAGGAGTCAATGTGAACAAATCACCTAATATTTGGAGAGGCTTGACCTATTTTATATCTTGTAGAGGTGGAGGTATGAACCTGATGATAAATCTATGAAGAGGAATATCAAGCTTAACGGAGAAAAAGACCTCAAGTTTTATAAGACTTTAAGGCCTCTTTTTGAACAAGGGAGGAATAACAAATAAAATGCTCCATTGGATTGGAATGTTACTAAAATGGAAAAACTACCCCTGTGGCTAGACTTCTATGAGCAAGTAGTTGATTTTGATTCTACTAACAATGAAACCATCAGTTAAAGGAGTCTATGATTTATAATATTGAAAATAAAAATAATTGGTATGAAGGTAAAATCGTAGATTGGTAGAGAATGAGAGTAGAAACTGGTACATATAAATCCATATTTGGTCAAATAATAAATGATGAGTTTTTTTAGAGATATGACAAACATATTAAAACCTAGAAATCTAAGGATCCTCATAATCTAGTATTGGTTTATAAGAAAAATCAAGCAGGAATAGATTATCCTTCCCCACCTTCACAAGAGGAAGCTCAAGAGGTAGGGATTAACACTCAATAGTTACTGTAGAAGCTCCTAAAACATTTGAACCCTCTTCAAAGAAGCTAGAGAAGTACCTATAGAGTCCCAAATTATAAGTAAAATTTGTTACTCTGATGATATGGCAGTAAAAATAGAAGTCACTCAGACAACTAGTAGGTCCAAATACTTAGCCTTGGCTGGAGAGCCTCCTGAGGCTGAGATAGATTGGAATAAAAAGGATAAATACTTTGTGTTCACACCTATGAGTTTCACTACCACAACTATAGTTGAGTCAAACCCTACTATTGAATATGTATTGTAGGAGGGGTCATCCAAAGAGGATACAGATAGTGATAAGCCGGTAGCATTTCGAGTTATCAAGAGAAAGGCCAAAGATGCATTGAAAGGGACCCAGAAGAAGGTTTCCAAGAAACTAAAAGTGGATAAAAGGAAGAGAGTTGAAAAAAACCACATTTCAATTGCAAATAAGTTGGTACAACAAGTGCAATACCAAAGTGCAAAGGTGATTCTATAACATCCTACATATTTAGGTGAAGGTACGATTACTATCCCTTCTTCTCCTTCTCCTCCTATTTCCCTAGATATATCTCCTTACCCTTCTCAATAAAAGGTAAAAAAAAGTTACCCTCTCCCCATCATAACTCACCACCTATCTCATCAACTAATAAAAAAGGCTAAACCAATCCATCTCCTCCAAGTTAATCCAAAATATTAGTCACACCATCTCTAGTCATTCCACATTCACCATCACAACCCCCAGTATTATTTGAAGCATAATTTTTTTCATCCACAACTACTCATTCTTCCTTGAGTTTTTTTTAGTTCTCTTGTCTTTCCCTATTGCAACCACAACAATAACCATATATTCAACTATGGTCACTACTACTCCGCTATCATTAGCTTCTAAGTCTACCCTTCCATATCTCATAGATTCTACTCCTCCTAAAAGTTATCCCATGTTGGCATCCTTACGAAAGGAAAAGGATGTTTCTCAAAAGATTCAAGATTTTTGGGTAGAGAAGTTGTCCAAGCCTTCAAAAATAATGGATACAAAGAGGAGAACAATGTCTGTTGATCCAGTCACAAGGCAAAGAGCATCCAGATATATTATCCCTCTAGTGAGCAAGCCTGAAGCAGATATTATTGTACAAGATTATCATCTAGAGGAGTATAATGAAGATAATAAGAAACTACTAGTTGAAGATTAGCTAATCATAGCAAAAGCTCATCTAGAGACTTTTTATGTCAAAATTTATATATACAAGGAGAAATTTGGCAAGTTAGAGCAAAAAATAGAGAAATTGGAGAAGACTATCAACAATCAAAAGTAGGTAGAAAATGCTATCAAGAATGAAGTTAAAATATGGAAAAGCAAATATCAAGAGGCCATTAAGCTTAAAAATAAAGTTGAGGAGCAAAAAAAGTAAAATGAAGAATAGGCCAAGGAAATACAAGACTTGAAGCATTAGCTTCATATAAAAAAGGCCAAGTCCTTAGGCATCTCACAAGTAGGATTGAAGAAGGTAATAAGAGAGATTTGGTCCAAAGTCTTGGGTAAATGCTCTGAACTACAGCCCATAATAGATTATATGGAATATGCTAACCATTTGCTCCAAAATACTAAAGAAGACCTGGATAAGTTCACTCAAGAGCTACAACCCATGGTCATTCCAAAAGAACAAATCTATAAAATATCTGATAGCAGGATTAATGAGGCTGCTAAATCGATCCCTAACAAGGAATGAAATGTTTTTATATTAGCTATTAGAGTTGTGGTCAAGAAGAATAGATTACTCTAGAAGGCTTGGTTGTTATATGATAAAATGGAAAACACAATTTGAGATTTGGTAGATATCAACCAAGAAATGACTCAATATGGCTTTGGAGGACTCTAGCTTGAGAATAATACTATATTATCAAAAGAGAAGATCAAGAAGAACATAGCTTCAAGCATCCAAGATGAATCTGAGGTTGATGCTTGGAAGGAGCCAATTGATCAATAATAGGTCTCTCATATGATAGTTGATTTAACCAGGCTCAAATATTTGATGGAGGACCTGGTGAACAAGGGAAGCTCCACAAACTATGAGGATACCTCCGAGTTGGATTTTATTCATAAATATCTTAAGGAGACTTCTAAACCTTCTAAGGTAGTTTGGAGCCAAGCTTTTCAAACTCTTAAATTGATGATTCAACTATTTGGGACCGATGCTAAGAAAAAATATAAGTATCAAGACACTAGAAGAAGAATAGGTTGACCAAGAGTAGGAAGGCAATGGTCAGGAATAAGATAAGTAGGAATAGAAAGAATTAGATAGAGTTTTCAAAGACCCTTAAGAGGCACAAGTGTAAAGTTTCCCATTTTGAACATTTTTTTATTCATGTAAAAGTGTTGTATATTTGTTTTTTATCCTGAAACTGTCAAAGGATAATAATAAAAGCATGAATCTAGAGAGCATAAAATGAGGATCTCATGAATATATTTTGATCATTTTGGTTGGGCTTATAAGGGAGAGCATAGCTCTATTTTTTCTTGATATAGACCAGTTTTTTTCATTCAGAAGGAGTGGTGAATATCATTGTTTCCAATATGATCTTCATGTGAACCATTATCCTCTAGGTGGCTTCATAAAGTTTCCATAGGGTAATGGTCATATAGAAATTATTCTATGAATTATTTCTCAAAGATTTGTATTTTTTGACTCCTAATGTCCAATGGATAAGACTCTAATTTCATTGTCTTTGCAAGCAAATCCACCCTGGAGGCACCAAAAAGTAGGCCTAAAATGGCCACATATTTAGAAAAAAATTGAAAATATTTTCTAAGGCATGAATATGCTCCCATCCGCTCAAAATATAGTGTATTTTCCAATGGCATAACGCAGGATGTTCCACATCGTTGGTAGAGTAGCTAAATTTGCATTGCTATCACTTTGGTAGAGTGACATACAATATATTTGCTAAGGTAAGAAGAGATGCTCCTAGCCACTCTACACATAGTGTATTTCATAGCAACATAGTGACATGTTCCATGCTACTATCAAACTAATTCAAAGCTAATGTCATCATTCTTTGATGAGCAACCTAGCACATATTGTCCCAATACACACAAATGAGTGACTAAGTTTTGATGTGTTACACACCACTGAGGTCCACATTAATTTTAGAGTGGATCAGAATACATGTTCCACACCATTGGTTGAAGAGGTCAAAATGTTTGAAATGTATCACAAGGCAGCGACACAGTGCAAAGTTCCCTAAAACATTGTTTTACATTTGTTTCCTGAGCGGCTCAAAGCATAGCTCTACCCCGCTGTCAACCTTGGTTAAAATTTGATCGAGCATATTTTAAGGAGCATCTATGAACAACATATTCTACACTATGAATGTGAAATCAAATTAAATATTTTTTAGAAACAAAGCGAGCAGCCTAATGACATACTTACTTTTTCTCAAAGCATAGTGTATTTTTAGATGTGCTCCATATCATTGGTCAAAATAGTAAAAGTAAGTGATAATTCTTTTAAAAGAGTGGCTTGACGACATTTTATATGTCACTCATATTTAGATCATTGCTAAGGTTTAATCATAGCCATTCATAAATGAATCAATGGTCAAGATCATGTTGATATTTTCTCAAATATACAAAAGTGAATTCTTTGAAAATGGGAACCATTTGGTTTAAGAAGGTAGGTAAAGCATCCATGGATCCAAGAACCAAGAAATTAGGTAGTTACAGATATATGACTAGATTAAGTCCCCAAGAAAGACGAATGTATTAGATTTTATTTCTAATGTATTGGAGTCTATCTGCCATTACAAAACAAGTAAGTTGCAGAGCTGAGCTGCCATGGTGTGCGGTATCGAATGGATTTCTTATACTTCAAAGGTAAATGAAATAATGCCACCATAAAATTCTACTGATTTATCATGGCTCTATCCTTGTAATGTTCCATCCCCTTCTTTCGCTATAAAAACTATATATAGAGGTTGAACCCTCAATTTTTAGGGTCAACTCTAGAGTGTTTGCTTGCCCTACTATGTAACATCTTTTGCAAATCAATAGAAGGAGCATTACTTAGATTTTTAACTCAGGAACTATTATCTTCAATATTTCTATCAAAATATTCAAGTTGTGAATCGTATTTCTACTAATGCTGCTATGGTTAGTTCATTCCCTTGATATTGGATTACTAGTTGTAAAGAAATTGAAATCTGTTTATAGTTAAATCTATGCTTACAAGAAGTCTATTTTTGTTAAATCTAGATACTAATCTATTATACTAATTTGGATTTTTAGTATTGTGGATATTTAAATTACTTCTTGGAGCATGTCTCTATTTGTGTTTCTTGTATGAAGATTACTCTGTTTTTGGGTGCTATTGATCTTGTGTGTGGGACACTACAAATGATTTATTGAAAGGTTTTCCCTATGGATGCCTATGCTATTATCTCTATCTAGCCACTATTTTAATCATAATTCCTTGACTATAATCCCTTTTCTAACCCGATATCTTAAAAAATTATTGAGCTTAATTGAGTCAACACCCTATCATTTGACAAGGAACCAACCTACTTTGAAGGTTGGGCTAGAGAATTAGTCCATCCAATTTTGAGTTCTAAGTTGTGACTAGCAGGTGCAAACCTAATCAGAAAGCTGGAAGATAGATAGTCATAGTATCAATTTTTACTTGATGTCATAGTTACAATATTAAACCCAAAAGTAGATGTATCCTACAGAGTCTTTGCACTCTCAAAACTAATTATAGGGAGGGTTTTACTGGGACCTCTGCATGATGAGGTAAATATTGATGAATATTTATGTTGAAGAGCTCCTACCAATATTTGAAACCTCCACATAATAATACTTACAATATGTTAATAGCAAATGAGGAACCTCTCATTATGAGGTCCTTTTCCATGATAACAAATTGAAAGAAAAATGTTGAGAATGATAAAAAAATGCATGAAAACTGAGTTGAACTATGTTATAACAGAATTGAACTATTACTAAATCTACTGTACCTAGAAAGCATAGAAAAATTAGATGTCATCGAGAGGTCATAATGGGATAAAGCAGTCAGGCCTGCTAGTCATCATAGGGTGGAGCGGTTGTGCCCATATGTCACTTTCGAGTGAAGCAGTAATTGAACATTGGATTATTTCTTCATAATCGATGTGATAAATCCCTATTTTGGTCTATAAAATTGATTTTCCAAGGATCATGCACTTGAAGCATGATTGAATTATGAAAAATATCATGAAACAAGGTCACTTGATGGTAAAATATTGTTGAATTTGGACTTCAAGTTCCAAGGGACTTCATTGATGCAATTGCAAGCTCCTTGGTTGGATTTGGGTAGCACTTTGTTGCTTATGAGATGATCTTATCTCCAGTACATAAATCGACAACACTTCATTGCATTAGACTCAAATATTTTTCATGAAGGCTTA
This sequence comes from Wollemia nobilis, assembly GCA_028583015.1. NCBI lineage: Eukaryota > Viridiplantae > Streptophyta > Pinopsida > Araucariales > Araucariaceae > Wollemia > Wollemia nobilis. Next base: position 4,999,319 of record JAQPPZ010002819.1, read on the forward strand.
GGCTCTTCTTATAGATTTCCAAAATGGCAATCTTGACTTGCAAGAGAAGCCAAGAACCAAGAATTTATTAGGATCTAGGAAGACCAAACGTCAAATCTAGAACCTTATCATGCTTAATCATTAAATCTCAACTACCTTGAAACTAATTTGTCTTAGCTTGGGAGCTGGATTTTGTTACAGGTATGTCCATACTAAGGTGGAGTGGTCGTGACTACTAGCCATCACAAGGTCCAATGACCACTAGAGGCTGCTCCTAGGTATAATGGTCCAAGCTACAAAAGATAGGTTTCCCCTATTTGAGTGGTAAGAACCACTTTTAAGCCTTGAGGATGCCCAAGGTAGGTCATATGGTCTAAAAATGTGTACATATAGGAAGCCTCCTCAACATGACGAGTCTTAGGTGTCTACACAAGGTCCCTTGTTTCTAACCCATTTTTGTCATTTTCCCCTATTTTTGACCTATTTTCATCTTTTGTCCCTATTTCTATCCTATTTTCTTCTTTATCCTAGCTTATAGTTTTTACCAAGGGCTCCTATTATTCTTTAATTCCACTATAACTAATCAATAACTATTACTAGTCATCATGAGGAGTTGTAACCTCTTCCTCATTGTTGCTTATGATTATTAGGTTGTGACTTCTCCTTTTATAACCTTTGAAAGCTTTTGGTGTTGGGTCTATATGGTTGGGTATCTATTGAATATTTGGAGCTACAAATATAGCACTTCTAGTTATTCTACTAATGTTGGATGTCTCAAATGCTAATTCTAGTTGGTTAGTGATATTTGACCTTCTAGAGAAATAGATCTAGTCCATTTTGACTTCTTTAGTGGGTCCCAAACATCTAATGAGTTCGAATAGTTTTCTTAGATATTTTATGGAATTTTAACACCATAGACCTATAAAACATCCTATTATTGCTAGGGATTCCTTTAAAAAGGAACTCCAAATTTCCCCCCTCAATGGACTTGCCTATAACCCTTGGTTGAGACATTGTTGCCACCATTCTTCACCACCTTTAACTAATGTAAAATGGTCATGAAAAAATAATTTTATCATCCCATGATTCTTTAAGGGACCTTTTCCTTCCTAGAATCTATATTCCATGTCATACACGACATAATGATAAAATAGTGATAGGTCAATCTATAGGTCTTGTCTTTGAGTGCCACACCATAAATATGTAAGAAGTTTCAAATGCAACCCAAAAACTAGTATGTACTAGTCATTGAAGTCAATGTATTTCATCACCTAAATGGCCATAGCATCCCAAGGTTACACTAGTATTTTTTACTTTAATCCTTTGCATAGGTTTATATTTATATCATAGCTAAGCTTGGGATACTCTTCTTTTCTAAAGGATTCAAATAATTTAGCTACTAGGGAACTACTTCTAAAGAATTTTTTTCCCATTGTAGGGATATTAGAAACATATATTAGGGTTTTAGTTAATATTTTAATATAGATACCCCATATTTATATCATACCCTCATAAAAATTTAGATCAAATTCCTCTACACGTTTCTCATCATGTCCATAAAATAGCTAGAAGAATTATAGCTAACCAACTCTATAAAATATCTCAATTGCTCTTGGGTGTTGGAACAACTCCATAGTACTCTAATTTTGGTTTCCATTTATTTCCTATGACAAAATATTATAATTTATTATAGACTAATAGAGGATGTTGGTTTCCTATGTAGGTTGTAGTTTGAGACCTCATATCAAATGGGGACGCAGGTTCTAGGTTCTAGTTGTAAACATAGAGTGTGAGCATATAGAGCATCAAAGAAAATATGGATAGGTTGGAGCACTCTATAACTTATCAATAAAATTGTATGGAAATATATAAAATTATTTGCGTGGCATGATTCACATGCATACAATACTAAAAGTTGATAATTACTTGTGCACACATAGTGTTGAATTGAGGTACCATGTAGTCAATGGAGGAGTCAAAAAAGTATAAGCATGATTCACAAATTTTGATGTTATGACCAATAGTGACACATGATTACATGTGTCCACGTTGTTATGTCAAGTGGTCATCATCTCATGTCTTTGGTACATGCCTCTTTCATGAATCATCATGAGATGTGATAGCTATTTTTTTTATAAATGCACACATATCAAAATTGTTAATACCATTAAATATCTTCCTCCAACTTAGTTGTTGATATATTCCATGTTAGGCCAACACAAATGTATATGCCATAATTATATGTGATGATGACATAATACCCCCACAACAACTTACTTTTTGGTATATCCCTTCCCTAGTGGAAGGAGAAGCATATCCTCAAGCATGTTAAGTATGTCTAGTTAGTGTCAATTATTTTTTGGTTTTATGAGGGAAATATGTCAAAAACTAGACATCAGGGCATTGGGCCATGAAAGTGTTCTAGTTCTTAGTAATTTTGATGCTAGGTGGATACTAAATTATTTTGGAACTGGTTAGACACAAAAAAAGCTCTAACACTAGTCATATTTCAAAAGGATTTCACCAGTAGTTGGTCATCATATGATGCTATAAAGTGCCAAAACACCCCTTTTGTATATTAACCCAACAACAACAAAAATTTATGGACTTTAAGAATTTTATTGTGGATAGTATTCTATAGTGGAATGTGTGGCATATATAGTGGACTATATGTAGTAATGCATAATATTAAAACTCGATAATAGTGAAAGAAAAATGCATACCTTATTGTGTTAAATGGATCAATTCCTAGTAAATGAAAGCCTATCATAAGAGTAGGTTTATTTGTCAAAAATCTGAAGCAATAAAGGATTTTTCATTGACAAATTTTTTTATAATAGAATGGGAACCAATTTATATTTTTTATTTATCTTTTTCCTTGATTGCATACATAAGATATTTTAACAACCAATATTTATTATACAAGACATGCATGCTGGGAATGGGTTTTTGTACAAGTCTTGGTCCAACAGTGCCTTGAAGAATTTTTTACCTCTAAATATATTATTCTTTTTTTTTCAAAATAGGGACTTAATAAATACTTGTATGGGAAGAGGAAGCCTCTTCCATAATGTGTAAGTCAAACTATGACTTCAAATATGCTAAAATTTCCTCCTTGGTGATTGACTTGTTGTAGAGTCATAGGTTGTGTCTAAGTAACAATAATCAATGTCTAGAGCCATTAAAAAGTTGCACCATTATTATTATTATTTTTTAAGCGAAAAACCCCTTGCAAGGTCGCCTTGGTCTAAGAGACCACGAATAGGGGGTTCTACACCGTCAAAGTTACCCGGGGGTTGCACCCAACCCTACCCACACCAACATTATCAATTGGATTTTGCGTACCCAATTCAACTTTTTGGTAGGGTGGATATTCGAACCCGGGACCTCCCTTGGACGATTGCCCTATCCTCTCCAACTCACCTACAACACCTGGGTGAAGTTGTACCATTATCAAATACTTGTTCCACCTCATATATCCCCAACCATTTGGTACATATTTACCACTAAAATATTGGTAGTAGGAGTCAAAAAGTAATGCCAAGTCATTGGCTTATACTTTTTGTTCTTTATATGTCTATCATGCCATATATTTAACTATTTTTGGATTATTTTTGTATGATGAATATCCCCTAGATGACGTTCATCTAGATCATTCAACTTAAGGATTCTCATTTGTTGTATTTTAGACAAGCTCATACCAACTTTGAGATCCATACAAAGTATCTTAAGCTTAAATTCAATGTGAAGTATTTGTTTCTTGGCATATATCAATTCATATGGGGTAAATCCTATTGTTAACTTCCATGTGGTATTATATTCCCATATATTATCAAGCAATATGTTCACCTAACCCACCCTATGAGAAGCCATTATATTTTTTAGTGTTGACTTTTAAGCCAGATTATCATAGGTCCCAATATTATTAATCAAGAGTAGATTTAAATATAAGAGCAATCAAAGTAAATACTAGCCAATATAAATAATCATAACATTCAAAATAACATCAAATATGAATGTAAATGGTTAAAATAATTCATGTAATAATAGGAAGAATTATTACAATAGAATTGTTCAAAATATGTATACAAGCTTCAATATTATCAATGCTTGATATGGTGATCTCTTTCGAATCATTTTTCCAATACAATTTATGGAGCTTTATCTCCATAATATAGACATAGAAAGGTGACTCTTCAATACTTGACTATTGCACTCCTCACATATCTAGGAGTTACAACCTTTCCTATATTGTACATAATACAAGACTCTAATGTCCTTTGTCTTCTCATCTTTCCACTTGTATACAAGACTCTTGACTCTCTAACTACTTTCAAATTAACTATTTGACACTCGCACTCTTTTACATGACACTTATGCACATCCTTGCATTACATATTTACACACTTTTTTTTTATTTGTGGAAAACATCCCAAAAGGGATGCCACTTTCGGTAAGACCCAAGGAGGCAGGGGTATCCATTCCGCCAAAAATGCCCAGGACTCGGACCTGGCCTACCACCTTTGACATACTCAAGGAGCAAACAAACACACAAAACCAATTTAAAAATAAGTAAATAACAACAAAAATAATAAAATAAAATAAAAAACATGCTCCTTGAGTGTGTCAAAAACAAAAGCACAACCAAACACGCACAATAAGAAAAAAGAAACCACAACACAAACCACATAGAAAAACACAAGAACCACATAACAAAACACAAACAAGACAAAAACAACAGAACACTACAAAGACATAACCCAAAAAAAAACATGAAAAATAAACACAACCAAAACCTAAAAAATAAAATAAATAAAATAAAAATAAAAATAAAAAACAACCAACAACAGACAATAAACAAAAACAAAAGACATAGAAGACACTCACACATAAAAACATGAAATAACACAAACAAAGAGAAACCCAAGAACAAGAACGAAAAAAACACAAGAACAATAACAAAAAACATAAAAAAACAAAACAAAAAAAACACAAGAACAATGAAAAACAACAAAAAGAACACAAAAACAAAACAAAACAAAAGAACCCACCCACCTTAAAAAACTAAACAAAAAAAAAACAAAGAAGAAAAAAGAAAAAAGAAAAAAAAAACAATGAACAAAACAATGACCTATCTAGACCAGAAGACTATTAAGGCAAGAATCAACAGAGGAAACAAAATAAAGAATAGAATGAGCTAGGGAACTAAAAAAAACTGAATGAACCAAAGAGAAGCGAAAAAAAAAACAAGAAGAAACTAGGTACCTTCAGAACCGGAGCCATCCAAAGAAATGATAGAAAGAAGAGCTTCCCTAATTTGAGAAGCCCACCATATAGGAGGGTGGCCATAACAAGTAAGATCACCTTTGTCCAAAGCCCAATTAGCTAAAGCATAAGCACTCTTGTTTTGATCTCTGACCACATGACTGTAATCAACTTTCAAAAATCCCATCTGGATTAACTCGATCTTCTCAATAATTCTTTTTATTCTCCAATCCACCTTATGATTCTTAGAAGGAGTCTTCAAGAGATTAATCATAAGTTGAGAGTCAGACTCAACTAACACCTTTTCCCATCCAACCTTAGTAGCCTCCTGAAGGCCTCCGAGGATACCATACCCCTCAACAAGGTTATTGGAAAGAATACCCAAATTCTCGCAAAGAGTAAAAACCAGGGAGCCATCTGAAAGTCTACCAATTCCTCCCACACTGGCTTTTCCAGGGTTCCCTCTAGAGGCTCCATCAGTATTGAATTTTCCAAAATCCTTAGGAGGAGGTTGCCAATTTCTAGTCCTATCCATCTTACTAATACTCACATTCCATTTAAGTTGGTTGCCCTTAGAAGGTTTAATCTTCAATCTTTGCATCACTTGATCCCATCTTTGGTGGGAGTTTTGAGGGTGATTAAGGAGTTGATGGACTGATTCAACTAAGTTGGCTATGGTATTTTGCCAAATATAGTGAATATCCTTCCTATCTTGATTAAAAATTTGGTTGTTCCTTTCATTCCAAATATTCCAAAGAAGAATGGTAGAACCCATCCAAACTAACTCGCCTAATAAAATGATCAACACCCTCTTGATTAGGCCAATCCCTCCAAAGTCTGTTCAAAAGTAAAAAAATTGGACCACTGTAAGCCAAGTAAAGTGGCCATTCTCCTCCATAGCTCAGAGGCTAAAGTACACTCAATAAAAATATGGTTGATATTTTCTACATTCTCTTCACACATTTCACATCTAAAAGGGCCATGAAAACCATGCTTCATAAGTTGCTCACCAGTAAGCACCCTACGATGCAATAAAATCCAATTAAAGAACCTCACCTTAGGCCAAAGATTTTGAGCCCACAATTGAGAAAATATGTCAGAAGAATGGTTGGGATTATTATGGCATAAGGTCAAATAACCTTGAGCAATGGAATACTCACCCTTAGTAGTGTTGTTCCATCCAAAACAATCTTTTTCATGGGACCAAGAGAGGGATCTCATATGAAGTATGCCTTGGATATCTTGTCTTTGCCTTTCTGGGATTTGAATAGGCCAGTCCTCAATAGGGATCCAATATCTACCAACCTTTGAATTACCAGTATGGTACCGAAAGTAATTAGCCACCTTTATCCAATTAGCTCGGTGAAGCTCCTCCATCAAAGGCCTCCAATCGGGAAACTGAGTTATTAAAGGCTTGTGACCATCCCAAGAATCTGTCCAAAAATTTGCATGTTGACCATTATGAATGATCCAAAATAATTTTTTCTTTATCAAATCCTCACCAATCTTAAGAACTACTAAAATGGGAGAACCTTTGGTAGGAAGTTGATAGCGAACAAGGTCTTCAAGACTTTTGTTCTCAGCATATTTAGCATGGAGATTATTGGCCCAAAGAGCATTGGGGTTATGCAACATCCTCCAATATAATTTAGCAGCTAAAGCTTTGTTGTTATTAATTGAAGACCGGAATCCTAACCCCCCTTCACTCTTAGGAAGACATAAAGTATCCCATTTCACCAAGGCCCATTTTCTTTTCTCCTTAGTACCACTCCAAAGGAAACGATGACTGATTTGATCCAATTCTTGAAGAACAGACCTTTGGGATATTCAAAATGGAAGAAACATAAATAGGAATAGCTTGAAGGACTGATTTTACCAAGGTGATTCTACCCCCGTAAGAAAGCCACTTGTTGGTCCACTTTCCAATTTTCTTCTTGATTTTGTCCAACAACCAATTCCAATATTTATTTTTCTCGCCTTTGAATATTTATGGGAATACCTAAATAAGTGATTGGAAGAGAGGTCTTCTTATATCTTAATTTATCCAAGACCATGGATTCCTGTCTAGTAGAGCAGTGAAAGAAAATAACTTTAGATTTGTCTTCATTGATCAACTGCCCGATAGCCTTAGAAAAATAGCTAATTATTTGCTTAATATTAGAAGCTTCCTTAACTGTAGCTTTACCTAAAAGAGTAGAGTCATCCACAAATTGAAGATGAGAGATAGGTCTAGCTCCATGAGCAATGGTAACTCCCTCAAGGGTTTTGTTTTCCCTCTTTTTGGTTATAGTCCTACCCAAGCATTCAACAAGAATGATGAATAAATAAGGGGATAGTGGGTCACCTTGCCTAATACCTCTGGAAGCTAGGAAAGACTGAGAAGGCCTGCCATTGATAAGAACTAAGTAGGAAACTGAAGAGATACATCCCATAATCCAATCCATCCAATCCTTAGAGAAACCAAATTGCCTCAAAACTTTGATAAGGAAGTGCCAATCCACTCTGTCATAAGCTTTGGATAAGTCTAACCGAATGAACATAGAAGGAGAATTTTGCATATCCATGGAATGGATGGCTTCCTGAGCAAGAACTATCTCATCTACTATTTGATGTCCTTCCACATATCCCCCTTGCTCTGGGGAAATAATCTTATGCAAAAGAGGCTTCAACCTTTTTGCCATGATTTTAGTAATGATTTTGAGAAGAACATTACATAAAGCAATAGGTCTAAAAGCTGAGATATGATCAACCTCTTGAGCTTTTGGAACAAGAGTAATATAAGTTTTATTGATAACCTTCAAAATTTCTTTGGCTTTCCTGGCTTCTTCCACCACCTCTAATAAATCAACATGAAGGATATCCCAGAACTCTTGGTAGAACTCAATAGGAAAACCATCAAGACCTGGGGTTTTCCCTTTTTGCATTTTAAAAACTACTTGTTGAAGCTCATTGATAGTAACAGGAGCAATCAAAATAGAGTTCTCCTCGAAGTGATAAGAGAAGGGATTGCTTGAAGAACATTTTGTTGAGAAGCTGAGTCAAGAGGAGTAGCAGCAAAAATATTGGAAAAGTAATCAACAACAATAGAGTTCATGCCATCCCAAGTATAAACAACATCTCCAGTATCTGAAGTTAAGGAAGAAATAAAGTTGTGAGATCTTCGAGCTAGAAGATATTTGTGAAAGAAATTTGTGTTTCGATCTCCTTCTTTGAGCCATTGAATTCTAGATTTTTGCTTCCATAAGATTTCTTCTCTTTTTTCCCATTCCTCTAACTGAGTTGTGAGTTTAATTTCATCTGCACTTCTCTTCTCCGTGAGGCCATCTAAACGGATTTTCTTATTCAAATTTTCAAGATGAGCAATAACTTCATGTTTTTTTTTATGAACATCCCCAAACTCTTTCCAGTTCCAAGTCTTGATTTTGGATTTAATGTATTGCAGTATTTTGGCAAAACAGAACATCTTAGTCCCATGCCTAGGTTTACCTTCCTTCCACCATTGTTGCACACGAGGTCCGAAGGAAATGTCTCTAAGCCACATTAATTGAAAACAAAAAGGAGAGAAACTCACATTGGTTTTCCACATTTCCACCATGACTGGCCAATGATCCGAACCAACATTATTAAGAGTCTTCACTTTAGGAATGTGACCATGGATTAAGAAATTTTTAGAGAGCAAAAACCTATCCAATCTCTCCATTATACAAGCTAAGCCTTTCCTTCTGTTAGACCAAGTCATAAGGCCATTATCTGGTTGGATATCCACAAGATGGAGGTTTGCAATATATTCGCTCATGAGGTTAGTGCTTTTGTCCAAATTTCTATTTCCCCCCATTTTCTCATCCAGAGAGAGGATGGTATTGAAATCTCCTCCGATCAAGATCCAAGATTTAGGAAAATGAGAGATAATATGAGTAATATCCTTCCACTGTCTTCTTTTTTCCTCTAAAGAAGTCGAGGCATAAACAATAATGCAGAGCATAATCTGGTTGGAATGTCTACTTTGAATAGCTATAGCCAACAAACCCCAACCGCCAACCATATGGTGAATAACTACCTCTTTTGGGTCCCAAAGACAAGCAATGCCACCCGAAGTCCCTTGGGAACTGAGGGAAACCACTTTTCCAGTTGGCCAAATTTTCCTCGGCAATTAAGTCCATATCCTCCATTGACATCTTTGTTTCTTGAAGGAAAACAAGATGTGGATGATTTATTTGAATCATTCTTCTAATTTCATTTTGTTTTGAAAGACTCCCTTTGAGTCCCCTAATATTCCAAGTGATGATCTTCATTAATACCAGGGCTTAAAAATTTGGGAAGGGCATTAATCTTACCTTCCTCTACAAGATTTTCACCTTCTTTTACCATATGATATTGATTGGTCTTGCGACCTATTTTTTGATTGGAATCCATCTTCAATTTTTTTTTCCCTGTTTCTTGACTTATTCCAATTGAATCTGAGATGGCTTCTACCCTTGAAGAATGCTCATACACTGCCAAAATTTTACTAGATGGTTCAATGGAGTCTATATTGGGACCTGCATTATTTGAAGTTTTGACATTTGAAATATTGATTTTCTTGTGTAAATTTTCTCCTTTTTTTTTTTGTTTAAAACCTTTGATTTGTTGGTTTGTCTCTGAGTTCTTCCCTTCATATTTAAATTTTGTTTCTAAGATTTCAGTTTCCATTATTTCCTCTTCCTCACTTGTGGAAAGTATTTCAAACATATTAGCAAATGACTTTGATTGATCCTTCATAACTATTTTTTCTAAGTGTTCTTCTTCTTAGGAAAACTAATTTATAGTGGAAAACACCCCTTTCGAGGTGCCACTTTCAACAGGTTGGGCATAGGAGGAATGGAGCCTTGTCGGCCTCTACCAACATATAGGACATTCCTAACTATACCATATATCTACAATATGGAGACAATGGGAATGGAACCTGGGTCGGCCTCTACCAGCACCCAGGGTATTTACCACTGCACCACAACAAGCAAATTATTTACACACTTAATTACATGATACTTATGTACATTTTATTATTAAATACTTGCATGACACTTGTGCATATTCTACACATAGGAACTTACATAAAGGGAAATATAAATCACTCATCTAAACTATAGACTCAAACTCTATTAAAATATTTATATTTGTACCATAGGTACCATGGGGGTACATTTACATGTACCAAATAATGTAATATTCTCCAACATCCTCCCTATATTACATTATTTGGTTATTTAAGACTTTAGTCTTCAATCTATTTCCTTTAGACTTTTGTCTTTCTATTCAGATTGTGACCATTCTTTGATATTTGCTTTATATATTTTGTTCTCCTTCCTTCTATGCTTTTCTTTATTCTTATTCTTTGATTTTATTTTTTTCATATTCAATTGTGATATAACTGGTGGTGTGATTTCTAAACAATGTTAGTAAATCATCACAATAATACATTATGGGTTTCAATGGCTCCCTATTGAAGCTAAAATAGGCTTCATTCAAATTATATATGTCACAACTAAAATTATTTTTCTCTTGCTTTTTTCTTAAAATATCTCAAAGGTGAGTAAAGACATATACGTCATTAAATATTATTAAAAATAAAATGTAATGGTATTTTGTAAATTCCACCAGGTTCTAAAATTGGTAGCTTATAAGAGTTGTAATTTTTTCATCCTTTGCATTTTTGAGAAACAAAGATAGTTTGAGTTTTAAATCATTTGACATTTATTTATTTCCATAAAAAATATTTATCAAATTTTGTGAATAAGATTTTAGCTTATTCACCATTTCATCACTATCTTCATTGAAAGCTTTTTTAACAATTTCTACCATTTTTACAATTCATTGATTGAATTCAATTGAAGTTGAAATCCTTTTTAATCCAAAGTTAATAATTGCAACTTCAAAAATCTGTTTAAAAGAACACGTAAATTTAGATTTTTTTTACAAAATTTCCAAATCTTTTGTAGTAAACCTTTCATATCCCTACTTTGTTAAATTTACAAATTCTCAATTCTTCAAATTTTCAAAAATATCAACTTTCAAATATCAAATCTATTAATTTTAAATCTACTAAATCTTCAAATTTCAAAAACCAAATTTCAAAATTTTTAAAATCCTATTTGAAGTAGAAAACCTTCTCTCTCTAAAATTTAATAAACATTAAAAAACTCAAAAATCAAAATTTGAAATAGAAAATATTATTTTCAATATGTAGTAGATAACTGTAACGACCCTCCTTGGTAGGACTTATTCTTGATATTTGACTTATGTATTGATGTGTGGATATCTAATGCATAATCTTATTTTATGTTAACCAATATGTGTTGATAAATGCACTTTGTATTTTATTTATTCTATTTTTAGAATATGGTATTATTGATGAATTTGTGGTTGCAGGACCAGGTACTCTCACTAGTGGATTGATATGGGAAAACCACCAGAGTTGAGAGAAATAAGGGAAATGATGGATGACATTCTCATCGATAACTCAAGGATAAAAGAGTACCCTCATATATATGCATTGCATGTATATATATTTATTTTAAATACATCATCATGCAAGGAGATTGCTTAAGCAAAAGAGCCATCCTTAGTAGGATGGTGATAACATCTTAGCTATCATAAGACCACTTACTCAAGGAATTGGCATTGTTTGTGCATATTAATGATTGTATTTTGGATAGATTTTTTTTGGTTATGATGGTTGTGTTTGAGGATTGGATGGCTAAGTCAAATATTTAATGCTAAAAAGAATAATATCGATGTTATTGGTGAATAATAAGATTTGCTATCTATTAATCAATTATAGGAGTCTAGTAATTGATTGAATTCTTGTAATTATAATTATTTGTGGTATTAAAGTATAGGAAATTATGTTAATATTAGAATTTGAATTTGATTAATTAAGGTAAAATCTTTTACCTTGTTACAAACCTTCTATGGTAAAGCACATTAAATAAGATAACGGTGGCATCATGATGGATAATCTTGGTAATGTAGCTTTGTGAATGTTATATTTACACAATGGTGGCCTACATGGAAGACCAAATTCCAATTTTAAAATCTGATAGGATTATATGATGGGGAGTTTTTTCCAAGCCCAAGGTTAGGAAGAAGGAAGTAGAAGGAAGACATTGGATCAAAGAAAGCTTGAGGAAAAGAATCAGTTTGGAAGTGCAAATACAGAGGTATTTTCTCTACCAATATTAGTTTAATGGATACCAGTATGTTATGTTAGTGATTTCTAGACATTCATACCTCTTTTGATCCTTAATTTTATTTTTGTTTTGATATCTATATGTCTTGGTAGATTTTGTTGCAACAAGCTCTTTGTTATGCATTTTCTGGTTGGTCCTAGCTTAGTGGAGTTTGACATTTGGTTCCATGTTATTTCTTGGTTGCATGCTAGCACCATGCTTTGGGTGATGATTTCTAGTTGTCTTGAAGTAGTTGTTATAGATCTAGTTAGTGATAGTTAGACCATATTCACCTCTATGCTACCTTTGGGAAGGTGTTTTCCTAAATTTTTATGGTTTTTATTTTTGTTTGGGGCTTGACTAGATGTTGGAGGTCCAACCTATGTTGTTGTTTTATACCTTTGATGTCCAATACCTCTTTTTGGTCATGGTGGTTCATGTTTTATGATGACCTATGTGTTGGTTTTGTATTTTAATCCTTTGGCTCATGTTAGATGAGGTTAGCCTACATGTTGCTTTATTGGTTTTGGTAATACAAATAATTCTTGCTTTAAGTCTTTCTAGATTGAGTCCTTCTTAGTATTTTAGTATTTTTATTTAGTTGACATTTCTTATTATCTTTTGAGGATATGTACAGTGTGAGAGATCTATTAAAAGTCCTAATAAGATGCAAAAAATATGAAAGAATGGAATTGCAATATGATTGAAATATACTATAAATAAAAAATGGTAAAAATGTAATGTAGTATGGAGGTGATGGTCACTCCATTGATATAAGATAAATAATTTTTTTTTACTCCATCAAGTATTTCTACCACTATCTACTACTCTCTAATATAATAAACTTTATGAACTTGATCTACTTGATATATTTTTGATATGACTGATCACTCACTATGAGGCCCTTTATATAGGAAGATAGATTCCTTGGCCAACACTCTACTTAGTTGTACAAGGTGACAACTTACACATTAACACTTGTGCATTTATTACATTGCTTGAAGTAACTAGCTAACTTCCCCCTAAATTAATCTAATATTCTAACTATGTACCAAAGGTGGTACATTTACATGATTCAAATGTTGTAATATACTCTAACACCCCCTCTATTACATTATTTGGGTATTGAATATTTCAATATTCAATATGGATCTTCTTCTTGCTCTTGGAGTTTGTATTCTCCTTCTCTATTTTTTGTAACTTGTTCAAGCAAGTAGTTAGTGTCTTCATAATATATTGTTCTTACTAAAATATCTGTAGCTGAGAGTTCTATATTTTGAAAATACCCATATGATTTAGTATTTATGGTTTATTTTCTATTCTTGTCTTCTTTGTTATGATATCTTCTAGCATGTCTTTTCTTCCTTTTCCTCCTTCTTATCCTATGATTTTGCATTGATACTAATGGAATTTTTGTTTCATGTGGATTTTATCATCGCAATAATATTGATTTGTATTTCTAGCTTGCTTCATGTTTTGAGTGAGTACAAACATAATTAATGATAGCTAAATCATAAAACACTCCTTAGATGTGAATATAACTATCTTTTGTGAGTTCTACCATGCATTGAAGAGGTTTTCATGGCTTAAAAGCTAACATATTTTGCTTCTTTAAGAAATAATGAGAATATCTCCTTATCACTAGTTGATAGATTCTCATACCCTTTAAGGATATCTATCAGCTTTTGAGAATGCAATTGCATTTCATGAAATAATTCTTCATTGATAAAGGCATTTCTTTATATTTCATCCATATTCCTTCTTGATAGGTTTTAAGATGGTGTTTCTTGTTATTCCTTAGGGTAGTAAAAATGTATTTCATAGAACCTTTGTAGAAGTCTACCTTATAACTCCCTATTCTAAGATATATGAGTTGATTTGATAAACCCTTTATAGATATTACATTTTGTGGACTTTCCTATGTCTCCCTAGTGGTTAGATTTTTAGGTTTTGTAGAAACTTTATGACTCTCAAATGGATTGAGTACTTGATAAAAAAATTTAAATGTTATTATTATCAAGTTGTGTAGAATGCCTTATGACTCCCTAGTGATTTTTGGATATGCTACATGAGTGATAAAGTGCTTTTGGAAATAGTAGTGCAATTTTAGGTTGATTTTGTAAATTTTTTGTACCTAGAAAAAATCAACTTGTATTACTCCTTATTTCTCCTATTGAACTAAGCACTTGTTAATTTTATGAGGTTCTAATGGCTGGATTTCTTTTATACCTTTAATATGATTTTGAGACAAGTATACAAATTAATTCCAAACCTTGATATTCCTTGATGAACTTCCTTTTATAGCCTTTTAATATTTCTAAATTTCAATAATCGAATTTTGGTGTAGTCTTCCTTATAACTCCATAATTTCGAATATTAGAAAACAATAATATTTGCAATAATAGAAATTTAAATTTTCCAAGTAGAAATACTTATTTCTCTTATGTTTTAAATTGCAAATATTAAGTTATTTTGGTGTATGTTTCCCCTTTAATTTTTTCTTTCAAATGTGGTTGATTTCCCTATAGTTTCAACCTTTTATCATAACCCTTATAAATCCTTTAATGAAAGCAAATTTAATAAAGTAATTTCTTACCTTTATAATGTTGCAAATCCTTAAGTATTGGGTGCTGAATTTGGATGTGGATGACAATGATCTTTAATGCTTCTCCTGAGCACCATGATCGATGGTAGGCTTTGATTCTTCCTTTAATTCTTGAATGGTGATGCCTAAAATCTGGCTTCTTTGACCTACTTTGAATGTCTTGACCAAGAGCTTTAAATGCTCTTCTCTTTTCTTGTATGCTATAACTCCTTACTACTTTGAATATGCTTTCCTCCTTTGTTTTAGTCACCTTAATTAGGAATGAGTTATTTTTTATGAGGAACAAGTGTCATAGGTATTGTATTCAATGCTTGGAGGATGTAGATTCATTTTGACACTTGTAATATTTGTTTTTGGATGGAGGATCAACATTAGATAATTTCTTGAGTGCTTATTGTAAACTTTTGAGGTAGACTGCAATGGGATATGGTAATCACAAGATGCATAAATATAAAAGAAAGTAAATTTACAATATTGTAGAAATATGCTATAAATACAAATGACAAAAATGAATACAATATTGTTATAGAGGAACTAGACACTCCATGCAAGATGATACATAACTATAATGTACTCCATAACTAATGGAGTCACCCAGTACTACTACTACTACCTACTAAATTTCATATGAACCTCTTACAATGAGGCCCTTTTATAATGGAATATATATTCCTTGGCCAAAATTCTACCTAAATGTGCAAGGGACACCTTGCACATTTACAACTTGCAGAATGACACTTGTGCATTTATTACATCGCATAAAGTAACTAGATAACTTCCCCCTAAATTAATCTAATGTCCTAAGTATGTACCTAGGAAGGTACATTTACATGATCCAAATTATGTAATAGACTCTAACTCTAACACCCCCATGTATTACATTATTTGGATATTGAAGACTTTTAGTCTTCAATATGGATCTTCTTCCATTAGATAATAGAACTTGTATTCTCCTTCATTGCTGACTGTGATCAGATTCATCCAGTAGTTTGTTTCTTTAGTTGATACAGAGAAAGTTGATGTTGTAGGTTCCTCTTTAAATTGAGTGTGCTCAATAGGTTTATTCTTTGTAGTGTAGTGTCCTTTTTTTACATGCTTTTTCTTCTTCCTTCTCTTTTTGTGATTATGCATTGGAGCTAGTGGAATTTCTGCTTCATGGAAAATTAGTTGATCATCATAGTAATATTGTTCCTTATTGTTGACTTTCTTCTTGTGTTGAGTAAGTAAAAACATAATCAATGATAGATAAATCATTAGACACTCTTCTTGTGAGAATATAATCAATATTTGTGAGTTCCACCATGTTGTGAAGAGGATTCATGGACATAATTAATCAAGGCTACAAAGTTACCTTATTTGGCTTCCTTAAGAAATAATTATTGCTAGTTGATAGATACTTGTATCCTTCGAGAGTATCTATTAAATTTTGAGAGTAAAATTCTACTTCTTGGAATAAATCTTCATTATTGAAAGCTTTTCTCATAATTTCATCCATGGATTTAATAGAATCTTTAGTAGTATACCTTATATATCTCAATATTAAGGTATATGTAACCCTTATAATATATGAAAGCTTTATTTAATAAAACCTTTGTTAACCCTTAGGTTATGTAGATTCCTTATATCTCCCTAATGATGAGAGTTTACAAACCTAATAAGTTTTTAGGTTTTGTAGTAAGTTTACATCTATCCAAATGAATTTAGATCTTGATAATTTTTTATGGATGCTAATATTACCAAGTTTTGTAGAATGCCTTATGACTCCCTAGGATCTGGATAGGATATATGATCAATACAGTGCTTTTGTAAATTGTAGTTCAATTTTAAGTTTTTTTTTTTTTTAACATGGTGGAATTGGTAGCTGCCACGAATACAAGCATACTATCCAACTTTTATGGCTGCCATAGTACTCTGTGCTATCCACATTGGAAGCTACCACACAGTTCTTCACACAATTTACCCCTATAACCATCATTCCACAATCATTTTAAACATTTTATGCTGCTTAAAACACTAAGAAAGGGACAAGCATTCAGTTTGGTGAGACCCGAGATTTGAACCTTGGACTTCGACCCCCTTATGGGGTTTGGATGAACCAATTGGTCTACACCTCAAACCTCAATTTTAAGTTGATTTTGTAAAATTTTGTAAATATAAAAAACAATTTCTATTTATTACTCCTATTAAAATAAACACCATTTTCAATTCTTTGAAGAGGTTTTGAAGTTGGTATTTAATTTTCTTCCTTTAAGTATTTTTGAAACAACACTATAAAAAATATAATTTTTGAAAAAAATTTAAAACCTCTTTAAATATCCCTTTTGGTTTATTTTAATGTTTTCTAATTTCCAATTCCTAAGTTTGATGTTGTATTCCTTATAACTCCCAAATTTGGAAAAATTAGAAAATAATATTTGCAAGTAATTTAAATAACAATTATAATCCTTATTACTCCTTAATAACTTTTGTGAATATTAATAAATCTGAAGTATGCTTGCTTAATGATTATATAATGTTGAATATTGCAATAGATAAAATGTTCCCTTATACCTCCAAAAAACTTAGGTTAAAACAAGAATAAATATCAACCTTTACCTCAATTGATCTTTAATATTATGCATCAATAGATTTGTAGCTACGTGTTGTGCAGTGCTCATGGGATGTCAAAGCCCTCTTTGACCGATGCAAACTCATTTTTGGATTGGTGATTCTTTACTTATGAAACTGGTGGCAAAAGATATCTTATAATATGCCTTGTAGGGCTTTTGCAAATGCAAGTGTTGTTTGTTGGTTTTACGATAGTGTCTTAAATATTTTCCTTACACCATTGAATAATGTATAGTTTTTTTACCTCAATGCTTTAAATTAGTTTGACTACTCCCTTGCTATGCTCGATTGTGTTCTTCTTCACACACTATTGTATATTTTATTCTCCAAGATTAGTGTCTTAAGAAATATAGGCTTTGTGATAAGTTTCACACTAAGCGTTACAAGAGACTTCTTTAACATTCCTTCGGCAATGATGGATGTTCCTCTGATAGTGATGAGGTTGGTGGTAACCTCCAAAGAATATTAACTCCCTCCAAATTAATGTAACTCCCTTTAGGTGAGTTCTTGAATGTTGGAATACATAGAGAGTTTGTGCCAAGTGGCTTGTGAATGCAAGCCTTCTTTCTAACACTCCAAAGATGAGCTTGCAACCCTAATTTATCCTTTATCTTTGCACCCTATGTGATCTTGCTATGTTTCTTGGTATGCAATATTTCTTTTGCACATTGGCTTGGTGAGGATGATGGATAGCTTCATGGCACAATTTCAAGCTCTTATTTTGGTGGACGCTTGCTTAAATGGATGCCTTAAGTATATGTAGGCCCAAAAGGACCACATCCTTAGAAAACATTGAAAATATTATCTAAGGTATGAAGTTTTGATTTCGCACAATTTTTAGTGCATTTTGGAGAGGATTCACAATAGGGGTTTTCTGATCCCCCAAACACTTAGTGTATTTTTCACTTGAGGAAATTCCATATAATTTATAATGTATTTGGCAGTGGACTAGCAACACGTTTCGATTCCACAAAATTTTGGGGCAAATATTATGTCAATGCAAGAAGTGTAGAATAGTAATTGCTTATTTGTTTTGATATCCTCTAAGCGGATAAGTGTCAAAGAAGCTACCTATGGTGAGCTTATAGAGTATTTTTTTCCAGAATGGCGATGAAGAGACATAAATTTATAGAAGAAGTGTGGATTGAAGATGCATTTTACACTAACTCTAGTGCGAAATAGAGGAAAAGCTATTTTACACTATGGCAAGTGTGGATTGGAGATGAGGGAATATTTACACTTGCCCAAGTACGGATTCCCAATTCCACAAATTTTTTTAGCAAAGATGATGTTAGTAGCTTTTGTAATGTATTTTTTTGGTTGCTTCAAATTTCTAAGAATAAAAGGGAAGGTTGACGAGCAGATTTCATCCCACTTAATTCTTAGTATATTTTATGTTGGATTGGTGTTTCACATATTCAAATATAAAAAGGTGATGTCATCAACTCAAAAAGTGAAATGGTGCTTTGGTCTTTCCCTACCATTGTACATAATATGTTCTAGATCAAATCATAGTCATGCAATGGGGAAGATCAACGGTCAAGATTTTTTTGATGATTTTAAATTATTTAAAGACTTTTTCTCACCATATTCAAACACAATCAATTTGGATACTGGAAGCCAAAGTGTCGAAGAGTTTCAAGAAACAAGAACCAAAGGTAGTTGTAGATTGATGGAGATACAAGCATCCAAGAAAAGTTCATGAATCAAATGCAGTCTCTAATGGTATGAAATCCAACTGACTTTAACCAACCAGTGAGTTGTAGAAGCTCTGAGCTACCATGGTGGTCTAGTTGTAGTAGATTTACTGGAGGCTAAACTAGTAAGAAAGTGCTAGCAACAACTCTCTATTAAGCTATTGAAAAACAAATATTTATAATTTTCCTTATTATTTATTAATTTTCAAACTATAAATAAAGGTCGAACCCTAATTTTTTAGGGTCGGCTCTAGTGTGTTTGCCTACACTATTGTAAATTTTCTTGTGAGCTAATGAAAGAAGCATTACATTTATTTTTACCTCAAATTTATGTCTTCATTATCTCGTAACATAGGTTCAAAATTTAGAGTTGCATTTCTATCAATATTCAAATCATTAGTTTTTTCTATTTTATTGGATTACTAACTACTAGGGTAATTGAAATTTTCTTCTAACTAGATCTATATTGATAGAGAGTGCATTTTTGTAAAATCTGAGTGTTGATTAATTTGTTTATTTGGATTATTATTGTTTGGAATATTGAAATTATTATCTTCAATATTTATCTACTGTGCTTTAATATATGAAGGTTCATTTGATTTGAGATAATGTTGATCTGAAGTAATGAGTACCTTGAGATAGTTTATGGGATATTTTTGTCATAGTGACATTGTTGTTAGCCTATCCGTCCACTGTTGTTCACATTTTCTAACCCTAATATCTTTCTTAACCCTAATATCCAAAACCCTAAGTGAGCATAATTGTATCAACACCCTGTTTAAGTTGACAAGGAACCAACCTACTCTAGAGGTTGGATTTTAAACTCTATTTTGGTCCATCCAATTTTTAGTACTGAGCTATAGTTATCGAGTGCATGCCTCGATATAAAGTAGGAAGATAGATAGCTGCATTATTGAGCAAAAATTGATGCAATTCAGTGTCCAATATTTTTTGCCATGTTCGGTGGCACCAGTTCACAAGGAACACGAAAACCCATCATATGAGTTATATTTTATCTCTACCTAAAGGAATTAAGATTTGGTGAATTATCTTGACCTTGTTAAGTGGAGAATAGCAAATTCACTTGGCAACTCCCTGGTATTTAAACCCATAAAATCATCACCCCTATAGACCAGTGTCCTTTTATGTATACCAGATCTTTCAAAAGGAATAATCCCAACTCCTATTTATATTGTGAGATACCTTATAGAGGGTCTACTTATCAAAAGTTTGAATCAATATTTCCTCTTAGAAGGAGAGATTCCTAAGAGAAATCTTGTAGTTGATCCAATAGCCCCTCTAGCAAGATATACACCTAGAAATATGGTAGGTAATACAATCTAAAATCAGGGTAATGTGGCCCCTAATCAGCCATTATAGAAATACCCCATATGGAACATGGCTAGTCCCCTTAGGTTAGCCCATATGAATGCCATTCCCCAGGATATATCCAAAGTTATTCCCACTTATGATGGATCTAAGAAGACAACATATGAGCACTATCAGGATATTTTAAATCTAGAAGTAATCCACAACATAAAAGATGAGGATATTATTGTAAGAATTCTAGCCATGTCCTTTAGGGGAAATATTTTGCATTGGTTTAGAACTCTAGAAGATAACACAATCACTTCATAGCAAGCATTGGCTGAGCATTTTGTGGAAGAATTTAATGAATCTACTAATATTTTCTCCTTGCTTAACCATTTTACATCCATGCATAAATCTCAACAAGAGACTATCTCAAATTTTAATTTCAGGTTTAACAGAACATGGAAAAGAATTTCCCCTATAGTTATACCAATTGCATGCTTGACCTATATGTATTATATCAGATATCTTGGATCAAAGCTAGGATTTCAAACCCAATAATCTAAGGTGTAAACCTTTACATAAGTTTATAATGTAGCAGTTCATGCAAAGAATATCTTAATTAATGTGGGGAGGTTACCTCCCAAAGTTGTGCTACATTATGATTTAGAAACCACTAATGGCCAAATCCAATCTACAAACTCGTCTTACATGGATCCCCTTTCTTTATCATCCCCATATTCACAAATGAACATTATCCCTTAGTCAAAAGCATCATCTGCTATAGTTTCTTTCCCTTCCCTTCCTTCTCAATCATCTCAAGAGTTTTCTACTATTATTGATATACAAAATACTCTAAAAACTTTGAGTAACATAATGAATTCAATGGAAAAGTGAGATCAAGAAAGTTTACAACAGAGGAAATTTCCATGTGTGAATAAAGATCAGAGACCTGGTCCTAGTAATAGTACTGGGGTCAGAGTAAATGTAGCATATGAATTGTAGCACCCTAAAATTGATGCAGTAAACCTTAGAAAATAATTAAAATTACTTTAGTAATAATTCAAATTCAAATTTCAACCCCAAAATCGCTCCAAAACCGCCTGCTACCCGTTTCCTCATTTTTTGTGCCATTTTTAGGATTTGTTTTGTCCGTTGGACGATATCGTCACCGATCAGACGATATCACCTCAGATCGGATGAATTCGTCTAGAGCAGAACGTCCAGACGATTTCGTCCCAAAACTGATTTTTCATAATTAGCTTATGTTTCAACGACGTCTCTAACCTGGGCAAAAGCGTGTCTGCACGGTTAGAGACTTCCCCATTGGAGATCTCCCAAATTGGGATGATCTCCAACCTCCCAACCTCCTTCCTATGCCTATTTAATCTTAGGCCCCCCCTTGACATTCCCCTGGCTGAATTTTTTTGTACTTCGAGTTTTATTTGCATTAGAATGTCTTAGACTACTATTTGCCTTTGTCCCTTTTCAAATTTTCTTGCAGGAACTTTGTCATTCTTCAATCGGAGCAAGCTCAGATCGTCGTAGACGATCTTGTACAATCTCGGATGATCACGCCCCAATTCGAGATGATTTCGCACTCTACAGACGATTTCGACTGTAGTCAACATTGGGGGCAATTAGTGCCCAGAGTTTGCACTTTTCTCTTTTCGTCTGCTGTTTCATTCTGCATTTAGATCAGTTTATTGTTATTTTCTGCTATTCTACATTTTGGAGTTCACCCATATAGCTTAAGTGCATGATAAGATCATAATTTGTCATTAGAATACTATAATTTACTTGAATTTCTATTCGTAATTATCGTTTTAGTATCTATATTGTCATTTTACATCATTTTCCTCTGTTAGTATTGCTGCATTTTCTATGTTCTGTGTCTATTTCTCTGATTGTAGGTCTCTGACGAATTCGTCTGATGAATTCGTCAGATCTCAGACGATCCTGTCTGATTTTAGACGATCCTGTCAGATCAGAGGCGATCTTGACTGCTTCAAAAATCAGAACCTCCATCAGACATCCGGATCAGGTATGACTTTTTCTAATCTAGTATATTTCTTGTATTCTCTGTTTAATTCTGTTTTTGTATTCATTTAAACCTGCATTTCATGTAGAATAGTTTAGATTCATTTGGCCAAACCTAGGATTTGAATGATTAAAGATAAAATTGAACACATCAAACACATTCCCAACCTAGGCGTGGAGACTGCCACTAAACGTTTCCTGGTGAACCCCACCATCCATCAAAAAATCACCTTAATACCCCTCCCCCGAGAGGCGGGACCTTCAAAGGGCCTCTCAGTCCGAGGTATTGTCCCATCCTTCTCGCATCCCCCTTCCGGGCGCGGATCCTTTAGCCTGAAGGTAAGGGTGCAAAAAATTTGGAGCGATACATTTTGGTGAACCCGACGTGAAACTAAAACCTTTTGAAAACAAAAAAAAACATAGATGCATTTAAAATCATTAGAAAACTACTAAGTTGCATATCATGTTTAGATGGTAGCTCCTAAGAAAAGACTAGTTGTCACTATAAATGTTGAAAACCAATTAGCAGCCATAGAAATTAATTTTGTGCTTAGTGTGCCTGAAACAGATAGAAACCAACTTTTGTGGGATGAACTTAATAGGAGATTAGGTCTCATTTCATCTAGATCAATAGAACTTAGACAAATCAAGAGGTTTGCCCTAGATAGAATCCTGGATCCTCATCAACTCATTTTTTATCATGAACTTCAGAGAGCTTGCCATAGGTGGTTAGCTTATAGGAGAGCTCTTGTGTCTTCAGAATTGTTCACCTTCGAGGAATACCTCGAGAACGCAACTGTTATACACCAATTCCTAGGTCATGTAGAAGACCAAGAGGTCGTTCTTACGGATAGGGAAAGGTGGAGGAGAGTTCCTAGAGCTATGTTATATCGAGAGTATTGCCACGAACTTTATTTCTACCAACCGTAGTCTGAGACAGATAATATCACTATAGCACTTTTTGTCAAATTCTTGAAAGAAAATTTTCAATTTGAAGAAGAACATTTCATGACTCCTGAAGAACTTGAGCCCGTTAATGATATTTATAAATTGTTTATAGAAAACTAGATCATTGCTTTCATTATTATTATTTCTTGCATTTAGTGTGTTGTTTGTTATCTTTATAATATTGTTATAAAAAAAAAAAAACAAAAACAAGAAAACCAAAAACATAACAAAACCAAAACATTTTATTTTAAATACTATAGTAGGTATATAATTAAAATATATACCTCTTAAGCTTGTTGCATATATATATATATATATATATATATATATATATATATATATATATTTGCTGAAATCTAAGTTTAAGCACAATGCCTAGACTTAGGAATGGTAAACAAACTGAAGAAGAAGAAGAAGAAGATTGGTTAGGAAAGAAAACAAAAAAATCAAATGCCCTTCCTGAGGATCCAATTCCAGAAGGAGAAACTCTAGAACAGCCAGAAGATGAGTTGGTTGTAGATGAACAAGAAGAAAATGTTAAAGAGGAAGGATCCTCATCCCCTAGAATGGCTCCAGATGGAACTGTTACTTTTGATAACATAGATCATTTCTGGAAATTCTTCAATAATAATATTGGTGCTCTTAATATGGCAGTTCGTATTGATAGAGGACAAATTAGTGACACTCAAGAAGCCATGGAAGATATGTTTAACATACACACTAATCCCTTGTCCTTTGTTGATCAAGAAAGTGATAAATTTGGACCATCCAATAGAGATATGGTCACTATGATTTAGAACATGCAACAACAATAGGTTACCCAACCCCCTAAGGAACCTGTTATTGAGCCTAAAATCATTCCCACACAAAAGAGACCTTCATTCACTGCTTTATTTCGCCAAACTATTGATCAATATGCTTCAAATCGACAAAAACCTAAAATGAAGCCAAACACCAATTTTCAACAATCTGGGATACAACATAATACAACTTCAAAACTTCTTCATAACACCCTTCCTACCAACAATTTACACAATAGCAATATAGCATCTAATCTTCATGTCCCTCCATCATATGCTCACAAATCCCATATTAATGCCCTATCGAACCAATATGGTGGGCAAACCAGTAATCTGGAAGCCATGGTGAAACAGTTAGCTTCCCGCATGGACCAGATAGATCCCTACCGTCCCTCGTATAATTATCGAGAGATGTGTAGTCAGCCTTTGGATCCCATAGTTGTAGCACAACCATACCCTAAGCACTTTCCCATGCCCGTCCTGCCTATATATAAAGGAACTGAAGATCCCATAGAGCATCTTCGCATGTTTAGGATAGCATGTCATGATATATCACATGATGACTTGCTATTACTAAAAATGTTCCCAAAAATTTTAGGAGGAATGGCATTAGAGTGGTACTATCAATTGCCCACTCATTCTTTGAGGAATTTTGAAGAAACATCTGAATATTTTGTCCATCAATTTAGTGCCTACATCGAGAGACACGTGACCATTAAATATTTATACAACTTAAAACAAGACAAAGATGAATGTTTTGCTGATTTCTTAGCTAGATGGAGGCAGTTGATAGGAAAACCGCACTTTGTGCTACCTTATAGGGAAATGTTGGACATTTTTATTAATAATTTGCAAGAACAAATATCCTATGAATTATCAACTGCTACCTTGACCACCTTCGATCAAGCTATAGACTTAGCTCGAAGGGTGGAAGATGCTCTCATTAGAAGAGGTCAGCTCAAAAAGAAAGATGATGAGAAAACATCCAAAAATCAATATAAAAACAAACAAGTTGTGGGTGACGGAGTCACTGATAGTAGAAACATTGCTAATGTTAATACTACAAAAACAACAGAGAAGTTTATATTAAAACCTCCTGATAAACCACCTCGAGAATTTACTAGATTGAATCAACCTTTATCAACCATTCTTCCTCAATTACTAGCACGAGGCTTGATTCAATTACCAACTATCCGGGAACCTGATCCAACTATACCCGGATACAGAGCTGATTTACATTGTGATTTTCATAGAGGACCTGGACATGCTACAAACTCTTGCAAAATATTAAAACATAAAATACAAGACTTGATTGATAATAATGAAATGGAGGTGCAAGCCTTTCAACCTAAACAAAATCCTCCTAATAATGCTCAAAAGAACATTCCCCAAAATCAGAATCAGAATGCCAATCAATCATTGGACATATTTCAACATCCTTTACCATAGCATGGCAAAGAGGTGGCTAATCAAATCGAACATCATAATGTTCCCCCTCCTACCCGATATGTAGGGACTATTAGCGGACAATTATCTGTTCAGGATCCTCAAATATTTGGCACAACTTTCTCCATGGTTACGTCCAGACCCCTATATAATACTCAAACACCGGATCCTAGTGATGTAGAATCGGATATTGAAAGTGAAATAGACATCACCTCAAACCAATCGAATAGTTCTAAAAATGAATCAGATCCGATTCAACCTATCACAGATGCTATGGTTTCGGAAGAACCATTTCCTAGAAGAGTTACTACTTGACCCTCTTCTAATCAGTTCCTTCCTAATGAACAAGCCATAAACGCTAGACCGAGACCAATTCAACGTCTTCAATATAACATTGTAGGTACCATCGAAGTTGTTACCAGACAACAGGCTCAAAACTCTCAATAGGATCAAACTCGGAATGATGGATCAGCTCCATTTATTTTGAAAAATCCCAATAAAGGGAATCATATGTCTAATGTTCAACCTAAGCCTCCTTACAATATTAATGAACAATTATCCAATACTACAGCCAAAATTTCCCTTTTGGACTTGTTAAGATCTTCTCCTACCCATAGGGATGAGTTAATGCTCACATTAAGCCAAATGATGGTACCTCAAAATATTCAACCTGAAGCCATGTCCAATACTATCATCACTCGAGAAGTCGATTGTATTGACTTTCGAGATAAAGATATCCCACAACATAGTTTACATAAGGATAACCCCTTATATATTACTGCCCTAATTGGAGATGTAGCTCTTAAACGAGTCTTGATTGATAATGGTTCATCTTTAAACATATGCACTTTTGACTTCTACCAAATATTTGGCTTTAGGAGTGACGAGATGAAAAGAACGGATATGATTATCAAAGCCTTCAATGACGAGACACAAGAAACGTGTGGAGTCATTACTATACCCTTGCAAGTTGGTCCTAGAACCCTAGATACAACCGTGTTTATTGTACATTGCCCTGCATCGTACAATATACTTTTGGTCGCCCTTGGATCAATGCGATGCGAGCGGTTCCTTCCACTTTACATCAGTGTGTTAAATTTGAATTTAAAAACCAGTTGGTTACCATTCATGGTGATCCTAGACCCTTTGATATGTGTGCTTTGGTAGAACCCATTGGAGTGCAATTTTGCCCCGCCCTATCATCCACACATCCTAGTTCTTATCATCCATCCAAACGTGTGAAACACACACCCATAACATCATCTACCCCATCAACTACACCTATACATTTAACTCAACCATCTTCTGAACAAACCACATTAGGACCTCGAAAAGAGCCTAAACCTACACCCAATGCTTCCCGTTTTACTCCTATATCTTCCATACCCATAGACTCATCCATCGATATCCCTATAACATCATCATCCACTACAGGCATCCTTCCCACATCAGAAGATCAAGGAAATGTTCCTTCTACCTCTTATGCTCTCACTGATGAGCTCTTACCTGATTTATCTAAAATTCTTATATCAGAAGAGATCAACACTGCCATGCAGACTTCCCTCCTTTTAAATAAACTCCCACCTTCTCCTCGTACCTTGGGCCTCCCACAACCTATGGGAAGTATCTACCAAGTCGAAAGTTGTGCTTTTGTTTATAAAGGATATGATTGGGGAAGAATACCCCGAAACATCAAGACGCATTGTGATGGATATGCTCGATGCTATTTTGCTAATGAATATATTAAAGCTAAACCCATAATGCTTAAATTGGGCTATAAAGGGAAAGGTTTGGGACCTTTCCAAAATGGTATGAAAGAACCTTTCGAGGTAGAACCGTGGCCTGCCCGCTGTGGTGTGGGCCTATTTCCTAGTAAAGGTCAGCCCTTTCCATTTGAGGATGATGACCATCTCATATGTTATCAAGATTATCTAGATAAACAAGATTCTTTGTATCCCAAGAATAATTCTTCTACCTGCAATATGCTATCCATTGCCTATCCTGAAATGATTGCCGAATCCGACGATGAGTTGGAAGGAGATATTTTCCATGATGTCTCCATTGAAGAGTTGTTACACAATGGTTTTTATTTTGATGGTTCTATACCTACTATAGCCCATCTTGAGGCCACGACTCCTCAAGATGAATTATCCAAGTTAACCTTAAAGGAATTACAAGAATTGGGTGTTTCACCCGCCCCACCTAATTTTGAAAGAGATCTACACATGGAAGTAGAAAACGTCATTAAGGTTAACATTGGAACTGAGGATAATCCTCACATCATCAGTATTGGATCAGAATTAAGTCAAGAAAAACAAGAGCAATACATTGCATTCCTTAAAGAATATGAAGATGTCTTCGCTTGGACATATGAAGATATGCCAGGTTTAGACCCTTCTGTAGTCATGCATCACCTAGTAGTCCATCCGGATGCTAAACCTGTTAAACAGAAACTTAGAAAAATGCATCCCAAAGTGGCCTTGCTAGTCAAAGGGGAGTTAGAAAAACTCCTGAATGTTATTTTTATACAAGCTATTGATTATGCTGAATGGATCTCGAATGTAGTTCCAGTCACCAAGAAAGAAGCTACCAAAGTTAGGGTTTGCACAGACTTTAGAGATATTAATGTTGCATGCCCTAAAGATGATTTTCCTCTTCCAAACATGGATCAAATCATTGATTTTACTTCTGGGAGTGGAATGATGTCCCTAATGGATGGATTTTCTGGTTATAATCAGATCAGGATAGCTCCTGAAGATCAGGCTAAAACAACCTTTATTACCCCTTGGGGTACCTTTTGTTGGAAAGTGATGCCATTTGGTTTAAAGAATGCAGGCGCAACATATCAACGAGCCATGACTTATATCTTTCATGATATGATGCATGATATCCTACATGATTATGTAGATGATATTATAGCTCGCTCTATTAATGAAGATGATCATTTAGATGATTTGAGAAAAGTATTTAATCGGTTAAGAGAATATCTTATTCGATTAAATCCAGCCAAATGTATATTCGAAGTCAAGTCCGGTAAACTATTAGGGGTTTTAGTTTCTTTACGTGGTATCAAAATTGACCCTCTCAAGATTGCGGCTATCACTGATATGCCCGCACCTACCAATATATCTGAGTTACGAAGTTTACAAGGTAAGCTTCAAGCCATCCATCACTTCATCGATAAGCTGGCGGACAAAACCAGTCCCTTTCTTAAGCTCCTTAAGAAGGATGTCCCTTTTAATTGGGATGACGAATGTAAGGAAGCTTTTGAACTTCTCAAACAATACCTCCTTAACCCACCCGTGCTTTCACCGCCTAGACCTGATCGCCCATTTATCCTGTATATTTTAGCTTTAGATTTTGCTTTAGGAGCTATGTTAGCTCAACTTGATGATGAGAAAAGAGAACGTGCTAATTATTATATTAGCCAAACTTTAATTAGTTATGAAACCCGCTACACAACATTAGAAAAACTATGTCTAGCAGTCATATTTTCTATGCAAAAATTATGCCATTATATGCTCAATTAAAAAACATATGTCATTGCTAAATATGATCCCTTGCGGTATCTCATGAGTCGACCTTATTTATCGGGTCGTACAACAAAGTGGGTTCTTGCTCTAAGCGAGTTTGAACTCACGTTCATAGGATAGAAGTCTATTAAGGGTCAAATCATAGCAGATCAATTAGCTGCTACACCCTTAGAATCTACCCATCCCCTCATCATTGAGTTTCCTGATGAATGCCTTCAATTAGAGGCAAACCATGTTGAACAATGGTCCTTATACTTTTATGGAGCCCGATGCATGAGTGGGGACGGTGCGGGTATTATTTTAATATCTCCACAAAAATACATTATACCTTTGTCCTTTAAATTAACATTTGCTTGCACCAATAATACTGCTGAATATGAAGCTCTAATCCTTGGATTACGAGCTGCCTTGGCGCTAAAAATTAAACATCTGCTAGTTTTTGGTGATTCTCAACTTGTTATAAACCAAATTAATGAAGTTTATCAGACCAGAGATGATAAATTACACCCATATAAAGCATATGTTTTGCAGTTATTATCTCTATTTGATCAAGTTACCTTGGAAGCTATTCCTCGAACTAGCAACCGTGCGGCTGACGCTATGGCCGCAGCTGCATCTCTTCTGCCCTTGGAGTTAGATGACGAATATGCCACCATAATTATTCATCGACTCCAGGAACCCACTTCAAATAAGTCATGCTTAGAACCTTTGGATGTGTTTCTAATCAATGAAACTACTCCTGAACCTTGGTATATGGATATATTTGATTTTCTTCACAATGGGACTTTCCCTGCCAGTTCTAATAGAAACCAGCATCGGTTATTACTTAGATGAGCAAGTTGATTTGTAATAATTGGCAATACTTTATATAGGAGATCTTTTGAAGGTATCCTATTGAGATGTTTGAATCTAGAAGAATCCAAATCAACTTTGAGTGAAGCCCATGATGGATCTTGTGGAGGACACTTCAGTGGTAGTGTTATTGCTAAAAAGCTCCTTAGGCTAGGCTACTTTTGGCCTACCATGGAAACTGATGCACATGATTATGTGCACCATTGCGACAAGTGCCAAAAACATGATGACCTTGTCCATGCCCCTGCACAAGAACTGTGACTTAAATCATCGTTCTCATTTTTTTTTTCCATTTTTTTTAAAACAAAATTCATCAAAACATGTGACTTAAATCATTATGTTACACAATTATGCTTTACAAACAAACAAACACTTATTCTATTTCATGACATTATGTTCAAATTCAGTTTTTTTCAAACCATGGTATAATTCCTAGGGAATTATTCAAAAATTTTATCACACTTAGGAATTTATGCCTAGCAAAAATCATATTTCTTTTCGTATTTCATGCATAATATTTTCATGGAAATCTGAAAACAAATCACCATCATCATCATCATTTGCATCATCACAACACAAAGTCTTAAGATAGTCTCTTAAGCACTCTTTTACTTTTAGCAATATTTCTATACTGGGATTAGCTTGACGATCGAGTGAGCGGCAACTCCATGAAATGGTCTATAATAGCGACAATGTCCTTTGAAATTATTGTTAAAAGTCCCTTTTTATTTTTATCAAATCACACCACAAACAACCAATTGTTTACATCAAATTATTTCATTTAAATTTTACAAGCATGACATTCAAACCATAATATTTCCAAATGACATAATTACATGAATCATCAAATCAATCACATCAAAACATTAAAGCATCATACAAACACATAAGACAAGTCATATGATCAAAAATATCTCATCTATATATATCAAAAATATATACATGGAATCTCAAAACTGGATCGGTATGTCACAATCTATACCTTGGCATACTCAATCCCATATCAAAAATAATAAACACTATGTATCAATCTATACGGTGCGATCAGTAGCAGCTAGCCTCGAGAACCTCTCGAGCTCTTAGCCTCATCTCCTCCCCTACCCTGAGGTGGACGAGGTGGCTCCATCATAGTCCGTGTGGTGCTATGAGTCCTGGACTCTAATCGTGATGATGTCCTCGATGACCTCATCATGACAGGCTCCACAATGGGGGCCAATAACGGTAACCTCTGCCCCTCTGGTACCATATGGTGGTATAGCATCTGATAGAATGTGATCTAGGCAATAGCCTGTGCTAGGTCCCGAGTGCTCGCCCCTTTGCTCCATGATTTGAGGCATGCAACCTCATCTCTGAGCTATGTGGCCTCCTCTCGGTGTCATGTAGCCTCATCCTGCAAGGACTGCACCTGAGCCTAGATATGGATAGTCTCCACTCGAAGAGTAGCCATCTCGCTACTCTCTCCTACCTCGACACCCTTGCCCTTATCGGGCAATGGTGGCCTCTCTCTCCGTGGAGAAGGGGGCCTCTCCTCCCTCCTCTCCCACTGCCATGGCCTCTGCTGAGCCTGTGGCCTCCTCTGCTCTCTCCCATGGTGACCCTGTGCCACCTTAATGGCCGCCTAGTTTTGCCTCCCCATCCGATGCACAACAACATGAATTGAACCCTGAGCCCTCATCATCCAAGGAGGGCGGATGCCTGCGTACTAGGCATCATAGATGTTAGCAACCCCTGCGTTGTCCCCATCCACTATCTGAATGGGGGCATCGTCCGCATCCTCACTCCAAAAGCGCTGCATATCTAGAGCCTCACTGACTATAGTGTTATCCTAGATGGTCTGGGAAAACTCGTAGTCCTTGAGAGATGGGATCCCCTGCTATAGACCGAACTGCCTCAAAAATTGGTCATAGCGATGGAGCTCCACCTCTCTCCTCTCCATCCTCAGCCAATAGGTTCACCTAATGTGAGCCAGCTCCTGTCCATCCTCGGCCCACCCTGGATGATCTCTCCAAGGCCTCCAGGTGATCTAGTCGGAGACAAGGTCATCAAGTAGTCTCCGGGACATTGGCAGATCTATCCACCATTGTGACCCTCTCCAGAGCCACCAGTAGAAAACTCGAGGCCTCTCCCCATCAATCCCTATCATTGGGAGCCCTATCGGCCTCCACACCATGATGTGCTCCCAGCACCAAACCTGCAGTAGTGATGTCATGACCAAACATCGATCGCCCTTGTATACGACCCCATGTAGGATCCTATACAATCGGCATAGTACAAAGCTCCCCCAAGCAAACCTATACCTATGGTCTCTCATGTCGTAGACCACATCTATCAATAGCCATGGTAGTCTACATCCACTCTGATGGCATAGCAGTAGACCACCTACCACCCCAGCCAAAACATGTGTCAGTCTAGATGCCCCAAGCATCTGGCGTAGCGACTCGATGTTCACTCTGCCCTTCTCTAGGGTGAAGCTCGGATCTTCGCATAGTCGCATCATCGTGTGGCCTTGATTGGTCGTGGGAGTTATTAGCCATCCTTGTATGGGGATCCTCAAAATCCTCCATACATCCTCCAATGTGGGAGTCATCTCCCCTATCGGTAATCAGAAACAAGAAGAACCCGGATACCACCTCTCTGCTAGGGTTGTCAATAGCCCCATATCTGTAGAGAAACCTGTGGCATATCTGCCACATGCTACAAGCTAACTTGAGCCAACCGATCTCGCTCTTCCCGAGATAGAGTGGCCAAGTCATCCCTCAACCCACCGTATTTCCATTCTCGGCTCTTTAGTAATCCTCTCTGCAACATAAACAACAAAATAATAAAAATCATTAATAAAACAATGATTAAAAATGCAAGTAAAACAAGTTCAATTTCATACAAATAATGATATAGTCCAATCGTCCACTATTGGACTATATCATCCAAAATTTGAGTAAGCTCATCTCTGATTTCGCAAGAGGGAATCATCCCTTATTGTACGAAATCGTCCCCATATCGCCGATTTTGCCCTTGGACAAAATCGATGATATCGAGACAATTTCGACAAAATTGAGACGATTTCATCCCGATGATGTCGATGGCCCAAAAATGGCCGTGATGCTCAAAAATCATTCAAAATTAATCTAAAAATCATGAAATTCAAAATTAAAGCCTTCTAAACTAAGTTTGGACCCTTACCCATAGCTCGCGCTAGACCTTTATCGATCTGTGCATTGTCTCGACCATATTGTCTACAAAGCTCTAGAAACCAAGAAAATGAACAGTAAAAATGAATTAGGGTTTTTCCCTATTTTTCTTAATTTTATTTTAAAAAAAACACTTAACAACATTTTAAAATTTTGCTTTTCCGTGTTTTTACCTCAAACGTTCGATTTGGGTAAAAACACGGAGGGGGCACCATAGTAAGCTGTCGTACGATTCGACCTAGAATCATCGCCTAAAAATGGGAATAATTTTTGCTTTCTCATAGATCGAGAAGAACTCATATTTAACGCATTTTCTTTGGAAAATTAGTTAAAGAGGGGGCAAAATGTAGCACCCTAAAATTGGCACAGTAAACCTTAGCAAATAATTAAAATTACTTTAGTAATAATTCAAATTTAAATTTCAAACCCAAAATCGCTCCAAAACCGCCTGCTACCCATTTCCTCATTTTTTGCACCATTTTTAGGATTTGTTTTGTCCATTGGATGATATCATCGCTGATTATACGATATCACCTCAGATCGGACGAATTCGTCTAGAGCGGAACGTCCAGACGATTTCGTCCCAAACTGATTTGTTCATAATTAGATTCTATTTCAACGACGTCTCTAACCTAGGCAAAAGCGTGTCTATGCTGTTAGAGACCTCCCTCATTGGAGATATTCTAGATTATGATGATCTCCAACATCCCAACATCCTTTCTATGCCTATTTAATCTTAGGCCCTCCCCTTGACATTCCCCTGGCTGAATTTTTTTGTACTTCGAGTTTTATTTGCCTTAGAATGTCTTAGACTACTATTTTCCTTTGTCCCTTTTCAAATTTTCTTGCAGGAACTTTGTCATTATTTAGCCAAAGCAAGCTCAGATCATCACAGACAATCTTGTACAATCTCAGATGATCATACCCCAATTTGAGACGATTTCGCACTCTATAGACGATTTCGACTGCAGTCAACATTGGGGGCAATTAGTGCCCAGAGTTTGCACTTTTCTCTTTTCGTTTGTTTTTTCATTCTATATTTAGATCAGTTTATTGTTATTTTCTGCTATTCTACATTTTGGAGTTCACCCATATAGATTAAGTGCATGATAAGATCATAATTTGTCATTAGAATACTATAATTTACTTGAATTTTTATTTGTAATTATCGTTTTAGTATATATATTGTCATTTTACACCGTTTTCCTCTGTTTGTATTGCTACATTTTCTATGTTCTATGTCTATTTCTCTGATTGTAGGTCTCTGACGAATTTGTCTGACGAATTCGTCAGATCTCAGACGATCCTGTCTGATTTCAGATGATCTTGTCAGATCAGAGGCAATCTTGACTGCTTTAAAAAAATTAGAACCTCCATCAGACATCCAGATCAGGTATGACTTTTTTCTAATCTAGTATATTTCCTGTATTCTCTGTTTAATCCTATTTTTTGTATTCATTTAAATCTGCACTTCATATAGAACAGTTTAGATTCATTTGGCCAAACCTAGGATTTGAATGATTAAAGATAAAATTGAACACATCAAACACATTCCCAACCTAGGCGTGAAGACTGCCACTAAACGTTTCCTGGTGAACCCCACCATCCATCAAAAAATCACCTTAATACCCCTCCCTTAAGAGACGGGACCTTCAAAGGGCCTCTCAGTCCAAGGTATTGTCCCATCCTTCTCGCATCCCCCTTCCGGGCACGGATCCTTTAGCCTGAAGGTAAGGGTGCAACAAATTTGGAGTGATACATGAAGAGCCAAAGTGTTCTTCTGAGAAAATTCTAGTTAATGTCTGGTGTTTGGTATGTAATGACCCTCATGATTCACAGTCTTGTATCATGTACCAACATCATGTTCAGCAAGCTATGGATCAAGCTGAGAGGAATCAAAAGGGAAGAGTAAGTATGTTATGGTAGCCTAACCAAATCATGGTTGGAAAAGAGCTGGATGAGGATGGCCCAATTGTTGTTATGACAAGGTATGGAAAGAAAACCTTGCAAGTAGATCCCCAAAATATGGGACAATTCCAAGTCCCTTCTCAAAAAATAAATGACCCACTTTCCCAAAGCAGTGATACTTTTCCTATTCCCTAGGCTAAAGGGAAAGAGAAGACAGACAGTCTCCCCAAGAGATTCAAGAGAGAAACTAAAGGAGACCGAATGAAGTCTAAATATGAGGCTCAAGAAAGGCTTAGATTCCCCTCTATTACCAAAAGGTAAAGAATAGAAGCCACTCAATAGTATAAAAGAAAATATGGTGAGCCAGAAAGAAGGCCTGAAAGACCTACCCTGGCTAAGTATGAGTATAATATTGTTGAAGATATGAAAAATATTCCATAAAAATCTAGTTTATATGATACTCTTTTCATTCCTAGCTAGATAGACCTGCTTAAGGCTTCTCTCAACAAGTACCCATAGGATAAGCAGACCACCACAATCCTTAGTATGCCCTTAGAGAAGAAAGAAATGTCCCCTATGGTTTTGAAGAATAAACCCCCTCCTTTCTACATCTCTCTAAGGATGGAAGGTTGGGTAGTCCAAAATTGTATGATAGATTCAGGAGCATCAACTATAGTCATGCCTAAGGCCGTCTATGAAGATATGGGTATGGAGTATACCCGATCTTATCCTGGAGTATTACAATTGGATGGGACACCTGTTAAGATAATGGGAATCATAAAGGATGTTTTAATGAGGCTACATAGAGCCCCTGAGGTGACAATAGTACAAGAAATAGTAGTGGTTGACCTAGAGCCCTACTTTGGTTTATGCCTCTCAAGGGAGTTCATTGTAAAATTAGGTGGATGCATGTACATGGATTATTCTAGCATGATCATTCCCTTCAAAGGGAAGAGGATAAGGATAACACCTAAAAATCCAGTGTCCTATCATATTGAAAATATAGGGGAGGACATGTGCAACCTTACTCCCATAGAGGATTTTGAGCTAGTTGAATATTTTGAGGAGTTGGATATTGAGGATGAGTTGCCCTTCAGAGAATATTACAGTCAGTTTGGAACTAGTATGGGGACATATAGTATTTTAGTTGAATCAGAGAAGAAAATCCTTGCTATATCCAATCAATATCTGAGAGAAAAGGAAACATGGATCATGCACTTTGATGGTGCTAAATGCAGAAATGGTGCAGGAGCTGGTGTGGTACTACAGTCCCAATCAGAGGGGACAAAGAGTTTTGCCTACAGACTAACATGGTCATGTACAAATAATGTTATAGAATATGAGGCCCTATGCCTCAGACTGATATAGGTAGAAAGCATGGGTATTAATATTCTAAACATATATGGTGACTCTGAGTTGATCATCCATCAGGTAAGAAAGAGGTGCAGTAGTAAGCACCATTACCTAAAAGCATACAGAAATAGGGTATGGGATCTGATGGAATCCTTTGATGCCCTAAATATAAATTTTATTCCTAGAGAAAAGAATACTCTGGAATATTCCTTAGCAATGAAGGGAGCTAACTTCAACCCTTCTACAGACTTTGGAATCAAGAAAGCCAAGGGAATCAAAATGATTTTTAGACCTGTAGTACCAGATAAGCAAATTTTTTGGCAGGTTTTTGAAAGTGATGAGCAGATAATTGACTTTCTAGTAAGAGAAGCATGTCTCTCCACTATCCAAGAAGAAAATCTAGAAGAAATTGATCAACAAGATGTTATTCAATTGAGGAACAATCACATCCCTAGAGGGTTGGTCACCCTAGAAAGCTTGTTTGACAATGAGGACAGAAAAATGATCAGAGCCATGAAAGTCAATGAAAAAATTTATAAAGAAGTTGAAGTCGGTACTAAAAAGAAGCTCAATGTTGGAGTGCAATGTTCACCAGAGGATGCAGAAGATATCAAAGCCTTATGCCTAAAATACCAAGACATTGTGGCTTGGTCATATGAAGACCTCAAGGTATATGACAAAAGGATTATCCAACATACTATTGAGCTAGAGCCTGATGCGAAGCCTTTTAGGTAGAAGCAAAGGCCAGTAAATCCAAGGATCGAAGCCATTATGAGAGAGGAGCTCTTAAATTTGTTGAAGGCTAAGATCATATATCCAATAAAACATTCAACCTGGGTAGCCAACTTGGTACCGGTGAGAAAAAAGAATGGTGATATTCGTTTGTGTGTATATTTCAGAAATCTTAACCAAGCATCTCTTAAGGATCACTATCCCCTCCCACATATTGATCAGATCTTACAAATAGTGGTAGGGGAAGAAAGGTTCTCATTGTTATATGGCTTCTCTAGATACAATCAGATTTGGGTGAAAGATGAAGATCAGTATAAAATAGCATTCACCACAAAATGGGGCACATTTACCTACCAAAGAATACCTTTTGGGTTGTCCAATGTGGGAGCCACATTTTAGAGAGCCATGGATTATGCCTTTGGGGAACTTATCAATAAAGTCATTCTGATCTATTTGGATGACATGATTGTGTTTTCCCATGATAAGCATGACCACCTAGCACACCTTGAGCAAGTTTTTCAAAAGTGCAGAGAATTTGGTATTTCACTCAATCCTAAGAAATCATTCTTTGCAATCCATGAAGGAAAATTGCTAGGTCATGTGGTCTCAAAAGAAGGTATGGCCATAGATCTAGATAGAATCAAGTCCATTCTTGCTCTCCCATTTCCTGCAAACAAGAAGGCCTTACAGTCCTTTTTGGGTCAGATAAACTTTGTCAAGAAATTTATTTTTGACTTTGCATAGAAAGTGAGGCCCATATCTGAGTTACTCAAGAAGAATGTCGAGTTTAAATGGACTGAAGTTAGAAAATAAGCTTTTGAGATAATCAAGCAGTCCATTGCAATAGCCCCAGTACTGGTAAACCCAGATTTTAGTAAATATTTTATCCTTTATGCTTATGGAGCTGAAGAGAGTTATGCCTTAGTGCTCACTCAAAAATATGACCAAGGTGAGGAACATCCTATATTATTTTGGAGCCAGACACTCCATGACTACCAGGTCAAGTATAAATTTATTGAAAGACAAGTATTTGTTGTAATGAAGTCATTAAATAAATTTAGGTAGTACTTGGTTTAGAGTAAAACCCTGGTATATGTTGTTCATCTAGATGTAAGAAGCTTTATTCTATAGGGTGAACTGGGAGATAAAAGGGTTGGTTGGATTACTAAGATCCAAGAATATGATGTAGAAATACATCCCACCAAGTTGGTGAGAGGTAGGGCCCTGTGCCAAGGTCTAACAGAGGTAGCAATATTAGTAGAAGTGATAGCTTTCCAGACAATAGAAGAGGATCAGGTTGAAGGAGTACAACCAGAAGACTCTGATTGGGTTGATCAGATGATCAAATACTTTGAAACTGGAGTATGCCCTCTTGACCTTAATGCATCCCAAAGAAGAAGATACAAGTTGTAGGCTTTGAAATATGTATTACTACCAGAAGGCATGTACAAAAGAAACTTGGATGGAGTCCTCCTGAAATGCTTGAAATATGATCAACAACAAAGGGTTATTGAGGAGTTTCATGGAGGGCCATCTGGAGGACATTTCTCAGGCAGGGTCACAACTTTGAAAATCATAAGAGCAGGCTATTACTGGCCCACTGTATTTATTGATACTTTCAAAATCACTAGAGCTTGTGACAAGTGCTAGAGACATGTAGGGAGAACAAGGATTGCATCATTTCCCCTCAGGCCAATACAGGTAGAAGAACCATTTCAGCAATGGGGGTTAGATTTCATAGGTGTCATAAATCCAAATTATTTAGCTGAGCACAAGTATATTCTAACTACCATAGACTACCTCACCATATGGGTAGAAGCTATCCCTACCAAGAAATCAGATCAAGAAGTAGTGATCAATTTTATGGAAAGTTTGATTTCAAGGTTTGGAGTTTCAGAGGCCTTGGTGAGTGACAATGGGCCAGCTTTCATAGGATCCAAGTATATTGAATTTTCCAGAAAGTATGGCATTACCATTAAGAATACTTCAAATTATTACCCTCAAGGGAATGGACTTGTAGAGTCTACCAACAAAAATCTGTTAAGGATTTTGAGGAGATCACTAGAAGGAAATAAAAGAAGTTGGCACCTAATGTTGGAACAAGCTCTGTGGGTAGACATGATTACCATCAAGAATTCCATCAAGACTTCCCCTTATGCTCTGGTATATGGCAAGGAGGCAGTGCTACCTATCCATTTAGAAATCCTAGCACTCAAACTGATAAAGTCAGAAGAAGAATCAGAGGAAAATCTAGTGGATACAAGGTTAACACACCTACTGCAGTTGGAAGAGAGCAGAGCTCAGGCATATGAGAACTTTCAGAAGTATTCTGTGGACATTAAGGCATGGTTCGATAAAAAAGCAAGATTCAAAAAATTCCAAGTTGGAGATTCAATCCTAAGGTGGAATGTCGAAAGAGCAAAACCAGGTCACCATCAGAAGTTTGACTCCTTCTAGGATGGCCCTTTCAAGATAGTAGAGGTCAAGGAGACAAATTTTTTCCAACTTGAAGATCTAGAAGGAAACATACAACCAATTTTGGTTAATGGTTTTCATCTCAAACTCTACTTTGATTGAAATATAAGCTCATTGTAATATATGTATATACATTGTATCATATCCCCTTTCTTTTTGCACTTTGTATCAAGTTTCATTTTAATAGTATGTTGTGCAAAATGTATAAAAAAAAAGAAAAGAAAGAGAAAATTTGGCAAAATTTGGCTAAGTGTTCCCACAGGATGCAACAGCTCCTATTTCGCACTCAAATACTCTATAAGTGCGAAGTGGAATATTATCGGACTCCAATCCGCATGCAAAAGAATCATCACACTAGCAAAGCAAAGAGCGGATTCCAATCCACACCTAAATGAGCTACATTTTAGCGAAATGTGATATGCACTATTTATCCGCACCCAAATGAACCACGATGCCAGCGGAGTGAAGAGCGGGTTCCAATCCATCGGGTTTCTAGACTTGTAAGGCATGAAATGAGGAAAGGCCTAATCCACTACAATTCAGAGTTAAGTGTTGCAAAAAAATAAGGTGTCACTAATCCACCATTTTCTTTTAAGTCTACATTTGAGCGGGGTAGTATTTCCACATCTTATCACTTAAAGAAGGGTAAAAGGTCCGCAATAAATGCTAAATTTTCCTGCGCCTGAAGGAGAGGACAAAGAGACACTACAAGGGTAAAGCACGTTTGAATTCTGACCAATCGAAAGTCAGAATGCCACCTCTAAGCCACCAAAAGGGATAGAGTGCTAGTTGAGAAGCATGCCAATGGGTAGGTCATGCAGTAGCCACATTAATGGTGGAAGATGTGCACGCAACATTAATTGGAAGAACAAAGCACATAGTCTTATTCATTTGACAAGAGTAGCGTTTGTTAAGTGGAAGAGAGCAGAACGTTAGCAGAAGAATTGCTTGCAACTTCAACAGAGAAAATCTAAGGCATTGCAAACGAAGATGGCTCCGAAGAAGGCACTTACAAAGGTGGAGAAAATAGGAGTAGAGTTGGATGGTCATGTGGACCAAACTAGATGGTTGGTAGATATGGTGATGACTGAAGTTAGAAGGACCTTCTTGAGAAGTAATTTTGAGTTTAGACATTTCAAGGGGTGACCAAATCGGCCTCAAGGTACCATTGCCATAAAATCCTTCCTATTCTCCTATATTTGTGATTATGTTCATCATTGCCCTGAATTGGTTTCTGAGATAATTAAATATTATGATCCTGAGAAAAGAGTAGTGAAAATGCTTGATGGCACAACACTATTCACTATTACCAAAGAGCTCTGCCTTAACTTGTTTTTCGTAGGGGTAACCCCACCCTCAGAACCCAAACAATTTGACATAGTAGAACAAGCTAGGGTTTATGCTTCGTTAATGGCTTCGGAAGAACATAAATCTTTAGAAGGATGGCTTCATTT
Organism: Wollemia nobilis; assembly: GCA_028583015.1. Lineage (NCBI taxonomy): Eukaryota > Viridiplantae > Streptophyta > Pinopsida > Araucariales > Araucariaceae > Wollemia > Wollemia nobilis. The sequence continues at coordinate 5,040,717 of JAQPPZ010002819.1, forward strand.
CCAATGTAGAAGAATAAGAAAGGATCAAGAAATGCCCGAGGTCCCGATTCCTATCAATGAATTTGCTAACCCAGAGCTCTATTCTATGTTAGCTTGTATGGAAGGTTTGGACTCTGATAGGATGGTGAATGATTGGCAAATAGTCATCGCATATTGCATATCCAACATGAAGATGTATGAGGAAGGCATGGCTAAAAAGGGTGTTAGCGTTATCTATTTTTATTGGCCAAATTTCCTTGCCCAGAGGATGCACGAAAAATTAGTGAGAATGAAAAGAAGCTTTGATGCGCCTAGATTTAGGCATTGCTCAAGTCTAATCTGGATGTTCTTCGCTGCCATAAGAGACAAGATGCCCTGGATTCCAATTAAAGACAAGAACGATCAGGGAGATCCCATTCCTATTTATTATTGGACTTCTCATTTGACAAGCACTGAGTCTGTGTATAGATTCAATTTGGAATTCTTAGAACCAACATTGAAAATAATGTATGGGGTTTGCCCTAGGATACCACTTTTGGCTGAGAAAATATTGAGAACAGAGGGTGCAGAGGAAGGAGACTGGTATCTCCTAACTGAGGGTACAGTCATTAGACTGTATGGCTTCCAAGGCAAGCCTTTTCTGCTACCTCACTTTGTCACTAAAAGGCTATTTGCCTTAGAATATCTGAGACAAGCAGAATCTATTGATTTGAACTATGGTTCTGGGAGGAAGAGGAAATCTATGTTGACCTACCCAAATGTTAGTGATATAACTATTACAAAGAAGCGATAGGGTGAACAAATTGACCAATACCTAGATAGGTTGGGTCTATTCTATATTCCTCAGCGTTGGAGTTATGATCCAGATGACATATTCCGCAAAAGAAATATTGACTTAAATGGGGAAAAGGCCTACAAATTTGAAAAGAAGTCTAGGCCCCATTTTGAGCAAGGTAGAAACAACAAAGAAACTGATCTTTTGGAATGGAATGTTGCTAAAATGGATCAACTTCCCCCATGGTTGGACTTTTATGAGCAAATTGTGGATTTTGACCCAGACAACAATGTAAAACATCAGTTGAAAGAGTCTACAATTAAGGATATTGAGAGAAAAATAGAAAAGAAAGAAGACTCTCAATCTCAAGAGCCTGATGATGAGAAGCTAGAGCATAAAGGGAAATGGAATGAGGCCAAAATATCAGATTGGTGGAGGATGAGAGTTGAGACTGGTAAAACAAAGTCCAAGTTTGGGACTAAAATGGATGTTGGATTTTCTAAATTATATGACAATAATATTCAAACTTGGAGGTCCAAAGACACAAGGAATATAGTGCTCATATATGGCAAGTCACAATCTGGGCCTAACTCTCCATCCCCACAAGAAGAAGAAGAGGAGTCTGATACTCCATTAACCATTGTTGAAGTCTTGAAGCCTTTTCAGCCTTCAATCGAGCAGATAGAACAATTTCCAAAAGGAGCAAGGTTGATGAGTAAAATGCACTATTCTAAGGAGAGGACTGTCAACACACCAGTTATAGAAACAAAAAATAGGCCTAAACACCTAGCCCTGGGTGCTCAACCTCCAGATATAGATGTTAACTGGAAGGAAAAATATGAGAGATTCAAGTTTACACCTCTGAATTTCACTACCATAGTGACAATGGAGTTAAATCCTATTTCTGAGTAGGTATTACTAGAGGAAATAGTACAAGAAGGACTATCTGAGGAAGACATGGAAGCTGAGAAAGTTACCTATCAAGTTTTTCAAATAAATACCAAAAGGACCTTAGAAAGAGTTGAGAAGGAGATCTCAAAGAAACAAAGGTTGGATAAAGAGGATGTAATTGAGAAAACAATTATTTCAGCTGTTGAAGAATCTATACAACAAGAACAATAGTAGATCATAGAGATAGCTCTAAAAAACCCTACTTTAGTAGGTGAAGGTATGGTCTCTAATCCCTCTTCTCCTCTTCCTCCTCTAGAGTCCCCAAGGAAATATCCTTCCCTTTTTGAACAAGAGGTTGTAATGAAGGTATCTTCCCCACCCCATAGTTCACCTCCTGTTTCATCAGTCTCTACTAAGGTGCAAGCTAATCCATCTCCCCCAAGGTCATCACAAATTCCTTCTTCGTCACCTCAAGTCCCTATTTCATTATCTAAGGTTCCACCTTTATCATCCAAAGTTCCAAACTCATCAACTGAGGTTCCACTCTCATCATCCCCCATAGTTTCAACTTCACCATTACCACCACCATCCTCTGAGAAAAAAACTATTTCTAGTTCACCCCCTCTGTCCTTCCTTCATTATCCATAGGTTTGCCAATTGCAACAACAACAATGGTCACAGATTCCACTGTGGTCATAGAGTCTACTATAAAAACTTCTAGATAGTTAGCATCAATGGTTGTTTCTACTCTTTCATTACTTGTGTCTTCTTCTCCTCTTGCTACAAGTTACCCTACCCAAGAAATTCTATAGAAGGAGCAGGGGGCTACATAGAAAATCAATGATTTTTGGGCAGAAAAACTATCTAAGCCTTCTAATAGGATGGCTACCAGGAGAAGAAGCATGATTGTTGATCCGGTTTCAAGGCAAAGAACTTCTAGGATCATGGTTCCCCTGGTAAGCAAGCCTAAAACTGAGATGACAATTCAAGATTATCATATTGAAGAGCATACTGAAGACATTGAGAAGCTGCTTGATGAATATGAATTGGTAGTAGCCAGAGCCCACTTGGATACTTTTTATGTGAAGAATGATATATTTAAAGAAAATGTGGGCAAGCTAGAAAAATAAATTGAAAAACTTCAAAAATTGTTAGCAATCAGAAAGAAGTGGAGAAAGCTTTGAAAAAGGAAGCTAAGAGCTGGCAGGAAAAGTTTCAAGAAGCCAATAAGCTCAAGGAGTAGCTAACAGAGCAGAAAAAGTTGAATGAAGAGCAGGCTAAAGAAATTCAAAGTTTGAAGCAGCAACTTCAGATTGAGAGAGCTAAATCTTCTGGTTTTTCCAAAGATGGATTAAAGAAAGTAAGAAAATAACTGCTCTCTAAAGTCTAGGAAAAATGCTCAGGGCTTCAGCTTATTATCGATTACCTAGATGATGCCAACCACTTACTCTAGAGCATTCAAAAGGATTTGGACAAAATCACTAGAGAACTACAACCTATGGTAATTCCAGTAGAGAAAATTTACAGGTTGGTGGATAGTAGACTCAATGATTCTGCCAAGCCAATCCCTAATAAAGAATGGAACATTGCTAGAGTTGCTACCAGGATTGTAGTAAAGAAGCACATAGCACTTCAGAAGGCTTGGTTGTTGTATGATAAAATTGAAGGGATAATCAAGGATGTAGTGGATGTGAACAAGGAAATGATACAAATTGGTTTTAGAGGTTTGTGGATGGAATATCATAGCTTGCTATCAGTCGAAGAGATTAATAAAAGTACTGGAGAGACCTTACGGGATGAATCTGAGATTGAATCTCTGGAAGAGCCACTGGACCAAGAGCAAGCTTCACAAATGATCATTGATTTCACTAGATTGAGAGACCTCATGGAAGATCTGATAAACAGAGGGAATGCTACTAATTATGAAGATATTGGTGAACTCTAGTATATTTACAAGCAACTAAGAGAGACTTCCAATCCCTCAAAGGTAACCTGGAAACAGGCCCTACAAACTTTGAATTTAATGGTGCAATTATTTGGTGATGATGTTGGAGAGAAAAATTTAGTCTTACAATGACACTAAGAGGGGGTGAATCAGTGTAGCTCTTTAAAACTTAAATCTTAAACACTCAAAGCCAAAACAATGAAAACATAAAACCAAATAAAGCAAGTATAACAAGAGAAAATCACACAATGCAATATGTACCGAGGTTCACCGATTTGGCTACATCCCAAAAAATTACTATTTGGACTTCCATCCAAATCTAACCTTTGCAAAGTACCAAATTTACAATCAATTTACTATCACCCACTGGAAGGAGCACCAACCCCTGATTTATCCGCACCAATAGAAAGGAGCACTCACGCTCGATTTATCCGCACCAACAGAAAGGAGCACCAACCCCTCTACCAAGAACCCACTTGATTTTGATATTGATAATAAAATTACATATATTAATATCTTCATTGAAACCAGAACCCTCTATGGTATGTAAGCTCAAAATATAAAACTTTCTATTTCACCCAAGTATAACATCCCTCTCTCTCGCATTACTCAAAATTTGAATCTTCTCTTCTCACAAAAACAAACTGATTGTTCTCTTAGTTCGTTCTACCAATTGCTAAACTCTTTCTGGGTATTTTCCAACACTTTTTCTATGAACTCCTATAAAAATTTCAACCAAAATGGATATCATATGAGAAATTTATGCCCAAAATACTGAAGTGAAATTTTTCACCACTCTCCAAAAATCACAGATTTTCACTCTTTATTTTGGAATGGAATGTTGCTAAAATGGATCAAATTCCCCCATGGTTGTACTTTTATGAGCAAATTGTGTATTTTGACCCAAAAAATAATGTAAAACATCACTTGAAAGAGTCTATAATTAAGGATATTGAGAGAAAAATAGAAAATAAAGAAGACTCTCAATCTCAAGAGCTTGATGATGAGAAGCTAGAGCATAAAGGAAAATGGAATGAGGTAAAAATATTAGACTGGTGTAGGATGAGAGTTGAGACTGGTAAATAAAGTCCAAGTTTGGGACTAAAATGGATGTTGGATTTTCTAAATTATATGACAATAATATTCAAACTTCGAGGTCCAAAGACACAAGGAATATAGTGCTCATATATGGCAAGTCACAATCTGGGCCTAGCTCTCCATACCCACAAGAAGAATAATATGAGTCTGATACTTCATTAAACATTGTTTAAGTCTTGAAATCTTTTTAGTCTTCAATCGAGTAGATAGAACAATTTCCAAAAGGAGCAAGGTCGATGAGTAAAATGCACCATTCTAAGGAGAGGACTATCAACACACCAATTATAAAAACAACAAATAGGCCTAAACACCTAGACATGGGTGCTCATCCTCCATATATAGATGTTAATTGGAAGGAAAAATATGATATATTTAGGTTTACATCTCTAAATTTCACTACCATAGTGACAATGGAGTTAAATCCTATTTCTGAGTAGGTATTACTAGAGGAAATAGTAAAATAAGGACTATCTTAGGAAGACATGGAAGCTAAGAAAGTTGCCTATCAATTTTTTCAAATAAATACCAAAAGTATATTAGAAAGAGTTGAGAAGAATATCTCAAAGAAATAAAGGTTGGATAAAGAGGATGTAATTGAGAAAACAATTGTTTCAGCTGCTGAAGAATCTATACAACAAGAACAATAGAAGATCATAGATATAGCTCTAAAAATCCCTACTTTAGTAGGTAAAGGTATGGTCTCTAATCCCTCTTCTCCTCTTCCTCCTCTAGAGTCCCAAAGGAAATATCCTTTCCTTTCTAAACAAGAGGTTGTAATGAAGGTATCTTCACCACCCCATAGTTCACCTCCAGTTTCATCAGTCTCTACTAAGGTGCAAGCTAATCCATCTCCACTAAGGTCATCACAAATTCCTTCTTCATCACCTCAAGTCCTTATTTCATTATCTAAGGTTCCACCTTTATCATCCAAAGTTCCAAACTCATCAATTGAGGTTCCACTCTCATCCCCCATAGTTTCAACTTCACCATTACCACAACTGTCCTCTGAGAAAAAAACTATTTCTAGTTTACCCCCTTGTCCATCTCGTTCATAGGTTTGCAAATTGCAAAAACAACAATGGTCACAGATTCCACAGTGGTCATAAAGTCTACTATAAAAACTTCTAGATAGTTGGCATCAATGGTTGTTTCTACTCTTTCATTACTTGTGTCTTCTTTTCCTCTTGCTATAAGTTACCCTACCCAAGAAATTCTATAGAAGGAGTAGGGGACTACATAGAAAATCAATGATTTTTGGGCAAAAACTATATAAGCCTTCTAATAGGATGGCTACCAGGAGAAGAAGCATGGTCGTTGATCTAGTTTCAAGGTAAAGAACTTCTAGGATCATGGTTCCCCTACTAAGAAAACCTAAAACTGAGATGACAATTCAAGATTATCATATTGAATAAAATATTGAAGACATTGAGACATTGCTTGAAAAATATGAATTGGTAGTAGCCAGAGCCCACTTGGATACTTTTTATGTGAAGAATGATATATTTAAAGAAAATATAGGTAAGCTAGAAAAATAAATAAATAAACTTCAAAAATTGTTAGCAATCAGAAAGAAGTGGAGAAAGCTTTGAAAAAAAAAACTAGGAGCTGGCAGGAAAAGTTTCAAGAAGCCATTAACCTCAAGGAGTAGCTAACAGAGCAGAAAAAGTTGAATGAAGAGCAGGCTAAATAAATTCAAATTTTGAACCAACATCTTCAGATTGATAGAGATAAATCTTCTGGTTTTTCCAAATATGGATTAAAGAAAGTAAGAAAATAACTACTCTCTAAAGTCTAGGAAAAATACTCAGAGCTTTAGCTTATTATCGATTACCTAGATTATGCCAACCACTTACTCTAGAGGATTCAAAAGGATTTGGATAAAATCACTAGATAACTACAACCTATGGTAATTCCAGTAGAGAAAATTTACAGGTTGGTGGATAGTAGACTCAGTAATTCTGCCAAGCCAATCCCTAATAAAAAAATGAAACATTGCTAGATTTGCTACCAGGATTGCAGTAAATAAGCACAGAGCACTTCAAAAGTCTTGGTTTTTGTATTATAAAATTGAAGTGATAATCAAGGATGTAGTGGAAGTGAATAAGGAAATGATACAAATTGGTTTTAGATGTTTGTGGATGGAATATCATAGCTTGCTATCAGTTGAAGAGATTAATAAAAGTACTAGAGAGACCTTACGGGATGAATCTGAGATTGAATCTCTGGAAGAGCCACTGGACCAACAGAAAGCTTCACAAATGATCATTGATTTCACTAGATTGATAGAATTCATGGAATATCTGATAAACATAAGGAATGCTACTAATTATGAAGATATTGGTGAACTCCAGTATATTTACAAGCAGCTAAGAGAGACTTCCAATACCTCAGAGGTAACCTGGAAACATGACCTACATACTTTGAATTTAATGGTGCAATTATTTGGTGATGATGTTGGGGAGAAAATTTTAGTCTTACAATGACACTAAGAGGGGGGGTGAATCAGTGTAGCTCTTTAAAACTTAAATCTTAAACACTCAAAGCCAAAACAATGAAAACATAAAACCAAATAAAGCAAGTATAACAAGAGAAAATCACACAATGCAATATGTACCGAGGTTCACCGATTTGGCTACATCCCAAAAAATTACTATTTGGACTTCCATCCAAATCTAACCTTTGCAAAGTACCAAATTTACAATCAATTTACTATCACCCACTGGAAGGAGCACCAACCCCTGATTTATCTGCACCAATAGAAAGGAGCACTCACGCCTGATTTATCTGCACCAACAGAAAGGAGCACCAACCCCTCTACCAAGAACCCACTTGATTTTGATATTGATAATAAAATTACATATATTAATATCTTAACTGAAACCAGAACCCTCTATGGTATATAAGCTCAAAATATAAAACTTTCTATTTCACCCAGTATAACATCCCTCTCTCTGCATTACTCAAAATTTGAATCTTCTCTTCTCACAAAAACAAACTGATTGTTCTCTTAGTTCGTTCTACCAATTGCTAAACTCTTTCTGGGTATTTTCCAACACTTTTTCTATGAACTCCTATAAAAATTTCAACCAAAATGGATATCATATGAGAAATTTATGCCCAAAATACTGAAGTGAAATTTTTCACCACTCTCCAAAAATCACAGATTTTCACTCTTTATTTTTCTCCACACACACTTCTCTCTTCACAAAATAAAGTCCCCACATTTCAATAAAATACCTTGTCACTTAAAAAGCACACACTTGCATTCTTTTTCCATTTTCAATTTTAAAAATATTTTCTTTAATGAAGCTTCTTAAAACAATATAACTTTTTTTTTTTTTTTTTAAAAGGCATCTTGTCAAACACGTCACATGCAAAGAATTGACACCTTACTCATTCTCTTAATTCGGAGCCATGTGACACCTCAAAAAAAAACAAAAGATGCTCTATTTTATTCCTTGAAGGTGTAACAACACTAAAACCAAAACTCTAGCGACTCTATAAGGTCGAAACGGCCAACTGAAGGATTTTGCACAAGTGGAACAAATTGACATAAAAGTGACCTATACCATTTTTGCAACAATCATAACTCTCACCTCGTAACTCTGTTTTTTCTAAAATTTTAAAAGTAGAATATATACAATGTTGAATACATCCAGACCGAATATCATTGTATAAATCCTTACGGTTTACTTGTACAACCTCCACAAAAACTGCTGCTCACACACTTTTTCGAAAAAGAGCATTTTTGTGACAATATTGCAACGCTTGTAACATTCGCCTCGTTTCTCCATTTTGGCAGAAATTTAGAGAAAATGTTCTTGAAGATAACAAACACCTCTAGTATGAATTTTGCTATCAAATTCTTCTTGGTTTGCTCGTAGTGCTTCTGACAAAACTTCCCTTTTTTAGCCTATACAACCACTTGCCAAATCATCCGCCAAGATACTGGAAACGTCATCGATCAATACAAAAACTATGATGACACCTCCAACATTGTTCTGGACTATTTCCTAACATGTTGGCATGTTCCAAACTGATCCATCCTGTCCAACTATGCCTGTGATGACTTTTGCAATTTTTTGACAACTTCTTGATGATTTTTTCAACTTTTGCAAATTTGCACGAACAACCTATAACAACTTCACCCGAACATCAAAAACATCCTCATAAGAATTGAACATCACTATACATACTTTGAACAACCTCCGAACAAATTTCCACTGCATCAACCTGTCCATCTGAGTGTGTTGACAACAATGACAATACTATCACTGCACCTTACTCAAAAATATCCCCCTTTGGAATTGTTAGCAACACACGCACAATTTCCTATAACTCTTCTCCCCTTTTGACAACAAGACAAAAGGATTGCTGCAAACTCCCCCTGAGTCCATGCACAACATCCTCAAGAAAAAATTATTATACTTAGAAAAAATTACAAACATAAGCAAAAAGATAAACAAATACACAAATGCTCCCCTTGAGAATGTGGCCCCAATAGCTAGTCAATTCTTGGGAAGTGTGACCACTCCCAATTTCTTGTGAAGGTACTCAAATACTTCCTTGGTAAATGGTTTGGTGAAGATATCCACTACTTTATTTGTTGTTGGAACAAAATACAACTTAACCTCACCTTCCGCAACTTTCTCTTTCAAAAAATGATATCGGATAGCAATATGTTTTGTGCGAGAATGCGTAATCAGATTCTTTGAGATGTTAATGGCACTAGTTTTATCACACTTAACTAAAATAGACTCACTAAAATTAATGCCAAGATCCTTCAAAGTTTTTTTCATCCATAACACCTGCGTACAACACATCATTGCAATGTATTCTGCCTCTGCTATGGATAAGGAGACTGACTTCTGTTTCTTATTGTGCCACACAACCATGTCTCCAAGATAGAATGCACCTCCACTGGTACTCTTCCTGTCATCTACACATCCTTCCCAATATGCATCTGAATATGCAATAAGGGTGAAGTCCTTACCTTTCGGATACCATAACCCATACTCCATAGTACCCTTGAGGTACCGAAGAATTCTCTTCACTGCTATCACATGAGTCTCCTTGGGACTAGCCTGAAATCGTGCTACCATGCATACTGCCTACAAAATATCTGGTCTAATAGTTTTCAAGTATAGTAAGCTCTCAATCATAGATCTATACATAGTTTGATCAGCATATGGAGATTTGTCATTCTTGCTCAACTTGCAACCTGTCGTCATGGGAGTGCTAACTAGCTTACAATCCTCCATTGTGAACTTTTTCAGCATCTCTTTCACATATTTAATTTGAGAAATAAATACGCCCTTCTCATTTTGATTAACTTGCAATCCGAAAAAATATGAAAGTTCATCAATCATTGACATTTCAAATTCTTTCTACATCTTATTTGCTAAGTCTTTACACAACTCATCTTTGTTGTTGCCAAATATGTATCATCTATGTATACAACAAGAATAATATGATGACCATTTTTTGTTTTGACATACAAATTACTATCCACCATACCTTTCTTGAACCCTTGCTTAGTAAGATAATTGTCTAGCCTTGTATACCATGCTTGAGGTGCCTGTTTTAAGCCATATAACACTTTCTTCAACTTGCAAATCAATTTGGGATTATCACCAAGCTGAAAACCATATGGATACTCAATATAAACCTCTTCTTCAAGTTTCCCATTCAAAAATTTTGATTTCACATCCATTTGATAAAATTTGAAATTCTTGTAAACTGCTAAAGCTAGAAACATTCTAATTGCCTCTAGTATGGCCACAGGTGCAAAGGTTTCCTCAAAGTCAATACCTTCAACTTGTGCATAGCCTTTGCATACCAATATTGCTTTGTTCCTCACTACCTGTCCATCTTCATTCAATTTTTTTCGAAAGACCCATTTAGTACCGATTACATTTTTATTTGCGGGTCTTGGTACTAACTCCCAAGTCTTGTTTTTCTCGATCTAATCTAATTCTTCATTTATTGCCTTTACCCAACTTTCATATTTGCTTGCATCAGCAACATTTTTGGGCTCAATCTTTGGATAATAGAGATTAGTTACTTACTAATCTTCTTCTTGTCTGAACACCAATTGTAGGGTCTCCAATTATTTTCTCTCTAGGATGATCTTTCTGCCAGCTGCCTGTTTTGAATTTCTTATTTTCTTTCACTTCTAAATCACTGAGTCAATTTTTGGTTTCTTTTTTGTTTCCTTTTCCTCATCTCCTTTAATGACCTATTCATAAATTGGGTAGTTCTCTTCATAGCTAATTACTCGTTCCCTTCCTTCATCAACCTTAAAATCAACACTATCCACAATTTTCCTTAGCCTCTTGTTGTAGCATTTGTAAGATTTGTTTTTGATGAATAGCTAAGAAAAATACCTTCATCTACTCTATCTTCAAACTTATCAAGGTTTTCTTCACTTCTTTTGATGTAACACTTGCTGCCAAAAAATTTAAAGTATCTTGTTGTTGCCTTTTTACCGAACCACAACTCATAAGGAGTTTTTCTTTCATGCATCCTCAACATGCACCTATTTTGGATGTATACCGTAGTATGGACTTCCTCTTTCCAAAATATGTCTGATACTTTGCTCTTAGTCAACATAGTCTGTGCCATTTCCTGCACCGTCCTATTCTTTCTTTCTACCACCATTTTGTTGAGGTGTCCTGGCTGCTAAAAATTGTCTCCTAATGCCATATTTTCACAATACTTTGTGAAATCCTCTGAAATGAACTCTCCTCCTTTGTCTGACCTTAAATATTTAATCCTTTGTCTTTTTTGATTCTCAACTTGGTTTTTTAAAACCTTGAACATCTCAAAAGCTTCTTATTTATGCTTCAAAAATAGTACCCATGTCATCCTGGAATAGTCATCTATACACAACATGAAATATTTGTCACCATTTATGCTTTGTGTTCTCATGGGTCCACATAAATCAGTATGTACTAGTTCCAAATGTTTGCTTGTGTAGTACTCTTTTGTTTTAAATGAGACTCTATTTTGCTTCCCCTTTTGATATGAAGCACAAATGCTATTTGATGGTTTACCAATGGTGGGAATATCTCTCACTGCTTTCTTTGAGCTGATTTTTACTAGATTGTCAAAACTGATATGACCGAACCTCTTATGCCACAACCAATTCTCTTATTCCTATACAATCAAGCAAGCTCCTTCTAAAGTATCTAAGAGAGTGTACAGGTTGCTAGATGTCCTTGATCTAGTTGCTATCAAATTCCCATTGTTTTCCTTTCTGACTTCACAACCTTGCTTCTTAAAGATCACTTCATGACCTCTATCACAAATCTGACTTACACTCAACAAGTTATGCTTTAGACCAACCACAAAAAAGACTTCTTTTGACCTAATTTTTCTATCACTAATCTTAACTAAACCTCTACCAACTATCTTAGCTCCATCATTATTTCTAAACTTTACTGAACCACCTTCATATTGCTACAGCTTCTCAAATTTTTGTTTGTCACCTGTCATATGAATGAAGCATCCACTATCAACTATCCACAGTGCGGATTTATTTTGTGCTTTAAATGTCGTCTGTACGATCAAGGATTCATTTTCTTCCTTAGGTCACTTTTTTTCTTTCCACTCAGGTTTTATTACAATTTTGGGCTCTTGTTTTGGCTTTTCTTTTTCAATATCTTGTGCATGTTTTTTGGGAAATTTTCTATTTTGTCTTATTCCATTTGGATAAAATTTTCTTCCCTAAAATTGATTTGATGCAAATGTACTTCAAAAATTTCATACAATATGACCAAAATTATGATAGTTATAACATTCTACTGCATAATCCATCAAAGGTAAAAAAACATTTCTATTGGTAAAATTCCTTGGTCCTACATTATACTTGCAATTTGAGATCTTATGTCCATAACCATTGTATTTAAAATAGTAACTAGAAAAGATATTATTGAACCTGCATGGTGGTCTTTGCCATGTTGTCATAGGAGCCATAAATCTTCTTATTCTTTGATGTGTGACATTGGTGAAGCCATCATTGTCAATTCTCCTTTCATGCCTTGCATTATTGTTTTCCTTTGCATGATTCATTTTTGCTTGATCAACCTATTTCTTCTCTTCATTATTTTTGGATTATTAATTTATGGACTTTGATCCATTTGACGATTCTCCTTCACCAAAACCCAAACCAAATTTGATGCCTTTAGTCTTTTGGTTATTTATGATCTTATCCAGCTTCATAGAACTTTCTTCATGTTTGTGATAACAACTAATTTTCTGATTCATCTCTTCTAGCTGCATTCTTAAACCAAAAATCTCTTCTTCTAGCTTGCTGCAATAATTTATTTTCATGGTTATTTGCACTTTGAGATCTTCAAAGATTTTCTTGGATTCTTCTATCTGTACTTTCAAATTTGTTATGATTTCATTTGCATCCTCAAGCTTTCTTGAAATTTTCTTATTATTTTTTCTTTCTATCTTCAATTCATCTAGATATGCAATTAGTTCCTCTTCCAAATTCACTTCTACGTCAATTTATTCTTCATCACATTCCTTTTCTTTTTTCTGGTTTTTCTTCTTTGAGTGCCATGAAAAGAGCTTCACCTATTTCCTTTTCAGAATCCTCACTGGAGCTATCTTCTGATGAACTGACATTCTTGGAGATGAAACTTTTCTTCTTGAAGTTTCCTTTTCTAAAATTTGTTTTTTTCTTCCAGTCACTTCTTTCTTCATGTGATCCTTCATCACTTCTGTTCTTCTCATTAAGTGGACATTTAGCTGCAAAATGCCCAACACCTCCACAGTTGAAACATTTAAATGATAACTTTCCTCTGTATTTTCCTTTTCCCATTTTTAGTTTTTGAATAAAGTTTACTTCCATTTCATTTGATGTCTCTTCTTCCTCAAATTCTTGTTTTGCTTTCATATTTTTATGGGCTTTAAAAGTAGCTTCTCTGTTTGTGGGTTTAGATTTTCCTATTCTCATCTCATATGCAGTCAAAGAACCATGCATCTCATCCATACTAAAATAATTTAGATCTTTAGCTTCTTCTATAGCTAAAAATTTAGAATCAAATCTTTGGAGAAGAGATCTTAATACCTTTTTCACGATGATAGAATCTTTGTTTTCCTTGTCGAGTCCTCTAATCGCATTAATGACTTCATTAAATCTCAATATATATGCCTCTATATTCTCATCGTCATATATCTTTAATACTTCAAATTGAGCTCGATGTGTTTGTAACTTGGCCTCCTTGATCTTAATGTCTCCTTCATGAATGCTCTTCAGTTTGTCTCATATTTCCTTTACCATTTTACAACCCATCATATTTTCCAGTTCGTTGTCCACTAATCCACACATGATAGCATTCTTTGCTTTTGAGTCATTCTCAAAAAGTTTCTTATTGATAGCATCGATTGGAGAAGTGGTGGGTATTGTATATCCACTATCTACTGAATCTCAAATTTTGTATCCCAAAGCACAAAGATATGTCTACATCTTGAGTCTCCAAAATGCATAATTAGTTCCATCAAATAATGGTGCTTTATTTGATGAGAAGCCTTCACCACTTGCCATTGTGTCACTTCCAAGATCACCCTATCCGGTTAAGCCTGTTCAGGAACCTCACTCTAATACCAATTTTTTAGTCTCACAATGACACTGATAAGGGGTTGAATCAGTGTAGCTCTTTAAAACTTAAATCTTCAACACTCAAAGCCAAAACAATGAAAACATAAAACTAAATAAAGCAAGTATAACAAGACAACATCACACAACACAAGATGTACTGAGGTTCACCGATTTAGCTACATCCCAAAAAATGACTATTTGGACTCCCATACAAATCCAACATTTACAAAGAACCAAATTTATAATCAATTTACCAGCACCCACTGGAAGGAGCACCAACCCCTGATTTATCTACACCAACATAAAGAAGCACTAACCCCTGATTTATCTGCACCAATAGAAAGGAGCACCAACCCCTTTACCAAGCACCAACTTGATTTTTATATTGATAATAAAATGACATATATGAATATCTTTACTAAAATCATAACCCTCTATGGTCTATAATATCAAAATATAAAACTTTCTATTTCACCCAATATAACATCCCTCTCTCTGCATTACTCAAAATTTGAATCTTCTCTTATCATAAAAAAAATTGATTTTTCTCTTAGCTCGTTCTACCAAATTGCTAAACGCTTTTTGGGTATTATGTAGCACTTTTTCTACAAACTCCTCTCAAAATTTTAGTCAAAATGGATATCATATGAGAAATTTATGCCCAAAATACTGAAGTGATGTTTTTCACCACTCTCCAAAAATCATGGATTTTCACTCTTTATTTTTCTCCACACACACTTCTCTCTTCACAAAATAAAGTCCCCACATTTCAATAAAATCCCTTGTCACTTAAAAAGAACACACTTGCATTATTTTTCCCTTTTCAATTTTAAAAATATTTTCTTTAATGAAGCTTTTTAAAACAATATAACTTCCTCTTTTTATTTTGAAAAGACATTTCGTCAAACACGTCACTTGCAAAGAATTGACACCTTACTCATTCTCTTACTTCGGAGCCATGTGACACCTAAAAAAAAAAATTAAAGATGCTATATTTGATGCCTTGAAGGTGTAACAACACTGAAATCGAAACTCGGGCGACTCTGCAAGGTCAAAACGGCCAACTGAAGGATTTTGGACAAGTGGAACAAATTGACATAAAAGTGACCTGTACCGTTTTTACAACAATCATAACTCTCACCTCGTAACTCTATTTTCTCTAAAATTTGAAATGTAGAATATATGCAATGCTGACTACATCCAGTTCGAATCTTGTTGCATAAATTTTTACAGTTTACCTGTACAACCTCCACGAAAATTGTTGCTAACACACTTTTCCTAAAAAGAGCATTTTTATGATAGTCTTGCAACGCTTGTAATATTCGCCTCATTTTTCTATTTTTGTGGAAATTTGGAACACATGTTCTTGAAGATAATGAAAACCTCCAGTTAAAATTTTTCTATCAAATTATTCTTGGTTTTCTCATAGTGCTTCTGATAAAACTGCCATTTTTTGGCCTATA
This sequence comes from Wollemia nobilis, assembly GCA_028583015.1. Classification (NCBI taxonomy): domain Eukaryota; kingdom Viridiplantae; phylum Streptophyta; class Pinopsida; order Araucariales; family Araucariaceae; genus Wollemia; species Wollemia nobilis. The sequence goes on from JAQPPZ010002819.1 coordinate 5,056,481, forward strand.
CAACCACTTGCCAAATCATCAGCCAAGATACCGAAAATGTCACCGATCAATACAAACACTGTGGTGAAAACTACAATGCTATTCTGGACTATTTCCTGACATGCTGGCATGTTCCAAACTCATCCATCCTGTCCAAATGCACCCGTGATGACTTTTATAATTTTTTGACAACTTCTTGATGATTTTTTCAACTTTTGCAAATTTGTACAAAAAACCTGTAACAACTTCACCCAAAAATAAAAAAAATCCCCATAAGCATTGAAAATAACTGTACATACTCCAAACAACCTTTGATCAACTGTACACTGCATCAACCTATCCATATGAGTGTGTTGACAATAATGACAATACTGTCGTTGCACCTTGCTCAACAGAAAAATCAAGAGCAATCTTCTCCAGAAGAAGAAGCTGAGGCAGAAGTTGAAGAGGAAGCTAAATAAGAGGCTTAGCAGGAAGAAGAGCTAGAATGAACCACTACAGGCCCTGAAGGGGCACAAAATTAGCCATTTTTTCTTTGTACATATATAGTCATAAGTTTTGTATTTTTTATTTTTTCATTTTTACTTTGACATGGTCAAAAAGAAACAATAAAAGCATGAGTTCAGAGGGGCAAAAAAATAGTATTTTTGTGTGAAGGCATTTTTATCATGAATTATTAAAAAGGATTTATATGGAAAACGGGGTTGTGTTTATTTTTGCAAGAGTAGTGAGGCAGTTTTACTGGAATTGTGTAGACATTAATGCTTATGGAATATCTCCATATGCCCATTATCCTCTAGTATGTATGAAGCATGATATCGATATGAGCATTTATCCTCAAAGATAACCATAAAATTTTTAGAGGGTAGTGTTCATATGGATGTTATTCTTTAAAGTATTTTTTAAGAGAAGCATTTTTTACTCCTAATGCCCAATGGATAAGACTCTGATTTTGATTGCTTTACGAAAAAATCTACCCAGGAGGCACCAAAGTGTAGGCCCAAAAGGTCCACATCCTTAGAAAACATTGAAAATATTATCTAAGGTATGATTTTTTTATTCCACACAATTTTTAGTGCATTTTGAAGTGGATCCGCAATAGGGGTTTTCTAATCCATCAAACACTTAGTGTATTTTTCACTTGGAGAAATTTTTCATAATTTATAATGTATTTGGTAGCGGACTGGCGACGCATTCTGATTCTATAAAATTTTGGGGTGAAGATGACATCAGTTCAAGGAGAAGTGTGAAATAACAATTTCTTATTTGTTTCGATATCCTCCAAGTGGCTAAGTGTCCAAGAAGCTAATTACAATGAGCTTATAGAGTATTTTATTCTGGAATGGTGATGAAGAGGCGAAAAGTTACGAAAGAAGTGTGGATTGGATACAAGGATGCATTTTACACTAAATCTAGTGCGGAATAGAGGAAAAGCTATTTTACACTATGGCAAGTGCAGATTGGATATGAGGGAATATTTACACTTGCCCAAGTGCGGGTTCCCGATTTTGTAAAAGTTTTTAGCAAAGATGATGTCAACAACTTTTGTAATGCAGATTTTTGGTTGCTTCAAAGTTCCAAGAAGAAAAGGGAAGGTTGAAAAACGGATTTCATCTCGCTTAACTCTTAGTGTATTTTATGTCGAATTGGTGTTCTACATATTCAAAGATAAAAGTGTGACATCATCAAATCAAAGAAGTGGAATGGTGCTTTGGTCTTTCCCTGCCATTGTACAGAATATGTTCCAGATCAAATTGTAGTCGTGTGATGGAGAAGATCAATGGTCAAGATTTTGTTGATGATTTTGAAGTATTTAAATGCTTTTTCTTGTCAAATTTAAACACATTCAGTTCATATACTGGAAGCCAAAGCATTGGAGGGTTTCAAGAAATAAGAACCAGAGGCAATTACAGATAAATGGTGATGTGACCATCCAATAAAATTTCATGGAGTAGATGCAGTCTCTAACGGCCTAAACTCGAACTGACGTCAACCAACCAGTGAGTTGCAGAAGCTCTGAGATGCCATGGTGGTCTACTTATAGTGAATTTCTCAGAGGCCAAACCAATAACAAAGTGTTAGTAACAACTCTCTTCTAAGCTGTTGAAAAGAAAATCTTTGTAATTTTCCTTATTATTCTTTAATTTTCAAACTATAAATAGAGGTCAAACCCTCATTTTTTTAGGGTTAGTTCTAGTGAGTTTTCCTACATTGTTGTAAATTTTTCTATGAGCTAATGAAAGGAGCATTACATTGATTTTCACCTCAAATTTATGTCTTCATGATCTCGTATTAGAGGTTTTAAATCTAGAGTTGCATTTATATCAATATTCAAATGGTTAGTTTTTGCCAGTTTATTGGATTACTAACTGCTAGGGTACTTGAAATCTGCTTTTGATTAAATATATATTGATAGAGAGTACATTTCTATAAAATCTGAGTGTTGATTAATTTTATTATTTGTATTATCATTGTTTGGATATTGAAATTATTGTCTTCAATATTTCTTTGTTGTGCTTTAATATATGAAGGTTCATTTGATTTGAGATAATGTTGATCTGAAGTAATGAGTACCTTGAGATAGTTTATGGGAGCTTTTGCTATAGTGACATTGTTGTTAGCCTATCTATCCACTGTTGTTCACATTTTCTAACCCTAATATCTTTCTTAACCCTAATATACAAAACCCTAAGTGAGCATAATTGTGTCAACACCCTATTTAAGTTGACAAGGAACCAACCTACTCTGGAGGTTGGACTTGAAACTCTATTTTGGTCCATCCAATGTTGAGTGTTGAGTTATAGCTATTGGATGCATACCTATACAAAAAGTAGGAAGATAGACAGTCATAGTATTGAGTAAAACTTGATGCAATTCAATACCAATAGTATAGCTCTTATCTATGCACTTGTTTATAGGCCTTTAATGTCAATTTCTACCTTTCTTCAATGTTGGTTATAATAGCCAATGAGTATCCTTTTACTTTTTCTTTTACGTAGATAACCTATCATTGAATACTACCCTTATTTTTATGTAAGCATGAGTGATAATGCATTCTTTCAATGGCTCCACTGTTGTAAGTGATGCACTACTTATAGGGCTGAATTTTATAGAGAAAAAATGGTCTCTTTAAACACCTCAACTCCTAGATGTATTATCTCTTCGGTGGCTCTTCCTTTGGCTGTAAATTTATTGTTTGTGTGATATTTTTGATAGCTCCTTCACTTGGTTGCAATATATTGAACAAGGACATGTGAGCTCTTCGATGGTTTTTCCTTTGGCCATAAATCTGCTGCTCATGTGAGATTTTTGATAGCTCCTTCCCTTGGCCATAAGTCTTTTGGATAAGAGCATCCTTCTGCCCCCTATAAATGGTAACATATTTTTTCTTCCAAGAAACAAAAGAGGTGCCTTTTGTAATATGTAATTCTTGCACCAAAATGAAGAATTTTTATAATCCTTCTTGCTTATTTTGGATGATAATCAATCCAAGCTAATGAAATGACGATTCCTGCACTTTATGCTGAAAATTAAATCCTTTTATTCTCCTTGAATCTTGATACTTCCAAGGTCTCAATTTGAGGCTTCCTTCAAGGATTTCAATGATGGTTATCTACTCCATGTTTTTACTTGTAATAGTGGCTTATTTTGGCCATTAAAGTGTTGCATATTTTTTTTGTTCTTCTTAACAACACAAAATAATTTAGACCAACTAGTTAAAAAATTAACTAGAATGGCGCTTAAAAGATGCATTATAAATGGTAACAATAAATTCATATTTTTGCTCCACTAATTTCTCAAAAATGCTCTTGAAAATTCCACTGCAACCTTTCAAAATTAATCTAAAATAAATTCTTTTAAATTTCACCACAAACATAGTTGTAGGATCTAGTCTTCTTTTTTCAAGATATAAGATAGGTAGTTGATAGATAGTTGTAATTTTGTAATCTAATCAACTCCAAATTAATGTGAAAATGAACCTTAAAAATAATTTTCCTTTTTGCACTTCTTTGAAGACTTATAATGCAATATTTTTCTCTGTTTGCAACTTTCAATCTAAATAAGGTGCCTTAACAAATCTGATAAATAATCCAATTTTTGAAGGTTAATCAGTGAATCTGATTGCACCCAATTTGCACACCTTTTTAAAGCTGAAATTATTCTATAGAGGATGTAAATTTCGATGATTAGGTTCAAAAATATTATTGCTTCTAGATTTCTATAGCTTTTTTTAGCTCCTCTATCAAAAAAAGATCTCGAATTTTATTTCACGAGCCTAGGGTTTGGTGGTTTGATATTCTTCTTTCTACTATGGATTTAGAGGAATATTTATGCCTTCTTGAAAGGCTTAAGTCTCTCGAATTTGATAAATTCCTTTTGTCTTCAAGTCTTCTTGTTGAATTTTGACTTCAAGCAAGATCTTCTTCTTCTTAAGACTTTAAATGTCTTGAGGTCTTATATATCTTCTTTGGCACTCCTTGCCAATTCTTCTTCTTTTGATTGGGTTTTTTTTTGGATGGCGATAATTGTCCCAAATATTTCCCTTATTAAAATTTTTCTCCTTGATGGATAATCTCTCCAATGAGTTCTTCTAGAAACTCTTTTGATGATCTTGCTTCAGCAACAAGGCTTTCCAAGCCTTTTTCCTTGAGACCTCTCCTAGGTATTCAATTCTACAGTTGCTTTGGTCTTCCTTGAGGTCTTCTACTTCAAATTTTGGAATTGATATCTCCTTCATGGATCTCTTGATTCTGCTACTTATGTATTTGAATAGGAATCTCCTACTCCTCGTCCTTCCAAGAATGGAGGTTTCTTCAATGACATCTTCACATGATCTCTTCACATTCAAGTTTGCTTTAGGTACTGTATTGATTTTGAAGAAAATAATCTTCCTAAATTTATTGTAAGAAGTTTCCCAACTCACTGAATCTCCTTTTCCTACAACAAATGATTAGTACTAAAATCTAAATTTTCTTTTGAATTAGGTATGCTCTTCTAGAGTCTTTTTTAGGATCAAGGATTTTGTGGCCTTGTTCAGATCAAGGCTTTTATGGCCCTTTCTTGTAGATCAAGGCTTCTATGGCCTTTTCTTAGATCAAGGCTTTTGTGGCCTTTTCTACTGTGAAGTTGAATTTATAGATAGATATCTTAAATATCTGGAATTCACTATGACTCTTTCTCTTAGAGTCTCTTCTATAGTATTCTTCTTTTACAACAACTAATATCTGCACTATGAAGGCACTTCGACCTTCAGACAACAAATTTGAAATATCCTAGATTTATATTTTAGGAGTTGTCCCAATCATATGAGAGTTAGCTCCTTATTATAAAAGAACATTCAGAAAATAGTTAGAAAGTTCTAGATATCCTGGATGATCTTCACTAGATGATATATCAATCTAGTGGATTGAATGTTGAGTCCTGGTCTTCACAATTTTTCCTGTAACTTTGTGGAGAGACTCTAGTCAAATGCAATATCAATATTTTCTAGAACTAAGATTTCTTTTATTCCTCACTTGTGACTCTCCCTAATTCTACCACCTAGACTCTTTTGAGAGTTTTTGATAGTGACTGGTCCAATGGCATATCAGGTTGAAAAAAACTTAGACTCAATAATAATGGTGGTATTTCTATCGACCTACTATGACTAGATCTACCATGGCTTTGATACCATTGTAAGCTTTTGAGGTGGATTGCAATGGGATATGGCAATCACAAGATGCAAAAATATAAAATAAAGTAAATTTATGGGATTGTAAAAATATGCTATAAATAGAAATAACAAAAATGAATACAATATTGTTATAGAGGAAATGGACACTCCATTCAAGATGATACAAAATTATAATGTACTCCATTACTAATAGAGTCACCCATTACTACTACTACTACCTACTGACTTACATATCAAACTCTTACAATGAGGCCCTTTTATAATGAAAGATAGATTCCTTGGCTAAAACTCTACCTAAATGTGCAAGGGACACCTTGCACATTCACAACTTTCACATTGACACTTGTGCATTTATTACATTGCATAAAGTAACTAGATAAATTCCTCCTAAATTAATATAATATCCTAAGTATGTACCTAGTAAGGTACATTTACATAATCCAAATGATGTAATAGACTCTAAATCTAACACTTATATGACTTAGTTACACGTGTCACCTCCTTTCTAACACAAGAAATGCTTCCTATGTAACACTTCCTTTGATTATTCCCTTCAGATGTGCAATATTTGAGTATTATTTTGAGTCCTAATATGGAAGGTTTTAGGGTTTCTTCAAAGGTGGAAAGTGGCACTTTTTCTCATTTGCATTAACTTGCTTTCTTAATGTATTCTTGCAAGCTTTCTCAACGTATTATTTCTAACTCTTTTTTTGTTCTGTTTCTCCTTAATGCTTTGATGGTGCTTGGTATGTGAGTTGGTTCCATCTAGGGTAATGAGCAATGCTTTGATGAATTTGAGCTAGGATTGTGATCAACACTATGATGAAGGATTTGTGATACTCTAATGGTGGTTTTGAATGCTCCTTGTGGATGTACGTCTAGCTCTTGAGTATTGTTTTCTTTATGTTTTGATTTTCTCTGCCTTTCAAGTTGTTACCTTTATGGATGATAGCTTCTCCTTGTTATGTATGCTTTGCAAGTTTCTTATTGTGGCTTTCCAAACCATGGATGATGTGAGCTCCTTGAAGGCTATTTTGACCTTGCTTGGATGATGCTTATCTACGGTCACTTTGAAATATTTCTTGCTTGTGAAGAATGTGTTTTTATGACACTTATACCTTGTCATTTTTCCTATGTAGGATAGAATATTATGGTGTAAAAAAATGTAAATAAAATTTTTAATAGAATGCCTTATTTTTGCGCCTTCTTTTGCAAGATTTTTTTTGTTGGTTTTAATGGTGCCTTTCTTGTAGGCAAGGGTTGATTTAACATTGTCTCCTTTGCTAGACAACTCTCTCCTTTTTATTGGTTCATCTGGTAATAAATCCAAGCTAATAACCACATAGATAGAAGCTTTTGAAGAAGTCATTTCTACACTAATTTTTTACCTATAAAGAACCCTTAGTGCACCTCAAATTTGAGACTCACCAAGTCTCGATTTGTAGCTTCTTTTACTAATTTTGGTGGTGGCTTTCTTCTCCACTTATTAGAGGAATATGATCTATTTTTGGTGGCTTATTTGGACCACAAATTGTTGTAGGTGTTGTGCAACAAATGTCATCTCTAGAAACTTTGATAATCTGCTACTTTTTTACTGTTGATCTTAACAATCATAAAACATAAACTAACCCTTTTTTAGAGTAACTAGTTAAATATCAACTAGTATAGTGCAAATAGATTAATAATACCTCCAACTTAATGAACTTTTAATAATATCACATTTTTACTGCTTTAAACAAACTCTCAAAGTAGTTTCTAATGAACTTAATAATCTCTACAATTCTTAAGAGTAATTATAATGAACCCTTTAAAACAATATACAATTTTTCACTAAATTAGTGTTGTAGGATGTAGCCTTATTGCTTTCTAGATAGATAATAGGTAGATGATATATTTCTTTCTTTTTAAATACATCCAACTACTATTTTAATATGCAAGTAAATATCTTAAAATAACTATTTTTTGCACCTTTTGAAGACTGTAATATGAGCCCTTATTTTTGCAACTTTAATCCAAATACGGTGCTTAATGATACTTTATAATGAAATCTAATTTAAATTTCAACTAATTGCATTGAATTTTCTTACCTCCAATGGCTTCTATAGATGATATAGATCTTGGTTTTTAGATTCACCAAGTTGTTTCTTTGAGATGAATGAATTCCATAGCTTCTTGTTGGTTGTCCAAAATAGCCTCTTGCTTCACCAAACTATGGTATCAAACCTTATGTCTTGAGCATAGGATTTGGTGGCTTGTGATGTGTTGTTGTTATGCACATCATTAATTCTCAATGAGTTTTTCAATCCAGGGCAGTGTACAAGGCTATTTTTGGAAGGAGTAAACAGGGCTACAACTTAGGTCATTTGGGAGCAACATGTATTATTGGTGAAACTGATTGTGTGGGGGATTTAGGACATTTCTATCTCTAAATTGCATAATTTGAACTTTAATCTAATTGCAAAAATGGAAACTAATCATTAACTGCAAAAATGAAATCCTAATTACAATTGCAGAATGAGATCTAATTATGTTGCAGAAATAACAGTTGTAGAATTAGAAGTCTGATTATAATTGCAGAAAGGAAGTCTATCTACTTTTGCAGTAATGGAAACCTAATTATAGCATGGAAATTAAGTCTTGTCAATGATCTATAATAGAATGTTGTCAATATTTTGTGCAGGGGTTGACAAAAAAACACAAAATGCAGTAAATTGCAAAAAACAATAAATTCTAGAAATGATAATCTGTAGTAATTTGAAAGCTTGTTGAAAGTAAAGATTACAACCAAACCATTAATCACAAAATCATCCTAATCATAAAATAAGCTAATATTGCAAATGCTATTAGCTGTTTACAAGGAAATGAAATGACAAGTTCTACAACTCATTCTGCTGTAGCAAAATCAGAATAAAAACCTATTGTTAGTCCTCCTCCTAGGTTTGGAAGTGGCCAGCCTCCTTGTCCAAAAGAAGGTGTGAGTCCTTATTTCTCTAGATCTTACTCACACTCATTCACAAATAACATGAATAAAAATAGTGCACTTTTATTGATTCAGAACATGATTACAGTATTGTTGTTAAAAACCTGTTACAGGACTGTAACAGTCACTTTTCTTGTCATTACACTACTTGCCTATTTTTTCCTATTCTCCTCTCTCTCCATCTCTCTAGCTCAACCTGGACGGGAGCCATATTTATAGATGTCCTAAGATCTACTTATAAACTTAGAATATCTCATTTCTATCCTAAATATCTAATCCTATTATGCTACAACTTTTCCTGGTTTTATCCTAGAAGAGGATCAAACTTGATCTTTCCATAAATGGTGGCTTTGGTCGGTAAGGATGGCAAAGTCAGATGGGAGATATTTTCCCTTACCCTTTTCAATATTTCTTTCCCTTTTTCCAGCATCAAAAATCAGTCAACAAGTCAAAAATCATTCCAAATATAAGTGGTTCATTCCGAAGAGACTGCAATTCTCATTTCGAAGATCCGCTCATTCCAAAGAGACTGTGTTTTCTCATTCCGAAGATGTTTGTTCATTTCGAAGAGACTTTGGAATGAACAAATGTGTGCTCTTTAAATGATTTCCTCTACATTTCTCAGGTGGGTTATCTCTCAGGATCATATTTCAATGGTCTTCATCTCTTTCCATGTGTGAATTCCATGCCTTGCCATTCATTGGCAGCTAGCTGGAATTTACATTGGAAAACTAGTTTTTGTTGCACAATAATAGTTTGCTTGCATTGTTTGCTAAACTTAGGTAAAATAAATGCTTGAGACATATCAAAACATAATTAGTGAAATGTTGCTATCAACCTAAGCATATTTCTCATTTAGCAAGTCATAACAAAATAACATAAAACTATGCAAAAAACTATAAAAATCAGAATATAATATTTCAAATACATTGATCATGCAAATAGTTAATACAACATATTGAATCAACATAACTAGCATATCATATTAAAAATAAGAGTTTTTAGATGGTTTTAGTGTTCAAAACATGCTATGATTGAGGCATTTTTAGGCCTCATCATTTTCCCCCCAACTTATATAAATGCATGTCCTCATGCATTCTATTGGGCTATGGAATCACATATGTCCATATTCAAATTCCATGACCTGTAGAATAGTTTGGTGCCTATATAATATCCCTTGTTCTCCTGAAGGTTTCTAATCCATTCTTCAAACTGATCATCACGTTGAGCATCTTCTTCAAAGTAGAAGGGAACTAGAGTAATGATGGTTGGAGGCCTAAATCTGAGACCTATCCAATGATGTTGCATGATTTCAATAAGTTGTATCACTCCTTCTGCCCTTCTTCTGTACCATTCTAATTTAATGGGGGAGATGGGTTCTCTTTTCTGTAAAGACATGGAAAGTTCAACCCATCTATTTCTACAGATTGATAATGCTGGAACAAAATTGTCATTACAAAAATTCTAAAATTTGGTCACATAGTCCCTCAAATTGTTCAAGTACATCCTCTTTACATCATCCCTGTTCATCATGGTGAAGTGTTGTCTAGTGATAATTGGGTGATTTGGCTGAACTACTCTGACTAACAATTCAGATCTTGATTCAATTTCTTTATTCTGCCTTTTCTCCTAGTCCCAATAAAAGTGATTTTGCAAAGTGGACATGAATGCCCTCAATTTAACATATCCTATGTAAATTTTAGGGTGAAATTTTACTTCTTATGGAATAAAGAAGCTATGTAAAAATAGTTCACATAGGAGATTTTTCTGCTCTACAGGGCTGTCAAAATATGCTTCCAGGAAATCTGCAGTTGTGTCCAATTTATATGGGAGACCTGAGCTAATCCTCATGACCTGCCATATGAGATATTTCTCTTTTAGAATAAGACTGTAAAATATGGTTGGCCATATGAATTGGACCAAAAACTCAGCAATCTAACATAAATCAGTCACTTTTTCTTTTAATGCCTTGATCTCTGTTTCCTTTGCCTCTAACTATTTTCCTTCCAATTTGAATTTTTCAATCTTAGTGGCAAGCTTCTCATTTCTGATCACCCAACTAGCTATGTCTGCATTATATTGTTCTAGGGATACAATATTAGGTGGTCTAAATATAGGTGGAACTCTAGGTAGCAGATCTACCTGAACCCCTTTTTCTGCCACTTCTACTGGTTGATCATCTATCAAAAATTCTACCTGTACCCCCTTTTTTTCTATTTCTACTGGTTTTTCATCAGACAGTAATTCCACTTGTACCTCCTTATCTGCTATTTCTACTGAAGGTGTAACAGTTTGAAATACAGAGACCTCAATTGAAGGAGTACTTACTTGGACAATTTCATGTTGCTACTTGGACTGTTCCTGTGCTGGTGTTTCTTTTTGTGACTCCTCTCCAGTATATTTTTCTATGTTCTTTACCAATTTTAGATCATCTTCAGAATGATAAGGCAATGATTCATAATGAGAAGGCACTTCTTAAGAATTAAAGGTTGCTGCTTCATAATGAGCACCTATGTCTTTCTCAATAGATTCATCTACCCTAGATAAATCCACAAGTAATTGAGCCAAATCATCCTCATCAATGGATACAGTTGGCTATTTTTTAGACTGTGACAACCTTTTTCTCAATTCTTCCACTTCTTGTTGTAATTCTACAATCCTCCTTTCTTGCATTTCAATGATACTTTCTCTCTCTTCAATCCATTTGGTTTGTGTTTTGACAACACTTCTTGTTGCTCTCAGCTGTTCTATGATGTCTACCTCCTCTGTTTCTAGTTTAGAATCTGATGCAGATAAATTAGCTACAATTGGCTGCTCAACAACTATCTCTTCTTCTGCTTCAACTGTCTGCTCTTGTTCAAGAGGCTCCATGAAACTTTCTATGATTGCATCTATAATTTCTATGGCCTATTGAACTGTAGCCACTTCAAAACTATCCTGCCCAGTCTCTTCCTCAATTATCTATTCAGAGAATTCTGGAAAGTCTTCAAGGGCTGGTTGTATTTCTATGACATCTAGACTGCTTTGTCCACCTTCTTCTTCTATCACCTGTTCTACCATTTCCCTCAAGTGGAGTCTTGTAGACCTCCTAGTTCTTGATGCAAATTTCTTCTTTTTGCTTTGTTTTTTGGTGACAGCAGGGGTTGTGGGGACAATTTCAGATGCTTTTGTTTCCTTTGTTGTTCCTTCCCTTTTTTGGCTAGGTACTTCACTCCCCTGTTCTAAAATATCAGTAACAATTTCAAAAAAATGGACCTTCTATTTTTCTATTATGTTGCCAGTTCCAGACCCTCTCTTCTTTTGTTTCTTAGTTCATGAGGTTGAAGATTCTAGAGCAAGGTGCTTTGTTGGGTGTGTTTCTTTCTCTACAACAGCATCTGTGGTAGTATATATTTCTTCTTCTACAATAGCATTTGTAGCATTTGTTTCTTCTTCTATAACAGCATCAACAACATCTATTTCTTCTTCCTCCCCATCCTGATCTCCAAAAAATTACATCATTTAGGGTAGAGTAAAACCTATCAAAGCTCCTAGGGTTTCCTCTAAAATGGTGTTGGTAGACTAGTTTAATAAGACCATGGTGGCGAGGGCTTCCTTTTCCTTCTTGATATATTTTTGCCATGTTTTTCAACTCCTAGTGCAGGTACAGGGGAAGATTTACCCTAAATTTTTGGCTGTTGCATCCCATGTCTTAGATGGTTTAAAATTTTGAGATGATGCCCTAATAATAGTACATACTACCCTTCACAGGTTAGAAATTTGATTACCCATGTAGGGTTCCTGTAGGCTGGCCCTTTTGACCCCCTTGCATGTGTTGTTATGTGTTAAATATTCTAGCTCCCTATCGTTTTCTTCCAGAAATTGATTAACTATATTCACCAATGTATTTTTGCTAGATCTAGAAATTGGAAGACCTTCTAATGGAAGCTCAGTAATTTGAATTAAAAATTCAAGGGTTATCTCAATTTTCATATCGTTAATGTGTGCCTGATTATTTCTAAATGTGTGGGTGAACATGTCGACCAAATATTTATAGGACCCATTAAATTTATCCAAAAATGGCATAAGCCCTCCATCTTCAAAAATTTGTAGCACTTCTGGATTTTCTCGGAGGTGGGTGGTATTTGCTGGTTCCATTTTTGTCTTTCACCCCATTTTCCTATTTTGGTACATCAAAAACTACTCACTTCTGTTGCTATTTCTCTGTTGGATCATTGGTTTCTGGTTTTTGCAGACTTGCAGGGTTTGTTTCTAGGTTTTCAATTGCCCTGTTCTTCTTCAAAATGAACTGTAATCTCGACATTGTACCTCGTAATCATTTTGCGTTAGCAAATATGTCTTTGAAAGGAAGGGTGGCACGCATTTCTATTTTTGCTTCGAAAACATGTCCATTAATGGTTGCACAAATGTCCTTGCCGTCAGATCCACCTTACTCATTTTTAGTTCTTTTGTTTCACCCGTAGATTTTCATGTGCATGATTATTAGCATCAAAAAATGGTGGCATATTTTTGGTCACATCCCCATGATTCTAGAACTTTCTTAATGGGTGCAAGATAAAAAAAACCATATCTCAACTGACACATGTTTATTTATCGTATGCATTCAAAGAATTTTTACTTGATCGTATATTTTCCTTTCCTTGGATGCCATGTGGAAATGTTATATTGAATGCTCATTTCGAAGATTATGATTTATTACAAAAATAATACCTCATTTCAAAGATTATGATTTCATTTTGAAGACAAGTCTTCATTCTGAATATCATGCTTCATTGCGAAGGCAAATCCTTATTCCGAAGATAAATCCTCATTCCGAAGACAAATCCTCATTCCAAAGACAAAGCTTCATTCTAAAGACAAATCCTCTTTTCGAAGGTCATGCTTCATTCCAAAGACAAATCCTCATTCCGAAGATCATGCTTCATTGTGAAGGCAAATCGTCATTATGAAGACAAAGCTTCATTCTGAAGACAAATCGTCATTCCAAAGACAAAGCTTCATTCCGAAGACAATACAACAATTAATCTGAAGAAGATAGCAGGCACTATTTTTGGCATTCTTGTTCCGAAGATTAGGCAGAAACCAATATTCTCATTCTCAAAACATGTTTTAAGTATGCCAAATCTTATGGATACATTGTATGCTAATGTTTAATTGTTATATACTATATACCAATCAGTTACAATGAAGAAATGTATGCTAATGTTGATGTTCTGCTGAGATTTTCTGTAATATTTCAAAACAAGTGCATTTGGTGAATTTGTACAATGATGATTAAAAAAATTTCAAGTTTATGCATGCCAAAAATCTGGTTTTCATGCATACCAACCTAGTAGTAACTTAGGAAAGGTTTTCACTACTGAGCTATTCATTTTTCTCTCTTTTTTTTTTTTTTGGTTTTTTTTTTTTTCACCTCTCATTTTCTTTCTTTTTTCTTGATTCTGATTATGCCTGTGAAGGAATTCATGATTTCCCTAAAATATTGCCCATGAAGGAATTCATAATAAAAATTTATTCATATTTTTGTTTTCTGCTTTTTCTAATTTTTTTTTTTTTGCTTTTCTTGAAATCCATGATCATGCTGATTGCATTGAAGTAGAAGAGGGAATCTCTTCCACCTGTTGTGCATCCAAACTGTCAAGCTGCTGCAAGAATTCCTCTTTAGTCAGATGTGTATGGTACACCCTAAGGCAATTTCCATTCACTACTAAATTTCTCCGTGACCCATCAATAGGAGATAGATGAGCTGCTCCATTGTCAAATACATCTTCAATCTGGTAAGGTCCAAGCCATCTAGTTCTTAGCTTTCTAGGGAAGTCCTCATAGCGAGAATCAAATGGTAAAGCCCAATATCCTTATTGAAGTTTCCTCTACTGAATGTGACTATCGTGCCACAGCTTCCTCTGCTCTTGAATTACTTCAGTTTGGTGCAGAGCATCCAACCTAAGTTCATCCAATGCATTCAATTTTAGAATCATGTCTGTCTGTGCTTGTGATAATTCAATTTAAATTTCCAATGTTGTGCGCAATGTTAGTAGCTCAAATTCAATAGGTAGGAGGGGCTTTTTACCAAAGACTAATTCATAAGGTGTGAATCTAGTAGTGTATTTCCAAGTAGTATTGTAAGCCCAAACTGCTTCAAGTAATTTATCTAGCCAATTTTTCCTATGAAAAGCTACTATTTTTGTCAAGATTCATTCCAGTTCTCTGTTTGTTACCTCAACCTAGCCATTTTCTTGTGGGTGGTAAGGTGATTATTTTCTATGTTTGATTTCATATAATTTTTTAAATGCCTCAATGACTTTAGATGCAAATTGGGGTCCTTGGTCTGTGGTGATAGATCGAGGAGCTCCAAAACTCTAAAAATTTTGAGTATACAAGAAATCAACGACCTTCTCTTCACGAGCATGTTTGAAAGCATGCACTTCTACCCACTTTGTCAGGTAATCAATGCATACTAGAATATGCACTTTTCCTTGAGAAGGTGGATCAATAGGTCCTACAAAATCAATCCCCCGCCTCTCAAATGGCTCTAAAACCAATTGAGGTTGTAGTGGCATTTCATTTGTATGAGTGGGTTTCCCCATTCTTTGGCATGCATCATAATGCCTGATGTACATTTTCACATCCTTGTGAAGAGATGGCCAATTATATCCTATCCCTAAAATTTTCCTAATTGTGCTTTTTACATAATAGCATCCACATGAGGGTTCATCATGACAAGCCCTAAGCATATCATATACCTCATCCTTTTGGATACACCTATGTAACACATGGTCAGTACTGCACTTAAAAAGTATACCCTTAATCCACTCAAAGGAAGAACTCTGTTTGATCAATTATTTTTTTTGTTTTGAAGTGAAATGTGGAGGAACTTTCCCTGTGACCAAATAATTGGCTATATCTGCAAACCAAGGTGATTGAACAGATATAGCAAATAATTTTTCATCAGGAAAAGTGTCCTCAACTAATTCCCCTTCCTCTATGTTCTGCAACCTAGACAAAAAATCTGCTACAACATTATCTTTTCCTGGTTTTTTTATTATTGTGATATCAAATTATTGCAACAACAAATTCTTGCACTTACCATAGGCTTATTCATCAAATACTTAATGGTGGTATGATCTATGTGAATAAATATTTGATAACCTATGATGTAATTCTTGAATTTGTTGATGGCATAAATTACTGCCAAGAATTCTTTCTCAGTTGTGGTATAATTTTTCTCAGCTCCTATCAAATTCTTGCTAATGTAGTAGATGGCATAGTTTTCACCATTGCCAATTTGTCCTAATGCTGCTCCAATTGCAGTATTGGAAGCATCAGCCTGTATTTGAAATGGTAATGTCCAATTAGGTCCTCTTAACATAGGTGGAGTTACTAATTTTTCTTTCAGAGCTTCAAATGATTCTTGACACCTTGCAATCTAGGAGAATTAAGAATCTTTAGTCAATAGGGCAAACATGGGATTGGCTATTGTGCTAAAGCTGGGAATAAACTTACGGTAAAAACCAATGTGTCCTAGGAAACTTCTAACATCAGTATGAGTTTTAGGAGGAAAAAGATTCTTGATAATTTCCACCTTCTTTGGATCAACTTGGATCCCTTGAACAGAGATGTGATGACCAAGAACTATTCCTTCCTTCATCATCATAAAACATTTGTTTGGATTCAAGTATAACTAGTATGTTTCACAGCGAGTTAAAACTCTGTCAAGATTTTCTAATGTAAAGTCAAAATTCTGTCCACATACTATGAAATCATCCATGTATATCTTAACACTGTTGGTAGTCAGATAAAAAAAAATTGCTAAGATCGCTCGCTGAAATGTTGTTAGGGCATTACACAAACCAAAAGGTAAAACCCTATAGGCAAATTTTCCCCATGGATAGATAAAGGTTATTTTCTCTTGATCTTCAGGTGCAACCTGAATTTGATTATACCCACTAAATCCATCAAGAAAACACAAATATTTCTTTCCAGCAAGGGTATCTAACACCTGATCTATGAAAGGTAATGGAAAATTGTCTTTGTATGTTACTTTGTTCAGCTCTCTATAGTCTACACATACTCTCATTTTTCCATTTTTCTTAGGAACTATAACCAATGGAGAGACCCACTAGCTATCAAAAATTGGGTAAATGAATCCTACCTCTAGAAGTTTTTCAATTTCTTCCTTTAAAATATCCCTCAAGGCGGGATTCAGTCTTCTCTGGGGTTGTCTTACCGGCTTGACTTCTTCAGTATAAATATTGTGGGTGCATATATCAGGGTGAATTCCTGACATATCCTTGTAGTCCCATGCAAAAGCATGAACATGCTTCTGCAAAACTGTTATCAACTATTCTTCCTCTTCCCTAGTGAGCTAGCTATTAATTTTTAGTAATTTTCTTGGCTGGACTTCTATTTGTTTTGTGTTTGTAAGGACTAAATTCACTTCTTCATACTTGGTGACTAGGGAGTTAAGATGGAAATAAGAAGTTTTTGCTTCATTGATTTCTAATGGAAGCATATCCTATATGGAATAGTGAGAAGGGAAAATCAGGTGATGATGCTACCCATGTGGTAGTGAAACTGATGTTTCCTATGGTAGTGCAGATGGCTCACCTTCAAAATTTTGGTTCTCCTCATTCCCTAAAAACTGATGGATATTTACTGCATCCTCTTCTAATCCTTGTTCATGCAGAACATTTATTAGGATAGTTTCATCTTCTAAAGTTTCTATGTCATGGAGGTCTTCTATGTATTCCCTTACTACCAAGGTGGCTAGTGTAGAAATAACCTCTTATGGTTCTTCATCTGAATCAGGAAACCATAAGTAACCTAAAAAATTGTTGTAGGGTCTTGCAAGAGGATACAGAGAGATCTTTTTTAGATCAATACCATTTGAAATAGTCATTTTTCCAGATCTACAGTCTATGAAGGCTGCTGCAGTTGCAATCCAAGGTCTTCCTAGAATGATGGGATATCCATGTGCTGAATTTCTTGGCTGTAAAACCAAAAAATTTGTATGGAATTCCCAAGAAGAGACTTCTATAGGGACATATTCAATGATACCTTTAGGTTTTGCAACTGACCTATCAGCCATTTCTAAAACTGTAAATGTGGGACTGAGATGTTTGAGCTGTAATTGTTCCATTATATCCTTGGTCATGACATTTATTGCAACTCCTAGTTCTACTAAGACATTTGATATTGGTACTGAGCCTATGGTAACTATGATAAATGGACTCCCTAGGTCACTATACTTTGGAGGTACCAATTTTTTGGACAATATATCAGCTATCTTTCCTTCAACCTGAATAGTCTTAGGAAATGCTTTCTTTTTTCTTCCTGCTCTTCTAATGCACAAATCTCGGATAGTAATTTTAATCACTGGTATATCCTTAATGGCTTGCAATAAGGGAAATGATATAGTTAACTTTCTAAGTTACTTGACTAGGTTTGAATCTTAATTTTTTTTTGTGGTATTAAATCTTTCAGGATATGAAATTATCCTTGATGAAGGTAATTGTTCTACCTGTGGTTCTATTTTTTCTTCTTCTTTCTTTGTTGTTGGTTTAACTCTAACTGGTTCCAAAGGTTCATGCTTTTCATTTCCCTTGATTTGAGTTGAAACAGGTTCAGGTACAAATTTTCCTGAATGAAGTTGGATGTTACTACAATCAAGAACATTTATTTCAGCATTTTCTTCAGCTTCAGCCACATAGACAGGGGATGCATGTCTCATGTTGTTTGGATTAGTGACTTATTGGGCTAGAAGTTGAGGCTGTTTCACCTATTGTGTTTGTTGTGGTTGGTTCTATTTTTCTTGAAAATTTTGATCAAGTGCAGGCAGCAAATGTTGAGTTTGACCTTGATTTATTTGTTGCCTTGGATAGGACTAGTATTGCTGACTCCATTGTGGTTGATTTTGCATCCAATGTGGATTATTCTAATTTTTATTCCAGGGTGGGTTGTTTTGATTTCATGATGGATTATTCTAATTTTGATTCTAGTTTGGAGTACTCCAACTTGTTTGTGGGCATTCTTGGGAATTTTTCCATTGATAATAATTCCAAGGACGTTGGGGTGGCTCTGATTGTCCCCAAGGCATAGTCCAAGGATTATGCCCCCAATTTGTAGGAAAACAAGGGGAATTTTGGTTCTGAGAGAAATTTCCCCCTTGTTTTGGTCCAACATATTTTAGTTCCTTAGCCTAACTTTCTAACATAGTTTTGAGTTGTGGTAGTAGGTGGCATTTATTAGTAAAATGCTTCTTTGAACAGATACTACAAATGGCTGAGATAGATGTTTTATTCAAAGGACACTCATGCAAAGCATGTTTATTTCTACATATTGGGAAATAAATTGCCAAATGTTCTATGTTTTTTGCTTTTGCAGATATTTCTCCTAAATTTGTGTTCAATTGCACTAGAATATCAGTTTTAAAATTTGCAAGTTCCTCTATTAGGTCCTTCACATCAGTGCCATTTGTATTTTTTTTCTTCTTCCCTGCTTAGTGTGAGAGTAATTCCTATAGAGACCCATAATTTCCTCATTACTGAGAGTATTTACATCCCCTTTTCCCATCAAATCCAATACTTCTTTGGATTCATCTTGTAATCCTCTCAAAAATATTGTTTTTCATAACTCTGGTTCTACAATTCCACATCTCCTTTGAACAAAGGAAAACCTATCAAGATAGTCTTCTAATGTTTCATCATCTTCCTTTTTAATATTTAATAACTCATCTTTCATGTTCCTTACATGGAAATACTCCTGATATTTTTCTAAAAACATAGTTTTCATTTGATCCCAAGTTTGGATGGAATTTGGCTCTAAGATCATGAACCAGCGTAATGTTGAGTCCTTGAGTGTTGCGGGAAAAACCTTAAGTTTCTAATTATCATTTACATAGTCATAGGTTTGACACACTACTTTGAATTCAAACAAAAACTGATCGGGATCTTTAGATACAACACCTCGAAAGGTTGGAAGTACTGAAGGTGAAATGGTTTTCATGGGGAAGTTTTGTGTTGGATTCAAACAGATAGGATATTCAAATGTTCTGGAAGGTTGGGGCATATCATGATCATATCCTTCATTATGGACATAGCCATGTTGGCCATCCCTATCTAGATTACCTCCCTCTGCCATAGTTTCCAGTTCCTTGGGAACAGTTAAACCTATCCAAATTTCACTCTCAAGAGGTCCAAGATCCTCTATTGATGATGAGTCTGATGATTTTTCTTTCTCATAATGTTCTAATGATGATGAGACTGGTGATTTTTCTTTCAATATTTTTGGTAGTTCAAACATAGGTGATTCACCCCTTAGGCATGAAGATCTTCTTAATGGAACAAGCTAGGGATCCTTTTGGGTAATTATACCTTTTTCATCCCTAGGCTTACTCATTCATGTTTACTCTTGAATGACATAAATTATAGGTCAATAGTGGTTACTTTAACCAGTTGTTATATTCAGATTTTATCCTTAATTTCACAACTCAGTCTAATTAAAAGCTATTGGACTGTTGTCACATTCCAACAGCACTATTCCCTGACAATGGCACCAAAATTATGCATTTCGTTATGCACATCATTAATTCTCAATGAATTTGTCAATCTAGGGCAGTGTACAAGGCTATTTGCGGAAGGAGTAAACAAGGCTATAACTTAGGTCATTTGGGAGCAACAGGTCTTATTTGTAAAATCGATTGTGTGGGGGATTTAGGACATTTCTATCTCTAAATTGCATAATTTGAACTTTAATCTAATTTCAGAGATGGAAACTAATCATTAACTGCAAAAATGAAATCTTAATTACAATTGCAGAATGAGATCTAATTATGTTGCAAAAATAACAGTTGCAAAATTAGAAGTCTGATTATAATTGCAGAAAGGAAGTCTATTTACTTTTGCAGTAATGGAAACCTAATTATAGCATGGAAATTAAGTCTTGTCAATGCTCCGTAATAGAAGGTTGTCAATATTTTATTTAGGGGTTGACAACAAAACACAAAATGCAGTAAATTGTAGAAAACAATAAATTTTGGAAATGATAATCTGCAGTAATTTGAAAGCTTGCTGAAAGTGGATATTACAACCAAACCATTAATCACAAGATCATCCTAATCATAAAATAAGCTAATATTGCAAATACTATTAGTTTTTTACAAGGAAATGAAATGACAAGTTCTACAACTCATTCTGCTATAGCAAAATCAGAATAAAAACCTGTTGTTAGTCCTCCTCCTAGGTCTGGAAGTGGCCAGCCTCCTTGTCCAGAAGAAGGTATGAGTATTTCTTTCTCTATATATTACTCACACTCATTCACAAACAACATAAATAAAAATAGTGTACTTTTATTGATTCATAACATGATTACAATATTGCTGCTAAAAACCTGTTACAGGACTATTACAGTCACTTTTCTTGTCATTACACTACTTGCCTATTTTTTCCTATTCTCCTCTCTCTCCATCTCTCTAGCTCAACCTAGATGGAAGCCATATTTATAGATGTCCTAATATATACTTATAAAATGAGAATATCTCATTTCTATCCTAAATATCTAACCCTATTATGCTACAACTTTTCCAGGATTTATCCTAAAAGAGGATCAAACTTGATCTTTCCATAAATGGTGTCTTTGGTCGGAAAGGACGGCAAAGTCAAATGGGAGATATTTTTCCTTACCCTTTTCAATATTTCTTTCCCTTTTTCCAGTGTCATAAATTGGTCAACAATTCAAAAAGCACATTCTATTTTCATTTCGAAGATAAGTGGCTCATTTTGAAGAGACTGCAATTCTCATTTCAAAGATCCGCTCATTCCGAAGAGACTGTGTTTTCTCATTTCGAAGATGTCTGTTCATTCCAAAGAGACTTTAGAATGAACAAATGTGTACTATTTAAATTATTTACTCTACATTTCTTATGTGGGTTATCTCTTAGGATCAGATTTCAATGGTCTTCATCTCTTTCCATGTGTGAATTCCATGCCTTGCCATTCATTGGCAGCTGGCTGGAATTTACATTGGAAAACCAGTTTTTGCTGCACAGTAATAGTTTGCTTGCATTGTTTGATAAAATTAGGTAAAATAAATGCTTGAGACATATCAAAACATAATTAGTGAAATGCTGCTATCAACCTAAGCATATTTCTCATTTAGCAAGTCATAACAAAATAACATAAAACTATGCAAAAAGCTATAAAAATTAGAATATAGTATTTCAAATACATTGATCATGCAAATAGTTAATACACAACATATTGAATCAACTTAACTAACATATCAGATTAAACATAAGATTTTTTAGGCAGGTTCAATGTTCAAAATATGCTATGGTTAAGGCATTTCCAGGCCTCATCAGCTTGATCCTTCAAGTGATATTCTATTTTTTTTTGTAGATTCAAAAACATCTTATCTCTAAAATGTGTCTTCTTTCTCTAAGAGGTAATCCCCAAATATATTGTATTTGGTAGGCTTATTCTGTCTGAATCCTCCTTCAATATTCTTCTTGGATTCAAATAAGATCTTCTTCTCAATATTCTAAATATCTTGAGGTCTTCATTGGATTCTTATTTGATATTTGGTACTCTTTGCCAAATTCTTCTCCTCTTGTGCTTGTTGTCGTATGATGATAATTGGCCCAAATCCTTCACTATCAGGAGCTTCTCCTTTGTAGTGGATTTTTCCAATAAGTTCTTCTAGGAACTTCTTTGATGATGCTTCTATGAACTCTACAACAAGGATCTCCAAGCCTTCTTATTTTTCTCCTTGAGACCTCTCCAAGGTATTCTATCTTGCAGTTTCTCTGGTATTCTAAATATGACCTTTTATTCAATCTTATTTTTTTGGAAGTTTTGGTGATGGGATCACCTTCTTTAATATCTATATTCGACTACTTCTAGAATAAGGTACTAGAATTTTCTTATTCTTCTTCAATCTTCCTTTTTTGTAAGTTTTTCAATGAGACTTTATGTGTCTCTTTAGCTTCTTCTAGAACAAATCTTTAATATGTTTTTTCCAATGGGGCCTTTTCTCAGACCTTTTCAACTTCACTACTTATTCTTGAAACTAGTGGTATGAGTTATGTGTTGAGTCCTAGTCTTCATATTTTTGTGGAAATACTGTAGTTGGTCTATAATTCACAGTGTTCAATGGATATCACCAATATCCTCTTTCACAAACTCTTCTCTAGATTCTTCTTTAGGAACTCTTCTTTGGAGTTTTCTTCAAAAACTCTTCTTTGGAGTCTTCTTCAGGACCTCTCCTCTGGAGTCTTCTTCAAAATTAAGGCTTCTATGGCTCTTTCTTCTAGATCAAGGCTTTTGTGGACTTTTTTTGGATCAAGGCTTCTATGGCCTTTTCTTCTACACTTTGTAGGTTTCAATATTCAATGGAGATCACTAATCTCCTATCTCCTCTTGGGCTTATCTTTGGAGTCTTCTTCTTCCTTAAGTCTGCAATAAGGCTACTGTGGTATTTTATTCTCTTCTACAATCTGTAGGTTCATAGCTCTTATAATGGGACATTTTTATAGGTCACTAAAATATTTAGTCTTCTACTTGTTGCTACAAGTGTTGGAATGATTCTAAGAAGATATTCTTCATAGCTCTATTGTAGGAAGCTTCCTAGATTTTTTTTTAATCTTTTTTTCCCACAAAAATATATTAGAAATTGAAATAGAATAATTTATAATTTTAGGGATAATTATCTTCACTAGTTGATTTGTCAATCTAGTGGATTTTATGTGGAGTTCTAGTCTTCATGAGTTTTCTTATAACCCTGTGGAAAGACTCTAGCTAAATGTAATCTCAGAATTATTGTAACTAAGATTAGTTTCAGTCCTTACTTGCAACTCTCCCTAATCCTATTGGATGCACTATGGCTCTAATACCATTATTAGATTTTGAGGATATGTGCAGTGGGATAGATCTATCACAGGTCCTAATAAGATATAGAAAATATGAAAGAATGGAATTATGCAATATGATTGAAATATACTATAAATAGAAAGTGGTAAAAATATAATGCAATATGGAGGTGATCGTCACTCCATTGAAATAAGCTAAAGAACTACATTGTACTCCATAAAGGACTCCTACCACTATTTACTACTCTCTACTATAATAAACTTGATGAACTTGATCTACTTGATATAATATTGATATGTTTGATCACTCACTATGAGGCCCTTTATATAGGAAGATAGATTCCTTGGCCAACACTCTACCTAGTTGTACAATGGGACACATTGCACATTACAACTTGTGCATTGATAGTTGTGCATTTATTACATTGCTTGAAGTAACTAGCTAACTTTCCCCTAAATTAATCTAATATTATAACTATGTACCAAAGGTGGTACATTTACATGATCCAAACGATGTGATATACTCTAACATTGCTTGCTTCTGGTTTAGCGAGTTGACCATCTAGCAAAGGTTCTATAGGTTATTTGGTTTTGGGTTGTTGTATTTTAACTTGTACCTAAATGATATTTGGCTTGTTTGGTATGCATGTTTGTGGTTATGATTTATCTCTAATATAATGATTGTTAGGTTCTCTTTTTTTAATCTTCAATGGTTATATTATATACTAAATAAAATATAAAGTAAGTATTAAAGGAATTTTTTGGATTTGATGATATATCAAAGTGTAGTGGAAATAAATTATTTGGTTAAGCTTTGACTAGGTACATGGATGTTTTTTGTGGAAATCATATCAGTGATAGTGAAGATTCTTTTATTTGGTTCTAAATAAAAGTTTATAGATCTATTGGTACTTTATTTTGATAGGAATTAAGATGGGGTGTTTCTCTCTTTTGAATAAGGTATCTTATTTATTTTGAGCTTGAAATGGAAAATTTCTTTTGAATATATAAAATAAGGAAATTTTGATTATTTTTTAGAAGGTTCAAGGAGGAATAATTTTGAAAATATGGTTTATGTTTTTATTTTGAATAATGAATTTCTAAGACTTGAGTAGATAAAAAATTCATTATTGAGAGAATTATGGGATTCTTTCATTAAGTGCTTTGTTTTGCATTTGTATGTTATGCATTATGGTATGATATTTGCATAGTAGGGATGCATTTGCATATCATGAGTTATCCTAATCCCTAGAATTACTCTCATGGCTCTAGGAATCGAGATTGCAAGTGGAAGATATTGATGGATATGGAAATATTGTGTTTATAATAAAACAATTGTAGACACCTAAAATACGTCATTTTGAGGAGACTAACCGAATGCACTCCTTTTAGACCACATAACCCACCTTGGGTAGCTTCAAGGCTAAATAGTGGTTTTCACAACTTAAATGAGCATAATTCCCCATAAAACTATGGTTATCTCGACCCAAGACAACCACCAAACCAAGGTTCTCTCAATACGAGATGGCCAAAAAAAAGCAACTTAAAAAAAGGTGCATAACTGACAGCCAAAACTACCAGTTAATCCTGTGCATGATCTCGCGAAAAGCATTAAACACCTTGCATGGGCTAAAATTAGAAAAATGCATGCCATTATCAATCACATGAGATTTCAAAGATAAGCATTTTCTTTTATAAATGTAAATTACCTCTCTAATTTTTCATGCAGGGTGCTTATGCCATTTTTAGATTCCATCAAATAATTCTATAAATTGATACTCACCCCTTAGTTGAAAATAAATCTATAATTAAAATTTTGATCAATGAAGTACTACGAAAATCATACCTCAAGCTCAAGCTTTGACATAATGAAGTGCTACCCCTTTTGATCCTCCAAGCCATCCCACTGCTAAAAGTCATGTTGTCAAACTACTAAAAAGGGTTTAAGGCTATGCTTCTATATTTTGTGTAATCAAATACCCTTGCCTCAATGATCAATCTGACCCATCAAGTTGATCTCATAGTGCAACAATCCATCAAAAAAACCCTAGGTCGATCTCAAACACCACTTCGAATCATCCACAAAGAAACATAGTCTCATGATAGCAGTCATCTTGACTTGAGATGATCCGTAAACAAGGTCATCCTAATCTAAGATAGCCTCTAGCGGAGATTTGGTTTTTCACTTTTTCTTTTATAGTAGCTTAAATCTACTTTTTCCTATTTTTATAGTAGGTTACATTCTTGTTTATGCATTTGATTCATTTCTATTTCTACATTCATTATCTTTAAAATGAGCCCAATTTTGGTGGGCTCTTCATATTCTTTGATATATTTTAGGCTCGATTTTGATATATTTCATGTTTCTTTGTGTACAAATTACAAGATCCAACATACGACAAAGAAGCACAAGAATCACATCATACTCATCACAACAGTCATAAAAAATTTACACCAAGATGATTTATGATTGCAAGAAGATTATTCAATAATTTATGATGATTCATAGGGGATTAAAACCCTCCTATTTGTATTGATTGTATCACACTTATGAACTCCCTCAAGGGAATGTGATTGTAATATGTTTTGATAAAGATAAGTTATCATTAATAAAAAGGATCCGACTCATTATTTTTACTATTTTTATCAATCATGTTTTGATTACGTGCATGTGTTCATTATTTCTTTCACATCATTGTTTACTTTATTAGTGTAGGGTTTTTGAGCTCTCAAGAATATATTGTAAAAGGGGCTTCTTTTGATTTTTCTAGGATTTTGAGGAATAAATAAATGTTTAAGAGATTTTTACATTATGGTTGTATTATTTGAGATAGATTATGGATTGATATCCTTTAAGAAAAAAAATGAATTATGGAATATGGTCCTTGAATGGAGATATTCTTCATATGGATAAATTTAATGCTAGTTTCTATGTTTTTGAAAATATGAGCTAGATTTGAATTTAAAATCATCGAGCATGTTATTTTTTTTAATATTAATATGATGATATACTATATGCTTATATTTGTGTTATGTAAATTAATTAAGGATGCTTTAATATAGTTCTTTAGTTGAAAGGATATTTATGTTGATATCATGTTTGGAGTTATTAAATATGTTAGAAAAATGTTTTTTTTATTTAAAATATGATAACATAGTATTTTATTTCTTTGTGGTAGAGATTTTGATTCTTAGATTTTTTGGAAGGGTTTGGGTGAGATGTAAATCCATTTTAGAATCCTTGAGTCAAAAATATAACCCAATCCTAAGAGGAGTTGTGATGATGCAATAACCAGGTGTATTTTAATATAGGGGAGTTACAATGATGCAATAACCAGATAATTGTGAATAGTACACCTTGAATTATGATGCTTGGGTGTTTCCAAAATGTTGAGATCTTGTGAAATAAATCACAAATCAGTATAATGATGGCACCTTTAATGGTGAGTATCAGGTGATCATGTTCATTATCAGGTGAGTGGTAATTGCCTTAGTTAGCCTATGGAGGTGTGGTAACTAAGTACTAAATAATTACACTAGAATAATTCTACATTGATAAACATATGTAGGTCTAGGAAATATGCATCTCTCTTTAAGTGTTATGGGCCTTAAGGGATAATCCCTACATTGTGGTCAAGTTGTCCTATATCGATGAGGATATGAGAAATATGGGAGGACCATTATTAGCATCATTTATAAATGGTGAGTTCTATAAAGGTAAACCCCAAAAATATAATATGTTGGTCATTCATGTCCACTTGAGTGTTGTCTGTAGTGATATTAACTCAAAATATGGTTATGCATTATAAATACTGGAGTATATTGAGACTTCTTTATGAACCTTGAGAAAACATCTCTCTCCTGGGTTGATTTTTGGTGGGTTTTTATAGTTGGTATCAAATATCTAGGTCATAGGACTAGAAAATTCCATGGAGAGAACCTAGGATACACCTTGACTTGATGAGATATTATGGGGAGACTTACTCTACTAGGGACCTTAACTTGATTTGAGATAAGATAGGTATTGCACACCGACTAGATCAATTAGACCAAGGAGTAAAATTCCTAGAGAGTATAGTTTCTTATTAGGGAATAACACCTTACGATGAGGCAAGTGTGACCATGATCATTATCAAGTGAGTGATAATGGTCTAAATTAGTTCATGGGAAAATGAAACTAACTAATTGTAAGTATAATTTAGGAGAAACTGTAACTTATCAAAATACTTTTTATGGATAATAAATGACACCTATTTTAAGAGGAGGATCACCCAAGAAGGTAAGGTCAGCTACATAGGAGGAATTTGTGGTACATCCCCAAAAGAAGTCTAGAAGAACAATGGATTCCAACAAGAAAATGGAAAGAACAACAAACTCAAATAAAAATTCAACAATAGAATCCAGCAAGAAAAATGAAAAATAATAGACTCTAGAGAGAGGGTTGATGAGCCCTGAAAACACTCATATTTTTGTATAAAATTTTCATATATAATGTGGCATTATTATTATAGAATGTATGTTTTATGAAAGTTTTATATATATTTAATAGAAAATTACATATGTTATCTAATATTTGTTTTTAAGTGAATTCTATGTATATTCAATGATTTTTACTACCTTTCAGCATGTTTAGTCAAGGTCCCATTTGGATCTAGAACTTTCTATTTTATGATCAAAAATCAAAGATAAACATAACCACAAAAAATAAAGTAATGATGCTAAGTCTAGCACCCAACTCTGATTTTGGTGCTCGACTTTCATTTCGGTATCTGACTCCTGTTTTGGTGCCTAAATCCCCTTTCAGTGCCTAACTCTCATTTGGTGCCTCACTCCTATTTGGTGCCTAACTCCCATTGAAAAAAAATATAGCATGGCCCTATTTTTGACAAAACAAAATAGTGATTTTAGTGATGGATGTAGACACAATTTCAGTGATGGATGTGGATGAAGGACAATGTCATAAAGTAGAAGTCATATTTTTTAGAAAATATATAAATATCCATGTAAATAGATAAGCATAATATCAAATGTATTTTGTTCTGATAAAAATAGAACCAAAATTTGATTTTCTTTCCAATCTAAAAAATTTGACAATCACAATCCCTATTTTTTAGGCCATAAGAGACATTCCCATATATAGAAAGGCCATAAGAGAATTATATTTGATAAAAATAGGGATAAAAATAGTAGAGGTAATCAATTTGGTAGGTTAGTTAGCTAATATTATGCTAGGAAATACCTACAACCAAAAATATTCAGATCCAGGAAGCCCTATTTTAACTATAAAAATTGGAGGTTGTATTTTACCCAACACATTAGTATATTTTGGGGCTGCCATTAATGTCATACCCAAGGATACCATACAAAAACTTAGATTTACCAACTTGAATCCAACCAAAACTATCCCTTAGTTTGTAGATAGCTCTACAATGCTCCCTGAGGGAATGTTGGAAGACATAACAGTCACAGTGGATGCATAGGAATACCAGCAAATTTTTTAGTGTTACAATCCAAGTCTAGGTTGGGTGGTTATCCACTCATCTTAGGTAGGCCTTGGCTATAAATAGCTTATGCCTACATAAGTCATAAAAATGGACAAATTGCCATTTTTATGGTTAAAATATGAAAAATCTAATCATCCATCCACTTGCAAAGTCTGTAGATTTGTTGGGAGAACATGAATGTAGAAACCAGAATATGAGTGGTTTATCAATGATTCAATACATCATGGCACTTGATGAATTGGATAATGAAAGTGATGAGGAAATAATTATATCAAAAATTTTCCAAGGAGAACCCTCCTGTCCTCCTCCAGAACTATCACTTGTTGGAGGTAAAAATCACCATAGTAAACAAATTGAAGTTGCACTTGGGAGGGTATTAGCCATAGATGAGTTAAAAATTAATCAGTAGATCAAATTGAAAGAAATATTAGTCAAACATCAAGGTGCCTTTTCTTGGGAGTATTAAGACATGAGATGAATATCTCCTGAAACTTGTACTTATCGCATATATCTAGAATATGAAGTAAAATCAGTAAGATAACCACAACGTAAGATGAATCTAGCTATGAAGGATATTGTTAAATAGAATTGCTAAAAATCTTCATATTTGGGTTTATCTACCCTATTTTAGATAGTGAGTGGGTATCACCTTTGGTGGTGGTACCTAAGAAAAATGGCAAGTGGTATATATGTATTAATTACAAGCTGCTCTATAAAGCAACCAAGAAATACCACTTGCCCTTACCCTTCATAGATAATATCCTTGATACCTTAGTAGAGGAGAAATACTTTTCTTTCTTGGATGGGTTCAGTGGATATAATCATATTTAGATTGGGAAAGAGTATCAAGATTAGACCATGTTCACTTATACATGGGGAACCTTCGCTTACCGAGTTTTACCCTTTGGTTTGTGCAATGCACTTGCCACATTTTAGAGGGCAGTTTTAAGCATCTTCTCTAATATGATTGGAGAAACTATGGAAGTATACATGGATGATTTTGTTGTTTATGGTGAAACCTCTGAATAAGCCACAAAAAAATTAGAGAGAACATTTTAGCGGTGTGAGGAAACCATTATATCCCTAAGAAGGTGAAAAATATTTTATGTTAATGCAGGAGGGGATAGTATTAGGATATCATATTTCTATGGATGGGATCAAGGTGGATAGAAATAAGAAGGAGATAATCCAAAATCTATCTACTCACAAAACTTAGAAAGATATCTGGAGTTTCCTTGGCTCAGCTATTTACTATAGGAGGTTTATAGTAGACTTTAGCAAAACTGCTAAACCCTAAGCACATTGTTATCAAAATATATAGAGTTTTTTTGTACAAATGAATGTGAACAGCCATTTAACATTTTAAAATAAAAACCGACTACTTCTCTAGTCCATAGGGATCCAAATTGGACCATTTCCTTTCAGATATATGCAGATGCATCCAACAATGTGATAGGGTTAGTATTGGGACAAAAGAATGGTGATGATTTTTATGCCATTTATTATATCGTTAAACATCTTACAAGTGTTGAGTTCAATTATAGTATCACAAAAAAGAAATTTCTTGTAGTAATACAAGCTCTTAATAAATTTTACCACTATATTACAGGTTATCAGGTTTTTGTGCACACTGATCATTCAACTATTAAATACCTTGTAAATAAATCTAGAATTAGTGGTAGAATTATCATATGGCTATTACTTCTATAGGAATTTGATGTGATAATTGTTGAAAAACCAGGTAAGGACAATGTGGTGGTATATTTCCTTTCCAGATTGACACTTCCTTATTATACACCCATAAAATATTAGTTTCTAGATGAGCATATATTTGCTCTAAATAAATAGATACCATGGTACGTAGATATGGATAATTATTTAGCCATTGGTAAAGTATCCCTTGCACTTTCACCACGTGGGAACCAAACATTGATAGAGAAAAGTGTAGACTTCTCATGGATTTATAGGTGCCTATTTAAAATAGGGTCTGATCAAATTATGAGAAGTTGTGTTGCCAATAATGATATTATAGAATTATTGAAAGCTTACCATGATGAACCTTGTGGTGGCCATTTTTCAAGAAATTAAACAACAATTTAAAGTATTACAGGTTGGATACTTCTCATATTCACTATTCAAAGATGCAGACAAGCATGCAAGCCAATGTGACCAATGTCAGAGTATAGGTAGACCAACTCTCAAATATGAAATGCCACTCCAAACACATGTGCACATTGAGCCATTTGATAAATGGGAAATGGACTTCGTAGGATCCATTAATCCATAGTCAATAGGTAAGAGATATATCTTAGTTTACACTAACTATGTGACCAAGTTGGTTGAAGTGTAGGCATTACATGATTCTATAGAAAATACTGTAGTATATTTCCTATTTTCTTCAATCTTTACAAGATTTGGGATTCCAATAGAGATCACTACTAATCAAGGGCCTCAATTTACCTCAAATTTGATCCAAGAAATCATGCAGTAGTATAAAATTAGGTATAACAAAACCACTCCTTACCATCCACAAGAAAATGGGTAAGTAGAGGTAACCAATCATGAATTGGAGAATATTCTCACAAAGATGGTACAATAGCATAGGAAATATTGGGCCACAAGATTACCAAAAGTAGTGTGGGCTTACAAAACCACCTGGAAAACTACCATTGGTTTTACACCATTTCAATTGGTATATGGGAAGAATGCTATGATGCCCATAGAATTTGAGATTAAGACTCTTAGAACTACATTTTATTTGGATTTCAATCTGGATGAGTCATAAAAGGAATAGATTCAATAGCTTAACCGGTTGGATGAATATCAACGTGATGCTCTGCATCGGATAGAGATCATCTAGAAACAAATAGCCAAGTGGCATGATCATCACACTAGGACAAAGTAGTTTAGGGGAATGAAAAATATTGTATGACTCCCAATTTTAGGAGACGAAAAGGAAACTCATGAAGTGTTGGATGAGGCCATATGAAGTGACTGAAATTATCAACAATGGAGTTGTTATAATTAGAATAATTTATGGAAACAACATTATATTAACAATCAATGGTTACTAACTGCAGTCATATCATGTGTTTGAGACTTATATGATGAAGTCCATATTAGGCATGGGGATACCCCGGTTGATTCCAATTTTAAAATTTGTTAGTAATATGTGGACATTGTCCACATGATCCAAAAATAATTATTCTTTTAAAGTCCCACATTTTTTTTTCTTTAGTTGTATTTTTGTTTTGTAGGAATGATGCCTTGAGTGCAATCATTAGGTAACCTAGGAGACCTTATCCTAATGGCCACAGTAACTATGAACCTATGCATTTCCAATTTTCTAGGAGATAAAAGACTTCGGTAGAAGTAACTTATCCGCACTCGAAGGGAATACCACATCTAAACACATGTATGGATATTTATTTTGGTCTTCATGGAGAAAATACCTGAATTATGGTTTGGGTAGAGTATGTTGATTCTATCTTTATTATTCAAAACAAAACATCAAAATTTTGATCAATTGTAGGTGTACACTTGTGGACACATCAATAGATATCAAAATAAAGGAGGATCACCTGATTCTTCACATGAATTGGAAAAACTCTGCAAAAAAATAATAGAGTTGCAAAATATAAAAACCAAGGGAAAATCAAAATTCACTATGGAGGAAAATCGACCAATCATTTGCTAAGGAAAAATGAACCCAGTTATTGTTTAGGCATTAGTGAGGATGTGCAGAATCAGTTCAAATATGTTGTATGGATGGAATATTTTTGTATGTCAACCATAACCAGGATGCAGAGGTGACTAAGGAGTTTCTAGTGTCTTTAAGGGATGAGGTTTTCAGAATGCATGGACTAGAAATTCCAATCACAAAAGCCTACATTGCCACTATTACAAGTCTTCCTCAAAATAAGGGAACGCACGTACAAGAAGTATAACCCTGCACTCTACGCATAATGATTCTTTAGATAACCAAATCCACACCTAACGTACTCTATTTTGTCAAAGCAACACATCCCAAAATTTTTGTGACCAGTATTTGAACGGATCACCTGATTCTTCACATGCACGAGTAGGTTTTCTTAGTTGAATTCCAATCATTTATATTTCCTCAACCATTTACTTCATGGGGAAAAAATCAATGTCCCTCATTATCTTACATGTGCTCTCAAATATGAGGCCAACCGATAATAGGTAGGAATGACTTCTACCCTAGATCACCATGGGCTGATTTTAGCCTTGGTGAGACATGTCGAGGCACAAAGGAAAGTGTTTGTTGATGAATACAAAGGAGATAATGTTATTATTGAGGAGGAAGAGGCAAAGACACCTGAACAAAGTGAACAGTCAACTACTAGGATAGTAGAATAAATAGAGATAGTGTTTGTGTCCCAGCTTGCGAAAATAATACAGGATGCAGGGCAGGCTTTGTCCCCTATTTTTCCCCAATTTTATGAGGATGCAAGGTAGGCTATGTTAAGCCCTAATCACATGCTAATTTCCACAAGGACCAAGATTAAGAGGATGAAAGCATCCATGGTTGTTTACAACTCATAAGATGATTATTATGATGAGGAGACTAGGGGATTAAACAAATATTAATTTATGGCCTAGATATTACATGATTTGGCTAGTGGAAAGTCTCCTCATTAGGAAATGTAGATGGAGGATCTATAATAGCAACTACAGGTATTGAAATAATAGGCTTGTACTTGGGAGGCCAAGTATAAAGAAGAGTAGACTCATTTTCAAGAGTGCAGGAAGATATCTGTAGTCAATATGCAAGATTTGTACCAAGCCATCTGTGAAATATAAGAAATGATATTAAAATTATAGCTATAGGCCCAACTGATTGAGGTCAAACGGTAAACCAAGGTGGATGTAGCAATTTAAATATATTGGGTGATGGATGTACCCACTACCTCTCTAGATTCATAGGAGAGAATTACCACTTCTAGCCCTTTTCGGTCAGATGCAAGGAATGATAGTGTTGAAGCTGAGGCATGGGACCATTCTGAGGCCCTTGCTAAAAATATTTATGAATAGGGGAGTCCAAATTCTCAAGCAGGGACCCCTACAATTATAATTGATGATAGTGAGACTGAACAGTCTTCACTAAATGCCCACATAGAAGTAGAACATGAGTTATATGTGGCAATGGAGTTTGAACAGTCTAATTTGACAATGCATTATGCAAACTAGAGATAAGAACAAAATACAGAGGTAAATATGGAGCAATCTCTAGCATCATCTCACTCTATAGATATATAGGTCAATCAAGAATATGAAATTGAGGTTGAGGAGCCAAATTTTTTAGAAAAATCTATAGAGGAAGAGATAAGGCAAGAAGATGAGATTGAGGTTGAAGAGCCTCAAATTTCAACCAAGTCTACAGAGGAAAATCAAAAGGTTGAAGATCCTAAGGGTTCAACACACTTTGCAAAAAAAGTATCGAAAAAGGATGCAAAAATTGATATTGAGTAGCCTCAAGTATTAATCCACTCAATAGAAATGGAACTCTCAGTGGTTTAGTTACCATATGACCAAAATGTGACTAATGAGCCACCTAAACAGGTACCTACAAAACAAGCATAGGTGAATCAGAAATCTACATCTTCTAAAAATTAGGGATAAACATCAATAGTAGTAGATGATGGGAATCCCACTATTTTAACAATTTACATAGGCCTAAAAATACAATAAAAAAAATGAGATCTAAAAGGAAGGTTATACGGGAACCTCAATGAAGACCCAGGACTAGAGCAAAGGCTACATAGCTAAAAGAATTAGGCATGAATTCTAATGAAGAATGGGAAGAATCTCTAAAGGTGTTTGTTAAGCCAAAAAAGAAATTTGAAAATATCAAAGTAGACATAAAGGTAGACAAGAAAGAGTTTAGGAAGGCCTATAAAAAGGTGGCCAAAGAATCAAAGAAAGAATCCAAAACTCCTACCAATAAAATCAACTTTACCCAACTAGACCAGTTCTGGTATTTGTATGGGTCAACTAGTAATCAACCTTCAAATATGAAGGTATATTTCGATAATATGGGACTACTAGGTCTTGTACCACCTGTAGCTCAAGCAACAACAAGCAAAGTCCCTTTGGTAGAGGAAGCAAATTTTGATGATGATGCTAAAATTGAACCAATAGTGGCCAAATTGCCTAAGGCCAAGATTGCTGAAAAATCTAGTGTTCCATTTTGGGATGAATCAACAATCCCAAAAGGAGAAAGCTTACCCCCTTACCATGAGTACTGGAAGTAGGCTAAGCCAACATTATAGAAAGAAACCCCAACCTTTATTGGGTATTACTTGAGGAATGTGGTAGGGAGGAAAGTTTGGACAAAGGAACAACCAGGTATAGGAGCCATACCAAGTAAGCCAACTCAGTGGAGTAAGTGCTTGAAAAAATCGTAGCAGGAAGTGAGCACTCCTAAGGTACAAAAGGGTCGAAAACACAGAGATAAAGAAAAATCCAAGACCATAACCAAGAAGAGGAAGGATAAAAATAGGACCTATTGGAAGGTTGTAAATGAGATTGGTAATTATCAATATGGCACAAGGACATGTCAATACTTAGGCATGGGGGGATGATGAGCCCTAAAAACGCTCATATTTTTGTATAAAATTTTCATATATAATGCGACATTATTATTATAGAATGTATGTTTTATGAAATTTTTATATATATTTAATAGCAAATTACATATGTTGTCTAATATTTTTTTTAAGTGAATTATGTGTAGATTCAGTGATTTTTACTGCCTTTCAACATGTTTACGTTGAGGCCCCACTCAAACTTGGCACTTTCTATTTTATTATGGAAAATCAAAGGTAAACATAACTGCAAAAAATAAAGTAATGACACTAAGTCTAGCACTTGACTCTATTTTGGCACCTGACTCCCATTTTGGTTCTCAATTCTTGTTTTAGTGTTTGACTCCCGTTTGTTGCCTAACTCCCATTGAAGCAAAAGTATAGCACAATCCCTATTATCGAAAGAATAGAACAACAATTTCAATGATGGATGTGGATATGATTTCAACGATGGATGCATATGAAGGACAATATCATAAAGCATAAGTCATCTATTTTTTAGAAAATACATAAATATCCATGTAAATTGATAAGCATAATATATATATATATATATATATATATATATATATATATATATTTTTTTTTTTTTTTTTTTTTTTTTTTTTTTTTTTTGAATTTACATGGTGGAATCGGTAGCCGCCACAAATTCGGGCAGGCTGTCCAGATTTTATGGCCGCCACAGTATTCTGCATTGTTCGCCCTAGAATCCGCCACATAGATCTTCGCGCAGTCTGCCCCTATAACCACGATGCCACAATCATTTTAAACATTTTACGCCGTTGAAAGCACCAAAAAAGGGACAAGCATTCAATCCGATGATATAAGCATAATATTAGATGTATTCTTTTCTGATAAAAAATAGAATACGCTTAAATATGGCAATAGATGAAATTGATTGTATATTCACTTTATCCTTCCTATTTTTGTGTATTTGTTGTAACGAAAAAATCTAAAATAGATTTACCTCCAAATGTAACAGGGTATGGCTGCATATCTTATAAATATGTAGACCACCCCTAAGAAATAAAGGATTTTTTCTGTAATTTTTTTGAAGCTGCATATAATACAATTCATTTGAGTGTTTTATCAATCTCAAACTAGCATCCGGTGAACGAATTGACTCGGGTGAAATATTTTGGAAGCTTGGGCCCACTCTCAATAGTATTCCTCCCACTTTTTCCTTTCTGTAATTTAATTTATTTCTTTTTTTTACTGTATTTGGTATAAATTTGTTTAGTTTTGTAGCTTCTCCTATGTTTTGTATTTTTCTAGCAAGTATACATTTTATTTTTTGTAAGTTTATTTCGATCATGTATTTGATAATATGAAATATGTTAATGGTTTGGAAAACAAACAAAAAATCCAATGCAACAACACACTCCCTAAATCATTGAATCTAAGGGATTCATCTTATTAATGAAATTACAAGCATATACTGTGCATGGTTTTTCACAAGTTTACAAGCTATCCCAGGTTGACGATTAAATGGAGGCAATTAATTAAACTGTAGAAAATTAACCAATATTTTTTCCAACAAGGATGAAAGACCTTTCTTCCATAGTTAAGTTACTA
This sequence comes from Wollemia nobilis, assembly GCA_028583015.1. Lineage (NCBI taxonomy): Eukaryota > Viridiplantae > Streptophyta > Pinopsida > Araucariales > Araucariaceae > Wollemia > Wollemia nobilis. Next base: position 5,093,664 of record JAQPPZ010002819.1, read on the forward strand.
TAGGTATAAATGTAACAACAACATAAAATGTTGGGAACCCTATCTAATAAGGAAATAAATAACAAGGATTTAGGATGTAGATAGGGAGAAAATATTGTTAGAAGAAACCATGAAGGCAAAGCCTGGATTGAGGTTGAACTTTCCAAATATCTTAATAATTTTAAGGTAGCTATATTTAATGGAAGAGAAGGGGGTGATGTTGTATATTTATGGTTAAATGAGTTGGAAAATTTCTTTTGCATGAAGAATTATTCATTTTAAACTCAAATTGTTGGGCTACCCTTCATATTTAGTATGCAACCTTAGAATGTTGGAACACATTCAAGGTAGGCAAAGGAATCCAAGTCATGGGCCTTAAAATGGATAGTTTCATTGAGGTATTTAAGAATAAATTCCCATTATATTATTTTTATGTAGAGAATTTTGAAGAGTTCTTTATACTCCAATAGGGTACAATGTTTTTGTAGGTATATCATCAAATATTCATTAAATTTTTGAAATATATTCTAAGTATGAGATCAATAAACAATGGAAGGTGCATAATTTCATCTTGGGAGTGGATACTAAGATTTAAAATATAATCAATTTTCTCAAACCCAAAACTCTTCAAAAATTATATGATTTGGCCCATCAAGAAGAAACAAATCTACAAATAAAGAAGACATTTCTCTATTATGTTAGATTGTCAAATGTAGAAAGACAAGAACCCAAGAATAGGAATAGTGTGGGGCATATAAATGAGATAAGGAGAAAATAAGAAGATTAAAAGGAATCCAAAGTTTAGGAATAAGAACAATGGGAACCAAGGGAACTATAATATAAATTTCCAAATTAAGGATAATTCAAAACCCCAACCTTCAAAGTAGAATGAGACAACCCAAATAGAAGGAAGAAGAGAGAAAAAGCAAGAAATAGCTAAGGCACCTAGGATTGGTTGCTTCATTTATGTGGGTCCTCATTATTCAAATAAGTATCCCTAATGGTCATAATCAAGTAATAGAGCTGAGGAGTAGCCACATTGAATCTATACAACCATAAGAAGTTAGAACTTGAATGAACAAGCAAATCCTATGTTACTAAATGGTAAGTTTTTTAATAAGAATGCTAAAGTTTTAAGTGATAGTGGGGCTATAAATAGTTTTATTTCCACTAGTATTATCGAGGATATACCAAAAAGACCTATATTTTTGGCACAAGAGTGTAAAGTTGAGTATGGGTCTAGACATACTTGCTCAATTGAACAATGTTTTCCTATAACCAAGATCACCTTACCCAATGAACCAATATTTAACACTTGTATGTAGTGCCACTGCATGCCTTTGATATTATCCTAGGATATGTTGGTTGAAGTATCTGTTGAGCAAGGTGCAGCAAAAGTATTGTCATTGTTGTCAACACAGACAGATAGATCAGTTGATGCAGTTGAAGCAGGATCAGTTGATGCAGTTGAAGCAGTGGACAGGAGTTCAGAGATCAGTCAGATCATGTACAGTGAAATTCCAAGAAAACAGAAGTGACCCAGATCCAGAAAATCAAAGAAAAAGACAAGTAAGAAAACTGTCGCGATATCGCGACATGTTTTTTGTCGCGATATCGCGACAGGTTGAGAAGTTAGAAGGCAGAAAGAAAAACGTCACGATTTCACGACATATCGGAGGAGAGAGAAGGTGCAAGTAAAATTGTCATGATTTCGTGACATGGATGAGGAGAGAGAAGGCGCAAGCAAAACTGTCACGATTTCGTGACATGTTGCAGGCAAAGAAGCCAAGTGGAAAAACTGTCGCGATTTCGTGACATGTTGCAAGCAAAGAAGCCAAGTGGAAAAACTGTCACGATTTCGCGACATGTTGGAAGCAAAGAAGGCAAGTGAGAAAGTTGTCACGATTTCATGACATATTGGCAGAAAAGAAAGCAAGTAGAAAAACTGTCACGATTTCATGACATGTTCGGAGAAGAAGCGCTTGCAAGAAAAACTGTCGTGATTTCGTGACATGTTCGGAGAAGAAGCGCTAAGGAGAAAAAGTGTCACGATTTCGTGACAAGTTGCAAGAAGAAGCGCTAAGGAGAAAAAGTGTCGCGATTTCGTGACATGTCGGGTTTTCACGACTCGACGGGAAGAAAAGCGCTAAGGAGAAAAAGTGTCACGATTTCATGACAAGTTGCAAGAGAAGCGCAAGGAGAAAAGGCACTGACAAGCAGAGAAGGCCAAGGAGAGTAAGTGTCACGATTTCGCGACAGGATCGAAGAGAAAGTGCCAAGGAGAGAAGATGTCGCGATTTCGTGACAGGATCGAAGAGAAAGTGCCAAGGAGAGAAGATGTCACGATTTCGTGACAGGGTCGAAGAGAAAGTGCCAAGGAGAGAAGATGTCGCGATTTCACGATAGGGTCGAAGAGAAGTGCAAGGAAGAGAAAGATGTCATGATTTCGTGACATGTTCCATTTTCGTGGGCCAAAGACAGAAAAGGCACAAGGCAGCGAAGATGTCACGATTTCGTGACATGTTCCATTTTCACGAGCGGAAGGCAGAAAAGGCACAAGGAAGCGAAGATGTCGCGATTTCGTGACATGTTTCGTTTTCGCGAGCGAAAGGCAGAAAAGGCACAAGGCAGCGAAGATGTCACGATTTCGTGACATGTTCCATTTTCGCGGGCAGAAGGCAGAAAAGGCACAAGGCAGCGAAGATGTCATGATTTCGTGACATGTTCCGTTTTCGCGGGCAGAAGGCAGAAAAGGCACAAGGCAGCGAAGATGTCGCGATTTCGTGACATGTTCCATTTTCGCGATGGCAAGACAGAAGGAGAGCAAGGAGGCCGAGAATGTCATGATTTCGCGACATGCTATTTTTTCACGTGTTAAAGCCGAGAAGGGCAGAAAGAGACAGAAGTGTCACGATTTCGTGACAGGTCGCAATAGCACGTTAAACAGGCAGTTAACTGGAACAGAACGATAGTTAAAGGGGCAGTAGTAGAGAAAAGGCATGCAGCTTTTTAATAACAGTTAACTAGAGTAAATGCGATAGTTACAGGTGGATTTACTGATAGAATTCATGTAGCTTTTTAATAACAGTCATAGAAGGAGAAATCGAACAGTCGTATTTATAGAATCGTAAAATACATGCATGCACAAAAAATAAAGACGAACAGTCATGTTCAAGAAGACAAACGTCATACTAGAGATATACGTTGCATGTAACGTAAATGCACACTCTCTAATTACAAAAGGAGTTACACAAAGAAGAAGTTACAGTTGACAAGTGGCAGAAGTAAAAATTAAAAAGAACAGTCACGGGTTGCATGCGAATTTATGAAAGCTAAAAATAGAGACTTACATGCTATAAAAGTAGGTCTGCGTGAAGAATATTGCTACTGTTGTAATTGTGAAAGTGCTATCGAAAGAGGGTGAGAAGAGTGTTGTAAGAGAGAAACAAGATGAGCGAGTGAGTAATTACTGTGTTTTAAATTGGAGACCAGTCAGGGTCTTGTAATAGTGAAGGCATTTGTATGTCATTGATATAACTTTCAAATCTATGATTCAAGTTGGTGCTTGGATAGGGGTTGGTGCTCCTTTACGTAGGTGCAGATAAATCGGGGGTTGGTGCTCCTTCCAGTGGGTTTTGGTAAACAGATTGTAAAATTGGTGTTTTGCAAAGGCTGGATTTGGACCGTAGTCCAAGCAGTCATTCTTGAGGAGTAGCCAAATTGGTGAACCTCGTTACATTGTGTGTTGTGGTGTGCTCTCTTGTGTTTACTGCTTTATCTATTTTTAGTTCTCTTTGCTTCAGTTTTAAGAATTGCAGATCAAAATTTTTAGCTACACTGATTCACCCCCCCTCTCAGTGTCATTGTGAGAATATCAATTGGTATCAGAGCAAGGTTCCTGAACAAGCTTAATCAGCTAAGGTGATCTTGGAAGGAACACAATGGTAGGTAGTGAAGGTTTCTCATCAAACAAAGCTCCTCTGTTCAATGGAACTAATTACTCATTCTGGAGACTCAGGATGCAGACATATCTGAGTGCTTTAGGATACGACATTTGGGAGTCAGTAGAAAGTGGATACACAACACCCACTACTCCTCCAACAGATGTTGTCGATAAGAAACTATCTGAGAATAACTCCAAAGCAAAGAATGCAATAATGTGTGGGCTAGTAGACAAGTGAACTGATAAGGGTCATGAGCTGTAAATCGACAAAAGACATATGGGACAAACTGAAAAGCATTCATGAAGGAGACAACAAGATCAAGGAAGCCAAACTGCAAACTCATCGAGCTCAGTTCGAGGCATTACAAATGAATGACGAAGAGAACATTGAGACCTATATCTTGAGAGTCAATGGAGTCATTAATGCAATCGGAGGACTCGACGAAGAGATCGAAGATGCGGTTGTCATGAAAAAGGTACTTAGAACTCTTCACAAAAGATTTAATTCTAAAGTTTTTGCAATAGAAGAGGCTAAAGATCTAAACAATTTTAGCATGGACGAGATGCATGGTTCCTTGACTGCATACAAAATGAGAATAGGACAAACTAAGCCCATAGACAAAGAAGCTACTTTTAAAGCACACAAGAATACAAAAGCTGAACAAGAATCTGAGGCTGAAGAGACATCGGATGAAACTGAAGCCAACTTTGTTCGAAAACTTACAAAAGGAAAAGGAAAATATAGAGGAAAGTTGCCATTTAAGTGTTTCAATTGTGGAGGGGTCGGTCACTTTGCAGCTAAGTGTCCCATGAATGAGAAAACCAAAAGTAATGAAGGGTCACACCAAGAAAGAAGTGACTGGAAAAAGAAACCAAACTTCAAGAAAAGCAATTTTAAAAAGAAAAGTTTCATATCCAAGAATGTCAGCTCTTTTGAAGATAGCTCAGGTGAAGATTCTGAAGAAGAAACAGGTGAAGCTCTGTTCATGGCATTTGAAGAAGCAAAAACAGAAGAAAAATAGGAAGATGATACAAAAAATAAGGATGAGGCTGAAGTTTATCTGGAAGGTGAGTTGGTTGCGGCACTTAAAGAGTTGAAGTCAGAAAGGAAAAAGAATAATAAAGTCTCAAGAAAGCTTGAAGATGCGAATGACATAATAAACAATTTAAAAGTACAGACAGAAGAATTTAAGAAAATGTTTGAAGAACTTGAAGTACAGTTAACCATGAGAATAGATGAGTGCAGCAAACTAGAAGAAGAGATTGTTATTTTAAGAATGCGGCTAGAAGAAAAGAATAAAAAACCGAGCTACTATCACAAACTTGAAGGAAGTTCTACAAAGCTTGAAAAGATCATAAATAGTCAGAGGACTACAGACATCAAGTTTGGCTTGGGGTTTGTCGAAGGAGAATCATCAAGTGGATCAAAGGCCATAACTATAGAACCAGTAAAGAAAGAGGATAAAATCAAGGTTGACCAAAGAAAAATGAATCTTGCAAAAGAAAGCAACAATGGCAGGCACGAGAAGGCTGTTGATAATGAGGGATTCACAAAAGTCACTCATCAAAGGAGAAGAAAATTTGTGGCTCCTTCTACAAATTGGCAAAGACCAACTCCCAGGTTCAATCATTCTTTTTCTGGTTATTGTTTTAAATGCAATACTTACGGTCATAAGATTTTAGACTGCATTTATAATATAGGACAAAGAAATTTTTCCAGTAGAAATGTATTTTCACCCTTGATAGATTATGCAGTAGAATGCTATAACTGTCACAACTTTGGACATATTGCAAGAAACTGTAGAAGCACATATGCAGCAAATAAATATTAGGGAAGAAGAACTCAACCAAACAGTTTAAAGCAAAACAAAAAATTCCCAGATAAACATGCACAGGCCATTGACAAAGAAAAGTCTAAACAAATGACCAAAACTACAGCCAAATCAGAATGGAAAGAAAAAGAGCAACTCAAAGAAGAAAAGGAATCCTTGATTGTCCGGACAACATTCAAAGCACGGAACAAATCAGCACCATGGATATTGGACAGTGGATGCTCCAGTCACATGATAGGAGATAAACAAAAATTTGAAAAATTACAGAAATATGAAGGGGGCTCGGTAAAGTTTGGAAATAATGATGGAGCCAAAATAGTTGGAAAAGGATCAGTCAAGATAAGTGATGGAAAGATCAATTCCAAAGAAGTTATGTTTGTAGTTGGTTTGAAGCACAACTTACTGAGCGTAAGTCAAATCTGTGATAGAGGTCATGAAGTCATCTTTAAAAAATAGGGCTATGAAGTAAGAAAAGCACACAGTGGGAAGCTGGTAGCTACTTGATCGAGGACTTCTAGAAATCTATACACTCTCTCAGAAACTTCAGAAGGATCATGCTTGATTGGACAGGAAGATGAAAATTGGCTGTGGCACAAGAGGCTCGGGCATATTAGCTTTGACAATCTGGTAAAAATAAGTTCAAAAAGAGCAGTAAGAGATATACCCACCATTGGCAAACCGGTAAATAGCATCTGTGCTTCATGCCAAAAAGGGAAGCAAACCAGATCCACATTTAAAGCAAAGGAATATTTCACCAACAAACCGTTAGAGCTGATTCATACTGATTTATGTGGACCCATGAGAACACAAAGCATAAATGGTGACAAATACTTTATGCTTTTCATAGATGACTACTCCAGAATGACATGGGTACTATTTTTAAAGCTTAAATCAGATGCCTTTGAGATGTTCAAGATTTTTAAAAAGCAGGTTGAGAATCAGATTGGAAAAAGAATTAAATGCCTAAGATCGGACGAGAGGAGGAGAGTTTATCTCGGGAGGAGTTTGTAGAATACTGTCAAAAATATGGGATTAGAAGACAGTTTTCAGTAGCAAGGACACCTCAGCAGAATGGTGTTGTTGAAAGGAAGAACAGGACTATGCAAGAAATGGCATGGACAATGTTGGCTGAGAACAAAATAGCCGACAGATTCTGGAAAGAGGCAGTACATACTGTAGTTTACATTCAAAACAGGTGCATGCTAAGAACACATGAAAGCAAAACACCGTATGAACTATGGTTCGACAAGAAAGCAACAACAAGATACTTCAAAGTGTTCGGCAAGCAAGTGTTATATCAAACGAACTGAAGATAATCTCGGTAAGTTCGAAGATAGAGCTGACGAAGGTATTTTTCTCGGTTACTCAACTAAAAGCAAAGCCTACACATGTTACAACAAGCGGCTAAAGAAAATTATTGAGAGTGCTGATGTTAAAGTTGATGAAGGTAGAGAACGAGAAGTTACGTATCAAGAAAACTACCCTATTTATGAAGACGTCATTGAAGGAGATGAAGAAATAGAAAAAGAAGAAAATCAAAAAATTGACCCAGCTGATTTAAGAATCGACTCAGAAGAAGAAGAGAACAATAAATTCAAAACAAGCAGTTGGCAGAAAAATCATCCCAGAGAACAGATTATTGGGGACCCAACAGTTGGTATTCAGACAAGAAGAGCGATGATACTGGAACTACTCTTTATTATCCAGCATTGAACCCAAAAATATTGTTGAAGCAAGCACAGATGAAAGTTGGATGAAGGCAATTAATGAAGAACTAGATCAGATTGAGAAAAACAAAACCTAGGAATTAGTACCATGGCCAGCAAATAAAAACATAATTGGCACTAAATGGATTTTTCGAAATAAATTAAATGAAGACAGACAGGTTGTCAGAAATAAGGCAAGATTGGTCTGTAAAGGCTATGCTCAGGTTGAAGGCATTGATTTTGAGGAAACATTTGCACCAGTTGCTAGACTAGAAGCAATCAGAATGTTTCTGGCTTTAGCAGTCCATAAAAACTTCAAAGTATATCAAATGGATGTAAAATCAGCATTTCTGAATGGAAAACTGGAAGAAGAGGTTTACATTGAACAGCCAGATGGCTTCCAACTCGGTGACAATCCTGATTTTTTTTGCAGGTTAAAGAAAGCATTGTATGGTCTGAAACAGGCACCCAGAGCATGGTATGCAAGGCTGGATAACTATCTTATTAAACAGGGGTTCAAGAAAGGTATGGTGGACAACAATTTATATATCAAAGCTGAGAATGGCCATCTTATTGTACTTGTTGTTTATGTAGATGATATAATATTTGGCGACGACATGGATAAATATTGTAGAGACATAGCTAATAAAATGAAGACAGAATTTGAGATGTCAATGATTGGTGAACTTTCTTATTTCCTCGGATTGCAAGTCAATCAAAGTGAAAAGGGGATTTTTATCTCTCAAGTAAAATATGTGAAAGAAATGCTGAAAAAGTTCACAATGGAGGATAGTAAACCTGTCAGCACTCCCATGACAACAGGTTGCAAGTTGAGCAAGGATGACAAATCTCCAGATGTAGATCAAACCATGTACAGGTCTATGATTGGAAGCCTGCTGTATTTGACAGCCACTAGACCAGATATATTACAGGCAGTATGCATGGTAGCAAGATTTCAGGCTAGTCCCAAAGAGACTCATGTGACAGTTGTAAAGAGGATTTTTAGGTACCTCAAGGGTACTATGGAGTATGGGTTGTGGTACCCAAAAGGTAAGGACTTCACTCTTATTGCATATTCTGATGCAGATTGGGCGGGGATGTATTGATGATAGAAAGAGTACCAGTGGAGGAGCATTTTATCTTGGAGACAGGTTGGTAGCATGGCACAACAAGAAACAAGAATCGGTCTCTCTATCCACAGCAGAGGCGAGAATACATTGCAGCAACAACATGTTGTACTCAGATTTTATGGATGATACAAACACTGAAAGATCTTGGTATTCACTTCAAAGAGCCAATTTCGGTTAAATGTGATAACACCAGTGCTATAAACATATCAAAGAATCCGGTTATGCATTCTCGAACCAAACATATTGCAATCCGGTATCACTTCTTGAAGGATAAAGTTGCAGAAGGTGAGGTCAAATTGGATTTTGTTCCAACTACAGAGCAAGTAGCGAGATATATTCACAAAACCATTGCCCAAGGAAGTTTTTGAGTACCTTCGGAGTAAGTTGGGAGTAGTCACATTTCCAAAGAACCGACTATCAATTGGGATCACATTCTTAGGGGGAGTACTTATGCCTATGTTTATAGTTTTGCTCATATTCATTATTTTTGCTAACTATAACAATGTGTATCTGAGAATGTTGTGCATAGACTCGGGGGAGTCTGCAGGTAGCCCTTTGGTATTATTGTCAAAGGGGGAGAAGAATTACGAGGAGAGTGCATGAGTGTTGCCAACAATTCCAAAGGGGGAGATTGTTGAGCAAGGTGCAACAAAAGTATTGTCATTGTTGTCAACACAGACAGATAGATCGGTTGATGCAGTTGAAGTAGGATCAGTTGATGTAGTTGAAGCAGTGGACAAGAGTTCGGGAGATCAGTCAGATCATGTACAGTGAAATTCTAGGAAAACAGAAGTGACCCAGATCCAAAAAATCAAAGAAAAAGACAAGTAAGAAAACTGTCGCGATATCGCGACATGTTTTTTGTCGCGATATCGCGACAGGTTGAGAAGTTAGAAGGCAGAAAGAAAAACGTCACGATTTCGTGACATATCGGAGGAGAGAGAAGGTGCAAGTAAAATTGTCATGATTTCGTGACATGGACGAGGAGAGAGAAGGCGCAAGAAAAATTATCATGATTTCATGACATGTTGCAGGAAAAGAAGCCAAGTGGAAAAACTATCGTGATTTCATGACATGTTGAAGCAAAGAAGCCAAGTGGAAAAACTGTCACGATTTCATGACATGTTGGAAGCAAAGAAGGCAGAAAATTGTCATGATTTTTCTGAAATGGAAAAGAAAGCAAGTAGAAAACGTGCGATTTCTGACATGTTCGAGAAGAAGAAAAGTTGGAGAAGAAGCGTAAAGGAGAAAAAGTGTCACGATTTCACGACAAGTTGCAGGAAGAAGCGCAAAGGAGAAAAGTGTCACGATTTTCGTGACATGTCAGAGGAAGAAAAGCGCTAAGGAGAAAAAGTGTCAAAAGACGAGACAAGAGAAAGAAGGAGAAAGCGAAAAGAAGAAACGAAAAGCAAGGAAAGAGCAAAAAAAGGGAGAAGATGTCATGATTTCATGAAGGATAAAAAGTGCCAAGGAGAGAAGATGTCACGATTTCGAAGAAAAAGTGCCAAGGAGAGAAGTGTCACAAGAAAGTGAAGGAAGAGAAAGATGTCGATTTCATGACATGTTCCATTTTACGGGAAAGAAGAAAAGGCACAAAGCAGTGAAAGTGTCACGATTTCGCGACATGTTCCATTTTCACAGGCGAAAGGAGAAAAGGCACAAGGCAGAGAAGATGTCACGATTTCGTGACATGTTCCATTTTCATGGGCAGAAGGCAGAAAAGGCACAAGGCAGCGAAGATGTCACGATTTCACGACATGTTCCGTTTTCGTGGGAAAAAGGCAGAAAAGGCACAAGGCAGCGAAGATGTCACGATTTCGTGACATGTTCCGTTTTCACGGGCAGAAGGCAGAAAAGGCACAAGGCAGCGAAGATGTCACGATTTCGTGACATGTTCCATTTTCACGACGGCAAGACAGAAGGAGAACTAGGAGGCCGAGAATGTCACGATTTCATGACATGCTATTTTTTTTTGCGTGTTAAAGCCGAGAAGGGCGAAAAGAGACAGAAGTGTCACGATTTACGTCAGGTCGCAACAGCATGTTAAATAGATAGTTAACCGGAACAAAACGACGGTTAAAGGGGCGGTAGTAGAAGAAAAGGCATGCAACTTTTTAATAAGAGTTAACTGGAGTAAATGCGACAGTTACGGTGGATTTATAGATAGAAATCATGTAGCTATTTTAAGAACGATCGTAGAAGGAGAAATCGAACGAGTCGTATTTATAGAATCGTAAAATACATGCATGCACAGAAATAAAGATGAACAGTCATGTTCAAGAAGACGAACAGTCATACTAGAGATATACGTTGCATGTAACGTAAATGCACACTCTCTAATTACAAAAGGAGTTACATAAAGAAGAAGTTATAGTTGACAAGTGGCAAAAGTAAAAATTAAAAAGAACAGTCACGGGTTGCATGCGAATTTATGAAAGCTAAAAATAGAGACTTACATGCTATAAAAGTAGGTCTGCGTGAAGAATATTGTTGTTGCTGTAATTGTGAAAGTGCTGCCGTAAGAGGGTGAAAAGAGTGTTGTAAGAGAGCAACAAGCTGAGCAGTGAGTAATTACTGTGTTTTAAATTGGAGACCAGTCAGGGTCTTGTAATAGTGAAGGCATTTGTATGTCATTGATATAACTTTCAAATCTGTGATTCAAGTTGGTGCTTGGATAGGGGTTGGTGCTCCTTTCCGTAGGTGCGGATAAATCGGGGGTTGGTGCTCCTTCCGGTGGGTGCTTGGTAAACAGATTGTAAAATTGGTGTTTTGCAAAGGCTGGATTTGGACCGTAGTCCAAGCAGTCATTCTTGAGGAGTAGCCAAATTGGTGAACCTCGTTACATTGTGTGTTGTGGTGTGCTCTCTTGTGTTTACTGCTTTATCTATTTTCAGTTCTCTTTGCTTCGTTTTAAGAATTGCAGATCAAAATTTTTAGCTACACTGATTCACCCCCCCTCTCAGTGTCATTGTGAGAATATCGGTATCATGGAGCCCTAATCAACTTTCAAGAAATATGTATGGAATATATAGATAATGATAAGAAGAGAGTTAGGGTTCAAAGTAGGCAAGGGTATTTTTGATGACATTTACTATCAACCATGCAGTTAAAGAAAGCAATTAAAATAGGTGGTATGTTGTATATAGTGAAGATAAATGGTAAGATAGGTGATAATGGGGATAAGGAAATTTTAAGAAACATCCAAGTTTGAATGAATTTAGGAATGTATTTCCAAAATATTTCCTAGGCCTACCACCTTGACATGAATTTAACTTCACTATTGAACTAATGCTTGGGGATGAACCCATTGCAAGGACACCTTACATAATGACTCCTATTGAGTTACAAAGGTTAAAGGTGCAACTTCAAGTTTTGTTGGAAAAATATCTGATCAAACATAGTGTTTTGCCTTGGGGTTATCCATTACTATTTATGAAAAACAAACATGTTTCTTGAGGTTGTGCATTGATTATAGAATGTTGAATAAGTTGATCATCAAGAATAGGTATTCTTTGCCAAGGATTGATGATCTTTTTAATCAGCTAAAGTATGCCAATATAATTTCAAATATTTGAGATCATAATATCATCAGTTAAGGATTCAAGATACCTACAAAATAAACCTTAAGACTATATATGGGCACTATGAGTTCATAGTATTGCTATTTGAGTTGAAAAATGAACCAACAACTTTTATGAATATTTTTTTTGGTATATTAATAATTTTATTGAAACCAGGGTATTTGAAAGGTTTCCTAACACCTTGTACAACAGAGGATCTTCAAAGGATAAAAAAATAACAAGAGAAGGAAACTAAAAACTGCCAGATGAAACAACATACAATCTCAAAAATACACCTCAAACTAAAATGATTCAGCAACCTTGAACAAACCGGAACTAAGAGAAACAATAGGGATAAAAAGGAATGGTCCTCGACCAAAAATGAGCCAAAAAAGACGTAATCCACTACCGTAGAGGATCCAAGAAACCAAAGGAATAACCATTAGTCGTCAAGAGGAGTGTCTTGCTGCATGAGGGATGAAGCAACCCCTTACGGACCAGTATCTTTCATAGAAATATCCTTGCTATATTTGGGAATAGTGATGCAAGCCTCCTTAGCAATATCCATTACATCTTCATCATTTGCAGTATATTTGACATCAATTTTGGTGTCAAAGGACACCTCAACACCAATTAGGGTAGAAATTTTTTTGAAACTGTCATAGAAGAACAAAAGGCTAAGTGCATGGTGCTGCTCTTTAAGGGTTGAAATCATCTTTCCAATGGCCAAGTGAGAATTTTCAATATGGTCAAGGGTTGCAGAAGTAGCATGCATAGCCAGCTTGTAAATATACCTTTCAACAAGGTCAGGAGAATAATATGTCATTTGGAGTTTTTATCGAGGTGGATGGAGGAGTTTTGACAGCTTATTTATGCTATAGCCTTTGGTAACTACGGATAGGGGTCCTTTCAATTTTGGATTTCTTTCTAATGGAAAACTCAGAAATAGATTTGACCCATTTTTCTTTTCTTTTGTATTTGAAATTTTTAGGGCTCGAGGTTGAGGAAGAATTCTCCTCGTCAGATTTAGGGGCAGGGAGATTACCTAAAGAGACTTGCAGAAGGAGGTATTTGTAAAGGACCTTGAAAAGACCCTGGTGGCAAGGTTTGGCCTCATCCTTCTTGGAATGGTTGGTGGTGATGGTATAGTCCATGGACCAGAATAGAGCATCGGGAATGTTCATAATTTTTGAATCCTAGAAATGATTAACAAATGCAATATTAAAATAACATAATTGAGACTCAAGATTTTCATAGGTAAAATATTGCATTATTGGATTAAGGATTTATTTCTAGGGAGTTGACAAGTCATGGCAAAATAAACCTTTGTTTACCTTCTTGTGGATGGGTGAATTTTTCTTGAAGAGTGTCAACTCTGCCTCCCAGCTATACTTGTTTCTTCTAATGATTTCTCCTTCCAAGTCTTGCCATGTCAGGTTCGCTAGTAGCTCAAAGGAAATTTGAAACTGGATGTCATGGATGGAGACCATACCATTATCCCAAGTTGTCATGAATCCCTTAGTTATCTTGTCATCCACATCGTTAAATAGATTTAAGAAATTGATAATCCCATGCTTATCCTTGAACATGTCAGTAGATACATAATCCAAATCAATAGTTTTAGTCTTGATGAAAACAACTTTTCCTTCCTTTAGGATGACAAAGTAAAATAAGGAAGGACAAAAATTGGGAGAAAAAAGCTAGGGATCGATTGAAACAGAGATGGAATGGTAAATTTTTTGGGCAGACCACAAGAGCACTAAATAGAAAGTAATGCTTGGCCAAAAAAGAAACCCTTGGCAAAAAGGATAATGACGGTTAGAGCATTGGGCACAATGCAAAAAAAACTAATGAAAATAGGTGGTAATAAAAATCCAAAACATCATCCCAATGAATATGAATCTTCTGGTGATACTCACATGATAGGGCCAATGGCAAAAATAGGCATAAAACCTAGAAGGGATTGGAATATACATTCGATAAAGCCTCAGGAGAATGTGAAAGGTAAAGCGTTTAGACAGGGTTCTCAAAAAGGTAAAATTACAAGCATCATTCCACATGAGATTGAAATGATTTAAAATTAGGGTGGACATGGCATCGGAATTCCTCATGGAAATGATTATCAACAATGAAAGGGCATAAAAAAGAGGCGGCAAAGATTTGGACATTATCAACATGGATCCCCTTTTCAAAGGAGAATAATAATAATGATGAACAAAATATCTATTTTGGAATTTTCTAGAACTTTGGATATGGTCCCTATGAATCACGAAAAAGGGAATATTTTTGGTAATAGAAAAATTAAGGATTTCGAGATTCATCATGGCATATGGTATTTTGATCATGATTTGCCAACTCAGCTACGTCATTAGGGAGGACATCCGTCCAGGTTATAAAACCTTGCACTCCAATGTTGGCTAATTTATTAGTGACAGAATTGCCCTCCCTAAAAATGTGATGAACCACAACATTGACTTGCTTACTAAGAATTTTCTTACTTTTCTCGATGAGATTCCTGATCCTCTAGCTACTAGGCTTTGAAGTTTTAAGGAAATTTATAATATTAATAGAATCTCCTTCAACAATGACTTTTCTTGGAATGTCCTTTAGAAATTGAAGGCCTCTCCACACAACTTTAGCTTCAGTAGAATGATTTGATTGGATTCCTAATGGTTCAGAAAATGCAAATATGGAATTGCCACTATGATCACAAAGGATTCCTCTAGCCCCTATAATGACAGGATTACCTTTTGTAGCCCCATAAAAATTAAGGATGACTCACCCAAAGGGATGAGGTTGCCATTTGATGTTGGTTCTAGACGAAGGCTGAGAAATAGGCCTTGGGACATCAATGCAAATATCACAAAACTTTAATATGCCCTTCTCAAAGAATGAACAAGGATAAGGATCAAAAGAAGCAACAAGGGCATTTTCCTTAGCATGAAGGATGATTTTGCTGAAAATAATATTGTCATCCAAAGCCTTCAAGTCAAAGATTATTTTATTGCATTCTAACCATATTTTCCAAAGGAAATGATGCAAACAGAACTTCCAAAGTCCTTTGAGTATGGGGTTTTTGAAAGGAATTGTCCACTATTGGAATAGATCAACAATTGAAGGAGGACAGACCCAGTCAATCTTGAAAGTATGGAAAAGTTTGTTAAGCACCATTATTGAATAGGAACAAAATAAAAAGAGGTGAGTAGTGCATTCCCAATCAGAATGACAAATATGGCATCTATTATGCAAAGGAATACCTCTTTTTATAAGATTTTCAGTGGTAAGGATGCAATCTTGAATACAAATCCAAGAAAAGGAAGCAATCTTCGAAATAAAATACTTAGTCCAAACAAGCTTGAAAGGAATGCTAGTATCAATACTATCAAGAGAGAGCAAGTAAGTTGATTTGATTATGAAATCTCCAAAATCAGTAGCTTCCCAAATAGGACAATCAGTCTGATCATGTAAAGGAATTTTGATAGTAGAAAGAAGATTGTATAAACAAGTTGATTCATTTTCAAAAGTAGGAATGTTAAGCCTTCTCCATTTTTTACGTCCATTTGTAGAAGAGATGAAATCTACCGCAAAAGGTCCAGCCAATTGATTTGTAATATTTCTCATCCTTTGAAATATAGGATTTTCATTGAGAGGTTTATCTCCTATCCATTTATCATCCCAAAAGGAAATAGAAGTGCCATTACCAAATTTCCACCTTAGTCCTTTGATCAAAAGGGATCGAGCTTCACAAATAGCCTTCCAGAAAGCTGAACCAGATGAAGGTGCCTCCCCATGAGGTAAATGTGATCCTTGAAGATATTTCCTTTTTATGATCTTGACGCAAAGAACATTCTCATTAGAAATCAACCGCCAGGCTTGCTTAGCAAGAAGGGAAATATTAAGAGGATAAATTCTTCTTAGACCTCGTCCTCCACATTCTTTAGGTTTGCACACTTTTTCCCAAGATACCAAATGAAATATGTGCTTATTTTTAGATCCTGTCCAGAGGAAATATGGACAGGATCTTATGAATATGATGAACAGTGTGTTCAAGAAATATTTAGATCGATTCGTTTCAATATTTCTAGATGATACTTTGATATATCCTTGCACCAAAGAGGAACATGACCAACATTTGAGGTTAGTGTTAGAGGTGCTAAGGAAAAACCAACTTTATAGGAAGTTGTCTAAATGTGAATTTTATGCCTCACAAGTTAATTATTTTGGGTATATTATATTCACAAAATGGATTGTTATGAATCCTAAACACACTGAGGTCATTTTGAGTTGGCCTAAACCAATAAATATGTCATAATTTAGAATCGTCATGGGGCTCATGGCTTACTATAGGTATTTTGTGAAGAACTATTCAAAAATTACCTATTCTATCGCCAACCTTTAAAGAAAGGGAAAAAAGTTCAAATGGATGAATAAATGTGAGATTTCCTTTGAAACTCTAAATAATAAGCTAACTATAGCACTAATTATTAAGATATTAGATCTTCTTGAAAATTTTATAGTATGTACAAAAACATTTCTTAGAAGGTTTGGGTGGGGTGTTGTCCCAGGATGAGTCTATAGTAGCATATGAGACTAGAAAACTCAAAAAGCATGATCTAGAGTTGGAAATAATTGTGCATGCACTAAAGGTATAGAGGTAATTTTTGTTGGGAATACTATTTGAGCTAAGGAAAGACCACCAAATTCTAAGGTATATATTTACTCAAACTATATTGAATGCAAGATAGAGAAGGTGGATAGAGTTCTTAGGTTAATATGACTTTGGTATTGAGTATATCAAAGCAAAAGAAAATAATGTATATGATGCCTTAATCAAGAGAAGAAATAAAGCAACATTGACCCAAAGTCATATAGAATTAATTAATAAATTCAAGGAAATGCAACTATAGGATCAATATTGCATTGAAATCCAAGAAAAAATTGAGAGAAATCCTAAGGAAAATAAGGACTTTTACATTAAATATTGACTTTTATGCTTTAAGGATAGGGTTAATTGGTGATTTAAGGATTTTATTATGCAAGAGGTACATAGTTCTCCTTATTTTTCTCATACACATAGGGTAAAAATAAGAGAAAACATGAAAAATACCTTCTATTGGGTAGGAATGAAATTAGATATCACTAGTTTTATCACTAAATGTTTGGAGTATTAGAAGGTTAAGGCAGAGCATTAGCACCTAGCGAGGAAGTTGTACCCACATGGTATACCTAATTAGAAGTGGTATGTTATATCTATGGATTTTATTGTGGGTTTACCTAAGACTAGGTACCTGTAGCAACCACCAAAACCAAACCAAGAGAGAGATATAGTTTTTCAAGGTTCACAAAATGAAATCCCAATATTTTCTTATTTTAGCATTGTCAAGGTTTCACCACATTTGAGTTCTATATTGTTTTAGATGATACTCAATGGATATTAGTGGTCAAATTTCCATATTTTTTGGGGTTCACTTTACTAAAACTTCTTTTTTGGAAGGATTCCAAAGTGCCCCCCACCATTCTTATATTATCACTAATATAGTACAATACTACAATATAGGGATTATCCTTTAAATCCCATAACAATTAAAGGGGAATGCCTATTTACTAACCTTACCCTATGTCCATCTAGGTATTTTAATAAGGCATAAAGCCTTGGTGCTTACTTTCCACACCTCTATGGGCTAACTAAGGTCATTACCACTCATTATCAATGAACATGATCACCTAAACCTTCTCATTCAAGGGATCACCACTGTTGTCTTGTGTATAATTTCTAATAACTTCCTAGATATGGGACACCTAATCCTCATGTTCAAGGTGTATTATTGCACAAGAATCTGGCTATTGCATTCATACAACTTCCAGTTTCATGAGTTCCTAGCTATTGCATCCTTACAACTCCTTCTAGGAAACACTTCTACCTCATTATTTCATTCTGGTAACTCTTCTCAATATTGGAATATTTTCATTGACTCAGGTCCTAAAAGAATATTCTATATTCATCCTAATAACTCTTCCCTAACTCAAGGTAACATTCAAGCAATAAAAACAACTCTATCTAATTATAATGCTTTAACTAAAACAACATGCTTAATATAAACCACAATATTAAACAAAAAATCATAAATCTAGCATGAGCTTCAACATAATTTCATTACCATAAAGTATTCTTAACCATAAATCCAAGATCTAGAACAAACTGTGTAAAAGAAGCATTCTTCTCAATTATTTACTAAGATAGCATAATCATAAATGTCTACATAAAAAAAATTCAACATAAAGGAGATCACATATATATTTATTATTTCTCAATGATATAAAATATTTTGTAAGACAAAGATTGCAATCCAAATAATTTATTGCATAAGCTTAAATCAAATCTACATTACAAAAACTATCATATTTTCTTTCTTGTAGAGAGAAGTCACTTGGAAAGTTTTCAGAGAAACAAAAAGCAATTTCTCATTTACATAACAACTTTTCAACCCAAGATACATCAAGACCATTACACCTAAATTCTTCCTACGCCATATTCCTTCCATGATCATATTCCAGAAAAAGTTATCACATGAACTTGAGGAACATTAAGGGATTAGGACAACTATTTTATGCAATTCAAATTAATATACTCTAAATATGATGCAAGAAACCATGCATACAAACCAAACTAAAGAAAAAACTAGGTAATTCCATACTTCTCTCTATAATGGTCCATTTTACCTACTCAAGTCTGAGGTGACCACTATAATTTAAAATATACTCCACAAAGTTAAAGCATCCAAAATGACAAGGAGATAATACCATACTTCTCTCTTATAATGGCCCCTTTACCTACTCAAGTCTTAGGAAACCACTATAGTTTAAAACATACTCCACAAAGTTCAAGCATCCAAAATGACAAGGAGAGAATCTCATACTTCTCTCTTATAATTGTCCCCTTTACCTACACAAGTCTCGGGTGATCACTATAGATTAAAACATACTCTAAAGAGTTCAATAATATAAAATTACAAGGATATAATACCATACTTCTCTCTTATAAATGTCCTCTTTACCTACTCAAGTCTAAGGTGACCACTATAGATTAAAACATACTCCATAGAGTTCAAGCATCCAAAATGAAAAGAAGAGAATCCCATACTTCTCTCTTATAATTCCCTCCTTTACCTACTCAAGTCCCTAGAGACCACTATAGTTTCCCATACAAAATAAGCATTCACAATAAATAACCCATTTATTATTACTCCAAAAAAACATCCAAAAGGAAGATAAGGCACTAAATTCTTTAACCAAACAAAGCTTTAATAATTATTTAAGCCCCATACTTAATTATTTTCTTACAATTCCAAAATAAAACCTTAAAACAACTTTACTATTCATTTATACTAATCATTAACCCAAGTAATAATAATTTTTCCCAAAGAATATAGCATCTATAACATCCTTCACATATCATTAACAGTGATTTCCAAGAGAGCATTATCTAAAATGACTTTAATTAACCAAAACTTCTTACAATAACACAACACATAAAGGATATTATAGCTATAACATCTTCAATTATCAATAACATTAATCTAATACAAATGTGATTTCAAAATAATAACATTAAATACAACTTCCATATGCATAGGAGATAGACCTTGGGTGAAGACAAAAACCTTTCCCAAAAGCACTTTAAACAAGCACTAAGCATAAACTAACATCATGCAGCAAGAAACAAGATTAAAAAAAACTTAGATCACCATGCATACAAAGGATAAAAAAAACCAATCAGACACTAACCTCAACCAAAGAAAACAAGGAAAGAATAATTCATGAAGGCCCCTGTGTAAGACACCAAGGTTTATAGGTAACTCCAATGTTACTTGAGACAACTCAAGACCCGCAACATTAAATCAAGGTAAACATTATGCATACAAATAAAAGGGTAAAATAATGCATAGGATATTTAACCAATTTCCACCAGGCAACAAGAGAAACATCAAACCATCATAAAAAAATCCCTAAATGGCTCTAACTCTAAACCAAAATTTTCCTATGTAAACACGATACAAACTTGCATCTACAAGTGGCAAAGAATCTCAAGTGACCTGCTACTCAAGGCATAAAAACTCAACACAATCCATGACTACACATAAATCCACTATCGATGTAGCTATAACACCACCAAAACTGCCTAAATAGGATTTGAAAGGTAAGCCAAACAAGCAACATGAAGGACAAATACTTACATCTAATCAACTAAGAAAATAACATAAACAAATGCATGAACTTAGCATTTCAAGGTAAAGCTAGAGCCTACCTCTTAACATAAATCTTCCAACACCAATCCTTGCATTCTCCAAGCCTCCTCATTCTCCTTTGCTTGCTAGAAACCCTCAAAATATCCCCTTGAGCCTCTCAAATAGTAATTCAAATAATTATAATAGGCAGGATTCCCTTCCCATCCCTTCTTGGATTTGGTGGACAACATTTCCATTGTGCTCTAGCTTTATGGTAGCATTTTTAAGATCATCAACAAGACTCATCTAGGCCAACTTGAGAGTTATGGATCATGCAACTTAAATGAAGCCAAAATGAATTCTTCATGCACATATTTATTATTAATTTTCCAACCTTAGGAACCTTTGGGTTAATTTATCCTTTATCACCCCTTCATAATTATTAAGCATGGTTATAAAAGTAAACCAAATAATTAAATACAACTAATCCAAGATATTATTGCTCTTAATATAGTGGAAGGGTTGATTACTTGCTAATTAATACCATATATCAATAGGAATTATTGACACTAGTATTAATATTGAGGTATTAATGATATTTCCCCTCATTAAATTTTTTATTGACCAATCACTCAATCCAAATCTCCAACACAAGCAATACAAGGATTTACAATTCAAAATTGTATAACATTGCTTTATCTTTAAGTAGATTACTCCTTTTTTTAAGATAACTAGAATGTTATCCCCATCATACTAAAGTGACTCCTTCACCAAAGTGATCTCCTGGCCCAATATTTTTTTAATCAAATTAGGCACAAATGCAATGCATATATATGAAGTTAACCTTTACCTTAGAATTTTCGATGAACAAGTCATCACCATCATTTCCCAAAATATCTCTCAACTTAGGTGGTTCACCCATATAAATCCACTAGTGAGAGTACCTGGTCCTGCACCCACAAATACATCAGCAGTACCATATTCCAAGTATAAAGTGCAATTACCTAGTCATATTGACATTATAAAATAAAGCTATGCATTAGACTTTCACATCAATACATAATTTATTATCAATAAGGAGTCCTACCAAGGAGGGTTGTTATAGTACCAACATGATGCAATACTTGTGGTAGTTTATAATTTGAATAAGGTTTCATATTTTATACTGAGAAACATCAAGGACGATGCACTGGTTGTGGAAAATGAGTTTGCCAAGGAAATTTCTAGGTGACATGATTTTCCTAAGGTGATCATATAAGATAGAGATTCTAGTTTTACACCAGAATTCTAGTAGGCTCTTCATAATGCAATGGGCACTAAGTTGAACGTCAAATATAAATACCATCAAAAAAATATATGGATAAAAATTTTATATGGGAAGACTTTTTGCATCGAGTTGAATTTACATATAACAATGGATACCATGCATCCTTAGGAATAGCTCTATTGAATCGTTGTATGGAAAAATATTTAGAACATCTCTATCGTAGGATAATTTAGAAAATTTGGTGGTGATAAAACTAAAAACTATTATATATATGGAGGAGCGACTTAGGGAAATTCATATAAGGCTCAAGAAAGCAACCAATCATCAAAAGAGTTATGGTGATTTGAAGATATCACCAAGATATTTTTTTATGGGAGATAAAGTCTTCTTTAGGGTAAGACCCATGAAAAGTGCCATCAAGTCAACCAAGTTAGATCCTCATTATGTTGGGCCTTTTGAGATCATTGATAAGATTAGTCTAGTAGCTTATAGACTCACCTTACCATCCAACCTATAAAATATCCATGATACTTTCCACATATCCCTAAGAAAGTATGTTGTTGATCCTTCTCATGTTTGGAATATTTCTAAATTGTAGATGGTAGATCCCTTAACCATTGACGTGTGATCAGTAAAAATTATAGGGTTTCATTCCAAGATGTTTAGGAAATGAACCCTAGATCAATGTAAGGTCCAATGGGACCAATATTCTAAAAATTATGTAACTTGGGAAGATGTTGAGTAAATGAGGCAACAATTCTCATATCTATTTGAATAAAATATGTCTTATTTATTTCAAGAAATACAAAGGACTTTGTTTAGTCCAAGGAGGGAGTATGTAATAACCCTCTTGGTGGAACTTATTCTTGACATTTGACTTATTTATTGATGATTGGATATTTAATGCATAATCTTATTTTATGTTAATTAATATGTGCTTGTATATGTACTTTGTGCTTTATTTATACTATTTTTAGAATATGGTACTACTAATAAATTTATGGTTGTAATACTAGGTACTCTCACCAGTGGATTAGTATGGGACAACCACCAAAGTTAAGAGAAATATAGAAAATGATGGATGACATTCTCATTGATAGTTCAAGGGTAACAAAGTACCCTCATATAGATGCATTGCATATATGTATGTTTGTTTTAAATGCATCGTCGGACAAGGAGATTTCTTAAGCAAAAGAGCCATCCTTAGTAGGTTGGTGATAACATCTTAGCTATCATAAGACCACCTACTCAAGGAATAAGCATTGTTTATGCATATTAATGATTGCATTTTGGCTAGAAATGTTCAGTTATGATGGTTGTGTTTGAAGTATTGGATGGCTAAGTCAAGTATTTAATTCTAAAAAAACTAATATCGATGTTATTGGTTAATAATAACATTCAATATTTATTAATAAATTATAGCAAGTTAGTACTTGATCAAATTCTTGTAATGATAATTATTTATGGTATTAATGTATAAGATATTGTGTTAATCTTAGACTTTGAATCTACTTAATTAAGGTAAAAGCTTTTATTAAGTTATAAGCCTTCTAAAATAAAGTGCATTAAATAATATAAAGGTGACATCATGGTGGATGATCTTGGTAACGTAGCTTTGTGAATATTACTTTTGTGCAATGGTGTACTCCATGGAAGACCAAATACCAACATTAAACTCGAGGAAGATTATATGATGGGATTTTTTTTCCAAGACTAAGGTTAGGAAGAAGGAAGTGAAAGGAAGATACTGGATCGAAGAAAGCTTGAGGAAAAATATCGATTTGGAAGTGCAAATATAGAGGTATTTTCTCTACCACTTTTAGTTTAATGGAAGTTGGTATGTTGTGTTAGTGATTGCTAGATGTTCATACCTATTTTTATCCTTACTTTTACTTTCATTTTGGGCTTTGTACATCTTGATAGATTTTTTTGCAACAATATCTTTGTTATGTATTTTTTTGCTGGTCCTAGCTTAGTGGATTTTCACCTTTGGTTCCAATATTCTTTCTTGGTTAGTATGATAGCATTATATTTTGGGCAATGTTTTCTAGCTATCCTGTAGTAGTTGTTTTGGATTTTGTTAGTGATAGTTATACCATATTTACCTCTATGCTATATTGGGTAAGGTGTTCGATTGGATTTTTATGGTTGTTGTTTTGGTTTGGGGCTCGACCAGATGTTGGATGTCCAACCTATGTTGTTGATTTTAATATTTGGTGTTTGATACCTCTTTTTGGTCATGGTGGTTCATGTTTTGTGATGACCTATATGCTTATTTTACCTTTTAATCCTTTGGATCTTATTAGGAAACATCAACCTACTTGTTGTTTGATTGGTTTAGTGCTATAGTGACTTCTTGCTTTGAGTCTTTTTGGATCAAGTCTTGCTTGGAATTTTAGTGTTTTGCTTTGGTTTTCCTTATTTGATTTTGATTTAGCATGCAAACCATCTAGGAAAGGTTTTGAAGATGGTTTGGTTTTGGGTTGTTGTATTTTATCTTACACCTGAATTATCTTTGGTTTGTTTTTTGCACGTGTTCATGGCTATGGTTTATCTCTAATATAATAATTGTCGGGTTTTATTTTTTTAATTCTTAGTTGTTATATTTGATTAGTAATAATCCTTATTTACTAAATAAAAGGTAAATTAAGTATTAAAGGAAGCTTGTGGATTTGATGAGATATCGAAGTGTAGTGGAAAGAAATTATTTGGTTAAGATATGACTAGGTACATGGATGTTTTCTATAGAAATCATATGGGTGTTAGTGAATCTTCTTTTAATTGGTTTTAAATAAAAACATTATAGATCTATTAGTGTTTTATTTTGATAGAAAATAAGGGGGGCATATCTCTTTTGAATAATGTGTCTTATTTCTTTTGATCTTGCAATGGAAAAGTTCTTCTGAATATATAAAATAAGGAAATTTATTATTATTGTTTATAAGGTTCAAGAAAGAGGAATAATTTTATAAATATGGTTCAAGTTTTTGTTTTGAATAATCAATTTCTAAGGCTTAAGTAGATAAGAAATTCATTATTGATATAAGTATGAGATTCTCTCATTAAGTGTTTGTTTTACATTTGTATGTTGTGCATTATAGTATGATATTTGCATAGTAGGGTTGCATTTGTGTATCGTGAGTTGCCCTAGTTCCTAGAATTATTTTTATGAATTTGGGAATCAAGATTGTAAGTGGAAGATCTTGATGAATATGGAAACATTGTGCTTATGATAAAATAATATATTACAAAGGGAACTTCTTTTGAGTTTTCTAGGAATTTAAGGAAGAAATAAATGTTTAGGAGATTTTGACATTATGGTTGTATTATTTGAGATAGATTATGGATTGATATCCTTTTAGAAAATTAAATAAATTATGAAACATGGCTCTTGAATAGAGATATTCTTCTTATGGATAAATTAAATGCTAGTTTCTATGCTTTTGAAAAGATGAGTTAGATTTGAATTCATGGTTTAAAATCATTGAGCATATTCATTCTTTTAATTTTAATATGATGAGATATTGTATGCTTATATTTGTGTTATATAAATCAATTATGAATTCAACATAGTAAAGTAAAAAAAGTAAGGATTATTTAATCTAGCTCTTTCATTGAAAATATGTTTATGTTGATATCATGTTTGGAGTTATTAGAGATGCTAGAAAAATATTCTTTTTCTTTAAAGGATTGGTAGTATAGTGTTTTATTGCTTTGTGGGAGAGATTTTGATTCTTGGATTTTTTGGAAGGGCTTGTGTGAGATTTAAAATCATATTAGAACCCTTGAGTCAAGAATATAACCCAATCTTAGGAGTTTCAATGATGCAATAACTAGGCATAAGATAATATACTAGGAGTTATGGTTATGCAATAACCAAAAAATTGTGAATAGTACACATTGAACGGTGAGATTCAGGTGTTACCAAAGTGGTGAGGTCTTGGGAAGTCAACCAAGTTAGTATAGTGATTCCACCAAGAATGGTGAGGATCAGGTGATCATGTTCATTTCCATGTGAGTGGTAATGGCCTTAGTTATCCCATGAAGGTGTGGTAACTAAGCACTAAGGCATTATGCTAAAATAATTATATATAGATAGATGTATGTGGGGTTAGGGAATATGCATCTCCATTTAACTATTATGGGCCTTAAAGTATAATGCCTATGCAATGGTCAAGTTGTCCTATATCGATGAGGATATGGTAAATATGGGGGGACCAATATTGTCATTCTTTCTAAACAGTGAGGTCTAGAAAGGTGAACCCTAGAAATATACGATGTTGGCCACTACTATCCACTTGAGTGTTTTCTATAACAATATTAACTCAAAATGTGGTTACGGATTATAAATACTAGAGTATATTGGGATTCCTTTATGAACCTTAATTGAGAAAAAATTCTCTCTTGGTTTGGCTTTTGGTGGGCTTTTACAATAACTTTCACCTAAATTTTATTTTTCTAAGAAATTGCATTCTTTTTATCTCCCACTTAATTATCAAAATAAAGTTTCTAAGTTTCAATAATTCAAATAATCCTATACTTAAGACTTTAAATAATTGACTGATAAAGGTAACATTACCTTACTATCCACCTGGTACAATATTTTCAATGCTGATATAATGCTCACAAACTAATAAAATATGAATGTTGCTTAGATATAGATATTATACCTATTGGAGAAAGACTCAAGAATACGTTACTACATATATTGAATATGGTAGAAGTGTAGGTAAGATTCTTCCTTGCCTATGTATTTTCTTTTAGGACATTCTCATGCTCATATAAACCATATTGACTCTTATGAGGTACTCAAGCTTTATCCTTTGGAGGAACTCTATTTGGTCAAACATATTCAAGTTGCTTTATCATGTTTGAGTAGAAATTTTATGATGTGCTCTTCTAAACCATACTACTCTATACTAGTTGCTTTGGTTTACTTAGTCATTGTCTAATCAAAATCACTTAGTCAATATCCCCTTAGATTCATTTAGCTATTGATCACTTAGGTTTACTTATCTTCTACGTACTCATTTTTACTTATCTACTAGTCCCTTAGGTCCACTTAGCCACTTCAGCCAGCTTATATTTATTGTAATCTTACAATGAAACTTCTACTAAGTTGTCTAAGCTCTCTAGTCTGCTATAGATTACCTCAATTGTTTAGGTGCTTGATTTATTAATACTACACTTTGTTTGATTTCTTTCCTTGAATACTTGCTTTCTTACCATATTGCTTTTGAAAATTATATGTATATATATTTTTTAAATTATCTTTCAATATTTTGTAGAAAGCCTTAATGTTTTCGTTCTCTTCTTTCTACTTTCCTCAAGATTTTTACCTAAGTTATCTTCAATATCTTTCTCTCTTTTTCTTTTCTTTCTATGTTATTCTCCTCTTTTATAGAGAATCCAAATTAGTATTAGGGTGACTTTTGAATGTTCCCTCATGTCCAACTTTCTTAAGAGTTGCCTCAATTGATATTTTTAGGTTGAGTCCTTGTCTTCATAGGTTTTCTTTGAACCAAGTGGATAGACCCTAGTATCCAAATTAGGGTAATTATATTTGTCCCTTTAATATATCTACTCTCCAATCCTTTGAATTCATTTCTAGTCTTCACTTCCTTTAAGGTGGAAAGACCCTAGTTGAGGATCTTAATCAAATATCAATTTTGAGTCCAAGGCTTCACTACCTTTAAAGTGGACAAACTTTGAAATATGATAATAGGTCAGATACCACTTTTGGATTTTAAACCTTATTATCAAAGGTCCCAATAGAATATCACAAGTTCCAATATTATTAATTAAGAGTAGATTTAAATATAAAAGCAATCTTCTAGGTCAAGCAGTTGGTTGTGGGATTTTTTTGTATCTTTGGTGGATGGTGGCCTGGGTGGCCCTATTTTATATGGTATTTTGGGTCTTTTTAAGTGGTACCTATGCTTTCATAGTGTTTATAGATGTAGGACCATGGGTTTTTCATCTTTACTAAGCTACCCATAAAATCCTTTTGCTCGAATGTGCTTGGAGGCTCTAACGAAGCTCTTCTCTGCATATTTTATGTGGTCTTAGGGATGACCCTATGCTTTTATATATTTTATGGGTGAAGGTATTTGTTAGAATTTTCTTGGTTAATTAGGCTTGGTAGGTCTTCTCTGGTTTATCAGGGTTAGGAGATGGTTCTTCGAACCCTTTTTTTTATGGGTATTCGTGGTCTTAGGGGGAAGACCATGTTTTTTCATGTTGGCCATGGAAGTTGAGAATTTTTGGCTATCTCTTGGTCTAATTTATATTTTTTGAGGCTCTTCGAGATCTAGTCATGATCTATCATGTTCTACAATTTCTACACCTCTTTTAATAGATAATTCTGTTTGGATAGCTAGTCATGTGGAGTGTTGTTGCTTTTCTGATCTTCAAACCTTCTCTGATTATGTGGCTTTCTCTTGGGCAAAAAATCCTTGTCAAATTTCAATTCTTTGGAAGGCCTCTCTCTATGGATTTATTCATAAATACTTATTTCTCCTTCAGTTTATTGTGAGGTTTCCCTTGAGCGAGAACCTATTTCAAATTTCAATTGTAAATGGAGTGGGAAGTCTACTTCCTCACGTTTTAATAATTTTAGTTAACCTGGGTGGGTTGATTTTTTTTATTTTTGTGTGAGCATCTCCTGGATTGTTGGGAAACCTCCTTTTTCATTTATGTTCCTATTCAGAGATGGTTTTGAGGAGATCATATTTGGGTTTCTGATGTCTTCTATGACCATCATCTCCTAATTTGCCTTTGGGAGGTTGTTTATTTTGTATTTTCTCATTGTAAAAGGTTTGGGGACCCTTTCAAAATCCCTTATTTCTACCAATAAAAAATATAAGAGCAATAAAACTAAATACTAGCCATTAAAAATAATCATAACATTTAAAATAACATCAAATATGAATGTAAATGGCTAAAATAATTCATGTAATAACATGAAGAATACTTACAATAGAATTGCTCAAAATATGTATACAAGCTTCAATATTATCAATGCTTGATATGGTGATCTCTTTCAAATCAATTTTCCAGTATAATGTATGGAGCTTTGTCTCCATAATATAGATATAGAAAGGTGACTCTTCAATACTTTACTATTTCACTCCTCACATATCTAGGAGTTGAAACCTTTTCTATGCTTTACTTAAGACAATACTCTTATGTCCTTTGGCTTCTCATATTACCACTTGTATAATATTCTTGACTTTATAATTACTTACACACTTAAATTTATGAATCTTGCACTCTTTTACATGATACTTATACTACTACATGCACTCCTAATACATGACACTTATGCACATCCTCACATTACATATTTGCACACTTAATTACATGACAACAACCTATACTAGATGTACAAGGGCCAACCTAAAACCTTTTAGAAATAATTAAGAAAAATTTAGATAAAATTTTTACAATAAATAGATAAAATATAGGGGTCCGTAATAGGAATATGAAATACCTCATGTACCTCAATATGCATTATCAAATGTGCCCAAATATATGATACCACCATTGACTAACATAATATATTTATGCCAGCATAGCAATAAAGTATTTTTTCTTAAAATATGAATAAGGGGCTAGATAATCATCAAGCTTGTTAATTTGATTTGAATTCTCATGATATCTTGAAACCATCATAAATATCATTGGTCACCCATTAATCCAACTAAAATTCTACCTTCTTATTTGTATGGGTGATGCAATAAATAAATAAATAAATTAGGGCACCACTAAAATATGGACATTATCAAATAAAAATGTAACAAGTCCCACACATCTAGCCGCTCATAAATAGGAGATGTTCCCAATGATAATATTCTCTATAGAATATTATGTGCTATATCCATGCAAGAGATATTGATGCTTGGTCATCTATCAAGTTGTCTTAATTCTTCAATCCATTCATCAAAAGAAGTGAATTTTCAATATGTTGAATAAAAATCTACCTATGCCTATGAGGTATTGCCATCATGGTAATCCTTATCCTAAACATATAATTCAACAACATCAACACCTTCCTTTTTATCTACTTTCTCAATTTTATTAATCTACATCTAACAAAACTATATATTATGTTCTTCTTTCTAATAAAAAGTGCAATCAAGAATCGTGAAGGGATTCTTAGCTTTTATCTCACTTTACTTTGGTTTATTATCATTTTTTTATTAATCACTTTCTTTGCATGAGCCTAAAATGTGAGAGAGTGACTCTTTTACCTGTGTAAATGATATTTATGGTGAATAATGTACTTGGATACATCATAAAGAGAAGGTGGATTAAAATTTGGAAAATAAAGTCAGCGTCTCAAACATAACAACAACCATATCATGTATCTCAAAATAAATTGAATGCGATGTTGAGAAGCTCAATGTTATTCTTCACATCAATGTCCTACCCATAGTCAAAACCTCTAGCAATATGAATATTGTGTTCCAATTTCTTGAAAAACTTAATGTACTCATCTATGATCTCATAGTTATACATATTCAATGTAGCAAGCTTTACCTCCAATATACTATTTTTTGTAGATTTAATGTGGTCATATAGGTTCTAAAACAAGATCCTTGGTATCCAAGGTGTTGATATTACTGTCAAAGATCTTATCAACATGAAGAGCAATCACATAAAACATCTCATCCTTATTATCATTGAGTAGCTACTTTCTCTTATTAAATTAGTGTTTGGGGGACCTTGTTCACATATTTGAGAAATAATTTACTTTAAAATAAAGATTCACTCTTGATTTTCCAACTGGCATAATTTGGTCCATTGAGCAAGGGCATGCACCAATCCATAATATCCCTATAAAAATATATTTGTATGCTTATACTTATAACCAAAATAATACTACCAATACAAAGATATTATAAACTATACAATTTGAATCAAATGAGCTCAAGATGTTTTTGTATGTAAAACTTATGATTTAAAAATTCAAAAAATAATTGTACATTCAACAAATAGGTGGTTACCATGTATCACTAACTAAGTGTATAAGGAGGTATAAATTGAGAAATAACTAGATAGGGCAACAATGAATCATATACCATCAAGTTTCACTAATTTGTAGAATGGGGTTCCACTTGAAAACTGACTATGTAGGCAATTAGAAGAGGTACTAATAAATCAAAGTATGCCTAGTATAGCCTTCTAGTGTTAATTAAAATTCATAATTTTCTATATTTACTACTAACTATGTGAATACTAAAAGATAAGACAATATGTGTTTGCCTAATTTGACTAGTTAACTTCATTTATATACCTAAATCTTTATGCCCACCTCATTCACTCTACCATCATGGCCATTTTCATATCATGATATGCCATGTAATCATGCATTACATTAGTAGATACTATGTAACTATATGTCATGTCATCAACTTTGAGTAAATCATTATCAAGTGCAACATAATCTTGTACCACATCACCAAGTGTAATGTAATCACATGCCTTTTCATCAAGTGTGACATCATCATGTGCCACTTCACCACGTGTGATATCAACATACAATAAATCAATAAGGATGATATCATATACGATGATGACTATGGTAATGTTAGCATATACCATGTTAATAGGGGTGACATCATTATTTTCCATGCGATTTGCAATGATTTCATCAAGTATCTCATTTAAAAATGCTTATGGGGTTGGGACTATAGACCTCTTAAGTCCTAATATCTAAGGTTTTCTACTCTAGACACATTAGCATGGGTGAAAATTCAAATGACTTTATTGTATTGTTGGAAACATAGGACTCTTAGGTCCTAATATCTAATATTTTCCTAAACATATTTGTTATATTAATGTATTTTCATGACTTTCTAATATTTTTGTAGTCTTTGGACAGGTAATTTCAATGGGGGTTGAGTCTAGGAATTTAATTTTAAGTGTAAACCATTTTAAATTCTAAACCAATGGTAATTTATTGTATTGTTTGGTTATATTAATTATTCCACGTGTAAAAACACAAGGACTTCCCTACTAAGAGTTAGAATTATTTAAAGAGGATTTGTACCTTTTTCCAACTCACCTAATTGATGAGATCCTAAGGTCAAAATGCATTCAAAGTTCTTAGATGTAATCTCTTATTTTGGAATAAAAAATATTACCATATTTTTTATTCCCACTATAAATCAATTTATTTTATTCTTGTATCTTGTATTTGGATTTTAGATGAGCTCTTAGAAGTATGCTCTTCCCCTATGCTTAGTGTGATCTGGTGAATAAAAAACCATTAGCAGTGGAACCATACAATATTTATTTTTATTGAGTATTGCTACACCATGTTTCCTTTTCACATAAACCCTAAATTATTTAATGGCACACATTGCTCTTAAAGTTACTAACCTAATATATATAGAGTCCTCCAATCCATTATTTCCTATTTCTCACAAGCATAGGCAACAAGACTTTACAAATATTATAGAATTATGTTTTAAAATTTCCATGTCCCACATATTTAGAGTCAATACTCTTGGTGGCACAAGTTTTGTGTGACCTCTATGCTACTCTTAGGATAGGAGATATTTCATAGCTGAAATTAGATCCTTGAATGGTATTCCTCCTCATCCTCGTATTTTAGATAAATTTTTAGACACTCATTTTGAGGAATATAAATATTTTGTAAAAAGGAATATAAGCATCAGGTTAACTTACCAAATTCGAGGAGAAATTGAGGAAAGGTTTTGTCCTCCATAGTCTTCAAATGTATGCACAAAAAATAATTTTTTGATGAGTTGGAAAAATCATAGAGAAGTTTCACTTTGATGCTACTAGACTCTACATTACTACCTTCAAAGTAGTTACCAACAAGCTTATTTCTTAGAAGGCCAACTATACCTTAAATGTTACTGCTCTTCCAATAAGGGACACACACACTAACTCTATTAATAAGCATCACTCAATATTAGAAAAAATTATAAAATCTTAAAATTCTTAAATCAAAAAGCCTTTTCAAGGAAAGCTTCAGGCTTGGAATGTTGATATGAAAATTCATAGGGATATATGCTTGAAAGTTAAATTTACCCATAAAAATACCTTTTAAAAAGATTCTAAAATATAATTTGGTAGCGTTTAGAGATAGTATATCTAATATAATTTAGAGAGAGGTGAACCCTCTAAAACAACAAATGGGAAAACTTGAAAAAAATCATCATGGGGATGTGATAAAGTTCTTCTACCTAGCAATATAGAAGTAGATGACCAAACCAATGACATCAACATGCTCATTATAGAGGTTATAAGAAGTATTTATTTTTACAAAATATGTATTGATGATGTCATTGGAATATGACATGGCTCCAAGGAAAGTCGAGATATTTTTCTTACTACTTATGGCTTAGTTTGTAAAGATATTAAAATTGTGAGGTTCCTGCAAATATCTCAGTGGTAGGGGTTTAAATCCCAAGAAGGGTTGTCATAACCTCAAGCTTGGTATAATTTAGGTTTTGGGGGGATCACCAAGAGTGTTTTAAAGACTCACTCCAAGTCTAGTGGAGGTTTGATGTATAATTTGCACAATCACTGTTAGGGTACCTAGAAATAGATATTTGGGGATATATTATTATATTATATAAGTGTTGGCATGGGCCACACATAACCCAAGGTTGATTGTATTATAATATTATATTATATTAGTAGTAGGCTCCCAAAAATAGAATTAGAATATGGGTATATAAAAAAGAGATATTTGTTATTGTAATCATTAGGAAGAGAATTATATTATAGAAGTCTTGGCTTGTGGAGTTGAGATCTTGTGGAGTGATTTCCTTACCAAAGTAGTATTGTATGGTGTTTACCTACCTCAAGGGTTTGTTTATGTTTTGATACATTGCATTAATTTCCATATTTGTCTTGTTTTACATTATGTTGATTATTCAGTTGTGATTTTTATTCAATATTTTTGTAAATTATCAATGATTTATGTGGTTGAGAAAAGGAGGTTCCTAACAAGTGGTATCAGAGCAATGATTTGGGAAAAGTGGGTTTGTTTTTTGTAGCTAGGGCACATTTTTCAGGAGCAACGATTCTAAAAAAGTGGGGATTTTTTGTGGAATTGCATAATTAGGGCAGTTTATTTTATAAAAATATCTCCTCTTTCAGGAGTCATATCTCTACAAAAGTTTATCCAATTAAGATGATTCTAGGACCATTTTGTGTAGAACTTGAAGAGATTTAAAATGAGTGGTCATATGAAATAATCTAGATAGTATTGAGGGAGATACAACCTTTTGAAGTTAGCCATCTAGAACAAGGGTAGTGACAAAAATTCAAATCCTAATTTTTTCGCAAGATAAAACTTGTGAGTTCGGGCAAGCAAATCAGTTGCAATTTATTTTGTTTGGAAGAAAAATTACAGATCTAGTTGTCTATATGAAATTTTAGCTTCAAATCAGTGGGAAGATATTTATTTTCATAAAACCCTAGTTGCATTGGGGCATGATATATATTGTCAAA
This sequence comes from Wollemia nobilis, assembly GCA_028583015.1. Classification (NCBI taxonomy): domain Eukaryota; kingdom Viridiplantae; phylum Streptophyta; class Pinopsida; order Araucariales; family Araucariaceae; genus Wollemia; species Wollemia nobilis. The sequence continues at coordinate 5,127,801 of JAQPPZ010002819.1, forward strand.
AAACCCTAGTTTGCACTAGGGCATCAACTATGGAACTACAAAAGTTTTTTGGAGGAAATGATATTGATGCTAGTGAATGGTGGAAACTATTTAAATCCTTGTATGACAATTCTTTTGTTTGGCACCTTGGAGGAGAAGCTCTATCTTGGTTTTATAGTTTTAATAGTGCCTATAAATATAAATTCACTTGGGATGAAATGGAGCATGCATTCTTGAGTAAATGGGACCCATATAAAAAGATAGCTAGTTTGAAGGTCACCATCAAGGGATATGAAGAAGAAATAAACATGCTTTAGAAAAAATAAAAGGAATTAAAAAGAGAGCTAGAAAATTTCAAAATGGTAGAAGGTAAAGAAGATGTTAGTGTGCAGACAAAGGAAACAATACCTTTGGTAGTAGATAAGTTAAAAAGTGGACAAACTATGAATTTATAAAGTCTATTTTGCAATTTCATGGATGCATTCAAAAGAAACAGGTTATTATTTCCATTGACCCTAGAAGCAGATATAATTTTATTAATATTGCTTTGGCTAAGAGGTTGTAGGTTTAACCAACAAAAATTAAGGACACACAGTTGGAGGGTGATAATGTTCATATTTTTGAAGACTTGAAGATCACCATGGATAAATATGTTTTACATTCAGATTTTTATGCTATTGAGATGGATGATGAGGATATTGTTCTTGGTTATCCTTGGTTAGATTCTTTGGGTATTGTTAACATGAATGTGCAAAAGAATTTTATGAAGTTATGGTACAGAAAAAGAAGATAACATTACAGGATATTTCTCAGCTTAAGGAGCAAGAATCCAAGGAAAATGAGAAGTGGTTGCAGAAGAATAACTTGAAGAACAAATAGAAGAACCTAAAATAGAATCCAAGAAGATAGTAGCAACAACAGAGTTCATGGAAGAAGCAGTAGCAACTGAGTCTATGGAAATAATAGTAGCAGAGTTAAAGGAAACTTTGATAGAAGAGCACAAGGACGTACCAAACAAATGAACATGAAAGAATAATGTGAATAAGATATTAAAACAGTGGAGCCAAATGTTGAGGAGTCAAAGAAGGTAGAACACCAAGTTAAAGTGATGCCATATCACCATCCACTCCACCATGAGCAGCAACAATCTTGGAGGCATGGCTCAAGGTTGTAATATTATGGTTCTACATGGAATCATAAGGGCAACAAGTAGGGCAGTGTTTGGAAGAGAAAGCATAGTGATCTTGGTTTTTAGAATGGTTCAACAACATCAAGGAAAAAATGGACCCATCATTCAAATTATCAAAATACAATAGCAGAAGCATGGAGCCAACAAAGCATATTTGGATACTCAGGTTGTAAAATGGCATACCATCATCAACATGTTTCACTAGGATGGATGGATGATCGATATTGGTGCTAGTTTCTAACATTGCTTAGCAAATCATATTATCTTATTTCTTCATATATTTGGAGGATGAAACATTTGTAAAGAGGGTGTTATGTTAGGTTACCTAGAAATAGTTATTTGGGGATATATTATTATATTATATAAGGGTTGGCATGGACCACACATAACCCAAGGTTGATTGTATTATAATAACATATTATATTAGTAGTAGGCTCTCCAAAGTAGAATTAGAAGATGGGTATATAAAGAAGATATATTTGGCATTGTAATCATCAAAAAGATAATTATATTGTAGAAGTCTTGGCTCATGGAGTTGAGATCTTGTAGAGTGGTTTCCTTCCCAAAGGAGCATTGTATGGTGTTGCCCTACCTCAAGGGTTTTCTTATGTTTTGAATACATTGTAGTAATTTCCATATTTGTCTTGTTTTACATTATGTGGATTATTCAGTTGTGGCTATTATTCAATATTTTTACAAATTGTCAATGATTTATGTGGTTGATAAAAGGAGGTTCCTAACATTCACCTAAGGTTTGGCCTAAAATAAAAGGAAAACTAAGATAACTAATTGAAATTATTGTAAAATGCAAGAAAACAACTTAGCAACAAATAAGAACTAGTAATAAAAAATATTATTTTATTGCATGAACAACTAATCCTAGGGTATAGAGAATAAATTATTTCTCTTTAAGGCAATGGGACAAGAAAAATGTGCAAACAAGCTATCCCAATGAACAACTATATGCAATTCAACTTTAAATGCTTAAGAGATAAAGCAAAATAGACTTACTAAATTCTTTAATGCCTAATGAAATGAAAACTAGATAAATTTTGATTCCTTTTTAACCTGTGAAGCTAGGATTATTTCTAAACTTTGATTACTATAATGAAACTAAAACTGCATTTCTTTTATGACTAATAAAAATAAAAGGAAAATAGGAATACAACATAGCAAAAATAAAAATTCAACCAAATATCTAAAATAGTTACCTAGAACACTTGGTTTTTTTAGCATTGAGCATTTATTCCTACATCAATTTTATTCCCTATAGAAGATGATTGTAAATCCGATTTCATGCTCTGTAAACAATGATAGAAAATTCAAGGAAAAAACTACAAATATGGAAAACTCAAAAAAATGTTGTTAGTGTTTGTGGGCCTACGTAAGCCATGGTGGATGCTACGCTCACAAAAGTGGTATTCAAGCCCCCTTGATCCTTTAGTTGACCATAAATGCACATCAAAAGTATTTGACATTTTTAAAAGTGTTTTAAGAGTAGAAAAAGTATTTTTCTATTTCTTTCCTATCCGGGCTTCTCCTAAGAAAGCGCTCTTAGTTCAGTTCGGTAGAACGTAGGTCTCCAAAACCTGATGTCGTAGGTTCAAATCCTACAGAGCGTGATCCTGAAATTGGATACAATTTTCTTGACGGATTATCAAGAATTCTAACTGGAATGGTCAACGGGATATGGCCTCCCAGGATAAGTAGGAGGCCAATTTTAAAAAGGATGTTCCTCAATCAAATATCCAATTGATCACCACGTCGGTATTGTAAATATGCAGTTACAAATAATCCAGCCAAAGTGATAGGAATTAAACCTAACACAATTCCGGATAGCAAAGCCTCAATCATTTTGATTCAAAAGAATAAGTAAAAATAAAAGCTACCTGGGATAGTATCCCGAATTGACTAGGAATCTCAATAACAATCAATTGATATTGAGAGAAGCCATGAGATTCTCATTAACTAAAGTAAACGAATAATTAAATATATTTATTTATTTCAAATAAGTCGTATATTGCTTAAACCAATGAATAGGACTAAGGTTAAAATTAGCGAAGCCAACAAGAAACCGAAATAACTAATTATAGTAGGCATGGAAGGACTCAATAGAAAAAATCTGATTGATACATATCTTTCTAAGGCAATTACCTGTATTTTTCTTCTTTATGAGATACAATCAGAATGAAAAAGATCAATTGTCCAACAAAATTGATACCAATTCAGAATTCTATATCTAACAATATGAGTGTTATGAGCAAGTATGGATGGAAGGAAATATATAGCCTTCCAAGCTAACGATGCGGGTTCGATTCCCGCTACCCGCTCACATTCCTTATTCAAAATCTTTTTCGTGGACAATCTCTCATTCAAAATGAATGTTTGATTTCCATGTAACATATCTTCTATTCTTTCTTTCCTGAACTTCATTAACCTCATTTTGGATGGATAAAAAGGGGATTTGTCCTCGATAAAGTATCCCAGAGAATAATGGAAAAAAAAAGAAAGAGCGTCCATCGTCTAATGGATAGGACAGAGGTCTTCTAAACCTCCGGTATAGGTTCAAATCCTATTGGACGTAATACTCTCTCTTCAATATAAATTGTTCGAGATTGTTTTGCTCAGAAATGTAGCAAAAGAAATATATGAATAGAGCTCTATTCATTATCTTTATAAATAGCACCAATACCAACTGTGTAGTGTAACCCCTTCATGACTTGTGGAACGTAGATCCTAATATCTAAGGTAATGGATACGGATGAATTAATTTGGCAATTATTCTCATCGGATCATCTGGCATTATCTTTACCAGTTCGTTCAAAAGATTGGAACGGAAGAAACTTCTTGTACAGTCAAGGAGAGTAAAAGTTAATTTCTTACATTTAGGTGTAAAAATGAGAATATTCATGAATATTTTTAAAGATTATAGAAAAGCAATTACTATCTAATACAGCTATTTGCGCAAGTGTTTTACGATTTGGAAGCAACTGCCTTTTATACAAATATTGTATAAATTTGTTATAAGAGACTCCATTAGCACGGGATGCTGCATTGATTCGAGTAATCCACAAACGACGAAGATCTCTCTTTTGTTTACTTGTATCTCGGTGAGCGGAAACTAAGGCTCTAGTTTTCTGTTGGTTAGCAGTTCGAAAAAGTTTTGAATGGGCCCCTCGAGAGCCTGATACAAATGTAAGAATTTTTTTTCGACGTTTTCGAGCTATATACCCACGTTTAACTCTGGTCATTGAAGTTGATTCTCGTGAATGACTAATCTATTTTTTGATCAGTCATTCTTTTGTTTGGTTTATTTAAAATAAAACTAATTCTTCTAATGTAGAAAATACAGCTTCCAATGGCTTTTGCTACTGCAACCTTCCCAACCATAATTCCCTTCAGTTAGGCACCTTCTAGGTAGGCAAGGGATGGGACCTTGCACAAAAAGACAACAAAAATTAGAGAGGAAATGGAGAAGAGAAGAAGAAGTTACCACCAATTTACTGCAGCTAATTTTGTGGTCCATACTCAGAGGCTATAAAATCATGATAACAAAGGGGAAGATTGAGGGTCTAGAAAATATCATGAAAAGTGTTTCTACCAAATTCATGCCTTGTAAGAAGCTGGTACGAATTCACAATAGAGGTAAAAAAGTGATAAGAAGTGAAGGAGACAGAAGAAAGGGTTTTTACCAAGTTCACATCCTGTAAGGATGGACCATGAATTCTTGATAGAAGCAAAATTAAGACAAGAAAGAACTACAAATAAACCTAAAATATATATACAACTATATGTAGGTTTTAAAATATAAAAATAGAAAGCTAAAAATGCACTAAGATGATAAACTAGACAATGTAGTAGAAACTAAATCTATAAATTTAGACATAATGCACTAAGAAAATTGATGAGAAAATGAAGTAGAAGACTAAACTAACATAATTAACTAGAATGATGAAAGTAAAGGGGTAGGGGAAATAAGGCACCAACCAGTAGAGGAATGGTCTCCTATAATGAGCTAGACTATCCCTCCCACAAGTCTCCTAAACTGATGAATCAGACTTGAACAACAAAAGATCACATAAGAATACAATCTGTCATAAAGCAATTTAATCACAAAGAATGCTAGTTCACTTATCACTAGTACTCTAGTTGTCATTTAACACATGCTTGTTTGCTAGTTACCAGTTGGAAGTTTGTCAAAAAGGGAGTTCAATGCCCCTATTTATAGGAGCTTTGAAGGTAAGGTATGCAAATTTTTAGGTTGAGATATATTGATTTTTATGGAATATTTACTGACCATTAGATGAGTTTGATTGTTGAAACTAGAGTTTTTGACTCTTCTAGCATCCAAAAATCCTAGGATATATGGTAGAACCACATCTTGGCTAACCACAATTCAATGAAAATATGTCCTAAGTATTTATGCATACCATTAATCATTAGTTATTATCCATTGTTTATCTGGTTAGAAAATTTTACATTACATTTTATCTTATTGTCTATGTCCTCAAGTCATTTTTTTCAATGTTTATTTGTCTTGTTTCTTATGTTCAATGTTCCTTGGTATTAGGTTCACGGTTACTTCATTGTTCTTGTTAGTCTACCCATGGTCATTATTAACATTGTATTGATTGAGTTCATTGCTTGTTATTTTATCTTATGTTGTGTTAATGTATTTTTTGTGATTTTTTGAACTCAATGGAAACGAGCGTAAAGTCTGTGAAATTGTATTAATATTAAAAAGGGGTTACAAGTGTTCATTTTGACAAATATGCCTTATAAGACTACAAAAAAGGGCTTAGCATGGTGAACATACATTTTTCTTAAATTTAATTATTGACTACAAACTAGATTGGTCTTCCAATGATCCTCAAGGGGTGTGGACCTAGTGCATGCATGCCACAGTTAGTCAAACCATCCTTTAAACTTGTTTGACCTACAAAATGGGGTTAGTGTGTTTGGGGACCTGTCATGGATCAGATCCCATATTTATGAAGACAAAAGACTCAAATAAAGCAGTAAAATGCATAAATAAAATTGTTGTAATTGATTGTAAGTGACTAAAAATAGTAAAGTATACCTACAAGGAGGGTTTTGTAACTTTCTATTTGTTGAAAATGCACTCTAGCCAGAGTCGCATCCTACCTAGTGATTGGATTGGGTCACTGGGTACTTAGTGACCAAGACTATACCAAGATTTCCTAGGATATGTTAGAAGAATATGTTATCCCGTGACTATAGCAGCTCCTAGTCAACATCAGATATGCTTCTATACCCATCATGACCTATCAAAAGGGAAGATAAAAGGGTACAAACGGTGGGGTTGTCATGGTGATTTTATGGTTTATGAATTATTGATTGATGGATAGAAGTTTGATATAATTTTATTAGAGTTATATTATGTTGAGTGAGATGGATTGATTTTAGGAGTAAAAGTACTCCTATTTATAGCTTTTGGATATCTTAAGGGGGGTGAGGTGTCCCTTATGAATTGGCATGAACCCTAGGTTAGATCCCATTCATGGTAAGGTTAAAGGGATGAGATGCAAGGTGAGTCATCCCCTCATATACCCTAAAGAGGAATCTCCTAAATATCTAGAAATATCTAGGTGCACACGTGTGAGCAAAGGTTAGGATTAATCTTGATTAAGTAAATCCTAGGTTAGGTTATGATTAAGTTAAGCATATTTTAAATATCTTAACTAAGTGGTGGGTGCACACATGTGTGAGGATGAGATTAGTGTTAATATTGATTAATCCTAACTAATCATGTGTTTAATTCATAAAGTGTACTTTATCATAAAGTAACTTCAAATCAAGGTTAGAGTTACCATGGTCAGACTTTTTGAAGGTGGTCGCATGAGAACCATGCATAGACATAGAAAAGGGATTAGATGGCCTAAGGGGGATTATGAATAGCCCTTTTGACAATTATAAAGTGTTTTGATATTAATTAATGCAATTTGGTGGCTTTTGCAAATTAATCAACCATGAAGAAGAAATGTATGGCCATGTGCGACTTTTAGGTGTCTACATTTACCCCTTTTTATACTGCAATGTGTGAAGACACAGGGTAGTGCAAAAATTTAATGACACTAGAAGATGATTATGGTTTTGGAAAAGAAAGGAAGAATTGGTGATGGAATATTACATATTATGATGGCTTTCATCATGCCACAATGATTGTTGAGGGAATAGATGTAATATTACCTTACTGTCATGATCAATGTAAGATGCCCCAATTATGGAAGGAGTGAATGTCTTTGAAAATTTACCTTTGATACTTCATTGAGCTTGATATGACTTGATGAACTATATAACCCTAGGTAGGTTTTTCTCAAGTGCTTCATCCATGAGTGGTCTTACGACTGCCAGTATTGGATAAGGAAATCCATGATCAACCTAAACACTCAGGTATTTGGCACATCAAATGTTCATTTGAATTAGAGTTTTGAAAAGAAAATAAGTTTTAATTTGTGCTGCCCCATCAAAGAAGGGTGTAAGATGATCTTTGGAAAAGGTTCTTGGAAAAACACAATTTCTAGTAATGAGTGTTTGGTTATTGATCACGTGTAAAGTGGATTTTTTGAGATTTCTACCCCCTCAAGCGATGAGGCAATGAGAGGTGAAAATTAAGTGGTGATGAAATGCATGACAAAGTGGTTTATGAAGTGAGATAAGTGAAATGGGATGGATATAGAAGAAGTGTGCAGAAAGGGCATGTTAGAAAAGTGGAAGGTCAAAAGGGAGACCTAAGGGTGAATTTTGGTGTAGTTTTGACTGGGTCTCTGGATACCTAGCTACTAAAATGGATCACTGGGTGCCTAGCAACCAAAATGAGTTGTGGGGTACCTAGAATCCAAAAGTCATGAGTATAAAATGGGTGATCATGAGGTGTGCACATCATTTGTGCACTTGTGAATTGCCAGAAGAGAGTGAGTTGATGAGGATTTGACACGAAGTGCTACTATAATTGTGATACAAGGGAAAAAATAGTGGATCAAGCTAGACATGATGGTGAGCAGGTGGTAGAGGTAAGTCAATTTTGAAACCCAAACAATGCGAATTTTAGAAATTGTAAAAAGAATCCTAGGGCATTTTTATAGATGTATGAAATGAAACAAAAATGTAGATGTAGGATTATATGCATATGAAAGTGAAAGTGCATTGATGTTTGTGCATGTGTGCAATGTGTTGTGTGTTTCTATTTTTTTAATTGTTGTGTGTGAATACTACATGTTTTTCTAGAAGCATGTGTGTAAGTGTGTTTTTGCATTTTTTTTGTGTTTGTGAATGGGTTTGTGAAAAGTGTTATGATGTATGAGTAAAATAGCCAAATGGGTATCTAGAAACACTATTTGTTTTTGTTTGTGTTATGTGGCATGTTTTACGGTGTGCATGAATGAGAGTATTTTGGCATTGTTTTGCATGAAATTTTGTTGTGTGGACAAATGAGCTAAATGGGTATCCAAAAATACCGTTTGTTTGTCGATGTGTGATGTGGTATATTTTATGGTGTGCTTGCTTGAATGTGTTCTTGAGACATGTTAGGATGAATTTTGATGTGAAATTTTGTGATGGATGGGCAAGTGAGCCAAATGGATACCCAAAAATATCATTTGTTTGCCCATGTTTGATGTGGCATGTTTTATAGTATGCTTGTATGAGAGTGTGTTTGACATGTGTGGGGATTGAGTTTTTGGAAAAATTTGTCATGGGGGTTCAAAATAGGAAAATGGCTATCCAAAAATACTCTCACCTCTCTAATCACAGGGTACCCCACAACCTGATTCGATCATTGGGTACCCCACGACTAGGAGGTTGTGCTAAAAAAATTATGTTTTTGAGATGCCACTAAGATGAGGACATAAAGTGCATGATTGTATGCATGAAGTGAATGTTTATTTGTTCTATTTTTTGTGATGATGTACTAATGAAAATATGTGTATGTGAAACAAGCACCAATGGAGATTGATCTTAGCCATCAATTTCATCCAGTGTTGGAGGGCTTGAGAGAGTAAATAGGGAATGCAGACCTATAGTGGGTGCAGAATGTGGGGTTACATGGAGTGTATCATATGAAGGTGATACACTATGATCATGTCTATGTGGAGGTCTTATGTGAGTGTTGGGATCCTAATTATAACACCTTACATCTCCCAATAGAGACGATGATGATTACATTGGAGGATGTGTACAGGATATATAGGTTACCTATAGAGGGCTTGATTGTGATTATCATGGGGCATAGGTAGTGAGAGACGATGTTGCGGTGATTTTTGGGAGATATATGGTAGGAGGTACGAGTATCTAGTGGAGTGTACTATGAACAATATTGATGGGAGAGCAGGATCACTCTAAGGCATTTGGTGGTTATGATGCTGATAGCCAATTATATGATGCCAGATGTGTTAGGATGTTGATTCCCATAGAAGTTGATGGATGTTTTGTATGATAAGGTAGACCATGGACATCAATATGCATTGGGCACCTTCTTTTTTGGTGTAAATATACAATAATTTATAGAGTGATGCAAGATGATTGGTATACTATGGGAGTGGATGTGCTCCTCCAGGTGTGGGGATGGGAGCACATTATGGTAGAAATACCCAAGGGATTTCCATATAGGGCCCATGATTTTATGGGGATAGATGTTCCCTATGCACTATGATGGCAGATGGATATGGAGGATTGATTGCATAGGCTACATGAGGGCTAGGGTTTACATTATAGGGATGCATTCAGCCAATTGATGCTTAAGCATATATGTTTGTGGTCTTAGAGGGGAGTGCTTGATGAGGATGAGGTAGGACAAGAGTTAATATGAGTCTAATAGGATAATTTGGTATTTGTATAGGACATGACTTAGGCAGAGTGGTTTCCATTTAGCCATGTGTTGTGATAGTTTGGTTTGCAGTAGGAGGTACCAAAGGCACCTATCATGATTAGCCAGGTGAAAGGAGATACTAAGAAAGCACCACTAGTGATACCCCTCAATATAAATTTATATGTAGACATAGGTATCCTTGATGTATATGATATGAGGACCACCCAAAGATATGATGCATGGTGGGTGACTCGAAGCTGGAAGCTAGGATTAGGTGTGATAAACAGATATGCAGAGGTTGTAGCAAATAGACTAGGTGGTGGCTTAGAATGGATTGGAGGGGATATTAAGAGTGTAGGAGGTAAACCTAGAGGATATCCTATGGTAGCGGTGATTAGTCCTTAGTATATAGTGATAGGATTAGCTAATGTGGGGGGTGTAGGACCGAGTACTCCTCATTAGGTAGTTATGGATCCTAATGATGGGGAGGATGGAGAGAGTGAGGAGGAGTCATATGGGAAGCTACTATGATGGATGAAGTAGTGGATGGAGAGAGGTGTTATCCCTATAGGGATATGGGAGGATTTGATCATTGGCCTAAAGGGATGTACGGTAACTACCCTAGGTGAGATAGACATGTCTATCTATATATGCATCATAATGCATACCTATGAGGATAATGATATGTTGCAAGATAGGATGTGATAGGTGGAGAGTGAGATAACCCATCAGGAGATGGGTTGGTCATAGGATTAGGCCACCCTAATAGGATATAGGGATGGTGCAATGATGGGGTTCCTAGAGGTTGAGAGATAGGTAACCCATATGAGAGGGTATATGGAGACTGTGGAGGCCAGTGTGGGACTATTATAGAATATCATACAAGATTGAGCTTAGATAGAATCCATAGTGGCTAAGGTAGCTCAACTATGGGAGGTAATGATATAGATAGAGGCTCTATAAATAGAGCTAGAGAGATTACAAGAGGAGGTTGTTCAAGAGAAGGTATAGCAGGAGGTCTTGATGGTAGATATGGATGTGATGCACCATGGTAATGCACACATGGAGGGTTTATTTCTTTGATAGGGGATGAAGGCACACTAATTGGAGGTACGTTTGGTGACCAATGGGATTAGCATCCTAGATTTTTTAGAGTCAATATTGCAATCCCATCATAGCAAGAGTGAGTGATCAAAGAGACATCCATAGGTGAGTGGGATCGGTCCAAGCCATGGTAGCTGATGTAGATAAAGGAGAGTAGAGGAGCCTCCTCCCCCATGAGAGGAGAATGGGGAGACACATGATGAGGCATAGATATGAGATAGCTTGTGGTATTGTACATTTTATTTTTTTTTGATGTGGCGAGAGAGCCACTGATTTTGTATATGATAGCCCAATGTAGCGATGTACGATCAACGTAGCCCACGAACAAATATTATGTATCGTGTATACATATTTTTTATATATATAATGATGATTTTGTTATGATTATATATTGTGTGTGTAATGTGTATGATGTGATGAATAGGAATGATGCATGTGATGTATGCATTTGATTTTATTAACATGAATGATGCAAATGATGTATGTATGTGATGTGAAACACAAATGATTGAGTATGTATGATGTGATTTGATTTAAAATAAATGTTAGTTGAGATGAACCCAACAATTTCATGAAGATGCACAAATGAATGTGTGCCAATAGAAGAAAGCGAATGTTAGGCTAGGTTAAAATTATTACATTTTTTTTAATAGTGCTATCTAAGCTATTATTCTAAGCTAACGTATAATCTATTGTTAGCTTAGAATATTATTTGTTAGTCTATTCCAAAGTTAGTAGAGATTATTAGGGGCGGATATATTTTATTCTATGATATTCATGGGTGTAGTTACAAGCTAATATTAGCCAGTTCTCTTTGTATATATTAAGCTACAAATAAATGAAATGATTGCTTCATTTGCCTAAATTGGTATCATAGGATACCTCGATCCTTTGGGAATTTGGATGAGAATTGTTCTATTAGTATAATGTAACAAAAAATTTGTTGTTTTTGTGTCTTTGATCTAAAAAAATAGGGTTGTGTCATGTTTCTGTTTGAGTAAAGTTAAAAATTATATAGAGACACAAATGACTCGATTATTTTTTAGTCGAGAACATCTAAGCTCTTAGGCACATGACAACTATGCTCAAACTATGTTTAGACTGCTAAAGCTATAGCCATAGCCACCAAGCCACACATTAGTAGATTTGCTACAAGCAGATCTTGTAGAAAAATATAGATTTGGTTTGTTTACTTGTAGATCATAATTGCATAGTTGGAATGAATGGATTTGCAGTGTATTGAAATTTATTATGGCAAGTGGATAATTTCTTTTGATCATGCACAGTCCTCGATCATAGGTTTGAATCAAAATAAAATCGTAGACGACAATCACGAATGGAGAAAAATCAAATGATAAAATGAAAAATTTAATTGTTTTAAAGGTTTTATCCACCTAATAGAAACCCTTAGAGCAACCAACGAATCAAGATGTGCCATGTGGAGGGCAAGCATTTTTTGTTTTTTCTTTCTTTGAATATGCTAGCAAAGGTTAAATACCACAATATGCTCACTTCATTCTGACAAGAAACTCATCTCAATCAATCAAACCTTGGCAGATAAGGCATTGATTCCATACCATCATAGATTCAATTCTTTTCGGGTGTGTTTTTTTATGAAAAAAGGTGCAAGTATTTGTTTTTTTATTTGGTTTTTTGGGATTTATCCCACATGTGAGCATGATGATACATTGAAGGTTTATATGTACCAATGCACATACCATTACCTGACGATTTGCTCATCCTTATGCTTGGTTAGAAGTATACCCTTTGGTTGACTTCGCTTGTTCATGCATGCCATTGACCATGTTGACCACGCTCTTGCACTATGTTTGTTGGTCTACCCTACTATTTGCCTCAAAATTTGATGTCTGCACTGATTGATTAGAGGTACATATTTTTTATTTAAAATAGTTTTGTAGTTTTTAGAATTATTTAAGCTATTTGTTCATTTTATTTTAAGTAATTAATTAATTAGTTAATTAAATATTATTTAATTAATTAGTTATGATTAATTAAAATATTTTTAATTATTTAGCTTTATAATTTCTTACAAATAACCCAGTGTTGTAGGTGAGTTGGAGAGGAGAGGGCAATACTCCAAGGGAGGTCCTAGGTTCAAATCTCCACCCTACCAAAAAAGTTGAATTGGGTATCTAAAATCCAATTGATAATGTTGTTGCGAGCAGGGTCGGGTGTGACCCTCGGGTGACTTTGACGGTGTAGAACCCCATGGTCATGGTCTCTCAGACCAAGGCAGCTTTGCAACGAGTTTTTCACTTCAAAAAAAAAATAATTTCTTACAAATAATGCATTTCTTTTTAAAATCAAACCTCTTAACAAAGACAAACTCAAAACAAACACAAAATTCAAAGGGCAACAAAGTTTTTTTTTTTTTTAAAGCAAAAAACCCTTTTTGGGGCCGCCTTGGTCTGAGATACCATGAACAGGGGGTTATACACCATCAAATTCACCCAGGAGTCGCACCTAGCCCTGCCCGCACCAACATTATCAATTGGATTTTGGGTACCCAATTCAACTTTTTGGTAGGGTGGAGATTCGAACCTGGGACCTCCCTTGGAGGATTGCCCTCTCATATCCAAATCACCTACAACACCTGGGTGGAAACAAATTTATTTGCAAAACAAAAATCAAACAACAATGTCATTGATATTTTGTAAACTTTAAAAAGTGGGCTACAAAATTGAACACAAAACCTTGTTATTTTGCAAAACAAAAACACAAAGGGGGACACCACAAAATTTTGTTTTTTTTTGCAAATAAAATTCAAAACAAGGGCAAAATTTGTGAATATCATTTTGCAAATCAAAATTTATTGCAAACATTTTGTAAAAAGGTGCATTTTCGATTGAATCCAACACCTAATTGGTATTGTAAAAGGTGCATTTTTGGTTGAATTTGACTCCTTCCAAAAATATAAATCTGTGGGCATGATAAAAATTTTATGATGCATTTTATTATTTTTTTTATGCATTAACATATTTGTATTGGAGCGGCAATAATACCCCATATTTATACCTATTTTTGTGCAATTTATTGTACAAAGCAACGTTCAGTATTTATAGTACCTCTGGCCCACACTTATGGATGATATTATCATGCTTTGGGCTACTGTATCTAACACCTAATATAGCTACAATAATGATGGCTGGGCTGTTGTTGTCTATAAACCATTAGGGAGAAATAAGGAAAGCTAATTTTTTATATTCACTCCATTATTACCCCATTCACTACTATTGCTTGGTGTAAATCCTTAAATTAAAAATTCTTTCAAGTATTTAAGGGAATTGTTGCCCTATATATGTGAAATATTTTGTGAAGCAAAAATATGACACTAAAGCAATATAGAAATAAATAACTCATATGAACAAGAGATTGCACAAAATATGATTTTATTCAATAAATGGGGGGAGTTGAGAAACTCATTTTGTTACAATCGTTTCGTTCAACGAAATTATTTTGATACAACAATTACAAATTCTAGGGTTATTAGAAACCCTAGCTACAAAAAAATTAGTGTCTCCAATGTATCTTGCGTCCAACAGGGTGATTGGGCTTCTGGTTATCCGTAATCGGGCCACTCTAGCTTAAGCAGCTACTCAACAATTGTTCACTGATGTTATCCAATCTTGCACACACATCAAACATAAAATAGTTAGCCAACAAATGAGGGTTCCACGATGTGAACCCTCAGAAATGCAAACCAAATATCCTATATCTAAATGAATAAAATGTGCAAAATCAAATAACAACAAATAAAATACATACAAATACTTACTTTGTTGTTCTATTGCTCCATTGCAGATTCGATGGTAGGGTGCCCCGATGGCACTTGGTGATCTTATGCGAGTAGGTTATGGTGTATGGTTGATGGAATAGTAGATATTGGGATGCACCTACAGAATGTGACAAGCGTATGGTTGCACCTATGGGATATAGCAGGCACTTGGCTATACCTATGGGTTATTTTATTTACCGCATGGTAGATTTGGTTATTACATCATTTTACTTACCATGAAGTTATTCATTGTTTCGAATAACTTATGGTTAGCGTCAATTACTATTTGGTTAGTGGTTAGTGCCTTGTCGCATTTGTTAGCATCAAGTTAGGGAGGTTACATTTTAAACGTGTTGCAAGGTTATTATTAGACATTGCATATTGTATATAAACCTTTGCTAATGAATAATATCATAATGCCTATGGTTTTCTTATATGGTATTAGAGTGTGTGACTTGGGCAAGTTAATTTGAATCAAGTGGGCAGATTCTCCAAGGAAGTAGATTGACTGGATTGGGACCCCCCTCTTGGAGCTTGCACGATAACCCACAACACAAATTTTTTATCATCTAGTTCTCGCGAATATCTTATATTTGCATGGAATTTCTTGTAAGGTTTTGACTTGTGATTTTTATTAATTTTATTATTGGTCTTACCTTTGGAATTATTTGATTGGAGGTAATTTTCTTCTTCTACATGTCTGAGTCTCTAACTGGGAGGCAAACAATGTTGATGCCCAAGCGCATGCACCAGCAGGATCTATCAAACCCCAACCTACTAGAGCTAAAAACCCCCTATGGTGGTGCTATTACCACTGCAAGCATCGACTTCCAACCGATGTATCCCACTAATGCCTCCACATCGATGACCACCAACACCACCCATTGGTACCTTAGATAGGAACTGACACATTCAACACTAACAGCATGAAATCTAGCGACACTAAAACCTATGCACCTCAATCCCGAAAAACTCTATCCAACACTAACAATGAGACACGTGGACTAACCTGGTAAAATATTTGAGGCTAACGTAGCATCAATCAGTGAGTTAGCACACATGTGGTAAAGAGATGGACCGCTGACTTGATGGGCACATGGATCAAGATGTGGAGCTGACATGGTGAGAGGTAGACCTGACTAACATGGCACATTGTAATTGGTTGGACCGAGCTAACATGGCAAGTTGTGGTTGGATAGAGCATTACACACATGGCAGGTTTACATTCGCTGCATTGGGTAGCAAAAAAGGTCTACGTTTGATTTTTCAAATGCAATAAAAATAAAGGAGGGCATTCCAAGTTTTAAACTACTAAAACATGCACAACGATGTGCATGTGGGATTATAAATCTTAAAGGCCTTTAACAAAAGGCTTGTATTAAGCCCTGAAAAAGGCTTCTAACACCTTTTTTAATGGTGTGTGCCCCCAGGAACTCACATGGAATGCTAAAATATGCACAAGGTAATTATTATTTGTTTATATATATTTTAATAATTTAAATATAAATAATGTTTTTAAAATTAATTTATTTTAAAATTTAAATTGATTCTTTAAACACATTCTATTTTTATTATTAATTAAATTATTGCAAATTAAAATCAAAGAAAATGAGATCTATAGTTTACAAATTTTTAATAAAAGAGTGTTTTTGTTTTTTTCCAAAAGGGGAATGAAAGACAAATAAATAGCACCTTTTTTTGCAAATCTAGGATATTTAAAACTTTCTCACATTTTAAGAGTAAGAGCTTTTCTCATGAAAAATAGACCTTGGGTCCACTAAAACCAAGTCGTGTGTCGACTGGTTCTAGAAAGCCTTTCAAAAGCTTGTCGTGTGTTGACTTGGCTTGAAAGGAGTGCTACCTTGTTAAATTTGCAAAGAAAAGAGGAGACAAGAAATTGTAAATTTGTAACACAAGGAGGAGAGGCACTTGAAAATCAAAACTTCTTTTTGCAAAATCAAAAGCAATTTGTGCGTTTTGTTTTCTCAAATCTTGGGATATAATACAAAATATTGCACATTCATATTTTTACAAATTGGAGAAGGATCTCATCACATTGAAGATATAAAATTTTTACAACCTTGTTTATTTTGCTAACAAGAGGGGGGACAAACCAATATTTGGATTCTTCTTTTGAAAAATTGTAACACAAAGGGAAATTGTGAAAATCAAAGGGATAAAGCATTTGAAACTTGTTTATTTTGCAACACAAAAAAGGAGGGCAATTGTTTTTGTCACATTCTTTGCAAAATTGTAAGACAAGGGGAGACATTGAATATCAAATTTTTTGCACAGCACAAATAAAAATTTTGTTGCAAAAATTATTGTAATAAGGTGCATTTTTGATAGCATTTGACACTTTTTTTTAAATTGACATTGTTAAAATAGGTTCATTTTCGGTCAAATCTGACACCTATGTGTTAAAAATTTGTGGGCACTTTTTATGGAATATTGCATTTCAATTACTGTTTTTGCAATTACCTCTTAAGTTAAAATCAATCAAGCATAAGATCCCAAATTTTACACCCATTTGTGTAATTTATTGCATAGGTAAAGCCAATTTTTTGATAATTCACTCCATATGAAACCCAAAAATTCACTCTTCTTGTTTGGCTTAAACTCCTCAAACTAATCATCCTTTTTCAAAAGGATTTTTAGGCAGGTGCCATTAAATATCAATTAGAGTGAATTTTTTTTCAATACTCTTTTAGGGTATATAGAAAGAAAGAACAAATTTTTTTGTGAAATAAAGAACCTTCAAAGTAGCAATTATTTGCACTAAGGGGGGATAATTATTTTCTTCCTTTAAAACATATTTTGACAAGAGGAAGATAAAACTTGTAAAGACAAGCAAAAGTCATCAAAATCAATCCTCTTTTAAGGCTTCATAAATAGCAAATTTTTGTTTGAAATACTTGTAGTAAAGGTGGGATTGTACCTCTTTTTAGGCTTCATAAATAGCAATTCTTATTGTTTGAAATACTTGTAATAAAGAAGGGGATTTTTCTAGTGAAATTTCTTGAAATTTGCCAAGGAGGTAATCTTTGTAAAAGCCTTAAAAAGATTTATAAGTTGCAAATTTTTTTGCACTTAAGGAGGGATAAAAAATTTCTTTACTACCTCACAAAATATTTTGCTAAAAAGGGAAGAAGACTTATAAGGGTGCATTTTTTTGCAGTGGTCGATACCTTAGTCAAACTTCTTGAAAATTTTCATCAACAACATATTTTTCTAAAAATGGAGGAAGACTTATAAGGGTGCATTTTTGGCAAAAACCAACACCTTAGTCAAACTTCTTGCAAAAGTTCCATTACAACATGTTTTGCAAAAATGGGGAAACTTATAAGGGTGCATTTTCAAGAACGATCGACACCTTAGCTACCTTATCAAAAATTTTGCAACATCATATTGTAATAGAGTGAACCTTGTATGTAGTGATCTACCCTAGTACACCTAGCAGTTGCAATGACTAGTTACCCATGCAATCCGATAGGATGAAAATATTACAATAAGGATATTCATTGTTGTTAAATCAAAGTGAGGGATGACGTACTTTTTCTTAAGTACTCAGGAAGTACTTAATTTTCTTATACCCATAGGTGGACCTAAGCAAGAGCATCTAGATCCATGAGAAATAGCAGCTCAACCAAGATGAAATAAATGTTGTATGGCTTCTACAAGAAAGGTAAAACCTATAGTAGATCTAGTGGTAGATCCAGTGACATCCCATAGGTACTCATCCAGAGGTACACTTAGAGCCATGAGCTAGAGCAAGAGCCATCATGTCACTATCTTTCATTTCTCTTCTTCACTATATTGAGGTAGTTATATACATTAATCAAATAATTTAATAAGCGAGATGTTAGAGTTACTATGCTATAGTAACTATGATTATTACCTCATTTGGTAATTAGTAAATTATCCTAGGTATATTATTAGGGTAAATTCATTTTTACCTTAGTAGGTTATTTTATTCACCGCATGATAGATTTGGTTATTACATCATTTTACTTACCATGAAGTTATTCATTGTTTCAAATAACTTATGGTTAGCATCAATTACTATTTGGTTAGTGGTTAGCGCCTTGTCGCATTTGTTTGCGACAAGTTAGGGAGGTTATATTTTTAACACATTGTAAGGTTATTATTATATATTGCATATTGTATATAAACTTTTGCTAATGAATAATATCATAATATCTATGGTTTTCTTATATGGTATTAGAGTGCTTGACTTGGACAAGTTAATTTGAATCAAGTGGGCACATTCTCTGAGGAAGCAGCTTGACTGTTAGAGTGCTTGACTTGGACAAGTTAATTTGAATCAAGTGGGCACCTTCTCTGAGGAAGCAGCTTGATTGGATTGGGACCTCCCTCCTGGAGCTTGCATGAAAACCCATGGTACAATTTTTTTTATCATCTGGTTCTTACGAATACCTTATATTTGTGTGGAATTTCTTGTAAGGTTTTGAATTATGATTTTTATTAATTTTATTATTGGTCTTACCTTTGGAATTATTTAATTAGAGGTAATTTTGTTCTTTTGCACACCCGAGTCTCTAACTGGGTGGCAGACGGTGCTGACACTCAAGCGCCTGCACTAGCAAGATCTATCAGACCCTAACCTATGGGATTTGACAACCCTATATGATGGTGCTATTACCACTACAAGCATCGACTTCTAGATGACACATCCCATTGAAGGCCTCTCATCAATGCCTTCCCGTCAGTGACCGCCAACACCACCTATTGGTGCCTCAAACAGGAACTGACACATTCAACACTAATAGCATGGAATCTGGTGACACTAAAACCTATGCACCTTGATCCTGACAAACTTTGCCCAACACTAACAATGATATATGTGGACTGCCCTAGTATGATCTTTGAGGTTAACGTAGCATCGATCAGTGAGCTAGCACACACGTGGCAAAGAGGTGGACCACTGACCTGGTGGGTACATGGATCAAGATGTGGAGTTAACCTGGTGAAAGGTAGACCTAGCTAACATAGCACATTGTGAATAGTTGGATTGAGCTAACATGGCAATTTATGGTTGGTTGGAGCAATGCACGTGTGGCGGGTTTGCATTCACTGCATTGGGCAGCAAAAAAGGTCTACATTTTATTGCTCGAAGGCAATAAAAATAAATGGGGCATTCTAATTTTTAAACTACTAAAACATGCACAACAACGTGCATGTGGGATTATAAATCCTTAAGGCATTTAACAAAAGGCTTGTTTTAAGCCCTACAAAAGGCTTATAACACATTTTTTAAGGTGTGCACCCCCACGCGCTCACATGGAATGCTAAAATATGTACAAGGTAATTATTATTTTTTTATTTTGTAATTATTATTTTAATTAAATTTATATATATATATATATATATAAATAATAATTTAAATATAAATAATTTTTTTTAAATCAATTTCTTTTAAAATTTAAATTGATTTTTTAAACACATTTTATTTTTATTATTAATTAAATAATTTTAATTAAAATTTATTTAAAATTTTACAAATTAAAATCAAAGAAAATGAGACCTATATTTTACAATTTTCTAACAAAAGAGTGTTTTTGTTTTTCTCCAAGAGGGGAATGTAAGACAAATAAATAGCACCTTTTTTTTGCAAATCTAGGATATTCAAAACTTTCTCACATTTTTTTTTTTATTTGTGGAAAACATCCCAAAAGGGATGCCACTTTCGGGTAAGACCCAAGGAGGCAGGGGTATCCATTCCGCCAAAAACGCCCAGGACTCGGACTTGGCCTACCACCTTTGACATACTCAAGGAGCAAACAAACACACAAAACCAAATTAAAAATAAGTAAATAACAACAAAAATAATAAAATAAAATAAAAAACATGCTCCTTGAGTGTGTCAAAACCAAAAGCACAACCAAACACGCACAATAAGATAAAAGAAACCACAACACAAACCACATAGAAAAACACAAGAACCACATAACAAAACACAAACAAGACAAAAACAACATAACACTACAAAGACATAACCCAAAAAAACATGAAAAATAAACACAACCAAAACCTAAAAAATAAAATAAATAAAATAAAAATAAAAACAACCAACAACAGACAATAAAAAAAAACAAAAAACATAGAAAACACTCACACATAAAAAAATGAAATAACACAAACAAAGAGAAACCCAAGAACAAGAACGAAAAAAACACAAGAACAATAACAAAAAACATAAAAAAAAACAAAACAACAAAAACACAAGAACAACAAAAAAACAACACAAAGAACACAAAAACAAAACAAAACAAAAGAACCCACCCACCTTAAAAAACTAAACAAAAAAACAAAGAAGACAAAAGAAAAAAAAATGAACAAAACAATGACCTATCTAGACCAGAAGACTATTAATGCAAGAATCAACAGAGGAAACAAAATAAAGAATAGAATGAGCTAGGGAACTAAAAAAACTGAATGAACCAAAGAGAAACAAAAAAAAAACAAGAAGAAACTAGGTACCTTCAGAACCGGAGCCATCCAAAGAAATGATAGAAAGAAGAGCTTCCCTAATTTGAGAAGCCCACCATATAGGAGGGTGGCCATAACAAGTAAGATCACCTTTGTCCAAAGCCCAATTAGCTAAAGCATCAAGCACTCTTGTTTTGATCTCTCGACCACATGATTGTAATCAACTTTCAAAAATCCCATCCGGATTAACCGAATCTTCTCAATAATTCTTTTTATTCTCCAATCCACCTTATGATTCTTAGAAGGAGTCTTCAAGAGATTAATCATAAGTTGAGAGTCAGACTCAACTAACACCTTTTCCCATCCAACCTTAGTAGCCTCCTGAAGGCCTCTAAGGATACCATACCCCTCAAGGAAGGTTATTGGAAAGAATACCCAAATTCTCAAAAAAAGTAAAAACTAGGGAACCATCTCGAAAGTCTACCAATTCCTCCCACACTGGCTTTTCCAGGGTTCCCTCTAGAGGCTCCATCAGGATTGACTTTTCCAAAATCCTTAGGAGGAGGTTGCCAATTTCTAGTCCTATCCATCTTACTAATACTCACATTCCCTTTAAGTTGGTTGCCCTTAGAAGGTTTAATCTTCAATCTTTGCATCACTTGATCCCATCTTTGGTGGGAGTTTTGGGGGTGATTAAGGAGTTGATGGACCGATTCAACTAAGTTGGCTATGGTCTTTTGCCAAATATAGTGAATATCCTTCCTATCTTGATTAAAAATTTGGCTGTTCCTTTCATTCCAAATATTCCAAAGAAGAATGGTAGAACCCATCCAAACTAACTAGCTAATAAAATGATCAACACCCTCTTGATTAGGCCAATCCCTCCAAAGTTGTTCAAAAGTGAAAAAATTGGACCACCGTAAGCCAAGTAAAGTTGCCATTCTCCTCCATAGCTCAGAGGCTAAAGTACACTCAATAAAAATATGGTTGATATTTTCTACATTCTCTTCACACATTTCACATCTAAAAGGGCCATGAAAACCACGCTTCATAAGTTGCTCACCAAGAAGCACCCTACGATGCAATAAAAGCCAATTAAAGAACCTCACCTTAGGCCAGAGCTTTTGAGCCCACAATTGAGAAAATATGTCAGAAGAATGGTTGGGATTATTATGGCATAAGGTCAAATAACCTTGAGCAACCGAATACTCACCCTTAGTAGTGTTGTTCCATCCAAAACAATATTTTTCATGGGACCAAGAGAGGGATCTCATATGAAGGATGCCTTGGATATCTTGTCTTTGCCTTTCTGGGATTTGAATAGGCCAGTCCTCAATAGGGATCCAATATCTACCAACCTTTGAATTACCAGTATGGTACCGAAAGTAATTAGCCACCTTTATCCAATTAGCTCGGTGAAGCTCCTCCATCCAAGGCCTCCAATCGGGAAACTGAGTTATCAAAGGCTTGTGACCATCCCAAGAATCTGTCCAAAAATTTGCATGTTGACCATTATGAATGATCCAAAATAATTTTTTCTTTATCAAATCCTCACCAGCCTTAAGAACTGCTAAAATGGGAGAACCTTTGGTAGGAAGTTGATAGCGAACAAGGTCTTCAGGACTTTTGTTCTCAATATATTTAGCACGGAGATTATTGGCCCAAAGAGCATTGGGGTTATGCAACATCCTCCAATATAATTTAGCAGCTAAAGCTTTGTTGTTATTAATTGAAGACCGGAATCCTAACCCCCTTCACTCTTAGGAAGACATAAAGTATCCCATTTCACCAAGGCCCATTTTCTTTTCTCCTTAGTACCACTCCAAAGGAAACGATGACCGATTTGATCCAATTCTCGAAGAACAGCCTTTGGGATATTCAAAATGGAAGAAACATAAATAGGAATAGCTTGAAGGACTGATTTTACCAAGGTGATTCTACCCCCATAAGAAAGCCACTTGTTGGTCCACTTTCCAATTTTCTTCTTGACTTTGTCCAACAACCAATTCCAATCTTTATTTTTCTCGCCTTTGAATATTTATGGGAATACCTAAATAAGTGATTGGAAGAGAGGTCTTCTTATATCTTAATTTATCCAAGACCATGGATTCCCTCGTCTAGCAGAAGCGTTGAAAGAAAATAACTTTAGATTTGTCTTCATTGATCAACTCCCGAGTAGCCTTAGAAAAATAGCTAATGATTTGCTTAATATTAGAAGCTTCCTTAACCGTAGCTTTACCTAAAAGGGTAGAGTCATCCACAAATTGAAGATGAGAGATAGGTCTAGCTCCATGAGCAATGGTAACTCCCTCAAGGGTTTTGTTTTCCCTCTTTTTGGTTATAGTCCTACCCAAGCATTCAACAAGAATGATGAATAAATAAGGGGATAGCGGGTCACCTTGCCTAATACCTCTGGAAGCCGGGAAAGACTGAGAAGGCCTGCCATTGATAAGAACTAAGTAGGAAACTGAAGAGATACATCCCATAATCCAATCCATCCAATCCTTAGAGAAATCAAATTGCCTCAAAACTTTGATAAGGAAGTGCCAATCCACCCTGCATAAGCTTTGGATAAGTCTAACCGGATGAACATAGAAGGAGAATTTTGCATATCCATGGAATGGATGGCTTCCCAAGCAAGAACTATCTCATCTACTATTTGACGTCCTTCCACATATCCCCCTTGCTCGGGGAAATAATCTTATGCAAAAGAGGCTTCAACCTTTCTCGCCATGATTTTAGTAATAATTTTGAGAAGAACATTACATAAAGCAATAGGTCTAAAAGCCGAGATATGATCAACCTCTTGAGCTTTTGGAACAAGAGTAATATAAGTTTTATTGATAACCTTCAAAATTTCTTTGGATTTCCTGGCTTCTTCCACCACCTCTAATAAATCAACATGAAGGATATCCCGTAACTCTTGGTAGAACTCAATAGGAAAACCATCAGACCTGGGGTTTTCCCTTTTTGCATTTTAAAAACTACTTGTTGAAGCTCATTGATAGTAACAGGAGCAGATCAAAATAGAGTTCTCCTCGAAGTGATAAGAGAAGGGATTGCTTGAAGAACATTTTGTTGTGAAGCTCGAGTCAAGAGGAGTAGCAAGAAAAATATTGGAAAAGTAATCAACAACAATAGAGTTCATGCCATCCCAAGTATAAACAACATCTCCAGTATCTGATTTTAAGGAAGAAATAAAGTTGTGAGATCTTCGAGCTAGAAGAGATTTGTGGAAGAAATTTGTGTTTCGATCTCCTTCTTTGAGCCATTGAATTCTAGATTTTTGCTTCCATAAGATTTCTTCTCTTTTTTCCCATTCCTCTAACCGAGTTGTGAGTTTAATTTCATCTCGCACTTCTCTTCTCTCGTGAGGCCATCTAAACGGATTTTCTTATTCAAATTTTCAATATGAGCAATAACTTCATGTTTTTTTTTATGAACATCCCCAAACTCTTTCCAGTCCCAAGTCTTGATTTTGGATTTAATGTATTGCAGTCTTTTGGCAAAACAGAACATCTTAGTCCCATGCCTAGGTTTACCTTCCTTCCACCATTGTTGCACATGAGGTCTCGAAGGAAATGTCTCTAAGCCACATTAATTGAAAACGAAAAGGAGAGAAACTCACATTGGTTTTCCACATTTCCACCATGATCGGCCAATGATCCGAACCAAGCATTATTAAGAGTCTTCACTTTAGGAATGTGACCATGGATTAAGAAATTTTCAGAGAGCAAAAACCTATCCAATCTCTCCATTATACAAGCTAAGCCTTGCCTTCGTTAGACCAAGTCATAAGGCCATTATCTCGGTTGGATATCCACAAGATGGAGGTTTGCAATATATTCGCTCATGAGGTCAAGTACTTTTGTCCAAATTTCTATTTCCCCCATTTTTCTCATCCAGAGAGAGGATGGTATTGAAATCTCCTCCGATCAAGATCCAAGATTTAGGAAAATGAGAGATAATATGAGTAATATCCTTCCACTGCCTTCTTTTTTCCTCCAAAGAAGTCGGGGCATAAACAGTAATGCAGAGCATAATCTGGTTGGAATGTCTACTTTGAATAGCTATAGCCAACAAACCCCAACCGCCAACCATATGGTGAATAACTACCTCTTTTGGGTCCCAAAGACAAGCAATGCCACCCGAAGTCCCTTGGGAACTGAGGGAAACCACTTTTCCAGCTGGCCAAATTTTACTGGCAATTAAGTCCATATCCTCCATTGACATCTTTGTTTCTTGAAGGAAAACAAGATGTGGATGATTTATCCGAATCATTCTTCTAATTTCATTTTGTTTTGAAAGACTCCCTTTGAGTCCTCTAATATTCCAAGTGATGATCTTCATTAATACCAGGGCTAAAAATGTTGGGAAGGGCATTAATCTTACCTTCCTCTACAAGCTTTTCACCTTCTTTTACCATATGATATTGATTGGTCTTGCGACCTACTTTTTGATTAGAATCCATCTTCAATTTTTTTTCCCTGTTTCTTGACTTATTCCAATTGAATCTGAGATGGCTTCTAACCTTGAAGAATGCTCATACACAGCCAAAATTTTACTAGATGGTTCAATGGAGTCTATATTGGGACCTGCATTATTTGAAGTTTTGACATTTGAAATATTGTTTTTCTTGTGTAAATTTTCTCCTTTTTTTTCTCGTTGAAAACCTTTGATTTGTTGGTTTGTCTCTGAGTTCTTTCCTTCATATTTAAATTGTGTTTCTAAGATTTTAGTTTCCATTATTTCCTCTTCCTCACTTGGGACATCATTTGTGGAAAGGATTTCAAACATATTAGCAAATGACTTTGATTGATCCTTCATTACTAGTTTTTTTTGAGTGTTCTTCTTCTTAGGTATTTGGAAACCTGCTGAGTTTATATCTTCTTTCTTTTGATCAAGAATTTTATTTGGGCAAGCACTAGCCAAATGACCATATTCATGGCAAATTCTACAACGAAAAGGAATGTTCTCATAGTCCACTACTTGCTCCCAAGTGTCTTCCCCAAATTGTAATGTGATCTTTTTAGGTAGGGGTTTGTCAAAATCCATTAAAACACAAATTCGAGCATAAATAATATGTTCAAAATTTTGAGTACAATCAGCAGTCATCATAAAAGTTCCTAAAGAGTTTCCAATTGAAGAAAAAATAGTAGGATTCCAAAATTCAATAGGGAGGCCAAAGAGTCTAACCCACACGGGAGCTATAGAAGGCATCTCTTCTTCGGCTTTAAATTTAGTATGCCAGGGCTTCATGAAAAGCCCTCCCCTTCCAAAAAACCAAGGACCCCCTTGAAAAGTTTTCTCTCTATCTTCATTATTAGCAAATAAAACAAGAAAATAACCATTTGGATAAATAGAGATTTGTAACTCACCTTTAGTTTTCCAAATTTTTGCAGCCCAGACTTTGAAAGTAGATAGACTCAGATGAAAACCCACGAACCGACAAATTAGTCCTCTTTTTTCCAAATCTTCAATGCCAGTCTGAATGTTACCCATATCAAGCTTAACAATAGGAGTTCCATCAGCCGCTTTAAGACATCCTGACTCCGTTTTCCTAGGATCAATCTTAGGCATTCTTAGAGGTTTATGAGAAGCCCTAATATTGATATTAGCATTGGGCTGAGGCTGTCCACCATGAAGGGCATCCCTAAAATTCATTTTTGGGACCGAGTCTTCAAAATTCTTACCCTTGACAGGGGTTTTCACAGTAGAATTATTTTGTGGGTGCACCTTAGCACCGGATTCACTTGAGATATGAGCCATTTTTTGATCAACTGCTTGAAACTTATTTCGTGGTCTCTTTAATCCTTGCCCTAGACGCCGTGGAAAGGTATGGTTTTCACTTTTCTTTTGTGCAGCAAATTGGAAGCCGTTGTCACTCAAGTTCACAGTATGATCTATTGAAAGACAAATTTCTAACCCATATTGTATCCCCTGCAACATTTCTTGCTAAAATATTGAGCATAAACCACAAAAATATTGGCCGCTAGGGCCCGAAGGCCCTAAAAACCAACCTCTCGGAGCCGCTTGCACTCAACCCAGATGAAACCCTCGCATAGCCGCTTGCCAAATATATCATTCACACATAGGGATGCGCTAGGATCTGTGTTGCTCCAAATGATATGAAAATTGGTGGAGACGTTCTAGGGTTTTTCAGGCATCTACCCTCAAAATTTTAGCTCAATCCGAGTTCGGATGAGTGAGATATGGCCGAAACGAGTTCGGCAGTTTGGGCAGTCCTACGAAAAACGTCTCTACCATTCAGCTCAATTCTTCCAAGGGTTTTTTCCCCGAAATTGAGAATCTCAGGCAAATCAAATTTTTAACAAAGAGGCAGAGGTAGAGAAAATTTTCAGCAAAGAGGCAACAACTCTCAAAGGTATGAAAAGTCATCTCTTCAGTGCTATTATTGTCAAAATTATGGACATATTGCCAAACTTTCTCACATTTTGAGAGTAAGAGTTTTTCTTATGAAAAATATACCTTGGGTCCACTAAAACCAAATTGTGTGTCTACTAGTTCTAGAAAGCCTTTCAAAAGCTTGTCGTGTGTCGACTTGGCTTGAAAGGAGTGCTACCTTGTTAAATTTGTAAAGCAAAGGGGAGATAAGAAATTGTAAATTTGTAACACAATGAGGGGGGGCACTTGAATTTCAAAACTAATTTTTGCAAAATCAAAAGCAATTTATGCATTTTATTTTCACAAATCTTGGGATATAATACAAAATATTGCACATTCATATTTTTACAAATTGGATAAGGATCTCATCACATTGAAGATCTAAAATTTTCACAACCTTGTTTATTTTACAAAAGAGGGAAGACAAACCAATATTTGGATTCTTCTTTTATAAAATTGTAACACAAAGGGAAATTGTGAAAATCAAAGGGATAAAGCATTGAAACTTGTTTATTTTGCAACACAAAAAAGGAGGGCAATTATTTTTTGTCACATTCTTTGCAAAATTGTAAGACAAGGGGAGACATTGAATATCAAATTTTTTGCACAACACAAATCAAAATTTTGTTGCAAAAATTATTGTAATAAGGTGCATTTTCGATAGCATTCAACACCTTTTGTTAAATTTGCATTGTTAAAATAGGTGCATTTTCGGCCAAATATGACACTTATGTGTTAAAAATTTGTGGGCACTTTTGATGGATTATTGTATTTCAATTCCTATTTTTACAATTACCTCTTAAGTTAAAATCATGTAAGCATAAGATCCCAAATTTTACACCCATTTGTGTAATTTATTGCATAGGTAAAGCCAATTTTTTGATAATTCACTCCATATGAAACCCAAAAATTCACTCTTCTTGTTTGGATTAAACTCCTCAAACTAATCATTATTTTTCAAAATGTTTTTTAGGTAGGTGCCATTAAATATAAATTAGATTGAATTCTCTTTCAATACTCTTTTAGGGTATGTAGAAAGAAATAACAAGTTTTTTGTGAAATAAGGAACCTTCAAAGTAGCAATTGTTTGCACTAAGGGGGGATAATTCCTTTCTTCCTTCAAAATAGATTTTGACAAGAGGGAGATAAAACTTGTAAAGACAATCAAAAAAGTAGAAGTCATCAAAATCAAACCTCTTTTTAGGCTTCATAAATAGCAAATTTTTGTTTGAAGTACTTGCAATAAAGGGGGGATTTTACCTCTTTTTAGGCTTCATAAATAGAAATTATTTTTGTTTGAAGTACTTGTAATAAAGGGGGGGATTTTTCTAGTGAAATTTCTTGAAATTTTCCTAGGATGTAATCTTTGTAAAACCCTTAAAAAGCTTCATAAGTTACAAATATTTTTGCAATTAAGGGGGGATAAAAATATTCTTTCCTACCTCACAAAATATTTTGCTAAAAAGAGAGGAAGACTTATACGGGTGTATTTTCAGCAATGACCGACATATTAGTCAAACTTCTTGAAAAATTTCATCAGCAACATATTTTGCTAAAAAGGAAGGAAGACTTATAAGGGTGCATTTTTGGAAAATACCGACACCTTAGTAAAACTTCTTGCAAAAGTTCCATTACAACATGTTTTGCAAAAAGGGGGAAACTTATAAGGGTGCATTTCGGTAGTGATAAACACCTTAGCTACCTTTTCAAAAAAATGCAATATCATATTTTAATAGAGTGAACCTTGTATGTAGTGATCTACTCTAGTACACCTAGCAGTTTCAGCATTGGTTACCCATGCAATCCGATAGGATGAAAATATTACAATAAGGACATTCATTATTGTTAAAGCAAAGTGAGGGATGACCCATTTTTTCTTAAGTACTTAGGAAGTACTTATTTTTCTTAGACCCAAATGTGGACCTAAGCAAGAGCAGCTAGAGCCATGAGCAATAGTAGCTCAACCAAGATGAAAGAAATGTTGTATGGCTTCTACAAGAAAGGTAAAACCTATGGTAGACCCAATGGTAGATCTAGTGACATAGATCTAGAGATAATCCCAGAGGTACTCATCCAGAGGTACACTTAGAGCCATGAGCCAGAGCAAGATCCATCATATCACTATCTTTCATTTCTCTTCTTCACTGTATTGAGGCAGTTATGTACATTACCCAAATAATGTAATAAGGGGGGATGTTAGAGTTACTATGCTACAATAACTATGATTATTACCTCATTTGGTAATTAGTAAATTATCCTAGGTATATTATTAGGGTAAATTCATTTTTACCTTAGTAGGTTATTTTATTTACCACATGGTAGATTTGGTTATTACATCATTTTACTTACCATGAAGTTATTCAATGTTTCAAATAACTTATGGTTAGCATCAGTTACTATTTTGTTAGTGGTTAGCACCTTGTCGTATTTTTTAGCGTCAAGTTAGGGAGGTTACATTTTAAATGTGTTGTAAGATTATTATTATATATTACATATTGTATATAAACCTTTGCTAATGAATAATATCGTAATGCCTATGGTTTTCTTATAAACAAAGCTTCCAAGTTGGATACACCAGAATCTAGCAAAGACACATCTCATGCTTTATACTTGTATTTTGAGAAGCCTAAGGTAAAAAATCCCCCAAAACAAAAGAAAAATCTAAAATGGTATACTATCACTATGAGAGATACAAAATTGGATGCACCATATTATCTCACTTCAGATCATCCATGTAATCGAAGTATATCTCATCAAAAAAGAGAAGAAGTCGAAGATGCAAAAGATGTAGATGATGAAGAAGAAGAAGATAGGAGTGAAGAGGAAGACTATAGTTTTATGACTATAGTTGTAGAGCATGAACCAACTTCAGTGTAAGAATCCCTTAGTGTACCTCAATGGAAGGTAGATATAGATGCTAAAAATATATCTCTTATGAAAAAATAATATATGGGAATTAGTTGATCTGCCTATTGGTAAGAAATCCATTGGCTGCAAATGGGTATAAAAATTCAAGTATAAGGGATATGGAGCTATTTATAAGCATAAATCCCACATTGTTGCAAAGGGCTATGCACAAAAAAGAAGACATAGACTATGAAGAGATGTTCACAACAACAACAAAAATGACTACCATTTGTGTATTTTGTGCAGTGGCAGCACAATTTGGATGGAAGCTTCTTTAGATGGATGTGAAGAGTGTCTTTTTAAATGGTGATTTAAAATAAGTGTACATAAATCAACCTAGAATATTTATTGTACAAGGACAAGAACAAAAAGTTTGCAAACTGATCAAGTCATTGTATGGGTTGAAATAAGCTCCTAGAGCTTGGTACATAAATATTGGTAATCACCTTCTACATCATGGTTTCAAGAGAATCCCCTCATATGCCAATCTCTATTTCAATAAATTTGGTTCTAAAATAGTGATCCTTGTGCTCTATGTTGATGATTTGATCATCACTAGCAGTTTAGAAGAGATAATTGAAGTAGTAAGAGGTGACTTGAAAAAGTCATTTGAAATTATAGATCGAGGACTTATCCATTATTGTCTTGGATTGGAATTTGTGCAGAAAAAGAACCACATTATGGTTACACAACTAAAGTATGCTAAAGCATTAATTGAAAAATATTGAATGACATATTGTAATGCCAAAGAAACTCCAATGGAAACAGGGTTACATCTATATTAATACAATAAATATCCTTAGGTATATGTAACTCTCTATTGTTAGTTGATTGGGAGTCTCATATATCTAATGAATACCAGGCTAGATATCAACTTTATTGTAAGTTTTTTCTTAAGTTTTATGCAAGAATCTAAGATCAGTCATTGGAAGGTAGTAAAGTGAGTTCTTCACTATATTTTTGGCACACCAGAATATGACCTGGATTACAAGAAGAATGATAAGTTCTTCTTGAAAGGATACACAAACTCAGATTATGTTGGATCTATAGATGATAGAAAATCAATGTTAGGATATGTATTTCATCTTATATCTGGTCCTATCTCTTGGCACAACAAGAAGTAGCAAGTTTTTTCACTTTCATCTACAGAGGTAGAGTATCGCATAGCATGATGAGCAGTGTGTGAGGCGATTGGTTACATTGCCTTATTTCAAGTATGGGTCTTCCAAAGAATCTTCCAATACACTTGAATTATGATAACCAAGGTGTTTTAAAACTTGTCAATAATCCAATGTTCCATGAAGTAACAAAGCATATTGACACTCAATATCACTTTATTTGAGATGAAGTTCTAAAGCACAAGATTCAGCTCCAGTACATTCCCACCGATGAATAGGTTGTAGATATTTTCACTAAGGCACTTGCACGTGTCAAATTTAAGTTGTTTCACAATTCTCTATGTACATCAAATAATGTAATAAGGGGAATTTTAGGCTAGGTTATAATTATTACATTATTTTTTAATAGTGCTATCCTAGTTGTTATTCTAAGCTAACGTATAATCTATTGTTAGCTTAGAATATATTTTGTTAGTCTGTTTCAAAGTCAGTAGATATTATTAGGGGTGGATATATTTTATTTTGTGCTATTCATGGGTGCAGTTACAAGCTAATCTCAGTCAGTTCTCTTTGTATATATTTAGTTACAAATGAATGAAATAATTGCTTTGTTTACCTACAACAAAATATGTGCATATTTGAAATATGAGAATGTATCGAGTGATTAGTTGTTCATGTTGCATTTGACTGGTCTCACTTTGTGATGCAAGGCAAAAAATAAATGAATGGATTTGTGACCTAATGACTCATATATGCAATGGGTAAGTATGATGTGCATGAACTGATATGCATGCATTAGAAATGCGTGGATGAAATGTAACTTAAGAGGAAGTACAAATGCAATGAAAAGGCACTTACTATAAGGAGAGGTAGTTGTGATGCTATTTTTCCCTAACTCTGAAGCATGATGGATTTTTAAAAGGGTTTTTAGACACTAAAAGAACATAGTGTGAACAATCAAACTTATCTAATAGTCACACAATCTCCTATAGATATTTTTACTAGCCTAACTGAATCTGAGTCTATCATGGACCTGTGTGTGCACATGATGTTTATTTATCCATTTTGAGAAAGGTTATACTAACCCGTTGTAAACTTAGCTAAGGTAGCTATCTCATCCACAAGCATGTAGTTATTTATACAAGAGAAGGTCACTAATATGACATATGTGTCACAACTTGTAAGACTATTCCACTACTAGGAAGGCTCTTAGAGCCTATTGCTGGTGATGAAAATCACCCTGTGATGTTAGTTTGGACCTAATAACCAAAAGGATTCAAGTATTTTGATAGTACTTTTGGAATCTTTTCTTTTTGTTTTCTACCCTTCTTCCTTTTGATTCTTTTTTTGTGGTGTTATTTTTTTGTGGGCATTGGTTTTTGTTTTCTGCTTATTTTTTGTGTGGTTTATACTTATTCCTTTGTTTATCCCTAGGTTTATTTTGATCATGTAAATGATAGGATGAGCAAGGGAAATTGTTTGCTAAATGGTGAGGCTTACGCAAGGTGTTGTCTTCCCTAGACTCAAAATTTGCTTAATATGTGAATTTGAGTGGTCCATGAATGACCTAAATTCAACTAGGGGTAGCCTTAAAATATTGTAGAACTTGATGATGTTTGATAAAAATTGATTAAAAAAACTATGAATGGTTGAGCAATAGAAAATCTTCCCATTGTCACACAACTAAGAACAAGATTGGACACCATGATGGTCATGCTAGTAAATGTGATTTTAACTCCTCAAATTGGTACTATATGCAAGCAATGAGTGGTCCATGCATAAAAGTGATGTGGACATGACGACGAAAAATGTTGAGACTATAATATATACTATATGACATACCATAACAAAGTGCCTAAAATGCATGGTGGTAGACGACTGACATATGTGTGATATATCCAATTCAAGTGAAATAGGCAAATGCAAGGTTGTGTGTCCTGATATGATGTTCTATGTGTTAAATGTGATAATTTAGGTGTATGTAGAAATGAAGTGAAGAGAATATTGGTTCTTGGTAGTAGTAACTATGATTGGTATGAAATAGTGATGTAAGTAAGCCAAAGGTAGTTGATGCCTTTGGAATGGAGATAATGTGAAGTGACACCAAAGGTATTTGGTACCTTTGGATAAGTGGAGAAACTAAGTAAATACATAAAATGAACGTAAAATGGTATATCCCCATATGATGTTCAATGTACTGGACCAAAGAAAACATATGGGGAAGAATATACAAGCAAAGTAAAAGAAACCCAATGTAAGGTTGTAGCAAGTGTGTGTGATATGTATGCCAAGGAGAATCTCAAACTAAATTAAAAGTATGTAGCTGCTTGTAGTGTGACCATACAATAATAACATAGGATGAGAAAATAAGGGAAGAGAAGAAAAGTATATCAAACCAAGCCAAATGTATGTAGCTACTCGAAGTGTGACCATACAACATTTATATGATTCTAGAAGAAGCAATAGAAAATTTGGAAAGGAGAATGAATAAAAGAAGAAGAAATAAGGATAGAATAAGAATAGATAAGTATTTCAAATCAAACCAAAGGTATGTAGCCACTCAAAGCATGACCATACAACATTGATATGATTCTAGAATAAGAGGTGAGTAAATTGTAGAAAGAAGAAAGGAAATAAAAATAAATACTTAAAATGACATGTATATTATGAAAAGGGGGATGATAGAATGAAACTACACCATCCTTATTGGGAAATGTGGAAAGAGGGAGATGAAATTCCCCCTTAGTATGATGAATGGGTTATAATAGGATGAACTCCTCCTCCCCCAATATGTACAAAAGAAGCAAATATGGGAAAGTGCAGATAAGCAGTAAGGGAATATACAAATGCAAAGAAATAAAAGGAAGAGTAGCAAATGCAACAAAGTAGGCTAACATGCTAATCAAGTAGGGGATGCTATCATGAATATCATGAGGCTAGTCGTAAGATCAGTGTAACTACCATATTAGTAAGAAATATGGTCATGGACCTAAATAATCTGGCAAGGTCTAGATGAATACGATGAACTACTACTATGTGATCATGGAGGTATGGTGTAGGGTGATGAATCTAGAGATGTATCTCGATGATGAGTGGAAGAGAGAGAATTATGTGTGTGTTACAAGTTCTCTTCATCCATCATATTACAAACTAGGTGTTCAAAAACACGTGTTGATATGATGTCCTTACTAGTGATGATAAACACATAATTGGTGCTCATTATAGCCTTTCAATATCAAATTATGTGTATCAATTGGATTGACTTTAGGTAAAAGTAGAAATCCTACATGATGTAGTCACTATAAAGTATGGGATAAGGGCTTAATGAGAGCCAGTGTAGGACAAATGGATCATGTGGGCTACGATGATCGAGTGTAGGGTGGACTAGGTAGGGATGAAATGGATGTCTAACTAGGTTGTGGAGGATCTGGTGCTAGAGGAAGCGAGATGGGTGGAAGTGGATGCATCAAATAATATATCATGATTGAGTGATGAGTGGATCCATGATATTTGAAATGGCTAAGATGTAAATTAAGATTATTGATACGTGCCAATATGGGTTGCAATTCGATGGATACAGATGATGATGAAGATGATGATGGAGATTATGATGGAGATGGTGGTGTAAATATGGGATGAGTGGGAATTCTAGTTGTGGTGGATGGTGGTTGATATGAAAGTGAATATGAAGATGAATGAGAGGAAGAAAGTGATAATAGAGGATAACAAGGTCATTATGGTGTGGACATAGGTTGAGTGATGTAGAATGGGAATCAAGCTGAAGAGATAAGGGAAAGTGAAGGTTATGGTCAAGTAGATTGATGATGGTGCAAATGAGATATGCGTGGAGATGAGAGGATGGGGATCACATGTGAGACCAAAGGTGAAATGAGATGACTAGCCTAGCACCTAAGATCATTATCATGATATGAGACCCGACTGACTAACCTATGAGGTAGGCTTAAGGGATGACAAGGGGTGGATGGGCTATCATTACCAATGTGAAAAGGAATAGATAAAGGCTTGTGGTGAAGAGGAGAATATGTAGATGGGTTTATCTTACTCGAATGAGAGAAATAATATAAAATATCATCATCAGACTAAGATAATAGTAGTGTTTG
The DNA here is from genome assembly GCA_028583015.1 of Wollemia nobilis. NCBI lineage: Eukaryota > Viridiplantae > Streptophyta > Pinopsida > Araucariales > Araucariaceae > Wollemia > Wollemia nobilis. The sequence continues at coordinate 5,163,697 of JAQPPZ010002819.1, forward strand.
TTGGTTGTGTGTATGAGGGGAGACAGGTGGAGTATTGTTATTAGAATGGGAATACATGGATGAATTTCAAGAATGATTAGAGGTGTTGTCCTCTATATGGGTTGGTGAAATGGTTTGAGAAGGAAGTAGCATGGGAAGAGCTTCCATAGCTAGGAATGTATGTGTGTGGGAGTCAACCTTAGGTAAGGAGACTAATTGAAGAATAATAGACTAGAAAAACCTTATTTTCTACCAAATCAAAGGTGAAAACCTATTAGAATGATGTTCTAGAAGCAACCAAATCTTTCTATGCAATAAAAATTTGGATCGTTGGGTAGGGTGTGACTAAACTGGGTACCTAGCGACTATGTTTGAAACTGGTGGTAGAGACTAAAAATTACTAGAATTGTATACAAGGATGTGGAGAACCTATTTTTATGGGTTTTGCAACCATTTTTGTGTGTTTTGTGAGAGAAATCCAATCAATGACAAGAAATAAACATGTACAAGCTAAAATTTTACAAAGTGTGTTTTGATGTTGGAATATCCCTAAAACTAAAATAAAAGTGGGTGTGATGGATGTATCCTAAAAAAAGGTGTGTCATAGCATAGAACCTTTTACAACACCCAAAAGTGCATAAAATAGAACTATGTGTCCAACATGCAATTGGCATCTAAATGGAGGTGATGGCTCAAGGTATAACCTAAGGAAATAAAATACACCTAAATGCAAGATCCTCTATATAAATATGTGGCACTATATAAGACATGTTACCGACATATCCATTCTTTTGCTTCACCCTTGAGTGGGCTCAGTCAATAATGATAGTTGCATGCTCACTGATTATAATGAAGCCCTATGAGCAAGGGTTTTTAATCCTAACCTACCCTGAGGTTATATCAAGAGTAGGGAATTTTTTGGTGATGAAGTCTAGAAAACCACTCATGGGGTCCATTAAGGTGTCTAGGGAGCAAGCTAGTGGAAGGAGATGAAATCCAATTTCACCAGTCTCGAGTGGGGATTGGTGATGAAATCCAACCTTACCATTGTTTAAGCTAAATGTGAAGTGTGTGTGTTCTAATATAAGAAAATAGGAAATACCTTTTCAAAAGTGAAATGCCTTTTTGAGAAAGAAAGACAATACAACAAATAATTATGCAACCTTTTCCTTCAATTTTTCTTTTGTTTTTGAAAATGAAATACTCTTTGCAAACCAAAAGTAAATGCAATGAACAGTGAGTTTTTGTAACACTATATATATTCACAAAGTATAAATAATATCATCTACAATCCCTTCAAATTTTGTTGTTTTTGAACTAAACAAAAAGGTTTTAGAGATTTTACCTGTATCTCTAGCTCTTTTAAGTCCTTTTGGATGGATTTCGATGATTTAATTGCACTTTTGCTCTGATTACTATGTACCTAGGGACTAAATTGGGTCGCACCCTACCTAGTGACTGTGGTAAAAGTAAACTTTTAGATCGAATTTGAATTTTGGAAGAGTAAATTTTATTGTAGATAGCTACCTGTAACCACAAAAACTAGTAAATCACCTTCCATGGATAGAATAAGCATCTAACAAGCTACATATGAACTACAAACAATCTTGCAAAGGTGGTGCAGTGTCGAATATTGTAAGAGTAAAAGATATAGTAATTTTGCAAAGTTGGTGCAGTGCCGAATATTGTAAGAGTATAAGATCTAGCAATTTTGCAAAGGTGGTGCGATGTCAAATATTTCAAACAGTCTTACAAGGTGGCACGATGCCAAATTTTGTAAGAAGTCTAAAAACATCCAAGTGTTAGTAAATAACATGATATCAAGTTATGCTAAACACCAAATGGTATCCATATTGCAAAGGTGGTGTGGCACCAAATATTACAATCACACTTACAAGGTGATGTGGTGCTGAGTTTTGTAAGATGTCAAGAGAGTCAAGATGTTAGCAATGGTGGTGTGGTAGCGAATATCACTAAAAAAATTCACAAGGTGGCACAATATCAAATTTTGCAAGGGTTCCAAATTCACAAAGAAGAGTTGATTATACCTTTTGATAATGTTAGTTTCTTTAGATAGTTTGTAGTTGTGGTGGCTATATTTTTGGTAAGGGGGATAGAAATCCCATATTAAATTGTCATTGATTAATTAAACTATTTTTTATTGTGATCCTCAAACATAAACCTCCAAAAAGTGATTAAAATAACACATATGAGTCTAAACCATGTAAATCAATATAGGAACCATTATCCATCACATAAGCATATCACATCCATATCATTTAACATATCATGTTTATCTAATCACATAAATCCATCCATCAAAATAATAAAAAATACTTACACATATGTATTGAATCCTCCATTTATAACATCATATCAAGACAACCATTAAATAATCATCATGTATCAATCATGAAATAATAAAGTAAAATTCATAAAACCCATCAAATACCTATCAAATACATGTCATCATCCATATATGTCAAATTCCAAATTGGTGATACATCATCGTCATCAATACCCAGAGGGCTACATCAAAACTGCTCATCGAGCTATATAATCATACATACATATATACAAGTCATAATGCATACATCCTCATCTCATAAAAAAATGCTCTAAAAATATACCACACCAAAATAGATTCTCTACTATTAATCTCTTGGAGTCTCTCCACTCCCCTCGTATCCATATTACCTATCATATATACTACTTTGATGTTGTCTTCTAACCTTAGAGGGTTGGTTGTGCTTCCTATGATGCTATGGGGTATATAAACTAAGGCACTAATGATGTGCTCCTATAACTCTACCAGAATCGGGCAACTATAAGTGATGGAATAGGTATGCCTATCCTTATCAACTTCTTCTCATACAATTAAACTATGTCCTTCTTGTGGGACCAACCAGCCATAAACTCCCTTCTACTTCACTATAGTTGACTGATCTCATCTTGTAAGGCCACCATGTCTCCCTTTCTCTCTATCGCTAGTGGTTGTACCCTCGAATGCTCCACCTACTACTGGAGTCTATCATACTCCACTATCTTATCATCCCTCTTTGTCATCAAATCATACCTTATTATCCTTAAACTATCTTGCTCTATGGTCACTGCATCAAGCTGCTCCTATAGTCTATCCCTATTTGTCTTTAAACTCTCTTACTCTATAATCACTACATCAAGCTGCTCTTATAACCCTATTCTCTCTAGCACCCATGGTGCATCCTACTTTTCTAGTTGGACCTCCAACTATGTTATCCACTTCCTCAAAATATTGGCCTCCTTGGTTATTTTGGCCACTCCATTAAAATCCATGGTATCATCTCAAGTATCATGACCCTACTCAGCAATACTAGCTACTCAAGTCAAACTATGTATTGTGAATTATATTTAATACTTAATCTGTGTTTGTAATGGTTATATACTTTTGATATAATATCTATTTTTCCATAAGGATATGGTACTATTGATGCTCTACTTAATTACAAGAATCAAGTACTCTCATGTGTGGACAAGAGACTTGGCCACAAGGAATGAGAGACCATAATACAAGGGGAAATGATGATCAAACAACTCAGGCTAATATGAATGAATACCCTCCTTTATGTAGGTGCATTATAATCTATGCATGCTCATGTTTGTACCATCAGATAAGAAAATTTGCATGCAACAAGTCTCCTTAACATGATTTGGTGATAGCCTAGGTCTATCTTAAATAAGGAGCCACTCATTTAAGGATAAAACAATGGTATAAAACATCGAAATAATGTTTTTTTAAGATCTCATTCATTTGTAAATGTGGATGAATGTTCTCCTTGATAGTTAGATGGGTTATTTCTATCTGATTTTTTGGATTAAATATAACCCCAATTAATGTTAGCATTAATTAATTTTTGACTTAATATTAATAAAAAAAATGATTAATGTTAGTTTAATCTAAGATTAACATTAATTGATGTTAGATTTAATATTAATCAAAAGAATGATTAATGTTGGTTTAATCCTGATTAATGTTAGAATTAATCTAAGGAATAATTAATATAATGCTAGTATTAACCAAGGATTAATAAATGTTGTGTTTGTCTCCTAAAATTTTTAGTTGAATGATTATTGATTATTAGGGTTTTAATATTTTTTACCATAATTTTAGACTATGGTTTTGGCTTGGTTATTGATGTTGTCTTTATGCAGTTGGTAGAGCCACCTTTGCTTTTCTATGAGTGCACATTTAATGCCTTGGGTGGTGTTGGAGGAACCACCTCTAGCTAATGCACTTTTCGTTTAATTTGCCATCTTATGTTGCATTGAGGAAGGCATCGAGTGGGATTTTTAGAGTAATATGGAAAATCTTGTTGCTCTATCACTCCACCCTAGTGCACAATGCTTCCTCTTCTCTATACCCAAATTCTATTTAAGGTATCCACGCTATTGTGCTTAGGGGATGTTGGGTTGAGAAAGTAAGGGGAAGGATGTTGAAGGTTGCAACAGAGTTTTTAGGAACGAGGAGCAAGTTGTGGACGTTGCAAATCTCTATGCTAGGTAAACTTGGACTTATATCAGAATTTTTCTTCATCATTTTGCTAGTTGCTATAGGTATTACTTTTTCTTTGTGTATTGTCTTACTTTTGCTTGCTTATGTGGGCTCATGGATTTTAGTTGGATTGCATACCTTCAATATCCTAGAAGGGCTTTCCTTGGTGGTAAAGTTATGTTTGGAAATTACTATGTTGGGATGTCTTCCCATAAATTAGTGATATAGCTATGCTTACATGGATACCTGCTAATCAAAACCCACTATGGAAATATGGCTTGTATTATTTGGAGGCTACAGGATGTCTTTGGGTTATGCTTACCCAAGATTTCCTTGGTTGGACATGATGCATGCATTATATGTTAAGGATGTTGCTTTGGTCCACATAAAAATATGCTAGGTGATTGGAGGTCTTGGGTTTATCCCTTACCTTCCACATATTCTTCCACCTAAATCTTGAATGAATCCCTAATTTATATATTACACATAGCGTAAGGTCTTTATTAATCTTGTCTAAGTAATGCTCATGCAAATTAAGATTTTTTTTGTTAGTTTGCAAAGCTTGCTTTTGATTTTTAGATTAGGATTTTTAATATTATCTTAGTCTAAGGTTGCATAAATCTATGGTTGATTATTTTTAGGACTTTATATTAGGTTAAATATTATTTAATCTAAAATTTGAGCTTTACATTATTATTGTGTATGCCAATGGATAGCTAAATTAGTCTTTAGATTCAAAAGATATATTAGTGGGGAATGAATCTAATGTTAGATTAAGTTTTAATATTTAGATTCAAACTAATTTAAATGATAAATTAGTGGAGAATGAATCTAATGTTAGATTAAGTTTTAATTTTAATATTCAAACCAAGTTTTATGATAAATTAGTGGAGAATGAATATAATGTTAGATTAAATTTTATTCTTTAGATTCAAAATAATTTTAATGATAAATTAGTGGTATGTGAATCTAATGTTATATTAAGTTTTAATCTTTAGATTCACAATTTTTTAATGATAAAATAGTGAAAAAATAATCTGATAATAGAATAAGTTATTAATCCTTAGTTTCAAATCAATCCAATGATAATTTGGTAACTAATCAAATGATGGATTAATACTTTTGGCCATGTTTTTCAAGTAATCAAATGAAGTATTAGTTTATATAAATCTTGTTTTTTATATTATATTGGATAATGATAGGCAGATAGATTAACCCTTTGATCTTGTAAATGAATGTGAAGACTTAATTTAAGTGCTAGATCATAACTATCGATGGAATAATGTAGTTATGGTCTTGAATGAACTTAACATTTGCGAAGAATATTTTGATAAGAAGTATGGGCTTCTTTATTGGATTATAAAAGGAATGAACTTAAATTTTATAGAGAATTATTAGAAAATAAGTATGGGATTCTTTGTGCATTTGCTATAAATGTGTTTAGCTATATAGAAATATGGGAATTGATATTGTGGAAAATATCGTGGAAATAAGTATGGGTTCTTTGCTTGTGTTTACTATATTGGATTGAATTATAGAAATGCAAGTACTTATGTATTTAATATTTTTGAAGAATATTCTAGGAAAATAGTATGGGCTATTTTTGTTGTATATTATTCTTATAATGCATTCATACCTACATATGAGTTGTTCTGATCCCCACTTCTTATCAACTATTGTGGAGGCCAAAGGAAGATGGTGTAGGGACATGCTAAGATAACTCCATATTGTTTCTTGGAGTATTATTGTTCATCACTCTTGGTGAAAAATAACTTATTTTAATAGATGTAAAGACTTTATTTTGTAATTTAAGTCTTTAAAATAAATGACTACATGATGCTTTGTTGTTAAATGGATTTATGGTTCTTATCTATACTATATTTTTTTGTTGGATAGAATTATTTCTACAAGCCTAAGATGTTATTTTTGCTTTGATATTGCAAATGCTTTATTGCTTACTAGAGAGAGAGAGGTTTTTTTCCTTGGGGTTCTTTGGGAAGGGTATTTAAGTTATCTTGTTAAAACTCTTTTCAAAACTTGGGTTATTGTAGGATAGAAACACCTAGTTTATGTATCCATGAGTACGTAATCATGTAAAGTGATTGTAGCTTAGAGGTCATCATGGATATGGGAAAGCTAAGCATATGGTTTAATAGATCGCTATAGAGGTGTACTTTAACTAGACTTAGAAACTATGCCCAATAGACCAGCATAGATGGATTTATGGCTGGAAGTAGGAATTGGTGTCCCCTTCTCTAAAGGCTGAGAAGGGATAATCCTAACACTAAGGTCAAGAAGTCTATATTCATGGAGAATATAAAAAAAGTGGGGATATATTTTTAAAGTGTCCTTTATACCATGGAGGTATATAAGGTGAACCCTAGGTATCTATGGGATTTTAGCCCCTCCTATCCACTTGAGTGATATTTGTAGCATATTAGACTCGAAATGTGGGTATTTAGTTGATGTATGTATTTCATGGATACTCTAATAAAAACTTATGTCTTAAAAGAAAAATTTGTCTTGGGTTGGTTAGCTTTTTGGGTTGTTATAGTTGGTATCAGAGCTCTAGGTCATAGGGCTAGAAGTGTTGGCAATTTTGGGTACTTTGGGTACATTGCCCTTGCTCATGTGTATAAGTTGTCATTGATGTCAAGAAGCTCTTGAAGGAATTTGATTTGATGTCAAATAAAAGGTTTCTTGAAGGTTCTGGCATGGCAGTTTCAAAGGTCTTTTGTAAACTCCAAGTTGGCAGGTTTAAAGATTACAGGTGGATGCATTAGTTTAATGCATTTGGGTCCAGGAGGAAGTATTTATTTAAATAATTAAAAACCTTGTTAAGGTTCCCTTTAATTATTTTTAAATAAATATTAAATTATTGTTTGCAATGGGTTCTCCTAACCCATGGCGCTATGTTTTAAGATTGTGGGCGCTAGCCAAGACCTCCGCCGACGTGTTAAACTCCTCGCCGACGTCAAGAGCTTATGGTAAAAATGCATATAAATCTCCCTCGATGAAAATCAAGAATCATCCCATCCGCATTTTGAAAAGAGTTGCTCGCTGTGAATTCGTGATCTCTGTTCGATTTCTTCCTCGTTGTGATTTCGTGATCCGTTGTTCGGATTTCTTCTCCGATTGTGTCTTCGCCATTTTCGTAAACCTGCTGTTCGACTGTGTCTTCGCCATTTTCGTGAATCCGCTGTTCATTTTTTTGTACTCGTCGTTTGTCGTAAATCCGTCGTAAGGTTTTCGTCTTCGTGTTCGCGTCAGAAGAAAGGGAGGCACTATTGTTTTATTTAATCCCTAGCACAGAAGGAACAAGGCTAACAACGTGAGGTTTAAACCTCATCGGGCGCCTTTGGTGCACCGATAGCGGCTAGGTTGTTGGCGCGCTACCCGAACGGGAGGTTCCACGTTCGAATAACGCGAAAGGGTTTTACATCGTGAAGTGGACGCAGCGGGTGGTGTTAGAATTCGTGCGCAATTTCTCCATAGCACGATTTTTGATGTTGGCCAAGGTACTTTCGAAATTAATTTTTGCTAAGTGTATTTTGCGGATGGAGGAAGTTTATTAGAGGGCAAAACAACTTAGGAGTTATAAGGAGTTTAAAGCTTGTTTTATTTTTGATAAAAGATTCTTTTGAAGGTGTTGTTTGAAATATCTTATTGCATTCTTATGAGAGATAAATTTTATTTTTGATAAGACTATAAGGGAGAAATAAGGTGTATAAGGGATAAATTTTTTCTTGTAATGTTGAGAGTGCTTTTGGTTGATTATGGAAATGAAAGCATGATGTTTTAAGGTTAAAATTGCTTCTTGTGTGAAGTTGTGAAACCTTAAGTGGGCAGCTTTGAGATTGACATTTGCTTTCATTAAATTGGTAATAATCAAGCTATTCTTTACTTGGTTAAAGTGTTGGGCTTACTCCTTTGTTGATGATTTGAAAAGTTGTGTGTGCTCTTGTGATTTGAGTTGGTGGATGCTTTTTGTTCAAACAATATTGGAGAGAAAAGGAGTTCTACTTGTTTCCTTTTCTGATGTTGATTGTGAAATGCTTCAAGGTTGTGTTTTGAGTTGAATGGTGTTGATTGAACCTTGGTTGATGAGCATTGTTGTTGAAGCCCTATTTGATGGTGGAAAGATCATGAGTATCATTGTTATGTGATTCTTTGCATAATTGGCAATTGTTGGGGTTTCATGTTCTTGAAAGAAAGCATTCTATCTTATCCAATTCTGAATTGAGATTGAGTTTGAGTTGAGCATTGAAATTGAGATTGAGTTTGAGTTGAGCATTGAAATTGAGATTGAGTTTGAGTTGAGCATTGAAATTGAGTTTGAGCTGAGTTGATTTGAGTTGAGGTTTGAGATTGGGAGTTGAGTATAGGACATATTGAGTCTCTAACAATTCTCTTTATGCTTCTATGAGTTTGACAAATCACATTGGGTCTCTAACAATTCACCTTGTGATTTCCTACTAAGAAAGTTTTTTTTCTTGGTGAGCTTGCTGAGTTTTGGACAGGTTTCGATGGGGACTTGTGAGCAGTTTTGGACAGGTTCCGGTGGGGACTTGTGAGCAGTTTTGGACAGGTTTCGATGGGGACTTGTGAGCAGATTTGGACAGGTCCTAGCAGAGGACTTGTGAGCTGAGTTTGATAGTTCTATCAGAGAACTTGAGGACAGAGGTGCACTTGGTTCTTTGAGAAGAACCTGAGGACAGATTTGGCAAGTCTTTGAGAAGGCTTGTGTGTAGAGGATTGATTTGTTCAAGCGTTGGACAGATCTGACAGACAGAGGAAGACTTGTACTAGACCGACTGACTGTGTTTGGTACAAGTTGCTGAGCTGCTGTGGACGTGATCATAGAAGGCAGAGGTCTCTTAGGCTAAGCATTGAGGACAGGAGGTCTTCGGTGGAAAGGAGTTCCACGTGCTGGCAAGAGGTAGAGGCAGTTGATCTTCTGAGGGATCATTTCCAGAGCAGAGGGGAAGGTATCTCCTTTGAGCAGAGGCTCATAAATTCTGATTAGGGGAAGGTATCTCCTTTGGGCCGAGGCTCATAAATATTGTAATTGGGAAGGATTCCCAAAGAACTTTGAGATAACTTTTAGAGAAAAGTTTTGTGGACGTAGCCTAGCCATTTTGGGTGAACCACGTTAAAATTGGTGTCACTTTGTGGATGATATTGTGCATTGCTTTGATATTGCTTTGGGTATATTGCTTTACTATTTTGAGGTATAAAGGAAAAAGTAAAAAGAGGTCTTATACTGTTCACCCCCCTCTCAGTATAAGCTTGTGTTCTTCAATTGGTATCAGAGCGGGTGCCTTCGAAAAGTTTAACAGCTTGAAGGAAAAGCTAGTAAAGAACACAATGGATCATTCAAGTGGCAATGCAACACCTATTCTTGATGGGTCAGATTTTGGTCTTTGGAGTGCAAGGATGAAGGTTCATCTAATGGCACTTGGGAATGAGGTTTGGGAAGTGATTGAAGATGAGTACACTATTCCTGAACATGGTCCTAATACTAAAGAAGAAAGGCTCCTACATCACAGCAATTCAAAGGCAATGAATGCAATCCTGAAAGGCTTACAGAAAGCAGATCTCACCAAAGTGATTCACCTCAAGACAACTAGTGAAATGTGGAAACAGTTGAAGGTGGTTCACACAGGTGATACAAATGTCAGGAAGGCCAAGTTGAGACACTTCAAAGGTATGTTTGAACAACTCAAGATGAATGATGATGAAAATATTAGTGACTACATGCTTCGTATGGATGAGGTTGTTAACTCCATGAAAGACTTAGGTCTTGAGCTTGCTGAAAATGATGTTTGTGATAAGATTTTAAGATCTCTTCCTAATAGATTTAGTGAAAATATTTCTGCTATTGAGGAAGCTAAAGATTTGGATAAGTTGAAAAAGGATGAGCTCCATAGTATACTTGCAGCATTTGAGTTGAGAACTCAAGTGAAGGTTGATGTCAAGAAAGAGGCGACTTTCAAGGCTACCAAGAAATCCAAGGGTAAACAACTTCAAGATAGTGATGAGTCTTCTAGTGATGAAGAGGCATATTACAACAAGAAAGGCAAGTTCTCTAGAAAGCACAAAAGTATGAAAAATATAAGATGTTTCAATTGTGGAAAGTTTGGTCATTATGCTACTGATTGCATCTTGTTCCCAAGAATGAAAGTGATGAAGATAAACAAGATTCTAAGAGCAAGGATTCCGAAAAGCACAAGCATCACGGGAAGAACAAAGATGAGCACAACAATCAAGGAAAGAGGTATTCTCACAAGCACAAGAAGAGTTTCTACCTAGACAAAGCAAGTAAGTGTTCTAGTAGTGATAGTGAAAGTTCTTCAAGTGATGATGAAAATGAGATGTTGTTCATGTAGAAAAAAGAGGAAGAACCGAAACATAGATTCATTATCATGAAATGTCTTAGATGTGGAAACTTTGGTCACCTTGAGGATGATTGCACAAATAATGATTTGGTTTCTAGTATGTATGAGGATGCTTCAGAAAACTATAAGGAAGATGCATGTATGGTTTTTGAAAAGGGTAGCACCTCTAGTGATAAGAAATCGAAAAAGGCTTTGATGATTCAAAAAGCAAACAAATAGAGGAAGATATAGAGGAAGGTGAAGTAGATCTTGAAGGTGAACTTATTAGTGCTCTTAGTGCTTTGAAAAAGGAAAGAAAGAAGAATGCTAGACTCAAGGATAAGTTAGATGAATGTTGCATGGAAAGAGATGATCTTATAGAAAGTCTTGACTTCTCTATAGCTAAGACACAAGAACTCAAGGATGAGTTAGAGTCTAAGGTTCTTGAGTATAGTGAGTTGGAACAGAAAATGGCTTCTTTGAAAGAGGAAACTAAAGAGTACAAGGATAAGCTTTACAGGTTTCAAGATAGTTCCAAAAAGGTTAAGTCACTCATCAAAGGTCAAAGAAAGACAACAGATAAAATAGGCCTTGGTTTTGTTAAGCCACACAAGGAACAAGTTGGAGAGTCTAGTAAGAGACTCCAAAAGGAAGAGAGTTCTGATGAGGAAAGTATTTCAGAAAAGGAGTCCTTGAATGATAGATGCACGAAATAGAAAACAGAATTCAGAATGAGAAGAAGAAGTATTCAGGACCCAAGAGGTCAAATAAAGGAAAGTTTCAAGGCAGATGTTTTGCTTGTCATAGGTTTGGTCACATGGCTTCACATTGCATGGCTCAAGTGAAGAAGGTAAATGACAATTTCAGAAGTGCTAGTTACTTTCAAGGGTATTGCTACTCTTGTCAACAGTTTGGGCACAAGGCAGTCTATTGCAAGGTAAATAACAGGAACAGGTTTGATCAAAACAGGTTTGGTCAGAACAGGTTTGGTCAAAATAGGTTTGGTCAGAATAGGTGGATTCAAAGATCAGGTTTACCTCAGAGAAACAACATTGTCAAGTGTTTCAAGTGCAACAATGAAGGTCACATAATCAGACAATGTAGAGCTAAAATTCTAGAATACAGGAACAGGAACAATGGCATGATCAGGTCCAAGGATCAAGGCATGGACAAGAATAGGGATGAGAACAAGAACAAGAACAATGACAAGAATAGGAATATGGACAAAGAGTTCAAGAGAAGGCCCGACAAGGAAGTTATAGACACTGATGATGATCAGTGCCTAATGGGAGTTTTACTCCCACCCCAGAATTAATCACCTCATCGGGAGGTGGGGGAGGGACTAAGCTAAGAGGCTCATTCTTAGTCCCGAGCCCCAAAGGTGACCCTTTGCCATTGATGACAAAGGGGGAGAGATATGAGTAAGGGGGAGAGCTTCAAAGTGAAGGGGAGAGCTTCAAGTCGGGGGGAGCAAAACTTCAAAGGAAGATTCTCGATTGTGGGCACAGTTGGTCGATTGTTAGCACAGTTGGTTTCGATTTTGGCTCTTGAGAAGTGTTTTCAGTAAAGGTTTGCCATCAATGACAAAGGGGGAGATTGTTGGCAATTTTGGGTACATTGGGTACATTGCCTTTGATCAAGTGTATAAGTTGTCATTGATGTCAAGAAGCTCTTGAAGGAATTTGATTTGATGTCAAATAATTTTGCTTAGATAAAAGGTTTCTTGAAGGTTACGGCATGGCGGTTTCAAAGGTCTTTTGTAAACCCCAAGTTGGCAGGTTTAAAGATTACAGGTGGATGCATTAGTTTAATGCATTTGGGTCCAGGAGGAAGTATTTATTTAAATAATTAAAAACCTTGTTAAGGTTCCCTTTAATTATTTTTAAATAAATATTAAATTATTGTTTGCAATGGGTTCTCCTAACCCATGGCGCTATGTTTTAAGATTGTGGGCGCTAGCCAAGACCTCCGTCGACGTGTTAAACTCCTCGTCGACGTCAAGAGCTTATGGTAAAAATGCATATAAATCTCCCTCGATGAAAATCAAGAATCATCCCATCCGCATTTTGAAAAGAGTTGCTCGCTGTGAATTCGTGATCTGCTATTCGATTTCTTCCTCGTTGTGATTTCGTGATCCGCTGTTCGGATTTCTTCTTCGATTGTGTCTTCGTCGTTTTCGTAAACCCGTCGTTCGACTGTGTCTTCGCCGTTTTCGTGAATCCGCTGTTCATTTTTTTGTACTCGTCGTTTGTCGTAAATCCGTCGTAAGGTTTTCGTCTTCGTGTTCGCGTCAGAAGAAAGGGAGGCACTGTTGTTTTATTTAATCCCTGGTGCAGAAGGAACAAGGCTAACAACGTGAGGTTTAAACCTCACCGGGCGCCTTTGGTGCACCGGTAGCGGCTAGGCTGTTGGCGCGCTACCCGAACGGGAGGTTCCACGTTCGAATAACGCGAAAGGGTTTTACATCGTGAAGTGGACGCAGCGGGTGGTGTTAGAATTCGTGCGCAATTTCTCCATAGCACGATTTTTGATGTTGGCCAAGGTACTTTCGAAATTAATTTTTGCTAAGTGTATTTTGCGGATGGAGGAAGTTTATTAGAGGGCAAAACAACTTAGGAGTTATAAGGAGTTTAAAGCTTGTTTTATTTTTGATAAAAGATTCTTTTGAAGGTGTTGTTTGAAATATCTTATTGCATTCTTATGAGAGATAAATTTTATTTTTGATAAGACTATAAGGGAGAAATAAGGTGTATAAGGGATAAATTTTTTCTTGTAATGTTGAGAGTGCTTTTGGTTGATTATGGAAATGAAAGCATGATGTTTTAAGGTTAAAATTGCTTCTTGTGTGAAGTTGTGAAACCTTAAGTGGGCAGCTTTGAGATTGACATTTGCTTTCATTAAATTGGTAATAATCAAGCTATTCTTTACTTGGTTAAAGTGTTGGGCTTACTCCTTTGTTGATGATTTGAAAAGTTGTGTGTGCTCTTGTGATTTGAGTTGGTGGATGCTTTTTGTTCAAACAATATTGGAGAGAAAAGGAGTTCTACTTGTTTCCTTTTCGATGTTGATTGTGAAATGCTTCAAGGTTGTGTTTTGAGTTGAATGGTGTTGATTGAACCTTGGTTGATGAGCATTGTTGTTGAAGCCCTATTTGATGGTGGAAAGATCATGAGTATCATTGTTATGTGATTCTTTGCATAATTGGCAATTGTTGGGGTTTCATGTTCTTGAAAGAAAGCATTCTATCTTATCCAATTCTGAATTGAGATTGAGTTTGAGTTGAGCATTGAAATTGAGATTGAGTTTGAGTTGAGCATTGAAATTGAGATTGAGTTTGAGTTGAGCATTGAAATTGAGTTTGAGCTGAGTTGATTTGAGTTGAGTTTTGAGATTGGGAGTTGAGTATAGAACATATTGAGTCTCTAACAATTCTCTTTATGCTTCTATGAGTTTGACAAATCACATTGGGTCTCTAACAATTCACCTTGTGATTTCCTACTAAGAAAGTTTTTTTTCTTGGTGAGCTTGCTGAGTTTTGGACAGGTTTCGATGGGGACTTGTGAGCAGTTTTGGACAGGTTTCGGTGGGGACTTGTGAGCAGATTTGGACAGGTCCTAGCAGAGGACTTGTGAGCTGAGTTTGATAGTTCTATCAGGAGAACTTGAGGACAGAGGTGCACTGGTTCTTTGAGAAGAACCTGAGGACAGATTTGGCAAGTCTTTGAGAAGGCTTGTGTGTAGAGGATTGATTTGTTCAAGCGTTGGACAGATCTGACAGACAGAGGAAGACTTGTACTAGACCGACTGACTATGTTTGGTACAGGTTGTTGAGCTACTGTGGACGTGATCATAGAAGGCAGAGGTCTCTTAGGCTAAGCATTGAGGATAGGAGGTCTTCGGTGGAAAGGAGTTCCACGTCGCTGGCAAGAGGTAGAGGCGGTTGATCTTCCGAGGGATCATTTCCGGAGCAGAGGGGAAGGTATCTCCTTTGAGCGAGAGGCTCATAAATTCTGATTAGGGGAAGGTATCTCCTTTGGGCCGAGGCTCATAAATATTGTAATTGGGAAGGATTCCCAAAGAACTTTGAGATAACTTTTAGAGAAAAGTTTTGTGGACGTAGCCCAACCATTTTGGGTGAACCACGTTAAAATTGGTGTCACTTTGTGGATGATATTGTGCATTGCTTTGATATTGCTTTGGGTATATTGCTTTACTATTTTGAGGTATAAAGGAAAAAGTAAAAAGAGGTCTTATATTGTTCACCCCCCCCTCTCAGTATAAGCTTGTGTTCTTCAAGATAGTCATGTGATGCTTTGTACACCATGAGGCCCACTGCCTGTTTGTGGGGCATTCCCCTAGTGAAATAAATACTTAGAGATGTTTGACTTGATGGATGACTTCTAGGTAGATGGAATTCTATGTGGAATTAGGATATCCATTAATACGTTTTTTTTCCATCACACAACGTACCCCAATTTGGGGACCCACTCAAAATTTTAGCATTTTTTGTTCTTTTTTTATCCATTTTTTCTTGCATCAAGGTCTTTGAATATTTGCTTACACCAAAATTATTTAATTTTTATTACATTGAGATTTTGAAATTGTTGACATCTTTGCATCTCGAAGGCTTGAATATTTTTTTTGTGTAAAACATCCCAGAAGGGATGCCACTCTTGGGTAAGACCCAAGGAGGTAGGGGTATCTATTCTGCCAAAATCATCCAGGGCTCGCACCTGGCCTACCACCTTTGACATACTCAAGGAAGAACCAAACAAACACAAAATAAGAATACATAAATAAAAATAACAAAAATAATAAAAAATAAAAATGCTCCTTGAGTGTGTCAAAAAGATAAAGCACAACCAAACACACACACAATAAGATAAAAAAACACAACACGAACCACAAAAAAAACACAAGAAAAACATAACAAAACACAAACATGACAAAAAACAACGAACACTACAAAGACATAACCAACAAAAACATGAAAAACAAAAACAACCAAAACCTAAAAAATAAAAAAAAATAAAAAAAAAAAAACCAACAATAGACAATAAACAAAAATAAAAACATAGAAAACACTCATACACCAAAACACAAAAACACTAATTAACACAAACATACAAAAACACACAAGAACAACAAAAACACAAGAACAATAAAAAAACACAAAACAACAAAAAGAACAACAAAAACACAAACACAAAATAAAACAAAACAAAAAAAACACACTCAAAAAATTAAAAAAAAAAGAAAAAAGAAAAAAATTGAACATATTATAATGACCTTTCTAGACAAAAATACTATTAAGGCAAGAATCAACAGAGGAAACAAAAGAAAGAATAGTTTGAGCTAGGGAACTAAAATAACCTGACCGAACCAAAGAGAAGCAAAAATAAAGCAAGAAGAAACTAGGTACCTCCAAAACTGGAGCCATCCAAAGAAATGATAGAAAGAAGAGCTTCCCTTATTTGCGAAGCCCACCATCTAGGAGGGTGGACATAGCAAGTAAGATCACCTTTGTCCAAAGCCCAATTAGCTAAAGCATCAACACTCTTGTTTTGATCTCTGACCACATGATTGTAATCAACTTTCAAAAATCCCATCTGGATTAATTGAATCTTCTCAATAATTCTTTTTATTCTCCAATCAACCTTATGATTCTTAGAAGAAGTCTTCAAAATATTAATCATGAGTTGAGAGTCAGAATCAACTAACACCTTTTCCCATCCAACCTTAGTAGCCTCTTGAAGGCCTCTAAGGATACCATACCCCTCAACAAGGTTATTGGAAAGAATACCCAAATTCTCAACAAAAGTAAAAACCAGGGAGCCATCTGAAAGTCTACCAATTCCTCCTACACTAGCTTTTCTAGGGTTCCCTCTAGAGGCTCCATCAATATTGACTTTTCCAAAATCCTTAGGAGGAGGTTGCCAATTTCTTGTCCTATCCATCTTACAATTACTCACATTCCCTTTAAGTTGGTTGCCCTTAGAAGATTTAATCTTCAATATTTGCATCACTTGATCCCATATTTGGTGGGAGTTTTTGGGGTGATTAAGGAGGTGATGGACTGATTCAACTAAGTTGGCAATGGTCTTTTTCCAAATATAGTGAATATCCTTCCTATCTTGATTAAAAATCTGGTTTTTCCTTTCATTCCAGATATTCCAAAGAAGAATGGTAGAACCCATCCAAACTAACCACCTAATAAAATGATCAACACCCTCTTGATTAGGCCAATCCCTCCAAAGTTGTTCAAAAGTAAAAAAATTGGACCACTATAAGCCAAGTAAAGTGGTCATTCTCCTCCATATATTAGAGGCTAAAGTACACTCAATAAAAATATGGTTGAGAGTTTCCACATTCTCTCCACACATTTCACATCTAAAAGGGCCATGAAAACCACGCTTCATAAGTTGCTCACCAATAAGCACCCTACGATGCAATAAAAGCCAAGTAAAGAACCTCACCTTAGGCAAAAGATTTTGAGCCCACAACTGAGAAAATATGTCAGATGATTGGTTGGGATTATTATGGCATAAGGTCAAATAACCTTGAGCAACTGAATACTCACCCTTAGTAGTGTTGTTCCATCCAAAACAATCTTTTCATGGGACCAAGAGAGAGATATCATATGAAGGATGCCTTGGATATCTTGTCTTTACCTTTCTGGGATTTGAATAGGTCAATCCTCAATAGGGATCCAATATCTACCAACCTTTGAATTACCAGTATGGTACCGACAATAATTAGCCACCTTTATCCAGTTAGCTCGGTGAAGCTCCTCCATCCAAGGCCTCCAATCGAGAAACTAAGTTATCAAAGGCTTGTGACCATCCCAAGAATCTATCCAAAAAATTTACCTTTTGACCATTATGAATGATCCAAAATAATTTTTTCTTTATCAAATCCTCACCAATCTTAAGAACTGCTAAAATAGGATAACCTTTGGAAGACAATTGATAGTGAACAAGATCTTTAGAATTTTTGTTCTCAGCATATTTTGCACAAAGATTATTGGCCCAAAGAGCATTGGGGTTATGCAACATCCTCCAATATAATTTAGCATCTAAAGCTTTGTTGTTATTAATAGAAGACCAGAATCCTAACCCCCCTTCATTCTTAGGAAGACATAAAGTGTCCCATTTCACCAAGGTCCATTTTCTTTTCTCCTTAGTACCACTCCAGAGGAACCGATGACTGATTTGATCTAGTTCTCGAAGAACAACCTTTGGGATATTCAACATGGAAGAAACATAAATAGGAATAGCCTGAAGGACTGATTTTACCAAGGTGATTCTACCCCCATAAGAAAGCCACATGTTGGTCCACTTTCCAATTTTCTTCTTGACTTTGTCCAACAACCAATTCCAATATTTTTTATCCTGTCTTTGAATATTGATGGGAATACCTAAATAAGTGATTGGAAGGGAGGTCTTCTTATATCTTAATTTATCCAAGACCATGGATTCCTTTCTGGTAGAGCAATGAAAGAAAATAACTTTAGATTTATCTTCATTGATCAATTGACCTGTAGCCTTAGAAAAATAGCTAATGATTTGCTTAATATTAGAAGCTTCCTTAATTGTAGCTTTACCTAAAAGAGTAGAGTCATCAAAAAATTGAATATGAGAGATAGGTCTAGCTCCATGAGCAATGGTAACTCCCTCAAGGGTTTTGTTTTCTCTCTTTTTGGTTATAGTCCTACCCAAGCATTCAACAAGAATGATGAATAAATAAGGGGATAAGGGGGTCACCTTGCCTAATACCTCTGGAAGATGGGAACAACTGAGAAGGCCTACCATTTATAAGAACTAAGTAGGAAACTAAAGAGATACATCCCATAATCCAATCCATCCAATCCTGAGAGAAACTAAATTGCCTCAAAACTTTGATAAGGAAGTGTCAATCCACTCTATCATAAGCTTTGGATAAGTCTAATCGAATGAACATGGAAGGAGATTTTTGCATATCCATGGAATGGATGGCTTCTTGAGCAAGAACTATCTCATATACTATTTGATGCCCTTCCACATAACCCCCTTGTTCAGGGAAAATAATCTTATGCAAAAGAGGCTTCAACCTTTCCGCCATGATCTTAGTAATGATTTTGAGAAGAACATTACATAAAGCAATAGGTCTAAAAGCTGAGATATGATCAACCTCTTGAGCTTTTGGAACAAGAATAATATAAGTTTTATTGATAACCTTAAAAATTTCTTTGGCTTTCCTAGATTCTTCCACCACCTCTAATAAATCAACATGAAGGATATCCCATAACTCTTGGTAGAACTCAATGGGAAAACCATCAGGACATGGGGTTTTTCCTTTTTGCATTTTAAAAACTACCCGTATTGAAGCTCATTGATAGTAATAGGAGCAGTCAAAATAGAGTTCTCATAAGTGATAAGATAAGGGATTGCTTGAAGAATATTTTGTTGAGAAGTTGAGTCAAGAGGAGTAGCAACAAAAATATTGGAAAAGTAATCGACAACAATAGAGTTCATGCCATCCCAAGTGTAGACAACATCTCCAAAATTTGATTTCAAGGAAGAAATAAAGTTGTGAGATATTCGAGCTAGAAGAGATTTGTGGAAGAAATTTGTGTTTCGATCTCCTTCTTTGAGCCATTGAATTCTAGATTTTTGCTTCCATAAGAGTTCTCTTTTTTCCCATTCCTCTAACTGAGTTGTGAGTTTAATTTCATCTGCACTTCTACTCTCTGTGAGGCCATCTAAATGGATTTTCTTATTCAAATTTTCAAGATGAGAAATAACTTCATATTTTTTTTATGAACATCCCCAAACTCCTTCCAGTTCCAAGTCTTGATTTTGGATTTAATGTATTGCAATATTTTGGCAAAACAGAACATCTTAGTCCCATACCTAGGTTTACCTTCCTTCCACCATTGTTGCACATGAGGTCTAAAGGAACTGTCTCTAAGCCACATTAATTGAAAATAAAAAGGAGAGAAACTCACATTGGTTTTCCACATTTCCACCATGATTGGCCAATGATCTGAACCAGCATTGTTAAGAGTCTTCACTTTAGGAATGTGACCATGGATTAAGAAATTTTTAGAGAGCAAAAACCTATCCAATATCTCCATTATACAAGCTAAGCCTTACCTTCTATTAGACCAAGTCATAAGGCCATTATTTGGTTGGATGTCCACAAGATGGAGGTTTGCAATATATTCGCTCATGAGGTTAGTGCTCCTGTCCAAATTTCTATTTCCCCCCATTTTCTCATCCAGAGAGAGGATGGTATTGAAATATCCTCCGATCAAGATCCAAGCTTTAGTAAAATGAGAGATAATATAAGTTATATCCTTCCACCTATCTTTCTTTTTTCCTCCAAAGCAGTTGGAGCATAAAAAATAATGTAGAGCATAATTTGGTTGGAATGTCTACTTTGAATAGCTATAGCAAAAAGACCCAAATGCCAACCATATGGTGAATAACTACCTCTTTTGGGTCCCAAAGACAAGTAATGCCACCAGAAGTCCCCTAGGAACTGAGGGAAACCACTTTTCCAGCTGACCAAATTTTACTAGCAATTGAGTCCATATCCTCTATTGACATCTTCATTTCTTGAAGGAAAACAAGATGTGGATGATTTATCTAAATCATTCTTCTAATTTCATTTTGTTTTGAAAGACTCCCTTTGAGTCCTCTAATATTCCAAGTGATGATCTTCATTAATACCGGGGCTAAAAAATTTGGGAAGGGCATTAATCTTACCTTCCTCTACAAGCTTTTCACCTTCTTTTACCATATGATATTGATTGGTCTTGCGACCTGCCTTTTGATTAGAATCCATCTTCAGTTTTTTTTCCCTGTTTCTTGACTTACTCCAATTGAATCTGAGATGGCTTCTAACCTTGAAGAATGCTTGTACACAGCCAAAATGTTACTAGAGGGTTCAACAGAGTCTATATTGGGACCTGTATTATTTGAAGTTTTGACATTTAAAAGATTGTTTTTCTTGTGTAAATTTTCTCCCTTTTTTCTGTTGAAAACCTTTGATTTGTTGGTTTGTCTCTGAGTTCTTCCATTCATATTTAAATTGTGTTTCTAAGATTTATGTTTCCATTATTTCCTCTTCCTCACTTGGGACATCATTTGTGGAAAGGATTTCAAAAATATTAGCAGATGACTTTGATTGATCCTTCATAACTAGTTTTTATGAGTGTTCTTCTTCTTAGGCATTTGGAAACCTACTGAATTTATATCTTCTTTCTTTTGATCTGGAATTTTATTTGGGCAAACACTAGCCAAATGACCATATTCATGGCAAATTCTACAATGAAAAGGAATGTTCTCATAGTCCACTACTTGCTCCCAAGTGTCCTTCCCAAATTGTAATGTGATCTTTTTAGGTAGGGGTTTGTCAAAATCCATTAAAACACAAATCCAAGCATAAATAATATGTTCAAAATTTTGAGTACAATCAAAAGTCATCATAAAAGTTCCTAAAGAGTTTCCAATTGAATAAAAAATAGTAGGATTCCAAAATTCAATAGGGAGGCCAAAGAGTCTAACCCACACGGGAGCTATAGAAGGCATCTCTTCTTAAACTTTAAATTTAGTATGCTAGGGCTTCATGGAAAGCCCTACCCTTCCAAAGAACCAAGGACCCCCTTGAAAAGTTTTCTCTCTATCTTCATTATTAGCAAATAAAACAAGAAAATAACCATTTGGATAAATAGATATTTGTAACTCACCTTTAGTTTTCCAACTTTTTGCAGCCCAGACTTTGAAAGCAGATAGGCTCGGACAAAAACCCATGAAATGATAAATTAGTCCTCTTTTTTCCAGATCTTCAATGCTAGTCTAAATGTTACCCATATCAAGCTTAACAATAGGAGTTCCATCAACTGCTTTAAGACATCCTGACTTCATTTTCTTGGGATAAATCTTAGGTATTCTTAGAGGTTTATGGGAAGCCCTAAGATTAATATTAGCATTAGTCTGAGGCTTTCCACCATGGAGGGCATCCCTAAAATTCATTTTTGGGGCTGATTCTTTGAAATTCTTACCCTTGATAGGGGTTT
The DNA here is from genome assembly GCA_028583015.1 of Wollemia nobilis. NCBI lineage: Eukaryota > Viridiplantae > Streptophyta > Pinopsida > Araucariales > Araucariaceae > Wollemia > Wollemia nobilis. The sequence continues at coordinate 5,185,645 of JAQPPZ010002819.1, forward strand.
CCATAGTAGATTTATTTTGTGGGTGCACCTTAGCACCAAATTCACTTGAGATCTGAGCCATTTTTTGATCAGCTACTTGAAACTTGTTTTGTGATCTCTTTAATCCTTGCCCTAGACATCGTGGAAAGGTATGGTTTTCACTTTTCTTTTGTGTAGCAAATTGGAAGCCATTGTCACTCAAGTTCACAGCATGAAAATTTGTTGAAAGACAGATTTCTAACCCATCTTGGATCCCCTGCAATATTTCCTGCTAAAATATTGAGCAGAAACCACAAAAATATTGGCCGCTAGGGCCCGAAGGCCCCAAAACCAACCTCTAGAGCTGCTTGCACTTAACCCAGATGAAACCCTCACACAAACGCTTACCAAAAATATTTTTCACACATCCTTGAAGGATTGAATCTACTTGCAATGATTTGAATTGAATATTTTTTAATTTTTGCATCTTAATTGCATTATTTCAAATCAAATAATTTAAAATTTGTATTTTCAAAAGTTTAAACAATTAAATTTCATTTTAGGGTTATTCAAATTTTATCATTTTTGCCCTAAAATTAATTTAAAATTGAAATGGACATATCTTGAGCTAGATAACTTTGTTTGAACTCATTCAAGATTTGGTATAAATATATTGATATCCTCTTTATAATGGTACTAAAATTACATGATTTTAGATGTTAATTTGACCCAAAAATAATAGTTTACTATAGCATATTTTAAACTTTAAAATGTCATATCTCATGAACCATGATAAATTTTTGGATGATCTTAGTAATTTTGAGTACCCATTTGGTCTATTTAGATGCATGGAAATGTTCATTAAAATATGAGAACTTTAAATTTTGACTCAATTTTGGGCAAAAGGAAAGTTACAAAGGAGAATGAATAATAAATAAAATAAAGTTTGGCTTTGTTTTAATCTTATGATGAATATGTCATTATACAGGTAATACAAGGGTTGAAAAGAATAGTTATGAAATCCATTTTCAAAATTAGTTATAAAACTGAATAACGGAAGAGATTATTATATTATAAATATCCATTGAAATCTAAGAAGAGGAGGTGAGAATGATTTTTGGAGCAAGAGGAATTGGATATCAAGGTTCGTTGTTGAAGAAGTGTTTCCTCCAGGGATGCTGGATTGTAGATTTTCATCAATGTAATTGTTAGATCAAGGTTTTCTAAAAAGTATTTTATTTGAATATATTTTTATCAATATATAAAATTTATTCTGAATAATGTATGCGCATGTGGATGGTGTAATTATTTAAAATAATAGTTTTAATTACGTCGATAGGCATCCTACAATGGCAGCTAGGAAGGTCAGCCACACCGTAAACAATATTAATATTTTATTAAAAAAATCGACATTAAGAAAATTATGTTATCAATCTCAAGGCACCTATCTCATTTCTTGGGGGTGTAATAGATAGGCACCTAGAGATTAATAACTCTCCGCATTTATATATATATATATATATATATATATATATATATCTAAGCTAGGATATTATTCATTTCCATAGAATATTGCACCAAATTTAATGCAAGTTGTGTGAATATATATTTGTTTAAATTTGGTTAAGTTTTAGATTATTTTCTCTATCAATTCAGGGTGAAATTTCATAAGTTTTAGTAGCCTGTTTCTTCTATTTTATTTATTTTTCTAACACTAGCATTTTATTTTTATTAAAATTTCATCAAATAAAAATCAAAACCCTAAAAATAAATACGTAAGTTTCAAAATTAAAATTCAAATTTTCATTTTTACATAAATTTACATTTTTTGATGAAAATTTGAAGTTTTAACTTTGCATAGTTTTCAAATAATCATTTAATTTCATTACTTAAAATAAAAAATTTAATAAATTTCATTTTTCATTAAAGTGAAAAATTAATATGATTATTTAATGTTTTTACATTGCAAAGTTTAGAGTTAATCATTTCATTTTGATTATTCTCATGCAAATCTTAACCATCTGAGATAAAACATGATTTAAAAATCTGAGATAAAATTTGATTAACAATTTGAGATAAAATCAATTAAAATCAAATTTTCAAAGGTTAAAATCAAATATTTACTAAATTTCAAATTTCGTTATTTCAAACTAAATATTTGATTGATAATTTCATATTTTATCATAAATTCAATGAACAACAAAATCATTGTAAATCAAATCAACCAAAGTAGGCCCCCTATTAACACGCATATGCAACACTGAGGTATCCAAGAAGATAAACACATTGAAAAATAAATATTTCACATTTTTCACTAAGTATTGCAAGCAGATAAACACATTGAACATAACCTTGGAGAAAAATAAATATTTCCTTACAAGAGAGGATATTCGGGTAGAATCGTGACTATAAATATATTCTTGTGATTGGACAAAAATATCATTCGACAAAATTGATGCTAGAAGGACGGAATAAAGGTAATTAATTTGATTTGTTCATTTGAAGTTGTTCATATTTTGAAATTTTTTGATATATGCTATATTAATTTCAATTTGATATAATTCAAAAATATAATTTTGGATGGTTATGGTTAAATTGTTGTTATAATTATTGAAATATGATGATTTAACCTTCCAAATTTGAAAATTGTGAATCTTCTCACACATAGATTTGCATGTTATATCTCTTGAATTATTAACACTGGAATCAAAAGTTCAATGGCAAAAATTGCACCCTAGTTAGGTGGTTATAGTAGTCCATTAAATATTCTTGGAGCAGCCCATGAGATTCTTGAATATGTAGAAAGATATTTATCCACATATAGACATGGTGGAATGAGATCGGTTGAGGAATATATTCAGGCATACAAAAACACTATAATTCATTTACAAATTATGCATGAAGATGTTGCTTGTAGAATGTTTCCATTTAGATTATTTTTATTATGATTGGTATATTAACCTACCTGCAAGCTCTATCACTTCTTGGGCTCAACTACAAGAAATATTTCTCAATCATTTTAAACTTGTTGAACCAGTTATGATATACCATCAATTTGTCTCTATCCATAGAGAACCTAATGAATCCTTGAGATTATTTAGTGATAGGTTCCATAAGTTGTATATCGAACTGGTGACACATTTCATCATTTCAAAATAAGTAGCCATCCAGATGTACATTGTAGCCTTAGACCCATATATTTCTATGTTTCTAAGGAGAGTTCTTAAAATTACATCTTTACCCAAAGAATACAGTGAGGCAATAATATTAGAACAATAATTGATTTCTCAAGGTGTTAGTATGGGTCAATTATCATCACTTAGATGACCTAGAGCTCATAATCAGATACCACAAATGAATCAGGATTTTGCACAATATTCTCCCATGATGAACTATTTTCTAGGAGTTATGGATCCCAACCAGTACCAACCTTCCAATATGGAACCCTTGAATCAAACGATGACTAATGTGAATAATCAACATGATGAAATTGATTGTCCAAAAGTTAGAACTAATTTAGATATTATCTAAAATGAGGTGAAATTTTCAGAGTTAATACCCATCAATGAGAGTTTTAGGGATCAAATTAATCATAATGCAAGGACAATGGAGGAATATGAACCTTAAGAAATTGAGGAAGATGAATCTGAAAAAGGTTATAACCTTAATATTTGAAGATGTGTGAAAGAAGGGATGGAATCTCACCAAGTGTTTCAAAAAAATAATGATTATATTATTCAAGATAAAGAAGGGGAATTATTCACTTCTTTCACAATTCCTAGAGAAACTTCTATCTCACTTGATGTGCAAGAAACTGAAATCTTTGTCCCACCTAAGGATTCTACAATACCCATGCAACTAGAAATTAGTATGTTGTTACCTTATATAGAGAAAACTTCATAACATAAAATATTTGAATATGATATTTTTGAAGACCTAATGAAAAATGTTTCTCATGTGGTTTATCAGGAGGATGTGTTACTTAAAACATATCCTGGCCTATGGGATGTATTTTTTGAAAATGACTAGTTGGATTTATTGTTTGAAAATGACAGATATATTTTTAATTTTGTGACTGATTTTGGTGTTTTTGAAAATTAGGTGATCGAAGAAGATGAAAGATTGTAAAAATATAAAAATGAAGATCATGAGAAAAAATAAGAAATTACAAAGGCTCATCAAATCCTAGTAAATGGAAATGTACAAAAGGTAGAATCTCAACCTTTCTTTTCAACCATTTGAAATCCATGTAAAATTTTACTTTATTTTCTATTGAATTCAAATGTTGTTGATAATGAAACGTCATTTGTAGTTAATAAAGAATTAGAGTTGATTCTTTATCACACCAATAATAAGGTTGCTATGTTGAAAAATATAGAGGTAGATGTTTTTGAGTTACTAAATCAAGTTCATCAACAATTGACTATTGAACTTGGGATACAAAATTATAATGATCCTCATATGCTAGATATTTTAGATACCTGTAAATTACTGCACAATTATGATTGGTCTAGAACTATGAATAGTGGTTTGGTAGTCAAATTTTTAGAAATAGGGTCAAGCTTGGAAGAGCCCATGTCTAATCATAACAATGAAGATAATATTTTGAGTACTAAATTGAAAATGGAAATTCACACCATGTTGGTAGAAATTATGACTGAAGATAAAAGTTCACTAATAGACATCCCACATAGTAAACAAAAATTAATTGAAGACCAGTTATGGGTATTTAAGTTTGATAGAGCAAAATATAAGTATGACAACAAGGATGGAATTAAATTGAGTTGGTGGGGTGAAAGAGGTGAAATAAATGCCCTTGAGATTTCATATCTAATGTTAGTATGGGATGATACCCATCAAAATTAGAATGCTTATCAGTATAGGCATCTCTCGAATTATGGTAATCATGTTTGGGATATTGGAAAATTTTATATATGAGAAATTTCAAGTCTTGCCTTGTAAATAGCCTTGTACATTATTTTCTGTTTTCATGTGTTTTATTTTACAGTGTTTAGATTCATTTTTTATTTATTTTGTTGTTTTTTTATCTTTGATTTTGAATTTTTTTTTTTATTTTTCTAGGCTTTGCATTGATGCAAGTTCATGTTAGGTTAGGTATTTTGGTTTACGTTCACATTTTGCTTTTTATTTTTATAATGTGTTTTGTTTTGTTCCACTGATTTTGGTATAATTATGTAAATGCAATGGACTCTTGGTTCTTCTGAAGCATATGTTTCTTAGTAGTAGAAGATGAATTACCTATTTGAAATTAGGTGAAACTAAAGTTAAAGAAATTATATCTTTTAGTAGTTATTCATTGATTATGGATTAAAATAGTGGATATTGAAGTAATGCAACATTCTGTTAAAGCTTCACATATAATATCACATTTAAAATAATATTTTTTATCTTGAATTATGAAATCATTCTCATTTGTTGATTAGGAAAAAACTTTAATCACTCCATCTTAAGCCTTAGCTGATCACTAACCCAAGAGCTGCATATGATATTTGCAAAGCAATCAAATGCTTATATATAAAAATAAATAAAGAGGATATGCAAATCAATCAAATCACTAGGTGTTTCAAATAATCTCTATCGGGGCTATATATACCCGACATGTAGTAGAGAAAGGTCTATAAGTGATCAAGGTCATCTCCACTAGAGCTATGGATGCTCGACTAGTAGTGGAGCAATGTGGAGGTAATTTTTTATGAGTGACATATTTAAAAAGCCTAATCGTAAAACAGGTAATAGAGTTCTGATAGATTCAAGAATAAAAAATGAATGCACAAAAAACACACTAAGTTGAAGCAGGTGGAGTATGTATTTTCAGTTGAAATGATTTAACTCCATATTTCTTGAATATTGTTAGATGATTTATATTTTTTTAATATTTATTTTCTTGATTTTAGATTGGGTTCTTTATCCAAAATGCTTAGGAGCATTTTTTAGCAGAATCACCATTTATTATTGCTAGAGCACAACGTACCCCAATTTGGAGATCCACTCAAAATTTTGGCATTTTTTGTTCTTCGTTTTATCTAATTTTGCTCGCATCAATATCTTTGAAAATTTGCTTACACCAAGATTTTTTAAATTTTGATTACATTGATATTTTGAAATTATTGACATATTTTCATCTTGAAGTCTTGAATTTAGTTGCAATGATTTGAATTGAATATTTTTAATTTTTTGCATCTTAATTGCATTATTTCAAATCAAATAATTTAAAAATTTGTATTTTCAAAAGTTTAAATAATTAAATTTCATTTTAAGGTTATTCATATTTTATCATTTGGACATATTTTGAGCTAGACAACTCTGTTTGAGCTCATTCAAAACTTGGTAGAAAAATATTGATTTCCTCTTTCTAATGGTACCAAACTTACATGATTTCAAATGTCAATTTCACCCAAAAATAGTAGTTTACTATAGCAACTTGTGAACTTTAAAATATCATATCTCATGAACCGAGATAAATTTTTTAATGATCTCAATAATTTTGAGTACCTATTTGGTCTATTTAGATTCATGGAAATGTTCATTAAAATATGAGAACTTTGAATTTTGATTCAACTTTGGGAAAAAATAATGTTACAAAGGAGAATGAATAATAAATAAAATAAATTTTGGCTTTGTTTTAATCTTATGATGAATATGTCATTACATAGGTAATACAAGGGTTGAAAAGAATAGTTATGAAATCCATTTCAAAAATAGTTATAAAACTGAATAACGAAAAATATTATTATATTATAAATATCCATTGAAATCCAAGAAGAGGTGATATGAGTTTTTGGAGCAAGAGAAATTGGAGATCAAGGTTCATTTTTTGAAGAAATGTTTCCTCCAAGGATGTTGGATTGAAGATTTTCATCAGTGTAATTATCAAATCAAGGTTTTCTAAAAATTATTTTATTTGAATATATTTTTATAAATATATTAAATTTATTTTGAATAATGTATGCGCATGTGGATGGTGTCATTGTTTAAAATAATAGTTTTAATATATTGCTCATTTCCATAGAAGATTTTAATATATTAAACTTATTTTGAATACATATTTGTTTAAGTTTGGTTAGCTTTCAGATTATTTTCTCTGTCAATCTAGGGTGAAAGTTTATAAGTTTCAGTAGCTTGTTTGTTCCATTTTATTTATTTTATTTATTTTTCTAACCCTAGCCTTTTTATTTTTATTAAAGTTTCATAAAATAAAAATCAAAACCCTAAAAATAAATACGTAAGTTTCAAAATTAAAATTAAAATTTTCATTTTTACGTAAATTTACATTTTTTGATGAAAATTTGAAGTTTTAACTTTGCATAGTTTTCAAATAATCATTTAATTTTATTTTACGTAAAATTGAAATTTCAATAAATTTCAATTTTTCATTAAAGTGAATGATTAATATAATAATCCAAAGTTTTTACATTGCAAAGTTTAGATTTAATCATTTCATTTTGATTATTCTCATGCAAATATTAACAATATGAGATAAAATTGATTAACAATCTGAGATAAAATTTGATTAACAATTTGAGATAAAATTTGATTAACAATTTGAGATAAAATCAATTAAAATCAAATTTTCAAAGGTTAAAATCAAATATTTATTAAATTTCAAAGGTTGTTATTTCAAAGTAAATATTTGATCAATAATTTCACATTTTCTCATAAATTTCATGAACAACAAAATCATTGCAAATCAAATCAACCAAAATAGGCCCCTTGTTAACAGGCATATGCAACACTAAGGTATCCAACTAACTTTTGGTATTTCACATTTTTCACTAAGCATTGCAAGCAAATAAACACATTAAACAGAACCTTGGGGAAATCACAAATATTTCCTTGCAAGAGAGGATATCCGAGCAAAATCCTGACTGTGAGTATATTCTTGTGATTGGACAAAAATATCACTCAATAGAATTGGCGCTAGAAGGAGGGCCTAAAGGTAATTAATTTGATTTGTTCATTTGAAGTTGTTCAAATTTTTAAAAATTTCGATATATGCTACATTAATTTCAATTTTCTATAATTCAAAAATATAATTTTGGATGGTTATGGTTAATTGCTATTATAATTATTGAAATATGATGATTTAACCCTCTATAATTCAAAAAATTGTGAATCTTATCACACATAGCTTGGCATGTTATATTTCTTGGATCATTAACACTAGAATCAAACGATTTCAATGGTAGGAATTGCACCCTGGTTAGGTGGTTATAGTAGTCCATTAAATATTCTTGTTGCAACCCATGAGATTCCTAAATATGCAAAAATATATTTATCCTTGTATAGACATGATGGAATGAGATCGGTTGAGGAACATATTCAGGCATACAAAAACACTGTAATTCATTTACAAATTATGCATGAAGATGTTGCTTGTAGAATATTTCCATACACATTAGATGAGTTTGCTTATGATTGGTATATCAACTTACCTGCAGGCTCTATCACTTCTTGGGCTCAACTAGAAGCAACATTTCTCAACCATTTTAAACTTGTTGACCCAGTTATGATATACCATCAGTTTATCTCTATCCATAGAGAACCTAATGAATCCTTGAGACTATTTAGTGATAGGTTCCATAAGTTGTATACCAAACTGGTGACACCTTTCATCATTTTAGAAGAAGAAGCCATCCAGATGTACATTGGAGCCTTAGACCCATTTACTTCTATGTTTCTGAGGATAGTTCTTAAAATTACATCTTTGCCCAAAGCATACAGTGAGGCAATAACATTAGAACAACAATTGATTTCTCAAGGTGTTAGTATGGGTCAATTATCATCACTTAGACAACCTAGAGCTCATAATAAAATACCACAAATGAGTCAGGATTTCGCACAACCTTCTCCCATGATGAACTATTTTCTAGGAGTTATGGATCCCAACCAGTACCAACCTTCCAATCTGGCACCCTTGAATCAAATGATGTCTAATGTGAGCAATCAACATGGTGAAATTGACTATCCAGATGTTAGAACTACTTTAGATATTGTCCAAAATGAGGTGAAAGTTTTAGAATCAATACCCATCAATGAGAGTTGTAGGGATCAAACTAATCAGAATGCAAGGACAATGGAGGAAGATGAACCTTCAAAAATGGAGGAAGATGAATCTAAAGAAGGTTATAACCTGAATGACATTGAATCTGAATATGGCATGAAAGAAGAGATGGAATCTCACCAAATGTTTCAGAAATATAATGATTATATTATTCAAGATAAATAAGGGGAATCACTCACTTATTTCATAATTCCCAAAGAAAATTCTATCTCACTTGATGTGCAAGAAACTGAAAGCCTTGTCCCACCTAAGGATTCTACAATACCCATGCAACTAGAAATCAATATGTCTTTACCTCATATAGAGAAAACTCCATAACATAAAAGGTTTGAATATGATATTGTTGAAGACCTAACAAAAAATAGTTCTCAGATGGTTGATCAAAAATATTTGTTACTTAAAACATCTCCTAACCCGTGGGATATATTATTTGAAAATGACCAACTGGATTTATGGTTTGAAAATGATAGGCATATTTTTAATTTTGTGACTAATTTTGGTGTTTTTGAAAATCAGGTGATTGATGAAGATGAAAGATTGCAAGAAGATGAAAATGAAGATCATGAGGAAAAAGAAGAAATTACAAAGGCTCATCAAGTCCTAGTAAATGGAAATGTACAAAAGGTAGAATCTCAACCTTTCTTTTCAACCATTCAAATTCTAGGTAAAAGTTTGCATAATTGTCTGTTGGATTCAAATGTTATTGATAATGAAATGCCATTTGTGGTTAACAAATAATTAGAGTTGATTCCTACTCACACTAGTAATAAGGTTGCTATGTTGAACAAGACAGAGGTAGATGTTTTTGAGTTACTAAATCAAGTTCATCAACAATTGACTATTGAACCTGGGATACAAAATTATAATGATCCTCATATGCTAGATATCCTAGATGCCTATAAATTATTGTGTAATTATGATTGGTCTAAAACTATGAATAGTGGTTTGGCAGTCAAATTTTTAGAAATAAGGTCAAGCTTGGAAGAGCTCATGTCTAATCATAACAATGAGGATAGTATTTTGAGCACTGAATTGAAAATGGGAATTCACACCATGTTGGTAGAAACTGTGATTGAAGATAAAAGTTCAATAATAGACATCTCACATAGTAAACAAAAATTAATTGAAGACCAATTATGGACCTTTAAGTCTGATGGAGCAAAATCTAAGTATGACAATGAGGATGGAATTAAATTGAGCTGGTGGGGTGAGAGAGGTAAAATAAAGGCCTTTGAGCTTTTAGATCTAATGTTACTATGGGATGATACCCATCAAAATCAGCATGCCTATCATTATGGGCATCTCTCAAATTATGGTAATCATGTTTGGGATCCTAGAAAATTTCATATATGAGAAATCCCAAGTCTTGCCTTGTAAATAGCTTTGTACATAGTTTTCTATTTTCATGTATTTTCTTTTACAGTGTTTAGATTCAGTTTCCATTTGTTTGGTTTGTTTTGTTATCTTTGATTTTGAAATTTTTCTTTGTTTTATTTTCTAGGCTTTGCATTGATGCAATTTTATGTTAGGTTAGTTATTTTGATTTACTTTCACATTTTGCTTTTCATTTTCACAATGTGTTTTATTTTACTCCTATGATTGTGGTATAGTTGTGTAAATGCAATGGACTCTTGGTTCCTCTAAAGGATATGTTTCTTAGTAATGGAAGATGAATTACTTGTTTGAAATTAGGTGAAACTGAAGTTAAAGAAATTAGATTGTTTAGTAGTTATTCATGGATTATGGATTAAAATAGTGGATATTGAAGTAATGCAATATTTTGCTAAAGCTTCACATATAATATCACATTTAAAATGATATTTTTGATCCTGAAGTATGAAATCATTTTAGTTTTTTGATTAGGCAAAAACTTTAATCACTCCATCTTAAGCCTTAGGTGATCTCTAACCCAAGAGGTGCATATGATATTTGCAAAGCAATCAAATACTATATAATAAAAAAAAAAAAAATGCAAATAAATCAAAATGCCTGGGTGTTTCAAATAATCTCTACTGGGGCTATAGATGCTCAACTAGCAGTAGAGCAAGGTCTAGAAGAGATCAAGGTCATATCCATTAGAGCTATGGATGCTTGATTGGTAATGGAGCAATGTAGAGGTAAATTTTTTTATGAGTGACATCTTTAAAAAGCCTAATTGCAAAATAGGTGATAGAGTTCTGATAGATTCAAGAATAAAAAATGAATGCACAAAACACACACTAAGCTGAAGCAAGTGGAGTATTTATTTTTAGTTGAAATTATTTAACCCCATACTTCTTGGATATTGCTAGATGATTTATATTTTGTTGATCTTTGGTTTTCTTGATTTCAGACTGGGTTCTTTATCCAAAATGCTCAGGAGCATTTTTTAGCAGAGTCGTCATTTGTTGTTGCCATTGCACAACCTACCCCAATTTGGGGACCCACTTGAAATTTTGGTTTTTTTTGTTCTTTATTTTATCCAATTTTGCTCGCATCAAGGTCTTTGAAAATTTTCTTATACCAAGATTTTTTTAATTTTGATTACATTGAGATTTTGAAATTGTTGACATATTTGCATCTTGAAGGCTTGAATTTAGTTGCAATGATTCAAATTGAATATTTTTGAATTTTTGCATCTTAATTGCATTATTTCAAATCAAATAATTTAAAAATTTGTATTTTCAAAGGTTTAAATAATTAAATTTTATTTTAGGGTTATTCAAATTTTATCATTTTTGCCCTAAAATTAATGCAAAATTGAAATGGACATATCTTGAGCTAGACAACTCCGTTTGAGCTCATTCAAAACTTGGTAGAAATATATTGATTTCCTCTTTCTAATGGTACCAAACTTATAGGATTTTAGATGTCAATTTCACCCAAAAATAGTAGTTTACTATATTAGTTTGTGAACTTTAAAATGTCATATCTCATGAACCGTGATAAATTATTGGGTGATTTTAGCAATTTTGAGTACCCATTTGGTTTATTTATATGCATGGAAATATTTATTAAAATATGAGAACTTTGAATTTTGATTCAATTTTGAGCAAAAGTAAAGTTATGAAGGAGAATGGATAATAAAAAAATAAAGTTTGGCTTTGTTTTAATCTTATGATGAATATGTCATTACACAGGTAATACAAGGGTTGAAGATAATAGTTATGAAATCTATTTCAAAAATAGTTATAAAACTGAATAACGGAAGAGATTATTATATTATAAATATCCATTGAAATTCAAGAAGGTGAGAAGGATTTTTGGAGCAAGAGGAATTGGAGATCAAGGTTCGTTGTTGAAGTGTTTCCTCTCGGGATGTTGGATTGAAGATTTTCATCAGTGTAATTGCAAGATCAAGGTTTTCTAAAATAAAATTATTTTATTGAATATTTTTAATTTCAATATATTAAATTTGTTTTGAATAATGTATGTGCATGCGGATGGTGTCATTGTTTAATAGTTTTAATATATTGTTCATTTCCATATAATATTGCACCAAATTTAATGAGATTGTGTGAATATATATTTGTTTAAGTTTGGTTAAGTTTTAGATTATTTTCTCTATCAATCTAGGGTGAAATTTTATAGGTTTCAGTAGCCAATTTGTTCCATTTTATTTATTTTTCTAACCCTAGCCTTTTATTTTTATTAAAGTTTCATCAAATAAAAATAAAAACCTTAAAAATAAATACGTAAGTTTCAAAATTAAAATTAAAATTTTTATTTTTACGTAAAGTTACATTTTTTGAAGAAAATTTGAGGTTTTAACTTTGCATAGTTTTCAAATAATCATTTAATTTCATTTTACATAAAATTGAAATTTCAATAAATTTTAATTTTTCATTAAAGTGAATAATTAATATGATAATTTAAAGTTTTTACATTGCAAAGTTTAGATTTAATCATTTTATTTTGATTATTCTCATGCAAATCTTAACAATCTGAGATAAAACTTGATTAACAATCTGAGATAAAATTTTATTAACAATTTAAGATAAAATCAAATTTTCAAAGGTTAAAATTAAATATTTACTAAATTTCAAAGGTTTTATTTCAAAGTAAATATTTGATTGATAATTTTATATTTTCTCATAAATTCAATGAACAACAAAATCATTGTAAATCAAATCAACCAAAGTAGGCCCCTTGTTAATAGGCATATGCAACACTAAGGTATCCAAATAACTTTTGATATTTCACATTTTTCACTAAGAATTGTAAGCAGATTAACACATTGACCAAAACCTTGGAGAAAAAGAAATATTTCCTTACAAGAGAGGATATCCAGGTAGAATCGTGACTATGAATATATTCTTGTGATTGGAAAAAATATCATTCAATAGAATTGATGCTAGGAGGGCATAAAGGTAATTAATTTGATTTGTTCATTTGAAGTTGTTCAAATTTTGAAGTTTTTTGATATATGCTACATTAATTTCTATTTGCTATAATTCAAAAATATAATTTTGGATGGTTATGGTTAAATTATTGTTATAATTATTGAAATATGATGATTTAACCTTCCAAATTTGAAAATTGTGAATCTTCTCACACATAGCTTTGCATGTTATATCTCTTGAATTATCAAAACTGGAACCAAAAGTTCAATGGTAGGAATTGCACCCTGGTTAGGTGGTTATAGTAGTCCATTAAATATTCTTGTTGCAACCCATGAGATTCCTAAATATGCAAAAATATATTTATCCTTGTATAGACATGATGGAATGAGATCGGTTGAGGAACATATTCAGGCATACAAAAACACTATAATTCATTTACAAAGTATGCATGAAGATGTTGCCTGTAGAATGTTTCCATACACATTATATGATTTTGCTTATGATTGGTATATTAACTTACTTACAGGTTCTATCACTTTTTTGGGATCAACTAGAAGAAACATTTCTCAACCATTTTAAAATTGTTGATCCAATTACAACATACCATTCATTTAATCTCTATCTGTAGAGAACCTAATGAATCCTTGAGATTATTCAATGATAGGTTCCATAAGTTTTATATTGAACTAATGACACCTTTCATATTTTCAAAAGAAGTAGTCATCTAGATGTACATTGGAGCCTTAGACCTATTTACTTCTGTGTTTCTGAGGAGAGTTCTTAAAATTACATCTTTACCCAAAGCATACAGTGAGGCAGTAATATTAGAACAATAATTGATTTCTCAATGTGTTAATATGGGTCAATTATCACCACTTAGATAACCTAGAGCTCACAATAAAATACCACAAACGAATTAGAATTTTGCACAATATTCTCCCATGATGAACTATTGTCTAGGAGTTATGGATCCCAACTAGTACCAACCTTCCAATATGACACCTTTGAATCAAATGATGACTAATGTAAATAATCAACATGATGTAATTGACTATCCAAAATTTAGAACTACTTTAGATATTTTCCAAAATGGGTTGAATTTTTTAGATTCAATACCCATCAATGAGAGTTGTAAGGATCAAAATAATCCAAATGCAAGGAAAATGGAGGAATATGAACCTTCAGAAATGGATGAATATGAATCTAAATAAGGTTATAACCTGAATTACTTTAAATACGAAGAAGAATTTAAAGATGACATGAAATAAGGGATGGAATCTCACCAAATATTTCAAAAAAATAATGATTATATTATTCAATATAAAGGAGGATCATTCACTTATTTCACAATTCCTATAGAAACTTTTATCTCACTTCATGTGCAAGAAACTGAAAGCTTTATCCCACCTAAGGATTCTACAATACCCATGCAACTAGAAATCAGTATGTCATTACCTCATATAGATAAAACTCCATAACATAAATGGTTTGAATATGATATTGTTGAAGACCTAATGAAAAATATTGCTCAGGTGGTTGATCAAAAATATTTGTTACTTAAAACATCTTCTGACCCATTGGATGTATTGTTTAAAAATGACAGACATATTTTTAATTTTGTGATTTATTTTGGTGTTTTTGAAAATCAGGTGATCGAAGAAGATGAAATATTGCAAGAAGATGAAAACGAATATCATTATAAAAAAGAATAAATTACAAAGGCTCATCAAATACTAGTAAATGGAAATGTATAATATGTAGAATCTCAACCTTTCTTTTCAACCATTTGAAATCCAGGTAAAATTTTACTTTATTGTCTATTGAATTCAAATATTGTTGATAATGAAACGTCATTTGTAGTTAATAAATAATTAGAGTTGATTCCTACTCACACTAGTAATAATATCACTATGTTGAACAAGATAGAGGTACATGTTTTTGAGTTACTGAATCAAGTTCATCAACAATTGACTATTGAACCTGGGATACAAAATTATAATGATCCTCATATGCTAGATATTCTAGATACCTATAAATTATTGCATAATTATGATTGGTTTGAAACTATGAATAGTGGTTTGGTAGTCAATTTTTTAGAAATAGGGTCAAACTTGGAAGAGCTCATGTCTAATCATAAAAATGAAGATAGTATTTTGAGCACTAAATTGAAAATGGGAATTCACACCTTGTTGGTAGAAATTGTGATTGAAGATAAAAGTTCACTAATAGACTTCCCACATAGTAAATAAAAATTAATTGAAGATCAATTATGGAAATTTAATTTTTATGGAGAAAAATATAAGTATGACAACGAAGATGGAATTAAATTGAGTTGGTGGGGTGAAAGAGGTAAAATAAAGGCCCTTGAGCTTTCATATCTAATGTTACTATGGGATGATACCCATCAAATTCAGCATGCTTATCATTATGGGCATCTCTCGAATTATGGTAATCATGTTTGGGATCTTGGAAATTTCATATATGAGAAATTTCAAATCTTGCCTTGTAAATAGCCTTGTACATTGTTTTCTATTTTACAGTGTTTAGATTCAGTTTTCATATATTTTATTTTTTTGTTATCTTTGATTTTGAATTGTTTTTTGTTTTGTTTTGTAGGCTTTGCATTGATGCAAGTTCATATTAGGTTAGGTATTTTGGTTTGCGTTCACATTTTGCTTTTCATTTTCATAATGTATTTTGTTTTACTCCATTGATTGTGGTATAATTTTGTAAATGCAATGGACTCTTGGTTCCTCTGAAGGATATGTTTCTTAGTAGTAGAATATGAATTACCTATTTGAAATTAGGTGAAATTGAAGTTATTCATGGATTATGGATTGAAATAGTGGATATTGAAGTAATGCAATATTTTACTAAAGCTTCACATATAATAATACATTTAAAATGATATTTTTGATCCTAAAGGATGAAATCATTTTGGTATGTTGATTAGGCAAAAACTTTAATCACTCCATCTTAAGCCTTAGGTGGTATCTAACCCAAGAGGCACATATGATATTTTCAAAGCAATCAAATGCTTATATGAAATAAAATGAAATGCAAATAAATCAAATTCCTAGGTGTTTCAGATAATCTCTATCGGGGCTATAGATGCTCGACTAGTAGTAGAGCAAAGTCTAGAAGTTATCAAGGTCATCTCCACCAAAGCTATGGATGCTCGACTGGTAGTGGAGCAATGTAGAGGTAAATTTTTTTATGAGTGACATCTTTAAAAATCCTAATTGCAAAACATGTGATAGAGTTTTGATAGATTCAAGAATAAAAAATTAATGCACAAAACACACACTGAGCTGAAGCAGGTGGAGTATTTATTTTCAGTTGAAACTATTTAACTCCATATTTTTTTAGATATTTCTACATGATTTATATTTTGTTAATATTTATTTTTCTTGATTTCAGACTGGGTTCTTTATCCAAAATTCTCAGGAGCATTTTTCTACAGAGTCACCATTTGTTGTTGCCATCACACAACGTACCTCAATTTGGGGACCCACTCAAAATTTTGGTATTTTTATTCTTTGTTTTTTTCTCACATCAAGGTCTTTGAAAATTTGCTTACACCAAGATTTTTAAAGTTTTGATTACATTGAGATTTTGAAATTGTTAACATTTTTGCATCTTTAAGGCTTGAATTTAGTTGCAATGATTTGAATTGAATATATTTGAATTTTTCCATCTTAATTGCATTATTTCAAATCAAATAATTTAAAAATTTGCATTTCAAAGGTTTAAATAATTAAATTTCATTTTAGGGTTATTCAAATTTTATCATGTTTGCCCTAAAATTAATGCAAAATTGAAATGGACATATCTTGAGCTAGAGAACTTCGTTTGAGCTCATTCAAAACTTTGTAGAAATATATTGATTTCCTCTTTATAATGGTACCAAACTTATAGGATTTTAGATGTTAATTTCATCCAAAAAAAACCGTATACTATAGCAACTTATGAACTTTAAAATGTCATATCGCATGAATCGTGATACATTTTTGGATCATCTCAGCAATTTTGAGTACCCATTTGGTCTAGTTAAATGCATGGAAATGTTCATTAAAATATGATAACTTTAAATTTTAATTTAATTTTGGGCAAAATGCAAATTACGAAGGAGAATGAATAATAAATAAAATAAATTTTGGCTTTGTTTTAATCATATGATGAATATTACGCAAGTAATACAAAGTTTGAAGAGAATAATTATGAAATTCGTTTCAAAAATAGTTATAAAACTGAATAACAGAAGAGATTATTATATTATAAATATCCATTGAAATACAAGAAGAAGAGGTGAGAAGGATTTTTGGAGCAAGAGGAATTGAATATCAAGGTTTTTTGTTGAAGAAGTGTTACCTCCTGAGATGTTGGATTTTTAATCAGTGTAATTGTCAGATCAAGGTTTTTTGAAAAGTATTTTATATGAATATCTTTTTATCAATATATTAAATTTGTTTTGAATAATGAATGTGCATGCGGATGGTGTTATTGTTTAAAATAATAGTTTTAATATATTGCTCATTTCCATAGAATATTGCACCAAATTTAATTCAGGTTGTGTGAATACAAATTTTTTTAAGTTTGGTTAAGTTTCAAATTATTTTCTTTGTCAATTCAGGGTGAAAGTTCATAAGTTTCAATAGCCTATTTTTTCATTTTATTTATTTTTCTAACTCTAACATTTTATTTTTATTAAATTTTCACCAAATAAAAATCAAAACCCTAAAAATAAATACATAAGTTTCAAAATTAAAATTCAAATTTTCATTTTTACATAAAGTTACATTTTTTCATGAAAATTTGAAGTTTTAACTTTGCATAGTTTTCAAATAATCATTTAATTTCATTTTACGTAAAATTGAAATTTCAATAAATTTCAATTTTTCATTAAAGTGAATAATTAATATGATAATTTAAAGTTTTTACATTGCAAAGTTTAGATTTAATCATTTCATTTTGATTATTCTCATGCAAATATTAACAATTTGAGATAAAACTTGATTAATAATTTGAGATAAAATTTGATTAACAATTTGAGATAAAATCAATTAAAATCAAATTTTCAAATGTTAAAATCAAATATCTACTAAATTTCAAAGTAAATATTTGATTGATAATTTCACATTTTCTCATAAATTCCATGAACAATAAAATCATTGTAAATCAAATCAACCAAAACATGCCCCTTGTTAACAAGCATATGCAACATTGAGGTATCCAACTAACTTTTGGCATTTCATATTTTTCACTAAGCATTGCAAGCAGATAAACACATTGAATAAAACCTTGGGGAAATCACAAATATTTCCTTACAAGAGAGGATATCCTGGTAGAATCTTGACTATAAGTATATTCTTTTGATTGGATAAAAATATCACTCAACAATACTATCAGTGGATGATAGTATCTTGTTACTACATTAGGGAAAATATGACTAACTAATTAGGTAGGAGGCATGAAGGAAAATACAACCTAACCTAAGAACCTTTGTGTGACCAGGAAACTATGGCACCAAATTTAAGGAGAGGAAGAAGAGGATCTTCCATTCCACCAAGATAGGCTAGATAAGATAGTGCTAATGCTAGACCCCTAGGGGAAATTTTGGGAAATTCCAACAGAGAGGTGGAGAACCTCACTACTACTATCTCACTTTTGCAAGAGAAATTAGAGCAATAAAGAAAATAGATGGACCAATAAAGATAGAGGATGGAAACCTTTGTGAGTCAAAATAGAAATATTGAGGGTAGGTAGGAAGGAAATCCTCCCTCAGATGAGCAAGAGGTTAGGGCCCTTATAGAGGTAGAATTAGCCAAATATTTGAAGAATGTTAAGACCTCTAAATTCACTAAAAAATATGGGGGTGATTTAGCTGAATCTTGGTTGAATGAGCTAGAGACTTACTTCTCCATGAAAAACTATTCTTCGGTAACTCGGACTTGTTGGGCCACACTCCATTTGTAGGAGACTAGGTTGGAATGGTGGAACACTTTTAAGTCTAGTCTAAAAATTGAGGCTATTAACCTATCATGGGTAGGGTTTGTGGAGGCCTTTAAGAAAATATTCCTTACTGAACAACATTATGTGGAGAAATTTGAGAAATTTTCCACACTTGTCCAAGGAACAATGACAATAGAATTATACCATCAAAAATTTGTAAAATTACTTAAGTATGTATCGCTCTACGAGCAAGATGAGCATATGAAGGTACATAATTTTATCTTGGGGATAGATCCTAAGATAATATCGATAGTAAACATGTATAAGCCTAGAGACTCTATAGAAGGCTTATGATCTGGCTTGTCAAGCCAAGTCCAACCTATAGTTGAACAAGACTCCCTATAATCACACAGTTTTATCAAAAAGAGATCGATAATCCTCAAGGAAAAGGAAGAGTGTTGGTTATATGAAATGGGAGTAGGATCAGGACAAGAGGATTAAAAATAATATAAATATGGAAAAGAGAAATGATGGGAAGTAAGGGAGTTCCAAGAATAAATTATAGAGAAGGAAGGATAATGGAACCCCTCAAGCATAGAGTCAACAAGAGTCATCTCGAACCGAGTAGATAGGTAAAAGAAACAAGAGATACAATCTGGTCCCAAAGGTGGTTGCTATGATTATGGGGGACCTCATTATGTCAACAAATATCCAAATCAATCAGGACCAGGCAAGAATACTGAAGAACCCAACCATAGAATCTATGAGGTAATTGGAAATAAGAATCTGGATGGCCAAGCCACACCCATGATTGTAGATGGTAAGTTGTTTGATAAGAAAGTTAAGATTTTGATAGATAGTGGAGCTACAGATAGTTTCATTTCTTCTAGCCTAGTTGAGGATTTTCCAAAAAGACCAGGATTTTTGGCACAAGGGTGGAAAGTTGAGTATGGGTCTGGACAAACCTACTTAGTGGATCAATGTTTTCCCACAACCAAGATTACCCTACCTAATGACTCAACCCTTTGGCACTTGTATGTAGCACCACTACATGCCTTTGACATCATCTTGGGGATGGAATGGCTAAAGGCTCATGAAGCCTTAATTAATTTCCAAGATATATGGATGGACTTTATAGATAAGGACAAGCAAAGATTGAGAGTGCATAGTGAGCAAGGGGATTTTCGACCATAGATGATCTTTGCAATGCAACTAAAGAAAGCTATCAGGAAATGTGGTATGGTCTATGTCATTAAATTGAATCACAAGACCAAGGATGATAAGGAGGAATTGTTTGAGAAACACCCAATACTATGGGATTTTGGGGATGTTTTCCCTGAATATCTTCTAGGGCTACCACCTAAGCATGAATTTGACTTCACCATTGAACTACTACCAGGTTTAGAATCTATTCATAGGACTCCTTATAAGATGAATCCTATAGAAATGCAGGAGTTAAAGGTGCAACTTTAGGGGTTGCTGGAAAAGAGGTTGATTAAACCTAGCATATCACCATGGGGTGCACTAGTTATTTTTGTCAAAAAGAAGGATGGTTCACTAAGGTTGTGCATAGATTACATAATGCTGAATAAAGTGACTATAAATAATAGGTACCCTTTACCCATAATTGAATATTTATTTGATCAACTCAAGGATGCCACCATATTCTCAAAGATTGACTTGAAATAAGGATACCATCAATTGAGAATATGAGAAGAGGATACTCACAAGACTGCTTTCAAGACTAGGTATGGGCATTATGAGTTTACAATTTTTTCTTTTGGATTATCTAATGCCTTGACAATATTCATGAATTTGATGAAAAGTGTGTTTAGGGAACACTTAGATCAGTTTGTGTTAGTATTCTTGGATGATATTCTGATATATTCTCCAAATTAAAGAGGAGCATGATAAGCACTTAAGGATTGTGCTAGATTTGCTAAGAAGGAATCAACTTTACGAGAATCTATCAAAATGTGATTTTTATGTTCCTGAGGTACAGTACCTAGGACATATCATATCTGTTAAAGGGATAGCAGTAGATCCAAAGAAGATAGAGGCTATTTTGAGTTGGCCATCACCCACTAATGTTCCTTAAGTTAGGAGCTACATGGGTTTGATAGGATATTATAGGTGGTTTGTAAAAGACTACTCCAAGATAACCTATTCTATAACCAACCTTCAAAGAAAATGGAAAATAATTTAAATGGATGGACAAGTGTGAAGCCACTTTTGAGATGCTTAAACAAAATCTTACTACTACACCTATTCTCAAGATTTTAGACCCACAGGAAAATTTCTCAGTTTGTATTGATGCTTCTTTGGAAGGTTTGGAAGGAGTTTTATCTCAGGATGATTTAGTCATAGTGTATGAGTCAAGGAAACTCAAGAAACATGAGGTCAACTATGCTATGCATGACCTAGAACTAGCAAATATTGTGCATACCCTTAATATTTGGTAGCATTATCTTCTAGGAAAGCCTTTTGAGTTGAGAATTGACCATTAGAGTCTAAAGTATATATTTACCCAACCGATGCTCAATGCAAGGTAGAGAATATGGATCGAGTTCTTAGCAGAATATGATTTTGGTATAGAATATATTAAAGGTAAATAAAATAAGGTTGTTGATGCCTTGAGTAGAAGAAGGCATATAGCTACTTTAACCCGATGTCACTTTGACTTGATGGACCAAGTCAAGGAAATGCAAGCACAAGATCAGTTTTGCAATGAAATACGGGTAAGGATGGAAAGGAACTTTGATGAGAGTAAGGATTTTGGCATGAAATATGGACTTTTATATTTTAAGGATAGGGTGGTGATCCCTAAAGCTGGTGATTTAAGGAATTTGATCATGCAAGAGGTACATAGATCTCCTTACTCTGCTCACCCAGGAGGGGCTAATATGTGGAAGAACATGAAGAAGACCTTCTATTGGTTAGGAATGAAGAAGGATATCATCAAATTTGTGGCTTGATGTTTGGAATTCTAGAAGGTGAAATTTGAGCATAGACATCCAATAGGAAAATTGTACCCACATGACATACCAGTAAGAAAGTGGTAGGTGATATCTATGGACTTCATAGTTGGTTTACCTAATACTAGGTACCAACATGATGCAATTCTTGTAGTGGTTGATAGACTAACCAAGGTTACTCATTTTATTCTAGGAAACACCAAGGATGATACCCTGATAGTGGCCAACATATTCACCAAAGAGATCTTTGGGTTGCAT
The DNA here is from genome assembly GCA_028583015.1 of Wollemia nobilis. Classification (NCBI taxonomy): domain Eukaryota; kingdom Viridiplantae; phylum Streptophyta; class Pinopsida; order Araucariales; family Araucariaceae; genus Wollemia; species Wollemia nobilis. The sequence continues at coordinate 5,208,192 of JAQPPZ010002819.1, forward strand.
GGTTTTCCTGATATGATCATCTTAGATAGGGATTCTAGATTCACATATGAATTCTAGTAGGCCCTTCATCATGTAGTTGGCATAAATCTGAATATAAACTTTGCATACCATCCAAATATGGATGGTCAAACAAAAAGAGTGAATCAAATCTTGGAAGACATGCTTTGCATGTATTGCATGGACCAAAAGTCTCTATGGGAAGACTATTTGCATCTAGTTGAGTTTACATATAACAATGGGTACCATGCTTCCTTGAAGATGTCACCATTTGAAGCCTTGTATGGTAGGAGATGCATAACTCCTCTATCTTGGGATAACCTAGAGGATTAGGTTGTCATTGGACTAGATGCAGTTAGAGAGATGGAGGAGTAGCTCAGGACAATCATGCAAAGGCTAAAGGAAGCCATCAATCATCATAAGAGCTATGTTGATATAAAGTGTTCACCCAAAGAATTATTTGTAGGGGATAGAGTTTTCCTAAGAGTCAAGCCAATGAAGAGTTCCATCAAGTCTACTAAGCAGTATCCTCATTTTGTTGGGCCTTTTGAGATCATTGAGAAAATCAGTCTGGTGGCTTACAAACTTACCTTACCACCCAACCTGTCAAATATCCATGACTCTTTCCACATATCCCTTATTAGGAAGTATGTTTTTGATCCTAATCATGTGTGGGATGTCTCAAAATTGTAGGTGATAGATCCATCGGTCATTGAAGTGAGGCCAATAAGGATTTTGGAGTTTCATTCCAAAGCAATGAGGAAAAAAACTCTAGAACAATGCAAGGTCCAATGGGACCAATTTTTTGAAAAGAATGCCACTTGGGAAAAAGTGGATGAGATGAAAAGATATTTCCCTTATTTATTTGAATAATGATGAAATGTATGATTTGTAGGAAAACATAATGGATTGTGTTTAGTCCAAGGGGGTAGTATGTCGTGACCCTCCTTGGCAACACTAGCTACTCAAGTCAAACTATGTATTGTGAATGATGTTTAATACTTAGTTTGTGGTTGTAATGGTTATATGCTTTTGATATAATGTCTATTTTTGCATAAGGATATGGTATTGTTGATGCTCTTCTTGGTTGTAGTAATTAGGTACTCTCATGGGTGGACAAGAGACTTGGCCACAAGGAATGAGAGACCATACTATAGGGGGAAATGATGATCAAACAACTCAGGGTAACATGAATGAATACCCTCCTTCATGTAGGTGCATTATAGTTTGTGCATGCTCATGTTTGTGCCATCATACAAGGAAATTTGTATGTAATGAGTCTAATGTAAATATTAATCTAAAGAATTATGAATTTAATGCTATTATTAATTAGGGATTAATAAATATTATGTTTTTTCTCCTAATGTTTTTAGTTGAATGATTATTGATTATTAGGGTTTTAATATTTTTTACCATAGTTTTAGACTATGGTTTTGGCTTGGTTGTTGATGTTGTCTTTATGCATTTGGTGGAGCTACCTGGATGGCATGGGAGGAGCCACCTCTTTCTAATGTACTTTTTAATTTGCCATATTGTGCTACATTGAGGGAAGGCATCAAGTGGGAGTTTTAGAGTGTTATGGAAATGCTTACTGCTCTATCACTCCACCCTAGTGTGCAACTCTTCCTCTTAATTGTACCCAAATACTATTTAAGGGCGACATGCTCTTGTGCTTTGGGGATGCTAGGTTGATAAAGTAAGGGAAAGGAAGCCAAAGGTTGTAGTATATTTTTTAGGAATGAGGAGAAATTTGTGGATATTGCAAGGATCTATGGTAGTTAAACTTGGACTTTGATTGGATTGCTTCCTTCATTATTTTGCTAGCTACCATAGATATTACTTTTGCTCTATGTACTGTATTTTTTTCTATTGCTTGTTGATGTGGGCTCTTAGAGTTTGGTTGGATTGCATACCTTTGATATCTTAGAAGGGATTTCCTTAGTGGCAAAGGTATGTTTGGAAATAGCTATATTGGGATGTATTCCCATACATCGGTGATGTAGCTATATGCTTCCATGGATCCCTACTAACCAAACCCCACTGTGGAAAGATGGATTACATTGTTTGGAGGTTGCAGGACATCTTTAGGTTGTGCTCACCTGAGATTTCCTTGGTTGGACATGATATACGCATTCTAATTTAAGGATGCATCTCTGGTCCATGTCAGAATATGCTAGGTGATTGGGGATCTTGATTTTATCCATTAAATTCCATGTATTATTTCACCCAAGCCTTGAATGAATTCCCAGTTTATCAATTGCACATAGTGTAAGGTCTTTGTTGAAGTTGTCTATGTAATTCTAATGCATATTAAGAGTTTTATTTTTAGTTTGGAAATATTGCTTTTGATTTTTAGATTAGGAATTTTAGTATTATCTTAGGCTAAGGTTGCATAAATATATGGTTGATTATGTTTGAGAATTTAGATTAGGTTATAATATTATTTAATCTAAAATCCAAGATTTACATTATTGCTATGTATGATGCTTTGCAATGGATAGGTACACTAATCTTTAGATTTAAACTAATTTTCAATGATAAATTAGTGGAGAATGAATCTAATGTTAGATTAAGTTTTAATCTTTAGTTTCAAACTAATTTCAATGATGAATTAATGGGAAATGTATATAATGATAGAATAAGTTATAATATTTAGATTCAAATTAATTTAAAAATGGGATTTAAAATAAATCTAATGTTAGATTAATTTTTAATCTTTAGATTCAAAATAATTTTTAATGATAAATTAGTGGAGAATGAATATAATGTTAGAAAAAGTTTTAATATTTAGATTAAAACTAATTTTAATTATAAATTAGTGGGATGTGAATCTAATTTTAGATTAAGTTTTAATCTTTTGATTCACACTTTTTCAATGATAAAATAGTGGGAAAATAATCTAATGATAGAATAAGTTATTAATCCTTAGTTTCAAATCAATCCAATGATAATTTGGTAACTAATCAAATGATGGATTAATACTTTTGACCTTGTTTTTCAAGTAATAAAATGAAGTATTAATTGATATCAATCTTGATTTTTAAAAATTAGATTGGGTAATGATCAAAATATAGATTAACCCTTTGATCTTGCAAATGAATGTCAAGACTTATTTTAAGGGTTGGATCATAACTATCGATGGAACTATGTAGTTATGGTCTTGAATGAACTTAACATTTACGGAGAATATTTTGATAACAATTATGAGCTTATTTATTGGATTAGAAAATGAATGAACTTAAATTTTGTGGAGAATGTTTAGAAAAGAAGTATGGGCTTCTTTGTGTGTTTGCTATAAATGTGTTTAGCTATGTAGAAATACAAGAATTGATATTTGCAAAAAATATCGTGGAAAGAAGTATGAGCTTATTTGCTTGTGTTTAATATATTGGATTGAATTATAGAAATGCAAGTGCTTGTGTTTTTAATATTTGTGGAGAATATTTTAGGAAAGTAGTATGGGCTACTTTTGTTGTGCATTATTCTTAGAATGCATTCATACCTGCATATGAGTTGTTATGATCCTCTACTTATTGTCAACTACTACGGAGGCCAAAGGAAGATGATGTGGGGACATGCTAAGATAACTCCATCTTATTTCTTGGAGTATTGTTTTTCATAACTCTTGGTGAAAGATGACTTATTGTAATAGATGCAAAGACTATTCTTTTGTAATTTAATTCTTTAAATAAATGACTACATGATGCTTTGTTGTTAAATGGATTTATGGTTCTTATCCATACTATGCCTTTTTGCTAGATAGATAAATTTATTTCTACAAGTCTAAGGTGTTAGTTTTACTTTGATATTGCAAATGCTTTATTGCTTTCTAGAGAGAGAGAGAGGGTTTTTCCCTTGGGGTTCTTTGGGAAGGGCACTAAAGTTATCTTGTTAAAACTCTCTTTAAAACTTGGGTTGTTGTAGGATAGCAACACCTAGTTTGTGTATCCATGAGTAGGAAATCACATGGAGTGATTGTAGCTTAGAGGCCATCATGGATATGAGGAAGCTAAGCATATGGTTTAAGAGATCGTCATAGATTTGTACTTAAACTAGACTTAGAAACTACACCCAATAGGCCAGCATAGATGGATTTATGGTTGGAAGTATGAATTGGTGTCCCCTTCTCTAAAGGTTGAGAAGGGATAATTCTAATGCTAATTTCAATAGGTCTGCATTAATAGAGAATTCCAAAAAAGTGGATAGACCTTTTTAAAGCATCCTTTATACCATGGAGGTATATAAGGTGAACCTTGGGTACATACAATAGTTTGGTCTCTCCTGTCCACTTGAGTGATGTCTATAATATCTTAGACTCAAAATGTGGGTGTCTAGTTGATGTATGTATTTCATGGATACTCTGATAAAAATTTATGTCTTAAAAAAATTCTCTCAGATTGGTTAGCTTTTAGGGTTGTTACATTGGGTGCCCCTCCACTCTTAAAATCTATTATTGATGCCTCCCCACATATTGTTCCTTATAGGCCCACCCTCCATCTACGTGATGACATACTCATTGTTTGAGTGGCTCATCCTCCTCTCCTTCCATTCCACCAACCTTACCATCACCACTTGTCTCTCCATATAACACCTCCTCCTCCATAACCCTTACTCCATGCCACTGCTATGTGGTCCACCACCTATCATAATGATATGTCATGTAAGCATCATTTTTATATAGAACTAGAACCATCTCATACTCCTGCTCCTCCATATGCCCTACCAAATGTGTTGACCAATTATCATCCATAATTATCTAATATATAATAGGCAGATCTAGTAGTCCCTATATCAATATAAATTATCGCAACACTTGGGTGAGCTAAAAGTGCTCCACCTAAGTGGTCTTATGGCCAATCAAACATCTCACTCATCACACTTGACATAGATGGTGAGCCTCCTCATCCCACATTGAACCACCTCTCCATGGTCACTAGATCACATCATATCACCTCAAGATGTATGTAAAATCTTACCCCATCAATCTATGAGAATATTAGGACAAACCTCATGGCCTCTTGATTACCATGTACTCCCATGCCAACAACTATACTAGTAAACTATAACCCATCCCCCCATGATCACCTCTATTCAAATAATACAACTCCTTACACGTGTACACTAATAAGGTTGATGCTCATACATACTTTCTTGAGGCCTCCATAAATTCCCAAATAATCCCTAACATGTTCCATAGAAACTATAGACTTAATGAGTCAAGGAGCACAAAACTTTAAATTAGTACCATATCTAGTGTTTGGCTCCTCAAAAAAAATCCATTCACACGATAATGCTCATATAATACCCCATCACTCTTCATGTCCACCTAGTCCCACTCTACCCCAAAAATATTTTCCATCATCATCACCTACTATGTTAGACCCACTACTATGGTTGTACATCCCTCCACAAGTAATTAGTATATCCTATAGATGTCCTCTAGTATCAATATTATTTCTCCTATTTTAATTTTGATCAGTGTGGATTGCCTGTCTTGGTTGGTCCTATTTTTTTTTTGGTCTATATCTATGTCGCCTGCCCGGCTAGGACTGCTAGGAAGATTAGTAGTTGTAGAGGATAGAAGATCCTCAAGATAACTAGGATCCATAGCTTCAGCTGAAGGCTATCTTTTGTAAAAAAATTTGGGTCAACTTGTAAAACCCAGTAATTAACGAAGAAATTTACTTACCAAAAAAAAATATAATTTCTCCTATTGATAAATTGAAGATACATTTGTCTGGATCCCACTACTCAACCAGTTTTGATAGATATGATCGATCGACATGTATGGTCTCCATTTGAGCCACTCCTCAAAACCTAATCCTTATCAACCACTCATAGTCATCCTTGGTCAGATCCCTCTTCAATTTTAAGAGAAGTGGCCTGAATCTATTTCATGGTTGCACCACCTTCCCCTACCATCATACCACCCATCAAATCCCTTTCTCTATCATCCCCCATTACTAAAAACAATTGTATGATTTTTGTATGATTCTTGCAATTATTTATATAATTCCTACAATCATCTTGACCAAGATAGTTTGTGTCTGAGAGATGTTACAAACACCCAATAACTCCAAAATTATATAATGTAAAAAAATAAACACACAATAAAAAATACTGAATCGTAAACATCCACAAATGCATAAAACATGAAAATAGCAATAAGTGTCAAAAAAATAAGCAACCCAACAACTCAAAAAAAAAACATTTATTTTTAATCGTTCCTATGCTAGCCTAAGCTTCTATGATATTTTTACTAAAAATAGGCCCTAGGGTTCATTTTATTCCAAAAACATAAAAACAAGAAAAAAGGGTGAAAAACCTACTAACTTACACTACACTTCCTCCATTGCTAGATCCTGCACAATTATCTACCAAATCATCCCTTCATGTGTTCATTTCAAAATTTCTCCATATCAAATTCTTAGCCTCATCCATCACTCTCACTCTCTCTTATCCTAAATCATGTAATGCAAATGATCTTGCATGTCCCTCATATGCTCTTTTTATTTTGACATGATCCTAGACTATCTTATACGATCAGTGGCCACCCTGTATGGTTTATTATCATCTTGTATGGTGTAAACTACTCTCCCATCGATCATATAGTCTAAGGTTAGCCAAATGATTCTTGTTCCTGCCAGCCAATTTTGTCATTTTCTCACATCATTCCCAATCCTTGGTTATGCAATGACCTTTCATCAAGATTTACATTATTGTGTTCATTTATTCACTCATCAACTCATCACTTGAGGGGGAAGATATTACCCATCAATGCCACCTTGAACATGTTCAATATCCAAACACTCAATTTTAAAATTATGTTTGTCCAAGAAATTTTCCTAAGACTTTCACTAGCCCTCCTTTGTTGGGGCTAAAGTAGAATTTTTCCTCTTCTTCTTCTTCTATTCTTAACTAAAATTGTAATACAATATAAATTTGGTATGCTCCATGCCAATTTTGTATGGTTACTCACACATGTTCTTCATTGAGGTGGTAACTCAAGCCCACTTATCTAATTGATCGAAGCATCATGAGGCTATATACCTAAGGTTGGTATCTTACTCAATCAAGAGAGGTTAAAAAATTAATCAAAGGCAAAGATTCAAGATAACCATCCCTTCCATATTTGGGTCATCTTACATTGTTTATGATTTAAGACAACCTTATATCTCCTCCCTCAATTGTCATTGTGGTGTGCCAAAAGCCATGGTCAATCATTATCATCCACTATCAATATGTCATGGTCATAGTCAGCCATCCATCTAGTGTCATATGTTTTTGCACTACATTATGTTGACACATTATAGTACAAAAATGGACACATGTAGACACTTAAAATATCACATTATCCCTTGTGTAGTGTTAATGTTTAATTGTTTTTTTAAAGGATCTAAAACTCCAATTATTTTGTATTAAAATATCAATTATATATCTTAGCCTTTTTTTCCAACTAAGCCTCATCCTACACCTAGCCCATGGTCACCATGTGACCATCCCACTCACCTAGCCTAGGTCCACCTCAATCTAGTCTACCCTTTGACCCTAGCCTGACCTATCACCCTAGTCTATCTTACCCCCTACTATCTACATCCTCATATCCATTCGATGCCTTAATGAGTTGAGGAATTTCTACACCCATATGCATGGATGACATGAAGACTCTCTCTTATGTGCCTTAATGGAACGAGGACTTTTTCCACCTATAGCATTTATGGCACAAAGACTTTCTCCCATGTGCCTTAATGAGGTAAATAATTTCTCCACCCCTGTGCATTAATGGGGTATGGTGCACCCATACTTATTTAATTCCTATGGGTGGGGTGAAGACTTTCTCCACCCAAAAACAGTTATAAGGCATGGTGCATCCATGCCACCTCATTGTTAGCTTTTGATACATGTAATAGGAGATAGCAAATACAAGATGTAGAATAATAATAAAAAATTAAATATACGAGATGACTGAAATGTGTTATAATTAGAAATAATGGAAATTATTACAAAAGTAGCTATGGAGGAAATGAACACTCCATGATACAATATATTGCTCAATGAATGAGCACTAAGCTTATAGCTCACACACTCTATACTACTATGACTATCCTACACTACTATACTCTCCTCTATTTATGGCCCTTTATATAGGAAGATAAGTTCCTTGTTCAACACTTTATCTAGTTATACAAGGGACACCTTGCACATTTATAGCTTGCACATTGACACTTGTGTATTTATTACATTGCATTAAGTAACTAAATAACTTCCCCCTAATGATCAATTTCAATAGGTAATATTTATCTTCATATTATGTGAAGTAAGTTGTAGTTGAAGGTTCTTCCACATTTTGTATGTATTCAATTGATTTTGTCTTCATGATGGCATGTTTCTCTTTAAGATGCCTCTTCTTTCTTTTTCTTCTTATTCTTATTTTTTGATTCTGCAATGGTACTGATGGATTTTATGCTACATGATAGGTTAGTCTATCATCACAATAATATTCTTCTTTATTGCTATCTTTTTCCTTGTGTTGATTAAGTACAAACACAATTAGAGATAGATAGACCATCAAACATTCTTCTGGTGAAAGTATAACCAATATTTGTGAGTTCCACCATGTTGTGAAGAGAATATCATGAAGATAACTAATCAATGTTGTAAAGATACCTTCTTTAGCTTCTTTAAGAAATAAGGAGAACTTTTCTTTGTCGCTAGAGGATAGATACTTGTATCCTTCTAGAGTATCTATTAAGTTTTGAGAGTAATATTCTACTTCATGAAATAATTCTTCATTATTAAAAGTATTTTTCAAGATATTATCCATGATAGATCTTTTCTTGCTATTTCTTATAATTGAATTTGCAAGAATCTTTGAGGTCTACCTTATGACTCCTTATTCGAATATTGTTAGAACCATAAGTGATTATTTATTATAATACATAAATTAGTACATATAGGGTTTGGAAAATATTAGGGTTTTAGAGAGAAAATCCTAACTCTAACCTTAAAAAACAAAACCCTGACCCTAAAAGCAATAATGAATATTAAATTAGGCAAAGTGCACTTTAATATTTTAACATACCCCTTTAATGTGCACTTTCCTAAGTACAAAATACTCATTCATATTCTAATATCCCCCTTGAATGATGAAACTCATCTAGAAGGTGTCGGACTATGCCAAAAATGCACCTTTATACAATAATATGAGCCATCCAAAAATTATGCTAAAATAGCCAAGAATATGATACTGAAAGCTTGATGTAGTGTTGCCTAAAGTATCAAAAGTGTCCTTATGGTAATATTCTCATCCTACCAAAATGCATGGATAACCAATCGTTGCATCCTCCAGGTGCTATAGAGAAGATGACTAAGTACTAGGTTCACTTACATCGTGATGTTGGAAATATTGCTGATGAGCCAAGCTAAAAAATCACTAATTCATTGAGAGACAAGCCACTAAATATAAAGACAACTCTAACTGTAAGAGTACCCATGTGATATTCATGGTCACATCAAAAAAGGGCCATGGTCTTATGAAGAGACAACTCCCAAACTGAAGTACCCGATAGATTGCCATGATTGGAAAAACAATACCTCCTACAATAGGAGCACCCAAAATCATGATGGAATCTCAAGAGGGCCATGGTCATGAAGAAAATTTACTTCCAAAAAGTCTTTGATGATAAAAATGGATTAAAGAAGTGTCGGGTTCAACCGATAATGCACTTCCTATACAATAAAATTTGAGGTCCAAAAAAATCATATGTAATAGCCTCAAAACTTAAAATGAACACCTCCATTGTGTCCGGCTCAAAAAACTCTTTCCAATGACTACAAACACGACTATCTTCGAATCTGAATGGAACCTTAAAACTAAGAAAAATAATGAGGCTCTCCGGAAGCAAAATAAAACGATGCTCATAGCCTTTACAATAGAATATTCTTAAAATATTCTCACATAAAAAACTTCAATAAATGGAAATAACCCTAAAGCTTAAAGCCCTAAAATAAAAAAATTACTATCTTCGGCAATTTATTTTTTGTCAAAAAATTGTCATTTTTAGTAATTACTATTTTTGGCAATTTATTTTTCATCAAGAAATAACCAATTTTAATAATTACTACTTTAGGCAAAATAAATATTTCACAAAAAATTACCAATTTTAGTAATTACTATTTTCGGCAAATTGTTTTTTCATCAAAAATTTCCATTTTTAGTAATTTGCAAAAAAAAAACTCGAATTGACATGCAAATTAACACACAATGTTGTCCAAAACCCATGCAACCATGATCTTGGTTGAACCCCATGAAAAGCACCTTTCGTGTTGTGGATTTTTAGGTTTTCATCTCTTGTACTTCATATCCATAGACGAGCACCTGTTATTATTTGTATTCCATCATCGAGTCCATCGTCGTGTATGAACTCTGTCAATACTTTATGGGGATGAATGACCACCATTACTACAACCAAAATTATAAATGTCTCCTTCGAAAAAATAACCTAAAACAAATATCAAGAATTTTTGAAAGGGGAAGGGGGGAGATTTCCTTGAGAGAAATCCCCCCTTACATCCGAATCACAAGCGAATCTTACCACTCTCTCACACAGGTGGATCTTACCGCTCTGATACCAATTGTTAGAACCAAAAGTGATTATTGATTATAATACATGAATGAGTACATATAGAGAGAGAGATTAGGGTTTGGAAGAGATTAGGGTTTTAGAAAGAAAACCCTAACTCTAACCCTAAAAAAAAAAACCCTAACCCTAAAAAGCAATAATGAATATTAAATTAGGCAAAGTGCACTTTAATATTTTAACAGATATATATTAAATTAGGCAAAGTGCACTTTAATATTTTAACAGATATATGATCCCTAATAGAAGTATATAAGCTTTGTTAATCCTTGTTTTGCAGGTTTCATTATGTCTCCCTAGTATGAGAATATACACTCTTTAGGATTTTTAGGTTTTGTAGAAAGCTTATATATTGCAACTTGATTGATTTTGATAAATGTTGATATTACCAAGTTTTTTAGAATTCCTTAAGACTCCTTAGTATGTTTTCGATAAGCTCTAAAGTGATTTTGTAAATTATAGTTCAATTTTGGTTGATTTTGTAAAGTTTGTAAATACCAAAATCAACTTCTATTATCCTTATTGCCCTATTGAACTAAGCACTTTTTCCAAATTTAAAGAGGTTTTAATGTTGGATATTTTGTCTCGATTTGAGAATATTTGAGACAATAATATTATAAATTTTCAACCTTTAAAATGCTTTGATAAAACTCTCTTTAAATATCCCTTTAGGATTTAATCCAAGTGTATCTAATTTCCAAATTTTTTATTTTGATGTAGTAACCCTTATGACTCCCTAATTTTGAAAAATTAGATCACAATAATATTTGCAAGTATTTAAGGTTAATTTCCAATAGAAAACCTTATTACTCCTAAGTTTAATATTGCAAATATTATATTAGCTTAAATAATTCCATTTGAGGTATGGCTTTCAATAACTATATTCCTCTAAATTCAACCTTATAACTCCCTAGATATGAAAGCGTATAAATATAGGAATGAACCTTACCTCATGCCAAGTAATAATTGACGCTAATTTTAGATGTGTAATGGCTGCACTTGTTGACTATAGTTGCTTTGAATGTATTTGAACTAGAGCATTGAATGCTCTATTCTTAGATTTCATGTTGTGATGGATCCCACATCTTGGGTGTAAATACATTGTAATTCCTCATTCAAAATGTTTCATTGAAGTTGCAGGTCCAAGGAGCCTTTAATAGGCATTCAACTTAGTGAAAAGTGTCACTTCAGTTACACTTCAATTCTTTCTTTGGCGTTCATTGCAAGTGTAACATCTAAAATATATTCTTCCTTCTTACGATGTTCAAATGATAATTCCAATGGAAAAATGTAACTCCTCTTCCACGTGGTCTATGGGCACCAAAATATTGATGTAATGCTTCCTCACATATGCAAAATTTCAACATTCCTTGAGAGCATTTAGGGTTTCCTTTGGAGAGTGACAAATATCACTTGCATGCCCTTATGCTTATAATGCTTTCTTGCAAGCTTTTCTACGTACTTTTCCACCTTCTTCTTGGTTGTATTTCGATGCCACTGATATGGTTCTATCCAAGCAAGGCTAGTGGTGGTGCTTTGGTGGAGATATGGAGGAGCTTTGGTGGAGCTTGAACTACAACGCTATGGTGGAGACTCCTTGATTCTCCAATGGTAGTATTGAATGCTCCTTCCTTTTAATGTATGTTTCCAATTAGGCTTGCTTTGATTTCCTATACTTTTGTGTTGCTTGATATGTCCCCTTTAGTGAGCAACATGTCTTCTTTCTTGTGCTTTGCAGGTCACCTATTATGGTTGTCCAACCTGTGCACAACGTAGGCCCTTTTGTGAGGCTTCTTGATGCTCGTATTCAGTTATTCTCTTCTAGAGAAAATTGTGCCCTTATGGCACCTTTAAATATTCCATATTTCCTATGTAGAATATATTAGAGAAATACAATATATTGTACCAATATTTGTGAAATAGAATGCCTTTATTGTACCTTTTCTTGAACTTCTTTTGTAGGTCTAAAATTTTGGTTTTATGGCAAAATTTTGAATGCAATAAAGGGGTTTTTAGGTTGTCTCTTTTTTTAGACACCTTCCTCTTTTTGCTTGCATACTTTTATGATAAATCCAAGATTAGATAGAAGCTCTTTATTTGATGCAATTTTCTGCAATTTTATTTTTTTTGCATCAAACCCTGTAATGCTTTGGATTTGAGACTCACCAAGTCTCAATTTTTAAAGCTTCTATTTCTGATTTCGGTTAGTTATTTTCTTCTTCAATTTTTGGAGGATTCTAAAATTTTTTATGGCTTCTCTTGGCCACTATGGGTTGCATATTTTTGTGCACAAATAGTATCTTTAGACACTTTGATAAATTCTGATTTTGTGCCTTTCTCAAGAACACAAACATAAAGTTTTTTGAGAGTAATACAGTAGTGCAAATAAACCCACTAATATTTCATTTATTAATGCACTTAAAATTACACTTTATCACTCCAAATAACTCTCAAAAAATTATAAGTTCACTTAATCAATTTACTACAACTTAATCAAGAATAATCTGAAATGAATCTTCAAGAATTATTCTACAAATTTCTTATAAGCAAGATATTAGGATATAGTCTTCTTTTGCTTTCCAAAGTAGATGATAGGCAATTGATAGATAGCTGAAATTCTGAAATCTAATCAACTCCTAATGTGTAAATGAACCTTAAAATAAAACTTATCTTTTTGCACATTTGAATACTGTAATACAAATCTCCTTTTTGCAACTTTAATCTATATTAATGTGCTTTAAAAAATCTGAAAAGTAATCCAATTAATGAATCTACTTGCAACAATAGTTGCTTACCTTTTTCTAAAATATTTTGTAGTTGTCGAAAATTTTGAGTATATTATTGTCATTGATGTCAAAGAGTTAATGGCATAGGTTAATAACATTGGTTGTCATTCATGTCAATAAAAATAAAGTTTTAATGGTTTAACCATGGTGGCATTTGCAAAAGAAAAAGGAAGAGGTTTTCCAAAGAAAAGGTCCAAAAAAAAATATATTATAATATTTAAATCTATGAAGATTTAAATAATTATAATAATTAAAAAATAAAGGACCCAAAGGTTAAAATAAAAATTATAATATTTAAATCTACCTTAGATTTAAATTATTATAATATTTTAAAAAGGTTTAGATGGCGCCAAAATTCAAACTTGCATGGAGGCAATTTTTCCAAGTTGAGCCGACGTCCAAAGTCAAAGGGCAAAGTGTATAAAAAGATTAATGTTTTTGCAATCCAAAGCATATTTAATCATCCCCGAGAATTAATACTTGCATTTTCATTCAGAAAAGCGATGGAGGTAGAGAGAGAGGCTTCTACGAATTTTGAGGTAGTGCATAAATTAATACGGTAGGTGCCCAAACACCATCCAACGTGGGATGGTAGCCTAGTTGGCAAGCTCGGCTTGCGGAGTGTATTGTAGGCAATAGGTTTAGCGTTCAATTAGCATAGAGGATTTTTGTGTGATTCAAATATTTTTCATTGGTGGTAGAGGAGAAGAAGGAGCATGTGCTCCTTGGTCTTGTGTGGGAGTCTAGCCCACGTGGTGGTTGCCCTTGTGCTAGGGTTCGGGGGCCAGCGAGGTTGTGGGTTCAAGTAGTGGTGGCAGCGCTTGAGGGTAAAATTAAAACTTTTAAAAAGGTATGCATTATGTACTTGGTTAGGGAGTTATAAGGGTTAGTTAATTTTTATCATGTTGATGTAAATTGGTTAGGGAGTTATAAGGGTTAGTCAATTTTTATCATTGTGATGTGAAATGGTTAGGGAGCTATAAGGATAGTAAAGTGATTTGATTTTTGTTTTAGAAAGGGATGAAAGGTGAAATTTCAGATTGCTAGTGCTTGGTTGATGGATGAGATGAAGTGATAATTTATTTGGGTCCTATTGAAATTTGAAGTGCATTATTTTTATTTTCATAAGAAGGAGGTATAAGATGTATATGTGAAATTCATGTGTGTAATTTTTGGTTTGTTTTGTTGAGCATTATTTTACATAAAAGAAAAGGAGTAATAAGGTGTTATAGTGGTTTTATATTTTATTGTAATTTTTGCATGGTGAAATATCTTTTGAGGTGAAAATTGATATGGATGTTTTGAGAAAGTATCTTGCAATCTAACACTTGAAGTGGCATTAAAAAAATCAGTTATTTGTGAGACAAGTTTTGAATATATATCTCCATGAGAGCAAATTAAGAGGTGTGGGAACATCACTCCTTGTTTATAGTATTTACCGAAGAGCAAATTAAGAGGTGTGGGAACATCACTCCTTGTTTATAGTATTTACCGAAGTGAGTATTTTGGAACATAAGGTGGACTGAAAAGGATTGTTTGATAAGAATTTTTGGAAATATTTGAGTGAGGATCTTGTGTTTCATTATTGAATGTTTTGGAAATATTTGGGATAAAATTTGAGAACAATATGTTCTTCTATTATTGAAAGAGTTTGAGACATTTGAGCTAGATATTGTGAACTACTTGTGCTAGGGTTGAAGACAAGTTAGTGCATCTTTGTGAAATATTTTGAACATTGATTTGAGAGATATTGATAGCAATTTTGAAGGTGTTTGAGATCAATTTTATGAGGGAAATTATGCATTAGTGTGATTTATCTTTGAGAGAAAATTTGCAAGAAGAATAAACCAGTTTTGTTATACATTGTTTTGATTTGATTTGAAAGGGATTTTGCAAGAGATAGAGAGTGGTTAATTGAGTACAAGATTTGTGAGTGAAACATAAGTTTTTGATATAGCATATCATTCTCTATATGTTCCAAAGGTTAAAAAAATTCTAAGTAGAATTTTTTTATGTGAAGAAAGTTTTTTAAAGAGATTTAAGTTGTGTTTGAGCAAGTATTTGAGAAGGCTTGAGGACATATTTGAGCAAGTCTTTAAGAAGGCTTGAGGATAGATTTGAGCAAGTCTTTGAGAAGGCTTGAGGATAGATTTGAGCAAGTATTTGAGAAGGCTTGAGGACATATTTGAGAAATTCTTTGAGAAGGCTTGAGGAAAAATTTGAGCAAGTATTTGAGAAGGCTTGAGGATATATTTGAGAAAGTATTTGAGAAGGCTTAAGGGCATATTTGAAACAGAATTGAGAGTAGGTTTTATTGTTGATTTGTTCAAACTTTGTGTTAAATATTGGGTATATTTGAGATATAATTTGGTGCAAATTTGTGAGTAAATTTAGAGCAAATTTGTGCTAGATCTGAGATAAAATTTGGTGTAGATCTATGTGCAGAGTTAGAGTAGATTTTATGCTAGACTTGGGATAGAGTTTGGTGTAGATTTAAGATAGAGTTGAGAGTAGCCTTTGGAGGTGATAAAGCAAAAAGTACATTAGTCTCTAGTGGATAGAGATCCATCATCTAGTGTAGTGGGGACAGAGGTATCCTATGGAGAGAGATCCATAAGCCAAAGCATTAGGGGTAGAATTATTCTAGAATATCACCAGCCAGAGCAATAGGATAGAGTTATCCTATGGAGAGATATCCATGAACTAAAGCAAGGGGAAATAGTTCTCCTATGGAGAGAGATCCACAAACCAGAGCAAGTAGAAAGAGTTCTTCTATGGAGAGAAATCCATGAACCAGAGCAAGGGGAAATAGTTCTCTTATGGAGAGAGATCCATGAACCAGAGCAAGAGGAAAGACTTCTCCTATGGAGTAAGATCCATGAACCAACTGGGGAGATAGAGTTCTTCTATGGAGAGATATCCATGAACCAATTAAGGAGATAGAGTTCTCTTGGATCAAGTTCCACAAACCAGACAAAAGGGGAAAGTGTTATCCTATCAAGAGAGATCCATAGCATAAGGGATTGATGTCTCTTTTGGACAGAGGTCCATAAACATTGTAATAGGGAATTGATTCCCAAGAGATTTTTTGAGAAAATTTAGAAGAAATATTTTCTCCGTGGAGTAGCCCACATTGGGTGAACCATGTTAAATTTGTGTCTCTCTTGTGTGTGATGATTTGTGCATTGATTTGATTACTAATATTGATAATGCTATTGATAATATTGGATAATATTATTTGGGAAAGAAATTTAAAAGTTGATCTTATATTTTTCACCCCCTCTCTCAGTATAAGCCTGTGTTCTTTAGTATATTCTTTATTACTTATATAAAGGATGTAGATCTTAGTGTCTAAGATCACCAAGTTGCTATCTTGAGTAAGATCTTGCAACCCTTTGTAGATTATTTTGAATATCTTCTTCTTCACTAAACTATGGTCTCAAACTTTCTTTCATGAGACTAATATTTGGTGACTTTTTCCTCCTCTTATGGTCTCCTCCTTCTGCTATATATTTTGAGAAGTCTATATCTCTAAAGCAGTGTCCTCTTATTGTGGGAGTTAATATTAAAATATCTTGGATTTTATGACCTTCCTCTATATTCAAGTCTTCTTATCAAATTTTGAATTTAAGTAGGATATTCTTCTCAAGATTATGAATGTCTTCAAATCTTCATTAGCTTTTTTTATGCTTATATTTGGCACTCCTTCCCAAATTCTCCTCCTCTTGAGCTAGTTTTTGGATGGAAATAATTGTCCCAAGTCCTTCACTACCATAGGCTCCTCCTTGGTTGTGGATTCCTCCAATGAGTTCTCCTTTAATGATTTCTTCATCAAGGCTCTCCTAGCCTTTTACTGGATGCTCATCGAGACCTCGCCAAGGTATTTGATCTTGTAGCTTCTTATGGTCTTCCTTGAGACCTTATCTTCAACCTTTTGCTTCTAGAAGTTTTGGTGGTGAGACCTTCTCCTGGATATCTGATTCTACTAATTCTAGATTTGATCAAGACTCTCCTAGTCCATCTTCTTCTTCCTTGACTTGAGATATCATTCTGATATCTTTTGCTTTAGGTTCTGGATTCATTTTGAATAGGATACTCTTCCTAACTTTCTTGTACTATATCTCTTTTACGTGCAACAAAAATATTAGTACTAAAATATACTTATGAATTAGATACTCTCTTTTGGAGTCTTCTTCAGGATAAAGGCTTTTGTGGCCTGTTTCAATATCAAGGCTTCTATGGTATTTTCTTTAATATCAAGGCTTCTATGGCCTTTTTTTAATATCAAGGCTTTTATGGCCTTTTCTAGGCTTCTTGTGCCCTTTTCTTCTATATCAATGCTCCTATGGTCTTTTCTAGGCTTTTATGGCCTTTCTTCTGGATCAAGGCTTCTATGGCCTTTTCTAGGCTCCTATGGCCTTTTCTTTTGTGAATTTCTTCCATCTAGTATTGGATATCTCCTATCTCCTAACTTCACCATGATTCTTTTCTAGAAGTTTCTTCTGAAATATTCTCCTCTCTATAACAAGTAATATCTACACTATGAAGGCACTCCAATATTTGGGCAATGAAGTAAAGGTCTTCTATAATTATATTGTAGGAGGTGTCCCAATAATCTAATAATTAATTCCCTATAATATTAGAAACTTCAAGTAAATATTTCTAGATCTCTTAGATTAGCTTCACTAGTTGATTCATCAAACTAGTGGATCAAATATTGAGTCCTAGTATTCACAAGTTTTCCTGCAATTTTGTGGAAATACTCTAGCCATATGCAATCTCAGTATTTTTGAAACTAAGATTTCTTTCAGTCCTCACTTGTGACTCTCCCTAATTCTATCACCTAGACTCTTCTGAGAAATTTTGATAATTACTGATCCAATGGCGCATCAGGTTGACAAAAAACTTAGGTTCAATGATAATGGTGATTTTCCTATTGATCTACAGTAGCTTGATCTATCATATATTTGATACCAATGTTAGATTTTGATACATGTAATGGGAGATAGCAAACACGAGATGCAGAATAATAATAAAGTAAATCTACGAGATGATTGAAATATGCTATAAATATAAATGACAAAATTAATTACAAAAGTAGCTATTGAGAAAATGAACACTCTATGATACAAGCTATTGCTCAATGAATGAGCTCTGAGCTTATAGGTCACACACTCTACACTACTGTGACTATCCTACACTACTATACTCTCCTCTATTTATAGCCCTTTATATAGAAAGATAAGTTCCTTGGCCAACACTCTACCTATATGTACAAGGGACATCTTGCACATTTACAGCTTGCACATTGATACTTGTGCATTTATTGCATTGCATTAAGTAACTAGATGTCTTCCCCCTAAATTAATATAATTTCCTAAGTATGTACCAATGAAGGTACATTTACATGACCCAAATAATGTAATATAGACTATTTCTAACACTCACCACCCCCTAACCCTTACCAAAATATATAAATTGTCCTCCCTTTCCTTCATTTGCATATATATCATATATGCTTAGATAAATTATGCCAAAATCACTCAAGCCTCCATTTGTATGTAATTTATCTCTTGTGCTAACCCCATTGATATTTTATTGTTACTCTATTTGCATACCTTTATTTTGTGAACAGGTTGTAGATATGGATTCAAAAATCCACTAGATTCAAACAAGAGCTATCTAACAACTAGGAGAGAATTTTCATCAAAGGAATTTTTATTCAAGTCAACATAGCAAAAACCATCTAAATAGGGATGATTTATAGATAGAACCATCTCAACAGGGATGGTTCCTATTAGGAGCCAGTTACAATCAGATGCAAACTAGCAAATCATTTATAGAGGTGAGTAAATATTTTTTACTAATTTTTTAGCTTGTTTTTAGCTCTATTTAATGCAATAGTTTAAGTTTATTATTTTCTCCTTTCATAAGCTTTGGTCCAACTTAGGTGGACCCAACAGGTGCTATTAACTAGTGTTTTGGTTGTGTAGGTTTGGATGCTTTACTCAACCATTGATGGTACACAAGCATAAACCCACCCTTCTTGAGGTGGTCAAAGAAAGTAGGAGTGTTGAAAAATGTATTGAAAAGGGCTTCATCATTAAAAGACCCTCATTTGTAGCCCAAGAGGTATTTGTAAAATTTATTGTTGTAACTTATTTTATGTTTAATAAAATGAAATATTTTCTTGTTAACATTTTGATTATCATGGACAAGAAAATGTGTTATTTTATTAAACATAAAATATGTAACAACAATAGCTTTTATAAATACCCCTTGGGCTACAAATGAGGATCTTCCAATGATGAAGTCCTTTTCAATATGATTTTTGTAAGTCCTATTTTCTTTAACCACCTCAAGAAGGGTGGATTTATGCTTGTGTACCACCACTAGTTGAGTAGAGCATCTGAACCTACACAAAAAAAAATACTAGTTAATAACACCTATTGGGCCCACCTAAGTTTGATCCAAGGTTATGAATGGAGCAAACCATAAACTTAAACTAATTCATTAAACAGAGCTAAAAATAAGCTAAAAACTCATTAAAACATCTTTACTCACCTTTATAAATGATCTTCTAGTTTACATCTAACTGTAACTAGCTCTTGATATGAATTGTTTCTATTTGGATGGTTCTGGTTGTAAACCATCATTGTTTTGATGATTTTTGCTATGTTGACCTAGATGAAAATTTCTTTAATAGAAATATTTGTTGGTTGTTAGGTATTTATGGTCTAAATCTGGTGGTTGTCTGAATCTAGATCTACAACCAATTTATAAAATAAGGGAATGCAAAGTGAGGTACAACAAACTATCCATGGGGTTAGCACAAAAGGTGTATTTGTATACAAATTGGGGTTGGAGTGACTTTGGTAGAGTTTCTCTAAGCATCTATTACCTTTATGCAAATGAGGAAAATGGGGGGCTATTTATAAAAAAATTCTAAGGATTAGGAGGAGGTGAGGTGGCATGGGTGCACCATGCCTCATCAATATTTTTGGATGGATAAAGTCCTCACTCCACCCATATGCATTAAATGAGCATGGGTGCACCATGCCCCATTAATGCATAGGGGTGGAGAAATTCTTCACCCTATTAAGGCACATGGGAGAAATTTTGTATGTCATCAATGCATATGGGTGGAGAAAGTCTCCATATCATTAAGGCACATGGGAGAAGTTCTTCAAGTAATTAATGCATATGGATGGAGAAAGTCCTCATCCCATTAAGACATTGAATGGGTATGGGAATGTGGAGATTTGGGGGTAAGGTAAAGTAGGGTGATAGGTTATTCTAGGATCAAAGGGTATACTAGGGTGATGTGGACCTAGGCTAGGTGATTGGAATGATCACATGGTGACCATGGGCTAGGTGTAGGATGAGGCTTAGTGGGGAAAAGGGGCTAAGATGAATAATTAATGTTTTAATACAAAATAATTATATTTTGGGGTACTTTTACAAAATAATTAGACATTAACATTACACAAGAAATAATGTGATCTTTTGTTTTTATTATTGATAATGTGATATTTTAGGTGTCTACATTTACCCATTTTTGTATTGTGGTGTGTGGATATTATGCAGTGAAAAAATATATAACACCAGATAGGTGCCTGACTATGACCAGGACAAATTATAGTGGATGATAAATTATTATGACTGACCATTACTTTTGGTGTGCCACAATGATAATTAAGGGAGGAGACATAAGGTTATCTCAAATCATGAAAAATGTAATATGCCTCAATTATGGAAGGGATGAATATCCTTGAATCTTTGCCTTTGATATAATTTTGAGCTCACTTAATTGAGTAATTTTACCAACCATAGGTATGTAGCCTCATGTCACTCTAATCGATTAGATAAGTGGGCTTAAGTTGTCACCTTGATGAAGCAAGTGTGTGAGTAACCATACAACATTGATATGGAGCATACCAAATTTATATTGGATTAAGTTTTAATTGAGAAGAGAAGAAGAATAAGAGGAAAAATTGTGTTTTTTCCCAATAGAGGGCCAGTGATAGACTTAGGTAAAGTTATTGAACAAATAGGATTCTAAGATTGAGTGTTTGGATATTGCACATGTTCAAGGTGATATTTATGGATAATATATTCCCCATCAAGTGGTGAGTTGATGAGTGAAGAAGAGAAACACAATAACAAAGAACATTATGAAAGGTAATTGCATAACCACAGAGTGGGAATGATGGAAGAAAGTGATAAAATTGGCTAGTAGGAATAGGAATCATTCATCTAACCCAAGACTATATGATCAATGCAAGAGTAGTTTAGACCATACAATATGGTCATTGACCATATAGGATGTTCCTCAACTATATGGGCAATCAAGAATCACGTTATAATAAAACGTACATGCAAGGTACATGTGAGCTCATTTGCATCCCATGATTTGAGAGAAGAGAGAGTGAGAGTGATGGGTGAGGCTAAGAATTTGATGTGGATAAATAATGAAATAGACACACAAAAGGATGAGATAGTAGATGATGGTACGAATCTAGTAGTGGAGGGAGTGTAGTGTAGGTTAGTGGGTTTTTACCCTTTTGTTTTAATTTTTGGAATAAAATAAACCCTAGGGCCTACTTTTAGTGAAAAATAGTAGAATCTTAGGCTAGCAAAGGAATAGTTAAAAATGAATATTTTGTTTTTTGATTTGTGGGGTTGGCTATTTTGTTTTACACTTATTTTTGTGTTTTGCATGTTTATGGGTGCTGAGGGTTTGGTGTTTTCTATTTTGTGTTTGATTTTATTGTGTTCTATTTTTTTTTGTTTGGATTATTGGGTCACACCTATCAAAAATAAATCATCCTGGTAGGGTCAATATTGGTGTCCATGCGTTATACAAATTATACACTCATATGGATGGTTGAAAGAATAGTACAATAATCATATGATTTCCAAGACCTCATATGGTGTCATATGTTTTTGCATTGCATCATATCCACACATAATTGTACAAAAAGGGGTAAATGTAGACACTTAAAATATCACATTATCCCTCGTGCAGTGTTAATAGGCTAAAAAATCCAATTATTTTGTATTAAAATATTATTATCCATATTAACCCATTTTCCCCACTAAGCCCTATCCTACACCTATCCCATGATCACCATGTGGTCATCCCACATACTTAGCCTAGGTCCACTTCACCCTAGTCCACCCTTTGACCCTATCCTAACTTATCACCTTAGTCTCCCTTACCCCCTACTCTCCACATCCCCATGCCCATTCAATTCCTTAATGGTATGAGGACTTTCTCCACCCATATGCATCAATGATATGAAGAATTTCTCCCATGTACCTTAATGGAATGAGGAATTTCTCCACCCATATGCATTGATGATATTAATACTTTCTCCTATGTACCTTAATGGGGTGAATACTTTCTCCACCCCTATGCATTAATGGGACATGGTGCACCCATGCTCATTTAATGCATATGGGTGGGGTGAGGACTTTATCCACCCAAAAATATTTATGAGGCATGGTGCACCCATGCCACCTCACCTCCACCTCATTACCCCTAATGCTTAGAATTAATCTACAAATAGCCCCTCCGTTTCCTTAATTTGAATAAATGTGATAGATGCTTAGATAAACTCTACCAAAATAACTCCAAACCCTACTTTTATGCAATCCATATATTATAGTAACCCCATGGATAGTTTTTTATGCCTCTCTTTTCATACCCTTATTTTGTAAACAAATTGTATACTTGGATTCAAATAGTCACTAGATTCAAAGAATAGCCACAGGATAACCTAAAGAATATTTCCATCAAAGGAATTTTCATTCATGTCAACATAGAAAAAACTATCCAAACAAGGATGATTTATAGCCAAAATGGTCTCGACAAGGACAGTTCTTATAAGGAGCTAGTTTCAATCACCTGCAAACCAAAAACTCATTCACAAAGGTGAGTAAGATAGTTTTATTGTATTTTTAGCTTGTTTTAAGCTCTATTTAATGCATTAACTTAAGTTTATTTAATTGCCCCTTTCATAAGCTTGGATACAACTTAGGTAGGCCCAATAGGTGCCATTGATATTTGTTTTATTTTGTAGGTTTGGATGCTCTACTCAATTATTGATTGTATGTGAGCATAAACCCACCCCTCTTGAGGTGCTCAAAGAAAGCAGGAGTGCTAGGAAGTGTACTAAAAAGGGTTTCATCATTGGAAGACCCTCATTTGTAGCCCAAGGGGTATTTATAAGTTATATTGTAATACTAATTTATTTCTAATAATAAGGTATATTTTCTTGTCCATACTTTTTAACTTGAAGGCATTTTCCCCTAGAATCTCTAATATCTAAAAGGCACCTAACCAAAGGGGATCAAATATCCCATGGACTTCTTTCTTTTCATAGATCTTATCCCATAGTAACACCAAATTTGTAATCTTAAAGGTCTTTAATTTGGCCCTTTTATCAAACCATTGTTTTACCATTATTTGATGTTCACTAAATGTTGTAGTGCATATTCCCTTTTCTCATCTAATCACATTAAATTAATTAGCATTTCTTCAATCCTATCATATTTTTCTAAGTATTGTAGTGCATATTACCTTTTCTCATCCAATCACATTAAATTAATTAGTCATTCTTCAATCCTATCATCTCTTTCTAATTAGTCCTTCATAAATTGCAGGGTAAGGATCTTGAAATTTATAGGCAATATGGGATCCTAACCATAAACTAAATAACAAGGAGATGTTCCTAATGAGGACTTGATTCTTGTCATAGCTGACCACAATGCATAGTTCAATTTGTTGTACCAATTCTTGAGATTTTTATCTAAACTTCTCTCAATTATTTCTAGAAGGTTTTAGGGGTTACCAATTTTTTGGTTATGATGCTTGTGTTTGAGGATTGGATGGTTAAGTCAAGTATTTGATGCTAAAAAGAATAATATCAATGTTATTTTTAAATAATAACATTCGATATTTATTAATCAATTATAAAAAGTTAGTAATTGATTAAATTCTTGTAATGATAATTATTTGTGTTATTAAATAATAGGGGTTGTGTTAAGCTTAGCCTTTGAATTTTATTAATTAAGTTAAAAGATTTTATTAAGTTAAAAACCTTCTATGGTAAAGTGCAGTAAATAACATAAAGGTGGCATCATGGTAGACAATCTTGGTAATGTAGCTTTGTGAACATTAATTTTGCACAATGGTGGTCTACATGGAAGACCAAATTCCAATATTAAACTCCAACAAGATTATATGATGTGCAAGTTTTTCCAAGCCAGAGGTTAGGAAGAATGAAGTGGAAGGAAGATGTTGGATCATAGAATGCTTGAAGAAAAGGCTCAGTTTGGAAGTGTAAATACAGAGGATACGGGTATGTTGTGTTAGTGATTTCTATACATTCATACCTCTTTTAATCCTTAATTTTGCTTTAATTTTGGGCTCTAGACATCTTGGTAGAGTTTGTTGCAACAATCTCTTTGTTATGCATTTTTTGGTTGGTCCTAGCTTAGTGTAGTTTGACCTTTGGTTCCATGTTCTTTCTTGGTTTGCATGGTAGCACCATGTTTTAGATGATATTTTCTAGTTATACTATAGTAGTTTTTCTAGAGCTGGTTAGTGATATTTAGACCATATTTGCCTTTATTCTAACTTGCGAAAGGTATTTACCTAGCTTTTTATGGTTGTTGTTTTGGTTTGGGGCTCAACCAAATATTGGAGGTCCAACCTATATTGTTTTTTTCTACCTTTGGTTTCCAAGACCTCTTTTTGGTCATGGTGGTTCATGTTTTATGATGACCTATGTATTGTTTTTGTCTTTTAATCCTTTCAATCCTATCCAGTGATGATGGCCTACCTTTTGCTTGATTGGTTTAGTGTTACAATGAGTTCTTGCTTTGAGTATTTTTAGGTTGAGTTTTGCTTAGGATTTTAATATTTTGATTTAGTTTCCCTTGCTTGCTTCTAGTTTAGCATGTCAACCATGTAGGAAAGGATTTGTAGGTGGTTTGGTTTTGCATTGTTGTATTTTATCTTGCACTTAAATTATCTTTGATTTGTTTGTTGTGCATGCTTGTAGTTATGGTTTATCTCTAATATAATGATTGTCAGTTTTTCTTTTTTTAATATTAAGTGGTTATATTTGATTAGTAATAAATATTATTTACTAAATAAAAGGTAAAGTATTAAAGTAAGCTTATGGATTTGATGAGATATCAAATTGTAGTGGAAAGAAATTGTTTTGTTAAGCTTTGACTAGGTACATGGATGTTATTTGTGAAAATCATATGATTTCTAGTGAAACTTCTTTTTTTTGGTTCTAAAAATATATTGTAGATCTATTGGTGTTTTATTTTTATAGGAAATAAGGTGGGGGGTTTCTCTATTTTGAATAAGGTATCTTAATTTTGATTTTTCAATGGATGAAGAACACAAGCTTATACTAAGAGGGGGGTGAACAGTATAAGACCACTTTTTACTTTTCTTTTCAATTCAATATTATGTAGTGTATAGATAGCAGTATCAATAGTAGTAATCAAAGCAATGCATAAAAAACCATACACAATAGAGATATATTTTAATGTGGTTCACCCAATGTGGGCTACCTCCACAGAGAAAATATTTCTTCTAAATATTTCTCAAATAATCCTTTGGGAATCCTTCTCAATTACAATGTTTATGGACCTCTGTCCAAAGGATATGTTGATCCCCTAAATATCAAGTTCATGTATCTCTTCCATGGGAGAACTCTTTCCTCTTCAGCTTTGGCTAGTGATCTTCTAGAAGACTATGTCTCTCTGTTGCACTTACTGGTGGATCTCTCTCCACTTGAAGACTCCTCCCTTAGAATATCTATATTCAATTATCGTGGTTGCTGGATCTCTATCTACTGAGACTATGTCCTCTGTACTCTATCACCTCCAAATATTTATCAATAGGTTCACTCATAAACTTCTCAAATTTGCTCAATAGGTCCACTTAGAACTTGCTCAAATCTACTCAATAGGTCCACTCAAAACCTACTCAAATTTACTCAATAGGTCCACTTAAAACCTACTCAAATCTGCTCAACATGTCTACTCAGAACCTATCCAAATATTCTCAATAGGTCCACTCAAAACCTGCTCAGATATTCTTAATAGTTCCACTCAGAACCTGTCCAAATCTGCTCAAAAATATCACTCATAACTTATCCAAATCTGCTCAACAAGCTCACTTAGAACTTGTCCAAATCTACTCAACAAGTCCTCTCTAGGACTTTCTCAAATCTGCATTGCAATCTTCCACAAATATTACACAAAATCATTCCACAAGCCTTCTCAAAGACTTACCTCAAATCAGCTTAACAAGTCCACACAAAACTTGTTCAATCTCATAGAATCATAAAGATAATTTGTTAGACTCAATATGTTCTACACTCAATGCTTAATCAATTTCTCAACTCAATCTCATAGAAGCATAAAGAGAATTGTTAGAGACTCAATATGTTCTATTCTCAAATCTCAATCTCAACTCAAATCAATCTCATAGAAGCATAAAGAGAATTGTTAGAGACTCAATATGTTCTATTCTCAAAGCTCAATCTCAAATTAAATCAATCTCATAGAAGCATAAAGAGAATTGTTAGAGACTCAATATGTTCTATACTCAAATCTCAATATCAAATCAAATTATAATATAGAATAGTTTATTTCATGGAACTTGAACAACCACATGCATCCACTTGACTAGGCTTAATCAACTCTACTCAACCAATCACCTCAAGGAACAACCCTTTCTCACAAACCCTAGTCCAAGCATGTATCAACCAACTCAAAATGTTTCCAAAAGTGCTCAACCACAAATCTCACATAATAATGATACTCATGTTCTTTTCTAACTCGAGTTCAAGTTCTTTGCATAACCAATTGGCTTCAATAACAATTATTATAAAACAAAGTTTAATCACAACTCTCAATCCAGAAAACCTTGAAGCATTAAACCAACCACTTTCGAAAAAGAAACCACAATCAATCCTTTTCTCTCCAATGATATTTTCATAAATCAACCACCCAATCAATTCAATGGAGAATATTTCCCATACCTTTTTTATGCCAAGGAGTTGTCCACAAAATCTGTCAAACTCAACACACTTTCAAATATTTTCTTTTCAATCACAAATAGGTTAGAGGACTTGAGTAATATCACAAAAATAAAAATAATATCCCAATAACACCTTATTACTCCTACTCAATAAAATTCACCATGTCCTATCATGAAATAAATAATCCCCTTTGAAAAAGAATAAATCAAACTCACTTTGAACTCCTTTATAAAAATAGAAATATATATTTACACATACCTTATTTCTCCTTCTAAGAAATTTAATCAAATAGCCCTTGAAAAATTCTTTCCAACAATATATAATATGCTACCCTTCCAAAAATAAAACCTTCAAAAATATCTCAATTTTCTAGGGAATAGCATAGCCCTTATTTCTCCCTTAAGGCTATTTAATAAAAATTAAAATATAAAAATTTACTTGCCTTGCCTCTCAGAGGGATTCGAACCTTCAACGTCTTCCTTCCCAACACCTTAACCGTAGCCAAGCCGAAATTGGGCCATGCGCCCACACGTGCCTAAGAAGGCATGAACTGTTGAGCAAAGTGCAGCAAACGGTATTGTCATTGTTGTCAACACAGTCAGACAGATTTATTGATGCAATGGACAAGAGTTTATTGAACAACAAGGTGCAACCAAAGTACAATGGATAGGAGTTCAGTGTTGAGCAAGGTGTTGCGGGAGGATTGTCATTGTTGTCAATACGATCGGTTAGATCTAATGATGCAATGGACGGGTAGTTCAGAAGTCACTCGGATACAGAGGATAAAGTTCAAAAGTTAGTCAGATCAGAGTCCTTAAATGATAGATGCACAGAAACAGAAAACATAATTCAGAATGAGAAGAAGAAGTCTTCAAAAACTGAGATGTCAAGAAGCGGAAAGGTTTTTTTTGAAAACCAAGGCAGTCAAAATAAAAAGTTTTATTTAAAATCATGGATAACAGATTTGAAATGGGTTTTTCTTAAAACCCAAGTTGGCTCTTCGTTTCGTTGAAAAAGATGCCCCGGTGATGAAGATATTTAAATAGGCAGTCAAAATAAAAAGTTTTATTTAAAATCATGGATAACAGATTTGAAATGGGTTTTTCTTAAAACCCAAGTTGGCTCTTCGTTTCGTTGAAAAAGATGCCCCGGTGATGAAGATATTTAATTTTAAATATTTAGTTTAAATTTTATTTTATTTAAAATTTAAATTAAAATATTAAATTAAATTAAAAGGGCCGACGTGTTACTATTTCGCGGCAATAAGCTACGGGAAGGTGACGAAGGTGGAGAAGAGTTTGAGGCCGACAAAGTTAAATCTGGGCCGACGGATTTTAGGGTTTGGCAGTCGACAATTTCTAGGGTTTTGCAGCCGACATTCTTAGGGTTACGATCGACGGATTTTAGGGTTTGGCAGCTGACAAATTCTAGGGTTTCTCAGTCGACGTTCTTCTAGGGTTTGTTCCTAAAATTTCTTCTATAAAAGGAGGGCTTCTTCGAGTTTGAAAGATGGGGTGTTAAGATAAAGTGCAAATGCGAGCATAGTGTTTGTGAAAGTGAAGTTCGTGTTGAGCAGAGAGCAAGTCGTTTCGATTCAGAATGAGAGCGAAGTGATAGTTCTTTGGAGTTGCAATAAGGTGTGCGTTGCGATGAGATAATGTGCGAAGAGCGAGTAGAGTGACTTGTGCGAAGATAAGAGCGCGATGTGCAGAAGTTGTGTTCTAAGTCTGAAGTGACGGTGCGCAGTTTATAGAAGTGATTGATCATCTGAATGCGGTAGAGAGTGCAAAGAACTACAGAGAAGAGGTGGAATAGTGCGACTCATTTTGCGCGAAAGCGACGAGAATGCGAGAAAAATAGCAGATCGTGAAAATTAAGGTGAAAGTCTTATTCTGTAATTTTTATTATTGTCTTCCAAGTTGTTGCTTGGATTAAGGGGTTGGTGCCTCTTTCCAGTGAGGTCTTTGGTAAAATAGGAGTTGGTGCTCCATTCAGTTGAAGCAGATAAAGTTAAGGGGTTGGTGCTCCTTCCGGTTGGTGCTTGGTAAAGGATTATGTAAAGTTGTAGCTTTGCATTGGTTGGATTTGGATGGTAGTCCAAGCGGTCTTTTTGAGGAGTAGCCACATTGGTGAACCTCGTTAAAATGTTGTGTTATGTGTGATGCTTTCTTGATGCATTTAGTATCTCTTTTATCTGCTTTAAAGCTATTGTTGGTTTTAAAATCATATGTTTTAGAAATTTTTAAAGAACACACTTGATTCACCCCCCTCTCGGTGTCATTGTGATTACAACAATTGGTATCAGAGCCAGGTTCCCAATTTTGGCTAAATCAGTCAGGGTTGATCTTGGATTAGTACACAATGGCTAAGAAGAATAGATCCTCATCCAAAAAGGCATCCCAGCTAGTTTCAGTTCCTGTGGTTGAGAAAATTGAACCAAAAATGGCAGAAGGAGTGAATACTGAAGCAGATGATGAAAACCTCAATGCTGAAGTAGATTGGGAAGGTGAGTTGATATACTGCTCTTGAAGAGTGGAGTATAGAAAAGAAAAAGAACAAAAGAATGTCCAAGAAGTTAGAAGAATATGGGGATGAGATTGAAGATCTCTTCCTACAAGTTCAAAAGGCCAAGAAATCAGAAGAAGCCTTGAAGACACACCTGGATAATAAGAATGATGTATACGACACAAGTGAAGAGGAATATAAAAAGGTTATTGTTGATCTAAAGCTGCAAGTAGAACAGAACAAAAGGATTGAAAATATTCTTAGGTCTCGGATCAATGAGAAAGAGACTGTATGCTGCCAACAAGAAGAAGAGATTGTTTCATTGAAGAAACAACTAAAAGAGGCCAATATAAATCTCAAATTTGAGAAGAGCACAGAGTTGCTAGATACAATGATAAATCAACAAAGAAGCTCCATAGCTAAGTTTGGTCTTGGATATGAAGCTGAACAACCTTCATCCTCCAAATATGCAGAGAAGAAGAAGTCCTCGGTTGAAGGATTGAAACAAGAAAAGTCTGAAGCTGAATCCTCAAAAGGAAGAAAATATCAAAGAAGATCTACAGACAAAGCAACCACGACAAAAGAGGTTCTCTCACTCTCACTCTTTTAATAATAATGCTTTTTATGGCTATTGTTCTAAATGCAACCACTTTGGTCACAAGGCAATTTATTATAGATCAAAGAGTTATGTTGATAAAAATACTTCTATTTTTTTGAGTGAACACCCTGTGCAATGTTTTAAATGTAATGGCCATGGGCACATAGCAAGGTTTTGTTCAAGCACTTATGTATCCAATCTAAGGCAATACCATAGATTTCATCATACACATAGAATGCAATACAGACGAGGGAATAAAACATGTGCAATGTTTTAAATGCAACGGTCAAGGGCACATAGCAAGGTTACTGTCCAAGCACTTCTATATCTAATCTAAGGCAAAACCCTAGATTTCATCGGACACAAAGAGGACAACACCGACAAGGAACATATCATGTGCATAAAAGAAAAGAAAATAATCATCCATCAAGAATGCACAAGAGACAACCCCACAAGAGAAATGTTCAAGTTCACGAACGGGAGCAAAATAGGGATGTTGTTGAAAAACCCAAGCCCAAGTTCGGGAAAGTCCGGAGAAAGACGAGAAGAAAGGAAATTGTGTCTCCTTGGACTGAAGGAGGCTACTCCGCCATTGCTCTAAGCAACTCCGGGTGGCACATCCTCGGGAGGAGCAATATTAAAGTTTTATTTTAATGCTCCTATGTATTTGTCTAGGTATCCGAGGATGAAAGGTAAGCGATCGGGTTAATGTTGTATAGTTGTTAAAGTGTGTTTTTCAGTTTATATAGTGGTTTGTGGAAATGCCGTGAAGTGTGGTGTTTAATTTGAGAGCTTTCACCATTGGTAGTTTTGAGATATGTCACTATTGTACTTGTTGATGATTCTTAATACCACTTGTTCAAAATTACGAATCATAATAGTCCGAGATAATTTGCTCAATGAAAGAATGCTTGCCCTAGTTGTGTATTTGTGTTTCGAGCAGCATGTATTTGTTTTTACTCTTTGATGTGAAGATTGCCGGATCTTTCATGACACCTTGGTGAATATATTTAATTCACAGACAGTTTTGTTTTAACTATTGATTTAATGCCGGTCCAAGGATAAGAAGCTTGAGGCTGAGTAAGGTGCACTACGGTTGGCCATAAAGTGTTTGACAAAATGTCTTCTTCCGACATGCATAGTTGAAAGTAAGAGTTGGCGATAAAATTGCGAGTCTTTGGACAAAAATTGGTACGAGATGTGAGTCACTTGTCAATTACGTTGACAAAAGTGAAATCAGCATGTTGAATGGGAAGATTGAAGAAAAAGTTTTTTAATGAATAGCCAGATGATTTCCAGCCTGGTGATGAATAGTTGAGTTGCTTTCATAGTGGTTGTTTTTGATCAAGTTAATGCTTTTCTTGATACATGATTTGGGCTTACTCCATTGAGTTTGATTTGAGCAAGTTATTCTTTGCCTTGGTGATTTATGTTGGTGGTTGTCTTGTTCAAATACCTTTGGAAGGAAAAGGATGTCTACTAGTTTCCTTTTCATGTAGTGATTGGTTGAATGCTTCAAGGTTAATCTTGAGTTGAATGATGTTGGTTAAACCTTGTCTATAAGCATTGTTGCTAAAGCCCTAATTGGTTGAGAAAAGATGTTGGTTGTCTTTGTGGTACAGTGTTTGGTACTTGCACAGAGTTGAAAGTGGATTGAGGTAGCCTGCTGGATTCTCACTGCAGAGAGAGACAAACAGTTGTCATTGGGTTCAAGCTTGTTGAGAATATATCCAAGATGCATGGTGAAGTTGTATGCAGATGTTGTTGGCATTGCAGAACAAAAAGTTGGCTATATAAGATTATTGTATGCCTTCACTAACGGTGGACAAGTTTGAGTTTGCAAAGCAACAGAGGGTAGTTGCACGGAAGACAGTGGTTCAGTCATGTTCTTACACATGTTATATTGGTGAAGTTGACGGTGATGGTGTCATTCACTGGTTATTGTTGCTATTCACATTGTTGATTTTATTGATGCCTATTATGCTTATCATGATGTTGTCAATCAGTGAAATGAAGTGGTCTTGGACTCAGGGGGAGCATTTGTGTATTTGTTTTTCTTCTTGTTCATGCTTGGAATATTTGCTAATTGTAATAATTTGTGTCTAAGAATATTGTGCATAGACTCAGGGGGAGTCTGCAGTAGCCCTTTGGTATTATTGTCAAAGGGGGAGAAGATTTATAGGAAAATTGCACATGTGTTGCCAACAATTCCAAAGGGGGAGATTGTTGAGCAAAGTGCAGCAAACAGTATTGTCATTGTTGTCAACACAGTCAGACAGATTTATTGATGCAATGGACAAGAGTTTATTGAACAACAAGGTGCAGCCAAAGTACAATGGATAGGAGTTCAGTGTTGAGCAAGGTGTTGCAGGAGGATTGTCATTGTTGTCAATACGATCGGTTAGATCTAATGATGCAATGGACGGGTAGTTCGGAAGTCACTCGGATGCGAGAGGATAAAGTTCAAAAGTTAGTCGGATCATGAGTCCTTAAATGATAGATGCACAGAAACGAGAAAACATAATTCGAGAATGAGAAGAAGAAGTCTTTAGAACCTGAGATGTCAAGAAGCGGAAAGGTTTTTTGTGAAAACCAAGGCAGTCAAAATAAAAAGTTTTATTTAAAATCATGGATAACAGATTTGAAATGGGTTTTTCTTAAAACCCAAGTTGGCTCTTCGTTTCGTTGAAAAAGATGCCCCGGTGATGAAGATATTTAAATAGGCGGTCAAAATAAAAAGTTTTATTTAAAATCATGGATAACAGATTTGAAATGGGTTTTTCTTAAAACCCAAGTTGGCTCTTCGTTTCGTTGAAAAAGATGCCCCGGTGATGAAGATATTTAATTTTAAATATTTAGTTTAAATTTTATTTTATTTAAAATTTAAATTAAAATATTAAATTAAATTAAAAGGGCCGACGTGTTACTATTTCGCGGCAATAAGCTACGGGAAGGTGACGAAGGTGGAGAAGAGTTTGAGGCCGACAAAGTTAAATGCGGGCCGACGGATTTTAGGGTTTGGCGACTGACAATTTCTAGGGTTTTACAGTCGACATTCTTAGGGTTACGACCGATGGATTTTAGGGTTTGGCAGCTGACAAATTCTAGGGTTTCTCAGTCGACGTTCTTCTAGGGTTTGTTCCTGAAATTTCTTCTATAAAAGGAGGGCTTCTTCGAGTTTGAAAAATGGGGTGTTAAGATAAAGTGCAAATGCGAGCATAGTGTTTGTGAAAGTGAAGTTCGTGTTGAGCAGAGAGCAAGTCGTTTCGATTCAGAATGAGAGCGAAGTGATAGTTCTTTGGAGTTGCAGTAAGGTGTGCGTTGCGATGAGATAATGTGCGAAGAGCGAGTAGAGTGACTTGTGCGAAGATAAGAGCGCGATGTGCAGAAGTTGTGTTCTAAGTCCGAAGTGACAGTGCGTAGTTTATAGAAGTGATTGATCATCTGAATGCAAGTAGAGAGTGCAAATAAGTACAGAGAAGAGGTGGAATAGTGCGACTCATTTTGCGCAGAAGCGACGAGAATGCAAAAAAATAGCAGACCATGAAAATTGAGGTGAAAGTTTTATTCTGTAATTTTTATTATTGTCTTCCAAGTTGTTGCTTGGATTAAGGGGTTGGTGCCTCTTTCCGGTAGGTCTTTGGTAAAATAGGAGTTGGTGCTCCATTCCATTGAAGCGAGATAAAGTTAAGGGGTTGGTGCTCCTTCCAGGTTGGTCTTGGTAAAGGATTATGTAAAGTTGTAGCTTTGCATTGGCTGGATTTGGATGGTAGTCCAAGCAGTCTTTTTGAGGAGTAGCCACATTGGTGAACCTCGTTAAAATGTTGTGTTATGTGTGATGCTTTCTTGATGCATTTAGTATCTCTTTTATCTGCTTTAAACTGCTGCTGGTTTTAAAATCATATGTTTTAGAAATTTTTAAAGAACACACTGATTCACCCCCCCTCTCAGTGTCATTGTGATTACAACATGAACTGCATCAACAACCTCACGAAACTATGCCTTTAGAAATAATCAAAACGTGCTTCAAGAACTTTGACCTTGCAAGCAACCTCCAATCAAATTGAACGTGGGACCTCCTGTGTCTCGCCAAGCCAACGCACCACTAGGCCAAGCTGGCCTATGTGCTCCACAAGTCAAACATTCCTTGCTTCAACCCTTTCGCAATTTGTAAAGTCTTTTAAAACACGGGCCTTAATTCACATGCACTCCAAACAAATTAGCAAGGATAAAATTGATTAATGCCTTTTAGGTCATTATATATAATGCCTTTGTCTTCCACGCAATCATGTTGGTGCATCGATTTAATTCAACATCGGGTTGGTTGATTAATTTATAATAAATTTAAATTTAAATATTATATATTAAATAAGACCAACCTTAGGTTTTAGTTTAATTAAACCTTGGAGCCTTTTCTTAATGCACAACCTTGGTGTAATGAATATTATTTATAAAATTTAAATTCCTTGTGAATTTAAATAATTTATAAATAATTATTAAACCTCCTTTTTAACCTTGTCAATAACCCATCTTGGGCTTTTATGAACCAATCACTTAACCTGTGCTCCCAATAATATTAAAATATTATGGAGCTTTTTTCCTTTCACTTTTGCACTATTGAAGCTTTTTATTGGATGATAGTGACAACCTTGGATGACTTTATTTCTTGCCTAATTCCTTGATATAAGTGATAACTCTATCAAGTGACACCAATGAAAACTTTTTTTTTATTTGTGGAAAACATCCCAAAATGGATGCCACTTTCGGGTAAGACCGAAGGAGGCAGGGGTATCCATTCCGCCAAAAATGCCCAGGACTCGGACTTAGCCTACCACCTTTGACATACTCAAGGAGAAAACAAACACACAAAACCAATTTAAAAATAAGTAAATAACAACAAAAATAATAAAATAAAATAAAAACATGCTCCTTGAGTGTGTCAAAAATAAAAACACAACCAAACATGCACAATAAGATAAAAGAAACCACAAAACAAACCACATAGAAAAACACAAGAACCACATAACAAAACACAAACAAGACAAAAACAATAGAACACTACAAAGACATAACCCAAAAAAAACATGAAAAATAAACAAAACAAAAACCTAAAAAATTTAAAAATATAAAATAAAAATAAAAATAAAAACAACCAACAACCAACAACAGACAATAAACAAAAACAAAAAAACATAGAAAACACTCACACATAAAAACACGAAATAACACAAACAAAGAGAAACACAAGAACAAGAACGAAAAAAACACAAGAACAATAACAAAAAACATTAAAAAAAAAAACAAAACAACAAAGACACAAGAACAACAAAAAACAACACAAAGAACATAAAAACAAAACAAAACAAAAGAACCCACCCACCTTAAAA
Source organism: Wollemia nobilis (assembly GCA_028583015.1). NCBI lineage: Eukaryota > Viridiplantae > Streptophyta > Pinopsida > Araucariales > Araucariaceae > Wollemia > Wollemia nobilis. The sequence continues at coordinate 5,244,180 of JAQPPZ010002819.1, forward strand.
AACTAAACAAAAATGAACAAAACAATGACCTATCTAGACCAGAAGACTATTAAGGCAAGAATCAACAGAGGAAACAAAATAAAGAATAGAATGAGCTAGGGAACTAAAAAAAACTGAATGAACCAAAGAGAAGCAAAAAAAAAAAAACAAGAAGAAACTAGGTACCTTCAGAACTGGAGCCATCCAAAGAAATGATAGAAAGAAGAGCTTCCCTAATTTGAGAAGACCACCATATAGGAGGGTGGCCATAACAAGTAAGATCACCTTTATCCAAAGCCCAATTAGCTAAAGCATCAGCACTCTTGTTTTGATCTCTGACCACATGATTGTAATCAACTTTCAAAAATCCCATCTAGATTAACTAAATCTTCTCAATAATTATTTTTATTCTCCAATCCACCTTATGATTCTTAGAAGGAGTCTTCAATAGATTAATCATAAGTTGAGAGTTAGACTCAACTAACACCTTTTCCCATCCAACCTTAGTAGCCTCCTGAAGGCCTCTAAGGATACCATACCCCTCAGCAAGGTTATTAGAAAGAATACCCAAATTCTCAGCAAAAGTAAAAACCAGGGAGCCATATGAAAGTCTACCAATTCCTCCCACACTCTGGATTTTCCAGGGTTTCCTCTAGAGGCTCCGTCAGTATTGACTTTTCCAAAATCCTTAGGAGGAGGATGCCAATTTCTAGTCCTATCCATCTTACTAATACTCATATTCCCTTTAATATGGTTGCCCTTAGAAGATTTAATCTTCAATATTTGCATCACTTGATCCCATCTTTGGTGGGAGTGTTAGGGGTGATTAAGGAGTTGATGGACTGATTCAACTAAGTTTGCTATCGTCTTTTGCCAAATATAGTGAATATCCTTCCTATCTTGATTAAAAATTTGGTTGTTCCTTTCATTTTGAATATTCCAAATAAGAATGGTAGAACCCATCCAAACTAACTGCCCAATAAAATGATCAACACCCTCTTGATTAGGCCAATCCCTCCAAAGCTGTTCAAAAGTAAAAAAATTGGACCACTATAAGCCAAGTAAAGTGGCCATTCTCCTCCATAGATCAGAGGCTAAAGTACACTCAATAAAAATATGGTTGATACTTTCTACATTCTCTTCACACATTTCACATCTAAAAGGGCCATGAAAACCATGCTTCATAAGTTGCTCACTAGTAAGCACCCTACGATGCAATAAAATCCAATTAAAGAACCTCACCTTAGGCTAGATATTTTGAGCCCACAATCAAGAAAATATTTCAAAAGAATGGTTGGGATTATTATGGCATAAGGTCAAATAACCTTGAGCAACTGAATACTCACCCTTAGTAGTGTTGTTCCATCCAAAACAATATTTTTCATGGGACCAAGAGAGGGATCTCATATGAAGGATGCCTTGGATATCTTGTCTTTGCCTTTCTGGGATTTGAATAGGCCAGTCCTCAATAGGGATCCAATATCTACCAACCTTTGAATTACCAGTATGGTATCGATAGTAATTAGCCACCTTGCTTGCAGGCGAAAGTGTCACGAATTCGTGACATGTTGGCTTTTCGTGTCCAAAAGCAACAAAAGAATTCAAAGAGGTAGAAGTGTCATGATTTTGTGACTTGTCGTATTTTCACGATCAAAACTGAGGAGAAAGAGTGAGAAGGATAAGTGTCATGATTTCACGACATGTCGCATTTTCGCGACCAAAAGAGAATAGAAAGAGGAGGAAGGGAAAAGCATCACGATATCATGACATGTCGCATTTTTGTGACCAAAATAAAAGTGAAAGTGTGAGGAAGAAAAAGTGTCATGATTTTGCGGCATGTTGGTTTTTCGCAGGAAAAATCCAAGAAAAGGAGCAAGGAGGCTGGAAGCAGAAAGAGTGCAATATGGGAGACGAATGTCGTGATTTCACGACATGGTTCATTTTTGTGACTTGTCACATTTTCATGACTTTTAGTGGAAAAGGAGCATAACGTTGGCAGAATGTTGTGATTTCGTGACATGTCTTGGTTTTGCGACATGTCACCATTTCATCACTCTTTAGAGCAAATGAAAGAGAAGTTAAGGATGTCACGATTTCGTAATAGGCCGCATTTTCAAGGCTAGGGCAGCAAGCGAATGATGCAGTGGGCCACTACCTATGTTCTTAAGTGTTTGTAACTGTGTGTAAGGTTTGGTGCTCCTTCTTGGTAGGGGGACCTCAAAAGGTTTCTAGCAGCAAATGACAATCTCTCCCTATTGTGTCTTGATCTATAACAGCATAGTGCTGATTTTGTAAAATGTTTTGGGTCAACCTGGAAAACCCGGATGTAATGAAATTGTACCTTAATTACCAAAAAAAAAAAAATAGCCACCTTTATCCAATTAGCTCGATGAATCTCCTCCATACAAGGCCTCCAATATAGAAATTGAGTTATCAAAGGCTTGTGACCATCCCAAGAATCTACCCAAAAATTTGCATGTTGACCATTATGAATGATCCAAAATAATTTTTTCTTTATCAAATCCTCACCAGTCTTAAGAACTGCTAAAATGGGAGAACCTTTGATAGGAAGTTGATAGTGAACAAGGTCTTTAGGACTTTTGTTCTCAGCATAATTAGCACAGAGATTATTGATCCAAAGAGCATTGGGGTTATGCAACATCCTCCAATATAATTTAGTAGCTAAATCTTTGTTATTAATTGAAGACCGGAATCCTAACCCCCCTTCACTCTTAGGAAGACATAAAGTATTCCATTTCACCAAGGCCAATTTTCTTTTCTCCTTAGTACCACTCCAAAGGAAATGATGATTGATTTGATAAAATTCTCAAAGAATAGCCTTTGGGATATTCAAAATGGAAGAAACATAAATAGGAATAGCTTTAAGGACTGGTTTTACCAAGGTGATTCTACCCCCAGAAGAAAGCCACTTGTTGGTCCACTTTCCAATTTTCTTCTTGACTTTGTCCAACAACCAATTCCAATATTTATTTTTCTGCCTTTGAATATTTATGGGAATACCTAAATAAGTGATTGGAAGAGAGGTCTTATTATATCTTAATTTATCCAAGACCATGGATTCCTGTCTAGTAGAGCAGTGAAAGAAAATAACTTTAGATTTATCTTCATTGATCAACTTCCCAATAGCCTTAGAAAAATAGCTAATGATTTGCTTAATATTAGAAGCTTCATTAACTGTAGCTTTACCTAAAACTATAGAGTCATCCACAAATTGAATATGAGAGATAGGTCTAGCTCCATGAGCAATGGTAACTCCCTAAAGGGTTTTTTTTCCCTCTTTTTGGTTATAGTCCTACCCAAGCATTCAACAAGAATGATGAATAAATAAGGGGATAGCGGATCACCTTTCCTAATACCTATGGAAGCTAGGAAATACTGAGAAGGCCTGCCATTGATAAGAACTAAGTAGGAAACTGAAGAGATACATCCCATAATCCAATCCATACAATCCTTAGAGAAACCAAATTGCCTCAAAACTTTGATAACAAAGTGCCAATCCACTCTGTCATAAGTTTTGGATAAGTCTAACCGAATGAACATGGAAGGAGAATTTTGCATATCCATGGAATGGATGGCTTCCTAAGCAAGAACTATCTCATCTACTATTTGATGTCCTTCCACATAACCCCCTTGCTCTGGGGAAATAATCTTATGTAAAAGAGGCTTCAACCTTTCTACCATGATTTTAGTAATGATTTTGAGAAGAAAATTACATAAAGCAATAGGTATAAAAGCTGAGATATGATCAAACTCTTGAGATTTTGGAACAAGAGTAATATAAGTTTTATTGATAACCTTCAAAATTTCTTTGGCTTTCCTGGATTCTTCCACAACCTCTAATAAATCAACATGAAGGATATTCCATAAATCTTGGTAGAACTCAATGGGAAAACCATCAGGACCTAGGGTTTTCCCTTTTTACATTTTAAAAACTACTTGTTGAAGCTCATTGATAGTAACAGGAGCAGTCAAAATAGAGTTCTCCTCGGAAGTGATAAGAGAAGGGATTGTTTGAAGAAAATTTTGTTGTGAAGCTGAGTCAAGAGGAGTAGCAACAAAAAGATTGGAAAAGTAATCAATAACAATAGAGTTCATGCCATCCCAAGTATAAACAACATCTCCAGAATATGATTTTAAGGAAGAAATAAAGTTGTGAGATATTCGATCTAGAAGAGATTTGTGGAAGAAATTTGTGTTTAGATCTCCTTATTTGAGCCATTGAATTCTAGATTTTTTCTTCCATAATATTTCTTCTCTTTTTTCCCATTCCTCTAACTGAGTTGTGAGTTTAATTTCATCTGCACTTCTCTTATCTGTGAGGCCATCTAAACAGATTTTCTTATTCAAATTTTCAAGATGAGCAATAACTTTATGTTTTTTTTTATGAACATCCCCAAACTCCTTCTAGTTCCAAGTCTTTATTTTGGATTTAATTTATTGCAGTATTTTTGTAAAACATAACATCTTAGTCCCATGCCTAGGTTTACCTTCCTTCCACCATTGTTGCACATGAGGTCTGAAGGAAATATCTCTAAGCCACATTAATTGAAAACAAAAAGGAGAGAAACTCACATTGGTTTTCCACATTTCCACCATGACTGGCCAATGATCCGAACCAGCATTATTAAGAGTCCTCACTTTAGGAATGTGACCATGGATTAAGAAATTTTTAGAGAGCAAAAACCTATCCAATCTCTCCATTATACAAGCTAAGCCTTGCCTTCTGTTATACCAAGTCATAAGGCCATTATCTGGTTGGATATCCACAAGATGGAGGTTTGCAATATATTCGCTCATGAGGTTAGTGCTTTTGTCCAAATTTCTATTTTCCCCCATTTTCTCATCCAGAGAGATGATGGTATTGAAATCTCCTCCGATCAAGATCCAAGCTTTAGGAAAATGAGAGATAATATGAGTAATATCCTTCCACTATCTTCTTTTTTCCTCCAAAGAAGTTAGAGCATAAACAGTAATGCAAAGCATAATCTGGTTGGAATGTCTACTTTGAATAGCTATAGCCAACAAACCCCAATTGCCAACCATATGGTGAATAACTACCTCTTTTGGGTCCCAAATACAAGCAATGCCACCCGAAGTACCTTGGGAATTGAGGGAAACCACTTTTTTAGCTGGCCAAATTTTACTGGCAATTAAGTCCATATCCTCCATTGACATCTTTGTTTCTTGAAGGAAAACAAGATGTGGATGATTTATCTAAATCATTCTTCTAATTTCATTTTGTTTTGAAATACTCCCTTTGAGTCCTCTAATATTCCATGTGATGATCTTCATTAATACCAGGGCTAAAAAAGTTGGGAAGGGCATTAATATTACCTTCCTCTACAAGATTTTCACCTTCTTTTACCATATGATATTGATTGGTCTTGCGACCTACTTTTTTATTAGAATCCATATTCAATTTTTTTTCCCTATTTCTTGACTTATTCCAATTGAATCTGAGATGGCTTCTAACATTGAAGAATGCTCGTACACAGCCAAAATTTACTAGATGGTTCAACGGAGTCTATATTGGGACTTGTATTATTTGAAGTTTTGACATTTGAAATATTTTTTTTTCTTGTGTAAATTTTCTCCTTTTTTTCTATTGAAAACCTTTGATTTGTTGTTTTGTCTCTGAGTTCTTCCCTTCATATTTAAATTGTGTTTCTAAGATTTCAGTTTCCATTATTTCCTCTTCCTCACTTGGGACATCATTTGTGGAAAGGATTTCAAACATATTAGAAGATGACATTGATTGATCCTTCATAACTAGTTTTTCTGAGTGTTCTTCTTCTTAGGTATTTAGAAACCTGCTGAGTTTATATCTTCTTTCTTTTGATCAAGAATTTTATTTGGGCAAGCACTGGCCAAATGACCATATTCATGGCAAATTCTACAACGAAAAGGAATGTTCTCATAGTCCACTACTTGCTCCCAAGTGTCCTCCCCAAATTGTAATGTGATCATTTTAGGTAGGGGTTTGTCAAAATCCATTAAAACACAAATCCGACCATAAATAATATGTTCAAAATTTTGAGTACAATCAGCAGTCATCATAAAAGTTCCTAAAGAGTTTCCAATTGAAGAAAAAATAGTAGGATTCCAAAATTCAATAGGGAGGCCAAAGAGTCTAACCCACATGGGAGCTATAGAATGCATCTCTTCTTTGGCTTTAAATTTAGTATGCCATGGCTTCATGAAAAGCCCTGCCCTTCCAAAAAACCATTGACCCCCTTGAAATTTTTTCTCTCTATCTTCATTATTAACAAATAAAACAAGAAAATAACCATTTGGATAAATATAGATTTGTAACCCACCTTTAGTATTCCAGCTTTTTGCAGGCCAGATTTTGAAAGCAGATAGACTCGAACGAAAACCCACGAATCGACAAATTAGTCCTTTTTTTTCCAAATATTCAATGTCAGTCTGAATTTTACCCATATCAAGCTTAACAATAGGAGTTCCATCAGCTGCTTTAAGACATCCTAACTCTGTTTTCCTGGGATCAATCTTAGGCATTCTTAGAGGTTTATGGGAAGCCCTAATATTGATATTAGCATTGGGCTGAGGCTTTCCACCATGAAGGGCATCCCTAAAATTCATTTTTGGGACCGAGTCTTCAAAATTCTTATCCTTGACACGGATTTTCACAATAGAATTATTTTATGGGTGCACTTAGCACCAAATTCACTTGATATATGAGCCATTTTTTGATCAACTACTTGAAACTTGTTTTGTGATCTCTTTAATCCTTGCCTTAGACGTCATGGAAAGGTATGGTTTTCACTTTTATTTTGTGCAACAAATTGGAAGTTGTTGTCACTTAAGTTCACAGTATGATCTAATGAAAGATAAATTTCTAACCCATATTGTATCCCCTGCAACATTTCTTGCTAAAATATTGAGCATAAACCATAAAAATATTGGCCTCTAGGGCCTAAAGGCCCTAAGAACCCACCTCTAGAGCTTCTTGCACTTAACCTAGATGAAACCCTCGCATAGATGCTTACCAAATATCTTGTTCATACATAGGGATGTTTTAGGATCTATGATGCTCCAAATTATTTGAAAATTTGTGGAGACATTCTAGGGTTTTTCAGGCATCTACCTTCAAAATTTCAGCTCAATCCGAGTACATATGAGTGAGATATGGCTGAAACATGTTCGATAGTTTGGGCAGTCCTGCGAAAAACGTCTAATCAATTTCGACTAATTTTTTTTCCCAAAATTATTTTTCCTCAAAGTATCCACATATGGAAAGATATTGCAAAGTGAAAATGACAAAGAAAAATACAACAAATTTTTATCATGTGATCCCAATGACAACTTTGACTTGGAGGAATCAAAATGTCCAACAAATCTCCTCCTTTGTCATTGATGGCAACCCATATCCTTTTACTAAAACTTGACCTTATTTTTGCTCCCCTTGGGACTTTTCTCCCCCTAGATCAATGCTCTCTCAAATATCAAATCTCTCCCCATATCAAATATCTCCCCAATATACACAAATATCTCCCCCTTTGACATCAATGGAAAAAGCTCACCTTTGGGGAACAAGGATAAGAATGAGCCTCTTATCTTAGCCCCTCCCCCACCTCCACATGAGGTGGTTAATTCTAGGGTGGTATTATTTCTAATCCCTAAAAGCATTGTCCTTTACCTTCATCTTTCTCTCTTCTTTGTTTTTTGAATTCTCTGACTGTTTCTTTCCAAGTCATCATCCTTATTCTTGTCATCACTTATATTCCTATTTCTATTCTTGTTCTCATTCATGTTCCTGTTCTTGTTCCTATTCTCATACTTGTTCTTATTCCTATTCTTATTCTTATCGTTGTTCTTGTTCCTGTTTCGGCCTCTGTTCCCGTTCATATTCTTGTTCCTGTTCATGCATGTTTCTGGAATATTTTCTCTGCACTGTCTTGCTATGTGACCATCATTATTGCACTTATAACACTTAATGTCATTATTCCTTGGAGGTGCAACTGTATTAAGGTTTCTCCTAGTAAATCCATATCCTCTTCTATCATGAATCTTGCAATTCATTGCCTTGTGACCAAACTCATTACATGAGTAGCAATACCCTTGGAAAATTTGTCCTTTTCCATATTCCTATCTTTCATGTATCCTACATTGTGAAGCCATGTGCCCAAACCTGTGACATGAAAAATATATTCCATTGAAGCTTCCTTGTCTTGACCTCATTGGTCTCCTGTTTTGATTTTTGTTCCATTTGTATCTTCTCTGTGCATTGTTCCTATCTTTGTTGAACTCTTTGTTGTCCAACTCATCCTCTAATGTCTCATTCCCACTTACATTGTCTTTTTCTAAAGTTCCTTCTTCTTCAATACTTGAAGTAGACTCTTTTTCCCATTTCTTTTGAACCTGTTTAGAACCAAGACCTATCTTGAATGTTGCTCTTCTTTGTATCTTGACTATTTTATCCATAATCTTTACACTGTTTGCATACTTGTATAGCTTATTATTGGAATCCTCTAAATCTTCCTGATATTCTCACAATGACACTGAGAGGGGGGGTGAATCAGTGTAGCTAAAAATCTGATCTGCAATTCTTAAAACTGAAGCAAAGAGAACTAGAAAATAGATAAAGCAATAATCACAAGAGAGCACACCACAACACACAATGTAACGAGGTTCACCAATTTGGCTACTCCTCAAGAATGACTGCTTGGACTACGGTCCAAATCCAGCCTTTGCAAAACACCAATTTTACAATCTGTTTACCAGCACCCACTGGAAGGAGCACCAACCCCTGATTTATCTACACCAACAGAAAGGAGCACCAACCCCTATCCAAGCACCTACTTGGATCCCTGTTTTGAAAGCTATATTAATGACATACAAATGCCTTCACTTTTACAAGACCCTGACTGGTCTCCAATTTATCAAAATATAGTAAACACTTACTGCTCAGCTTGTCGCTCTCTTACAGCACTCTTCTCACCCTCTTTCGGTAGCACTTTCACACATACGGTAGCAACCTTATTCTTCACGTAGACCTGCTTTTATAACATATTAGTCTCTATTTTTAACTTCCATTTTTACGCATGCAACCCGTAACTGTTTCTTAAATATTCTCTTCTGCCACTTGTCAACTATAACTGCATCTTTATGTAACTCCTTTTGCGTATATAGAGTGGGCATTTCGTTAAACACGTTACATGCAACATATACCTCTACCATGACTGTTCGTATTCTTTTCTGTGCATGCATGCATTTTTTGATTCTATTTATGCGACTGTTCGATTTCTCCTTCTTCGACTGTTCTTAAAATAGCTGCATGATTTCTATCTGTAATTGCACCTGTAACTGTCGCATTTACTCCAGTTAACTCTTCTTATTTTGGCTGCATGCTTTTCCTCTACAACTGCCCCTTTAATTGTTGTTCTGTTCCAGTTAACTATCTGTTATCGTCCTGTTGCGACCTGTCACGAAATCGTGACACTTCTGTATCTTTTTGCCCTTCTCGCCTTTTACCCATGAAAATACATGTCACGAAATCATGACAGTTTCCGCCTCCTTGTCCACTTCTTCGCTTGCACCCACGAAAACCAGACATGTCACGAAATCGTGACACTTTTTGCTTTCGTACACTCTACTTGGCTTGCACCAGCGAAAACCAGACATGTCGCGAAATCGTGACACTTTTTGCTACCTTGCACTTCTCTGCCTTTCGCCGTGAAAATAGAACATGTCACAAAATCGTGACACTTTCACTACCTTGTGCCTTTTCTGTCTTTAGCCAGCAAAAACACATGTCACGAAATCGCGACACACTTGCCTCTGTACACTCTCTCTCCTCTTCGGTCACGAAAACCCGACATGTCGTGAAATCGTGACACTTTTTCTGCCTTGTGCGCTTTCTCTTCGAACATGTCACAAAATCGTGACACTTTTTCTCCTTGTCACTTTCTCTTTGAACACGTCATGAAATCATGACACTTTCTCTCCTTGTGCGCTTTCTCTTCGAACATGTCATGAAATCGTGACACTTTCTCTCCTTGGCGCTTTCTATCTTCGAACCTGTCATGAAATCATGACACTTTCTCTCCTTGGCACTTTCTCTTCGAACCTGTCACGAAATCGTGACACTTTCTCTCCTTGATGCTTTCTCTCTGAACCTGTCATGAAATCGTGACACTTTCTCTCCTTGGTGCTTTCTCTTCGAACCTATCGCGAAATCGTGACACTTTCTCTCCTTGGCGCTTTCTCTTCGAACCTGTCATGAAATCGTGACACTTTCTCTCCTTAGCGCTTTCTCTTCGAACTTGTCACGAAATCGTGACACTTTCTCTCCTTGGCGCTTTCTCTTCGAACCTGTCGTGAAATCGTGACACTATTTCATCTGTACAGTCCTCCTTGCAAATTGTCACGAAATCGTGACACTTTCCTTTGCAAGCTCCTTCTCTCCAAACATGTCACAAAATCATGATAGTTTTCTTTTCCTGTGCCTTCTCTCCAAACATGTCATGAAATCATGACAGTTTTCTTTGCTTGCGCCTTCTTTCCAAACATGTCACGAAATCGTGACAGTTTTCTTACTTGCTTTCTCTTTGCTTCCAACATGTCACGAAATCATGACAATTTTGCTACTGCCTTCTCTCTCCTTGACAACATGTCATGAAATCATGACAATTTTTCCACTTGGCTTCTTTGCCTCCAACATGTCATGAAATCATGACAGTTTTGCTAGCATTTTCTCTCTCCTCCGATATGTCATGAAATCGTGACAATTTTGATCGCATTTTCTCTCTCCTTCGAGATGTCATGAAATCATGACAATTTTGACAGCATTTTCTCTCTCCTTCAAGATGTCACGAAATCGTGATAGAAAACATGTCGCGATATCGCGACAGTTTTCTTACTTGTATTTTTCTTTGATTTTCTGAATCTAGGCCACTTCTGTCTTCTTGGAAATTCATTGTACATGTTCTGACTGACCTCTGAACTCCTGTCCACTGCATCAACTGCATCAACTGATCTATCTGTCTGTGTTGACAACAATGACAATACTTTTGCTGCACCTTGCTCAACAATCTCCCCCTTTGGAATTGTTGGCAACACTCATGCACTCTCCTGTAATTCTTCTCCCCCTTTGACAATAATACCAAAGGGTTGTTGCAGACTCCCCCTGAGTCTATGCACAACATTCTCAGATACACATTGTTATAGTTAGCAAAAATCATGAATATGAGCAAAACTATAAACATAGGCATAAATACTCCCCATGAGAATGTGATCCCAATTGATAGTCAGTTCTTGGGAAATGTGACTACTCCCAACTTACTCCGAAGGTACTCAAAAACTTCCTTTGGCAATGGTTTTGTGAATATATCTGCTACTTGCTCTGTAGTCGGAACAAAATCCAATTTGACCTCACCTTCTGCAACTTTATCCTTCAAGAAGTGATACCGGATTGCAATATGTTTGGTTCGAGAATGCATAACCGGATTCTTTGATATGTTTATAGCACTGGTGTTGTCACATTTAACTGAAATTGGCTCTTTGAAGTGAATACCAAGATCTTTCGGGGTTTGTCTCATCCATAATATTTGTGTACAACATGTTGTTGTTGCAATGTATTCTGCCTCTGCTGTGGATAGAGAGAGTGATTCTTGTTTCTTGCTGTGCCATGCTACTCCAAGATAAAATGCTCCTCCACTGGTACTCTTTCTGTCATCAATACATCCTGCCCAATCTGCATCAGAATATGCAATAAGAGTGAAGTCCTTACCTTTTGGGTACCATAACCCATACTCCATAGTACCCTTGAGGTACCTAAAAATCCTCTTCACGGTTGTCACATGAGTCTCTTTGGGACTAGCCTGAAATCTTGCCACCATGCATATTGCCTGTAAGATATCTGGTCTAGTAGTTGTCCAAATACGATGAGGCTTCCAATCATAGACACTGTACATGGTTTGATCTACATCCGGAGATTTGTCATCCTTGCTCAACTTGCAACCTGTTGTCATGGGAGTGTTGTGAGGTTTACTATCCTCCATTGTGAACTTTTTCAGCATTTCTTTCACATATTTAACTTGAGAGATAAAAATGCCCTTTTCACTTTGATTGACTTGCAGTCCGAGGAAATAAGAAAGTTCACCAATCATAGACATCTCAAATTCTTTCTTCATTTTAGTTGCTATGTCTTTACAATATTCATCCATGTTGTTGCCAAATATTATATCATCTACATAAACAACAAGTACAATAAGATGGCCATTCTCTGTTTTGACATATAAATTGTTGTCCACCATACCTTTCTTGAACCCCTGTTTAATAAGATAGTTATCCAGCCTTGCATACCATGCTCTGGGTGCCTGTTTCAGACCATACAACGCTTTCTTTAACTTGCAAACAAAATCGGGATTGTCACCGAGTTGGAAGCCATCTGGCTGTTCAATGTACACCTCTTCTTCCAGTTTTCCATTCAGAAATGCTGATTTTACGTCCATTTGATATACTTTGAAATTTTTATGAACTGCTAAAGCCAGAAACATTCGATTGCCTCTAGTCTAGCTACTGGTGCAAAGGTTTCCTCAAAATCAATGCCTTCAACTTGAGCATAGCCTTTACAGACCAATCTTGCCTTATTTCTGACAACCTGTCCGTCTTCATTTAATTTATTTCGAAAAATCCATTTAGTACCGATTATATTTTTATTTTTTGGCCTTGGTACTAACTCCCAGGTTTTGTTTTTCTCAATCTGATCTAGTTCTTCATTAATTGCCTTCATCCAACTTTCATCTGTGCTTGCTTCAGCAATATTTTTGGGTTCAATGCTGGATAATAGAGAGTAGTTCTGTACTACTTTGCTCTTCTTGTCTGAATACCAACTGTTGGGTCCCCAATAATCTGTTCTCTAGGATGATTTTTTTGCCAGTTGCCTATTTTGAATTTCTTGTTCTCTTCTTCTTCTGAGTCAATTCTTAAATCAGTTGGGTCAATTTTTTGATTTTCTTCTATTTCCATTTCTTCATCTCCTTCAATGACTTCTTCATAAATAGGGTAGTTTTCTTGATAAGTAATTTCTCGATCTCTACCTTCATCAACTTTAACATCTGCACTCTCCACAATTTTCTTTAGCCTCTTGTTGTAACATGTGTAGGCTTTGCTTTTTGTCGAGTAACCAAGAAAAATACCTTCGTTAGCTCTATCTTCAAACTTACCGAGATTATCTTTAGTTCGTTTGATATAACACTTGCTGCCGAACACTTTGAAGTATCTTGTTGTTGCTTTCTTGCCGAACCACAGCTCATAAGGTGTTTTGCTTTCATGCGTCCTTAACATGCACTTGTTTTGAATGTAAACTGCAGTATGTACTGCCTCTTTCCAAAATATGTCAACTATTTTGTTCTCAGCCAACATTGTCCATGCCATTTCTTGCACAGTCTTGTTCTTCCTTTCAACAACACCATTCTGTTGAGGTGTCCTTGCTTTGAAAACTGTCTTTTGATCCCATATTTTTGATAGTATTCTGCAAACTCCTCTGAGATAAACTCTCCTCCTCTGTCTGATCTTAGGCATTTAATTCTTTTTCCAATTTGATTCTCAACTTGTTTTTTAAAAATCTTGAACATCTCAAAGGCATCTGATTTAAGCTTTAAAAATAGTACCCATGTCATCCTGGAGTAGTCATCTATGAACAACATAAAGTATTTGTCACCATTTATGCTTTGTGTTCTCATGGGTCCACATAAATCGGTATGTATCAGCTCTAACGGTTTCTTTGGTGAAGTATTCCTTTGCTTTAAATGTGGATCTAGTTTGCTTCCCTTTTTGGCATGAAGCACGGATGCTATTTACTGGTTTGCCAATGGTAGGTATATCTCTTCTTGCTCTTTTTGAACTTATTTTTACCAGATTGTCAAAGCTAATATGACCGAGCCTCTTGTGCCACGACCAATTTTCATCTTCCTATCCAATCGGGCATGCTCCTTCTAAAGTTTCGAGAGAGTATATAGATTTCTAGAAGTCCTCGATCCAGTAGCTATCGACTTCCCACTATGTGCTTTTCGACTTCACGACCCCTGCTTCTTAAAGATGACTTCATGACCTCTGTCATAGATTTGACTTACGCTCGGTAAGTTGTGCTTCAAACCAATTACAAACAGAACTTCTTTGGAATTGATCTTTCCATCACTTATCTTGACTGATCCTTTGCCAACTATTTTGGCTCCATCATTATTTCCAAACTTTACTGAGCCCCCTTCATATTTCTATAATTTTTCAAATTTTTGTTTATCTCCTGTCATGTGACTGGAGCATCCACTATCCAATATCCATGGTGCAGATTTGTTCTGTGCTTTGAATGTTGTCTGAACAATCAAGGATTCCTTTTCTTCCTTGAGTTGCTCTTTTTCTTTCCACTCTGATTTGGCTACAGTTTTTGTCACTTGTTTAGACTTTTCTTTGTCAGTAGCCTGAGCATGTTTATCTAGGAATTTTTTTTTTTGCCTTAAACTATTTGGTTGAGTTCTTCTTCCTTGATATTTATTTGTTGCATATGTGCTTCTACAGTTTCTTGCAATGTGTCCAAAGTTATGACAGTTATAGCATTCTATTGCATAATCCATCAAGGGTGAAAAGACATTTCTACTGGTAAAATTTCTTTGTCCTATATTATAAATGCAGTCTGAAATCTTATGACCGTAAGTATTGCATTTAAAACAATAACCAGAAAAGGAATGATTGAACCTGGGAGTTGGTCTTTGCCAATTTGTAGTAGGAGCCACAAATTTTCTTCTCCTTTGATGTGTGACTTTTGTGAATCCCTCATTGTCAACAATCTTCTCGTGCCTGGCATTGTTGCTTTCTTTTGCAAGATTCATTTTTCTTTGGTCAACCTTGATCTTATCCTCTTTCTTTACTTGTTCTATAGTTATGGCCTTTGATCCACTTGATGATTCTCCTTCGACAAACCCCAAGCCAAACTTGATGCCTGTAGTCCTCGACTATTTATAATCTTTTCAAGCTTTGCAGAACTTCCTTCAAGTTTGTGATAGCAACTCAATTTTTGATTCTTTTCTTCTAGCCGCATTCTTAAAACAACAATCTCTTCTTCTAGTTTGTTGCACTCATCTATTCTCATGGTTAATTGTACTTCAAGTTCTTCAGACATTTTCTTAAATTCTTTTGTCTATACTTTCAAACTGTTTATTATGTCATTCGCATCCTCAAGCTTTCTTGAGACCTTTTTATTCTTCTTCCTTTCTGTACTCAACTCTTTAAGAGCAGCAACCAACTCTCCTTCCAGATATACTTCAGCCTCATCCTTACTTTTTGTGTCACCTTCATGTTTTTCTTCTATTTTTGCTTCTTCAAATGCCATGAACAGAGCTTCACCTGTTTCTTCTTCAGAATCTTCACCTGAGCTATCTTCAGAAGAGCTGACATTCTTTGATATGAAACTTTTCTTTTTGAAGTTGCTTTTCCTAAAATTTGGTTTCTTCTTCCAGTCACTTCTTTCTTGGTGTGACCCTTCATCACTTTTGGTTTTCTCATTCATTGGACACTTAGCTGCAAAGTGACCGACCCCTCCACAATTGAAACACTTAAATGGTAACTTTCCTCTATACTTTCCTTTTCCCTTTGTAAGTTTTCGAACAAAGTTGGCTTCCGTTTCATCCGATGTCTCTTCATCCTCAGATTCTTGTTCAGCTTTTGTATTCTTGTGTGCTTTAAAAGCGGCTTCTCTGTCTATGGGCTTAGTTTGTCCTATTCTCATTTCGTATGCGGTCAAAGAACCATGCATCTCGTCCATGCTAAAATTATTTAGATCTTTAGCCTCTTCTATTGCAGAAACTTTAGAATTAAATCTTTTGTGAAGAGTTCTAAGTACCTTTTTCATGACAACCGCATCTTCGATTTCTTCGTTGAGTCCTCTGATTGCATTAATGATTCCATTGACTCTCAGCATATAGGCCTCTATGTTCTCATCGTCATTCATTTGTAATGCTTTGAACTGAGCTCGATGAGTTTGCAGTTTGGCTTCCTTGATTTTGTTGTCTCCTTCATGGATGCTCTTCAATTTGTCCCATATGTCTTTTGTCGATTTATAGCTCATGACCCTTATCAGTTCACTGTCTACTAGCCCACACATTATGGCATTCTTTGCTTTGGAGTTATTCTCAAACTTTTTCTTCTCAGCAGTATCTGTTGGAGGAGTAGCGGGTACTATGTATCCACTTTCTACTGACTCCCAAATGTCGTATCCTAAAGCACTCAGATATGTCTGCATCTTGAGTCTCCAGAATGAGTAATTAGTTCCATTGAACAAAGGAGCTTTGTTTGATGAGAATCCTTCACTACCTTCCATTGTGTTCCTTCCAAGATCACCTTAGCTGATTAAGCTTGTTCAGGAACCTTGCTCTGATACCAATTGATATTCTCACAATGACACTGAGAGGGGGGGGTGAATCAGTGTAGCTAAAAATCTGATCTGCAATTCTTAAAACTGAAGCAAAGAGAACTAGAAAATAGATAAAGCAATAATCACAAGAGAGCACACCACAACACACAATGTAACGAGGTTCACCAATTTGGCTACTCCTCAAGAATGACTGCTTGGACTACGGTCCAAATCTAGCCTTTACAAAACACCAATTTTACAATCTGTTTACCAGCACCCACTGGAAGGAGCACCAACCCCTGATTTATCTGCACCAATAGAAAGGAGCACCAACCCCTATCCAAGCACCTACTTGGATCCCTATTTTGAAAGCTATATTAATGACATACAAATGCCTTCACTTTTACAAGACCACCGATTGGTCTCCAATTTATCAAAATATAGTAAACACTTACTACTCAGCTTGTCGCTCTCTTACAACACTCTTCTCACCCTCTTTCGGTAGCACTTTCACACATACGGTAGCAACCTTATTCTTCATGCAGACCTACTTTTATAACATATTAGTCTCTATTTTTAACTTCCATTTTTACGCATGCAACCCGTAACTATTTCTTAAATATTCTCTTCTACCACTTGTCAACTGTAACTGCATCTTTATTTAACTCCTTTTACGTATATAGAGTGGGCATTTCGTTAAACACGTTACATGCAACATATACCTCTACCATGACTATTCGTATTCTTTTCTATGCATGCATGCATTTTTTGATTCTATTTATGTGACTGTTCGATTTCTCCTTCTTCGACTATTCTTAAAATAGCTGCATGATTTCTATCTGTAACTACACCTATAACTATCGCATTTACTCCAGTTAACTCTTCTTATTTTGGCTGCATGCTTTTCCTCTACAACTACCCCTTTAACTATTGTTCTATTCTAGTTAACTGTCTATTATCATGTTATTGCGACCTATCATGAAATCGTGACACTTCTATATCTTTCTGCCCTTCTCGCCTTTTACCCATGAAAATACATGTCACAAAATCATGACAATTTTTGCCTCCTTGTCCACTTCTTCGCTTGCACCCATGAAAACCAGACATGTCATGAAATCATGACACTTTTCACTTTCGTACACTCTACTTGGCTTGCTCTAGCAAAAACCAGACATGTCGCGAAATCATGACACTTTTTGCTACCTTGCACTTCTCTGCCTTTCGCCCATGAAAATGGAACATGTCACGAAATCGTGACATCTTTCGCTGCCTTGTGCCTTTTCTATCTTTGGCCAGTGAAAACACATGTCATGAAATCGTGACACACTTGCCTCCGTACACTCTCTCTCCTCTTTGGGTCACGAAAACCCGACATGTCACGAAATCGTGACACTTTTTCTCCTTAGCGCTTTCTCTTTGAACCTCTCTCAAAATCGCGACACTTTTTCTCCTTGGCGCTTTCTCTTCGAACATGTCACGAAATCGTGACACTTTTTCTCCTTGGTGCTTTCTCTTCAAACCTGTCGTGAAATCGTGACACTTTCTCTCCTTGGTGCTTTCTCTTCGAACCTGTCACAAAATCGTGACACTTTCTCTCCTTGGTGCTTTCTCTTCGAACCTGTCATGAAATCATGACACTTTCTCTCCTTGGTGCTTTCTCTTCGATCCTGTCATGAAATCGTGACACTTTCTCTCCTTGGCGCTTTCTCTTCGAACTTGTCACGAAATCGTGACACTTTCTCTCCTTGGCGCTTTCTCTTCGATCCTGTCATGAAATCGTGACACTATTTCATCCGTACAGTCCTTGCAAATTGTCACAAAATCGTGACACTTTCCTTTGCAAGCTCCTTCTCTCCGAACATGTCATGAAATCATGACAGTTTTCTTTGCTTATGCCTTCTCTCCAAACATGTCACGAAATCATGACAGTTTTCTTTGCTTGCGCCTTCTTTTCAAACATGTCACGAAATCGTGATAGTTTTCTTACTTGCCTTCTTTGCTTCCATCATGTCGCAAAATCGTGACAATTTTTCTACTTGCCTTCTTCTCTGACAACATGTCGCGAAATCGTGACAGTTTTTCCACTTGGCTTCTTTGCCTCCAACATGTCACGAAATCGTGACAGTTTTGCCAGCATTTTCTCTCTCCTCCGATATGTCACGAAATCATGACAATTTTGACCGCATTTTCTCTCTCCTCCGAGATGTCGTGAAATCGTGACAATTTTGACAGCATTTTCTCTCTCCTTCGAGATGTCGTGAAATCACGACAGAAAACATGTCGCGATATCGCGACAGTTTTCTTACTTGTCTTTTTCTTTGATTTTCTGAATCTGGGCCACTTCTGTCTTCTTGGAAATTCACTGTACATGTTCTGACTGACCTCTGAACTCCTATCCACTACATCAACTGCATCAACTGATCTATCTATCTGTGTTGACAACAATGACAATACTTTTGCTGCACCTTGCTCAACACTTCCTTTAGTAGGTCCACTTCTTGTGTTAACTTTTCACATTCCAAGATCTTTGATTCTAACTTATCCTTGAACTTTCTTGCCTTAGACTTTGACTGTTCTAAATCCTCTATGAGCAATCATCTTACTTCATCACATTCTTGAAACTAAATTTCAATATTAGCGTGTTGCTTTCTTACCTTATTTATTGTGTCAAGGGAATAGATAAGTTCTCCCTTGATATCATAGCCATTCTCTACTTAATAATCCTCTATTTGTTTGCCTTTGTCCATATCATTTATTTATTTTGTCTTGTCTTCTATAGGATCACTCACTTCATCTTCTAATGCCATTATAATATTTTCATCTGGTCTATCAAATGCATCTTCAAAATCATCATCACTAAAACTATAACCATCCCTTGTGCAATCATCTTCAAGATGTCCAAATCTACCACATATAAAACACTTGAGAATAACTAGAGTCTTTCTCTTAACTTGTTCTTTCTCTTTAACCATAAATAGGACTTCATCCATATCATTGTCTAAAAAACTAGCATCACTATCATTTGAGTACTTACTTGCATTATCCACATAGTAGCTTCTCTTTTGTCTTTGGAAGAACTTCTTCCCTTGTCTATTTTGTCCATCCTTGCTTTTCTTTTGGTACCTGTATTTTTTTGATTCCCTATACCTGTGATCCTATTTTTCTTCATCATTGTTACTTTTTGGATCTTTGCACTCTGTTGCATAATTTCCATACTTTCTATAGTTAAAACACTTAATAGATCTTAAATCTATGGTTCTTTTGGAACCTTTATCTCTTCTGCCATAATTTGCTTCTTCATCACTAGAAGACTCACTGCTTGATTCTGTCTTCTTACCCTTTTTATTTTTGTCCACTTTGAATGTAGCTTCTTTCATAATAATTGGATATTTTGTTCTTATCTCAAAAGTAGTAAGTATGCTAAGCAAAGAATTCCTTGTCAAATAATCACTATAAATTGATGTTTCTATAGCAGAAACCTTTTCATTATACCTTTTTGGAAGAGTTCTCAAGATCTTATCATAAGCATCAAACTCATCAACCTTCATTCCAATACCTCTCATCTCATGTACAAGTTCATCAATATTACTGAGATAGTCACAAATGTTTTCATCATCTCGCATTATTAAATTTTCAAACTCTCCTTTGAGATTTCTTATTTTAGCTTTTCTGACACCTTTATCTCCTTCATATATGGTATGCAATAGTTCCCACATATCTTTTGTTGTTTTACAATCCATAACCTTAATAGATTCTAATCTATGCAACCCTTTTATAATTGTATTCATAGCTCTTGAATTTGCATGCATTAGAAGCTTACCTTCCTTATCTATAGAAGGATTGGCTATTGAATCATATCCAAATTCCACTACATCCCAAACTTCATTGCCAAGTGCCATTAGGTAAAATCTCATCAACACACACCAATACAAGAAGTCACTTCCATCAAATACTAGTACTGCATTATTGAAGGACCCATATTTTTTATCCTTTTGATCCATTGTGTTCTTAGACCACTTTTCCTTCAATTTTTCAAAATCTTCTGAAGGAACCCACTTTGATACCAATTGAATAACACAAGCTTATACTGAGAGGGGGGTGAACAGTATAAGACCACTTTTTACTTTTCTTTTCAATTCAATATTATGTAGTGTATAGATAGCAGTATCAATAGCAGTAATCAAAGTAATGCATAAAACACCATACATAATAGATACATAGATTTTAATATGGTTCACCCAATGTGGGCTACCTCCACAAAGAAAATATTTCTTATAAATATTTCTCAAATTATCCTTTTGGAATCCTTCCCAATTACAATAACTATGGACCTCTATCCAAAGGAGATGTCGATACCCTAAATCTCAAATTCATGGATCTCTTCCACAAGATAAATCTTTCCCCTTCAACTCCAGCTAGTGATCTTCTAGAAGACTTTATCTCTCTACTGCACTGACTGGTGGATCTCTCTCCACTTGAAGACTCCTCACTTAGAATATCTATCTTCAATTTTCTTGGTTGCTAGATCTCTATCCACTAAGACTTTGTCCTCTATACTCTATCACCTCCAAAGCTCTATCAATAGGTTCACTCAAAACCTTCTCAAATCTACTCAATAGGTCCACTCAAAACCTGCTCAAATCTTCTCAATAGGTCCACTTAGAACCTACTCAAATCTACTCAACATGTCCACTAAGAACCTTCTCAAATCTGCTCAATAGGTCCACTCAAAACTTATTCAAATATTCTCAAGAGGTCCATTCAGAACATACTCAAATATACTCAATAGGTCCACTCAAAACCTGCTCAAATATTCTCAACAAGTCCACTCGAAACCTATCCAAATATGCTCAACAAGCTCACTCATAACTTATCCAAATATTCTCAACAAGCTCACTCATAACTTGTCCAAATTTGCTCAACAAGTCCTCTCTAGGACTTGCTAAAATTTGCATTGCAATCTTCCACAAAGCTTACACAAAATCAGTCCACAAGCCTTCTCAAATACTTACCTCAAATCAGCTTAACAAGTCCACATAGATCTTATTCAATCTCATAGAATCATAAAGAGAATTTGTTAGAGACTCAATATGTTCTACACTTAATGCTTAATCACTTTCTCAACTCAATCTCATAGAAGCATAAAGAGAATTGTTAGAGACTCAATATGTTCTATTCTCAAAGCTCAATCTCAACTCAAATCAATCTCATAGAAGCATAAAGATAATTTTTAGAGACTCAATATGTTCTATACTCAAATCTTAATCTCAACTCAAATTATAATATAGAATAGTTTGTTTGATGGAACTTGAACAACCACATGCATCCACTTGACTAGGCTTAATCAACTCTACTCAACCAATCACCTCAAGGAACAACCCTTTCTCACAAACCCTAGTCCAAGCATGTATCAACCAACTCAAAATGTTTCCAACAATGCTCAACCACAAATCTCACATAACAATGATACTCATGTTCTTTTCTAACTCAAGTTCAATTTCTTTGCATAACCAATTGGCTTCAATAACAATTCTTATAAAACAAAGTTTAATCACAACTCTCAATCCAGAAAACCTTGAAGCATTAAACCAACCACTTTCAAAAAGGAAACCACAATCAATCCTTTTCTCTCCAATGATATTTTCATAAATCAATCACCCAATCAAGTCAATGGAGAATATTGCCCATACCTTTTTTATGCCAAGGAGTTGTCCACAAAATCTGTCAAACTCAACACACTTTCAAATATTTTCTTTTCAATCACAAAGAGGTTAGAGGACTTGAGTAATATCACAACAATAAAAATAATATCCCAATAACACCTTATTACTCCTACTCAATAAAATTCACCATGTCCTCTCATGAAAGAAATAATCCCCTTTGAAAAAGAATAAATCAAACTCACTTTTGAACTCCTTTACAAAAACAAAAATATCTCTTTACACACACCTTATTTCTCCTTCTAAGCAAGTTAATAAAATAGCTCTTGAAAAATGCTTTCCAACGATATATAATATGCTACCATTCCAAAAATAAAACCATCAAAAATCTCTCAATTTTCTAGGGCATAACATAACCCTTATTTCTCCCTTAAGGCTATTTAATAAAAATTAAAATATAAAAATTAACTTGCCTTGCCTCTCAGAGGGATTCGATCCCCCGATGTCTTCCTTCCAAATGCCTTAACCACTACCAAGCCATTGTTGGGCCACGCACCCACACGTGCCTAAGAAGGCACGAACTGCATCAACAACCTCACAAAACTGCGCCTTTCAAAATAATCAAAACGTGCTTTAAGCGCTATGACCTTGCAAGCAACCTCCAAGCTAATTGAACGTGAGAACTCCTATGTCTTACCAAGCCAACGCATCGCTAGTCCAAGATGGCCTATGTGCTCCACAAGTCAAACATTCCCTGCTTCAACCTTTTTGCAATTCGTAAAGTCTTTTAAAACATGAGCCTTAATTCGCATGCACTCCAAACAAATTAGCAAGGATAAAATTGATTAATGCTTTTTAGGGCATTATATATAATGCCTTTGTCTTCCATGCAATCACGTCGGTGCATCAATTTAATTCGACGTCAACTTGGTTGATTAAT
Source organism: Wollemia nobilis (assembly GCA_028583015.1). Taxonomy (NCBI): domain Eukaryota; kingdom Viridiplantae; phylum Streptophyta; class Pinopsida; order Araucariales; family Araucariaceae; genus Wollemia; species Wollemia nobilis. The sequence goes on from JAQPPZ010002819.1 coordinate 5,267,152, forward strand.
TTATAATATATTTAAATTTAAATTTAAATTTAAATATTATAAATTAAATTAGACCAACCTTAGGTTTTAGTTTAATTAAACCTTGGAGCCTTGTATTAATGCACAACCTTGGTGTAACAAATATTATTTATAAAATTTAAATTCCTTGTGAATTTAAATAATTTATAAATAATTATTAAACCTCCTTTTTAACCTTGGCAATAACCCATATTGGGTTTTTATGAACCAATCGCTTAACCTGTGCTCCCAATAATATTAAAATATTATGGAGCCTTTTTCCTTTCACTTTTGCACTGTTGAAGCTTTTTCTTGGATGATAGTGACAACCTTGGATGACTTTATTTCTTGTCGAATTCCTTGATATGAGTGATAACTCTATGAGGTGACATCAATGACAACTTTGACTTAGAGGACTCAAAATGTCCAACAATGGAAAAGTTCTTTTGAATATATAAAATAAGAAAAATTTTATTGTTGTTTAGAAGGTTCAAGAAGGAGGAATTTTTTTATAAATATGGTTTGTATTTTTATTTTGAATAATGAATTTCTGAGGCTTGAGTATATAAGAAATTCATTATTGAGAGAAGTATGGGATTATTTCATTAAGTTATTTATTTTGTATTTATATGTTGTGCATTATGGTATGAGATTTGCATAGTAGGGTTAAATTTGCATATCATGAGTTGTCTTAATCCCTACAATTACTCTCATGGCTCTAGGATCTAGATTGCAAGTGGAAGATCTTGATGAAGATGGAAATATTGTGCTTATGATAAAAGAATATATTGTAAAGGAGACTTCTTTTAATTTTTCTAAAAATTTGAGGAAGAAATAAATGCTTAGGATATTTTGACATTATGGTTGTATTATTTGAGATAGGTTATGGATTGATATCCTTTTAGAAAACAAACTGAATTATGAAATGTGGTCCTTCAATGGAGATATTCTTCATATGGATAAATTAAATGCTAGTTTCTATATTTTTGAAAAGATGAGCTAGATTTTAATTCATGGTTTAAAATCATCGAGCATGTTCATTATTTTAATATTAAGATGATGAGATGCTATATGCTTATATTTGTGTTATGTAAATTAATTATGAAGTCAGTATTATAAAGTGAAACAATTAAAGATGCTTTAATGTAGCTTATTAGTTAAAAGTATTTTTATGTTGATATCTTTTTTGGAGTTATTAAATATGTTAGCAAAATGTTCTTTTTATTTAAAATATGATAGAATTAGTATTTTATTGCTTTGTGGGAGATATGTTGATTCTTGGGTTTTTGGGAAGGGCTTGGGTGAGATTTATAGCCATATTAGAACCCTTGAGTCAAAAATATAACCCAATTCTTAAAGTATTTGTGATGATGCAATAACCAGGTGTATGTTAATATAGGAGGAGTTACAATGATGCAATAACCAGTTAATTGTGAATAGTACACCTTGAACATTGATGCTTGGGTGTTCCCAAAATGGTGAGATCTTGTGAAATCAATCACAAGTTAGTATAGTGATGGCACCTTGAATGGTGAGTATTTGTTGATCATGTTAATTACCAGGAATGGTAATGCCTTATTTAGACCATAAATATGTGCTAATTAAGTGCTAAGTTATTACTTCAAAATAATTCTACATAGATGAACATATGTAGGTTTAGGAAATAGGCATATCCCTTTAAGTTTTATGGGTATTAAAGGATAATCCCTGCATCATGGTCAAGTTGAGCTACATCAACGAGGATATGAGAAAGGTGGGGGAACCACTTTTAGCATCCTTTCTAAATGGTGAGGTCTATAAATATGAACCCCAAAAATACAGGATGCTAGTCACTCCTATCCACTTGAGTGTTATCTATAGTAATATTAACCCAAAATTTGGTTGTATTATAAATATTGGAGTATATTGAGACTTCTTTGTGAACCTGACTTGAGAAAAAAATTATTTATCTCTCTTGGGTTTGTTTTTTGTGGGTTGTTACTATTGGTATCAAATTTGTAGGTCGTAGGACTATAATATTCTATGGAGAGAACCTAGGATAAGCCTTGACTTGATGAGGTACTTTAGGAATATTTACTCTACTATGGACCTTAACTTGATGGGTATTGCACATAGACTAGACCAGTTAGACCAAGGAGTAAAAATCCTAGAGAGTATAATTTCTTATAAGGAATCAAGTGTGACCATGATCATTATCAGATGAGTGATAATGGTCTAAATTATTTCATAGAGAAATGAAACTAACTGATTGTAAACATAATTTAGGATAAATTGTAACTTGCCCAACTCCTTTTTGTGGATAGAATATGGCACCAATTTTAATATGAGGATCACCCAGGAAGGCAAGGCTAGCTACACAAGAGTAATATGTGGTACATCCCTAAAATAAGTCTAGAAGAACAATAGATTCCAACAATAAAATTGGAAGAACAATGGACTCCAATAAAAATTCTAGGACAATAGACCCTAGAAATAAAAATGAAAAAATAATGGACTCCAGAGAGAGGATGAAAGACCTTTCTTCCATATTTAATTTGCTATACGAACATATGGGACAAAAACATAAAATTTTGAAAACTATGATTAATAATAAAACAAATAATAGGTATTTAGGGGTAGACATGGAGAAAATCTTATTAGAGGATACCATCAAGGCAAATCTCAGATCAAGGTTGAGCTTTCCAAAGTCCTTGAAACTGTTAAGGTAGATAAATTTTATGGAAGAGAAGGGGGTCATGTTATATATTCATGGTTAAATGAGTTGAAGACTTTTTTTTCCATGAAGAATTATTCATCCAGAACCCAAATTGTTTGGGCTATCCTTCATCTTTAGGATGAAACCTTAGAATGGTGGAATACATTATGGGTAGGCAAAGGAATCTAAGTCATGGACCTTAAAATGGATAGTTTCATTGAGGCATTTAACAAGATATTCCTATTAGAGTAGTTTTATGTAGAGAAGTTTGAGTTCTCTATACTCCAATAGGGTACAATGCTTGTGGAGGTATATCATCAAATATTTGTTAAATTGTTGAAATATGTTCTTGAGTATGAGATCAATGAACAATGGAAGGTACATAATTTAATCTTGGGAGTGGACCCTAAGATTCAGATAATAATCAATTTTCTCAAATCCAAAACTCTTCAAAAAGCATATGATTTGGCCCATCAAGAATAGACCAATCTACAAATAAAGAAGACCTTTTTCAACTATGTTGGGTTGACAAAGGTAAAAAGACAAGAATTCAAGAAGAAGAAAAATGTGGGGCATATAAAATGGAATAAGGAGCAAAACAAGAAAAGTAAAGGAAACCAAAGTTTGGGAATAAGAACAATGGAAACCAAGGAAACTATAAGAGGAATTTCCAAAAAAAGGATAATTCAAAATCCCAACCTTCAAAGTATAAAGAGATATCCCAAATAGAGGGAAGAGGAGAGAATAGGCAATAAATATCTTAGGAACCTAGGATAGGTTGCTTCATTTATGGGGTTCCTCATTATGCGAATAATTATCCCCAATGGTTAGAATCAAGTAACAGTAGAGGAGCAACCACACTAAATCTATGTAGCCATAAGAAGTTAGAACCTAGATGGAAAAGCAATGCCTATGTTACTAAACGGTAAGTTGTTTAATAAGAATTTTAAAGTTTTGAGTGCAACTACAAATAGTTTTATTTCCACTAGTATTATTAGGGATATCCATAAAGACCTAGATTTTTGGTATAAGGGTTGAAATTTGAGTATGGATCTAGACAGACTTGCTTAGTGGATCAATTTTTACCTATAGACAAGATCACCTTACCCAATGATCCAATATTTAACACTTGTATATAGTGCCACTACTTGCATTTGATATTATCCTAAGAATGGGTTGGTTGAATTCTCATGGAGACCTAATCAACTTTTAAGAAATATGGATGGACTATATACATAAGGATAATAATATAGGTAGGGTTCAAAGTAGGCAACGGTATTTTTAACCACATATGCTATCAACCATGTGATTAAATAAAGTAATTGAAAGAGGTGGTATGTTGTATGTAGTGAATATAAATAGCAAGACAGGTGATAATGGGGATGAGAAAGTTTTTAAAAAATATTCAATGTTGCATGAATTTAGGGATGTATTTCTAGATCTTCTAGGCCTACCACCTTGGCATGAATTTGACTTCACTATTGAACTAATGCCTAGGTATGAATCCATTGCAATGAAACCTTATAGAATGACTCATATTGAGTTAAAATATTTAGAAATGTAAATTCAAGATCTATTGGAAAAGGGTTTTCTCAAACCTAGTGTGTCACCTTGGGATGCTTTAGTATTATTTGTGAAAGAAAGGATGGTTCCTTGAGGTTGTGCATTGATTATAGAATGTTGAATAATGTGACCATCAAGAATAGGTATCCTTTTCCAAGGATTCATGATCTTTTTAATCAACTAAAGGATACCACTATATTTTCAAAGATTGATTTGAGATTAGGATATCATCAGTTGAGGATTCAAGATACTCATAAAATAACCTTTAAGACTATATATGGACACTATGAGTTCACAATGTTGCTATTTGGATTGACAAATGAGCCAACCGCTTTTATAAATCTAATGAACAGTGTGTTCACAAAATATCTAGATTGATTTATTTTGATATTTCTAAATGATATTTTGATATATCCTCACACCAAAGAGGAATATGACCAGTATTTGAGGTTAGTGTTAGAGGTGCTGAGGAAAAATCAACTTTATGGGAACTTATCTAAATGTGAATTTTATGTATCACAAGTTAAGTATCTGGGATATATTATATCCACAAAATTTATTGTTATGGATCCTAAGAAAATTGATGTCATTTTGAGTTGGCCTACACCCACAAATATATCAAATTTTAGAAACTTCATGGGGCTCATGACTTACTATAGGTTTTTTATGAAGGGCTATTCAAAAATTACATATTCTATCACCAACCCTTAGAGAAATGGAAAAGAGTTCAAATGGATGATTAAATATGACTACCTTTGAAACTCTAAATAATAATATGACTATAGCACCAATTCTTAAGGTATTAGATCCTCTTGATAATTTTAGTATGTAAAAATATTTTCTTAGAAGGTTTGGGTGGGGTGTTATCCTTGTATGAGGCTACAGTAGCATATGATTCTATAAAACTCAAAAAGAATGAGCTATATTATGCTACCCATGACCTAGAGTTGGAAACAATCATGCATGCACTAAAGGTTTAGAGGCACTATTTGCTGGGAAACTATTCGAGCTAATTATATACCACCAAATTCTAAGGTATATATTTACCCAACCTATGTTGAATGCAAGACAAAGAAGGTGGATAGAGTTCTTAGTTAAATATGACTTTGGTTTTGAGTATATCAAAGGAAAAGAAAATAAGGTAGATGATGCCTTAAGCAAGAGAATGCATATAGCAGCATTGCCCCAAATTCATATAGACTTAATGGAAAACGTCAATTAAATGAAACTATAGGATCAATATTGCATTGAAATCCAAAAAAAAATTAGAGAAATTCTAAGGAAAATAAGGATTTTTACATAAATATGGACTTTTTCATACCTAAAATTGGTGATTTGAGGTTTATTATGCAAGAGGAACATATTACTCCTTATTTTTCTCATCCATGTGGGGTAAAGATAAGATAAAACATGAAAAATATATTCTATTGGGTAGGAATGAAATAGAATATCACTAGTTTTATTGCTAGATGCTTGGAGTATCAAAGTTTAAGGTAGAGCATCAACACCCAAAAAATAATTTGTACTGACATGATATACCTACTCAAAAATGGTAAGTTATATCTATGGATTTTATTGAGGGTTTACCTAAGAATAGGTACCTATAACAACCACCAAAACCAACCCAAGAGAGATATATTATTTTCAAGGTTCACAAAAAGAAATCCCAATATTTTTTATTGTAGCATTATCAAGGTTTCACCATATTTGAGTTCTATGTTGTTGTAGATGACAATTTGTGGATAGTAGTGGCCAAATTCTTGTATATTTTGGGGTTTAATTTAGTAAGAATCCTTGTTTATAAGGATTCCAAAGTGCCCCCCACCTTTTCTATACCCTCACCGATATAGGACAATATGACCACAATGTAGGGATTATCCTTTAAGGCCCATAACACTTAAAGAGGAATGCATATTCCCTAACCTTACCCTAAGTCCATCTAGATAGGTTAATAAGACATAAATTCTTGGTGCTTAGTTTCCACATCTCCATGGGCTAATTATGGTCATTACCACTCATTAATAATGTACATTATTTCCTGAACCTTCTTGTTCAAGGGACCACCATTGTTGTCTTGTGTATGATTTATAATAACTTACTAGATATGGGGTATTTGATCCTCATGTTCAAGGTGTATTATTTCACAAGAATTTAGCTATTGCATTCATACAACTCCTTCTAGTTTTGTGAGTTCCTAGCTATTGCATCCTCGCAACTCCTTCTAGGAAACACTTATACCTTATTATTGCATTCTCACAACTCCTTCTAGGATTGGGATATTTTCATTGACTCAAGTCCTAAAATAAGATTCTAGATTCATCTTGAGAACTCTTCCCTAACACAAGGTAACATTCAAGCAATAAAAAAAATTCTCTCTAATTATAAATGCTTCAATTAAAACAACATGCTTAATATAAACCACAATATTAAACAATACATCATAAATCTAGCATGAGCTTCAACATAATGCCATTACCATAAAGTGCTCTTAACCATCAATCCAAGAGCTAGAACAAACTATGTAAAAGAAGCATTCTTCTCAATTATTTACTAAGCTAGCATCATCATAAATGCCTACATAAATATTTTTCAACATAAAAGAGATCACATATACATTTATTATTTCTCAATGATAAAACATTTTGCAAGACATAGATCCCAATCCAGATCATTTCTTGCATAAGCTTAAATTAAATCTAAATTACAAAAACTATCATATTTTCTCTCTTGTAGAGAAAAGTAACTTGGAAAGTTATCTAAGGAACACCAAATAATTTCTCATTTACATAACAACTTTTTAACCCAAGATACATCAAGATCATTACATCTAAATGCTTCCTACAGCATCTTCAAGACGAAGTTCTCCCATGAACTTGAGTAACATTAAGGGATTAGGACAACTCTTTTATGCAATGTATACTAATATACTCTAAATATGATGCAATAAATATGCATACAAACCAAACTAAAGCAACAAGGATATAATCTCATACTTCTCTCTATAATGGCCCCTTTTACCTACTTAGGTCATAGGTGACCATTATAGTTTAAAACATACTCCACAAAGTTTAAGCATCCAAAATTACAAGGAGAGAATCCCATACTTCTCTCTTATAATGCCCCCCTTTACCTACTCAATTCTCATGAAATCACTATAGTTTAAAACATACTCCACAAAGTTCAAGCATCCAAAATGACAAGGAGAGAATCCCATACTTCTCTCTTGTAATGGTCTCCTTTACCTACTCAAGTCTCAGGTGACCCCTATAGATTAAAATATACTCCACAAGGTTCAAGCATCCAAAATGAGGATAGAATCCCATACTTCTCTCTTATAATTACCCCTTACCTACTCAAGTCTCACATGACCACTATAGATTATAGAGTTCAAGGATCCAAAATGACAAGGATAAAATACCATACTTCTCACTTATAATGGTCCCCTTTACCTACTCAAGTCCCAAGAGACCACTATAGTTTCCCATTCAAAATAAGCATTCACAATAAAGAACCCATTTATTATTACTCCAAAAAACATCCAAAAGGAAGATAAGGCACTAACTTATTTAATCAAACAAATATTTAATAATTCTTTAAGCCCTATATTTAATTATTTTCTTACAATTCTAAAATAAAATTTTAAAATAACTTTATTATTCATTTATACTAATCATTAACCCAAGCAATAATTATTTTTCCCAAATAATATAGCATCTATAACATCCTTCACATATCATTAACAATGATTTCCAAGAGAACATTATCTAAAATGACTTTAATTAACCAAAACTTCTTACAATAATGCAACACATAAAGGACATTATAGCTATAGTATCTTTGCTTGTCAATAAGATTAATCTAATACAAATGTGAGTTCAAAAAACAACAATAAATACAACTTCAAAAGACACAGGAGATAGACCTTGGGTGAAGACAAAAACCTTTCCCCAAACTGCTTTAACCAAGTTCTAAGCATAAACTAACATCATGCACAAAGAAACATGCTTAAACAAAATCTTAGATCACCATGCATACCAAGGATAACAAACACCAATCAGATACTAACCTCAACCAAAGAAATCAACGAAGGAATGATTCATGAAGACCCCTACAAAAGACACCAAGGTTTACAGGTAACTCCAATGCTACCCAAGACAACTCAAGATCCACAACATTAAATTAAGGTAAACATTGCACATTCAAACAAAAGGAAAAAAGAATACATAGGATATTTAACCAAATTCCACTAGGCAACAAGAAAAACATCAAACCATCATCAAAAAATCTCCCCAAATGGATCTAACTCTAAACCAGAACTTTCCTAGGGAAAAACAATACAAACTTCCACCTACAGGTGGTAAAAAAACTCAAGTGACTTGCTACTCAAGGTACAAAAACTCAATATAGTCCATGACTGCACATAAATCCACTATCGATGTAGTTATAGCACCACCAAAAGTACCTAACTAGGATCTGAAAGGTAAGACAAACAAGAAACATGAAGGACAAACCCTTACGTCTAACCAACTAAGAAAACAACAACATAAATAAATACATGAACTTAGCATTGTAAGGTAAATCCATATTCTACCTCTTAACACAAAGCTTCCAACACCAATCCTTGCATTCTTCAAGCCTCATTCTCCTCTACTTTCTAGTGACCCTTAAAATAGCCCCTCGAGCCTCTCAAATAGCAATTCAAATCATTATAACAAGTGGGATTCCCTTCCCATCCCTTCTTGGATTTGGTGGCCACCATTTCTATTGTACTCTAGCTTGATGGTAGCATTTTGAAGAGCATCAGCAAGACTCATCTAGGCCAACTCAGGATTTATAGATCATGCAACTTAAATCAAGCCAAAATAAATTCTTCAAGCATATATTTATTAATAATTATTTGACCTTAGGAACCTTTGGGTTAATTTATCCTTTATTATCTCTTCATAATTATTAAGCATGGTTATAAAAGTAAACCAAATAATTAAATACAACAAATAATCCAAGATATTATTGTTCTTAATATAGTGGAAGGGTTTATTACTTGCTTATTAATACCATATGTCAATAGGAATTATTGACACTAAATTAATATTAAGACATTAATGATATTCCCCCATTAATGCTTTTTATTGACCAACCACTCATTCCAAAATCTCCAACACAATCAAGACAAGAATTTACAATTCAAAATTGTATAACATTACTTTAGCTTTAAGAAGATAGCTTATTTTTTAAAGATAACTAGAATGTTATCCCCATAATACTATAGTGACTCCTTTGCCAAAGTGATCTCTTGGTCTAACATTATATTTTACCAAATCAAGCACAAATGCAATGCATCTACATGAAGGTAACATTTACCTTTTTAACAACCCCAATTGTTACTACTCATCTACTACAATTTTCTTTTTTAACTATGATAATATTTGTCCACCCTTCAATGAGTCAAGAATATAATAATGATCTAATACAAGGATATCCCAAATGAAAAGTAAGTAATACGAGTCACAAAATATTAATCCAAAGTCACATTTAAGTAGAAGTACCATCTTCTACAATTCATTCAAATCCATTCACAAATAGGAGCACCAACTCCTACAATTCCATCATACCATCACCAAGTGGTTATGAGGATAATACAATGGCTATGTCCTTCATGAGGACATCTCAATGGTTATACCATTAATTGGGAGTTTTACCCAATGGAATTCATCCCCTCCTCTCCATACTATCCATGAAGACTAGTATTAAGGAGAGAGCCATTAATCTTGTTATTTCTCATGAAAACTTACAAGTGACTTGGAATATTGTCTTAAGCACCATTATAGAATTTACTCATTTACTAGGTGTGATGGTGTTGGTGATTATCTATCTTATCCGTTTGCATGGAGTGAATGGTTTGCTTCTAGCTATCTTAGGTGGATGGTGTAGATATTGTTTTATCTCATATTATTATGGAGATTATCATGAATTTCCTTCTACACTATTATAGTCCTTGAGAGAGAATTTAAATACATCCATCTAATCTACTAGAGAAACATAAATCTCAATGCCATACACTTGACAATGTGCAATATCCAAAGTAGTTCCAATACTTGCTCATATTCTAAAACATATATCACCTAACATTTATTAGAGGTGAATACTACAATATGAAGACTTTATCTCTAATTTACAAATCTTGTAATCAAATACATAAAACATTACAAATCATAGCTGATTTTACATAAATTATATCAGCCCTACATAATTACATTGGATCTATATCAATACAAGCTTGTACATGATGAACATTGCAATAGTCTTCAAAAAGTGTTGTTCGACTCTTCTCTAAAATATCTTGAGTTCTTCATGGTTGGAAGAGATGATAGTGAAGGGATTAGGACAACTCAGATGCAAAGTATGCCAAATGCATTACAAGTAAGCCATGCTTATCAATTTTGAATGCATTCATGCATCACACATTTGCCAAATGTATATCACATATAGAGAAATCATCAAGCATGAATTTCAAATTCATCCATCTTTAATATTTTCATAACAAGGATTAATTTTTAATCCCATTCATCATTCATTTGGATTACCACCAAACATAAGGAAGAGTCCCATACCTCTTTCCAAATAATGGACACCAATCCATTCCTTCCCAAAACTAGAAAATATTCCATCCTTCTAGTTGAGATATATTTATTTACAAAATTTATCAAACACATAATAGTTTACTATTTGTTTTCTAGAATTATACAAAGACTATGATTTCACTTGTTCATTCTACTTGTCTATCTAATAGACCTCAAATCATAGTTGTTTTTCTTATTTTATAATCCATACAAATTTTAATAAAACAAAACCAATATTTACAAATCTAATTGATTTCAATTTGATTTTCCAATCATTCCAAAAATAAAGGAAATTGCTTTAATTTTAAAGTCATCATCTTTAATTTAAATTAAAATAAACCAATTAACACTAGTCTCCTTATGAAAATATAATACAATCATAATTACCCTGGGGGGGGGGGGGGGGCCCCCCCCCAACTCTCCACCCTCCCCAACAATACCATAATTATCCAATTCAGTTTTGTCATATATTATGATAGACTAAGATTTACAAATATTCTCCATATAACTAAACATGTATATTCTAAACTTAAAGGAGATTTATTTTAATCAATATTTCATAAAGATAAGTAATACAACCTATTTAAAATATCGATATATTATATGATTTTATTGTCCATAGCATAGTTTCATTTGATAAAATCACTCATACATTTTAATATATCATGCTTTAATTAAAATGATAAAATCTGAAAGCATTCCAAATCTTTTAAAAAAACTTTCAAGGTTAATTATTATTTATAACTGATGATTCAATGCACACAAACATAAAGAGAACAAGGCTTGAACAATACATAATAGCTTGCACAGTCGTAATGATTGTTTGTCTAAGTGACAAGAGATCATTCCTAGAAGTACCAATGTACTATTAAACAAATCCGATGGTTGTTGGGCTTTGTAACAGATAATCTAGTAATAGTTCGATAGTCCATCATTAGGAAATAAAATTAAGGATTCGGCCATTGGTAGACAATAATAATAGTTCTATTTTAGAATTGAACAAAGGACTAAATTTGATAGATCTATATTAATGGAAATCAAAATATACATGGGAGGCTTTTAACCATAGTTGTATGGAAAATATTTTAACATTGCACAACCTAGCCAAAGCTATATTACACAACGCATTACCAGCACATCATTATGGAGTTTCCAAAAGCCATTCTATATCATAGACGCCCAATAGGATTGTATATAAGATCTTGAAAGCACATAAGGCTAATTAAATATCAACTCTATAAAATTTACACGACTCCCCTTTCGTAGAGTATGCACAAAGGATATTCAAGTTGGACCTAAAGTTGTCAGAGGCTTCTCTTCTACGTGTATAAGCATGACCGTATTCTAGCCAATCAATGGGAAAAGTCTAATCTATGAAGGCTTCTACTTAAACTTCGAAGTAATATTATATGTTAAAACATTCTATATAAGAGAAGCAATTGGATAAATTAAAACATTCAACACATATAACTATATTTCAATTCATTCTAGCAAGCATTAAAATAAAATATAGTGGACAGATCCAACCTGGAACTCTCCAACAGTTGAATGCTTCCCAAATCTTGTAAATTCCTTCTCCTACCTTCTTCAGTTTAGCATAACATAGTATAATATAACATATTTTTTCTCAACCAAAATGACAATTTATAGCTTTCTTTCTTTCAGAAAAAATTTTTCTAAACATATATATATATGCTTTCTTTCTTTCAAAAAAGATGCTTCTAAATATATTTTTTTTATCTTATTTTTCTCACCTCATGTGAAGGCTTCCTTTAATATATATTATTTTAATGGAAAGGGAATCCATAGATATAAGAGAAGAATATTATCCACCATTTCAACCTTCCCAAAGTAGCCATGTGTAGGAAAGATTGATTTTTTAAATCTACAAGGTAGTTTTTTTTCATGTTTTTTTTTCATGTTTTGGTCCAATCAAAATTGAACAAGTTCATAAAAAAACAAACTACCTAATTTCCTTCTAAAATAGGATCAACTAGATCAAATAAGCATGCTCAAAAAAATAAATCCTTTACTTTAAAAATTGCTCAATTTAAATATTTCACAAAATCATAATAAATTGCATGATATTCTTTTCAATATTTTCTAGAATAATTTGTAAAATGCAAAACATTATTAATGTGCATTTTCAAATTAAAATTAAATTAAACCAATCTCATGCAAATTAATCATGAAATAAAATATAAATCACACATAAATGGCATACAAGCACTCGATGCATGTGCTCAGTATCCCCCATCACCGTTTTTCCTTTGATTGGGTGGGACTTTTAGAGTAATACTCAAGTAACACCGCCATCAAGGAGGTAACTAGTGATGATAGGAATATGAGATTTACCTGTTGAGTTGTCATAGTCATAATTTCCCTTCTCATCTCTTGGTGGTCAGTCTTCCACCTATGAGAATAAATGTTCCTACAATCAAGCAACGCAACATCATTTTCTTTTAACAGAAACAAATACAATGTAAATATATTAAGCATTAAAACCAGCTATCATTACACAAATAACATCTTAAAAATAGTCCTCCAAGGTGGGATGTGACATACTCCCCTCCATTAGATTAAACACAGTCCTCTATGTTTTCCTGCAATATTACATAACAATCAATAAAACATAGTTTTTGGTATAGTTTCCACTTTGCATAAGTGGTCCATAGTTCAACCTGTATTATTACATATCATCATTAAATAAATAAGGAAAGTGTCTTTTCATATCTTCCACTTTTTCCCAAGTGGAATTATTTTTGGAATATTGGTCCCACTGGACCTTACACTGATCAATATTATGCTTTCTCATAGTCTTGGAATGAAATTCCAAGATCTTCACAGGTCTCACTTCAAAGGTTTTCGGATCTACCATATGTAAATTAGAAACATCTAACACATGATCAAGATCAACAATATATCTCCTAAGTAGGGATACATGAAAAGTATTATGGATCTTTGACAAGTTAGGTGGTAATTCAAGCCGATAGGCTACAGGACTTATCTTCTCCACAATATCAAATGGACCAACAAATCTAGGATCCAATTTTGTTGATTTAATGGCACTCTTCTTAGGTTTTACCCTTAGAAATACTTTTTCACCTATGGAGAATTATCTAGGTGTTCTTTTCAAATCTACATAACTCTTCTATATACCTGTGTCTTCCTTGAGCCTTTGACATATTAATCCTAGATGCTCTTCCATTATTTTGACCATTTATGGTCTAATGACAACCCGATCCTCAGGATTGTCCCATGATAATGTAGTTATGCTTCCATACAAAGCTTTGAAAGGTACCATATTCAAGGAAGAATTATAGCTATTATTATAAGTAAACTCAACCAGATACAAATAATCTTCCCAATGAGACTTTTGGTCCATGCAATACATGCATAACATATCTTCCAAAACTTGGTTAACCCTTTATGTCTATCCATACATTTCAAGATGATATGCAGAATTGATATTCAAAGTTGTGTCAATTGCATGGTGGAGAGCCTGCCAAAACTTAGAAGTAAACCTAGAATCCTTGTCAAAGATAATCATCTCTGGAAATCCATACAACCTAAAAATTTCTTTTGTAAATTTATTGGCAATAATTATAGCATCATCTGTAGTACATCCTGGTATAAAATGTGCAACCTTAGTGAGTTTATCTACTATAACAAATATTGCATCATGATGATATTTTGTCTTTTGCAAATCAATAATAAAATCCATTGATATTACTTGCCATTTGTGAGTGGGTATAGTATGTGAAAACAATTTTCCTGTTGGATGTTGATGTTCAACTTTCACATTTTGACACTGTAAACATCATGCCACAAAATCAGTGATATATTTCTTCATGCCCGACCAGTAAAAGGTCTTTTTCATATTTTCCCTCATCTTGGATCCTCTAGGATGAGCGGAATAAGGAGAATTATGAGCTTCATGCATGATCAATCTCCTCAAATCACCCATTTTAGGTATGACTACTCGGTATCTAAAGCATAAAAGTCCATATTTCATGCTAAAATCTTAGTTTTCATTCAATTTTTAATCTATCTTAACTTGAATTTCACTACATTTAGGATCCTAACACTGCATCTTTTTGAATTTCCCCATTAAATCCACATGACTACAAGTCAATGCAGCTATGTGCTTCCTTCTACTTAAGGCATCAGTGACTTTATTTTATTTTCCTTTGATATACTCAATACCAAAATCATATTCTGCTAAGAACTCTATCCACATTCTTTGTCTAGCATTTAGTAATGGTTGAGTGAAGATATACTTCAAACTCTTATGATCAGTTCTTAACTCAAATGGTCTACCAACTAGTTAATTTCACCAAATTTTCAAGGCATGCACAACTTCAGCAAGTTCTAAATCATGAGTAGCAAAGTTAAATTTAAGTTTTTTGAGTTTCCTAGACTCATATGCTACTACAGAATCATATTGGGATATGACTCCTCCTAACCCTTCCAAAGATGCATCAGTACAAACTAAATAATTTCCTGTGGAATTCAAAATATTTAGAATAGGAGTTGAGGTTAGTTTCTATTTAAGCAAATTAAATGCTTCTTCACACTTTTCTATAAATTTTTTGGTCACAAATCTGCCATAGGAAAGGATTTTATATGTATATGCACCCTAGACTTGGCCAACATTGAAAGGCCGAGAAAAAGAGATGTCCCTCGGGCCAATCTCCAAGGAGGGCTGGCTCCCAAACTACTCTAAACTAGTTTTGAAGATAAGGATGCAAGAAAGAAAAATGAAAATGCTGAAAGAGAGGGAAATAACAGAAAGGAATGGAAATATGTCCAGAGGCCGAAGTGTATGATTTGGGGCAGACTAACAGCAAGAAATTACACCAAGTTGTATTACAGCGTCTAGGAAAAGAAGACAACAGAATTAAACTCACACCTTTGCAGAGATAATCCCCAGATCGCATTCCAAAATCTACTCACTAACTAGCAATGTTCGAATTCAAGATGCAGAATTCAAAACCTGACAGCAAGAGCATGAGCTTAAATAGAAATAACTTGTAAAACAGAGGGACATCACACACATAAGAATGCTTGCAAATTTTAGAAGCCGAGTCTCTTCTATTGATGCAAAGAACTTAGAGAATTTTTTTTACAAAATGTCTAACCTCCTTTTGCTTTAGATATACATGAATATTTATAGAGGTCTTCCCTCTCTCTTTTGCATCACAGCATTCAAAACATACAACAGATTTTTAAAAGGTGATCCGCAAAATGTGTACTTGAAAAGAGAAACAATCCCCTTAATCTACCTCGGAGAAATGACATATTAAATGACCATTATCAGGGCAAGCTGGAAATTGTTAGGAGACCATGAATAGAACTTTCAATGCTGGAAGCATCTTTAATGTTGGTGGCATCGAAAACTGCCTCATGTTCTTTTATCTTGCGTAGCAACATTTAATCTTGGAGACTCCTTGACCACGATCTGAAAATTAGTTGGAGAGCTTTTACTTGATCCTTATCTTCTCTTCACATTCTCATATGCAATCTTGAAGGAAAATGCAAATAGAATTATAACAGGCCTTTTTTCGTTGATTATTTCGCCAAAATGAGACAAGTCATGAAAATGTGACATGTTGCGATATGCGACACTTTTACCTTGTTGCCTTCTCTCTCCACCACCAGTCACGAAAACATGACATGTCACGAAATTGTGACATCTTCTTTTCTTTTGGATCTTCACTATGATATGTCATGAAATCGTGACATTCGCCTCTGCTTTGGCTTCTTCGCTGCTCCTTATAACGAAAATGAAACATGTCAAGAAATCGTGACATTTTTCTCTTATGCTGTCTTTTCCTCCTTATCTGTGAAAACGTGACAGGTCACAAAAATGAGACATGTCACGAAATCATGACGTTTTTTCATTTGCCTTGTATGGTTTAGCTTTCAACCCGTGAAAACCCGACAGGTCACAAAAATGCGACATGTCACAAAAATGCGACATGTCACGAAATCGCGACATTTTTTTCCCATTTGGTTCTTTCATCTTCAACAAGTCGCGAAATCGTGACACTTTTTGTCTTCTTACACTTTGATTCTTTTAGGCCACAAAAATTTGACATGTCGCAAAATCACGACATTCCATACCATTTGGCCGCCTCCTTGCTTCCGCCTTGCGAAAACGCGACATGTCACGAAATCATGACAATTCTCCGCACTTTGCCCTTCCTGTCCAATATGTCATGAAATCATGATATTTTCTTGCTTTCTCTATTGTTTTCACTTCCTATTGCAATATGGCGACATTTTCTATCACACTGCTCCATGGCCACCGCAAGTCATGATTTTGCGACATGTCACGATATCGCGACAACTTCATTTTAGTGCTTTCGTTGACTACGTTGACCGCAAAACTCCAACATGTCGCGATATCATGACAGTTTTACTGCTTTGCTTCCATTGACTGCTTTGACCGCAATAACGCGACAGGTCGTGAAAATGCGACATGTCATGATATCATGATACTTTATTGACTTAGCCCTTTTCTGCATTTGGCACCGCAAAACTATGACAGGTCGCGATATTGCGACAAATTTCCATGCTTGCACCCTTTTGGTTTTGGACCCCATGAAAGCACGACAAGTCACGAAAATGCAACATGTCGCAATATCGTAACATCTTTTGGGCTTAGCTTTTTTATGGTACGAATGCCACGAAAACGTGACAGGTCATGATTTCATGACATGTCATGAAATCATGACACCTTTGCTTTAGCACAAAATTTGTTAAGTGTCTCTACAATTTGAGCATTCTTTTGCTTGAACAGCAACAACAAAAACATTGTGGCAAAAATGCCAACATTCTTGGCGGCTCGTGGGGTATGCAACTCTACTATATGGATGAACCTCAAGCCTTTATCCATTGGGCAACAGAGTCAAGCAACTGGAGGAGTAGAAATAACTGGTGCTGGTTGATGTTGGACATCTATGGGCTGCTACAACAAGCTCTTACTAGCATTCGGCTCTCTGAAATGGAAATTTTAGCAAAAATTAATAGAAGAGTAGAACTTCCATTATTTCGATAACTACTACATAAAAAGAAACACACATAAACTAAACAAAAACTGTACCTAAGATCCTAAGCGACACTTAGTACCCTTGGCACTTTATTTACTAGCCAGGCTATTTACAATATGTACACAAAAGTTTGTGACATGTTTGGCATGCCACCACCACAAACCCAACTTCAGGTGTCTATCCGATGAACCTGTAGTGTCCAGACTAGATCTGATTGTACTTCAGTCGATATTTGAAATCTTATTAACCTCTTCTCGAAGTTCTCCATGGTGCAAATAGGGCACAACGTGGCTAGTTATCATGCATGTCAGTACCCATACAGTTGATGGATAATGTAGCAAAGAGATTTGGCATATGGAGGGCTCTTTGGGGTACCAGTTGCAGTAATGGCCAAAGCCAATACCACCATTTGGAAGAGTCCACTAGTTATGGACCGAGTACATGTTCCTCCAACCCCTTGATGTGATAACAAGAATTGTCCAATGATAGTCCTTTCTCCAGGGTCTCTTCAGGCTCAGCCTCTTGATGAGACATAGTTAATTGGTTCTGGTTGAACACTTGCATGTTATACCTTGAGACACAAAAAGGGTGCAAAAATGTGCCTTCCTTGCTCTCAGGCTCTGCCACTTGAGCCTGTTCTTCTCCTCCTTCACTCATCTCCTCTTGATCCATTTCTTGATAGAAACTACAAGAAACCATATTATCTATTACTGGGACAAGGCTTACCGATTCCCATCGTGGGTCTTGGATGAAAGCTGCTTGTTGAGCTCCAGACAGCTGCATCTTAGGTCTCTACTCAGTATGAGGAATCTTCCATGGTTAATACTGCACAGGAGAGATAGGAGCTGTGACTACCATGGAAAGTGATGGAGTTTCTCCCCACTGCCACTTTCTTGATAGGAGAAAATGTTGTTTCGCTCGCACTTCTTATTCAAATATTTGAGGGAACCTTCATTCACCTGATTGTAGCAAGAGGAGGCTTATTTTCGGGTGAAAGGCACGAACATAGAAGAGGTGGGCTTAGGTGGGTGTCGATTGAATCTCCCTTGGAAATATCTTCCAACTTCTACAGAATCGAACATTGAAGTCTGTGATGTTCTCCAGATGTGCTCTCATGATAGTGGAGAAGTGCATTAAGAGCTGGAAGGGATCTTGAGAACCGTCGAATGTGCTAATTAGTGCTCTCACTAAGTCATCCCATGAACAGATGCTTTTTTGCCCAAGCAGTCTGTACCATTGCAACGCCCTTCCTTCTAAATACTGAACCAGAAGCCTGATCATGACATCTTCATGGATTATGGCATGGAGGATTGACAAAGCAGCAACATCTTCAATATGCTCTTGGGCCATTCCATTAGTACCATTGTATTTCATCAACACCTTCAAAGCACTTTTGGGAATCTCGTGCAAACTTTGGAGATTCAGAGGGCCAGGATCATTCCAACTAGGACAGCGTACACTCTCCATTATAGTAGTGGTCTACAGGGATCATGGTTCTCGCCACTAAGTCAGAGTCGCCAGGTGCACATTATTTTCTCCGCTTGTGAGGTCAAGGCTACTCACCAAACCTTGATTCCTTTGGGGTATCTTCTTTTAGAATCAAAAGGCATCTACGATCAAGAAATTAGGATCTTCAACTCAGCAGAGTCACCATATGAACTTACAATCTCTGCTTTGAGGTAAAGACAGTTCATCAAAATCTTGAGTCCTCTGGGTGTCAATTTGAAATAATGCTTGTCCCATCGATTGTGGATTTTTATAGACAAAAACAGTCCGTCCCATCGGGCGTGCCAAAATTGTTGGTCACAAATTTGCCACAGGAAAGGATTTTATATGTATATGTGCCCTATACTTGGCCAACATTGAAAGGTCGAGAAAAAGAGATGTCCCCTGGGCCAATCTCCAGAGAGGGCTGGGTCCCAAACTACTCTAAACTAGTTTTGAAGATAAGGATGCATGAAAGAAATAGAAAAATCCTGAAAGAGAGGGAAATAACAGAAAGGAATGGAAATATGGCCAGAGGCCGAAGTGTATGATTTGGGGTAGACTAACAGCAAGAAATTACACCAAGTTGTATTACAATGTCTAGGAAAAGAAGACAACAGAATTAAACTCACACCTTTGCAGAGATAATCCCCAGATCGTATTCCAAAATCTACTCACTAACTAGCAATGTTCGAATTCAAGATGCAGAATTCAAAACCTGACAGCAAGAGCATGAGCTTAAATAGAAATATCTTTTAAAATAGAGGGACATCACACACATAAGAAATAACTAGTGCTAGTTGATGTTGGACATCTAGGAGCTACTGCAACAAGCTCTTACTAGCATTCGGCTCTCTGAAATGGAAATTTTAGCAAAAATTAATAGAAGAGAAGAACTTCCATTATTTCAATAACTACTACATAAAAAGAAACACACATAAACTAAACAGAAACTATACCTAAGCTCCTAAGCGACACTTAGTACCCTCAGCACTTTATTTACTAGCCGGGCTATTTACAATATGTACACAAAATTTTGTGACATGTTTGGCATGCCACCACCACAAACCCAGCTTCAGGTGTCTATCCGATGAACTTGCAGTGTCCAGACCAGATCTGATTGTACTTTAGTCGATCTTTGAAATCTGATTGACCTCTTCTTGAAGTTCTCCATGGTGCGAATAGGGCACAATGTGGCTAGTTATCATGCATGTCGGTACCCATACAGTTGATGGATAATGTAGCAAAGAGATTTGGCATATGGAGGGCTCTTTGGGGTACCAGTTGCAGTAATGGCCGAAGCCAATACCACCATTTGGAAGATTCCACTAGCTATGGACTGAGTACATGTTCCTCCAACCCCTTGATGTGATAACAAGAATTGTCCAATGACAGTCCTTTCTCTAGGGTCTCTTCAGGCTCAGCCTCTTGATGAGACATAGTTAATTGGTTCTGGTTGAACACTTGCATGTTATACCTTGAGACACAAAAAGGGTGCAAAAATGTGCCTTCCTTGCTCTCAGGCTCTGCCACTTGAGCCTGTTCGTATCCTCCTTCACTCATCTCCTCTTGATCCATTTCTTGATAGAAACTACAAGCAACCATATTATCTATTACCAGGACAAGGCTTACCGATTCCCATCGTGGGTCTTGGATGAAAGCTACTTGTTGAGCTCCAGACAGCTGCATCTTAGGTCTCTGCTCAGTATGAGGAATCTTCCATGGTTAATACTGCACAGGAGAGATAGGAGCGGTGACTACCATGGAAAGTGATGGAGTTTCTCCCCACTGCCACTTTCTTGATAGGAGCAAAAGTTGTTTTTCTTGCACTGCTTCTTCAAATATTTGAGGGAACCTTCATTCACCTGATTGTAGCAAGATGAGGCTTATGTCCGAGTGAAAGGCACGAACATAGAAGAGGTGGGCTTAGGTGGGTGTCTATTGAATCTCCCTTGGAAATATCTTCCAACTTCTACAGAATCAAACATTGAAGTCTGTGATGTTCTCCAGAGGTGCTCTCATGATAGTGGAGAAGTGCATTAAGAGCTGGAAGGGATCTTGAGAACCATCGAATGTGCTGATTAGTGCTCTCGCTAAGTCATACCATGAATAGATGCTTTTTTGCCCAGGTAGTCTGTACCATTGCAACGCCCTTCCTTCCAAATACTGAACCAGAAGCCTGATCATGACATCTTCATGGATTATGGCATGGAGGATTGACAAAGTAGCAACATCTTCAATATGCTCTTGGGCCATTCCATTAGTACCATTGTATTTCATCAACGCCTTCAAAGCACTTTTGGGAATCTCATGCAAACTTTGGAGATTCAAAGGGCCAGGATCATTCCAACTAGGACAGCGTACACTCTCCATTATAGTAGTGGTCTACAGGGATCATGGTTCTTACCACTAAGTCGGAGTCGCCAGGTGCACATTATTTTCTCTGCTTGTGAGGTCAAGGCTGCTCACCAAACCTTGATTCCTTTGGGGTATCTTCTTTTAGAATCAAAAGGCATCTATGATCAAGAAATTAGGATCTTCAGCTCAACAGAGTCGCCATATGAACTTACAATCTCCGCTTTGAGGTAAATACAGTTCATCAAAATCTTGAGTCCTCTGGGTGTCAATTTGAAATAATGCTTGTCCCACCGATTGTGGATCTTTCAGATACAAAAATAGTCTGTCCCATCGGGCATGCCAAAACTATTGGTCACAAATCTGCCACAGGAAAGGATTTTATATGTATATGTGCCCTAGACTTGGCCAACATTGAAAGGTCAAGAAAAAGAGATGTCCCCCGGGCCAATCTCTAGAGAGGGCTGGCTCCCAAACTACTCTAAACTAGTTTTGAAGATAAGGATGTAGGAAAGAAATAGAAAAATGCTGAAAGAGAGGGAAATAACAGAAAGGAATGGAAATATGGCCAGAGGCCGAAGTGTATGATTTGGGGCAGACTAACAGCAAGAAATTACACCAAGTTGTATTACAACGTCTAGGAAAAGAAGACAACAGAATTAAACTCACACCTTTGCAGAGATAATCCCCAGATCGTATTCCAAAATCTACTCACTAACTAGCAATGTTTGAATTCAAGATGCATAATTCAAAACCTGACAGCAAGAGCATGAGCTTAAATAGAAATATCTTTTAAAACAGAGGGACATCACACACATAAGAATGCTTGCAAATTTCAGAAGCCGAGTCTCTTCTATTGATGCAGAGAACTTAGAGAATTTTTCTTACAAAATGTCTAACCTCATTTTGCTTTAGATATACATGAATATTTATAGAGGTCTTCCCTCTCTCTTTTGCATCACAACATTCAAAACATACAACAGATTTTTAAGAGGTGATCCGCAAAATGTGTACTTGAAAAGAGAAACAATCCCCTTAATCTGCCTCGGAGAAATGACATATTAAATGACCATTATCAGGGCAAGCTGGAAATTGTTAGGAGACCACGAACAGAACTTTCAATTCTAGAAGCGTCTTTAATGTTGGTGGCATCAAAAACTGCCTCATGTTCTTTTATCTTGCGTAGCAACATTTAATCTTGGAGACTCCTTGACCACAATCTGAAAATTAGTTGGAGAGATTTTACTTGATCCTTATCTTCTCTTCACATTCTCCTATGTAATCTTGAAGGAAAATGCAAACAAAATTGTATCGGGCCTTTTGTCATTGATTCTATAGTGAAAATGAGACAGGTCATGAAAATGCGACATGTCGTGATATCGTAACACTTTTACCTTGCTGCCTTCTCTCTCCACCACCAGTCACGAAAACATGACATGTCATGAAATTGCAACATCTTCTTTTCTTTTGGCTCTTCACTATGATATGTCGCAAAATCGTAGCATTTGCCTCTTCTTTGGATTCTTCGCTGCTCCTTATCATGAAAATGAAACTTGTCACGAAATCGTGACATTTTCTCTTGCATTGTCTTTTCCTCCTTCTTATCCACAAAAACGCGACAGGTCACGAAAATGAGACATGTCATGAAATCGTGACATTTTTTCATTTGCCTTGTACGGTTTAGCTCTCAACCCATGAAAACGCGACATGTCACGAAAATGCGACATGTCGCGAAATCACGATGTTTTTTTCCCATTTGGTTCTTTCATCTTCAACAAGTCGTGAAATCATGACACTTTCTGTCTTCTTGCACTTTGATGCTTTTAGGCCGCGAAAATTCGACATGTCATGAAATTGCGACATTCCATACCATTTGGCTGCCTCCTTGCTTTTGCCTCATGAAAACGTGACATGTCACGAAATCATGACAATTCTTCGCACTTTGCCCTTCTTGTCCAATATGTCGCGAAATCGTGACATTTTCTTGCTTTCTCTATTGTTGTTGCTTCCTGTCGTGATATGGTGACATTTTCTATCACACTGCTCAATGGCCATCGCAAGTCATGATTTTGCGACATGTCACGATATCATGACAACTTCATTTTAGTGCTTACATTGACTACGTTGATCGTGAAACTCCAACACGTCACGATATCATGACAGTTTTACTACTTTGCTTTCGTTGACTGCTTTGACCACGATAACATGACAGGTCATGAAAATGCAACATGTCGCGATATCGTGACACTTTCTTGACTTAGCCCTTTTCTGCATTTGGCACCGCAAAACTATGACAGGTCACGATATCGTGACAAATTTCCATGCTTGCACCCTTTTGGTTTTGGACCCCGCAAAAACGCGACAGGTCATGAAAATGCGACATGTCGCGATATTGCGACATCTTTTGGGCTTAGCTTTTTTATGGTATGGATGCCACAAAAACATGACAGGTCACGATTTCACGACATGTCACGAAATCGTGACACCTTTTCTTTAGCACAAAATTTGTTAAGTGTCTCTACAATTTGAGCATTCTTTTGCTTGAACAGCAACAACAAAAACAATGTGGCAAAAATGCCAACAAAATTTAAACTCCTTCCCTTTCTTATGAAGGTTGGTTATTGGATAAGCAATCTTAGAGTAGTCTTTAAAAAACCTCCTATAATATCCTAACAAACCCATGAAGCTTCTTACTTCTATCACATTTGTTGGAGGTGGCCAGTTCAAAATGGCTTCTATTTTCTTTGGATCAACAGCGATCCCATCCACTGATATAATATGCCCCAAGTAATACACTTGTGGAACATAGAATTCACATTTAGAAAAATTCCCATAGATTTGGTTCCTCCTTAAAATTTCTAGCACTGTCCTCAAGTGCTTATCATGTTCCTCTCTATTACAAGAATGAATCAAAATGTCATCCAACAATATCAACACAAATCAATCCAATTGATTTTTGAATACACTATTCATAAAATTCATGAAAGTTGTTGGTGCATTAGTGAATCCAAATGGTAATACTATAAATTCATAGTGACCATATATAGTCTTGAATGAATTTTTATGTGTGTCTTCTTCTCAGATTCTCAGTTGATGATATCTGAATTTTAGATCAATAATTATGAAAATAATGGCATCTTTTAGTTGATCAAATAAATATTCTATCCTTGGAAATGGATATATGTTCTTGATAGTTGCCTTGTTTAGCATTCTATAATCTATGCATAGCCTTAATAAACCATATTTCTTCTTCACAAATAAAACATGTGCTCCCCAAGGTGATACACTTGGTTTTATCAACCCTTTTTCTAGAAACTCTTGAAGTTGCACTTTCAATTCCTGCATCTCAATGGGGTTCATTCTATAAGGAGATCTATGGATAGGATCGGTACCTAGCATCAATTCTATGGTGAAATAAAATTCATGTTTAGGCAGCAATCCAAGTATCTCATCAACAAAAACATCATGAAATTCCTGCAACAAAGGAAATTTTCCAATAATTTCTTCCTTTGGAATTTCCTCTTACTTCTCAAGCTTGTTGCCATATTTACCTGGAGTAAAAAGTTGTATTAATTCTCACTTATTTTCATAGTTGAAATTCTAGACAACTATATTTCATCATAATTTCTCAAGTAATCTATTACTACTAGGTTCATTCCCTAGTTTAGTCCACTAACTCTATTGTTGTTCATACACACTTGAGAATAAGAAGTAAGTCAAAATACATAGATATCAAGTAATTTTCCTAAAATATTCTAAGGTACATCGCTTAAAACCCATAGAAGGAGGGTTCACTTAGATCTTCCACTTTCGAACGACTATGGATCTATTTGTGGGGGATAGGAACTTAGACATTGGTAATCTCAAGTACTGACCTTATCCTTACCAAGTGTGCATCATTTAGATTTATGGAACTTATGTTTGAGTTATTTTGTTTCATTCCCAAATATTTTGCTAACCTAGATCTAGCTAGAATCCACTAGTTAGCTTGGGCTTTGATACCAACTATAACAACCCCAATTGTTACTATTTATCTACTAAATTTTTTTTTAAACTATGATAATCTTTGTCCACCCTTCAATGAGTTAAAAATATAATAATGATCTAATACAAGGATATCCCAAATGAAAAGTAAGTAATCCGAGTCACAAAATATTAATCCAAAGTCACATTTAAGTAGAAATACCATCTTCTACAATTAATTCAAAGCCATTCACAAATAGGAGCACCAACTCCTACAATTCCATCATACCATCACCAAGTGGTTATGAGGATAATACAATGGCTATGTCCTTCATGAGGACATCTCAATGGTTATACCATTAATTGGGATTTTTACCCAATGGAATTCATCCCCTCCTCTCCATACTATCCATGAAGACTATTATTAATAAGAGAGACATTAATCTTGTTATTTCTCATAAAAACTTACAAGTGACTTGGAATATTGTCTTAAGCACAATTATAGAATTTACTCATTTACTAGGTGTGATGGTGTTGGTGATTATCTGTCTTATCCATTTGCATGGAGTGAATGGTTTTCTTATAGCTATCTTAGGTGGATGGTGTAGATATTGTTTTGTCTCATATTATTATGGATATTATCATGAATTTCTTTTGACACTATTAGAGTCCTTGAGAAATAATTTAAATACATCCATCTAATCTACTATAGAAACATAAATCTCAATGTCATACACTTGACGATGTGCAATATCCAAAGTAGTTTCAATACTTGCTCATATTCTAAAACATATATCACCTAACATTTATTAAAGGTGAATACTCCAATATGAATTCTTTATCTCTAATTTACAAAGCTTGTAATCAAATACATAAAACATTACAAGTCATAGCTGATTTTACATAAATTATATTAGCCCTGCATAATTACATTGGATCTATATCAATACAAGCTTGTACATGATGAACATTGCAATAGTCTTCAAAAAGTGTTGTTTGGATCTTCTCTAAAATATTTTGAGTTCTTCATGGTTGAAAGAGATGATAGTGAAGGGATCAGGACAACTTGGATGCAAATTATACCAAATGCATTACAAGTAAGCCATGCTTATCAATTTTGAATGTAATCATGCATCACACATTTGCCAAATGTATATCACATATAGAGAAATCATCAAGCATAAATTTCAAATTCATCCATATTTAATATTTTCATAACAAGGATTAATCATTAATCCCATTCATCATTCATTTAAATTACCACCGAACATAAGAAAGAGACCCATACCTCTTTCCAAAAAATGGACACCAATCCATTCCTTCCCAAAACTAGAAAATATTCCATCCTTCTAGTTGAGATATATTTATTTACAAAATTTATCAAACACATAATATTTTACTATTTATTTTCTATAATTATACAAAGATTATGATTTCACTTGTTCATTCTACTTGTCTATCTAATAGACCTCAAATCATAGTTGTTTTTCTTATTTTATAATACATACAAACTTTAATAGAACAAAATCAATACTTACAAATCTAATTGATTTCAATTTGATTTTCCAATCATTCCAAAAATAAATAAAATTGCTTTAATTTATCATCTTTAATTTAAATAAAAATAAACCAATTAACACTAGTCTCCTTATGAAAATATAATACAATCATAATTCTTCAATTCAGTTTTGTCATATATTATGACAGACTAAGATTTACAAATATTCTCCATATAACTAAACATGTGTGTTCTAAACTTAAAGGATATTTATTTTAATCAAGATTTCATAAATATAAGTAATACAGCCTATTTAAAATATTGATATATTATATCATGTTATTTTCCATAGCCTAGTTTCATTTGATAAAATCACTCATACATTTTAATATATCATGCTTTAATTCAAATGATAAAATCTGAAAACATTCCAAATATTTAAAAAAAAACTTTCGAGATTAATTATTGTTTATAATTGATGATTCAATCCACACAGACATAAAAAGAACAAGGCCTGAATAATACATATGAGTTTGCATAGTCGTAATGATTTTTTGTCTAAGTGACAAGAGATCATTCCCAGAATTACCAATGTACTTTTAAATAAATCCAGCGGTTGTTGGGATTTATAAAATATAATCCAGTAATAGTTCGACAATCCATTGTTGGGAAATAAAATCAAGGATTCATCCATTGGTAGACAATAATAATGGTTCTATTTTAGAAATGAATAGAGGACTAAATCCAGAAGATCTATATTAATGGAAATCAAAATAGACATGGGAGGTTTTTAACCATAGCTGTATAGAAAAAATTTTAACATTGCATAGCCTAGCCAAAGCTATATTACATAGAGCATTACCAGCACATCATTATGGAGTTTCCAAAAGTCATTCTATATCATAGATGCCCAATAGGATTGTATATAAGATACTGAAAGCACATAAGGCTAATTAAATATCAACTCTATAAAATTTACATGACTTTTCTTTCATAGAGTGCACAAAGGATATCCGAGTTGGACCTAAAGTCGTCAAAGGCTTCTCTTCTACATGTTTAAGCATGACAGTATTCTAGCCAATCAATGGAAAAAGGCTAATCTATGAAGGATTCTACTTAAAATTCGAAGGAAGATTATATGTTAAAAAATTATATATAAGAGAAGCAATCGGATAAAGTAAAACATTCAACACATATAACTAGATTTCAATTCATTTTGGCAAGCATTAAAATAAAATACAATGGATAGATCCAACCTGGAACTCTCTAGCAATTGAATGCTTCCCAAAGCTTATAAATCCCTTCTCCTACCTTCTTTAGTTCAGCATAACATAGTATAATATAACATGTTTTTTTTCTCAACCACAATGGCAATTTATAGTTTTCTTTCTTTCAAAAAAAATGCTTCTAAATATGTATATATATATATATATATTAGCTTTCTTTCTTTCATAAAAGATGCTTCTAAATATTTTTTTTTTATCTTATTTTTCTCACCTCATGTGAAGGCTTCCTTTAATATATATATATATATATATATATATATATATATATATATATATATATATATATATATATATATATATATATATATATATATATATTATTTTAATGGAAAGGGAATCCATAGAGATAATAGCATAATCTTATCCACCATTTCAACCTTCCCAAAGTAACCATGTGTAGGAAAGATTAATTTTTTTTAAATATACAAGGTCATTTTTTTCATGTTTTTTCATATTTTGGTCCAATCAAAATTGAACAAGTTCATAAAAAACAAACTATCTAATTTCATTATAAAATATGATCAACTAGATCAAATAAGCATGCTCAAAAAAATAAATCCTTTAATTTAAAAATTGCTCAATTTAAAGATTTTACAAAATCATCATAAATTGCATGATATTATTTTCAATATTTTCTAGAATAATTTGTAAAATGCAAAACATTATTAATGTGCATTTTCAAAGTAAAATTCAATTAACCCAATATCATGTAAATTAATCATGAAATCAAATATAAATCACATACAAATGGCATACAAGCACTCGATGCATGTGCTCAATTTCCCCCATCATCGTTTTTCCTTTGATTGGGCAGGACTTTTAGAATAATACTCAAGCAACACCATCATCGGGGAGATAACTAGTGATGATAGGAATATGAGATTTACCTATTGAGTTGTCATATTCATCATTTCCCTTATCATATCTTGGTGGTCAGTCTTCCACCTATGATAATAAATGTTCCTGCAATCAAGCAACGCAACATCACTTTCTTTTAACATAAACAAATACAATGCAAATATATTAAGCATTAAAACTAGCTATCATTACACAAATAGCATCTTAAAAATATTCTGTAGGATGTGACAACCTTAGAGTTGTCAATGAACAATTTATTACCATCATTTCCTAAAATATCTCTCAACTCAGGTAGTTCACCCATATAAATCCACCAATGAGAGTATCTGATATTACACCCATAAATACATCAGCAGTACCATATTCTAAGCATAAAGTGCAATTACCCATTCATATTGATATTATAAAATAAATTTTTGTATTATACATCCACATAAATACATAATTCATTATCAATATGGAGTCCTACCAAGGAGGGTTTTTATAGTACCAACATGATGTAATAGTTGTGATAGTTGATAAGTTGGCTAAGGTTGCAAATTTTATGCTAAGAAACATCAAGGATGATGCACCGGTTGTGGCAAATAAGTCTTCCAAGGAAATTTTTAGGTGACATGGTCTTCTCAAGATGATCATATAAAATAGATATTCCAGGTTTACACGAGAATTATAGTAGGCTCTTCATCATGTAGTGGGCACTAAGTTGAACATAAATTCTACATACCATCTAAAAATAGATAGATCAAAAGTCTAGATGGTAAGCCTTTTTGTATCTGGTTGAATTTACATATAACAATGGATACCATGCATCCTTGGAAATGGCTCTGTTTGAAGCCATGTATGGCAAAATATGTAGAGCACCTCTATTGTGGGATAATTTAGAATATTGGATTGTGATTGAATCAAACATTGTTAGAGAGATGGAGGAATAGCTTAGGGTAATTGGGCTAATACTTAAGGAAGCAACCAATCATAAAAAGAGCTATGTTGATATGAAGAGATCACCAAGAGAATTCTTTATGGGAGATAGAGTCTTCATGAGGGTAAAACCCATGAAAAGTATCATCAAGTCATTATGTTGGGCCTTTTGAGATCATTGATAAGATTAGTCTAGTATTTATAGGCTTGCCTTACCAAATATCCATGATAATTTCCACATATCTCTACTTAGGAAGTATGTTATTGATCCTTATCATGTTTGTAATATTTCTAAATTGTAGATGGTAGATACCTCAACCTTTGAGGTGTTATCAATAAAAATTCTAGGGTTTAATTCCAAGGTGTTCAAGAAACAAACGCTAAATCAATGTAAGGTCCAATGGGACCAATATTCTAAAAATTCTATAACTTGAGAAGATGTTGAGAAAATGAGGCAATAATTCCCATATCTATTTGAATAAAATATGTATGCTTTGTTTCAAGAAACACAAAGGACTTTATTTAGTCCAAAATGGGGAGTATGTAATAACCCTCCTTGGTAGAGCTTATTCTTGACATTTGACTTATGTATTGATGTGTTAATATCTAATGAATAATATTATTTTATGTTAACAAATATGTGTTGGGAGATGCACTTTGTGCTTTGTTTATACTATTTTAGAATATGGTACTGCTAATGATTTGTGGTTGGAATACTAGGTACTCTCACTAGTGGATTAGTATGGTACAACCACGAGAGTTGATAAAAATATGAGAAATGATGAATGATATTCTCATCGAAAACTCAAGGATAAAATAGTACCCTCATATAGATACATTGCATATATGTATGTTTGTTTTATATTCATCATAGGGCAAGGAATTTGCTTAAGCAAAAGAGCCATCCTTAGTAGATTGGTGATAACATTTTAGTTATCATAAAACCACCTACTCAAGGAATAAGCATTGTTTATGCATATTAATGATTGCATTTTGGCTAGAAATGTTTTTATTTTGATGCTTGTGTTTGAGGATTGGATGGCTAAGTCAAGCATTTAATGCTAAAAATAATAATATCGATGTTATTGGTTAATAATAACATTCGATATTTATTAATCAATCATAGCAAGTTAGTAATTGATAAAATTATTGTGGTATTAAAGTATAGGAGGTTGTGTTAATATTAGTCTTTGAATCTGATTAATTAAGGTAAAAGTTTTTATTAAGTTAAAAATATTTTATAGTAAAGCACAATAAATAAGATAAAGGTGACATCTTGGTAGACAATCTTGTAATATAGCTTTATGAACATTACTTTTACACAATGGTGCCCTGCATGGAAGACCGAATCACAATGTTAAACTCTGGGAAGATTGTATGATGGGGAGGTTTTTCCAATCTTGAGGTTAGGAAGAAGGAAGCGAAAGGAAGATGATGGATTGAAGAAAGCTTGAGGAAAAGGCTTAGTTTAGAAGTGCAAATATAGAGGTATTTTCTCTACCAATTTTAGTTTAATGGATGTTAGTATGATGTGTTAGTGATTTCTAGAAGTTTGTGCCTCTTGTGATCCTTACTTTTGCTTTCATTTTGGGCTCTATACATCTTGGTAGAGTTTGTTACAACAAGCTCTTTGTTATGCATTTTTTGGTTGGTCCTAGATTTTTGGAGTTTGACCTTTGGTTCCATGTTCTTCTTGGTTTGCATGCTAGCACCATGCTTTGGATGATGTTTTCCATCTATCCTATAGTAGTTTTTTTGGAGCTATATAGTGATAGGTAGACCATATTTACCTTTGTGCTACATTAGGAAAGGTGTTTGCCTGGATTTTTATGGTTGTTTTTTGGTTTATGGCTCAAATAGATGTTGGAGGTCCAACCTATGTTGTTGATTTCAACCATTGGTGTCTAAGACCTCTTTTTGGTCGTGGTGTTTCATGTTTTATGATGACCTATATGTTGGTTTTGTCTTTTAATCTTTTGGATCTTGTTAGGAAACATCAACCTACGTGTTGCTTGATTGGTTTAGTGCTATAGTGAATCCTTGCTTTGAATATTTCTAGATTGATTCTTGCTTGGGATTTTAGTGTTTTACTTTAGTTACCCTTGCTTACTTCTGGATTAGCATATTGACCATCTAGGAAAGGTTTTATAACTAGTTTTGTTTTGGGTTACAATATTTTATCTTACACCTGAATTATCTTTGGTTTTTTGTTTTACGTGTTCATGGCTATGGTTTATATCTAATATAATGATTTTCGGATTTTCTTTTTCTAATCTTAAGTGGTTATATTTGATTAGTAATAAACCTGATTTACTACATAAAATGTAAAGTAAGTATTAAAGGAAGCTTCTGGATTTGATGATATATTGAAGTGTAGTGGAAAGAAATTGTTTGGTTAAGCTTTGACTAGGTACATGGATGTTTTCTATAGAAATCATATGGGTGCTAGTGAATCTTCTTTTATTTGGTTCTAAAGAAAATATTTAGATCTAATGGTGTTTTATTTTGATAGGAAATAAGGTGGGGCATCTCTCTTATGAATAAGGTGTCTTATTTCTTTTTAGCTTGCAATAGAAAAATTCTTTTGAATATATAAAATGAAGAAATTTTGATTATTTTTTAGAAGGTTAAAAAATGAGAAATAATTTAATAAATATGGTTTGTGTTTTTATTTTGAATAAATAATTTCTAAGGCTTGAGTAGATAATAAATTCATTATTGAGAGAATTATGGTATTCTCTCATTAAGTGTTTTGTTTCACATTTGTATGTTGTGCATTATAGTATGATATTTGCATAGTAGGTTTGCATTTGCATACCATGAGCTATCTTGATCCCTAGAATTAATTTTATGGCTTTCGGAATCGATATTGCAAGTGGAACATCTTCATGAAGATGGAAATATTGTGCTTATAATAAAAGAATATATTGTAAAGGAAACTTATTTTGAGTTTTCTAGGAATTTGAGGAAGAAATAAATGTTTAAATATTTTGACATTATGGTTGTATTATTTGAGATAGATTATGGATTGATATCCTTCTAGAAAAAAAAATTATGGAAAATGGTTCTTGAATGGAGATATTATTCTTATGGATAAAGTAAATGTTATTGTGTATGTTTTTGAAAAGATGATTTAGATTTGAATTCATGGTTTAAAATCATTGAGCATGTTCATTCTTTTAATATTAAGATAATGAGATATTGTATGCTTATATTTGTGTCATGTAAATTAATTATGAAGTCAACATAGTAAAGTAAAACAATTAAGGATGCTTTAATGTAGCTCTTTAGTTGAAAGGATGTTTATGTTGATATCATGTTTGGAGTTATTAAAGATGCTAGAAAAATTTTATTTTCTTTAAAACATGATAACATAGTATTTTATTGCTTTATGGGAGAGATGTTAATTATTGGATTTTTTAGAAGGGCTTAGGTGATATTTAAAGCTATATTAGAACCCTTGAGTAAAGAAGATAATCCAATCCTGGAAGGAGTTGTAATGATGCAATAACTAGGTGTATGTTAATCTAGGAGGAGTTGTGGTGATGTAATAACCAAATAATTATGAATAGTACACCTTGAATGATGAGGCTTGGGTGTTCCCATAGTGGTGAGGTCTTGGAAATTCAATCACAAGTTAGTATAGTGATGGCACCTTGAGCAGTGAGGATTAGGTGATCATGTTCGTTACTAGGTGAGTGGTAATAGCCTTACTTAGCCCATGAAGGTGTGGTAACTAAGAACTAAGGAATTATATCAGAATAATTCTACATAGATAGATGTATGTAGGTTTATGGAATAAACATATCCCTTCAATTGTTATGAGCCTTAAAGTATAATACCTATGCAATGGTCAAGTTGTCCTATATCGATGAGGATATGGGAAATATGGGGGAACCACTATTAATATCCTTTTTAAATTGTGAGGTCTAGAAAGGTGAACCCTGAAATATAGGATGTTGGCCACTCATGTCCACTTGAGTGTTGTCTGTAGCAATATTAACTCAAAATATGGTTATGCCTTATAAATACTAGAGTATATTGGGACTTCTTTATGAACCTTGAGGAAAAAAATTATCTCTCTCTTGGGTTGGTTTTTGGTGGGTTGTTACACTAAATATCACCTCAATTTTATTTTTCTAAGAAGTTGCATTCTTTTAATCTCCCACTTAATTATCAAATTAAAGTTCCTAAGTTTCAATACTTCAAATAATCCTTGACTTAGGACTTTAATTAATCAATTGATAAAGGTAACATTACCTTACTATCCACTTGGTAGAATGTTTCCAACATTGAAATAATGCTCACAAACTAATGAATGTTGCTTAGAGATAGGTGTTATGCCTATTGGAGTAATGCTCAATAATATGATACTACATCTCTTGAATATGGTAGAAATGTAGGTAATATTTTTTCTTGACTATGTCTTTGCTTTTAGTACATTCACATACTCATCTAAACCATATTGACTCATGAGGCACTCAAGCTTTATCCTTTGGAGGCACTCTATTAGGTCAAACTTAATCAAGTTGATTTACCATGTCTTAATATAACTTTTATGATGCTCTCTTCTAGACCATACTAATATTTGCTAGTTGCTTTAGTTTACTTAGTTGTTGTCTACTTAAAATAACTTAGCCAATATCCCCTTAGATTAATTTAACTATTGATCATTTAGGTTTACTTTTCTGCTAGCTCCTTAGGACAATTTAGCCACTTCAATCAGCTTATATTTTTTGTAAGCTTGCAATGAAGCTTCCACTAAGTTGCCTAAGCTCTCTAGTTTGTTATAGATTACCTATATTTCTTAATACTACACTTTTTTTTATTTATTTCCTTGACTAGCTTTTCTACCTTATTGCTTTTGAAAAATATATGTATATTTTTTTCAAAAATAATCTTTCAATATTTTGTAGAAAGCCTTAATGCTTTCCCTTTCTTCTTTCTACTTTACTCAGGATTTTTACCTAAGTTCTCTTTTTCTTTTTATCTCTTCTCTCTCTCACAGGTTCTAGACTAAGTGCTTTAATATCTTTCTCTTTTTTATATCTTATATTTCTATGTGATTATCCTCTTTTCTAGAGAATCCAAATTAGTATCAATGGTGAGCAACTTATGAAGCGTGGTTTTCATGGCCCTTTTAGATGTGAAATGTGTGAAGAGAATGTAGAAAATATCAACCATATTTTTATTGAGTGTACTTTAGCCTCTAAGCTATGGAGGAGAATGGCTACTTTACTTGGCTTACAAGTGGTCCAATTTTTTTACTTTTGAACAGCTTTGGAGGGATTGGCCTAATCAAGAGGGCGTTGATCATTTTATTAGGCAGTTAGTTTGGATGGGTTCTACCATTCTTCTTTGGAATATTTGGAATGAAAGGAACAGTCAAATTTTTAATCAAGATAGGAAGGATATTCACTATATTTGGAAAAAGACCATAGCCAACTTAGTTGAATCAGTCGATCAACTCCTTAATCACCCCCAAAAATCCCACCAAATATGGGATCAAGTGATGCACATATTGAAGATTAAACCTTCTAATGGCAACCAACTTAAAGGGAATGTGAGTATTAGTAAGATGGATAGGACTAGAAATTGGCATCCTCCTCCTAAGGATTTTGGAAAAGTCAATACTGATGGAGCCTCTAGAGAGAACCCTGGAAAAGCCAAAGTGTGGGAGAATTGGTAGACTTTCAGATGGCTCCCTGGTTTTTACTTTTGCCGAGAATTTGGGTATTCTTTCCAATAACCTTGCTGAGGGGTATGGTATCCTCAGAGGCCTTCAGGAGGCTACTAAGGTTGGATGGGAAAATGTGCTAGTTGAGTCTGACTCTCAACTTATGATTAATCTCTTGAAGACTCCTTCTAAGAATCATAAGGTGGATTGGAGAATAAAAATAATTATTAGAAGATTTAGTTAATCCAAATGGTATTCTTGAAAGTTGATTACAATCATGTGGTCAGAGATCAAAACAAGAGTGTTGATGTTTTAGCTAATTGGGATTTGGAAAAAAGTGATCTTACTTGTTATGGCCACCCTCCTATATGGTGGGCTTCTCAAATTAGGGAAGCTCTTCTTTCTATCATTTCTTTGGATGGCTCCAGTTCTTAAGGTACCTAGTTTCTTCTTGTTTTTTTTTTTTTTTTGCTTCTCTTTGGTTCATTTAGTTTTTTTTAGTTTCCTAGCTCATTCTATTCTTTATTTTGTTTCCTCTGTTGATTCTTGCCTTAATAGTATTCTAGTCTAGATAGGTCATTGTTTTGTTCATTTTTTTCTTTTTTCTTCTTTGTTTTTTTTGTTTAGTTTTTTAAGGTGGGTGGGTTTTTTTTTTTTTTTTTTTTTTTTTTTATGTTTGTTGTTATTGTTCTTGTGTTTTTTTCGTTCTTGTTCTTGGGTTTCTCTTTTCTTGTGTTATTTCGTTTTTTTATGTGTGAGTGTTTTATATGTTTTTTGTTTTTGTTTATTGTCTGTTGTTGGTTGTTTTTTATTTTTATTTTTATTTTATTTTTTAGGTTTTGGTTGTGTTTATTTTTCATGTTTTTTTTGGGTCATGTCTTTGTAGTGTTATGTTGTTTTTGTCTTGTTTGTGTTTTTTTATGTGGTTCTTGTGTTTTTCTATGTGGTTTGTGTTGTGGTTTCTTTTATCTTATTGTGCGTGTTTGGTTGTGCTTTTGTTTTTATTTTATTTTATTATTTTTGTTGTTATTTACTTATTTTTAAATTGGTTTTGTGTGTTTGTTTGCTCCTTGAGTATTTCAAAGGTGGTAGGCCAGGTCCGAGTCCTGGGCATTTTTTGCAGAATGGATACCCTTGCCTCCTTGGGTCTTACCCAAAAGTGGCATCCCTTTTGGGATTTTTTCCACAAATAAAAAAAAAATTAGTATCAAGGTGATTTTTGAATGTCCCCTCACATCTAAATTTCTTCAAATTTGACCTAATTAATATTTTTAGGCTAAGTCATTGTCTTCATTGGTTTTCCTTGAACCAAGTGGATAGACCCTAGCATCCAAATCAGGGTGAATTTTATTTTTCCCCTTAAAATATCTACTCTCCAAGCCTTTGAATGGAGTCCTAGTCTTCACTTCCTTTAAATTTAAAATACCCCAGCTAAGGACCTTAATCAAATATAAATTTTGAGTCCAAGTCTTCACTACCTTTAAAGTGGAAAACTCTAAAATATGACAATAGGTCTAATACCACTTTTGGATTTTAAACCATATTATCATAGGTCCCAATAGAATATCACAAGTCCCAATATTCTTAATTAAGAGTAGATTTAAATATAAGAGCAATTGAAGTAAATACTAACCAATACAAATAATCCAAACATTCAAAATAACATCAAATATGAATGTAAATGGTCAAAAGAAGTCATGTAATAACATAAAGAATACTTGCAATAGAATTGCTCAAAATATGTATACAAGCTTCAATATTATCAATGCTTGATATGGTGATATCTTTCAGATCATTTTCCCAATATAATATATGGAGCTTTATCTCCATAATATAGACATAGAAATGTGACTCTTCAATACTTGACTATTGCACTCCTCACATATCTAGGAGTTGAAGCCTTTTCTATATTTTACATAAGACAAGACTCTTATTTCCTTTGGCTTCTCATCTTACCAATTGTATATAATATTCTTGACTCTCTAATTACTTGCACACTTAACTCTATGACACTTGCACACTTTTACATGATACTTATACTACTACATGCACTCCTAATACATGATACTTGTGCACATCCTCACATTACATATTTGTACACTTAATTACATGATACTTGTGCACATGTTCTCATTACATACTTACATGACACTTGTGTAGACACCTAAAACACGTCATGTCGATGGTGACTACTCATATGGGACATGCTAGAAGACCATATGGAAGACCTTTGGACAAATCCAAGGTATAGCAGTGGTTTTTACCACTCAATTGGGCATTTGTGCCTAGTCAGTACTAGTCACGGCTGACAGTTGTGGCCCCCAATCTATCAATTGGGGACCATGGCTGACACATGTGGTTAGCAGTGTTAGCCATGGATGACACCCGTGGTCAGGACTGAAGTTCAGTTGGCCTTCATCCGACCCCAAAAGTTGGTTGCAATGGCCAATTGGTTGCAGATTGGAGTGGTTTGAGTGAGGAAGGGTCCAGAACCTTCCATCCAACAGACTCAACTACCCAATCTTGATCTTGGCTTCATGAGGAAGCCACCCCTAGCCCTTGGGTAATCCTATAAGTACCCCTTCAAATTAGGGCAAAGATAGAGTGAATGTGTTGGATATTAGAGCAATGAAGCCCTATCGAATTGTATACTCACTTGAGTGTATTGAGAGAGATTTGTTGCCAATTCATTTGCTAATTCATCAAGCATCATGTCAACTTGTGTCATGGATGCCCTAAGGAGCTAGAATGCCAAGAAACATGAATTCGAGAAAACGGAGGCCCAATTGAGGAATTCAACCACCAAACCTATTAGAGGACATAGAGGTGACCCTTGACCATCAATTTGGCAAGGCAGATCATAGAGGAAGCCCTAATTCTGAGGGTAAATCTATTCAGAGCCTCGCCATAGCTGTTAGCCATGGGCTACAGTGCTGACCACATCTCAGACCTACGGTGAGCAAATGGCCATAGATCTCCTTGTGTTATTTCTTGCAAATTAATTAGTTAGATCATGTTAGGCTTAATATAGGTTCAATTAGTGTTTTAGAGACATATGACCAGTTGGATTAAGCATTTGAAGTAGGTTTACTTTCATGTTGTCAATTTGATAATTAGTGTAATTGTGGCTTGTTTCATGCACCTTTGCTTCCTATTTGTTAACTAATCTAGTAGATAGATAATACATGTTTTCTTGAATATGCTTAATGATTATATTTCATGATTAACATAGGTTTACCATGCTTTACTCATTTTCTTGATTATATGCTTGTCATGGCATCCTTTTGTGAAACTTCCTTAAAAGACCTCATCAAGAGAGGTTACCTTTGCTTTTGACGTGTTATTGTTGTTTCTTGATCATAGGGAACAGATATCGAAGGAGATTCAATCATCCAATTCCTTCCTCAATGCGAAGAAGAGGGTCAACTCCACCCTAGAGCAGTTCGTGTCACCCTAGAAGGCCTTTGATTTGCATCTATCCTAGAAAGGGATTAGATATATTGTAATTGAAGTATCAAAAGGGTATCCCTAAGAGGGATTGATTTGTAAAAGAGAATGAATTGGTTCAAAGAGGAATAAAAGATGCATTTCATTTAATTTCTTTCATCTTTGTCAATTTGTGTATGAATGCCTAGTTTTACTTCATTTTAGCAATTGCAATATCAGGTGAAGCCTTTTTGGTGGTTACAGTAGGTGATCACGATGGAACTCTGCAATTCTTGCCACATTTCACTGAGTGGATTTGTGTTTTTAATTGTAGGTGCTCACCACGGATGACAACCATGGTCAGAAAGTTGGCCCATGGGTGACAGTCATGGTCTATAGTGGCAGCCATGCATCAGAGCCACGGTTAGCAGTAGGCACATCACAGAGCAAGATTTCAAATCTAAATCAGATGAGGACCTGAGGTAGGCCCTTATGACACTCTCTATCTCTATACTTTGCCTCTATGTTTTTCCAGAACAGAGAAATTGAAACCTAAACTTAGTAAGGATAAAATGAACATAGAATGAATTAGGTCCTTAGGGTTTCTTTTTTGAGTTTTGGCTAGGCACTACTAGGAACAGTGGACCTCTGATTGTAGTCCACCCTAGAATCCAATGTGCTAGATTTGAATTGTGTGTTGGTTTGCATGTTTGAGGCCCAATCAGAGGCTATATCATCGTAATTTGCATTGTCAAAAAGTCATATAGGATATAGCATGCATTCTATAAAATGAAATGTTTCTTTTTGCATATCATATAGGAAATAATCATTCATGTTATATTATGCATTTTTCTTTCTATGCAAAGATTAAAAAGAACCACACACACCACATTTCAATTAAACGCTAGTGAGTTGGGAGTGACATCCAACCACTAGTAGGGTTCAACGATGGTGGGGGTGATTTCCA
The DNA here is from genome assembly GCA_028583015.1 of Wollemia nobilis. Classification (NCBI taxonomy): domain Eukaryota; kingdom Viridiplantae; phylum Streptophyta; class Pinopsida; order Araucariales; family Araucariaceae; genus Wollemia; species Wollemia nobilis. Next base: position 5,307,515 of record JAQPPZ010002819.1, read on the forward strand.
TCCATTGGCCCAAATCCTACGTACCCTTGGATACTAGACCAATACCGGATCCGAGAACCTTTCATACCCTAGAAAATTTGCATGTATTCTCTTCGAAGGGTATAACACTGACTAGGGGAAAATGGGTGAGGATCTAGGAGGACCTGTGCTCCCTGACCATGTGTGGGCTTCATTACCACACATTATAGGTTGGATTACATGACTTGGAGTTCATAGCCAAGTTGTCGAGCTATGAGTATACAGGTGAAAGCCAATTAAACTAAGATTATCATCCAACAAGCTTTCAAACATGATAAGGAGTTCTTTACTAACACAACAAATTTGAAACAACATCAAATAGTTTAGGGCTCACATTTAAAAATTTAATACGAGATAATCACCATTGTATACCTTGTTTGCATAATAAAGAATAAATCTAGACACTAGGTGCACCATGGTGGAGACACGAGGTGGTCAGCAAAGGCATAAGCCTGATGCTAATGACCAAGCCCCACTAAATTCACAACAACATATGTCGAACCCTCACCCACATGAGCTTCTCAAACGTCATTTGATGAGCATTAGAGGAGACAATTTGACATGAGGGGAACCTATTGAGCGTACCCTCGATAGAGGAGTTTATATGCATTCTTCTAGGCACATAATAGAGCATGGAGCCTCTCAGCATGAGGGTGTTCCACTCGAAAGCCATTACCGAGATCGCATTGCACATGCATCCATGGGATCGACCGAAGAGTATATCATACAAGGGTCCAAGTTGGTACCCTTACATAATAGATCTACAGGAGGTTCCATACCTCCAACTTTAGAGTATAGAAGAGATCGAGATCCACCCATTCAGGGGCATGTAGATAGGCCCACTTTTGAGCATAGGTCTATCCACACTCCCACGTATAGTGAACATCGAAAGATCACTATTGATATATCCAAGGTGGGAGCCAATGGGACACCACCGCATGAGCGATGGCAATCCAGATAGTTGGATGGTTTAGGTAGCATCCTAGAGTAGTTAGGCTACAAGCCTTTGGCTCCGCCCACTCATGCTCTGAGTGAGCATAGTGAGAGTTCTATTAGGACTACTAGAGAGCATGGAGAGGCTTCCAAGCACCCTCATGGTTTGCATCCACCATCCATGCATGGTGGCACACAGCATAGGACTCAGTAGGATGCCAATGTCATCTACACAAACAAAGGCAAAAGCATCATAAATTAGTTAGATGGGTACAGAACCCATAAGGTCGCTCACACAGAGCATATATACCAGAGGCCTCTTATGGTCGATCAAATTGATAGATCACATAGATTGGTATCCGAGAAGAGATGATAACTCCTCCAAGATCAATTGGAGGATACTCACCTAGAGAGGCAGCGCATTGAAGAAGAGAATCTTCAATCACAAAGGCTCATTCGAAAAAGACTATATGAGCAGTGCATGCGTGAGGAATGCATCCTTACCCAAAAGGAGCATGTGGAACAAGAGGATAGGCTAGCCAGGGCTAGTTTATACACTCACATGGAGAGCAAAGAGTGCATTCATAGGAAGGCTTTTTCACAAGCCGATGTGCATCAGGAGCGTAGAGATGCTCACACTCATATTAGTGCCCTACAAAGAGAATGACCACCACCATTCGAATATGAGAGGCAAAGACAATATGAGGAAGAAGAGGGAGATGGAGCCGATCAAGGGTATCCTGAAAGCTCCCAAGTTGAGGAGGAGGAAGAGCAATGTCCTCCACCTCGATAGAGGAAGAATGTACCTCCAAGACCGCCCCCACGTTAGCTTAGGGAGGAGGACTTTCTATCCTCGGAGGCTTATAAGGCCTTAGCAACAAAAGTAAAAGTGATCGAGAGGCAAGGCATGACTTTTCAAAATCTGACATTAAGAAAGATTCATAATGAGCCTTTGGACCCCTCGGTGCCTACTCTAGCATATCCTGAGCATTTTGTCATGCCCAAGCTAGATAAATTTAAAGGTGACGAAGATGCGCAAGAGCATGTCACAGGATTTTTGGATGTATGCTTCCATATTATGAGCAACAATACCTTGCTTTTGCATACATTCATCACAACCCTCTCAAGCCTAGCCTGAGAGTGGTTTAATCAGAAGAAGAAGCACAGTATCACCAATTTTGAGCAACTGGCTGACGCCTTCCTTGAACACTTTTCTTTTGGCATCAAGAAGTAAGCTAACCTTTTGATCTAGCTGTGCTAGCTCAACGTGATGATGAGCCAATTGAAGAGTATAAAAAGAGGTGGAGGAGATTAATGGTAAAGTTGCCATTCCCTATTCCTGCTACAAAATTGACTCGAATGTTCACAAAGAGTTGTGCCAAGCACATCTCATTATTGTTGCAACTGTAGCAATATCCAGACATTCGAGGAAGCTTTGGTGCAAGCCAAAGTAATTGAGGATATCAAGTTGCAAGAAGGCAACTTGAAGCTCAAGAACAGGAAAGAGGGGCACAAGAAGAGCTCCACAAAACATCAGGGCAAGTAGGCCCATGTCAATCAAGTGGTGCTAAACCTCCAAAGAGAGGATAAAGGGTAAAAAAAGTAGAACTATCAGGCCCAACCTCCTCCTATGTAGTACAAAAAGTGCAAGAATAATTATAAGGGCAAAAATAAGGAACAATGCCCACCTCACCAATTCATGCCTTTGATAGAATCATTGACATCGATATTCCATCAATTATGTGAGGCTAAGGCAATCAGGTTTCCCGAGATCAAACTGGTCGATCCTAACCAACCCAAGTCAAAGGGGTATCAGGATGATCTATTTTGCATCTTCCATCACACGAAGGGTCATGACATCGAAGTGTGTTGGTCCTTCAAACATATTGTGCAAAACATGATCGATAAAGGTGAGCTTGTAGTACCAAATAATCCATTGGTGCTCGACAACCAAAACATGGGGATTTATAAAAATCCATTGCCAAACCATGAGGCACCATGCAACAATGTTGGCCAGGTCAACCAGGTGTGCATCGAACCACCTACCCAGGGGTTCGTAGGTATGGTTAATGTTGTTACGAGACATGGGAGATATGAGCAGCCAAATCAACCATGTGCTCCCATAAGGATACAAGCTACATCGAATCAACAACCAACTCAGAATATTCTAGGCCCACCAACTAGACCGGTGGTGACCATACGAAGCAGGTTGGTTCAAAACCTGTAGATAACTCCTGCGAAGTTGTCTATTTATGAGTTGATACAGTAGTCCCCTAGGCATAGGGAGACTCTCATGGACATTCTAAGGTCCATCGAAGTGCAGTCCTAAGATGCTCAAGCATTCACCAATTTTGTGGGACATGTACAATAGTGCCAAGAACCGATGATCCAATTTTATGATCATGAAATCAGGATGGTTCCTACAGATACGACTGACCCACCATTGCATATCATTGCATGTGTCAATCATGTGCCATTCAAGAGGGTCTTGATCGACACTGGTTCATCGATCAATATTATAATGACCAAGGCATTGAGTCCCTTGAAGCTGCCCAAGTCACATATTGTGCCCACCACATTCACATTGAGAGCGTTTAATGATGCATTATGTTCGACGGTTGGCACGATCATCCTACCTATTCAGGTAGGCCTAAAGACCATCCCTATGATGTGTCATGTGATCGAAGGTGCCATGTAGTATAACATCCTACTAGGGAGGCCTTGGATTTGATATATGCATTGTGTTCCCTCTATATTACATCAATGTGTGAAGTACATTCATGAGGGATAAGTTCACGTGGTGCCGTCAGATGGAGAACCATTCAAATTCGTGAACATGGCTGATTTTCTAGGGGGTTTCATACTCCCATCAATGCACCTGGATGTCCAGCCAGCATCATCGGTTAAGAATCTAGAGATAAAAAAAAAGTATGTGCTCAACCATCGATATTTGTATCACACAGATCTGAGCACACTACTGCTACTTCCTTGAAACCGACTGCATCAGCAATGCTTCGGGATGAGAGGAAGTTAAAGGTGAAAATGGGTGAGAAGGAAAAGAAGCATGTGCCCGAACCAATCATCGATGAGGCTCCCACTCCTATGGAAGTGGAGGAAGCCCAAGATAAAGCCGAGGAGGTACCTTAGCCTGCCTCACCTACTCATCCACACCATGGGTGACTGTTCATCTAGCCAACATAGGGTTAGGTGAATATATTGTGCAGAATGTCACCTTTGGACCAATTCTAGAGACTGCACAAGAGATGGGTCGACCCCATGCTCATCATTTTTTAGTTGGATTAGTAGTGCCATTGGGAGAGCCACCCAATCAAATGAACTTCATCTATGCTAGGCTGGATCAACTTCCCACGTGAACACCCATGGATGAAGATGATGATGAACCATTCATAGTGAATGTTCATTATCTATCCAACCCCGAATATGCCAGGCACATTTTTGAATTATATCATTGGCATGGGTATGGCCTTGGTATTTTTGAGCAAGGGCGTAGGACTCCGCTTGAGCCATATTATCAGTTGGCAACTGATAGGTTTGGGCTAGGATTACAAATACGAGGATAAGATGATTTACTTGTAGCATCATTAGATCACCTATACCTTAGTCTGGGGGATGATGTGGATTTCAACCCATATCACCCTGATCCTTCTACATTCTAGAGGGATAATCAGATGGTGTCTTACGTCACCATAGCTCCACCCGAGTCATATCATGAGGATATCTTGGTGGATAGTGAGACCTCACCTGAAAATTAGTCAAAGGATGAGGCTGAATCAATTTATGAGGTAGTATCATATTTACGATGCTTATACCCAATTTTACCGGATAGTGATGATAGTGATCAGGATGTGACTTACATGGGGCCACATTTTCTAGAGCATCCCATGCTAGTGGATAGTGGTGAAGGATTGTATTACGATAGTGATGATGAGGATAAAATAGAGAGAGCCTATCTAGGACCTCCTTACCTACATCATCGTAATGCACCTTATACGGCTGAGGACATGCGTAGAGAGATCAATCTCAATCCTCACCTTAGGGGAAGACCACCAAACTTCGATGTGATCTATCACATGGTGTTTCCCGACCCACCTATGTACATGGAGCTCATTGAGCTGAATGATCCAATATTGCAATCAGTGCATAGAGAGGACCCAGTCATCCGTAGTCCGCATAGAGAGGACCCATTTGTGCCTGTGTCGTTAGAGCCAGATCTCGGGTATGAGAGCTACATCGATGATGTAGAAGTTTGTCCATGTGGTCCTAGAGATCAATTCCATTCCATCAATATGGTCTCCATTGATTTGACCACTCCACTCCATAATCCAGTAGATCCATCCAAACCATTGTATCTCAATGTAGATGCTATCGATTGGGATCATATTGACTCACCTGATGAGCCTGAATATTTCTTCCCTAATGAAGAAATGTTGCAACCATTTCATTTTGCATCAGTATGTGCTTATGATGTCTATCATGCTGAGGATGCTTCCAACGTGGAACCTATAAACCCAGTCGATGACATCCACTTGATCCCTACGCCTCATCAGCTTGAGGAGGGATCACACATGTCAGTAGAGGAAACCTTCGATGTGGATATCAGTAATGATCCCACCAATCCAAGGAAGGTTAAATTTGGAGAGAGTCTCACTCCAGATGAGCGTGCCACCCTCATCCCTCTACTGAAAGAGAGACCTAATATTTTTGCTTGGACTTACAAAGATATGCCAGGTCTAGACCCAAAATTGGTTACCCATAACCTTTCGCTAGATCTATCAAAGAAGCTAGTCAGGTAGAAGCTTAGAAAGATGCATCCAATAGTAGCCTTAATGGTGAAATATGAATTACAAAAGTTGTTGGATGTAGAGTTTGTTATCTCCATCGACTATCCAGAATGGGTATCCAATATGGTGCCTATAGGAAAACTTGATGGAAGGATCCATATTTGTATGGATTTCAGAGACCTGAATAAGGCAACACCAAAGGATTCATTTTTATTGCCTAATATTGATGCTCTTGTAGATGCAACTGTAGGTCACGAGATGCTCTCCTTAATGGATGAATTTTTTGGTTACAATAAAATTTGGATTAAGCTCGAAGACCAACATAAAACCATATTTATAACGCCATGGGGAACATTTTGCTATAAATTTATGCCATTTGGCCTCAAAAATGTTGGTGCCACATATCAGCGAGCCATGACATATATCTTTCATGACTATATGCATAATATCCTAGAGGATTATATGGATGACTTGTTGGCCAAGTCATTACTACGTGTTGAGCATGCGGAGGTCTTGAGGAAGGTCTTCGATCGCCTGATAGACTATAATGTCAGGTTGAATCCTAAGAAGTGCGTATTTGGCATAACTTCTAGTAAACTCTTAGGATTCATCATTTCAAAATGAGGCATCGAAGTTGACCCAACAAAGGTCAAGGCTATTCTAGAGATGCATCCCCCCACAAATATCAAAGAGCTAAGAAGCCTTCAGGGCAAGGTAGCATCGATAAAGTGATTTATCACTCAATTATCAGATAAATGTCGACCCATGAATCGACTACTACACAAGGGGGTCCCATTCAATTGGGATGAGGACTGTCGAGCAGCCTTTCACTAAAATAAAGCAATACCTAGTGACACCGCTAGTACTAGCTCCACCAAGGCCAGATGTGTCATTTTTGCTATATATATCGATGACCGAATTTGCATTAGGGACCATGTTAGCCCAAAATAATATGCAAGGCAAAGAGCAAGCCATATATTATATTAGCCGAACCTTGGTGAGTTACGAGCTAGGATATGCATATGTGGAGAAACTATGTTTAGCAGTAGTGTTCGCTACAAAGAAATTGTGACACTATATGCTAAGTCATACGACATATGTAATATCAAAACAAAATCCTTTGTAGTACATGATGAGCAAGACATATCATAACACACGTACTACGAAGTGGATCATGCTACTGATAGAATTTGATCTAGAATTCATAAGCCAAAAGTCCATTAAGGGACAAGTCATAGCTGATCAACTAGTTGAGGCACCACTATCAAACAATAGGCCTCTTACCATCGAGCTTTCGGATGATGCGGTCTTCATCATATCCGAAGCTCCCAAACTCGAAGAACCAGAGAATAATGTTGATATGACCTTGTTCTTCGATGGTTCGAAGTGTGAGCAAGGAGGTGGTGCAGGAATAGTGTTTTTCATCACCTAAGGAGCTCCAATGCCCTTGTCATTTAAATTAGACTTTCCTTGCACCAACAACAATGTTGAATACGAAGCCCTACTATTAGGCCTCCACACAGCCATCGCCATGAACATTAAAATATTAAACATCTTTGGTGACTCCTTGCTCATAGTCAACCAAGTTAAGGGGCTCTTTCAGTGTCGATGTCCCATACTAAAAGCTTATAAATATCTTGTTGTTACATATTTGGCTAAGTTGGAATGGTATGACATCGAGGCAATCCCTCATTCATCAAATAGGTTCACAGACACCATGGCATCTTTGGGATCCTTAATCCCTCAGAATCCATCTATCGATTTCACTACCATTCATGTTAAAATGCTCTCGCATCCTGCAATAGAGTGCAAAGCCTTTGATAATAAAATGTCAATCAACATGATTAGCATGGAACCAAAAGCTGAATGGTTCTACAGAGCTGAAGACTTTCTAAAGAAGGCACCCTAGGGGTCATTAACCTCTTAGAGTCCGATAGGGAGTGGTACTACCATTCACCACAAGGTTGTTTCCTAGTCTGCATTTGCAAATGTAGATACGTAGGGGGAGCAAGTCATCTTGGTAGTCGAAGCTGAGGCTTATCAAAGCTGGATGTCACAAATCCAAGACTTCTTAAAACTTGGTCTGATCCCAGAGGGATTGTCGCATGCCGCAAGATGCACATTCAAGAAGAAAGTGACTAAATATGTCTTGATAGGAGATATTTTGTATCGATGAGGTTATGATGGAGTTCTCCTTCATTTTCTAGAGCCCCAAGAGTCATCTTGGGTGATTTCACAAGCTCATGATGGTACGTGCGGTGGCCATTTCAGTGGCATGGCCATCGTCAAGTGCATCCTTCGAATGGGTTATTATTGGCCCACTATGGAGAAGGATTGCAATGTGTATGTCAAGAAATGCATCAAATTTCAGCATCATGCTAATCTTATGCACTTGCCATCATAGGCCTTACAGCCCATCCAAGCGGCTTGGCCATTTTCTTAGTGGGGATTTGATCTCATATAGCAAGATCTCTCCCCCATCATCGGGCTCGACATACATTTATTATCATGGCTACTGAGTACTTCACAAAGTGGGTGGAAGCAATACCCTTAACAATGACCACTGGAGCTCGCATAGCAGAGTTTATACTCGAGCATATCATATGTCATTTTGGGATTCCATCCAAGATAGTTTTGGATAATGGAACATCATTCAAGAACAAAACTGTGAGAGCTTTGACGTCTAAGTATAGAATCAAACATAGTTTTGTGACTCCATACTATCCATAGGCAAACGGGTAGGTTGAAGCTTCAAATAAGATAGTGGTTTCCATATTGAAAAATATGGTACAAGAACACCACAAATATTGGCATATCCAACTGCCCCTTGCATTATGGGCTTACAGGACTAGCATTCGGACACCCACTAGGGCAACTCCATTTTCACTAGTATATGGCGTTGAGGCCATTATGCCCTTAGAGTTGGAAATTCCAATGTTGTGCATCGCATTGAAAGAGTTCATCGATGATGACACCGCATGACAAGCTCGACTGGATCAACTGACGTTGCTTGATGAACATCATGTGAATGCCCTTGAGCATCTCCATGTTTATCAAGAGTGACTAAAATGAGCTTATAATATCAAATTCCATCAGAGAGACTTTGAAGTTGGGGATCTTGTCTTGAAAGAGAACCAACAGAACTCTAATTTATTGCCTGATATGCGAGACAAATTCATGGCTAATTGGCTAGGACCCTATATCATATCTAAAAATATTGGTCCGGGTACCTATCACCTAACATCGCTAGGAGGTGTTGAAGAGCCTGAACCTCTCAACATCATCCATATTAAGGCATTTTATGCTTGAGAGCATAGTAAAAGGCTCCAAGAGTTTTCTTAAAACTTGCTTGGTCAACCCCAAAAGGCTCCAAGAGTTTCCTTAAACCACTCTCACCAACATTTTAAATTTTCACCAAAGCTAGGTTTTTAAAACCCTTGGTCATCTAAAAGGTTCAAGGGTTTCTAAAACCCTACAACTTAAAAGCCCAGGGTTTCTTAAACCACTCGGTCATCCTAAGCAAGGTTTCTAAAATCGCTTGGTCACCCAAAGCTCAGTTCTTAAACCCTTTCATCCCAAACCCTTTTCAACCCCAAAGGTGCTCATAATCCCTTTGGTCAATCCAAAAATCTCCAAGGGTTCCTAAAAATTGCTTGGTCAATTTAAAGGCTCCAAAGGCATGTACTCATCATTTGGTCAAATATAAAGGCTCAAAATCAATAAAAATTAAAAAATCAATAAAATCCAAAAAAAATTGGTAAAGCATAAAATCCAAAAACATTTACATTTGCATTTGCATTATTGCATTTTTATTTACACATGCATTCATTTCATCATTGCATTGCATATAGGCATTCTTCATCCATTGCATTCCACAGTAGAATGGATTGTGTTTGTCAGTCTTACAAATGATGCCACATTTGTGTTTTAATCATGCACCTCTACATTTATCATAATCCATCATTCATGTGAGTAAATATGTTTGTCAACACAACACCTATTGCTATGAAATATGTATATATACTAAAGTTTTCCAGTCACTCAACCATACCTAGTGGGTTTCTCAGATGTCGTAGAAAGCTTGCTTTGCTTTTGTAGATGAGGTCACTAGTTGTGATAGTACTTGGCATATCAGGATCCCATCACTAATTGAAACATTTAAAATCCTGCTAAGATGAGGGAAGATGAAAGCTATGAAAGTGGTCCTGGGTATCTAGAGAGAAGGGTTTTATTACCTGCTTATCTTGCAAATAGTTCGGTCTAGAATGGTGAACCTTGGAAAAAGGACAAGATTTCCCCTACCCATACATTCCCTTGCTTACAAATAAAGGAGCAATATTCCAGAGTAACATCCCAGATCAACATCAAAGGTTGATACCCCACATCGATATCCCAAATTGACATCTCAAAAGTCAAAACCCCCAAATTCAAATCAAAGATCAAATGAAGATCAAAATCAAGTTCAAATTCAAATCTAAAGTGACATAGTGAATCAAAAGCACTATATAAATCCCTTGCTCAAGAAAAATGAGAATAAACAATGATTTTTATCACTCAAAGTAAAACGTGAAAAATAATGATTTTTATCACTACACATGAGCAAGTATCCCTATGAATAGAAAGAAAAGAAGGGTGAGAACTTGAATCCCTAAATTGTTCACCATTCAAAGCCATAGAGTGAACCTCAATTACAGAAATGGGTTGAAAGAGTCCCACCTACTTTCAGAGTAGTAGTTCTATTGGGTGATCCCCAAATGCAACAATGGGTTGAAAGAGTCCCGACTATTCTTGGAGGGGTAGTCCTGATCAATTTGCAAGATGAGCTAGCTCTAGGTGCTTGGGGTTGTCTAGAATTATAGTCCAATCAAGTCTAAAACAAGGATGATACAAACATAGGAGGAACCCGATCTCACATATGGGTTGGAAGAGTCTCGACTGACATCTGGGGTATGCCTATGGTCTATCTAAAAATACTCACATGCACACACAGGGGTAATGAATAGTTGGGTCATTCATGATGAAAGCTTTGTCCAACAAAAGCCTTGTACAGTTAGTATGTGATATTTGAGAAGTCTACTAGGGTGTTTGAGTCTCATGGAAAACCTCAAAAATTTCTCTAATAGCAACAAATACCAAATATCACAAACCATCAAAAATAAAAGTCATTCAAATCATCAAACTACAAAGTATCTAATAAGTGATACATCATTACATTGAGCACAATCAAGATATAGGATAGATACCGGATGGATATCAGAAATGATATTTAGATGACCACTGACTATATTGTGCATATTTTTCAAAATTGCAAAAAGAATATAGAGTGACATATTATATCATTTGCATCATACCACTGCATATCATTGCATTTCATATATGGGTGATTAATTGATTAAATTCTTGTAATGAGGATTTTCAATTACATTCATGATTTTTACACATTCTGTGGTGTCATCCATTAGATTTTTAAACACATATCGCATTCATTCCTTATGTTTTAAGTGATTAAAGCATACAAGTTCATTTACATTAGATTACCATCATGTAAATAAAGCATTACATACATTACACCAGCATAGCATGACATCATCACAAATTAAATGCATACAATAAAGCAAAATTAAATATGCATTTAAAAGTAAACATCGCATCCATATGCATCCATCATAAATAGCACATCTAAGCATCTAGATCATTGCATACCATCATCATCATAAATTAAATAGCTATCTAGTGCATGTCATCCATACATCACATCATATAAACATAGCATCAATATAAACATCTGCATCCATGTGCATAAACATAAACATAAAACATAAAAATGACAAGTACACATAATGAGCCAAATGATCAAATATCATATATAAATATGTGTATCAATGAGTACATAGAGGTATATCAAAATGCCCATAGGCTACAACTGTGTAGGTCCTCGACCTTACACTCAAAAATAGTACTACAATATATCAACAAGATATGTACTATACAGGGCCTGCACCCCCAACCTGAGAGTCACCACCATCACCCCCACCATCCTTATGACTCCTATGTGAGCTGGTGCCATGTGTACTAGAGGACCTATGTGTCCTCTCGGTCCTGTGGGTCCTGTGGCTCAAACTCGCAGAAGAGTGCCCTATCGCCCTAGTCTTGGACCTACTCTGATGTGTATCTGAAGCATGAGGGTCCTCTAGGACCTACCCACCAATAAATATGATATAGCCCTCTAGCTGATCTATGTGGGCTACTCTACCTATGTGCCTCTCATTGCCCTCCTCCATGAGGGACTGTAATCACCGGATCTCTGCCATGGGATCATGACCACCTGGTAACAATGAGGATGGCATGGCTAGAGGTGGCATGACCATCTGAGATGATGAAGGATCTCCCCTATATAGCCTAAACAAATCCCTCTTAGTAGTAGCTACACTCAGTCATACCTATGCTAGATCATGCTCACTAGTGAGCTCCCTGACCTATGACTCTACCCTTATAGCCCATGCTATGAGAGCTATGATCTGCTCCTAGGCCTCCTAGTAGCCTCTCACCATGAGATAGCTTCACCTCCAGTACGGTGATAGATGTATCCCTATGCAAAAGTTGCATCTAGAGTCACCCAACCTAACTCTAGTATCACTACCTATACTCTAGCTGACCAATCACCTCACTATGTGCTCTCACCCTCATCTAGAGCCTCCTCCTCTATGTCCACCTAGGGGGCCTCCACTACTATGCCCTAGTCATCAGTCCTCTATCGAGTGTGGCATCCATGTGGATCTACCTCCACACCATCCTCACCCTCTATAGTGAATCCTCCAACTAGCCGACCGAGGGGTCCCACCCCATGCCACTATATATCGGCCCACCAACCATCATAATCTAGAGTGGTCCCTACCTCTCTAACCCCTATCTCCTAAAAAGCATCATCCTCCTCTCCTAGAGGAGTAACTATAGGCCAGGTGAGGTCCCTCTCTAGGACCAGGCATCTATAGATGGTGGGCATCACCGAGATGTCCTGCCTGATCCCAAACTGGTGGAGTACTCATGAGAAGTAGTGATACTCATGCCATTCGACCTTGCGATCGATAATCCACCTATCCATGCATGCTCGATGTAGGTATCTAGCTGCCTCCTCCCATGTGGGGCAATCCATATAGGGGTGCCACTCTACGTCATCTGAGTGAAGCTGGGTGAACCGACCAATGTAATATGTCAAGTCTTCGATGTGTGATCTACTCTGAAATCCCTCCTACTCCCAAGGCCAGCAAGTGGTGTAGCACTGATGCTCATCATCAATCATAGTAATCCACAGGGGTAGCTCCATAGGGTGCTCTATCCTGATGTGCTGCCAACCCCATATCTACAATAAGAGGCTACAACCTATGCCAACCCTACTCCGATGGGTGATCTGGAAGAGCTCATGGTATAACTGTGCAAGTAGAGCACTCCCCCAGGATAGGATGATTGGCTCCTCCATCGAGCTAGCCATAACTAGGTGGATGCAAGCTAGGAGGTTCCAAGGGAACCTCACTCTTAAAGAGTCCGGTAGGGCAACCTAGATCACTAAATGCATAAACATGACCTCTCACCATGAGAAGACCTATGCCTCATACCAGTCCTAGACATGGATGCCACCATGGTCGATGGAGCCCTGTGCCTCCATGCTTCGACCTCTAAATATGACATCAAATATGGCCTTCCTCACCATAAATGGAGAGGCAGTGATGGGTAGACCATCAATGGGTAGCCAGAATATATGGTACATGTCCTCGAGTGTAACCATCATTTCACCTATAGGTAGGTGAAATGTATTGGTCCATGCATCCCAACGATGGGCCAAAGTAGTCAAATAAGCCTGGTCTACCCAGAGAGGTGGGAGATCCAGGATATACCCAAAACCAATAGCTCCAAACCACTCTCACTCAACATCAAATAATAGTGGGCGTAGGTTGCGAAGGAGATCGGTCTCCCTCACTCTATTAGTCAAATACTAGATAAAAAGAATAAAGGAAAAGTGAAAAACATTTAAAAACACTTTAAAATCAACCTAAAAATTATGGATTTTCCTAAACATCTAATAATATGCATCAAAATGAGCAAAAATAAAAACTATCAAATTTGGGCATCACGGGTCAAAGTCATGGCCAACCCAACGATAAAAAATATGACCATTGGATTTTAAACCTCATCATGGCTGATAGCCACAGCCCCCAATCTACCAATTGGGGACCATGGCTACCACCTACGGCTAGCGAACGAAACCCTAAATGGGTTCGTTCATGCCCTAAAAACCTAAAAAAAAATTAAAAATCCCCCTAGCTATCCTAAGCTAAATCCTAACCTAATGTGGGGTTCATTACCAACAATTTAGTGTGATTCATGTACCGATTAATTAGTGAGATTCATTTTAACCAAAAATCAAATGCGAAGTCTCGGTTCATGAGTTACCTTTGAACCCCCGGCTCTCCCGTTGGTCGATGCTTCCCCTTGGTCCACCATAAGGTGTGAGGTTAGGTAGTCGGTTTGAGTTTTAGCAATGCTCCAGGTTAGTTTTTAAAAGTTTTACCTCCAGAGCTCCTAGGTTGCTTGATTAGTGCAGGTGAAAATGACACTTTTTCCCAAAAGGGGCCCCTTTTATAGCTTTCCTAATTCGCGTCGGGTCATGGCTGACACCCATGGTCCACGAATTAGGGTTTTTCAACTATGGGTTTCGACCATGATGAGCAAAATGGCCCACGGGGGAGAGCCACGGTTAGAAAATTAAATGTAATTTCCTTAATTTCACAAGAGGAAAGCTCCTAGGTGGCATTTTAAATAGCCCAATTAAACCTAAAAAATTCAAAAACTTCAAAAGTAACAAAAAAATCAAATAATCCAAAAGCCAAATGCACCTCGTATTCAGCTATTTACCCTAGACACTTGGCGGTTGCAGTGACTGACGCTCCATGCAATCCGAAGAGATGAGTAAATAACTATAAGGACATTTGGGGTAAAATTGTCATCATTGATTTGATATGCTTCTTTTCAATCCCGAAGAAGGCCTTCAAGGCTGGACCACTCCACGGGAACGAGGCATTTCATGTCATTTCTCCTATGACATATTTTTAGCAAATCATCGACAAATTGATTCAACATACATCTAATTGGCATTGTATCATTTTGATTCCCTAAGAAGGCTATTGCAGCCCGACCGCTCCATGGGATAGGAATGTGCAATTACTATTAACAGTTGCAATCATAAGCTGAACTAGGCCTAGCCAAGTAATTAAATGCTAAAATTCTAAGTTTGTTCAGATCATTCATAGTGGTCAAGCGACCTCGTTGCTTTAATTTTTATTCATTACCCCCCATCGACTCATCGCTTGAGGGGGTAGTCATAATATCAAATCATAATCAAAATCAATAGAAGATCCCTGAAATCGTAGATCCCTTGATCTTGTCAAAATTGTGTTCGTCCTTATGAATCATTGTCAATAACTATCATAAGCTTACCCCTTTGCTTGGGGAAAATAGCAAATATGATAGTTAGTTTGTAGCTCTCATCCTTTCGGTTATATAGGCCTAACTCCTATTGTAGCACCAAAGCTACCCGAATGTCTGATGACGAGTGCAAGCTCTATCAAATGTAAGCCTTTCACCCAGTTGGAAGCAATGATTCTAGGATGCGCATCCTTTTGCTGGACCTAGGGCATCTAATGTTGATCAGATCAATGATCATCATTCAACCTATGGCACCATTTTAGGAGGTCTATTTTTGCTCAACGTTGTTCGATCTCACAACGCATCTCAAAAGGGGCATCTGTAGACACCTAAAATGCATCATGTCGATGGTGACTACTCATATGGGACATGCTAGAAGACCATATGGAAGACCTTTGGACAAATCCAAGGTATAGCAGTGGTTTTTACCACTCAATTGGGCATTTTGTGCCTAGTCAGTACTAGTCATGGCTGACAGTTGTGGCCCCCAATATGTCAATTGGGGACCATGGCTGACACATGTGGTTAGTAGTGCTGGCCATGGATGACACCCATGGTCAGGACTAAAGTTTAGTTGGCCTTCATCCGACCCCAAAAGTTGGTTGCAATGGCCAATTGGTTGCAGATTGGAGCGGTTTGAGCGAGGAAGGGTCCAGAACCTTCCATCCAACAGACTCAACTGCCCAATCTTGATCTTGGCTTCATGAGGAAGCCACCCCTAGCCCTTGGGTAATCCTATAAGTACCCCTTCAAATTAGGGCAAAGAGAGAGTGAATGTGTTGGAGATTAGAGCAGTGAAGCCCTGTCGAATTGTATACTCACTTGAGTGTATTGAGAGAGATTTGTTGCCAATTCCTTTGCTAATTCATCAAGCATCATGTCAACTTGTGTCATGGATGCCCTAAGGAGCTAGAATGCCAAGAAATATGAATCCAGGAAAACGGAGGCCCAATTGTGGAATTCAACCACCAAACCTATCAAAGGACACAGAGGCGACCCTTGACCATCAATTTGGCAAGGCAGATCATAGAGGAAGCCCTAATTCTGAGGGTAAATCTATTTAGAGCCTCGTCATGGCTGTCAGCCATGGGCTACAGTGTTGACCACATCTCAGACCCATGGTGAGCAAATGGCCACAGATCTCCTTGTTTTCTTTCTTGCAAATTAATTAGTTAGATCATGTTAGGCTTAATATAGGTTCAATTAGTGTTTTAGAGACATATGACCAGTTGGATTAAGCATTTGAAGTAGGTTTACTTTCATGTTGTCAATTTGATAATTAGTGTAATTGTGGCTTGTTTCATGCACCTTTGCTTCCTATTTGTTAACTAATCCAGTAGATAGATAATACATGTTTTCTTGAATATGCTTAATGATCACATTTCATGATTAACATAGGTTTACCATGCTTTACTCATTTTCTTGATTATATGCTTGTCATGGCATCCTTTTGTGAAACTTCCTTAAAAGACCTCATCAAGAGAGGTTACCTTTGCTTTTGACGTGTTATTGTTGTTTCTTGATCATAGGGAACAGATATCGAAGGAGATTCAATCATCCAATTCCTTCCTCAACGCGAAGAAGAGGGTCAACTCCACCCTAGAGCAGTTCGTGTCACCCTAGAAGGCCTTTGATTTGCATCTATCCTAGAAAGGGATTAGATATATTGTAATTGAAGTATCAAAAGGGTATCCCTAAGAGGGATTGATTTGTAAAAGAGAATGAATTGGTTCAAAGAGGAATAAAAGATGCATTTCATTTAATTTCTTTCGTCTTTGTCAATTTGTGTATGAATGCCTAGTTTTACTTCATTTTAGCAATTGCAATATCAGGTGAAGCCTTTTTGGTGGTTACAACTTGTGCATATCCTACACGTAAACATTTATATAAAGGGAAATATAAATCACTCATCTAAAATATAGACTCAAACTCTATTCTAATATTTAATTTTGTATCATAGGTACCATGGGGGTACATTTGCATGTACCAAATAATGTAATATTTTCCAATAGTCATAATACTTTGGATCTCTCTATTGGTAACTTCTACTTATCCATTTGCCTATGCATGGTATGGAGAAAACTTCTTAAGATTTATCTGGTATAAATCTATGAATACCTACACCATATTGGACATGAACTTTGGATATTTATTGGACACAATAGCACAAGGAGCACCATATAATTGAAGATTTTTCTCATATGGAAAGTCTACAACTTTATCTTCATGGGCATGCTTGAGTGAATAGACCTCCACCCACTTGGTCACATAATTAGTACTAGCCAAAATGTGTTATTTTTCATGGGATGATGAATCAATTGGACCCCACTTTTGAAATGGCTTAAGGACCACTTGAGGCCATAAAGGTGTATTTTCTATAGGAGTGATTTTCCCTATGCATTGGCATTGATCACATTATCAAATACATTTTCTAGTATCTTGATGGAATGAGGTCTAGCAATATCTAACATTGAGGACCTTTTGAATGCTTCTCTTAATATAATAATTCCCTAAGGGTTCATCATGAATGCATGAATAATTTTAAAAACTTAATCCTATCATATACACTTGCATGGAATAAATCCAAGTCCAATTTTTAACAATATACCATTGATACATTTAAAAGATGAAATTTGTTGAACTAATTGAACCCTTTCTATAGAAATGAAGTGTGAAGGAATTCTAGCTATTTCTAAGTAGTTAGTAATATCTACAAACCTTAGATAATGTGTTGATATTATAAAAATATCCTTATTTGAGAAGGTGTCCTCCACTAACTCATGATCACCTATAGTATGCAATCTTGATAAAGTGTTAGCTATGATATTATATTTACCAATTTTATCAATAATAGTAATGTCAAATTTCTAGAGTAAAAATAACCATCTAATAATCCTACCACTCACTATGGGTTTATTCATTAAGTATTTTATAATTGAGTGATCAGTGTGGACAAACACTTGATACCCAATGATATAGTGGTAGAATTTACTGATTGCATATACTATTGTGTATAATTGATTTCAACCCTGGGTAGATTTTTGTTAATGTAATAGATGGTATTATGTTTCCCTTCATATTATTATCCAAGGATTGCACCCAATGCGGTGTTAGACACATCTATATGGATGTGAAATAGAATCTTCTAGTTTGGTCCTTGTAACATAGGAGTGGAAGTGAGTTTCTCATTTATTGTATCAAATGCATTTTGAAATGTATTTGTCCTTCGGAATCTAGCATCCTTAACTAATAAAGAGAACATGGGATCTATGATTTTTCTAAAGTCTTGGATAAAATGATTGTAATAGTCAGCATGCCCTAAGAAGCTTCTAACTTCACTTTATATTTCAAAAGTAAGTAGTTGTTTTAAAATCTCAATCTTCTTATCATCTACTTTTATTTTTTCATATGAGATGTGATGTCCTAAGAAAATGTCTTATTGCATTAACAGCAAACATTTATCATGGATTAGGGATATGTTTTTATTCTTTAAATTATTGAGGACTCTTTTAATATTATGGAGAGCTTCATCAAAAGTCTCTCCATATACAGCAAAATCATCAATATAGATTTCTATAAATCCATTGGTAAAATTAGAAAATATAGCAAGAATTGCTCATTGAAATATCATTTGAGCTCTGCAAAAGCCAAAATGTATTACATTTTAAATGAAGGTACCCTAAGATAACATAAATTTTATTTTATCCTGGCCTTCTAGTGCTACCCAAATTTGATTATATCTTCTAAAACCATTAGGGAAATAAAATATTTCTTTCCCACAAGCATATCAAGAACTTGATTAATGAATGGTAGTGGTAAATTATCTTTATGTATGGATTTATTAAGTTCATAATAATCAACACACACACACCATTTTATATTAATTTTATAAAATAATTACCAGTGGATAAATCCATCGGCTATTAGATATGGGATAAACAAATCCTACTTCTAGCAATTTTTCAATGTCAATTTTTACAATATATTTTAAAGTATGATTTATTTGTCATTGTGATTTATGAGAAATTTTTTGATCATAGGTATAGGTGTGATCACTATAGACATAAATATTAATACCTTTCATATCACTATTTTCCATGCAAAAATATTTGAGTGTTTACTCAACACATCAAATAACTTTACTTTCTCTTCATAATACAACCAATTGTTCATGTTCAATGTATTGTCGTATTGGATTTCAATCAATTTGGTGCTTGGATGCATTGATTGAATTCCTTTAAATTCCTTTACCAATGGATTTAAATGGAATTATTAAGGTATCAAGCAATAGAATATTCTAAGTTTTGTACTGAAACTTATTCAAGAGTGTATGATGTCTTGTAAAGGGCATTCATTAAGAGAAAAATCATGACTATGCTACCCATGTGCTATAGTGAGTTGTATTTCCTATAAGGATAATGGTGGTAAATTTTTTCGTTCCTTACATCCATATTTATAGAGGATTTCGAAGGCATAGCCTTGGTCATGGTTAATACCAGTTGATGTACTAGTTGACACAAACACATTTAATAGTTGGCATAGCCTTGGGGATTCTTAAATTCTTTAATATGTTCTTTGGCTATGATTATGGCTAGGTATGATAAGTTCTCTTATTCCTCTAGCTTTTCAACGCATAATTTTTTAGAAGAATACAATGAAGTTATAGCAATAGGATATAATAAAATTTTCTCTGAACTTAGTCCAGATGAGATGGTAATATTCCCAAATTGACAATAAATGAATACAACCATTATGGAAATTCATGGCCTACCAAGGGTTAATGGATAACCATTCACCTTATATTTTGACTACAAAATCATAAAACAATATGGTACTTCCATGAATCTATAGATATTGGAACATCCTCTATTATCTCTTCATGTTTTAAAAATGAATGATCTATCATTTGTAATATTATATAGGTTAGAATATATCTAATAAACATAATTTTTCAATGGTCTCTAATATCATGATTTTGATTTACCTAGTGACAGATTCTACATGGAACAATATATGGATAAAATAAATAATACCTATATTTATTTTATCCTACATCTTAATATTATTATTCCAATAATCACTAATAATTCCAATATCTAGTTTAACTCTAGTGAACTCAAAGTCAAAGGTGACATGGAATGAGACTTGAGTGTGGTGAAATATGTGGGGCACATAATGACATGGGGCATGAGTGCAATGGCACATGTTATGGAGGCTTTCCTCCAAAACTATTCTCCAAATATGAGGATAGCCCAAACTATATATTTGGACTAAACTCCTTATGTTGGATGAGCGAACTATGTAGTGCTAACTATGTAGTGCCAACTATGGATAACTAACAGTGAGACATTATTATTTAGATACTATTATTTACTTGAGATATTGGTGATTTACATCAATCACATTTGAGGAAAAAAACTTGTATATTTTGTTGAAGATAATACAAAAGTGGAGATATGATTTTGGTTGTGGTTTTTCCCTTTAAAGGGTTTCCATATAATATTGATATATTTTATGTGGTTTGATTTATTTCTATCTTATATTATCTTTTCTTAAATTTATTAAATTATATGCTACTTATATTTATGTAATGTATATTTGGCATGTTAATAATTTATTGTTTGAGTTTGTTTTAATCTGTTGTATTTGGAGGATTTTGCTTACTTCCTCCCCCTTCATTTGGTATCAGAGCCTAAGTTCATCTTTGGTGAGTTCTCTAATTTTAGCTTTTAGTAATTTTTTATTTTTTTAAAAGCTATGTTACAATTAAATCTAACATTTATCTTTTGTATAAATTTAATGTTAGATTCTATTTAAAAACCCTCCTTTATTGATTTTTAAATGATAAAGTTTTTTAAACATATATAAGAGGGTTTGATTTTTTTAAATAAAAAATCAAAGAAAAATGGTTCTTTTATTTATATATTTAAATGAAAAACTCTCCTTTGTTTTTTTTAAATGATAATGTTTTATTTTTAAATATATATATATATGAGGGTCAGAGAAAATGGGTTTTTTATTTATATATTTAAATTATTTTCATTTAAATATTGTATTAAATTTACAAAATAAATAAAATTTAATAAGTTAATTTATTTATTTAAAAAAAAAATTGACACAACGCACCTTAAAATAGGCAACACAGCTAGCCAATTCCAGACCCTAGCTTGTGCATCAATGGCTTGAAAAGCTGTTGATGGTAGACAAGGTGGCAACCAACTAGCAACCAAGTGATGGCTAGACAATAGCCACTAGTAGCCCATCGGCAGCACAATGCGTTGGCTGATACCAACCCTTAAGGTTGTGTGGGGTGATGGGGGGCTTGAGAATTCCCTATGCCCATAATTTTTTTAATAATAAAATAATATTTAAAAATGGAGGGTGGCAGGCCTATGGGGCTACCCCCCTATTTTTAATTTTTTTATTTGGTGGTGGAGTCCACAAGACCTCTCTTTTTCCTATAATTTTTAAAATTAACGGTATTTGAATATGATATTTTTTGGTAAAATAAGATGTATTTTATTCTTATATTTTGTAAAATTACTTCTACAATCATATTAACAAGTTTGTGCTTTCAATCATGGCCTCTAACAATATTGTTGTCATTTCTTCTAAGCATATTCTTGAAGGGATAAACTACTGTATTTGGGAGCCTAGAATGAGGATGAAATACTAAGTGAGGTAAATTTGGAAGATCATGAACAAGGAGGAGCCACAACCCCAAAATGGAAGAGCACTTGAACCATGGAATGTAAAAAATTAACAAAGCCCTTTCTATGTTATATAGGGTTGTAAGTGACGATATATTAGTGCATATTTCTAATTTTTCTTTTGTATATGAATCATTGGATGAGTTAAGAACCATTTTCACAAGTTCAAGCATGGATAAACACTTTTCCCTTCTTTCAAAATTGTTTAACACAAAAAAGTTATGTGAATAATTTATTATGATATACCTAGCTAAAATGAGGGAAATTAGGACACGTGTACTTGCATATAATTATGAATGGATGAACAAAATGCTTTTATACTTCATTGTACTTACAAATATTATTGAAAAGTTTAATAACTTTGTAAATATCCTCAATACGAGATTTGATCAATAAAATAATCTACCTACACTAGTAGAGCTCTCAACCTACTTGTTTAATATGCAAAAACCATCAAGCTACAATAAGGTATAGAGGTAAGTGAAGGTAAGGACCCTAAGTCTACGTCTATTGACTTTAATATTCATGAAGGTAATAAACCTAGAAAGTGGAACAAAGGCAAGAACTTTAAAGGTAAGAATTAAACTAGTTCTTCAAAACCTAAGTTTGAGAAGAAATCAAAGAGCAATAATCCTAAATTTAATGGTAATTGTAACTTTTGCAGTATTTCTAGCCACAAAGAAAAATATTATTACAAGAAGAAGGCAACCTTTAAAAACACAAAGATAAAGAAGGAAGATAAGCAAACATATAATGTTGCTTTATTCCATACATAGACTTCCATTCATGATATAATAGACCATAATTTTGAACCTACACAACTAGAACACTAGTTAATAACACATATTGGGTCCACCTAAGTTGGACCCAAGCTTACGAAAGGATCAAATAATAAACTTAAACTAATGCACTAAATAGAGCTAAAAACAAGCTAAAAAATCATTAAAACATCTTTACTCACCTCTGTAAATGATTTGCTAGTTTACATCTGACTGTAAGTGGCTCTTGATATGAATTGTTCCTATTCGGATGGTTCTAGTTGTAAATCATCCTTGTTTGGATGGTTATTATTGTGTTGACCTAGATGAAAACTCCTTAATTGAAAAATATTTTGTTATTTGTTAGGTAGTTATGGTCTAAATCTGATGGTTGTTTGAATCTATATCTACAACCTATTCATAAAATAAGGGAATACGAAAAGAGGTACAACAAACTATCCATGGGGTTAGCACAAGAGATGGATTTGTATACAAATGGGGGTTGGAGTAATTTTTGTAGAGTTTCTCTAAGCATATATTACAATTATGCAAATGAAGGAAATAAGGGGGCTATTTATAAAAAAATTCAAAGACTTAGAGGGTGGTGAGGTGGCATGGGTGCATCATGGCTCATCAATGTTTTGGGTGGAGAAAGTCCTCACCCCACCCATAGGAATTAGATGAGCATGGGTGCACCATGCCCCATTAATACATAGGTGTGGATAAATTCTTCACCCCATTGAGGCACATGGAAGAAATTATTCATGTCATCAATGCATATGGGTGGAGAAATTATTTATCCCATTAAGATACACGAGATATATTCTTCATGTCATCAATGCATATGGGGGGATAAAGTCATCATCCCATTAATACATTGAATGGGCATGGGGATGTGGAGAGTAGGAGGTAAGGTAGAGTAGGGTGATAGGTTAGGCTATAAGGGTAGACTAGGGTGAGGCGGACCTAAGCTAGGTGATTAGGATGATCACATGGTGACCATGGGCTAGGTGTAGGCTGAGGCTTAGTGGGGAAAAGAGGTTAAGATAAATAATTAATGTTTTAATACAAAATAATTAGATTTTGGGATCCTTTTACAAAATAATTAAACATTAACATTACACAAGGGATAATGTGATATTTTGTTTTTATGATTTATAATGTGATATTTTAGGTGTCTACATTTACCCCTTTTTGTACTATGGTGTGTGGACATTATACAATGCAAAAATATATAACACCAGATGGGTGTCTAACAATGACTAGGAAAAATTGATAGTGGATGATAAATGATAATGAATGACCATGGCTATTGGTGTGCCACAATGACAGTTGAGGGAGGAGATGTAAGGTTATCTCAAATCATGAACAATGTAAGATACCCCAATTATGGAAGGGATGAATATCCTTGAATATTTACCTTTGATATATTTTTGAGCTCACTTAATTGAGTAATATAACCAACCATAGGTATGTAGCCTCATGACACTCTAATCAATTATATAAGTGGATAAAGTTGCCACCTTGATGATGTAAGTGTGTGAGTAACCATACAACATTGACATGGAGCATACCAAATTTGGATTGAATTAAATTGTAGTTGAGAAGAGAAGAAGAAGAAGAGGAGAAATTATGTTTTTACCCCAACAAGGGAGGGCTAGTTATAGACTTAGGTAAAGTTCTTGGACAAGTAGGATTATAAGATTGAGTGTTTGGATATTGAACATGTTCAAGGTGGCATTGATGGATAATATCTTCCTTCTCAAGTGGTGAGTTGATGAGTGAAGAAAAGAAACACAACAACAAAGCACATGATGAAAGGTCATTGCATAACCACAGAGTGGGAATGATGGAAGAAAGTGATAAAATTAGCTAGTAGAAATAGGAATAATTCGGCTAACCCAAGACTATATTACCGATGCAAGAGTGATTTGGACCATACAAGATGGTCACTGACTGTATAGGATGGTCCTTGACTGTATGGGTAGTAAAGGATCACGTTAGAATAAAAATGACATGCAAGGCATATGTGATATCATTTGCATTCCATGATTTGAGAGAAGAGAGAGTGAGAGTGATGGGTGAGGATAAGAATTTGATGTGGAGCACTACCAAAATAGACACACAAAAGGACGAGATAGCATATGATGGTACGATATCTAGAAGTGGAGGGAGTGTAGTGTAGGTTAGTGAGTTTTTACCCTTTTTTTCTTATTTTTTGAAATAAAATAAATCCTAGGGTCTACTTTTAGTGAAACAAATAGTAGAAGCTTAGGCTAGCAAAGGAACAGTTAAAAATGAATGTTTTATTTTTTGAGTTTTTGGGGTTGGCTATTTTATTTTACATTTGTTTTTGTGTTTTGCATGTGTATGGGTGTTTAAATTTTGGTGTTTTCTAATTTGTGTTTGATTTTTTTATGTTCTATTTGTTTTTTGGATTATTGGGTGTTTGTAACATCTCTCGAATACAAATCATCCTGGTAGGGGTGATTTTGGTGTCCATAGCCTATATGGATTGTGCACTCGTATGGATAGTTGCAATAACCATACAACAATCATATGATTACCAATACCTCATCCGATGTCATGTGTTTTTCCACTTCATCATATCCACACATCGTAGTACAACAAGGCGTAAATGTAGACACCTAAAAATCTCACATTATCCTTTGTGTAGTGTTAATTTTTAATTTTTTTTAAGTATCCAAAAATCCAATTATTTTGTATTAAAATATTAATTATCCATATTAATCCATTTTCCCCACTAAGCCCCATCCTACACCTAGTCCATGGTCACCATGTGACCATCCCACTCACCTAGCCTAGGTCCACCTCACCCTAGTCTACCCTTTGACCCTAGCCTAACCTATCACCCTAGTCTACCTTACCCCCTACTCTCCACATCCCCATGCTCATTCAATGCCTTAATGGGATGAGGAATTTCTCCACCCATATGCATCGATGACATGAAGAATTTATCCCATGTGCCTTAATGGAATGAGGACTTTCTCCACCCATATGCGTTGATGACATTAGGAATTTCTCCCATATGCCATAATGGGGTGAAGACTTTCTCCACCCCTATGAATTAATGGGGCATGGTGCACCCATGTTTATTTAAATCCTATGTGTAGGGTGAGGATTTTCTCCACCCCAAAATATTTATGAGGTATTTTGCACCTATGCCACCTTACCTCTACCTCACCACCCCCTAAATGCTTAGCAAAAATATACAAATAGCCCCTTATTTCCTTCATTTGAATAAATGTGATATATGCTTAGAGAAACTCTTCCTATATCAATACAATCCCTACTTGTAGGTAATCTGTATCTTGTTCTAACCCCATGAATATTTTGTTATGCCTCTCTTTGCATACCCTTATATTGTAAAAAAATTGTATATTTGGGTTCAAACAGTCACCAGATTCAAAGAATAGCCACATGATAACCTATAGAAGATTTCCACTGAAGAAAATTTCATTCAGATCAACATAGCTAAAACCATCCAAACAAGAATAAGTCCTTACTAGAAGTAAGGATGCCCTAATTGGAAGTATGGATGCCCTAGTTAACAATAAGATGAGTTAATCTACGAAAAATCCTATCTAAGAAGGAGATACTACACCAAAAGTGACTATCCAGGATGAGATTATTAAGCATAATATAATCATTATTAAAACCAAAGGCTTAATATGCAATTTATATGGATACTATCCAAGTTTATCTGAGACTTAATATTGGATCAAGTGGAAGTGGGAATTGAATTCAAATTACTCCATGACTTTTCTTCTAAAAATATTTTATCCTCGTTATCTTCTCTAGTTTAGAAATAAGGGATAAAATAATGGATGTAGGCCCTTGGTTCAGGAGAAAATATGCTTTCAATTTAATACCATGGAGTGAGGCATTTTTTGTGGAAACAGAATATTAAAATGCTTTTGGTGTGGATTAGGTTTTCTATACTTCCTTATCAACTCATAAATAAGGAGGTTTTGAAGAATATTGACAATACTCTTGTAGCAATTATCAATGCTATATGCCCAAGCTCAACCACATGAAACAAGAAAAAAGGAGAAGATTTTTTACAAATGAAAAATCATATCTCTCCCTTTGTGTTATGGAATTATATATTGAGAAAAATGAGATTAGGGTTAGGGTTCCCAAATCCATATTACATGAAATTCAAATGAACATAAAATGGTATTACACATTAAAATAACCTATTCTAATCAAGTCTTATTAAAGCCTCATAAAAATTAATTTGAAACTTGGTTAATAAACATGACCTTGTAGAATTAACATGTCTTCAATCCCCCCTTAATGGTAGAAGGTAGTTTTATTTCAATATATGAGTGGCTCAGGTGGATTTTTGTGTAGCCGATTAGCCAATTATCCATGAAATATGGCTCTAATTTGTTGGGTCTCCATATACCATTTGGTCATCCCCCATGCCTTTTTGGGTTTTCATAGGTTTTGATTTTCTAAAACTAGTACAACCCTTATCCTTTCATGTCCACAAGGGGTTTTCATGAATGGGATAGATTAGAGACTAACCAATACTTTCTGCCCACATGAAGGTGGTTTTATAAGCATTATTCTTGCTAGTCTATTACATCTCCATTATCAGGGGAAGATGGAGGTTCTCAAGCCTATCTACTATCTGAATTGTTCAAACTTCACCCTCTAAAGTGGCTTGGTGAAGATGTTGGTAATCTAATTTGTTGGTTGTGCCATCTTGAACAAGTTCTTAGATCCTATGGACTTTTGCATTGATGTGTTTGGTTCTGTTGTGAAACACAAGATTCTTTACCATGTGGATTGTTGATTGATTGTCCACATGCAGTCTTGTAGGACCTTTTTGAGTGATATCAAGAGTGTGTAACAACTTTCTCAACCATACCACTTCTTTGCTTGTCTCAACTATAGCAATATATTTGGATTCTATTGAAGAATCTACTATAGTTTTTTGTCACTTTCATCTCAATAAAATTGGTGTTGAGCCAAGAAACATCAAGTACCCAAACAGATATTTTAATGTCTTTATCTCTTACAAATTCTAATTCTATGCTTGTGATGATTTTTAAATCTACATTTTTTCATACAATAGGCTATAATTACAGGTTGATTTAGGTACCTTAACACTCTTGTTGCTTATCAGTGACTCTCCTTTGGCTTGGTCATGTACCTTGCCAGAATCCCCACTACATAAGTGATGTCAGGTTTTGTGTTAGTAACATAGATGAGACTACCAACCAACCTTTTATAGAGTGTTGCATCTACCTCTGGTGTGTCATCATTTGCAATGAGTTTTAGATTTGATTCCATTGGTGTTGTCATAGGGCGTGCATCTTTGAGTTGAAACTTCTCCAAAATATCATTGATGTATTTCTCTTGGATCAAGAATATTTTACCATTTTCTTGAGTTACTTCTATACCCAAATATAATTTCATCAATCCCAAATCAGATATATCAAATTTTCACTATGTTTATGATGTGTTCATTGTTACCTGTTAGAAGCATGTCATCCACAAAGACTATGAGGTATATGACTGTCTTTTTTGTGCTTTATAAACAGTGTTACATCAATGTCTTGATAATAACACACTTCAAATTCAAGTTGCTTCATCTAATATAACAACTTGTTGAACCAAGCATGAGGGAATTGCTTCAATCAATATAAAGACTTTCTAAGTCTACATACCTTATGCTCCTATATTACAATTTCAAAACCTTTTGGTTGTTCCATGTATATTTCTTCTTCCAATTCACCATTCAAGAAAGCAATCTTTACATCTAACTGATGAATATTCCAACCTTGTTGTGCAGCTAAGGCTACATGAGTCTTGATTGTGGGCCATTTTGTGGTAGGTGTAAATACCTCAATGTAGTCAATGTCTTGTTTTTGTGTCAAGCCTTTAGCCAATAATCTTACCTTGTGTTTATCAAGGGTGCCATATAATTTATACTTGTTTTTGTACACCCATTTGTTTTGAACTACCTTTCTTCCAAGTGGTAGATAGACTAACTCCCAAGTACCATTTTTTATCAGAGATTCATACTCCTAGCTCATTGCATATCTCCAAGTTTTATGTTTGATAGCTTCTTGGTATGTAGAAGGTTCATTATTTAGAATGAGGTGCAAGTCTACAGGTTCCAATTCAACAAGCAATTATTCATACACTCTTTCTCTGAGGGTACCTCTTGGGCTCATTTTGCTTGCTTCATCTACTGTGATGTCCTTTAAGAGTTGGCAAGTTTCAATAATTCCTTGAGTGGGGAGCAATGTGGATGTCTCACCTACCTCAAATTTTTGTCATGATATTGGAATAGATCATTAGGTATGGAGGATGCTCAAGAAGATTAGTGTGAAATAATACTTTTACTATGATCAATATTATTGTGTGAAGGGGTAGAAGGTGCAAAAGATACAAACATCTACTTAGTATCATAGTTTGGTTCCTCCAAACTTGTAGGTTAATGTGTATATTCTAGTGTTTTGAGTAACTTTTAAACATATCCCCCTCAAAGGCTGGAATCTAAACATCATATATGTTAGCATCTTTTTATCTAGGTTTAATATTGTGTCTCCTACTATCCAATGTAACCAATTATTTTTTAGTTTTTTCAAACACATCATGTGTCACAATCACTTTTTGGTGTGAAGGAATGAATACCTTGTATCCCTTCTAATCCATAGGGTATCCAACAAATATACCTTTAATAGCTCGAGCTTCAAGTTTATTTCTATGCTCTAGAATAATATGAGCATAATATATGGAGCCAAATATTCTAAAGTGGTTGACGGTGGGGGGTGTCCAATCCATTTTTCATGAGGTGATAGGCTAGGTTTTGAGGGACTCATTGTGTTGAGTACATGTATAGCAATCCAAGAGGATTTAGCCCAAAGATATGGAGGCATATTTTTGTAGACAAGAAGGGCACGATCCACCTTCATAATTATCATGTTCATGCACTCAGCAACATCATTTTGTTGAGGTGTGTCTGGTATTATCAATTGATATTTGATCCCATGTGAGGATAAGTACTATGTGAATTTATTTGAGGTGTACTCACCACCATTATCACTCCTTAAGGTCTTGATTCGATAACCTGATTCTTGTTCTATGTGAGCCTTGAATACTTTGAAGAATTCAAAAGATTTAAAATTCTCTAAAAAATTGATTCATAGCTCCTTTGAGAAGTCATCAATGAAGATGATGTATTACCTTTTGCCTTCTAATGAAGGAATAGGCATTGGCCTGCAAATTTTTGAGTGAACTAGCTCCATTTTTTGTGTGGTCTTCCACTAGCTCTTTGGAAAAAACTATCAATAGGATTTTGTAATGATGCATGCTTCACATTTGATGGGTTTGTAAGAGAAGTGTGGTAGTCCCATAACAGTGGACCTCATTTATCTCAATTGATTAAGTTTGACATGACCCATGCAAGCATGCCATAATGCATCATTAGTAAGTTTTTTGGGAGTCTGTGTGGCATTAAGTGCCATGTTAGCTTCAGCAATGTGAACTTTAGAAGCAGGTTATCTAGCAAGTTTTATGAGTTTTATATCTTAGGAATCAGTCATGACCACTATTTTGGAGGGTGGAAGAATGACTCAAAGAGTTTTATCTTTGACAGTGACACTTAGATCAAATCCATGACAAATGATTGTGGATAGTGACAACAAAATTTACTTCAAAGTAGGGATGTAGAGAACATCAAGTAGTCAAAAATTAGGTAATCCAAGAAGTTTCAATCAAACAGTTCTAGCTCCTTCAACTGGTTGAGAGGATTTGTCATCCACGTGAACTACACCAAGTACTTATAAATTCAATTCTTCAAAGATGTCATTGTTGGAATTCATGTGTTGGGTGACTTCAATATCCATGATCCATGAACTACTAGTGGAGGCTACACTATGGGTAACTCTAATGAGTTTCGATGTGGGATGAGAAATATCATAGCTAGCATATCTTGAATGTGCCTTAATGAATATTTTGGTATGGTCAATATATGGTGATATAGGTACCCATGTGTTGATGATTTTTTTAGTCTCACAATGACACTGAGAGGGGGGTGAATCAGTGTAGCTCTTTTAAAACTTAAATCTTCAACTCTTAAAGCCGAAACAATGAAAACTTGAAACCAAATAAAGCAAGTATAACAAGAGAACATCACACAACACAAGATGTACCGAGGTTCACCGATTTGGCTACATCCTCAAAATGACTGTTTGGACTCCCATCCAAATCCAGCCTTTGCAAAGCACCAACTTTACAATCAATTTACCAACACCCACTGGAAGGAGCACCAACCCTTGATTTATCTGCACCAACAGAAAGGAGCACCAACCCCTAATTTATCTGCACCAACAAAAAGGAGCACCAACATATTATGGCCTCTTTGAATGGCGTATTTAAAACCTCTAAAAAATTTGTTTCTCCTTCCATGACTGTTCATTTTCTCCTTCCATGACTGTTCATTTTCTCCTTCCCTTGTGCATGCATGTGTTTTGGTTTCCAAAAAGGCTTTTCATTTCTATTTTGTGGCCCTTCGTTTCCTTTTCTCCACATGGGCATGCGTCCGCTTCTTTCCATGTGTAACGACCATCTTAAATGATTTCAAATCATTAAAGATTCCTTATGTAACATTTTGTCTTATTCATTGAATTTTGTCCTTATGTGACAAATTACCTTATTCAATCTTCGATTTATTCCTTATAGGTCCACGTCACTATGCGTCTTTAGTTTCACTATCCTGGTGTTCATCACTAATATCGATGCACCGTCAACTACTCTGTTCCTTTGGCAAAATGCAACATGTCGCGATATCGTGACACTTTTGTTTCTCTCGCTCGCCTCCCTTTTTGAGTCATCAAAAATGCAACATGTCGCGATATCGTGACACTTTTGTTTCTCTCCTCCCCCTTTTTGAGTCATGAAAATGCAACATGTCACGATATCATGACACTTTTTCTTCTTGCTCTTTCTCTTTCTTTGACCACCAAAATGCAACATGTCGCGATATCGCGACACTTTTTCTTTCTTGCTCTTTCTCTTCTCTTTTGACCGTGAAAATGCAACATGTCACGATATCGCGACACTTTTTCTTTCTTGTTCTTTCTCTTCTCTTTTGACCACAAAAATGCAACATGTCGCGATATCGTGACACTTTTTCTTTCTTGTTCTTTCTCTTCTCTTTTGGCTGCAAAAATGCAACATGTCGCGATATCGCGACACTTTTTTCTCCTTTCTTTTTCACTTCTCCTTTGGCCACGAAAATGCAACATGTCGCGATATCGCGACACTTTTTTCTTTGCGGTGTTTTGCTTTTTCTTTGATCTTTAGCATATGGGCCACTTCGGTCTTCTTGGAAAATATGCAAAAAGGTGGGTCCCCAATTTTGGGGTACATTGTGGAGCAGCCACAACATGACGATTTTTTCAACTTTGCACAAACAACCTGTAACAACTTCACCCAAACATCAAAAACATCCTCATAAGCATTTAACATCACTGTACATACTCTGAATAACCTCTGAACTCCTGTCCACTGCATCAACCGATCTTTCTGACTGTGTTGACAACAATGACAATACTGTCGCTGCACCTTGCTCAACAATCTCCCCTTTGGAATTGTTGGCAACACACGTGCAATTTCTTGTAACTCTTCTCCCCCTTTGACAACAATACCAAAGGGCCACGCAAACTCCCCCGAGTCCATGCACAACATTATCAGGGAAAAATTATTACACTTAGCAAAAATCACAAACATGAGCAAAAAGATAAACAAATACACAAATGCTCCCCCCGAGAATGTGGTCCCGATAGCTAGTCAATTCTTGGGAAGCGTGACCACTCCCAATTTATTGCGAAGGTACTCAAAGACTTCCTTGGGCAACGGTTTTGTGAAGATATCCGCTACTTGCTCTGTTGTTGGAACAAAATCCAACTTAACCTCACCTTTCGCAACTTTCTCCTTCAAAAAGTGATACCGGATAGCAATATGTTTTGTGCGAGAATGCATAACCGGATTCTTTGAGATGTTAATGGCACCGGTGTTATCACACTTAACTGAAATTGGCTCACCGAAGTTAATACCAAGATCTTTCAGGGTTTGTTTCATCCATAATACCTACGTACAACACGTTGTCGCTGCAATATATTCTGCCTCTGCTATGGATAAGGAGACTGACTCTTGTTTCTTACTGTGCCACGCGACCAACCTGTCTCCAAGATAGAATGCACCTCCACTGGTACTCTTTCTGTCATCTACACATCCTGCCCAATCTGCATCCGAATACGCAATAAGGGTGAAGTCCTTACCTTTCGGATACCATAACCCATACTCCATAGTACCCTTGAGGTACCGAAGAATCCTCTTCACAGCTGTCACATGAGTCTCCTTGGGACTAGCCTGAAATCGTGCTACCATGCATACTGCCTGCAAAATATCTGGTCTGGTAGCTGTCAAGTACAAGTAAGCTCCCAATCATAGATCCGTACATGGTTTGATCAACATGTGGAGATTTGTCATCCTTGCTCAACTTGCAACCTGTCATCATGGGAGTGCTAACTGGCTTACAATCCTCCATTGTGAACTTTTTTAGCATCTCTTTCACATATTTAATTTGAGAAATAAATATGCCCTTCTCATTTTGATTAACTTGCAACCCGAGGAAATACGAAAGTTCACCAATCATTGACATTTCAAATTCTTTCTGCATCTTATTTGCTAAATCTTTACATGACTCATCTTTGTTGCTGCCAAATATGATATCATCTACGTATACAACAAGAACAATAAGATGGCCATTTTCTATTTTGACATACAAATTACTATCCACCATACCTTTCTTGAACCCTTGTTGAGTAAGATAGTTGTCTAGCCTTGCATACCATGCTCGAGGTGCCTGTTTTAAGCCATATAATGCTTTCTTCAACTTGCAAACCAAGTTGGGATCATCACCAAGTTGGAAACCATCTCACTGCTCAATATAAACCTCTTCTTCAAGTTTCCCATTCAAAAATGCTGATTTCACATCCATTTGATAAACTTTGAAATTCTTGTAAACTCGCTAAAGCCATAAACATTCTAATTGCCTCTAGTCTAGCCACAGGTGCAAAGGTTTCCTCAAAGTCAATACCTTCAACTTGTGCATAGCCTTTACATACCAATCTTGCTTTATTCCTGACTACCTGTCCGTCTTCATTCAATTTGTTTCGAAAGACCCATTTAGTACCGATTATATTTTTATTTGCAGGGTCTTGGTACTAACTCCCAAGTTTTGTTTTTCTCGATCTGATCTAATTCTTCATTTATTGCCTTCATCCAACTTTCATCTTTGCTTGCGTCAGCAACATTTTTGGGCTCAATGTTGGATAATAGAGAGTAGTTACTTACTACTCTTCTTCTTGTCTGAACACCAACTGTGGGGTCTCCAATTATTTGCTCTCTAGGATGATCTTTCTGCAAATCACCTATTTTGAATTTCTTATTTTCTTCCACTTTTGAATCACTGTTTGAATCATCTCGAGTCAATTTTTTGTTTCTTTTCCATTTCCTTTTCCTCATCTCCTTCAATAACCTCTTCATAAATTGGGTAGTTCTCTTCATAGCTAATTACTCGTTCCCTACCTTCATCAACTTTAACATCGGCACTATCCACAATTTTCCTTAGCCTCTTGTTGTAGCATTTGTAAGCTTTGCTTTTTGACGAATAGCCAAGAAAAATACCTTCATCCGCTCTATCTTCAAACTTACCAAGGTTTTCTTCAGCTCTTTTGATGTAACACTTGCTGCCAAAAACTTTAAAGTATCTTACTCTTGCCTTTTTACCGAACCACAACTCATAAGGAGTTTTGCTTTCATGCGTCCTCAACATGCACCTATTTTGGATGTATACCGCAGTATGGACTGCCTCTTTCCAAAATCTGTCTACTACTTTGCTCTCAATCAACATAGTCCGTGCCATTTCCTGCACTGTCCTGTTCTTTCTTTCTACCACACCATTCTGTGAGGTGTCCTGGCTGCTGAAAACTGTCTCCTAATACCATATTTTTCACAGTACTCTATAAAATCCTCTGAAATGAACTCTCCTCCTCTATCTGATCTTAAACATTTAATCATTTTTCCTGTTTGATTCTCAACTTGGTTTTTGAAAACCTTGAACATCTCAAAAGCTTCTGATTTATGCTTCAAAAATAGTACCCATGTCATCCTGGAATAGTCATCTATACACAACATAAAATATTTGTCACCATTTATGCTTTGCGTTCTCATGGGTCCACATAAATCAGTATGTATTAGTTCCAAAGGTTTGCTTGTGTAGTACTCTTTTGTTTTAAATGAGACTCTAGTTTGCTTCCCTTTTGGCATGAAGCACAAATGCTATTTGATGGTTTTCCAATGGTGGGAATATCTCTCACTACCTTTTTTGAGCTGATTTTTACTAGATTGTCAAAACTGATATGACCGAGCCTCTTGTGCCACAACCAATTTTCTTCTTCCTGTCCAATCAAGCAAGCTCCTTCTGAAGTCTCTGAGAGAGTGTACAAGTTGCCAGATGTCCTCGATCCAGTTGCTATCAACTTTCCACTGTTTGCTTTTCCTGACTTCACAACCCTACTTCTTAAAAATCACTTCATGACCTCTATCACAAATCTGACTTACGCTCAACAAGTTATGCTTCAGACCAACCACAAACAAGACTTCTTTTGACTTGATTTTTCCATCACCGATCTTAACCGAACCTTTGCCAACTATCTTAGCTCCATCATTATTTCCAAATTTTACTGAACCACCTTCATATTGTTGTAACTTCTCAAATTTTTGTTTGTCACCTGTCATGGAGCATCCACTATCAAGTATCCATGGTGCAGATTTATTCTGTGCTTTAAATGTTGTTTGTACGATCAGGGATTCCTTTTCTTCCTTAGATCGCTCTTTTTCTTTCCACTCTGGTTTGATTACAGCTTTGGGCTCTTGTTTTGACTTTTCTTTTTCAGTAGCTTGTGCATGTTTTTCGAGAAATTTTCTATTTTGTCTCATTCCATTTGGTTGAAATTTTCTTCCCTGAAATTGATTTGATGCAAATGTACTTCGACAATTTCTTGCAATGTGCCCAAAATTATGACAGTTATAACATTCTACTGCATAATCCATCAAAGGTGAAAAAACATTTCTACTGGTAAAATTCCTTGGTCCTACATTATACTTGCAATCTGAAATCTTATGTCCATAACCATTGCATTTAAAACAGTAACCAGAAAAGAGATGATTGAACCTGGGTGATGGTCTTTGCCATGTTGTCGTAGGAGCCATAAATCTTCTTCTTCTTTGATGTGTGACATTGGTGAATCCATCATTGTCAATTCTCCTTTCGTGCCTTGCATTATTGCTTTCTTTTGCATGAGTCAATTTTTCTTGATCAACCTGTTTCTTATCTTCATTCTTTATGGATTCTTCATTTATGGCCTTTGATCCATTTGATGATTCTCCTTCGTCAAAGCCCAAACCAAATTTGATGCCCGTAGTCTTTTGGTTATTTATGATCTTATCCAACTTCATAGAACTTTCTTCACGTTTGTGATAACAACTAATTTTACGATTCATCTCTTCTATCTGCATCCTTAAACCAACAGTCTCTTCTTCTAGCTTGCTGCAATAATCTATTTTCATGGTTATTTGCACTTCGAGATCTTCAGATATTTTCTTGGATTCTTCTATCTGTACTTTCAAACTGGTTATGATTTCATTTGCATCCTCAAGCTTTCTTGAAATTTTCTTATTCCTTTTTCTTTCTATCTTCAATTCATCCAGAGCTGCAATTAGTTCCTCTTCCAAATTTACTTCTGCATCAATTTCTTCTTCATCACATTCCTGTTCTTTTTCTGTTTTTTCTTCTTTGAGTGCCATGAAAAGAGCTTCACCTGTTTCCTTTTCGTAATCCTCACCGCAACTGTCTTCTCGATGAACTCGACATTCTTGGAGATGAAACTTTTCTTCTTGAAGTTGCCTTTTCTGAAATTTGTTTTTTTCTTCCAGTCACTTCTTTCTTGGTGCGATCCTTCATCACTTTTGTTCTTCTCATTAAGTGGACATTTAGCTGCAAAATGCCCAATGCCTCCACAATTGAAACATTTAAACGGTAACTTTCCTCTGTATTTTCCTTTTCCCCTTTTTAGTTTTCGAACAAAGTTTGCTTCCATTTCATCTCGATGTCTCTTCTTCCTCGGATTCTTGTTTTGCTTTCATATTTTTATGGGCTTTAAAAGTAGCTTCTCTGTCTGTGGGTTTAGATTTTCCTATTCTCATCTCATATGCAATCAAAGAACCATGCATCTCATCCATACTAAAAGAATTTAGATCTTTAGCTTCTTCTATAGCTGAAACTTTAGAATCAAATCTTTGGGGAAGAGATCTTAATACCTTTTTCACGATGATAGAATCTTTGATTTCCTCGTCGAGTCCTCTAATCGCATTAATGACTTCATTAACTCTTAGCATATATGCCTCTATGTTCTCATCGTCATTCATCTTTAATACTTCGAACTGAGCTCGATGTGTTTGTAACTTGGCCTCCTTGATCTTAACGTCTCCTTCATGAATGCTCCTCAGTTTGTCCCATATTTCTTTTGCCATTTTACAACTCATAATCTTTACCAGTTCACTGTCCACTAATCCGCACATGATAGCATTCTTTGCTTTTGAGTCATTCTCAAATAGTTTCTTACCGAAAGCATCGGTTGGAGAAGTGGTGGGTATTGTGTATCCACTATCTACTGAATCCCAAATGTCGTATCCCAAAGCACAAAGATATGTCTGCATCCTGAGTCTCCAAAATGCGTAATTAGTTCCATCAAACAATGGTGCTTTGTTTGATGAGAAGCCTTCACCACCTGCCATTGTGTCACTTCCAAGATCACCCTAGCCGGTTAAGCTTGTTCAAGAACCTCGCTCTGATACCAATTGTTAGTCTCACAATGACACTGAGAGGGGGGGTGAATCAGTGTAGCTCTTTTAAAACTTAAATCTTCAACTCTTAAAGCCGAAACAATGAAAACTTGAAACCAAATAAAGCAAGTATAACAAGAGAACATCACACAACACAAGATGTACCGAGGTTCACCGATTTGGCTACATCCTCAAAATGACTGTTTGGACTCCCATCCAAATCCAGCCTTTGCAAAGCACCAACTTTACAATCAATTTACCAGCACCCACTGGAAGGAGCACCAACCCCTGATTTATCTACACCAATAGAAAGGAGCACCAACCCCTAATTTATCTACACCAATAGAAAGGAGCACCAACATCTTATGGCCTCTTTGAATGGCGTATTTAAAACCTCTAAAATTTTATTATTTCTCCTTCCATGACTGTTTGTTTTCTCCTTCCATGACTGTTCATTTTCTCCTTCCATGACTGTTCGTTTTCTCCTTCCCTTGTGCATGCATGTGTTTTGGTTTCCAAAAAGGCTTTTCATTTCTATTTTGTGGCCCTTCATTTCCTTTTCTCCACATGGGCATGCGTCCGCTTCTTTCCATGTGTAACGACCATCTTAAATGATTTCAAATCATTAAAGATTCCTTATGTAACGTTTTGTCTTATTCATTGAATTTTGTCCTTATGTGACAAATTACCTTATTCAATCTTCGATTTATTCCTTATAGGTCCACGTCACTATGCACTCTTCAGTTTCACTATCCTGGTGTTCATCACTAATATCAGACGCACTGTCAACTACTTTGTTCCTTTGGCAAAAATGCAACATGTCGCGATATCGTGACACTTTTGTTTCTCTAGCTCGCCTCTCTTTTGAGTCATTTTTTTCTCTCCCTCCTCTTTTTGAGTCACGAAAATGCAACATGTCGCGATATCGTGACACTTTTTTTCTCTCTCCTCTCCTCTCTTTTGACGTTCAAAAATGCAACATGTCGCGATATCGCGACACTTTTTTTTCTTGCTCTTTCTCTTTGCTTTTGACCATAAAAATGCAACATGTCGCGATATCGCGACACTTTTTCTTTCTTGTTCTTTCTCTTCTTTTTGGCCATAAAAATGCAACATGTCGCGATATCGCGACACTTTTTCTTTCTTGTTCTTTCTCTTCTCTTTTGACCACAAAAATGCAACATGTCGCGATATCGCGACACTTTTTTCTCCTTGCTTTTTCTCTTTGCTTTGGACCGCGAAAATGCAACATGTCGCGATATCGTGACACTTTTTTTCTTTGCGGTGTTTTGCTTTTTCTTTGATCTTTAGCATATGGGCCACTTCGGTCTTCTTGGAAAATATGCAAAAAGGTGGGTCCCCAATTTTGGGGTACGTTGTGGAGCAGCCACAACATGACGATTTTTTCAACTTTGCACAAACAACCTGTAACAACTTCACCCAAACATCAAAAACATCCTCATAAGCATTTAACATCACTTTACATACTCTGAATAACCTCTGAACTCCTGTCCACTGCATCAACCGATCTATCTGACTGTGTTGACAACAATGACAATACTGTCGCTGCACCTTGCTCAACAGATTTGGCCATACACAAATTGAGCACTTTGGAATATGTCTAAATTAGATTCATATTTATTTACATTACGTACATTGTGCTTTTGAATTGCTTGAGCAGTTTGGAAATTAGTGGCATAGTGCTCTTTTTTGTTACAATATTTCTACACAATATTTGATTTACCAGTTCCTTGAGAGGTACTAGGCCATTTTATTTTTCCTTGACTTTGTTTTCCTTTACTATTTTGATGTCATGAGTGTTCATGTTGACCATTGTTAGAACCTTGTCCTTATCCTTTGGCTTTGTCTCAACCACAGTCTCAACCACGACTTTTGTTACCTTGACTATTTGAAAATTTTGCATCTTCATCCACCTGAAAGGTTTTCACCAGGTTCAGAACCAGTGAAGTTTGTGTTAAAGATTTGTCAATTTCAATGAACTTTTCTGCTAAGGCTTCAAAGTTGAGAGTTTTTAAGGTTCCACTAGTTGATAAATTGGCAAGCAAGTTCTTGTAGTTTGGAATGTGAAGACATGACTAAATGAGGAAAGCCCATGTGATACATTGATTTTTGAAGTCTTTATCAATGACCTATTTAATAGGGTGAAGGAGGTTGATGATGGAATTGGAGTTTCCTTTTTGTATCTTTATTTGATTCATCTTGAGGACAAGATGAATAAATTCTAGATCATATTTGGTTTCAAATATTTTCTTGAATACTTCGAGAACTGACTATGTTGTGTTATGCTTGGCTTCATCAATCATATTATGAAGGTGATATTTTGTGTCAAGTATGATTTTGACACAAATTCGATCATCATCTATCTATATTTTTTCTAGAAAAGCAGCATCTATGGGTGGTGTGGTATTTGCGTCTAGATGGTTGCACCATAGGTTCTTAAATTTTGTAGCTATCCTAAGGCCTGTGAACCTATGATCCAAATTATCCTTATCTTTGAGGGTACATCCACCATTTTTTTTATTTTAGAAGTCATTATGACCTATGATACTACAAAGACCTAAAAGAGGTGTGTCAAGATGTGAATAAGGAATAGATGACTAAGTGATGTAAAATTTTCTAGTAAATAATGAGCCAAGTGATGACAATGAATGAATTTTATCCACTAGACCTTGCTCACCATCCAAGTGGAATCTCTTTTATAAATGATGAATTTCTAAAAGTGGTTGAGTCCTGATGCAACAGGATGATGATGTGGCTAAATCTGAAGTACTAAAAAAATATGTGTAGCCCAAATTGAAATACTACAAATGAATGTAAAAGCTAATATCTCCAACAGATGAATGTGTAGGCCAATATTTCCAACACTAGATTACACAACTGCATACCAAAGTGTGGGATGTGCAAAACTAGTAACCTTAATATTATGACTACAAGTAGATGAGGTGTTGAAAGTTGGAGAGGGTATAATGAGCTTGTCTCAAATTAATGCCTTCACCTGGATGCCCACATATAGATGCTCAATGATGAAATCCAAGTTGTGATGGAGCCCAAGTCCTACCATTCCTCACCCAGTTTACTATGGTCAATGATATACTCTCTAAAGAGAAGTATGTGCTCTATTCCATAGCTATGACAAATATTGGACTAGCTTAATTTTAATCTTGATTAAGAGTTTTCAATTTTTCAATCACAAGCAAAAGGATGATCCATTTCCAAAGGTTCATGGGTATGGCTAACCCCCTTCATTGTGTATTCTCATTAATTCCAATATAGCTTTGACTCATAGGACCTTTAATGTAGATTTTCCACCACCAAGGAAGTGATGCCCTGTAATGAGGCTAGGCTATGGAATGAGTCATTGGATGTGTTCATTTTAGGTATGACGAAAATATGTGAATTGATTTACAAAAATAAAGCAAATGAAAACTAAAAATAGACTTGGAGTGCAAATAGAGTGCTACTACAGTGCTAATGTGATAGTATGTATGTTAGGTGTGATCCACTAGACCTTGCTCACTATCCAAGTGGAAACAATTTTACAAATGAGGGGTATAAGTTAGCCTATAAGTTAGCTAAAAGCAATGTGGAAAATGTTTTAAGTCACTTATACAAGTACAATGGAGAGGCTAGAATCCTATTGTGTTGTCAAAAAAAAACACAATCAGTTTACACAGAGGTCAATTTGATTGTATGGCTATATAAAATAAACATGGTTAGTTTACACAGAGACCACCGAACTCCATAAAATCTGAGTTATGGATAATTTATGGTTGTGTAAAAGAAATGAACACTATCAGTTTACATAGAGGTCATCAAACTTGATCAGATCTAGCTTTTGGATATTGTATGGCTATGTAAAAATGAACACGAACATTTTACATAGAGACCGTCAAACTTGGTTAGATATAAATTTTAGATACTATATGGTTGTGTAAAAATTGAACATGGTCAATTTACATAGAGGCTAATAAACTCAATCAAATTTGAATTTTGGATAACTGCAAATAGAGATACAAGCTAATATCTGCAATAAAAAAATCTATGGAGGTTTTATGAAACCTCATGCAAAATCCTCATGCTTTCTTTCAACTCAAAACATAAATTTGTGGAGGAGGAGAGGAGGGGAATGTAATGATTCTTCAAGCTTGGTTGTGGGAGGGGCAAACATCCAAGCTCTAATACCAATTTTGTTGTAGTTGTGTACCTAGTGGTGAATTGTTTCTTGATCCCATTTTCTTTGCAAAAATCCAAAAAATCTTTTGAAATGTACTTTCCCCCTATGTCTATTATGAGGAATTTTATGTAGTGTCCACTTTGTTTGTCAACCAAGGCCTTAAATTGCTTAACTTTTTCAAATGTTTTAGATTTATGCTCCAAAAAATAGACCCATATGTTTTTGCTAAAATTATCAATAAATATGATAAAATATTTATTTTTGCTAAACTCAGAGTTTGCATGGAACCATACAAATCAAAATGTACCAATTCTAATGGAGCTTTTTCTCTCCATGATTTTTTGAAAAGAAAGGCTTGTCTATGTTTCTTTCCTAATATGTAGCCCTCACAAATTCTACCTAAATGTTCTATTAATGGTAGCCTTCTCACCATTTGCTTTTTGTACAGAATATTTAGTCCACTAAAACTTAAATGCCCATACCTGAGATGACATAGTGTTATTGGGTGATAATTTTGCCCAGTTGTGAAATTACACTCACAGTTAGGATTTCAATACTAAAACCCTCTCTTGCAAAGAAACATGATTAGTTTTCTCCAAGGTTCTATGTTACAATGTGCTTAACAATTGTGAAAATATTGAAGTGTGATAAAATGTGAATATAATGTTGAAACTAATTCAAGGTGCACATAACCATTAACAAGGGGCCTAGATTTAGGTATTTGATTTACAATTCATTTAATGTAATTTTCATGAGGTTTACTCTTCTACTATAATATTAGTAATTAAATTTGCCTCAAATATGACTTTCATTAAACTGTGTTCAAATACTTTAGGTTAAAATTTGCATGAAAATCATTTGAACATTTAATTAAAATATTAATGTTTATTTCCAAATATAAAGTTTCGTGAAACTAAAATGTGAAATAAACATATTCCCTAATTATAAAGTTTTAAACTTTAGAATATCAAATTAGGGTTATGATTCCGTGAATTGAAATTTAAATAAAGATAAAATTTTAGGGTAAGCAAAAATAAAATAAAAATGAAATTTTCTTCAGGTTACAGAATGGAAACAAAAGCTTTTCTAGAATTAAAGCCAATCTAAATCAACCAGCATTAACCGAATTCAATTATTTACTAAGTGTTATCTTATAAAGAATAAATATTTAAAATATATCAAATCATGAAATATATAAAACACCATCAGCATGCATGTTTTAATAAAAATAAAATTGATATATTTATTCAGATCTTACAATATTGCTCTTTCAAAAATCTTTATATTCAATAATGAAGTCCTATGTGTAACCTGGGAGAATCCTTTGGCTATTCCTACACTCTTCCTTCTTCAATACGTCCTTTTCTTCCAAATTTTTCAACCTCTCTTTTGGTTTTCAATCTCTTATTTGTAATTGAAAAATGTTGTTCTTGCCATTTCATAATGCGTTCCATTTAGTGACAATTTCGGATTAGGTTTAATAACCATTTTATAACAAATTCTCTTATCTTTGGATATAACACATTACAACTTTTATTTCTGTGAAGTTTACTTTATAATATATTCCTTGTAAAGTAAAATTAAATAAAACTTCGAGAAATAATAAACTATCATTCCCCATATATTTATGTGAACAAATTAATGTGAAATATCTCATGTCCAATTTTGTTTTATCAAAACTTTGCAGTGCCATTCACTTCCAATTATCATTTCTACCTGATCAATCTTGTCTGCAAAATTTGGCATACTTCTTATACTCTTATCTCAAACTTCCAAATCAAAATGTCAATGACAACACTATTTGCTGCAAATTTAATCATCTTTAACCGATAGTTCATTTGTGATGCCAATTTTTGCAAATCCACAATAATATTTCCTACACCCTTTTCCTTTGTTGTGTGTTCATATTACAATATTATTAAGTTAATTTACACAACCATCAATGATATCATAAAGATATCCAAACACAAGATTCTTTAAGAAGAATGCAAGACCCATAAGAAAAATACAGACATTCATATCCCCAGATGAAATTATGAGGACGCATCATCCAGCTTTATCCATCAACCATGCAGTAAAACTAATCATAACGACTTGTGTGGTGCCAATTCTAAAAGTTACAACATTACCAGACGAAATTTTAGAAACTTTTAA
Source organism: Wollemia nobilis (assembly GCA_028583015.1). Lineage (NCBI taxonomy): Eukaryota > Viridiplantae > Streptophyta > Pinopsida > Araucariales > Araucariaceae > Wollemia > Wollemia nobilis. The sequence goes on from JAQPPZ010002819.1 coordinate 5,351,520, forward strand.
ATAATGGAGGAGTTGTAGATCATGATACCATTAACTCCACTCAACTGCTATAACAATAGCAAACCAATCCCAATAACAAGAGGATGTGAATATCTGCACTCAAGAATGTCTGAGAATCAAATTTGATTTTCTAGATTTTCCAAATCCACTACACTATCACCCTTCTTCTATGTGCATAATTGATCCTAGCTAAATGAAATAATTTGTTTTAATCAAAAACATACCTCCCATCTATGTTGGATGTTGTGAAATACTTTAGGTTTACCAAATTGCTTGACCAATACCTTGCTTGAAATATTAACAACATTTTCGCAGGAGAGCTCATTCCACACATTGTTATAAACATGTGCTATCATTGGTTCTGTGATCTCTAGACATGACAATGGATTTTTCTTTTTGTGTCCTATCACATATTGAAAATCTCTTGAATTATTTTCATATTGTGTGTATCTTGCCATCAAATATCTACGTGCGAGGCATGAGGAAGAAACAAACTCCTCTTCACACCATCAATATTCTACCAATCTGCACTTTCATAACCCGCATAGTCGTTGAGCTACCATAACATGGATAGCCATTATTAAAGGAAAAGGATCTACACAGTCATTGATCAAATAACCATTGAGTAACAAGAATATAATGCCCAAATCCCACTACAACATCACCTGCAAATACCACTTCACATGTGAAATTCTCTTGAGTATGAGCTACTGCACACAAAATCATCATTTTTTCTTCTTGTATTATTTATCGTTGTTTAGATTTAGTTCTTTCATTGGACCCTTCATGGATCTTGTGATGGACATTTTCATTCTAGAGGACTATGTCAAAAATAGCTACGTAGATGTTTTGAAAACAACAACGCAACACCACTTCTAATCCTGCACATGTGGACACAAATGCTACTACGAAACAAAAATTCTATCTATGATTTGAAGCAATCTCATCGGAGCAGATTCCTTAGATTGACAATGGTTGGTAATAACATATGTACATCACAACAGCATATATTTAATCCCACATGAACCGGGGTGAATATGATAAATGCATTATAATCGAAAATACACATTATGATTATTAATTCAACCAAACCACTGGGTGGCTCTTTGATTTGCGCCTCTTGACTGCCTCGAAGACTACATCGGGTATTAACCACATTGACTACCTTGAAAATCATGTGGCTTACCTCGAAACCTACAAAACATAAAATAAACATTTTTTATTAAAATCACTTTTCAAAAATATATAAAATTAAATTAATTTTAAATATTTTAACCAATATTAATTTAAAACATTTAAAAATAAATCAAAAACCCCTTTTTAAATTTGAACATTTGAACAACAATGAAAAATTAAAACTAAAATCAAAACATCAAACAAATACATTGCTTAAACATGATAAACATGATATTAACAAACCATAAAACAACATCAACATAAATAAAGTATCAACAACACTCACAAAATTGATAAACAAAAATCCTAAAATTCTCTAAATTTTTAGGTGGGTCCCCAATTTTGGGGTAAGTTGTGCAATGGCAACAACAAATGACGACTCTGCTAGGAAATGCTCCTGAGCATTTCGGACTAAGAACCCGATATGAAACCAATAAAACCCAAAAATTAGAAAAATAAGCATTAATAATATCCAAAGAATGTGGGATAGACAATTTCAAAATAGAATAGCTGAATCATTTGCCTCTATTCGCTGTGTGAATTGTGATTCATTTTGTATTCCTAAAACAATTTAGATTCCATTATTAGTTTTGCAGTTAGGCTATAGAATTTTTTAATTGTAATAATGTGCATCTATATTGCTCCACTGCTAGTCGAGCATCCATAGCTCCGGTGGAGATAACCTTGCTCTCTTCGAGACCTTGCTCTACTGCCAGCCAGGCATCTATAGCCCTGGTAGAGGTTATCTGAATCACCCAAGTATTAGATGAATTTTGCTTTTGCTTCTTTTCTTTATTTCTGTCTAGACATAGCTCCACTGCCAGTCAGGCATCTATAGCCCCGGTGAATATTATCTAGACTATTGTGACTGATTTAACTTTACTTTCCATTGTATTTACTTTGCTTTTGTATCAAGCTTTATGTTGCTTTGCAAAATTCACCTGCCACCTGGGTTAGAGATCAAGTAAGGCTAAAGATAGAGTATATTGGATTTTTGCCTTATTTTGCAAAACTGAATAACTTCATCCTTCAAAATTTCAAAGAATACCCCTTTTAATGTGATGCAATACCTGTGGAGCTTTTGCAAAATGGTTTCATTGTTCCAAATTTTTACTATCTTAATCCAAATTCATAAGGATAAATATTAAACAATCTTACTTTCTTTTCTTCAAGTTTCGTATGTTTTCAAAATAGGCAATTTATCCTACGTGACACAGGAACAAATACCAACAAATCCATCAAGTGTTTATTGCAATTACAAAACATTACCTCAATCCAAAGAACAACATCAAAACTTTTTACAAAATTTAAGCAACAAAATGAGAACATGAACCGAAATCCAAAATTTGACATAAGCCAATTTTATTGAAAACAATAATGGAAACACATCCAAAATTTCACGAACAACATGAACATAAACAAACAGGTGATGACTAACAAAACAAAAGCAACAAAACTATATACAAGCAAAACTGCAAAACCAAAACACTATGTACAAAAATATACAATATATGTACAAGATAATGCCAAAATTTAGGCTATCATTTTCCTGGATCCCAAACGCAATTTTCACAATTTAAAAGACATCTATCATGATATGCATACCAAGCTTTATAGGAATCCAACCAAAATAAGATTAGGCCAAACAAAACAAAAATTCTCATTTTACCTCTTTCACCCCACCAATTTAATCTAGTTCCATTAGCAATCCCATAGTGGAGTTTCAATTCATCAAACTGATAGACAATGAAATACATGATTTTCAATTATCTTTTGCTTTTTCAAAGAGGTGTAGATTTCACAATTCAGTTCATGATTTAGAATTAGGATTTCCTTTTCAAATGAGGTCTTGCAAGTAGGAGCTTATTTCTAAAAATTTTGAAGCCAAGTCATTATCCATGTCTTTAGGCCAATCAAACTTGTGCAACAATTTGCAAGCATCTAGGATATCTACTAAATAAGGATCATTACAAGTTTGAATCCTAGATTCAATAATTAATTGCCTATGGACTTGATTCAAAGCTTCAATCATGTTTTCTTTCATTTTATTTATGGCAATAAATTTAGGAGTTATCTCCAATTCCTTGTTAACAACACTTGATATTTCATCATCAATAGCATGAGCATCCAAAGGAACATCATACCACTTATTACCTAGAATTTCCATAGCCAATAACAAAGGTGAAGATTCTACCTTGTCATCCACAATCAACATATCATGAGTAGCATTTACCAAAACTTGGTGAGCCATTGTAATTTCTTCTTTTTCCTCATGATCTCTATCATCATCACCATCTTGTAGTCCTTCATCTTCATGGAACACCTGCTTTTCAAAAACACCAAAATTAGGCACCCAATTAAACATATGCCCATCCTTTTCAAACCATGACTCTTGTTGGATCAAACAAAGCAATATTTTTATCTTTAGGATGAATAGAAGTCAATTCTAATTCCTTGTTAACCACACATGGTGTTTCTTCATTTGAATCTTCAAGATAATCATGAGAACTTGTACCCAAATTTTTAGTAGTCAAGAATGAAAGAGAAGATTTTACCTCTTCCTCATCCATAAAAAATGAGTCATAAGAAACATTTACCATTTCTTCCTTTTCGATTTCAGCAAGGTGTTCAATAAACTCATATTCAAAGTGATTAAATTTTGGAACCTTTTCTATTTCTGCAAGTGACCCATCATTTTTTGATTGTACAGGAATTACAAGATCTTCATGTGAGATAGAGTTTTCAACATCCTGCATATCAAATGAAATAGAAATTTCATCAGTAGGAGTGTGAGAAAACAATGATTCACCATACATACCCCAACCATTATAATAATTATCTTCTACAGCTAAGGGGTGAAGTTCAACCATATCTTTGTGTAATATTTGGATATATCTATAGATTCCTTTTCAAATTCACCTTCATCAATCACCTGAGGTAAAGACCTACTGATTTCTTGTTGTATGGGCATTGTAGAATCCTTAAGTGAAACAAGGCTTTCAATTTCCTACATATCAACATCAAGTGGAATAGAAATTTCTTTAGGAATTGTGAAAGAAGTGAATGATTCCCATTCTTGGTCTAGAATATTAGAATCATTATCTTTTTGAAACATTTGATAAGTTTCTATCCCTTCGTTCATGTTATCTTCAGATTCTTTCTCAGATTCATCCTCCTCAATTTCAAAAAATTCATCTTCCTTATATTCATCCTTTGGTGGGTCAAGGGTTTCTTTAGTGGGATCAATTCTTGTATTCAACTTTCTATGATTATCCCAATCCTCACTTGTGAATAATGACTCTAAGCCTTTTATTTCTAAAGGTTCATATGTTTCCAAAACTGAGCCAATCTCTACATTTTGGTTAACTTGATCATCACAATCCTCATTGATGGGTAGTGACTTTGAAACCTGCACCTCATTTTTGACATCTAAGGTAGTTGTGACATTTGGACCATCAACTTTATCTCGTTGATTGTTTACATTAGACATAATTTGATTCGAGGGTGCTAGATTAGATGGTTGGTATTGGTTGGAATCCATAACTCCTGAAGAACAGTTCATCATAAGAGAAGGTTGTGCCTCAACCTGACTCATTTGTGATCTCTGATTGTGAGATTTAGGTCTAAGTCGATATAATTGACCCATATTAACACCTTGAGAAATCAATTGTTGTTCAAATGTTATTGCCTCATTGTAGGCTCTAGGCAAGGATGTAATTTTAAGAAGTCTCAAAAACATAGAAGTAACATGATCTAAGGCTCCCATGTATATTTGAGTAGCTATTTCTTCTGAAATGACGTAATGCATCACCACTTTGGTATACAACTCATGGAACCTATCATTGAATAATTTCATGGATTCATTAGGTTCTTTATGAATAGAGACAAATTGATTTAACATCATAATCGGGTCAAACACATTTCCAAAATGGCTAAGAAATGTTGCTTCTAATTGATCCCAAGAAGTGCTAGAACTTAAAGGTAAGTGAATGTACCATTCAAATGCGACCTCATCCAATGTAAATGAAAACAACCTACAAGCAACATCTTTGTGCATAATTTACAAATAAATTAAAATGTCCTTGTATCTCTAAATATGTTCCTTAGTTGATGTCACATCATGCCTAAACTGAGGTAAATATTCTTCTGCACCTTTAGGGATTTGATGGGTAGGAATGTTTAAATGACAATAATAACCACCTATCCAAGATGCAATTCCTACCATTGAACCAATTTCAACATGAAAAACTATGCATGAAAAATTTACAATAATTGAATCATAACCATATTTTCGAAATTATAGCAGATCAACATTAATGCAACATAAATCAAAAAATTCAATTTTTTTTAAATGACAAATTTGAACAACTTCAAATGCTAAAAATCAAATATGTTACCTTTCAGGCCCTCCTTCTAGCGCCAATTCTGTTGAGTGATAATTTTGCCCAGTTGCAAAACTACACTCATAGTTAGGATTTCAATGATAAAACCCTCTCTTGCAAAGAAACACGGTTAGTTTCTCCAAGGTTCTGTGTTACAATGTGCTTAACAATTGTGAAAATATTGAAGTGTGATAAAATGTGAATATAATGTTGAAACTACTTCAAGGTGCACATAACCATTAACAAGGGGCCTGGATTTAGGTATTTGATTTACAATCATTAAATGTGATGTTCATGAGGTTTACTCTCCAACTATAAGATTAGTAATTAAATTTACCCAAATCTGACTTTATAAAGTGCAAAAATTTAATTAAAACCTTAGAAAATAATTTTAATTAAACTATGTTCAAATACTTTAGGTTAAAATTTGCATGAAAATCATTTGAACATTTAATTAAAATATTAATGTTTATTTCCAAATATAAAGTTCCATGAAATTAAAATGTGAAATAAACATATTCCCTAATGATAAAGTTTTAAACTTTAGATTATAGCATTAGGGTTGTGATTCCGTGAATTTTGAAATTTAAATAAAATAAAATAAAAAGCTTTAGGGTAAGAATAAATAAAATGAAAAAATAGAATTTTGACTACAGGTTACAGAACAAAAACAAAAGCTTCTTTGGAATTAAACCCAATCTAAATCGACCAACATTAACCCAATCCAATTATAGACTAAGTGCTATCTTTTGAGGAATAAATATTTAAAACATATCAAATCATTAAATATATAAAACACCATCAACATGCATGCTTTAACAAAATGAAATTGATATATTTATTCAGATCTTACAATATTGCCCTTCCAAAAATCTCTGTAGTGCAGCCCTCTATGTAACCTGGGAGGATCCTTTGGCTATTCCTTTGCTCTTCCTTCTTCAATGCGTCCTTCTCTTCCAAATCGGCTAACCTCTCTTTTGGTTTTCAATCTCTTATATGTAATTGAAAATGTCGTTCTTGTCATTTCATAATTTGTTCCATTCAATGATAGTTTTGGAACGGGTTTAATAACCGTTTTATAATAAATTCTCTTATCTTTGGAAGTAACACATTACAACTTTTATTTCTACGAAGTTTATAATATATTCCTTGTAAAGTAAAATTAAATAAAACTTCGAGAAATAATAACCTATCATTCCCCATATATTTATGTAAACAAATTAATTTGAAATATTCTAATTTTGTTTTATCAAAACTTCGTAGCGTCATTCACTTCCAATTATCATTTCTAACCGATCAATCTTGTCTGCAAAAATTGGTAAACTTTTTGTACTCTTATCTCAAACTTCCAAACCAGAATGTCAATGATGACACTATTTGCTGCAAATTTACTCATCTTTAAGCGAGATTTCATTTGTGATGCCAATTCCGCAAGGCCACAATCATATTTCATACACCCTTTTCCTTCGTCATGTGTTCATATTACAATATTTTATTAAGTTATTTTACACCACCATCAATGATATCATAAGGATCTCTAGACACAAGACTCTTTAAGAAAAATGTAAGACCCACGAGAAAAATGCAAACAATCATATCCCCAGATGAAATCATGATGACACGTCATCCAGATTTATCCATCAACCATGCAGCAAAACCAATCATAACAACCTATATGGTGCCAAGTCTAAAAGTTGCAACATTGCCAGACGAAATTCTAGCAGCTTTTAAAAAATGGAGTTGTAGATCATGATACCATTAACTCCACTCAACTATTGTAACAACAACAAACCAAGCAGATTCCTTCGATTGACAATGGTTGGTAATAACATATGTACATCACAGCAACATATATTTAATCCCACGTGAACCAGGGAGAATGTGATAAACACTTTATAATCGAAAATGCCCATTATGATTATTGATTTAGCCAACCCATAGGGTGGCTCTTTGATTTGCACCTCTTGACCACCTCGAATATCGTGCCATCACATGGATTGAGGAAGTATGGGCACGGGAACATTTAATTTAATTTAATTTAAAAGTTTTGACCATGGTGATTGCCTCGAAGATCGTGCCAAGTGTTGACCACGTTGATTGCCTCGAAATCCGTACAGCTTACCTCAAAACCTACAAAACTTTAAACAAACATTTTTATTAAAATCGTTTTTCAAAATATATTAAATTAAAATAATTTTAAATATTTTAACCAATATTAATTTAAAACATTTAAAAATAAACCAAAAATCCCTTTTTAAATTTAACATTTGAACAACAATAAAAAATTAAAACTAAAATCAAAACATCAAACAAATAAATTACTTAAACATGATAAACATGACATACTAACAAACCATAAAACAACATCAACGTAAATAAAGTGTCAACAACACTAACAAAAATGACAACAAAAATTCCAAAATTTTCCAAATTTTCACGTGGGTCCCCAATTTTGGGGTAAGTTATGCAATGACAACAAGTCTAGATGGATCTTTGACAGCAATTTTAAATGCTTCCAAAGGAGGTATTGCCTTAACAAACCCTTGAGCATATTTTTCTAAAAACTCACTTTGCATCCTAAGGGAAAACATTTGTTTTTTTGGTCATTTTGACACTTGTTATTTGGTTTTTGTTGCCATCTTTGTCAAAAATTATACATTCTTCATTTTGAAATTGAACTTTATAACCCTTTTGGACTAATTTACCAATACTCATAAGATTATGTTTTAGCCATAAGACATAGTAGACATCATGAATCTATTTTTGTCACCTTGCTTGTTGTGAATGGAGATGGACCCTTTGCCCATAAGGGGGACTTTTTCATTGTTTTCCATCTTTATTTTAGATTTAACATTTTCATAAATGTAAGTAAACATATCCTTATTTCCACTCATATGGTTGCTACACCCAATGTCTAAATACCATACATCACTAGCGCTATGTTCAACTATGTTGCAAGTGATGAGTAAATTTTTATTTTTCTCATTTTTAGATCCTTTTTCTTTAGCTAGATTTGCATTTTACTTAGACTGATCATATTGTCTCTTTCTACATTCACTTGCAAAATATTCATATTTTTTATGATAAAAACATTGAACATTTGATTTATCATACCTTTGAGATGAAGGGTTGCTCCTTTTCTTTTCTTGTGAAACTAAATTTAAATTTATTTCTCCTTGGTTGTTGGATTTTCTTCTTCTAGAGCCTCTTCTTCCTCTTTCTCTGTTGTTTGGAAAGCTTGTTCCAGGGAAGGAGTGTCTAATTTGTTCAACCTCTGCTCATGGGTTTGCAATGAACCCATTAACTCATTAATATATATTTTAGTCAAGTCCTTAGACTCTTCTATTGTAACAACAATAGATTCAAACCTAACAAGAAGACTTCTTAAGATCTTTTCTACAATTCTATCATCTTCTATAATATCTCCATTAATTTTAATATGATTGACTATACTAAAAAATCTTGTAAAAAAGTCATCAATGGACTCGTATCTTTCATTTGGAGATTTTAAAAATCTCTTCCTAATAACTATAATTTTACCAACTTTACCTTTTCATTTCCCATGTATGTATTCTAAAGAATCTCCCAGGTTTGCTTAAAATCTTCAGTTGTTGCTATCCTTAGAAAGATGAAATCAAACATGCCCACTTGAATGAAGCTTAAAGCTTTTGCATCCTTTCTTTTGGTTTATTTCAATGCCCACTTGAATAAAACTTAAAGCTATCTCCCAGGCTTGCTTAGAATCTTCAGTTTTTGTTATCGTTAGAAAGATGAAATCAAACATGTCCACTTGAATGAAGCTTAAAGCTTTTGCATCCTTTCTTTTGGTTTCTTTCAATGCCCACTTGAATGAAGCTTAAAGCTTAGAATATTCAGTTTTTTTTATCCTTAGAAAGATGAAATCAAACATGTCCACTTGAACGAAGCTTAAAGCTTTTGCATCCTTTCTTTTGGTTTCTTTCAACGCCCACTTGAATGAAGCTTAAAGATTTTGCATCCTTTCTTCTGGTTTCTTTCAAATGGGTTTTTTGTGCTTGTGTAAGAGCATTAAAAATAGCCTCATTAGTGACATCTGTAAAGTCACTTTCAACTATTTTTTGTGCTTGTGTAAGAGCATTTAAAATAGCCTCATTAGTGACATCTGTAAAGTCGCTTTCAACTATTTTTTGTTCTTGTGTAAGAGCATTAAAAATAGCCTGGTCAATGACATTTGTAAAACACTTTCAACTAATTCCTACAATTCATGAGAACACAAAATTGTTTTCATTTTAATACATCATGCATCATAATTTTTGTCATCAAACATAGATGGCTCATGCCTACTATTACTACTTCTAGCCACGATTATAAAACTGGACAAAACCTTGAAACACCCTTGGATCTGGTACCAATTGAAGCAATACCAAACCTAAGGGTACCACATCCTCCATTGTGATCTCCATGACCACGATCACCACGAAGGCCTTTGATTCTTCACTATAATCAATAAAAATGCACCTTTCTCCTCTATCATCTCATTTCTTCCTCTTTTCTTTGGGTATAAGTGCATATGCCATGCAACCAAAAACTCGCAAATGTTCATCTCATTTCTTTATTTTTTCTTTGGGCACAAGTGCATATGCCATGCAACCAAAAACTCGTAGATGTTCAACTTTGTGTTTTTTATTACTCCATGCTTCTTGAGGAATCATATCATGCACATTTTTCATGAAGGCATCTATTAAGCAGATATTTTGTTGCTAGAGCTTCACCCCTATATTTGTTTGAAAGTCCCTTGATCTTGATCAAGGGGTATCAAAGCCAAGAGTGTTTCAAAGGTTTTGTCTAATTTTTAAATCATGGCTGGAAGCTTAGTTATCAAGTTTGAGTTCGCATTCGAGTTCGACACCCTTGAAGTTCAAAAAAAATTCAACATGTTTAAAAATTCGAAATAAAATTCAACATAAAATTCGATTATTATAAATGCATATATATTTTTGTCAGTGATTTCTTATAAGAAGCCTCTACCTATATCAAGGCACATGTATATCTATCTAGTTGGAATATCTAATTTATTTTTAGTTATTTTGAAATAATAGTTCTTTACGCTAGATACGTTCATAGAGGGATTTTAGAGAGAAAACTCATAACAATTCAACCAAGGGATTTATATGTTATTCCAATAAGAATTTCAGATAGAACCAATGGTGTGTCTAAGTTATCTGGTTACCACAAAATTTACATCCCGCATAAGCATCACAGAGAGAAAGCTATAAACCTTCAATATTTAAGCTATACTTATTACAAAATAAATTATTCTTTAACCCTATGTATACATAATATAAGTACGCTTTGGGAAATTTATATGATGAACTCAGTTTGAATAATAACAGAATAACTAGAGTTGATATTGATGTATGGTGGAAAAGTCGATGTGTCTAAGTTATATGGTTACCACAACATTTACATCCCGCATAAGCATCATAGAGAGAAAGCTATAAACCTTCAATATTTAAGCTATACTTATTACAAAATAAATTATTCTTTAACCCTATGTATACATAATATAAGTATGCTTTGGGACATTTATATGATGAACTCAGTTTGAATAGTAACATAATAACTAGATTTGATAATGACGTATGGTGGAAAAGTCGGTAAATTCCAACAAATGAAAGAATGAATGAGGTGGAAAATGAAAGAATTATAAGAAACAACTATTCTCAACTTTGACGACTGAACTATTCATCCTTTGAATTCATCTTAAATCTGTGTCTGACGGGTGCATTATGGAGGGAGGCTGTGGAAACCTTTTACTATCCAAACAGTAATCATAAATCATATAATTCTTCTACACCCATTCCTTACTCCACCAAGAATTAGTAGAGCAATTCGAAGACGTATTCATGGAGCACGCCTCTGCTTTAGGGTTTTTTTATACCTCTCTTTAATGTTCAGTTTTTTCCTACCAAATTTAAGGTTTATTTATCGAATTTATTCGTTAAAGTTTTGAGTCAATGACTTTCGAATTTTATCTAAAAAAATCGACGAATTTGGTAACTAAGGCTGGAAGTAGTAATAGTTGACAATAGCCACCTATGTTTGACGACAAAAATTATGATGCATGGTCTATTAAAATGAAAACAATTCTATGTTCTCATGATTTTGTGAGAATTAGTTGATTTTGTGAGAATTGGTTAGAAGTGGTTTTATAGATACCAGACTAGACTAATTTTAATGCTCTTACACAAGCACAAAAATCCCAGCTAAACGAAACCAAAATAAAGGATGCAAAATCTTTAAGCTTCATTTAAGAGGACATATTTGATTCCACCTTTCTAAGAATAGCAACAGCAACAGCAATAGCTAAAAATTCTAAGCCTTGGAGATTCTTCAAAATGCATATAAGGGAAATGAAAAGGTAAAATTGGTAAAATTATAGTTATTAAGAAGAGATTTTGAAAATCTCCAAATGAAAGATTTTGAATCCATTGCTAACTTTTTTACAAGAATTCTCAACATAGTAAATCAAATTAAAACTAATGGAGATGTTATAAAAGATCATAGAATTGTAAAAAATATTTTAAGTCGCAATAGAAGAGTTCAAGGACTTGACTAAAAAATTTGTTGATGAATTAATGGTATATTACGAACCCATGAGCAAAGGTTGATGAACAGATCAACCACTCCTTTCCTAGAACAAGCTTCCAAATCTCAAATGAAAGTAATAGGCAAGGGAAGATGAGCAAACAACATAAGAAGATAAAAAAGAGACTCTTGAAAAGGAAGATCCAAAAACCAAGGAGGAAGAAATTTAAATTCAAATTCACAAGGAAAAAAGGGGAAGCCCTTCATCTCATAGGTATGATAAATTAAATGCTCAATGTTATTATTATTGTAAAAAATATGGACATTTTGCAAGTGAATGTAAAAAAAGACAATACGATCAATCTAAGCAAAATGCAAATTTAGCTAAAGAAGATAAAGAAGAGGCTCTTGAAGAGGAAGATCCAAGAGCCAAGGAGGAAGAAATTTAAATTCAAATTCACAAGAAGAAAAAAAGAGAAGCCCCTCATCTCATAGGTATGATAAATCAAATGTTCAATATTATTATTGTAAAAAATATGGACATTTTGCAAGTGAATGTAAAAAAGACAATACGATCAATCTAAGCAAAATGTAAATTTAGCTAAAGAAGATGAAGAAGAGACTCTTGAAGAGGAAGATCCAAGGAGGAAGAAATTTAAATTCAAATTCACAAGAAAAAAAAAAAGGAGAAGCCCCTCATCTCATAGGTATGATAAATCAAATATTCAATGTTATTATTGTAAAAAATATGAACATTTTGCAAGTGAATGTAAAAAAGACAATATGATCAATCTAAGCAAAATACAAATTTAGCTAAAGAAAAAGACTCTAAAAATAAGAAAATAAAAGAAAAAGGATTTTAATTAATTAAAACTTTAAAAAAGGAAAGACAAAAGCAAAGTTACCTTTCTGTTGAAGATACAAGTTGATATGAGATTTATTTCTATCACTTTGTCATTTTATACTACATATACCAAAATCACGAACGAATCGGATAAGATCCCACGTATCCTATCAACCAGCCCATGATCCGGAGGCTGTACGGCATGGAGCAGGTAGAGAGATGAAAGGACCAAGAACCTTCTCCTGTTTGAGAAGAAATGAATTTGATTATCGAATAGCAGTTCGAAGTGCTACGATGCCCGCTTTGTTATCATCCAACCTATGATCCAAGAGGCTATACAACATGGAGCAGGTAGAGAGATGAAAGGACCAAGAACCTTCTCCTGTTTGAGAAGAAATGAATTTGATTATCGAATAGCAGTTCGAAGTGCTACGATGCCCGCTTTGTTTCACTCAATGAAGAGTTCGGAAAGACAGGTAAAGGAGTTTAATTGAGACTATCTAACCATTACCTGCTAGCTTTTAGCACAAGTAGTAGGCAAGCAGGGGTAGAGAGCTCCTTGTTGTCCTTCAACAACAAGGAGCATACTTAAAAAAATGGCAAATTTATATATCTAAGGGACAAGTGCAAAGGACGAGGGCAAGGGTAGTGAAGAAGATCAGAGTAGTGGTGGACCACCCCTCCCCTTATATGGTGGCTTTACAACCCTTGTCTAAATGCTTCCTAAGGAGGTGTGAATCGAGAGCAAGGAGGAAGGATAAACAGAAAGTAAAAAGCAAAGTTTCATGTTGAAAAAAGTATCCAATGCGAGCAAAAGGAGGAAATGTGAGCTAAGAGAGAGTGAGTCAAATGGAACAGTAATAGGTCCATCAGAAAAGCATCAATGCTTCAAACCCTTACCATGAGAGGGTGAAACATTGTTTCTAGAAAATTGTTGAAGCAAAGGAACACCAAGAAAAATAAGATACAAGGGCTATTGAGAGTCGACAGAGCGAGGATGAGTCGATAAGAGGGAATGTGAGCCAAAGCACAAGTCGACAAGCCAAAACGTGGGACAGGAGCGTGGGCGACGAGAGGGACCGCAAGCCGGGAGCGTGGGATGAGAGGGAGTGCGAGCTGGAGTGCGAGAGGGACGAGGGGAGCGTGAGCGAGGAGAGAGGGACGAGAGGAGCGTGAGCGAGGAGAGAGGGACAAGAGGAGCGTGCGTGAGGCTAGAGGTACGAGAGCGCGACGAGAGGGCAAGCGTGAATGAGGAGAGCAAGCACGAGACAACGAGCATCAATGAGAGCAAAGCACCAATGAGGGGGAGCAAGAGCAAACAAGAGACGAGCACAGAGGGAGCATGAGTCAAGTAGAAAGTGCAAATCGATGAGAAAGAGCACGAGTAGGATGATCATCAATGAGCCGACGAGGGAATGACAACGAGGCCAAATCTGGAGAGGGACGAGAGGCCAAAGCTTGCGCAAGTCAATGAGGTCGAAGCGTGAGAGGGACGATAGGAGCGTGCACGAGGAGAGAGGGACGAGAGGAGCATGCATGAGGAGAGGGACAGAGGAGCGTGCGCGAGGATAGAGGGACGAGACGAGAAATAGCGCGAGTAGGATGATCGTCAACGAGCCGACGAGGGAATGACAACGAGGCCAAAGCTGGCGAAAGTCAACGAGGCCAAATCTGGAGAGGGACGAGAGGCCAAAGCTAGCGCAAGTCAATGAGGTCGAAGTGTGAGAGGGACGATAGGAGTGTGCACAAGGAGAGAGGGACGATAGGAGCATGCACGAGGAGAGGGACAGAGGAGCGTGCGCGAGGAGAGAGGGACGAGAGGAGCATGCATGAGGAGAGGGACAGAGGAGCGTGCGCGAGGAGAGAGGGACGAGAGGAGCATGCACGAGGAGAGAGGACAAGTGTGAATGAGGGGGAGAGCGAGCACAAGACAACACATATTAATAAGAGAAAAGCACCGATGAGGGGGAGCAAGAGCAAACAAAAGATGAGCACAGAGGGAGCACGAGTCAAGTAGAGAAAGTGTGAGTCAACGAGAAAGAGCACGAGCCGAAGAGGGGAATGACAACGATGCCAAAGATGGCGCAAGTTGACGAGAGGGAGAGGGAGAGGGAGAGGGAGTCCCAACAAGACCAAAGAAAACGTAATTTGATAAGAGTGCAAACAAGGACAAAGCGAGTTTGAGCCAATGAGAGCAACATTGCCGAAGTGCAAGAACGAGTCTGCGAGAGCACCAATGTTAAAGTGAGAGCAGGCCGACGAGAGCGAGAGCAGACCGACAAGAGCGAGAGCAGGCCGACGACGAAACAAGTGCAAGCCAATAATAACGCCTTGAAGACATGAGGCAAGGGAGATCAAGGCATGAAGGTGCACAAGGCTATCAAAGAGCATGCAAACCGAGAAGAAACGCGAGCCAAGAGCGCCATTAGCTAATATGGAAGGAAATTCATACTTGAAAGCCCTAATGGGAAGTCAAATTATCTTGGTTGTAAGTATAGAGGCCAAAATTGATGATAAGCAAAAATGCCCGACGAGAGAAGGAGCAACCGACGAGAGTATGACAATGTCAAAGCAGGAGCAACCGACGAGTGAAAGCAATCGACGAGAGTACGACAATGTCGAAGCAAGAGCAACCGACGAGCGAAAGCAATCAACGAGAGTATGACAATGTCGAAGTAAGCGCAAGCCGATAATAACGTCTATAAGACATGATGCAAGGAAAATCACAAGCACAAGGGTGCACAAGGTTGTCAAAGGGCATGCAAGCTAAGAGAAAACACGAGCCAAGAACACCATTAGCTTGTATGGAAGAAAAGTCATACTTAAAAGCCCTTATTAGAAGTCAAAATATCTTGGTTGAATGTATGGAGGCCCAAGTTGATGATAAGCAAAAGTGCTAATTCACAACAAATTCAATCCATATAAGACATGTTACACCAAAAGTGAATATCTTATAAAAAATTAGATGATTGAGCATGATATAATGGTTCTTAAAAGTAGAGGATTAATATGTAAGTTCCATAGATCATGGTTATGGCCAAAAATTTTGAAAAAAATAGGAAGTAGAAGTTGGAATTGAATTCAAATTACTCCTACTTTTCTTCTTGAAGGTTCAAATAATGGTGGGTGAACCATGGTTTAGGGAAAGAGATGCATTTTATTTAAGACCATTAAGATAATGGTGGGTGAACCATGGTTTAGGGAAAGAGATGCATTTTATTTGAGACAATGAATTGAAAAAAAATTCTATTGAGAAAGATACTATTAAGAACCTTCCATAGGTAGGCTTTTTGTATTATCATATCAGCTTATAAATGAGGATATTCTAAAGAATATTAGAGATACCCTAAAGAAATAACTAACTACTAAAGAGCAAAAGCATGCTATATATACTCAACATAAAATGTTACAAATATTTCAGAACCTTTACCAAAATCCATTAAAATTAAATCTAAGTAGATTATAATTTTGTTGGTACAACTGTTTATCTAAGTAGATTATAATTTTTTTGGTACAACTGTTTATCTAAGTATATTATAATTTTTTTGGTACAACTGTTTATCTAAGTAGATTATGGTTTCATTGGTACAATTGTTTATCCAAGTAGATTATGATTTCATTGGCACAATTGTTTATCCAAGTAGATTATGATTTCGTTTGTACAATTGTTTTGAGATCGGACACATGGCAAGAGTTTGCAAAATAGAAAAGGAAAAAAAAGATTAAAATGTGAGTGTTGATAATACTTTTACTTATATGCACATTATATAAAATGAATATTTTTAAATTAAGATGAAAATCTAAGTAGATTATAAGCAGATTATAATTTTTTTGATAAAATTGTTTATCTATGTAGATTATGGTTTCGTTGGTACAATTGTTTTGAGATTAAACACATGACAAGAGTTTGCAAAGTGAAAAGGAAAAAAAAGAAATGAATATGTAGTGTTGATAATACTTTTACTTACATGCAGATAATATAAAATGAATATTTTTAAATTAAGATGAAAATGCAAGTGTTGGTAATACTTTTACTTACATTCGGATAAATATTCAAGTTACTTAAAATGAATATTTTTAAAATCAAATGAAAATAATTATATAAAATAAACATTTTTAAGATCAAATGAAAATAAGATGAATACGTAACATTCAACTTATATAATTCCTACTTAGTTCTTATCAATGGCAGGTCTTCTCAGTCTTTCCTAGCTTTCAAAGGTATTAGGCAAGGTGACCCGCTATCCCCTTATTTATTCATCATTCTTGCTGAATGCTTGGGTAGGACTATAACCAAAAAGAGGGAAAACAAAACCCTTGAGGGAGTTACCATTGCTCATGGAGCTAGACCTATCTCTCATCTTCAATTTGTGGATGACTCTACTCTTTTAGGTAAAGCTAAAAGTTAAGGAAGCTTATAATATTAAGAAAATCATTAGCTGTTTTTCTAAGGCTACTGGGCAGTTGATCAATGAAGACAAATCTAAAGTTATTTTCTTTCACTGCTTTGCATCCATGGTCTTGGATAAATTAAGATATAAGAAGACCTCTCTTCCAATCACTTATTTAGGTATTCCCATAAATATTCAAAGGTAGAAAAATAAAGATTGGAATTGATTGTTGGACAAAGTCAAGAAGAAAATTGGAAAGTGGACCAACAAGTGGCTTTCTTCTGGGGTAGAATCACCTTGGTAAAATCAGTCCTTCAAGCTATTCTTATCTATGTTTCTTCCGTTTTGAATATCCCAAAGGCTGTTCTTCGAGAATTGGATCAAGTCAATCATAGAATCACCTTGGTAAAATCAGTCCTTCAAGCTATTCCTATTTATGTTTCTTCCGTTTTGAATATCCCAAAGGCTGTTCTTCGAGAATTGGATCAAATCAGTCATCGTTTCCTTTGGAGTGGTACTAAGGAGAAACGAAAATGGGCCTTGGTGAAATGGGATACTTTATGTCTTCCTAAGAATGAAGGGGGGTTAGGATTCCGGTCTTCAATTAATAACAACAAAGCTTTAACTGCTAAATTATATTGGAGGATGTTGCATAACCCCAATGCTCTTTGGGCCAATAATCTATGTGCTAAATATGCTGAGAACAAAAGTCCTGAAGACCTTGTTCGCTATCAACTTCCTACCAAAGGTTCTCCCATTTTAGCAATTCTTAAGATCTGGTGAGGATTTGATAAAGAAAAAATTATTTTGGATCATTCATAATGGTCAACATGCAAATTTTTGGACAAATTCTTGGGATGGTCACAAGCCTTTGATAACTCAGTTTCTCGATTGGAGGCCTTGGATGGAGGAGCTTCACCGAGCTAATTGGATAAAGGTGGTTAATTACTGTCAGTACCATACTGGTAATTCAAATGTTAGTAGATATTGGATCCCTATTGAGGACTGGCCTATTCAAATCCCAAAAAGGCAAAGATAAGATATCCAAGGCATCCTTCATATGAGATCCCTCTTTTGGTCCCATGAAAAATATTGTTTTGGATGGAACAACACTACTAAGGGTGAGTATTCGGTTGCTCAAGGTTATTTGACCTTATGCCATAATAATCCCAACCATTCTTCTGACATCTTTTCTCGATTGTGGGCTCAAAAGCTCTGGCCTAAGGTGAGGTTCTTTAATTGGCTTTTATTGCATCATAGGGTGCTTACTGGTGAGCAACTTATGAAGCGTGGTTTTCATGGCCCTTTTAGATGTGAAATGTGTGAAGAGAATGGAGAAAGTATCAACCATATTTTTATTGAGTGTACTTTAGCCTCCGAGCTATGGAGGAGAATGGCCACTTTACTTGGCTTACAGTGGTCCATTTTTTTTACTTTTGAACAGCTTTGGAGGGATTGGCCTAATCAAGAGGGTGTTGATCATTTTATTAGGCAGTTAGTTTGGATGGGTTCTACCATTCTTATTTGGAATATTCGAAATGAAAGGAACAGCCAAATTTTTAATCAAGATAGGAAAGATATTCACTATATTTGGCAAAAGATGATAGCCAACTTAGTTGAATCAGTCCATCAACTCCTTAATCACCTCTAAAACTCCCACCAAAGATGGGATCAAGTGATGCAAAGATTGAAGATTAAATCTTCTAAGGGCAACCATCTTAAAGGGAATGTGAGTATTGGGAAGATGGATAGGACTAGAAATTGGCATCCTCCTCCTAAAGATTTTGGAAAAGTCAATACTAATGGTGTCTCTAAAGGGAACCCTGGAAAAGCCAATGTGGGAGAAATTG
Source organism: Wollemia nobilis (assembly GCA_028583015.1). Classification (NCBI taxonomy): domain Eukaryota; kingdom Viridiplantae; phylum Streptophyta; class Pinopsida; order Araucariales; family Araucariaceae; genus Wollemia; species Wollemia nobilis. The sequence continues at coordinate 5,370,730 of JAQPPZ010002819.1, forward strand.
GTAGACTTTCATATGGCTCCCTGGTTTTTACTTTTTCTGAGAATTTGGGTATTCTTTCCAATAACCTTGCTGAGGGGTATGGTTTCCTCAAAGGCCTTCAAGAGGCTACTGAGGTTGGATGGGAAAAGGTGTTAGTTGAGTCTGACTCTCAACTTATGATTAATCTCTTGAAGACTCCTAAGAATCATAAGGTGGATTGGAGAATAAAAATAATTATTGAGAAGATTCAATTAAAATAGATGGGATTTTTGAAAGTTGATTACAATCATATGGTCAGAGATCAAAACAAGAGTTGATGCTTTAGCTAATTGGACTTTGGATAAAGGTGATCTTACTTGTTATGGCCACCCTCCTATATGGTGGGCTTCTCAAATTAGAGAAGCTCTTCTTTCTATCATTTCTTTGGATGGCTCCAATTCTGAAGGTACCTAGTTTCTTCTTGTTTTTTTTTTTGTTTCTCTTTGGTTCATTCAGTTTTTTTTAGTTCCCTAGCTCATTCTATTCTGTATTTTGATTCCTCTGTTGATTCTTTCCTTAATAGTCTTCTGGTCTAGATAGGTCATTGTTTTGTTCAATTTTTTTTTTTCTTTTTTGTTTTTTTTTTTCTAGTTTTTTAAGGTGGGTGGGTTCTTTTGTTTTGTTTTGTTTTTGTGTTCTTTATGTTGTTTTGTGTTGTTCTTGTGTCTTTGTTGTTTTATTTATTTTTTTATGTTTTTTGTTATTGTTCTTTGTGTTTTTTTTGTTTTTGTTCTTAGGTTTCTCTTTGTTTGTGTTATTTCGTGTTTTTATGTGTGAGTGTTTTTTATGTATTTTGTTTTTTTTAGTCTGTTGTTTTTTATTTTTATTTTTATTTTATTTTTTTAATTTTTTAGGTTTTGGTTGCATTTATTTTTCATGTTTTTTTGGGTTATATCTTTGTAGTGTTCTGTTGTTTTTGTTGTGGTTATTGTGTTTTTCTATGTGGTTTGTGTTGTGGTTTCTTTTATCTTATTGTATGTGTTTGGTTATGCTTTTGTTTTTGACACACTCAAGGAACATATTTTTTATTTTATTTTATTATTTTTGTTGTTATTTACTTATTTTTAAATTGGTTTTGTGTGTTTGTTTGCTCCTTGAGTATGTCAAAGGTGGTAGGCCAAGTCCGAGTCCTGGGCGTTTTTGGCGAAATGGATACCCCTGCCTCCTTGGATTTTACCCGAAAGTGGCATCCCTTTTGGGATGTTTTCCACAAATTAAAAAAAACACATTCAACTTATATAAGATGCATTCAGAAGATGAATATGCAAGTGTTTATAATATTCTTACTACTTGAGTGTCTAAATTATTCATACCTCATTATTCTTTAAATAGTTCCTTATTCTTGATTAGTTGTACTTTTTAATTGTACTTGAGTGATTAATATTCATACCCCATTATCCTTTAAATGGTTCCTTTCCAAAAGTAAAGGATATCATTCTTGATTAGTTGTACTTGAGTGATTATTTTGCCTCCCTTCCTTGCTTTTATACCATTACAAAAGTAATGAAGTTCGTATTCCTCCTTTAGATAAAGTAAAATTGTAACACTTTTTTAATAACTATATTTTTTTGGTTAACAAAAAAATCGGTCATCCACGACATCTCATTTACATTGACCCAACGTGAGATGGCAACCCCCGATTGCTCAAGATTTATACAGTCATCATCAAAGTGGCACATCACCCGTAAAAATCAAATCAGACTATTTCCTTTGCCAACAATCACCACCAAAATTTGAACCTAAGTCTCTTGAGATATAAGTATTTATTCCCTCAAAATATTATTCTATAATAAATCCCTTAAATTAAAGTGTTCATATATATTAAAATATCTTTTTGCACTTTTCTGTATGTACAAACATGATCTCTCCCCTTGATTTCGAGATATTATGGTAAGATGTACGTATTATTTTTGCCATATTCATTGTTAAAGGGTAGGATATATGGTGTGTTTTTAAGCACGTGTGCTGAGATATCTTTCACTGTAAAAAAAAAATATATTTGATTTTTTTTCATCTACAAAAAAAATATATTTGATTTTTTTTCATCTAAAATGTAGAGTGGATTTTACTCGTTTAAGCGACCATCATTAATATTATTTATTAAGTTTAAGCAACCATCATTAATATTATTTATTAATATTTAGATGTAGTGAGAAGGCAATTCTTTAAGGGAGATCTTAGGTTCAAATCTTCACCCTACCAAAAATGGTAGAATTGGTATCTAAAATCCAATTGATAATGTTGGTACAGGCAAGGTCTGGTGCAACCCCGGGTGACTTTGACAGTGTAGAACCCCTATTCGTGGTCTCTCAAACCAAAACGGCTTCGCAAAAAGTTTCACTTAAAATAATATATATATATATTATTTATTAAAAAATGGAAGTAGAGGCATCTAATAAGCATATAGAGAACCTTGCCCTCCAGTTGAGTTTTTAAAATAAATATAATCAAAAGTCAAAATGCATACGTTTCTTATATATAGCATTTTATCTCAAACACTAGGAGAGTTTAACGTGTGTATGCCATAAAGAACTATTACTGCGTCATATACACTTTGTAACGTGCCTCTTCCTTTGACAACCCTATTTTTTTTAAGTAAAAAAACCTCTTGTGGAGCCGTTTTGATCTGAGAGACCACGAACAAAGGGTTCTACACCGTAGTCACCCGCAAGTCACCCGCAAGTCGTACCCAGCACCCAGCCTTTGCCCGCAACAACATTATCAATTAGATTTTGGGTACCCAATTCAACTTTTTGATAGGGTGAAGATTCTCCACCTGGTACTCCCTTGGAGAATTGTCCTCTCCTCTCCAACTCACTTTTGACAGCCCTATTACTTCATCAGCTTGAAAATGGAAAAAAAAAAAAAAAAAATCATTTTACCTTTATTTAAAAAACATAAACATTTTAACAAATAATTTATAACAGACTTATCAAATAACATTGTAATTTACCTTTTGCCCTTCCCTACGTCTCTGCTTCTTCACTAGCTGGAATGGTTGAGAAGTGCTGATTCACTTTGTCAAAAAGGTACTAATTCACTGTCTAAAAATCGTTAACGAAACAATTTATAACGACTTTCGTCAAATGAATAGTCTTCAAATAAAAAACTATATATATTATATTATTATTATTATTATTATTATTATTATAATATAATTCAATTAAAGCTGCATTGTAATGCAATTAATTAGTTAGTTATAATTATGTAGTTCGATTTAGTTTAATAAAGTTGCAAGCTAGTTAAGGTTTAAAGTTGCAAGCTAGTAATAGGAAAGAACTAAGATTCCTTAAGATCCCTCTAAACCCCTTTTTAAACTTTTGTAATGCTATTAATTAGTTAGTTATAATTATATAGTTCAAATTAGTTATGATTATATAGTTTAATAAAATTGCACTTTTGTAATGCAATTTATTAGTTAGTTATAATTATATAGTTCAATTTAGTTATGATCATATAGTTTAATAAAATTGCACTTTTATAATGCAATTAATTAGTTAGTTATAATTATATAGTTCAATTTAGTTATGATTATATAGTTTAATAAAATTGCAAACTTGTTACCCCTGTATAAACTTTTAAATTTTTTATAGAATGATAATGTATGGTTAAATTATAAACTCCGTATAAACTCTTAAATTTTTAAAATGATAATGTATGGTTAAATTATAAACTCTAATGCAATTAATTAGTTAGTTATAATTATAAAACCTGCATAAAATTTTAATATAAACTTTTAAATTTTTTATAAAATAATATATGGTTAAATTATAAACTCTGTATAAACTCTCAAATTTTTTAAATGATAATGTATGGTTAAATTATAAACTCTGTATAAACTCTCAAATTTTTTAAATGATAATGTATGTTCAAACTATAAACTCTAATGCAATTAATTAGTTAGTTATAATTATATAGTTCAATTTAGTTATGATTATATAGTTTAATAAAATTGCAAACTTGTTATCCCTTATTAAAACATGTATAAACTTTTATTATGGTTAAATTATAAACTCTAAAGCAAAGAGCATAGTTCCAATCTTCCACATGATTATACGTGTATAAATATTTATTATGGTTAAATTATAAACTCTAAAGCAAAGACCATAGTTCCAATCTTCCACATGATTATACGTGTATGAACTTTTAAGAAGATGATAATATAAGGTTAAATTATAAACTCTAATGCAAAGACCATAGTTCCAATCTTCCACATGATTATACGTGTATGAACTTTTAAGAAGATGATAATATAAGGTTAAATTATAAACTCTAATGCAAAGACCATAGTTCCAATCTTCCACATGCATACAGTTTCCTATAAGATTCTATTGACTCTACTGAGAAGACCATGGTTTCTACATGCATTCAGATTAGACTCTACTGAGAAGACCATGGTTTCTACATGCATTCAGATTAGACTCTACTGAGAAGACCATGGTTCCTATCCTAAAAGGCCATAGTTAAATGAAAACTACAAGAAAAGTTAATTATAATTATTAAGTTAATTATAATTAATATTTCGATTTGTTAACAATAGATCGAGGCTTTAGTTCAAAGAATTAAAATAATTAAGATACAGAAAAGTCTATAATTCAAATCAAAACCCCTTAATAAATTATGTATGATTAAATTATAGACTCTAATAAGAAGACCATAGTTCCTATCCTAAAAGGCCATAGTTAATGAAAACTACAAGATAAATTAATTATAATTAACTAGTTCAATTTGTTAACAATAGATCGAGGCTATAGTTTTAAGAATTCCAAAATTCAAACTCCACCTTAAAATGATAATGTATGATTAAATTATACACTCTAATGCAAAGACCATAATTCCAATATCATATATAAATATATTCTGGATAGGTCAAAACTGTATTATATATAATATTGCATATATAATACAGTTTCGACCTAATATAATATTTCCTATAATACAGTTTTGACCTAATATAATTAAAAGATTTACAAATATATTCTTGATAGATCAAAACTATATTATATATAATATTGTATATATAATACAGTTTTGACCCAATATAATATTTCCTATAATACAGTTTTGACCTAATATAATATTTCCTATCATACAGTTTTGACCTAATATAATTAAAAGATTCATTAAAAACCATGATGATACATTTATCATACAAATGAGACTAATTTTAATTTTATATAATTAATTAATAAATTAGCGTAACATTTCAAACCTTGAAGGGAATTACAAGTTATTTCGTTCATTTTGTTCATACGAAACACCCATGATACCTATCGTAGTGACTATCCTGCTCCAGTAAGAAGAGCAACCTTTCTTCTTGTTAGGAAGATTGAAACTTGAAATTACCATGTCAACTCGAGTTCAGCACTCTCGGTCTAAAGAGTCTGTATCACCCGACCACCCCTCAAAGGAAGACTTCTGCACTCCCGCATGATGACCATGGGATAAGCATTTTGATTTTACCATGTTATTGATGATTGGTTATAGATGTACTAATTGAGTATGTCTTAAATAAGCTTGTCCATGATAAGACTAGTACTAATAGAAATGTTATTCAGTAAAACAGATTTCATTTACTTGTATGGAAGCATTGCCTTATGTAGAAGCAACCAAGCAGGCTAGCAATCAGACCCCTAATGTGCACCTTATCGATTCATAATAAAAATTTGTCAGAGATGTTGCTTGGCAACTTAAAACTCATGCAAAGCAATAATGAAAGCTTTGTAATTTGAAGGGATATACTTTTAACTATGATTATACACACTTGCCACCTAAACGACATTATCTTTGTACTTTGTTTTTCATAAAATGAAAATTCAAATAAAACAAATATTGAGTTTGAATTTCTTGACTTATATGATATAATTCCACGGAAATAACCGCCAGCTCCCCTGGTATTCACTTACTCGGGAATTAAATTAAATATTAAAAAATAAATTTCCAGATTATTAGTTGAGTATCACAACCATAAAGGCCCTCCCCTAATAACAAGCAAATGTATTAAGGGATCCACAACAATTATGGAGCTATTCTAATATGAAAGAGATGAAAACGATTATTTCACACTTAAATCCTGGAAGAAATTTTCTACCGCAAAGCCTTCGTTGCCTTCCGTTATCATTTCACATACTCAATTTTAATAATTTTAGACTCCTAACATATGTACCTTTTATTCTGTTATACAGACAAAAATAAATATAATCATTACTAAACCGAATATAAGAACAACGCCAACCTGCAGGGGCGGTACATCTAAAGAAACCCTCGAACAAAAAAAAATGTCAACCTGCTTTTTACAGTAATTAACCGTACATTGATGGAAACAACGGAAACGCTAACGTCATTTCAACATTATATTAACTCATTATAACCACAGATTAATCAACTCCACCTAATCAGACAAGTTAGTTTCCATCCTCAAACACTGCCTAAAAAAAATAATTTAAATTTAAATTCAAATTAAAAAACCAACAACGACCTCCAAAAACAAACCCTAACCCTAAGCTGCACTTTTAGCCACCAACAACAAACCCTGACCCAACCCCACTTTATTCTAAAGTTACCCTATTTTCTTTTAGAGAAACAAGCTCCACACAGAGAGGGAGAAGAGAAAAAAGCTATTTCTTTCTAGAGAAACAAACTCGAGAGAGAAATAGTAATCAAACACGGCAGTTTCCATTCTGAACTACTGCCTAACAAATTAAAATAAAAACCAACAGCGACCACCGACAACAAACCCTTACCCTAACCTCCACTTCATACTCTAAACTCACTCTATTTCAACAACAAACCCTTACCCTAACCCTAACCCTAACCTCCCCTTCATACTCTAAACTCACTCTATTTCAACAACAAACCCTAACCCTAACCCTAACCCTAACCTCCACTTCATACTAAAGTCACTCTCTTTCAACAAAAAAAACCCTTACCCTAACCCTAACCTCCACTTCAGACTAAAGTCACTCTCTTTCAACAACAAACCCTTCCTTACCCTAACCCTAACCTCCACTTCAGACTAAAGTCACTCTCTTTCAACAACAAACCCTTCCTTTCCCTAACCCTAACCTCCACTTCATACTAAAGTCACTCTCTTTCAACAACAAACCCTTACCCTAACCTCCACTTCATACTAAAGTCACTCTCTTTCAACAACAAACCTTTACCCTAACCCTAACCCTAACCTCCATTTCATTCTAAAGTCACTCTATTTCCTTTTAGAGAAACAAGCTCCAGAGAGGGAGAGAGAGTCTAAAACTCTCGACAATATACAGTGTTTTAATGCCAAATACAGAAACGATTTACTGCCCAATCGACCCGTTATGCATTAGACGAACAAATACATACAGAGAGTAAAAAGAGATAATGTAGAATGAACTGAAGAGAGAAAAACTGATTTCAGCCCCCTGCTCAATAAAGCAAAGCTAAAAAGCCCCACCTTAATATGGAGAACAAAGGGGCATATTTCATTATTGCATCTTTCGAATAGGTAGTACTGCGTTGCATTTGGCAGTTAACCCCAGAATTGGATGCGTTTTTTAAACCCACACTTCCCATTTCAAAATCGAAAGCTTCAGAATCAAACAGCAAAATTTTTAAACCCACACTTCCCATTTCAAAATCGAAATCTTCAGAATCAAACAGCAAAAGAACTTACATCTGTATCAATAGCCTTCGCAACCAAACCTTCAATTCCCTGCTTCCAATCTTAGGGTATTACATAAATTTTCCATCTATCTAAATATATAGGGAGGTGGGCATCATAAAAAATCGATAGGTCGAATTCTATTCGCGTTTGAAGTCCGGTGTCACGCGCTGGAGCCCCGTCTTTTTCGTTAGTGATCAATATAAAATAAGTTTTGGTAAGGAATGGATGCTGGTCCCACGCTTTACTAGTCTAAAACGCCACTAAATGAGGGCACGTTGAAAAGCCTTCTTGTTTTTTACTTCGATTATATATATTGCTCCTACCACGCTATGCAAATATTCGAAATTGAGAGTTAATTTATTTTTGTTGGGATATGTGGGATATGTTAGTGGTATGTTTTTTGAGTTCTTATTTATAAGATTTAAATGGACTGAAACTCTTAAAAAAAGAATTTGTGTACACTAAAATTTTAGTTAAAAGGGATAAGTTGGTTATTAGCGATCGAGTGTTTGTTGTTGGCCTGCTCCAATTTAATTCCCTGTACGGTCAGAGGTCATTTCATCTTTACCACAAGTTAAGGTTTTAGTGGTGACCCACAAGTTAAGGTTTTAGTGGTGATATTGACCCACAAGTTAAGGTTTATAGTGGTGACATCCAAGTTTGACTAAGTAAGTATGTAAGGACCTTACATTTGGAGATGTATTATAACCGTTTTAATCTTTAAATTCTTTGGAATTGTAAACACTCAATTTTTATGCATTCAGTCTTCCATATCTTCTTCTATATCTCTTTAATTAATCAAACTAAACGCATCATTTTTATATCCAATTTGCAACATTTAATGTTTTCGAAAGTAAAAGTATTTTGAATATTAACATTTGTCATAAATATTCATAAAATTTTATAAAAGTATATTTGTTGATAGTTTAAAAAAGCTTTCCAATGAGTATAAATATGTCTATATTCCTTTAACAATAATAACTTAAAATTGTTAAAATTTAGACACTATATATTTAGCAATAGTTATAGCAACAGAGGTAATGTTATTTTTGAGGCTTATATCTCCTTCAAATCTCAATAAAATTTTATGAAACTATTTCTATTGGATTGAGTTTAAAAAGAGCTTATATAAGATGCCCTGAAAACATTTTTTCTCATATATTGTCTAAAACCCCATGCTAAAATGTTTTACCCACGTCATGATCTGAGATCCATGATCAGTAGTGGTCCATGATCCGCTAAAACCCCATGCTAAAATGTCCTACCCACATCGTGATCTGAGATCCATGATTAGTAGTGGTCCATGATCCGCGATCCGTAGGGGTTTGTGATTCATGACCCATGACATATAGTGGTTTGTGATCTATAACGTGCAACCGAGAGTGGTCTATGATCGTTAAACTATGACCCATAGTGGTGTGTGATCCTTATCTTATGATTCATCGTATGTCACCCGTACCTTAGATGTTCACACCTACCAAACAAATGTCCACACCTACCGAAAAAGGTCAAATTTTATCAAAATTGCAAAGAAATGTTGAAAAACATTAAAATTTGCTAGGAATTACCCAAATTGCCAAAAAAAAATCTAGAGAAATGCCAATAAAATGCATATTGAGCCAAAAAAAATACAAAAATTTATAGGAAAAATGTTGGGAAATCACCCAAATCACTGGAAATCGATATGAATTGCCAAACTAAAAATTAATTATTGTAGAATGTTAAAATTTGTTACACTAAAAGTTAAAAGCTTATTGCACTAGTAAGGGCTTTGGCCTCTCTTTGAGAGGTCCAAGGTTCAAGCCCCACTCGGTATGAGGGGACTAGGACCCCTCATAAAACCTGTGTAAACTCATTGGAAAAAAATTGTTAAATTAAAACTAAAAAATTAAACTCAATAAATTAAAATCAAATTTAACATTAATTTTTTTTTGGGTTGGATAATAAGGGGTTGTACTCGGGTCCCCCACCCTTGACAAATTACAACTCTCCTCTGTAGAGCTTGAGAGTTTATAAATAAATACACTTCTCATCTCAATTGAAATGTTATAGCTAGAAACCTACATCATTTTACATAAAATGTCTAAATTATTGATTTTCATTTTTTTGATCTTTTCAATTTTTGTATGAACAAAATTATTCCATAATTCAACATCTTTCTTGACATTTTACTATAGTAACCCTCACAATGTCAAAACTTCACCTCTATTATATATGTCTTGCATCTTAGTAGAGTAATATTTCCAAAATATCAACTATCATAGTCCGCTTTACCAAATTTGGATTGCTAGTTTCCTTCCTAAAACACAAGTGCAACCACAAAAATTATAATAAATAGTCTAAATAAAAACACATTATGGTTACAAAATAAAGCAGATATTACCAATGAAAAATATTAACGTAAATATTAATAATTAATTGAATCAGGCACCTAGGTGTTGTAGGTGAGTTGGAGAGAAGAGGGCAATCCTCCAAGGGAGGTCCCAGGTTCAAATCTCCACCCTACCAAAAAGTTGAATTGGGTATCCAAAATCCAATTGATAATGTTGGTGCGGGCAGGGTCGGGTGCGACTCTCGGGTGAATTTGACGGTGTAGAACCCCCTGTTCATGGTTTCTCATACCAAGGCGGCTCCGCAAGGGGTTTTTCGCTTTAAAAAAAAAAAATTAATTGAATCAGGCAAAATCAACAATTTTTTGTCAGCTTCAACTAAACTTACTACTTCCTCTAACCATGGAAAGAATAATTTAACTTCACGATCCTCAGTCTAAACCCCTCTATTTGCTAGCTTATCTACACATTGCTTGCCTTTCCTTAATATATGTGTAAACCCGATTTCTTCAAACTCTTTAGCAATATCTTAAATTTCCACAATTATCTCTTGTATGTTCCATAGAGTCTTTGCTTTTCTCAAAATCACATTTATTACTATGAGAGAATCACCTTCCATCCATACTCTATTTCACTTCATTTGTTTACAAATTTTTAACCCTTCTAAAGCTTCCCAAGCTTCAACTTCATTATTTATCTTAAATCCACTACTGAAAGCACAATGAAACAAAATTTCTCCTCTATTATTTCTAATTATTCCTCCTCCTCTTGTTGGTCCTAGATTTCTTTTAGATACTCCATCAAAATTCAATTTAACCCACTCCACATCTAGTGGCTTCCACTTTATATTCTTTGCCTTCTTTTTGCTTCTCTTGTACCCAACATCATAATTCCATTTAATGACTTGACTCCATCTATCAAGGCTCTCTCGAAGGAATTGGGTGAGTTGATAGGGTTGGTTTAGACTCCTCTGTGGCTAAACATATCTTCTTTTTCGTTACCTCTAAACTACTTTCCTTTCTTTTAAATATTATTCTATTCCTTTCTAGCCATATAATCCAAAGTATTGTAACTTTTGATATATCGCATATTGTCTGTAAAGCCTCACTTTTATAAGTGCTCTGTCATTTCTTTAACCAATCTTCAATTTTGCTATTCATCACCATGCATTGACCAAACATATTAAGAATCCATTACCATAAATTCCAAACTATTGAGCAATGTCCTAAGAGATGGTCTATACTCTCCTCCTCCTTTTTACAAAAATACATTGAGAGGGGCCATGAAAACCCCTTTTCATAAGGTTATCCCAAGATAAAATTCTTCTATGACCTACTAGCCAAACAAACATTTTGACTTTAGGAATGTTTGGGCTATCCCAAATATCTCTCCATATTCTAGTGACATTATTATTTTGTTGGTGTTGTACATTATATCCACTTCTTGTTGTGTAATCTCCTAAGCTATTCAACTCCCAAATCAATTTATCCTTGGCTCCCCTTGGAATAATCACGGTTGTTATCTTTCTACTCAATTGCCTCCTAGCATCAATGTCTTGTATACTTGTAAAAAAATATTCTTTCTGTTTGTATCTTCCTTCCTAATCCTTATACAAAATGTTTGAAACTCTATCACCATATTTGTCTTGAAGCAATCCCATCCAAGGTTTCAAAATTGGATATAAATTGAGTGGTTTTTTATCACACCAAGTATCCATCCAAATAGAAATATTTTATCTAGTTCCCACCACCCATCTTAAACCTTTAATCATAATATTAATATATTTTTTTAAACCATTCCGAAGAGCATAACCTTTTGGTAGAGAAAATACAGTAAATATTAAACTTGGGTCATTGGGATCAACATACTTACTTAGAAAAATTATTGCCCATTATATTTGACTCTCTTTGTATAATCTCCATATTAATTTTTCCCTAAGAGCTAAGTTTGCATCTGTAAGAACTCTTAAACCAAGACCTCTCCTAGTTTTATCATCATACAACTTGCTCCATTTCACCAAATTTCTTTTTATCATGTACACATGGCCATAAAAAGGATCACATAATATAGATTAAACTTTTTTCAACTAATTTTGGCATAGAACACAATGACATATAATATGTAAGACTGAATTAATTAATTGCACTCTTCCTGCTAATGATAACCATCTACCTTTCCAAGCTAGAAGTTTATTTTGAACTTTACTAATAATTGGATTCCATAAATCTATCCTCATTCTCCCTTCAAATAAAGGCATCCCTAGATAATTTGTTGGTATATTTGCCACCTCCATTTGAAGTAACCTACAAATTCTTGCTTTGATATTAGCAGGAGTCTTAAGGTTAGTCCTATTAACTTTTTGCCCCAAAGCTCTTCCATACTCTTTTAAAAAGTTATTCAAATCTCTGGCCTCATTCATCCTTGCCCTTCCAAAAATGGTTGTATCATCTACAAATTGTTGATGGTAATGTTATTGGTGTTATTACTAACCTTAAGTCCACTTATAAGCCCATATTTGTAAGCCTTCTTTAAGTTCCTACTCAAAACCTCTACCATAATGGAGCCAAAAAAAAAATCTCTACCATAATAATGAACAAATAAGGAGATAGAGGATCTCCTTGTCTAAGGCCTCTCTTGGCTTTAAAATATTTTGTTACTAACCCATTGACCAACATTGAATAAGAAAATGTAGAGACATAAGCTTTAATCCATCTAACCCATTTCTTATTGAAACTAAACTTTTCTAAAATTGCAAAAATAAAATCCCATTTAACCCTATCATAGTATTTACTCATATCAAGTTTTAAGATCATTGCTTTCTCTTTTCTTGAAGTTGTTGAATGTATAACTTCATGAGCTACTATGATCCCGTCTAGAATTTGTCTCCCTTTCACAAATCCTCCTTGCTCTTCTGAAATGATTTTGTCTAACAATGGCCTTAATCCATTTGCCATCACTTTGGAGATAATCTTATATGTCATATTACATAGGCTTATGGGTCTAAAAAAATCAAACAATTTAGCATCCTTCTTTTTTGGAATTAGGGTAAGATATGTTACATTTATTTTATAAGGTATGTATTATTTTACCCTAGACTGTTCCACTGCCACCAATAAAGAATCCTTCACTATATCCCAATTATGTTGATAAAAAGTTGTAGAGAGCCCATATGGACCTAGGGATTTATCCTTATTAAAAGAGAAAATAGCTAAATGAACTTCTTCTAGAGTAATAGGCTCCATCAGTTTCCTATTGCCTTCATTTGCTATAACTGAAGGAACATCTCGAAGAAGTTTATCATTAAGAACTTCGGTCTCCTCTAAACCTAGAATATTATGATAAAAATACTGTATCAAAACTAATTTCACTTTGAGCTTCAATCCAAACCCCTTCTATTGATTTAATTCTACTAATTCTAGAAGTTGATATTTGTACTATATCCATCCTATGAAAAAAATTATATTTTTATCTCCTTCTTTTAACCAAGTCTATATTGATTTTAATCTCCATAATTTCTCTTCCTTACTCAAAATATTATGATATTCAATAAGCAACTCCATTTCCTATGAGCTTGGTTTAGTAAGATCACATTTTTGGAATTTTGGAATTTTATCTTTTAGTTCTTATTTTTTCTCAAAAATATTTCTAAAAGTGTTATTGTTCCATTCTTTTGATATAGATGTCATAGATTTAATTTGATTTGGAAGAGCATACAACCCACCATTACCTAAATAATTCCACGTTTGAGCTCTCATATCAACGAATTGAGGATGATCTTCCCACATCTGCTCATATTTAAAATATGATCTTTTTATAAATTCACTTACCACCATTTTAACTAGTGATCTAAACCAATCCTTGTTAAGGTATTAATTTTAGCACAAGTTCATTCATCTAGCCAATGATCTGAGAGAATGTATCTGTCTAATTTTTCTTCTATAAGGTTCTAGCCTCTCCTGTTGTTGGTCCAAGTATAGTTGTCTTCTTCAAACTCAACCTCCCATAGATTATTGTTTTGAATAAAAGTTGAGAAATCTTTCATACTTTGGGTCAATTTCCTAATTCTCCAAAAAATTTCATCCAACTTGGTTATGGAATTAAAATATTCAATGATCATGAATCGATTTTCTTGGTCTTTAATTCTCATAAAGGCTTCAATTCCACTCCAAACTTCTAATCTACCTGACTAAGTTGTAGGTCCATAGACATTGATAAGGATGAAATAAATATTTGCAAAGTAGCAAGTGACTAAAGAGGTTATCCAATGCCCAATTTTATGAATGGTTACATAAAAGGTTCTAGAAGGATCCCAAAAATTTAGAATTCCCCATACCACCCCTTAAGAATCTATAGCATCCCATTCACATATTGGCCATACTACTTTCATAGTTTTTGATTTTGGCATTTTAGTTTCCTAGATACAAAGAATATCAAGCTTATTACTTAAACATAGGTCCCTAATACACCTCTTCTTTGAGGGGGTATTAGCACCCCTTATATTCCATGAGATGATAATCATGTCTCATTAGGGGATTTTGGCCCCACCTTCATATTACCAACATCATTTTGTTGTTTGGTAAAGAGAAGTTCAACCAACTTAGTTTGTGTTCCTTTCTCTATGTTTGCTCTTGCTTCCCTGGATCTTGCTTGATAATATGAAGGTTTTCCTCTTTTTGCCTTACCTATATCAGGAGTAGGTCTTATTATTCTATTCTTGAATATTCTTTCACAAATTTTTTTTCATCATATTTATCCTCTCTTGGCTCTATTACATAAGCTTTTGACCTATCCTGCTCATTTTTCGGTATTTCCTTATTAATAGCAGAGGTATTAACTTCTAAAATTGTATTTTCTTTACCAATTTTTTTCTCCTCAATGGTTCATGGTACTTCAAGAGAGTCTTCAAAATATGATGAGACATATTCCTTAGTTTCATCGAGAATGTTCTTCCTTAAATCAGGATTATACTGAATAGTCGGTTCCTTGTTATTATGTTGAAACTGTTGTACTGTAAACTCTAATTTTTTATCTACTTTTTCTTCATAGGCTAAAGCTTCAAAAGAGTTGGTATTTCTTCCAATATCCTTCCTTATTGGTCTCCACTGTTTATTTTCTTTTATTTTTCTAGATCTATTTTTTGGAAGTTGAAAACCATCTTCATCTATAACCATTTGTAAGTTTCTCTTGCGATTTTCTACATATGATTTTGTTGGGTTCTTCTTAGGGCGTTATCTCTCAATATACCCCACCTCATGACATCTTATACATCTAAAAGATATGTTTTCATAATCTATGGTTTGGATCCACATCTTATCCCCATACTTAAGAATGATTGATTCTGGTAAAGCTTTACTTATATCAATCATGACCAATATTATTTGAGCATAAATAGCCAAGAATACATCTTGTGTTGTATCTGAAATCTCAAGGAATTCTCCTAGAGTGTTTCCTATTGCCTTGAAGGTATCTATTTCCTAAAATTCAATTGGTAACCCAAACATCCTAACCCAGACTGGTACTAGGGATGGATTTATATTTTCAGGTAAAAAGCCTTCATACTAGTGGATAAGGAAGAGTCACGCTCTTCCCATAAACCAAGGACCCCATTTTAGGATTTGTTCTCTTTCTTCTCTATAGCAAAAAATGGCTAGGAAGAAACCTTTGGGAAGAAATGATAGAATCACTCTTGGAGACTTCCAACTCCTATCAATCCATTCTCTCAAGGCTAAAGCCCTTGGCCAATACCCATTAATTTTACCAAAAACCGCCCTATCTTGGAGCAACGAGGATCTCTCTAAGGTGTTCTCACTAACCTCTACCACTAGATATGATTCTAAGGATTTAACTATAAATCGATCCATGGAAAGAAAACTAAAACTCAAAATCTATTGAAATTTATATGAATGTCCTATAGCAAATATAATATTTGATAAAAAGTTTATAAAATTTTCATGCACAATTTTCTAAGATAAAGAAAGGGAAAAAAAATAGCTAAAAAGTTCTTTGTCCAGATAGAATTTCTTGCCTCACTAAAGTCCTAGCCCTTCATTGATCTTCCCATCATTTGAACCCTAGCTGACAAATATTTGCAATTTTGTTTTTTATGACTTGAAAAATCATCACTACTCTTGTTCCAAATGGTTGATTTCATAGGGTTGTATCTCCCTCAATATTGATTGGATTCTTGCATATGACCACTCATTTTAAAGCTATTCAAATTCTACACAAGTTGGTCCAAGAATTAACTGAATCATATAACTCTTTGCGAAGATATGGCTCCTAAAATATGAGATATTTTTCAAAAAAAACCCTAATCCTTCATACATTTTGTATAAATATTACATTAAATTAATTTAAACAAAATGTTATTTAAAAAAGAATTCATAAATTAAAAATAGATTAAAATGTTATTATTTCATAGATTAAAAAATAGAAATTGAAAGTTGCAAGCTTAGTGTAGTGGTAAGGGAATTGGCCTCTCTTTGAGAGGTCTAAGGTTAAAACCCCACTTAGTATGAGGGTACTGGGACCCTTCATAATAACCTATGTAAAATCATTGAAACTCAATGAAAAATATATATATAAATTGAAATAAAATAAAATAAATATTTCAAACTATAGGTCCCTTTTTGGCACTCCTATGCAACATCCATTGCAAATTTCACCTTTCATAGCCTATGTCGCCTATGCTCATTCAATATTTGCTAAAAATCTAGATTATGTAATGCCTTTATTTGGAGTTGTTAACTTGCAGTAACATAACACCATCCTATTTACCATTGAGAGGTCACCAACAATTTGATAACAATCATGTTTCCTCCCCTACTCTTGTGTTGAATTTTTGAAGAAACGTCTTTGAGGTAGGATCCTAGTCTAGCCAATCTTTACCCCTATAATAACTCAAAATTATGTCCTCACTCACCTAGCTGACAACTTTAGCCTCGTCGCAATGACATTCACTTATTCACTCATGTCCATGAGCTCGAAGCATGATTTGCTTACTTTATTAATTGTTTATACCATGACAAAATCTCATTCACTAATTAGTTAGACTTATATCCTCCTAGCCAATCTTAAAGCAGTTGTTCCCTCTTGACGTAGTCACACTTAAACTTGATTTCTCTTTTATGCAATCCTTGAAGTGTTTATAAATACAACCCTTGAAAAAATGAGCAAGGGTGATGTGATACGGTATTAGTGAAGCTTTGCCAATATTTTTATGAATAATTTGCTCTCTACTCACAAGAACTCTGCCTAATTTAAGCTCCCTTCATATTGTTAAACTAGGTCTGTGTATCCAATTGACTATTTATCTACAATTTCCACCTCTTCTACTTTCCAGGAGCTTGTGACAAGTGAAGAGGGAGGTAACAATCCTCTACCTAGGCTATGTTTTTACCCAGTCTTCATATTTATCTTTGTTGGTTCATTTCTATTGTCAATTTATTTACGACATCTCTAGTATCATTTTGCGTAATTTTTTTAAAATTTGATATTGTTATTTGCACATTGCTTCCTTATTGCATTTCACATCAAAGGTTATTTTGCATTAGTGGTCATCAGTATCTTTGAGTTCAACTAGCACACTCCTAAAAACAAGACCATTACAGGGCTACAGGGAAAGTCCCTTCATGCTTATAAGTTTACTTGTTTTTTATACATCCTCTTAAGGGAGATAGGGACCGAATTGGTTAACTGAGAAATCATATCACTCTCCTTAAGCCATAGTAGTTCCCCCAATGCTAATCACATCTTTCTATTGAGTTTAATCTATTTTGTAGGTCCCTAAGTATGGATTTTAAGACTTGTGCATCTCAGGATGAATCCATTTCTATGAAAAACCAGATGTCATCTACTCTAACATATGCTCTTTTAGATGATCTCGTAAAGCTATTGTTGGTTTTTTTATTTCATTGCCATAAACAATTAAAGAAAATTTCATCCGATTGTAAAATTCACTTAACATCATTAGGCATGAGAAACTTGAATTGCATGTAGATTATTTACCTTATTGGTTGTATTTCCTTTCATCAATATAGAATAGTCTTTTTATTCCTTTAGATTTCTAAAAATCAATTTTGTATTTAGTTTGGTTATTGTTTTTTGTATGTGCTCTGTTTTCTCATACATATTCTATTTCCTATGAAACTCCCTTTCTATACTTTTCTTAGATTAAGGCTTAATAGGTTAAGATAGAAAGCTTAGATACAAATCCTAGATAATACATTTTATTATTATTAATACTTCTTATACACATCAACCATGGGGATTGAACCTGGGTTATATCACTAATAATAGATAATACCTTTGTCATTCTTTTTAGTTTAAGTTGGAAATATATATTTAACATTTATTTTAGGCATATAATGTAAAAAGTGTGCAATTGTACTTAAGCTAGTTGCATGACATATTATCTTTGGTTGTTCTTGTTTTGAAAAGAAAAGAAAGTCTTTTATTATTATTTACACCATATTGCTTAGAAGTTATTTTAATTGCATTTTGTTTTCTTCTGCAATTGATTCAATTTCCTACAATTTACAAATATTAGACACATAAGGTTAAACTAAGTATTTTAGAAATCCAAAAACAATATAATTTATACATATTGAGGTAACATAGGTATTTTACCTGCTTACATTTTGGTGAACCCAATGTGAACATCTCTCCAAATCAAAGTTTCCTTAACCTTTACGTTATGAACCTTCTAATTAAAATAAGCACATCCACATAAATATTGCAATAAAAACAATAATTCATGAAAGAACTTAATATTACAATACGAAATGTAAATACAAAAATATAGTTTAATCTCACAAATCACAATATAGAATATTTGGCCTCTTTAAGGGGGCAACCTCCTTAAATACTTTGATTCAATATGCAAAAAGAAACATTCATTTATGTCCCCTTGTATTTTAAAGATACATTTCATGCAACCCTAACCTAATACTCAAGAGTTGGCTTACATGCAAAGTGTCACCCAAACTAGAATATTCTACCAAATGAAAAATTACATTATTTATAATGATTACATGGAATAACCCCACTTGTCTAGGCTCCTCAAGCACCACATACCATTACCAAATATTAAAAAATATCATTAGAATGTGATCCCTACATTGGAAAGTAGTCATTACATGATAATGTTAGGATGGGGTCATAACATACCCTTCCCCTAATAAGCTTTGTACTCAAATTTGGATATGAGGAAATTATTGTTGTAGTTGTTGGAGAAACTCCCATGTTAAAATGGGGTCCTAACATGCCCTTCCCCTAATAAGCTTTTTCTAGTTGTCGTTCACACCATTGAACAAGAACCTCAATGATGACATGGTTGCAAAGTGTGCTCGATCTTCAATCCAATTTTTTTTTAGGCTCGAGCATGATGAAACCTTCTTCATCTAGGTTTGGTAAAGTGGATTGAACTTGTATCTTGTTGCCAACAACATTCTTGAGATTATATACATGAGATATTAGATGGATCTTGGACATAGCCAAAAGGGTCAATTTATAGGTTATTGAACTAATTCACTTAATATATGGTAGAGTCCTAGTATTTTTGGTCCTTTCATAAGTTTTTAGAAACCCAAAATGACTTGCTATTGATGAGGCATGTGTTTCTTGCAAGATGAATTCTCGTATTTGTGAGGTTTTGGGAATAAAAATTCAATCATGATACCTCAAGTCTTGTCCATCCCAAATGTACCCAGTGCATAAGCTCTACTTGAAGTTTTTTAATCAAAGTTTGCAAGCCAAAATTCTTGGCCATTTATTTTATAATATTATTAATCCATTGAGGGACTGAAGAGATAGCATTTAACATGACAAGATAAAGGTTAATATTTAGTAACTTGGTTCCTATATATATATATATTTATCAAGGTCTCTATTACAAATAGATAACCTTCTATCTCTTTCTGCATCTTCTTTGTCAAGATCTTACTTCAAGATCAGAAAAACTCTTTATCAAGGTTTACCTTCAAGACCTGAATCCTTCTCTATCAAGGTTTACCTTCAAGACCTGAATCCTTTTTTGTTAAGGTTTATCTTCAAGTCCTGAATCTGCTATGTCAAGGTCTACCTTCAATACTTGAATCCATTTTATCACGATCTATCTTCAAGACCTGATATCTTATCATAGACTACTTCTATTCTAAATTAAATTCCAAAATAGGTAACCTCAATATATTTATCTTTGTCAAGGCTTCTCTTGAAGATCTGAATCTTCTTTGTCAAGGCCTCTGTTAAAGACCTAAATCTTTTTTGTTAGGGTCAAATTTTCTATGACCTAAATCTAAAATATTATGCAACTTAAATCAATTTGTGCTTGATGATACCCAGGTGTTGTAGGTGAGTTGGAGAGGAGAGGGCAATCCTCCAAGGGAGGTCCCAGGTTTGAATCTCCACCCTACCAAAAAGCTTAATTGGGTACCCAAAATCCAATTGATAATGTTGGTGCGGGTAGGGTCGGGTGCGACCCACGGGTGACTTTGACGGTGTAGAACCCCCTGTTCATGGTCTCTTAGACCAAGGCGGCCCCGTAAGGGGTTTTTCGCTATAAAAAAAAAAAATTGTGCTTGATGAAATATTTTTATCTTATTCTTGTACTTGAAGATGAAAGTCTTCTCTATCTGTTGTAGGAAGCTTCTCACTCTTTTGAAAAATCAATTTCTACTACAAAAATGTCCTAGGTTGCACCTAAGAACTCCAATGATGTCAAAGTGACTATAAACTTCCCTGTTGCTCCAATCAAGATAGCTTGATTGTACCAAATCCTATAACTTTATTCTAAGTGTTGATAGAAATTATTTGTCAAGGATTATATTTCCTTGAAAATACTTTATCAATGTCAGGGTTGGATAGTTGTCTTCAAGTTGATTTGTCCAAATATGAGTTCTAGTCTTCATTGGTTATCCTTCAACCTAGTGGAAAGACTCTAGATGAGTCCCAGTCTTCACTAGTTTTTCCTACTACTATGGAAAGACTCTAGCATTTTCTACTTCATTTGATCTTACAGTAGAGTCCAGGTCTATCTCCTTCTAAAGTAGACAAACTCTAAATTTTTTTTATCACACTAGTTAAAATTAAATCTTATATGCAGCTATACAAATTTATCCTATGCAAGAAACTTCTTACTATAGCTTTGATACCACTAATGGCTTTTGAAGCCTTAATATTAATGTAAACTCATAGGATAAAATTCATAGGATCAAATATATGATAGCCACAATATAGTAAGATCAAGATAATGATGTAAATAAGAATAATATAAGCCAACTAATATGTAAATCAAGGCTTATAATATATCAACTAACATTCATTAATATGTAAAAATATGAATGTAATAGCCTGAATCATACATGTACAAAGCATGTAGCACAACTTACAATATTAGTTGCTCATAAATGTATGTAATCTTTATTACTCCTCTTCCTCTTACAAATGTATCATAAACTCTATTACAATGATGATAACAATGCTCTCTATACTCGCTATGATCACTATGAATGTTATATCCCTCTATGGAGTAATATATAGCCATTGTAGAGTGACTCTTTGGATACTTGACTCTTCCTTTCCTTATGCCAAGTCTCATGACTCTTGGCTTCCCTACTTGACACTTGCATACACATGACTCTATCTTGTATGCACACCTATACATGACTCTTCACTTAGCACTCTCTAATCTAAGGACACTTGTGCACACTTACATATAAGACACTTGTGCACATATACACACATCACACTTGCACACTTACTCACATGACACTTGTGCATTTCTTGCACATTATTACATTACATAAAATATTTACTCACACTCTAATATAAGACTCAACCCTAGTCTAATATTTACAAGGTGTACCATGAAGGTACCATGGGGGTACATTAGCATATACCAAATAATGTAATATTCTCCAACACCCCCTTGTATTACTGTAGACACTTAAAATGTGTCATCGCATGGAGATTATTAAAAAGACTCCTCTCTAACTCATGTCACCCCTCTTGGGCAACCTCAAGGCCAATTTGGCATCTTTTCCCAACAAAATGCACTTTCCCCCATGGTAAGCATGAGTGTCTTGACCCGATATGATCTCAGCTTTAGGATCATCTTATCTCGAGACGGTCGTGTGCATGCAAAAATAAAAAATAAAACACGCAATTAGCTTCCTATCAGTGCGATGACTAATTTTCCATCGACGTAGACGACTTGCATGCAACAAGTCACCTATAGTTTGTTGGTGATTGGAAATCAAGGCTACCCCTGATTGCCACTTGCCTATTTGATTGCGTGCTAAGGAAGCTATAAATGGAACCCTTCCCCTCCAATTTAAAAATCCATAATTTTGAACTCAGAGCAACAAAGTGCTATAAAAATATTACCTCACCTTCTTGCTACTTGATGGGTTGCCATGCGAGTTTCAACATTATCTCCACAAACCTTGCTTGATCAATACCATTTCTTTGGATCACTCAAATCCATGCACTCACCTATTGTTCACTATAAATTCATCGATAAAACACATCCTTAGGTCATCCAAATCTTACATGAACCTGGTTTCATAGAGTTGCAGGTTTGCGATAGCGATCTTCTTGCCCCAATATGGTTTACATACAAGATCATCTCGACTCAATATGGTCTCATCAGGTGACCAATACCATCATTGTTTTTTACATATTTGCTCAGGTTATCACTTGTATGTTTGTTTTAGTTATAGATCCTTCATTTTATGCACTTTATCTCATTACAATAGCATATATTATCATTATTTCATGCATGCATTCACTTTATTTCTTGATCAACATGGGTCCAACCTCAGTGGGTCCCGTAAATGCTACTAATTCCTCTTTTGTTTAATTGTGTGGTTATAGGGTTTAGGCATTATAAAAGACTCAAGATCCAACTCCTACTCAATAGTCCTAGGAAAACTCGCTCTCGAAGACACTATGTTGGCATGGGAATCCTTTAGATTGCACTAAGAAAAAATCCTTTCGATGAACAGGGGAATCTTGTCCCTCATTGTAAAATTGTATCATCGATGAAATCCTTGAAGGGGATTCTATGTAACACCTTTTAAAAGAAATCAATACAAGTTTAATACAAGTAGATTTATTGCCATTTGGTTTCTTTTTGCATCGTGTTATCATATGTTTCTTTTTAGCTTGTTCTATTGTACGGTGCATGTTTTCTATCCTTCAAATGGTGATCACAGTGGGACCCCCTTTGGGTCTTCCTTTTCCATCATTTGTTGTGTTGTTAAATCAACAAATAGCTAATTTTTACTTGTTTTTTTATTTTTTGAGGTACACAGTCATAACCATCATAGGTCGAGATGGGTCTTATTCTGTAATTGTCTTAGTTTGAGATGATCTCCAACTAGAGACAACAACACTAATCTGCAAAAGTCTACATAAAACGAAAGGATTGCAAGTTAGGTTTCCATACTTTAGGATAGTTTCATTTCATGTTTTGATAAAAAAAATAAGAAAATAATAAAAATACATAGCCTAGATGCATGCATGCATCTCTATTTTAGTTTTAAATCAATCGAACCATGACTATCTTAGGTTGATATGGTCTCAGGTTTGTGATCGTCCCAGGTCAAGATAACCCTATTTTCTTCCCTATTTTTGTGTTGCATTGTTGCTTGATGAAATATAGAGCATTATTAAAAAAAAAAAAATGCATTTTACTTCATAATTTGCATTATTAAAAGCATCGAGTGCTCTTTGTTTCACTTTTGTAGTAAAAATAATCCACACACACACGTACCAATTCAACATTGGTAAGGTTGGACTTCATCACCAACCCCAAATCGAGACTAGTGATGTTGGATTTCACCTCCTTTAGCTATCTCGCCCCTCTAAACACCATAGTAGCCCCCATGAATGGTTTCTTGGACTTCATCACCAAGAAGCCCCCTAGTTTTGGGTGCATCCTGAAGTAGGTTAGGTTTATATATCCCTTAACCACAGGGCTTAATAATTTGTGGAGCGTAGTTGTTGTTCATATCCAAGCATGCCCGAGTGTGAAGCAAAATCCTAGCTAGACCAATAGCAGGATTTAGACAACACAAACCCTCCTGGGGGAGGTATTTCCTTCCTATAGTGTTACCTAGTGCAAATTCATCCTCATAGAAAGCCACTTTTTATCTTTTGTATCATATTCCTCGATAGAGGATGTGTGCAAATTACCTTTTGTAGCATTCTCTTCATTTTGTATAGTCTTCTAGGAATAGAATTTTAAAAACAAAAACACACAAAAAATCCAAAAAAAAGAAAAATCAAAACAAAAGAGTGCTTTCTTGATTGTTTTTTTGTTACGTTTGCATGGCTTAGAAAGTGCTTAAGGGTATTATCATAGCTCTTTACGTATCGTTTACCTATCAAATGATGTAACATGTAGCTAGACTCATTCATGAGCATATACTACTGATCTATCACCCAGAGCCATGGATCATTTTTGAATTGATCCATAGGACCTCGTCATCTATGAGTGGCAACGTGACTATCCTAGCTCAAATATCATCCATTACTTCATCGACCCTGACACATTGGGTATCCCAATTCATAATTCACCCACAGGTCCTGAATGTGATCAAGATATGAATTATCTGGATTAGGATACCTTGTGCACTTTTTATAGGGATAACTACATTCAAGTTGAAACATCTAGGTGGCCCCTACTGTGCATTCGCATCCCAACTCAACCTATGACTCCCATAGATCAATATCAGGAGTGCACCTTGCAATAAGCTAAGGATGTTCAAGCCACCCCAGTTGATTGCCCTTGGATGAGCTATAAATATGATCATTTGAACATGTATGCCACTCAGGGACATAACAATGCTACCATGTCAGCTCATACATTTGTCATGTTAGCTCATGGGTCTAGGTATGATGATCTTAATCCTCTCATTATACCTTATAATAGACAATACGATCAAGAACAATGTACTTTAGTGTCTCTTGATTACATGAAACCCACCATTTGATAGTAATATAAAGTCAATGCAACCTCTCATGACCCCTAAAAACAAATTATTAATCTCTTTAGGATCAAGGCATAAAACATACTTGTTCGTACCACTCACACACGTGTGAATAGGCCCCACACCGCTGACCTGGTGAATCAAAACCATGTACCCAAGACAACCTTGGACCATCAATTACAATGGGTAATGCATCAAAGGGTACCCATGCCTACGCAACAAAGACAATCAACCTAACAACACCTAGGGAACAAAGCACAACATCACCACCTTCCACCATGCCCAAATTAGAATCTTATATTGTCCACACACTTGAATCAAATTTATAATCAACATCATAGACTACCATCCATCGATCATCACCAATATCATTCACCATAATGCTATCAAGCATACCCATATCAATAGGATCATGAACCTTATGAGGAGCAACAACCAAAGTATCAAAAACCAATTGATACATACCTTGAGATGACATATGACGACATGCCTATTGAAAACACTGGCCAACCACCTCCTCAAAAATAGAACCTTCAAAATTATCAAGGACAAAGGTGATTAGAAGCCATCATCTCACTAGAGGCCTATATATTGTTGATAGAGCACCTCAACTCTTTAGAAAAGCAAGCCTCAAGTTGAGGTTATCAAAAACTGTAGCACACTAAAAATGACTCACATTAATAAAACCTAAGCTAATAAACATTTGGAAAGTAAAATTTAACTATCCTCAATTTGCTACCTTACTTTTTGTACCCGTTACAAACTTGTTTTAGCCCTCATGTAAAATCGGGTCACCCCATTTTATCCAAAACCAAAAAATGTCTACCTTAGCAAGGTGACAAAATCTAGTTGTAACCTCTTTGTCTCTACCTAGGCAACTGCACAGTGGTTGCGGGATCAGTTCGACCGATTTCATCTGGAATAGAGGAGGTTGTAACCCCCCTTCAATTTTAGCCCAACCCCTCAACTGATCTCTTCCTATTTAATCTAGGCTCCTCGCCTCAGATTCCCCATAGAACATTCGCATAATTTCATCTGTTATTTTTGCTATTTTGTTGTATTTTTGCAGGTTCAAGTTACGCATCAGTTAGATTTGTGCGATATCGTATCACCCGATTTCGATATTGTTTCAAACGATTTCGATATCGTTCCACCCGATTTTGACAAAACTAGCCAATTTTATCTGCATCACACATCCATGTTGTTCAACTGCTTGGGGGTATCCAGACCTCAGTGTTTGCATTCTCTATTCTCTTTTCTTCTATTTAAAATCATATGTAATGTTTGTTAGATCATTTTAAGTTCATTGCTATTGATACTTTAGCTTTTACATTCACATTTTGTTGCTTTTCCATAAGTATTTATGTATTTAGCATAGAGTCATATTCGATAATTCATTTGTTGATCCTTCAAATTCATTATTCTCTGCAATTTAGTTTAGTAGATGCATATTATTCTATAAATATGCTATTTTTTGTATCAAAGTTGTCAAATTGTAGCTTTCTACCCTAATCGGGTAGATTTCTACATAATCGGACCATCCGATTAGCAGAATAGGATCACTCGATATTGTTGGATTTTGATCGATTTTACCTAAAAAAAAGAATCAAAACCTACATCAGACTTCTGGATATAGGTCAGAGTTTAAAATTCTTTTAAGCATTGCATAGTTCATGTACATTTACTTTTCTACTGTTTGTTGTCTTCATATAAATCAAAATTGCATATAGGTTAATATAGTTGCATATTGGCCAAACTAGGAGTATGCGAAATTTGATAAAAGGAACACATAAAAAAAATCCCAAAACCTAGGCATGGAAACTACCATAAAATGTTTCCTGGTGAACGCCACCTAATTTATCAAAAAATTACCATAAGAAGGTACGATCAAGTACCTCTCTTTTGAGGTGTAGACATATCATTCCCACATTCCCCTTTGAGACGCGGATCCATAAACCTGAAGGAAAGGAGTGTGTGAATTTTAGACCTATAAAAACCTACCCTATGGCAACTTACCAACCAGTCTCTCCATCCATTCGTTCCATCATCGCCCTATCCTAAGCACTTTGAGATGCCAAAATTGGATAAGTTCAAGATTGATGAAGATGCACAGGAGCATGTGATGAACTTCATGAATAATTGCTTTTATCTTCAGAATAGTGACCTCCTCATGCTTTAAATATTCCTTATAATGCTCACTAGGGGTGCTTTGGAGTGGTATAACCATTTTCCATGCCATAGTATTTTCACCTTTGAGTAACTGGCTGATGTGTTTTTGGAAACTTTGTCTTCAACATCAAGAAAAAGACCACCTTGACTGATTTATATAATTTTTGTTGATTCGAGGATGAACTGGTCATGGACTATGGAAATAGGTGGAGAGCCATCATAACCAAATTACCCTTCAACCTACCCATCATAAAGCTAACTCGAATATTTACTAGAAGTTGCACCAAATAGATCTCATTATTATTGCAAATTCAATAGTATAGGACTTTCGAGGAAGCCTTGGCCTAGGCAAAGGTAATCGAGGACATCAAGATCCAGGTAGGAAAAATCAAACTCCATAAGAGGGAATGGCCCAATAAAAATTCAAAGGGTGGCCAAAATAAACCAAATATGGCTTTGATGAACCAGGTGATATTGAGTGCCCTTGGGCCCTCAAACTCAGCTCTAGTGCAATTGGCTAATTATCAAGCCCATCCTCCACCTGTGCAATACCACCCGCAATCAACCAATCCACTAAAATAATAACTATAAACTCAACCTCGTCGGTCACCTCACCAGTACACACCATTGCTAAAGTATTTGGCATCAATTTTTAATTGACTATGCAAGGTGTAAGCAATTACTCTCCTTGAGATTTGATAACTAGATCTGAATCATCGTAAATATAGATATTTCATAGAGGATTAACACTGCACCTATCATCGATAGAAGAGGTATGAAATTTAGTTATGCTACTCATTCAAGAATATAGTGCAAGACATGATCGAGACGTAAGATATTCAAATCGATAATCCTCTTGCCTCCAAAAATAAGAATATAGGCATCTTCCAAGATCCTTTACCCTAACACAAAATAAACACAACATCTACTATCAAAACAAAATAATCTATGTAGGTTAATCAAGTGCATACCACCCCACCTAACCAAGGTTTTGTGGGAATGATCAACATCATGACCAATAATTGATGATATGCAACACAACCCACATAATCTGTGGATCCTATCAATATTCTTTCAATGTCACAGGCACCATCGATATCAAATCTGATCATGCCCACTCCACCTCACTCGATGCTCCAACCAAGGAACAAAATTAAAGCCTAAGAATGTCATCAATGAGACTCTCCATCTACAAGCTGATTCAACAATCGACCCCTCATCGAGAGGCTCTGATGGAGATATTAAGATCTATTGAACTATAACCACAAGACCCTAATATTTCAAACCTATCCTTTGCTATACAATATTTTTATCACCATCATTAGCATAGAAATGGCTTATGGTGATATGAGCAAGGTTCCTATATCCCTTTGGAACCACACTACCAACTACCAATAGATAAATCAAACTTAGGATATGGAATACACATGCCTAATGAGCTTCTTGTCGATTCTTTGCAACACCTTAACTTAGGCCTAAAGGGGGACATCGATGAAAATGAGTATGTCGATCATGGTAATGCTCATTTGCTTAAAAACCATATGCATATAACTAAATTAGTTGTTGTTAACTTTGATAGATCAGATGAGGAGTCAGGAGACGATTAGGAGTCAAAACATGACTAGGAGTGAGAAGATGATTGGAAGGCCTTATCCATTGCCTCATTTAGCTCATAAGAAGAATCCTCATCCATCGAGCCTCTCACGGATCTCAACAAATTCTATCATATTTTTCCAAGGCACTTGCCTATTTGGTGTTATCTTCTCTGACTTGAGGACTCGGTTGTTCCCATTCCCCATAGGGCACACCCCGTCATCTTGATTCCACCTCAACCACCCCTTGTACATTTGCATCCACCCATATTTTGTTACAACCCTAATATAGCTTAGTCGACTATATAATTTCAATATTATTATTTATTCATCAATTCATATAAATAGGGTAGAATATATTTTATTTAAATCATCATCGATCATTTATCATTTGCGTATTTGCAAGAGACTTCGTCCTCTCTAAGTGGCTACAAGACTTTGCCCTCCTTAAGTGGCGTATTGATTATTTGCATTCATGCATGTGATAATATTTCTCGCATTTAATTATTTTATGCAGTGGAATACTCCAAGTGGTATCAAAGCAGATGATTCTTACGTGCAATATTTTTCATGAACCCGAATCTCCAACAAGCAAGGCGTTACTCCATCGCATTTATTTGTCACAAAATTTAAACAATCCTTACATTTTTTGTCTAGCCAAAGTACTTTGCAAAAATTCTATTTGCGTAATATTTCATAGTGTTCATCGTGATATACAAGTGGAAAAGAACTATTTAATATCCTATTACTCTTAACTACAAACATCGCACGAAACCCTAATATTCTCCCTACATAGCAATCCTCCATCGGTTGACGCACACAAATTTCCACACTTTATGTCTTCTAATAGCGGTTGTAAATATTATTTAGGAGTAATTTAATTATATTAACAATACTAAGCTCTTCATTAAGAAACCAAAGATTGTTTTTATATCCATTGAGAAATTTGCCCTCCATTGACGTTCATTAGTCTATTAAGAAGCCGATGAAATTAACTATTATTTTCGCATCGATATTCACAATAATTATAATTTTAACATAATTCAAGTTGCTTTCGAGGGCATAAAAAGTTTCATTAAAGGTCCTAGCTCGCAATAATTTTATATTTTTTGTTTACGTCCAAAATTCTTAGTTTACGTTCAGCAAATGATGTCCAACTAAGTTTTGTCAACTTATAATTAATTCACACTTTAATTCTCACCATACCGCACATCCTAGCATACATTGCATAATCCCACATTTTTCATGCTTCTTACGGTTCAAGGTTTATTATCACCAAGTCTTAGTAAAATATTGTGACCACCATCTGGTGGTCTACCCTTCCCCCTTTATGCGTGCCCGATCCTGTTAGAATGAATCTTAAGTCCTACTAGGATAGTCTAACTTGAGTTACCACTATTGCATGAGGTAGGTAAACTCCCAGTTAAGACTAGCTTAGATCTATTGAGTTGTTGTAATACAACGACTCACATTGATCAACTTTGCTATTTATACAAAGTTGATCCCATGGAATAAATCAATCAGTCTTTAAGATTCTCTATGCACTCTTGTAATATTCATGCATTTCTATTCGCCTAGGGATTTAAGTTTTCTTTCATGGTACCAGAGCTAGGGTAGAGTATTGCACACATTTGAGAGTTATTCTTGAAGTTTTTGTTTTGATTCATAGTTATCCGTTTCTCTCTGGTTTTTTTTACGGGTAGTCAACTTTATTTTCTGACATTTATTTTGGTTGACATGGATTAGTCTCTGGTTTTATTTTTTTCTTTTTGAAAACTATTTTTTCTCTCCATGGTCATCTTGGCGGTTGAAAGAAATGATTTAAAATTCTTTCTTGTGGCATTATAGATTGCAGATTTTCGATTATTGCAAGTTTTTTTTTATGTCACTCAGAATGATATTCTTGAAGTCAATATTTGTATTTTTTTTAGTTCCACTTAACCATTTTTTTTCCTTTCCACTTAAAAGGAAATATTTGTATTATGAGGTAATTTGTTAACTGCCTCACAATTTGTTTGAAGCACTGAGTGCAACTCAAAAATTTTACATGCAGATAGATAAGTAGTAGCCATAAGCCAAAAGACACAGTGTTTTATTGACATAAACTACTAAGATGCAGTCTTAGATATCGTATACACCTCTTGAAGCTGAAAATCCGTGGCACAGATTGCCATAAACTGCCCTTGCATTGGAACTGATCATTGTATCACAAATATGTTGGTCCTACTCTACTAGCCCTTCCCAGTTTTCTTTACTACCATCCACACTTTCCAATAATAAAAAAACCTGCTCGTGGAGTGAATGAACTATTGTCAAGTGCACCAGAATCTAGATGTTTGCAACCATTCATGCTATTTATTCTAAACTATCATGGAGCATACCAGAATATTATGTATCAAACCATTCATACTGCTTGTTCTAAACTCTCGTTGAACTGTTGCCAACAGTGAAAGGAGTCAAGCGCATCGAATCTAGATGTTTGAAGCTATTTTGCCTTAGCGTAACAAGCAGATGTAACACTACATTGCATCTCTATAAAACGTAGGTGATCATTGAAGGATGCCATAGTAATCAACATCGATTAAGCTTTTTCATGCATTATTTGAAGATGCATAGAGTCATTTGTTAGCAGTGCTCAACGTCTCATCCGAATACACAGTCCCTTTTAAGGTAAAGCGCGCACAATGGTTTCTGATGAGTATGCTCATTGCTGGTTCGCACAGTGCTCCAAGGATCTAGTTTTTTTTTTATTTCCAAAATTGAATGCTGGTAATCCGTAAGCGCAAATTTATCTTATAAAAACAACTTCACCATTGTATTATTTTTTTGCAGCATCGCAGGTGCTACTGACACATTTTTTAGATGCAAGTCAGTTTAAGGTGCTATTGAAAATCCTTTAAATTCCAGTGTAGTGGTGTCTTCGTAACTCAACAAAAGGAGCAGTGGCGTCTCACTCTAGGAAAGTGCAACGAAGGCCCAGTAGTTTCCATATTTGCAGTGGCATCTCTCTATGAAAAGGTGCAACGAAAGTGCAGTGGTGTCTATAGGTACAGTGGAACCTCATTGCAAGAAAGCATTACGGGAGGATGCCATAGTATTTACATGTGGGTCAACATGAAAACGAGGAAAGGCATAATTTCGATTGATCAGTCTACCTGCTGTAAAGGAACACCATTAATACTCTCAGTTAATGCTCTTAGTCACACTATAGGAGGACTACCTAACTATATGTAAAGAGGAATATTTTTTTTGTTACAATTTGGAGTTAATTTTTTTTTAAAACTCATTGTTATATTGTAACCTTCCTCTATCCCTCTTATTGGACTTCTCTCACTTTCTTTTGTTTTGTGCCTATTCTATAAAGGCACTCTAAAAGTGAGAAGTCTCTTTGTAATTTCATAATACAATTTTTTTTGGGGGGGCGTTATTGGTGCTGCTTCTTACACCATTTTGTTGCCTTGCTTCAGGGGGGAGTTTCTTGTTGTCTTTTTTTGGAGGTGGTCTTGCTACTACATTTTTTTGGGGCAGTTTTGGGGGGTTATTGAAAACTATTTTTTTACTGCACTTTTACTTTTGGGAAATATGAGTTCTCTAAATACAATTGACCCACTCACCCCTCATAACTATCACACATGGAAACCCAAAATATTAAATCTCATTGCTCAAAAGGGTCTCACACATTTGCTAGAAGAAAAGCAGCCTAAATTTGAAAAAGAATATGAAATTTTTGTTCATAAAGGGAAGATGTATGAAAAAATGGGTATTATAAGCACAAATGTGAGTGAAATCTTATGGTTTCACATTTCTGAATGTAAAAATCCATTTGAAAGTTGGAAGAAACTAAAAACAATGTTTGGAAAAGTGGATCAAATAATATCAATGCTGCTAGAGGAAGAATTAACAACTTTATCTCCTGAAGACTTCAACACAATTATAGTTTTTCTCACCAAATTTAAGGAAGTCCTCACACAATTAAAAGGTAGTGGCAAAAATAAAATATAAGAAGAATGCATCTATCTTATTATTTCTAAATAAAATGGAGCATTTTAAAAATTTGCAACCATTTTTTTGTCTACAAAATATGCACTTGGTACAAGTTTTACAATGCCCACTTTAGAGTTTTGTGATAGAATGAAGTTTTCAAAATTTGAGACCTCTCCCTCCTCCTCAAAATCCGTAGTAACTTCCAACTCCAATAAAGAAAAATTCAAAAATAAAGAAAAAGCATCTATAACTTTTATTCATTGCAAAAAGGATGGTCATTTAGTGAGCAGATGTTGGAAAAGACTACAACAGTTTGAGGCAACAATGAAGGATCATAAAATTAACATTAAAAAGCAAATTGGAAAAGCCTTAAATGTCCAAGGTAAAACTATTAAAACTTCATCAAAATATTGGGTTCTAGATTCAGGGGCAACTCATCATATGACTTCTTCATATGAGTCATTTACTTCCCTCTCCTCAAGCTCCACTTGCAACATTGAAGTTGGTGACTCATCTTTTATCCCTGTCAAAGGAAAATGTGACATAACCATTGATGGTGGTAATATCAATAATGTTCTCTATGCCCTAGATATTTCTACTAATCTTCTTTCCATCTATCGAATTTGTACATGTGGAAAGGACAAAACAATTATGTTCTTACCAATAGGAGTTGAAATAAAAGAATTTCAAGAACCATACTCCCTTATAGAAAAAGGTGACATTGATCATAAAACTCATCTATTTTACTTCAAGGGATTCAAATATTCTAATACAACCTCCTGTTTTGTTGCTCATGGAGATCTTGAAAGTAAAATTTGGCATGAAATATTTGGACATCTCAGATATAGCTATTTGAGAAAGTTAAATACTCATGAATGGTAACTAGGTTGCCAAAAATATCTTCTATTGATGGAGTGTGTCCTGGATGTGCTCTTGGGAAACAACATCAAGATCCATTTCACCCAAGTAGTTCTATTGGTCAAAATGACCACATCTAGGAAAAGAAGGAATAATATCCTCTAGATACTAAGTGTAGAGATCAAAAGTCATGATGGCACGATATTTTGAAAGTAATGGAGTAGATCAAGGCTGAAAGTTGCAATGGTGCGATATTTTGATGGCCAAGGACCAAGCAGAGACCAAAAGTCATGATGGCGCAACATTTTGAAGGCCAAGGACCAAGTAGAGGCTAAAATTTGTGATGACATGACATTTTGAAGGCCAAGGACCAAGCAGAGGCTAAAAGTCATGATGGTGCAACATTTTGAAGGCCAAGGACCAAGCAAAGACCAAAAGTCACAATGGCACAACATTTTGAAGGCCAAGGACCAAGCAGAGGCCAAAAGTCATGATGGCACGATATTTTGAAGGCTAAGGACCAATCAGAGGCCAAAAGTCATGATGTCATAATATTTTGAAGGCCAAGGACTAAGTAGAGGCCAAAAGTCATGATGGCACGATATTTTGAAGGCCAAGGACCAAGCAGAGACCAAAATTCATGATGGCACGACATTTTGAAGGCCAAGGACCAATCAAAGGCCAAAATTCATGATGGCATGATATTTCAAAGGCCAAGGAGACCATGAAGTTTGAGAGATCAAAGAAAGATCGATGTAACAAGAATATCTCAACTTATTTCAGTTAGAAGCTCCATCACTCAACTTTTTTCTATATTAGAATGAGCCTATGGGCATACTATTATAACAAATTTCAGTTTTCTATTATGTAAAAACTCTTATATATAGAATGAGCGACCCAAGCAAATGGTCGACTCTTAGGCATTTACAAGGCTATGTATACAAACTTCTGAAAGCTAAATAAAGATCTACATTCTGGTTCTTGGCTCATTGGTGTTGTATCAAGTATGTATGTGTTGTATATTGCTAATTAAATCTAGCTTGAACGTAACCCATATCAATTATTAATATGAATTCCTACATTAAAATTCTATTAGATCTGCAATTTAACTTCACAAATAGAGTTGTATTATCATAAAGTATTCATCAGGGGTTTTAGTTTCTATGTTTCGGTTCTATTATGCTTCTCTGCAAAAGGCTGTGATAGTAGTTGTTGTTGTTGCTTAATCTGTACCATTTTAATCCTCTAGCCATAGCTATATTTCCCTCTCTTTATGCATCTCTCTCTCTTTTCCATTTCCCTAAAAGAAGCAAAGGAACCAACCTCCTCTAGAGATTGAACCAGGTAGACTATGTTCTAACCTGGTCTTTCAAAGTTGGTAAAGTATTGGGTGCAAATGTAACCAAAGGTGGATTTTTATCCAATAATTTTTGGCACGCCTGGTGGGACACAAATCCCATGCATTATACAAATCAAAGCCTTGGTGAATAGCTTTGCCCTATCAATATTTTCATATCACCTAGCGACTCCACACTAGAAAAGAACCTTAGAAAAATCCTTACCCAGATTTTGATCATGAACCGTTTTTCATGATAACCAGATCTAAGGCTAAATATTTAGAACCCATAGAATTTTTTGAACTACACCTTGGTAGCCTCCGAGATAACCCAATTTTGGTTGCTAGAACAACTTCTGCTTACATCAGCAATCCAAGACACTCCAATACTTCCCCTGTAGCCCTCCCTAGCACTGTCACTAGCAAAAATTTAGCTCTAGTTATCTACACAATCGTAATGGCTAAGAATATATTGATTTTGCCTTACCCCAAATGGAACCATACAGGCCCCTTGAACCTGACAGCTCAACATTCGATCCTCATAGCAGCCATAAAAGTTTTACCCCAGTATGATGAAACTGGAAAGACGAATTATGAACATTGTCTAGACGTGGCTGCATTGGCCCCCATACATGACATCTAGGAAGAGGATGTCATGATTAGATTGTTGGTAATCTCCTAGAAAGGTAAAATGCTCTATTGGTATAGAGCTGTTGAAAATCAGTCCATATCTACATGTGCCCAGCTTGCCAGCAAATTAGTGGAAGAATTAAATGAGCAAACATATCCCTTCTTCCTACTGAACCGGTTCACTATTGTTTAGAAACACCCACAAGAAGAGATCATAGATTTTAATATCAAATTCAGTAGGACTTGGCAGAGAGTACCTAATGGTTTGAGACCAACACATGAACAAGCAATGTACTATTGTTTGATATATTTTAACTCAGATATAGGTATGGTAATTAGACAATCTCTCGCATGCACTTTGCTTAAGATTTATCAAGAAGCACAAAATGCAGAGAAGGACCTGATTACTATTGGTCATTTTCCACCCAAATCAATGATGCCTATTTTTCCAAATCTACCTCAGACATCAAGCGTCGCTTTCCCAACTAAGATCACTCTCCCCAAATGGACCAGACAACCTAACATCCCATCAATACAATCTCCTCCTACACTTCCAATGCTTCCCCCCATCCCTGCACTCCCCATGGCTATGGTACCATCAACTACAGATTCCTAACTAGCAGTTCTACAAGATCTACAAGCTTCTTACAATACTTTGGCAAAAAATTTCATATCCATGGAATGAAGAGAGGCAGAGAAAAATTCCCAACCAATGAGGTTTCCACAAGTGACTAGAGATCAAGCTTCTATAAGTGGTAGGAACTATGATAAATCTAGTACGATTTATGCTAATGAAGACAATGAGCCTGGTAACGCTCCAGTAGAATTAGTTTTTTGGTGTTCCACATGCAACGACCCTCATGGTGAGACTTATTGCATGATTCATCAACATAAAATACAAAAGGTAGCTAGAGAGAAAGCTGAAAGAAGCCTAAAAGGCCAAGTTAACATGATCATGGAAGAGAATCAAAATTTCATGATACCTTCCATGGAACAAGTAACTATCCTTACCAGGTCAGGAAAGAAACCTTTACAACTTGATCCCCAATATCTCAACCCCTTGAAAGTACCTTCGCCTATGAGGAACCCTATTGAGAAGAAGACTTCTTATGAAAAATCTCCCCCGAGTTCAAGCCAGAAAGATGCATAAACTCGCAAGGAAGCACCGCGGTAGAAGGAAACCGAAACATAGGAGCAAGCTAGGGATAAATTAAGATATCCCTCACTTACTAAACATCAAAGGATTGATGCTACTCAGGGGTATTGAAACAAGTATGACACAACAGTAAAGGAAAAGAGTGTTGAACCCCTCTTGTTTAACATAGTTGAAGAAATGAAGAAAACTCCCTCTAAAGTAACTATGTATGAAGCTCTGCAACTTCCAGGACATATTGATTTGCTTTAGGAGTCTTTGAGGTCTATGAAAAACCCCCACTTAGATGGATTCTGTACAAGCTAGTATGACATCCACTTTGGGAAAAAATAGACCCCCCCATTTTTACTTCTCTCCAAATGGAGGGGTGGGTTGTTCACGACTACATGATAGACTCTGAAGTTGCAACCAATGTGATGCCCAAAGCAGTATGTGACATCATGGGCATGGAATATACAAGAAGTAGCCCTAGAATTTTATAGCTAGATGGGACCCCTGTGAAAACTGTAGGGGTAATCAAAGATATTCTGATAGTACTCCACAAGCTGCCTTAACTCATGGTCATACAGGAAGTAATGGTAGTCAACTTAGAACCCTATTTTGGTATGTGTCTTTCCAGGGAGTTCATTGCCAAAATAGGAGGATACTTGTCATTATATTTTTTCCATTTGGAAATCTCGTTCAAGGGCAAAAGGGTGAAAATATTTAATGAGTAACCATAAAAATTCCATATTGGTTATAAAATAAAATAGATATTACCAAAAATAATAATCCACACATAGAGGTCGAAGCATGGTAAGACAAGAGCGATGGAGCAGTGAAGCAGCAAGAACAGTGAAGGCAGAGAAGGAGGTTCGAAGGTTTCGGGTGGGAACCTCGAGCAGGCGGTAGGTGAGGATCCAGAGGTAGGCAGGTTGACTGTCTCTGGAAGGGGACAAGGGCCCGTCCACGAGCAAGTTGACAAGGTACGAGGACCCGAACCCCCTGACAAAGACCCAGACAAATGGACCCAGTAGAGTACTGCGGGTCCTAGAAGAGGTCTATCCTTTGTAGAAACCCTAAAAGGCAAAAAGAGTGATTTTCATTCACTCCCGCCCCTCATACCTGAGAACAACTGGATTATGGCACCTGCGAATGCTATGGGTCCATTTTTATCCCTGGAGGAGTTTTCACTAGTAGGCAAGTTTTTGGGCGGAAGGCCGGATATAGAAACTATACGCTCCTGGGCGCTATCCAAATGGAGAACAACTGGGAACCTGGAGATTGTTGCTTTGTCCAGGGGCTTTTTCATCTTAAGATTCAATAACAAGGAGGATGCAAATCACATTCTAACAGGAGGACCATGGTTTTTAGGAAAACGTAGCTTGTTTCTCAGAAAATGGGGGGAGGACTTTGACCCCGAAAAACAAAATATTAATATAGCTCCCATCTGGGTCCGCCTGCCAAACCTTCCCGCTCAGTTTTTTAACGAGTACTGGTTGCAAGGGATTGCCAGAGCCATTGGGGAGTTGGTTGCCATTGACCATTCAACCCTGGCAAGGACAAGGATGACGCATGCAAGGATCTGTGTCAACGCAGACTTAGATTTTGAACTGCCAACCTTCGTAGAACTGGGCTATGGAGATTATCTGAGAAAATAGCCGATGGAATATGAAAATAAGCCAACATTTTGCATAGAATGCAAAACTCAAGGTCACCTACGAAATCAATGTCCAAGTCTAGCAGCTAGCAGAGAAGCTCAGAGGATAGAAGGCAAAAGGACAAATGGCAAAGCATTCCCCAGGAACCAATCCACGGGAGGACCAACAAGCAGAGGAGGGTTCAGGCCGGCCAAGAACAACAATATTTACCAGGAGCAGGACAACCAGGTTCAACCCCAGGAGAAAGGAAAGCAACAAATCACCAATGAGCAGGAAAATCAGGTAAGCCCTAGAATCCCGAGTTCAAATAAGTTTAAAGTTCTTGCTGACCTGACGGTAGAAGGGGAGATGGGCGAGGACGGAATCCTTCAGGTTGAATTACCAAAAACTTTAGAATCCCCATCCATATCGGGTCCTTCCAACATCAAAACTAAAAGACTCCCAAACCATCAGGAAGGATTAAAGCACACCCCTGAGGAATATAGGAAAAGGATGGAGGAGATAGGATCAAAGGAATCGGGTCCTTCCAATATCATAACCAAAAGCCCTACAAACTTTTAGGAAGGTTCACAGCAGAATTGTGGAGAATATAGGATAAGGACGGAAGAGTTAGAATCAAGGACTGAAATGGTAGGAACAAACAGGCCAGAAGAGTGTTCTAGTCCAGTCCTTCAACAGATTGTACCTCCTCATTTTAGCCCAAAATAGACCAGAAGCACAACTAAATCCCCAATTGATTACGATAGTGAGAAAAAGAGGGGAAGGATGTCTAATGTTGAACATAATAGATTGAGGACTGACAATGAAGTGGCAAGTGGAAAACAAAAAACATTGATACAACAGGTTATCCCAGGTCAAGATGATAACAAATTAGGCAAACCTCCCCAAGGAAGGGGGAGGGGAAAAAATCCCAAATAGTCTAAATGAAGGTACTCTCATGGAATGTGAGAGGCCTAAATGGCCCACCGACCCACAGGGTGGTCAGTTCAATAAGAAGGCAATACAACCCAACCATTATTCTCTTACAAGAAACAAAAATAGATGAAGCCCAATCGAAAATAGCAACAAAAAAAATATGGAGTCAAGGAGATTTGGTTTTCAAGCAGGCAAGAGGAGCTTCAGGAGGACTCATGGTGCTATGGGATTCTAGGAGTGTGGAAGGCAGCATTATTCAGGATGATGACAGGGTGTTAAGTGTGTTTTTTCATGACATTGACAAGAATAGATCGTGGATTGTGTCAAATGTGTATGCACCCAATTCAGTTCAAGGAAGAACCTCATTGTGGGAATATCTGAGCCACTTGAATGCAGTCTTTCATGATATTCCCTGGATGGTAGCAGGAGATTTCAATACTCCCTTATACCCTTCAGACAAAAAGGGTGGGGTTGGGCTTCCAACAAGGAGCATGGAAGAATTTAATGAGTTTGTCAATTCTAACGAGCTGATGGATGTGAGGCTAAGAGGGGCTAAGTTTACTTGGAGCAACCGTAGGATAGGAAGCCAACTTATTCAAGAAAGGTTAGACAGGTTCTTTCTATCAAAAGAAGTTGTCACAGTTTTTGGAGACTCCACTCTGCAAGCTCTTCCCAAAATTGCGTCAGATCATAACCCCATTTTATTGGAGGTCCCGCAAGCTAACTCATTTAAGAAACCCTTTCGCTTTCAGTCAATGTGGATCAAACATCCAGACCTGAAGGAAAGAATCAAAAGCTAGTGGCAACAACCCATTCAAGGCAGCTCAACTTTTAGGTTAGCCCAAAAGTTGAAATCAGTGAAGGAAAACCTGAGAATCTGGAATAAGGATGTTTTTGGGAACCTATTTGAGAACAAGAAACAAGTGGGAGAAAGTCTAAAGGCTATTGAAAATAGGATTCAAAATGGTATTTATGATGAAACAATAAGAACAGAGGAGCAAATTAAGCTTTCAGAATATCATAATATTCTGGCTTGTGAGGAAACCTATTGGAGGCAGAAATCCAGGGCTTTATGGTTGAAGGATGGTGACTCGAATTCAAAAAAAATTCATATCACTACCCTGAGAAATAGAAGTAATAATAAGATCAGAGAGCTGACTAGAGCTGATGGATCCAAAACTCAGGACTTAATTGAGATCAGAGAAGAAGTTGTTAGTTATTTTAGCTCCCTCCTCGGGGATGAAACCCAATGCCAAGAGGAAGCCAAGGAGACTCTCCTCCAATTCATACCTAGTGTCATAGATGGGGCCACCAATGCCAAACTTCTAGCTCCCTTCATAGAGGAGGAAATCAGAAATGCTTTGTTCAGCATGGAACCTGATAAGGCCCCAGGTCCTGATGGATTCCCTCCTCGTTTCTACCAGGTTTTTTGGGACATTGTTGGGGAGGATGTAATCTCGGTGGTCAAGGAGTTCCAGGCTTCAAAACACATCCCTAGAGGGTTTAATTCTACTTTCATTGCATTGATTCCTAAGGGCCCGACCCCCAAAATGATGGCAGATTTTAGACCAATCAGTCTATGCAATGTGTCCTACAAAATCCTTACTAAAGCCATAGCTAATAGGATGAAAGGAATCTTGCCCCTTATGATTGATCCTTGTCAAGGGAGCTCGGTTCAGGGAAGATCGATTCTTGATGGGGTGATTACAGTCCATGAAGCTCTTCACACTGCAAGCCAAACCAAGAAGGCAACCTTTGCCCTAAAGCTTGACATGAATAAAGCCTTTGACCGCATCAACTGGGAATTTTTTACTGCAGTTCTTCTGAAATTTGGTTTCCATCCTCAGTGGGTAAGACTTATCAAAGGATGTATTCTCAAGCCTTGGTTCTCTGTCCTTGTAAATGGTACGACAACAGGGTATTTCCAAAGCCTTAGAGGCCTCAGACAAGGGGATCCGATCAGTCCAATGTTGTTCATTATTGTGGTGGAGGCTCTAGGAAGAACTATCAAAGCGGCCTGCAACGCAGGTCTGATCTCTGGGATTAAAGCCACCTCCCTTACCAATCCGGTAACCCACCAACAGTTTGTTGATGATACCCTTATGTTGACCCAGGCGTCAGTAGTTGAAGCTAGAAGGATAAAGCGCATTCTAAAGCTTTACGAGGAGGCGGTTGGGCAGAAGGTGAACTTCTTCAAGAGCAAAATTTACTTCCTCAACACCCCCATTCCAAGGCAGGTCAGGATAGCTAGGATTTTGGGATGTTCAATTGCTGCTCTCCCTACTTCTTACCTAGGTCTTCCCCTGTTTACAGGCTCCCCAAGAAAATCAATGTGGGACAATGTGGTAGAAAGAATTCAAAAGAAACTGGTTGGTTGGAAAGGGCTCTTTCTGTCTCAGGCAGGTAAAGCTACCCTCACTATGGCCTCCCTTCAGAGCATCCCCATGTATTTTTTATCCATTTTTAAGGCCCCAACTAAGGTATACCAAAATATTGAACAACTCCAAAAGAACTTCCTCTGGTCAGGGTCGGAGGAAAAACAGAGAATACACCTAGTTGGGTGGAGTAAGGTATGCAGACCTAAAGAGAATGGGGGGTTAGGCCTGAGAAGAGTATCTCAGTTGAACACAACACTGCTAGCTAAGCAAGCGTGGCATCTCATAACCAACGAGGAGAACCAATGGACTGCCATTATTAAAAGAAAATACCTCCAAGGCATTAATTTTCTAAAGGACAGTATCCTAAACAGAGGATCAACTTTTTGGAAGGCAATCTTGACCAGCAGAAATGTCATCAATAAAGGGCTGAGATGGATCTTAGGGAACGGACAAAAGATTAGCTTTTGGGATGATAGGTGGGCCAGGGAGGAGGCTCTCTCTCAATTGCCACACCTAGCCAGGGTCAAGGATTATACTGATCAGTTCATAGGAAGGAAAGTGGTTGATTTTATGATGCAGAATAGGGGAAGGTTTAGATGGAAACAAATCAGGATACCGGGATTTGAAGCCGAGTCAGAAGAGATCCAAAATATCCTGCACCAACAATTCATTCCCATGAGAAGTGGAGAGGACCATGTAACGTGGGCTGCAACCGAGAGCGGGTATTTCACTGTCAAATCCGCCTATAAGCTTATGATTGATCCTGAGGATCCCATCCTCCAGACCCAATTGGTGTGGGTCAAAAATCTCATCCCCAAAATCTCCTTTTTTTCGTGGCTGGTGATCCAAGGGAGGATACTCACCATTGATAATATGTTAAGGAAAGGTATGATAATTGCTAATCATTGTTATCTGTGCAGGGCTAACTGGGAATCCACCCTCCATATCTTCCTTGAATGTTCGATTGCAGATGATATTCTAGGTGGGGTTTTCCAAGATTTTAGCATTTCGTGGGTCAGATCGGCCTCCATTATTGACCTCTTCCAGCAATGGCCTAACCCCTTTACTAACCTTAGGCTCAGGTTCATGTGGAATATTTCCCTTCACCATTTCCTGTGGCAGGTCTGGTTAGAAAGAAACCACAGAGCCTTTAAGGGTTCTAGTCATGATCCCGTAACCATTACCAACAAGATCCTTGCCTTTGCTCATGAAAATGTTAGTATCATCCCCTATGAAGCTCAGTATAACCATCCCTGGGAAAAACAACTTGCTCAATCCCTACATATTACCTTGGAAGAGGAACCCTTGGTCATTAAGCCCAATCCTAGAATAGGTGTGAAGTGGACCCCACCCCCGGTTGGGTGGTTCAAGCTCAATTTCGATGGCGCAGCTAAGGACAATCCTGGAAGAGCAGGTGCTGGAGGAGTGGTTCGCGACCACCAAGGAAACTTGGTGCTGGCATTTTCTGAACAGCTTGGAAGAAGGACCAACAATGAGGCGGAAGCAAGAGCCCTATGGAGAGGGTTGCAGATGTCCCAGGAAACTGAAGGTAAACTAATAGTTGAAGGGGACTCAATGAACATTATAAACCTCCTAACCAATGGGAAAAAACCTTCGTGGTGGATCAAATCAGTCATAGAAGAGGCAAGGATCCTTTTTGAAGCTAGGAATGACAGGTTGGCACAACACGTGTTTCGAGAAGGCAATAAAATGATAGATAAGCTGGCCAACTTAGGGGTGGACGTTGATGGACTTGTCACGTGGGAGCAAGGGGTCCCCAATGATGTGGAAGAAGTAATGCAAAATGACCGCCAATGAAGTCTGAGGTGGGGACACTACGGGCAATATAATTCAGCACATGAATGAGCTCCATGGAGCCCTCACCAATCTATTTTTTAATGAAGGATATCAAGGTGGAAAGTCGGTTGAACTTGTCCAGGACTTGGATGAAGAAGAGGAGGATGAGGAGGTCGAGGAGCTCGAGGATGATGATGAGGAGGAAACTTAGCTTCCTCCATCCAGCCGCCTAGTACAGAGGAATTTTGGCTTGTCAGCCCTGTTCTGTTCTAATCCGCCCTGTTCTGTCAACCTTGTCAACCCTATTCTGTCAACCTTGTTCTATCAGCCTTGTTCTGTCAGCCTTGTTAGTCATGTTCTATTCTAATCCACCCTATTCTGTCAGCCTTGTCAACCCTGTTCTATCAGCCTTGTCAGCCCTATTTTGTCAGCCTTGTCAGCCATGTTCTATCAGCCTTGTCAACCCTGTTCTGTTCTAATCCATGACAAATTTTGGTTTTCTATCTATACTGAGGAAAGGGTCCTTCGTGGGGATATCGTTCTTAATAGCTCTGTAGATTGTCTTGAAAGATGTTTGGGGGTCTATAGTGTTCTTACGGTATGCTGTCAGCTTGATGGTTGGGCTATTAGTATGGGTAAGGGGTATCGAGCCCACTCATTTCTAGGGCTTATAAAGGCAAGGAATAGTAAAGGATAGGTAGTCCTTAACAAGGCAAGGATCCATATCAGCTTAAGGTTGTATTTTGTAATAGGTTTTGGGTTAACCTTTAAAACCCGATATTAATGAAATGACCCTTAATTACCAAAAAACAACCATCAACATTCCATATCATAAGACTCGAAGATAAAATTAAATAGTCCACCACATTGAACATGATGATCGAGGAACTAGAAGACCTAAACTTGATGGAAGAATCTCTAAATGTACTACAAGAAGAAGACTAGTTCTCCCTCCAAGATTTCAATGCCATGATCGAGACTAACATTGGAAGTTCCATGATTCTGAAGCCTGAAAAAGGCAATCCTATTGCTCCCCCTCTAGTGAACAAGCCCACTGATCAACTTTGGAAGATTTTATTTGATGGGGCCAGATGTACACATGGAGCTGGAGCGGGTATTGTCCTAATCTCCCCAACAAGCGAGGAAAAGGTTTTTTCTTATCGATTAACCTAGACTTACACTAACAATGCAACAAAGTATGAAGCACTCTGTTTGGGACTTAAGAAGACTGAATAGATGGGCATCAAGCAACTACAAAT
This sequence comes from Wollemia nobilis, assembly GCA_028583015.1. Taxonomy (NCBI): domain Eukaryota; kingdom Viridiplantae; phylum Streptophyta; class Pinopsida; order Araucariales; family Araucariaceae; genus Wollemia; species Wollemia nobilis. The sequence continues at coordinate 5,415,427 of JAQPPZ010002819.1, forward strand.
CTTCTATGAATCTGAGTTGATAATGAATCAGGTTACTGAAAAATGTGTAAGCAAATAAAATTATCTTAAAGCTTATCGAAACAAAGTCTGGGATCTACTAGAATATTTTGAATCTCTGAACATAAAGGTAATTCCTAGAGAGAAAAACACTCATGCAGGTTTATTGACTTTAGTAGGTGCAAACTTCTGCCCTATAAGCAATGCCATCCAAAATTCTAAAACGGTCAGGTTAATCTACAAACCTTCTGTGCCAGATAAAGATACCTTCTAGAAAGTTTTTGAGAATGATCGACAAATAGTGGATTTCCTCATCCATGAGATGAATTTCTCTAACAAAAGAATGGCTGAAGATGAAGAAGATGAGAATATCATTCACTTGAAAAATAACCACATCTTGAAAGGATTGGTTACTCTTGAAAGCTTATTTGACAATAATGATAGATCAACTAGCCACAAAATGAAGGTCGACAAACATAGATACAAAGAAACTCAAACAGAGTCTGACAAAGCCATCAAGTTAGGAGTGAACACTATAGAAATAGAAATGGAAGAAATCAAAGAATTATGCAAATAATTCCCTGACATCATTGCCTAGACCTACAGAGACCTAAAAGTCTACTCCAAAGAAACGATCTAGCACACAATCGAGCTCGAGGAAGGTGCAAAGCCATTTTGGTAAAAACAACGGTCAGTAAACCCCAAAATCGAAGTATTAATGAAAAAAATCCATTGAAGATCCTCGAAGCTAAAATTATTTACCCAATCAAGCATTCAACATGGGTTGCTAACTTGGTCCTGGTCAGAAGAAGAACGGGGACATCCGATTATGTGTTGATTTTTACAATTTGAACAAGGCTTCTTTGAAGGATCATTACCCCCTCCCACATATTGATAAAATCATATACACAGTAGTAGAAGCAGAAAGGTTTTCACTCCTAGATGGCTTATCTAGGTACAATCAGGTATGAGTCAAAGATGAATATCAGTTTAAAACCGCTTTCACAACTAAGTGGGGAACATTTGCTTACCAGAGAATGCATTTTGGGTTATCCAATGCTGGAGAAAATTTCCAAAGAGATGGATGTGGCTTTCAAATAATTTTTAAATAAAATAATAGTGATTTACCTAGACGACATGATAATTTTTTCTCACCTAAAAGGATATCACATAGCACATCTCAGAAGTGTGTTTGAAAAGTGTAGGGAGTTTGGTATCTCCATAAATCCTAGAAAATCTATCTTCACTATGGAGGAAGGACTTCTACTTGACCATGTTGTCTCTAAGTCTTGTCTAGCAATAGACCCTAACAGGGTGAAAACACTATTAGATCGTCCCATTCCATCAAACAAAAAGGGATTACAATCGTTCTTTAGCCAAATCAATTTTGTGCATAAATTCATAGCTGACTTTGCACAAATCGTCAAACCAATGACAAAGATTTTTAAAAAGGATGCCATGTTCAAATAGCTGGATGCGAGGAAACAAGCCTTCCAGCATATCAAAGAATAGATAACTCAAGCCCCTATATTGGTAAATCCATACTATTTTAGGGATTTTATTTTATATGCTATAGGTGAACAAGAAAGCTATGCCACATTACTCACACAGAAGGGAGCTGACAATGAAGAAAGACCAGTATCTTTTCTGAGTCAAACTATGTAGGAGCATGAAGAAAAGCATAACTTCATTAAAAAATAAATATATGCAATAATGAAGTCTCTAAAAATGTTTAGACATTTTCTATCACAAAGCAGTATAATCGTTTACACCATCCACCCTGATGTACAAAGTTTCATCATACAAGGAGAGCTCGGTGACACAAGAGTCGGTTGGGTGACCAAAATACAAGAATATGATGTAGAAATACACCCAAACAAACTAGTAAGAGGTTAGAGAATTATGCCAAGAACTCACAAAGCATTCTTTTCCAAAGTACGTAGCATGCCAAACTCAGGAAGTAGTATCAGATGATGATCACCCCCCGGAGCAGCTTGACTAGGCGGATGAATTTATCAAATACTTCCAAACTGGGATATGCCTAGAAAATTTAAATTCCTCACAAAGAAGAAGGTATCATATCCAGGATTTTAAATACACCATACTACCTGAAGGGTTGTACAAAAAATACTTGGATGGAGTACTTCTCCGTTGCATAAAATAAGAACAAAAATAGAAGATCCTGGAAGAGTTACATGGAGGATTATGAGGAGGATACTATTTGGGGAGAACCATTACCCTGAAGATCATCAGGACTGGGTGCTACTAGCCAACCATCTTTGTAGATGCCTTTAAAATAATAAGAGGTTATGAGGAATGCCAAAGGTACGTCGAAAGAAACAAAAATGCTCCATTGCCTCTAAAGTCCATCCAGGTTGAAGAACCTTTCCAACAATGGGGATTGGATTTCATTGAGATAATAGAGCCCAGCTCATCCATCAGACATAAGTATATCCTGACAGCCACTGACTACTTCACAAAGTGGGTAGAGGTAATACCCACCAAAAATGCAGACTAAGAAGTCGTGATAGAGTTTGTGGAAAGCCTAATCACCATATTTGGCATTTGAAAGGTGCTAGTAAAAGATAATGGTTCATCCTTCATAGGTGCTAAGATGATTGAATTCGCATGCAAATATAGGATTTATTTAAAAACATCCTCAAACTACTATCCTCAAGGAAATAGACTAGCTAAATCTACAAATAAAAACCTGCTCATAATTTTGAAACGGACTTTAAAAGATAATAAGAGAAGTTGTTACTCCCTGATAAATCAAGCACTATGGGCTGATAGAATAACCATCAAGAAGTCTAACGCATCCTATTATTCCTTGGTATATGATAAAGAAACAGTTCTACCAGTACACATAGAAATACCAACTTTGAAGCTACTCAATCAAGCTAGTACGAAAGAGGTAAAACTAATGAAGAACATGCTGGTCCAACTCCTCTATTTAGAGGAAAAAAAAGAATAGGCCTACAATCACTACCAAAAGTATGTTATGAAGAGAAGAGGAGAACTGATTGATTATTCCATGGGATAAACTTTGTATAAATAGCAAAGTTGATCAATGTGAGTCGTTGGATTATAACAACTCAACAAATTTGAACTAGTCTAAACTAAGAGTTCACCTGACTCATGGAAGAGTGGTAACTCAAGTAAGACTATCCTAGTAGAACTTAAGAGAACAAATATTTATTCTAACACCCCCCTTAAGTGATACTAGGGGTAAATGTAACAATAGGAGATGAGTCCCAACAATAAGATCTGATGAGATACTCATGTACAATGAATTTATAGAAGAGATGGTAAAAAACAACATGGAAAAAACCATATTTCAAGAAGAAGAAGAAGAGGCATGTCTTCGGATGGCGAAGATTATCCTCTTTTGAAAACAAAATGAATCTCGACAATATTGCCTTATTAGGTACTCATGTATAATGTACTTACATATAGGAGAGATGGTGAAAAAATAGATGGGAAAAAACCATCTTCCAAGAAGAAAAAGAACAATAAGAAGAGAAGAGATGTGAAAACCTCTGTGCACCCTTCTAATGCAACTGCCTAACCCTAAGTTTCTCTCACAACTGAATGTAAAATGGATAAGGAAAGGATTTGGTGAAGATGTCTGCAATTTGATTTTATGTGGGAATGTACTCCAATCTTAGATCCCCTTGTTGAATATGCTACCGAATGAAGTGCATGTGAATCTCAATGTGTTTTGTGCACTGATGCTCAACTGGATTGCAGGAAATATGAACTCTGCTTTGATTGTCACACCAAAGGGTAATGGGTTGGTCATGAAAAAAACCAAATTCCCTTAGTATCTGACGAATCCAAAGAGCTTCCTGACTAGCCAAAACTGTTGCCCTGTATTCTGACTCTGTAGATGATAATGCTACTGCTTGTTTTTTGCATGACCAAGCAATAGGTGAAAAACCAAAACTAAAAACATAGCCAGACGTGGAACATCTATCTTCAACCAAACCTACCCAATCAAAATATGTGTAACCAATGATATCCATGGATCCTCCTTCATATAAGAGCCCATAGTGAGTAGTTCCTTGCAAGTAGTGAAGTATTCTCTTCGCTACTTACCAATGGCTGAAATGAGGTTGATGTGAGAATATAGATATTAAGCCAACAACCATATGAAATATCTTGGCGAGTATGAGTGAGGTATAATAGACTTCCTAAAATTTATCTGTAGAGAGTAGCACCACATAGAGGGGACTTGCAAGAAGTATTTAGAGTGACTCCAGACTGAAAAGGTGTGGAAGAAGTCTTGCAATCAGTCATCTTAAACCATTGAAGAAGATATAAAGTATGTTTCTATTGACATAATGAAAATCCTGCATCTATTTGAGTTATTTGAAACCCAAGGAAGGAATGAGCTAAATATCTAGGCGAGTAAGAAGTCTTTGACAATATGGATGTGAGAAATGGCACTACCAGTGAGTAGTAGATCATCAACATAAAGAACAAATATGGTGATGTGTTATTCATCCCTCCAAATGTAGACTGTTGCATCGAACTCACAATGAGAAAACCCCGAGGAAAGAAGGAAGAAGTCCATTTTTCATATCAAGATCTAGGAGCTTGTTTGAGACCATAGAGAGATTTCCTTAGTCTACAAACAAGAGAGGAATATTGAATAAATCTAGCAGGTTGTTCCATGAATATTTCCTCTTTTAAGTCACCATGCAAGAAAGCACTTTTAACATCCATTTGAAAAACTAGCCACTTTTGGAAAGCAACAAGTGCTAGTACTAGCCTAATAGAATCCATTTTTACAACTGGTGCAAAGGTTTTAGAATAATCTATGCCTTCAATTTGTAATAAATCTTTAGCTACCAAGTGAGGTTTGTGTTTGTCAATTTCTCCATCAGGTCCATACTTAGTTCTATAAATATGTTGGCAATTTTGGGTTTGAGATCCTAGATTCTTGTCTATGGGTTGTCATTGATGTCAAAAGGAAATGGCATTAATGTTAAGAGGATGTGTTGGCTTCAAAGGTGGAAGATTCCAAGAGAATCCGGAGAGATTCCATTGGCAAGGGTTTTTCATTAAAACCAAGTTAAATGGTTTTTATTAAAACCAATGAAGGTTCTCTTTATTATTTATTTAATTATTATTTAAAACCCTTCAAGGTTTTAATTAATTAATTATTTAATTAATTAAGGGAGAAATTATTTTTAATTTATTAAAAATACTTAAGGGTTTTTAAACCCTTTAGAAAGCAACTTTCGATTAAATTCGAAATTACTTTTCTTTGCAGCCGACGTGTTCTAAAGTCCACGTATGGACTATAAATATGAGAAGGTTCCTAAGGTTAAACTCACTTGGAAAATCAAAGGCAATTAATTGGTTTGGCTATGATCGAATGTTTTGTTTACGCTGCGAAAGAGGAGAGCTCGTGGTTTGAAAAGCTTTCGGAAAGCTTGATCGTTTATGTGGAAGGAAGTCCGTCTTGGACTTCGTAAGCCCCTTGTGGGCTAGTGGCAGTGAAGGCTGTGTTTGGGCCTTGCTTAGGCGGAGGTTTGTGTTTCGATCCCCACGGAGGGAGCTGTGCATGGATTAGTCATGTTTTTATTAAAACGTGTTTTGTGCCGCAAATTTTAGATTCTTCAAGGGCAGCCATTATAAGGTGTGATTATTTTCTTGATATGATTTTTGGCATTGTTTAGCATTGTTTAAAATACATAGGAGAAATAAGGGGATATTTCTTTGGTTGTATTTTTGAGATTAGTCTTTTGCTATGCTAAATTTAAAAATGGAGATATAAGGTGTAAGTTTTGGTTGTTGTGTTTTTTGGCTTCTTTGGTGGTTGTTTTTAAAGAAGAGGAGCTAAAAGGTGTATTAAGGAAAGTTTTTATATATGCTCATTTATCTTGGTTCTAACCCTAACTTGGTTGGAAGTTTGAGGGTTGTGTGTGGTGACAACTTTAAGGATCAATTTTCTTCTACTCCAAAAAGGTATGGGCACATTTTTCTTATGAGTATGATTGGTGTATGTTTTTCTGAAATAAGGTTGGAGTGAAAAGGTTTTCAACTATGTTTCCTTTGGTTGGGTGTAAATCCTATTTTTTGGTTTGTTGAAGACTACTTATGCATTGTTATCCTTAAGGAGAATTTTTGGTGAATGCATAATTTTTGGTTTGAGATAGTGGAAGCTTTGTGAACTAGGGTTTATATTTGTGAGTCTAGCTACTTGCATTGAGTTGGTAGAACCCTTGGTTGGCTGTTTTGAGTTTGATGGTTGAGTTGCTTCCATAGAGGTTGTTTGATCAAGTTATTGCTTTAATTGATTCATGATATTGGGCTTACTCCATTGAGTTGATTTGAGCAAGTTATTATTTGCATTTGGTGATATTGTGTTGGTGGTTGTTTTGTTCAAATATCTTTGGAGGGAAAAGGATTTCTACTTGTTTCCTTTTCTTGTGATGATTGGTTGAATGCTTCAAGGTTGATGTTGAGTTGAATGGTGTTGGTTGACTAAACCTTGTTTGATGAGCATTGTTGTTGAAACCCTAATTTATGGTGAAAAGAACATGAGTATCATTGTTATGTGATTCTTTGCATAGTTGGCAATTGTTGGGGTTTCATGTTCTTGAAAGAAAACATTCTATCCTATCCATTTCAGATATTGAGTTAAGTTTTTAGATTTGAGATTGAGATTGAGCTGAGTTGATTTGAGTTGAGTTTTGAGATTGGGATTTGAGTATAGAACATATTGAGTCTCTAACAATTCTCTTTATGCTTCTATGAGTTTGACAAATCACATTGGGTCTCTAACAATTCACTTTGTGATTTCCTACTAAGAAAGTTTTTCTTTGTGAGCTTGCTAGAGTTTTTGGACAGGTTCCGGTGGGGACTTGTGAGCAGTTTTTGGACAGGTTCCAGTGGGGACTTGTGAGCAATTTTTGGACAAATTCTAGTGGGGACTTGTGAGCAGTTTTGGACAGGTTTCGATGGGGACTTGTGAGCAAATTTGGACAGGTCCTAGCAGAGGACTTGTGAGCTGAGTTTGATAGTTCTATCAGAGAACTTGAGGACAGAGGTGCATTGGTTCTATGAGAAGAACCTGAGGATAGATTTGGCAAGTATTTGAGAAGGCTTGTATGCAGAGGATTGATTTGTTCAAGAGTTGGACAAATTTGACAGACAAAGGAAGACTTGTACTAGACCGACTAACTGTGTTTGGTACAGGTTGTTGAGCTATTGTGGACGTGATCATAGAAGGAAGAGGTCTCTTAGGCTAAGAATTAAGGACAGGAGGTCTTCGATGGAAAGGAGTTCCATGTGCTAGCAAGAGGTAGAGGCAGTTGATCTTCTGAGGGATCATTTCTAGAGCAGAGGGGAAGGTATCTCCTTTGAGAAGAGGCTCATAAATTCTGATTAGGGGAAGGTATCTCCTTTGAGTAGAGGCTCATAAATTCTGATTGGGGGAAGGTATCTCCTTTGGGCCGAGGCTCATAAACATTGTAATTAGGAAGGATTCCCAAAGAACTTTGAGATAACTTTTAGAGAAAATTTTTGTGGACGTAGCCCAGCCATTCTGGGTGAACCACGTTAAAATTGGTGTCACTTTGTGGATGATATTATGCATTGCTTTGTTATTGCTTTGGGTATATTGCTTTACTATTTTGAAGTATAAAGGAAAAAAGTAAAAAGAGGTTTTATACTGTTCACCCCCCCTCTCAGTATAAGCTTGTGTTCTTCAAAATCCATTTATAGCGAACCAATTTTCTCCCTTTAGGCAGAGGGACTAGATCCCAAGTTTTTTTTTTGATTAAGGAATAAAATTTATTCTCCATGACATTATCCCATTCTTTTATACCAGTTGCTTCTTTGAAGGATTGAGGACCTATGGAAATGGATTGAAAGACAAGACCAAGACCCATGGAGTTGCTTAATATGGATGATGGAAGATTTTGGATGTAAGGAGTGGCCTCTTGAACAATGGTGCGGGTCCATTTTGGCATTGTGGAAGGAGGATGGCAGGACTTTGAGTTGGTGTTTGAAGTATAGGATCTTCATTTTGGTTATCTAACTCAAGGATGAGATCTTCATTATATTGAGGCTCAAATATTGGAGATGGCTCAAGAGAATCAATGTTGGAAGAAGATGATTGAGGATCTTTATAAGAGAATGTTTCATAAAATTGAACATTTCTATGAAAACATATTTTATGAGTTGTGGGATCAAGGAGCCTGTAGACTTTCATTTCCTTACAATAACCAAAAAAGATGAGTTGCTTGCTCTTTTTGTCTAGAGCCTTCCTCTTTTTCTTTGGGATATGTGCCCAAGCAGTACATCCAAAAACTTTGAAAAAAGAGACATCAGGTTTTGAGCCAGTCCATGCTTCATTTGGAGTCAAATGGCCAAGAGCTTTATGAGGTGTGCGATTTTGAATATAATTTGCATATTTAATTGCATCAACCCAATAAACTGCTAGAAGATATTTTGAGTGGAGCATATAGTTTGCTATTTCTTTTAGAGTTCTATTTTTCCTTTCTGCAATGCCATTTTGCTATGGATTATAAGATGCTGAATGTTGATGAATTATGCCATGAGTTGAGAGAAATATGGAGAACTCATTACTGAAGTATTCCCCCCATTATCTGTACAAATTTGCTTGATTTTGCAAGTAGCCTGATTTTCAACTAAGGCCTTAAATATTTTGAAGTGGGATAGAACCTCAGTTTTGTATTTTAAAAAGTAGACCCAAGTTCTTCTTGAAAAATCATCAATGAAGGTTAAGGCATATTTTGCTCCTTTGAAAGAAGGCTCTAAATGTTAGGAGCAAGACTAATTAACATTGATTAATCATTGTATAAATACTACAAGCATAGCCTAGATTAGCCCATAACTAATGGAGCTAACTCGCTAACTTAGGTACGTAGTTGCAACAACTTAACAACTAACTAATAATGTAATAACCTAAGTACATAGTACGCTAACATCCCCCCTTATTACATTATTTGTGTAATGGAATAACTACTAGCTATGCTAACATCCCCCCATACAACAATATTTGGGTAAAGTATATAACTGCCCCAATATAGTGAAAAAAGAAGAAGAAATGAAAGAATGGTGGCTCGTGCTTTGTCTTCTTCTTTGGCTCTGGCTCATGGCTCTGGATCTAAGCATACCTCTGGAATTGTACCTCTGGGTCTATCTCGGGATCTGCCTATGAATCTGCCTCTAGATTATTGCCTCTGGATCTGCCTATAGATCTACCTCTGGAACTTTGTCTCTGGGTCTATCTTTAGGTCTGTCTCTGGGTCATTATCTCTGGGACTGCCACTAGGTCTATCACTGGATTTGCCTTGGGGTCTACCATAGGTTTTACCTTTTTGGTAGAAGCCATACAAAAATTCTTTCATCATGGTCCATTGTGTGAGATCTGTCCATCCACAATCAATATGAACCTTGTTGGCCATTTTCACTTTGTACCAACATTTTGAAGAAGAATGATTCATACATCCACATGAATCACAAGGATGTAATCTCCAACACTTAGCTGCAACATGTCCTGCCTTTCCATAGTGACTGCAACAATGCTTTTTAGGAGATGTAGGAGATTTAGGTTTTACAAACATGGAATTACTGGTACTTGCTTGTCCAGTATAGCCAAGGCCTTCATGCTTTTCCCTGACACTTAGCATTATTGGAGATTTAATGCCTTGTTCCTGTTTACCTAATCTCTCACCATTGAATCCCATTTTCTTCATCATTTTAGAACCAAATCCTTTGGTGTGTTTTTCAAAACATCCAATTTCAACATCTTCATCAATGCTTTTAACAATATTGCATTTGTCATTATTGATGAGATTATGGAGCTCTTTTTGAGGAGGTTCAGTTTTTAAGTCACTAGTGTCACAAGCAAAATCTACTACTAAAATGAGATCACCTGTGCTACAACTAATATCTACCATAGAAGGTATGAGGTTGCTTGTATCACAACAAGCATTGGCCATCATGGGCTCAAGGTCACATGTATCACAACAAGCATTCACCACCATGGGCTGAAGATCACTTGTGTCACTACAAGCATCGACCATTAGGGGTTTGACCTCTGTTTTCTCACTAAAGTCCCTTTTTTGTTGTGCTTTGTCAAGAGCATAAAATGACATGAATATGCCCATTATAGCACCAATAGGGATTAGAACACCATTTTTCTGCATGTCTCCACAAGACGCATAATCATTGATTATGGCATTTACACCACTCCTTAGTGTAAGAAATGTGCCATCTTCATAATAATCTATCCCTTCCATATGTGGGGAAAAGTATGGGCCTTTAACTAATTTAACAACATCATCAGTTGGTTTTGGGATAGTTTTCTTCTTTGATCTACCCATCTTTTAAGGTGTCGGTCACAGCCGAAAATGCACCTTTTACAATGAATTTTGCAAAAGTAAATTTGACTAAGGTGTCGGTCACTGCCGAAAATGCACCCTTATAAGTCTTCCCCCCTTGGTTTTGCAAAATTATATCTCTCTTGTTTGCAAGATAGGAGATGGTGGACAGAAATTTTTTTATCCCCCCCCCATTCAGTGCAAAAAAAAATGCAACAATGAAGCCTCAAATGGCTCTTACAAAGCTTGCCTTGTAGGCAGAGTAGCACAATATATCACCAAAAAAAAATTCCCCCTGTGTGAAGTACTTCAAACAAATGAGTTTGCTATTTATGAAGCCTAAAAAAACAGAGTTTGAGGTTTGATGATTTGATGCCTCTTTAATTGCTTTGATGGTGGAGAGAAAAAAAATCTATCCCCCCTTTAAAATTTTCCTTTATAAAGCATTTTAAAACATTTTATATTCTAAAGTTAAAAAAATAATAATTATTCCTTATAGCAAAAAAATTATCTTTTAAAAAAAAAAAAATTTAAAACTATATAAAAGAAATAATTTAAAAATTTTAATTTTAACTTTTAGAAAAAAAATATAAAAAAAAAAAACTTTAATTATATATATATTTTTACCGTTGTTTGGGGGAGTCGGCCGCACCTTGTAAAAGGTATGCCTTTGACGTCGTTGGGAATCGAACTCCCGAACTCGCGACAGTAAGCCTTCCGACTGGCGCTCCTGCTAGTCGGGCTATGTTGCCCGACGGGAAGGGAAGGGAATATCCTTCCCTTTGTTCCCTTCTGCGGTGTGATACGCCAAAAAAAATTCTTTGGGAATTAATCCCACATCACCGCGATGGGCGATGATGAAGCAGAATAAAAGGGCTAAGAAGCCCTTTTAGCTTCGATTGCCTGCGGGCAATCGAACATCCCACAGTTCTTTTGCTGCGTCGAGTGGCACATGGCTTGTCCACCACACGTCGCTTACGGGTGGCACGTGGCCAGTCTGCCATGTGTCACCGTGTTGTCGGTACAGGTGGCGCATGGCCAGTTTGCCATGTGTCATCGCATCGTCGGCCTCAGGTTCTATGCCCGAGATCCAGTCGAGTCAGCCTTGAGTTCCATGCCCGGGGTCTAGTTAGGTCTAGTCGACCATGTCAGTCTACCTCGAGATTTGTGCCCAAGGTTCAATTTGATCTAGTCAGCCATGTCTCAGGATCCATGCTCGATCCATTCCAGTCCAGTCACCCACATCTCAAGATCCGTGTCTGCCTCGATTGGAGCGATGGAGTCTCGCCTTGTCCAGCAACTTGAGGTAACCAGGTATGTTTCGAGTATTTCACCAGCATGGGTTTCTATGCCCGACTGGCTGTCATGTCAGTCAACTCCTACGTGCCTCCCTGGGAATTGTGCCCAAGTCAAGCTATGTCCAAAGTCTAAGTCACCTCGAGAAATGTGTCGAGGTGCTCATCGCGTCGTCTCCAACCTGCTCTGATACCATGTTAGGAGCAAGACTAATTAACATTGATTAATCATTGTATAAATACTACAAGCATAGCCTAGATTAGCCCGTAACTAATGGAGCTAACTAGCCAACTTAGGTATGTAGTTGCAACAACTTAACAACTAACTAATAATGTAATAACCTAAGTACATAGTACGCTAACACTAGAATGATCATCAAGTCACTATGGATTAAATCTAGAGGGGATGAGACTCTTTGAGAACCACTTGGGTGAAAAGGATCTTGATGTTGCTTTCCAAGAGCACATCCAGGACATTCTCCATCAATAGAAGAAACTTTTTGTAACCCTGTTACCATTTCATGAGTATTCAACTCCTTTAGATAGCTATAACTGAGATGTCCAAACCTCTCATGCCAAATTTTACTTTCAAGATCTCCATGTGCAACAAAACAGGAGGTCCCATCTGAATTTTTGAATCCCTTGAAGTAAAATAGGTGAGTGTCATGGTTAATATCTCCTTGAGCTATGATAGAGTGTGGTTCTTGAAAGCCTCTTATCTCAACTCCTATTGGTGAAATAAGAATTGTTTTGCCCTTTGCAGAAGTACAAATATGATAGATGGAGAGGAGATTTGTAGCTATATTTGGGACATAGAGAACATTATTTATACAACCACCATCAATGGATATGTCACCTTTTCCTTTGATTGGGATAAAGGATGAGTCACCAACTTCTATGCTACAAGTTGAGCTAGAGGAGATTTAAGTGAATGACCCATGTGATGAAGTCATATAATGAGTTGCTCCTGAATCTGGAACCCAACATTTTGATGAAGTTTTTATAGCTTTACCTTGAACATTTAAGGATTTTCCTATCTGCTTCTTAGTGTCTATCTTGTGATCCTTCATTGTTGCCTCTAGTTGTTGAAGTCTTTTCCAACATTTGTTCCCAGAATGACCATCCTTTTTGCAATGTGTACAAGTTATGGGGCCTCTTTCTTTCTTTTTGAAATTTTCTTTAGTGGAGGTGGATGCTACTAATTATTTTGAGGAAGAGGGAGAGATCTCATATTTTGCAAGTTTTATTTCCTCTCTAGTTAGCCTATCACAAAAATCCTCTAAAGAGGGCATTTTAAAACTTGTACCAAGTGCATCTTTTGTAGACAAAAAGGTGGTTGCAAAAATTTGAAATACTCCATTTAACTTAGAGAGAATAATATAGATGAATTATTCTTCTATTTTATTCTTGCCACTACCTTTTAATTGAGTGAGGACCTCTATAAATTTGGTGAGAAAGTCAACAATATTGTTGAAGTCTTCAGGAGATAATGTTGTTCACTCTGACTCTAGCTGCATTGACCTTATTTGATCCACTTTACCAAAAAAGTTCTTTAGTTTTTACCAACTCTCAAATGGAGTTTTACATTCTAAAATGTGAAACCATAGACTTTCATTTACATTTGTACTTATAATACCCATTGTTTCATACATATTTCCTTTATGAACAAATTTTTCATATTCCTTTTCAAATTCAAGCTACTCTTCTTCTAGTAAGTGTGTGAGCCCTTTTTGAGAAATGAGATTTAATATATTTGGTTTCCATGTGTGATAGTTATGAGGGGTGAGTGGATCAATTGTATTCATTTTTTCCAAAGAAATTTGAAGTGAACCAATAATCCCCCCCTTTAACTTCAAGAACTTCTTAGAGAATACAATGATGCACTAGCAGAAACACCTGTTTAATGAAGGCAGCAGAAGCCCGACCTTTATACCAATATCTTCAATTTACCCACCCTTACGTGAGGGAAAATATAAGTATATGAGGAGAATTGATACGTGGAACATAGACTTATGAAACAAGAATAATCATCCAGACCTATATACCCAATCTTCTCATTTACCCGCCCTTACATGAGGGAAACTATGAGTTAATGAGAAGAATGATACATGGAACATAGGTGATTATTAAATATTTGGGCCAAATTTGATGTGATCTTTGAAAATATTTTAAATTTTACTTGCTCGATTGTTCAAATGTTCATGTGTGTTTTTTTTAAATAGTTATGCAGGTAGAACATTTAGAAGATGCTGAAATTGAGATGTAAGCAACAATACCAAGTGGTAAAAAAGGTGCCAAACTTAGAATCTACCACCAAATTGTCCTCCTATAGCTACCTACTTAAAGGAATGTATCATAAAAAAGAAATTTTATGTACAAATCCAAGGACCAAAAGATGCAAGGACCAACACTAACAACCCCTGTGAAGTCTTCAAGATAGGTGCAAGAAGTAGCACCTAAAAAAACCCCCCTCAAAAAAAAATTAATGAGATTACAATAGACTCTTTCACTCTTTGATAGCCTTGGTATAGGCTCAAGAAAATAATGAAAAAAGAGTCATAGATTTGAAACCCAGAATAATGATCCTTCACTTTGAGAGCCTAAAGGTTACAATTTTGTAGAGGAAGAGCAATTAGAGTAAAAAAGTATGACTCTTTACAATATATTATTTTCAAAGGAAAACAATAATAAACCAAAAGATATTAATGCCTTAGAGTATAAGGCTATCAAGAAATCTAGTGGTGAGCTCTTTTGACTGCATCGTGCGTCTCTCTTCGTTGGAGTTCGAGACAGATGAAGCTAAGAAATGACTTCTGTGATGACAAATCTGCTTTAAAAAAACAAAATTTTTTCTTGGTGGCTTCCCTTGGAGAGTGGTTGCATCTTGAATGAACAGGAAATGTCTCTCGACTCAACATTCTTTGGAGTGTTATTGAAACTATTTGGAAAACACAGAGTGTAGCAACTTGAGGCAGTACCTAATGATGAGAACGCACGGAGCTACAATACATTCGAGGCTTTTGATCAGTTCTCTTTGGTGATCGAACCATGCAAGGGTGCAAAGGAGAACTGAAACCAAAGCTAATTAGTGTGGTCGTTTAGTGGTCACTTAAATGGCCCTCGAGATTCAATTGACCACATCTTGGAGTGTTGTTTGGTACGTAATGAACATCTAGTCATGTTGAGAGACACCTATAGCATGAGCCAAGCTAAGGATAGTTGTCGAGTGACTTTCATTTCTCAATGGGTGAAAAATGACATCAATCTTATTACACCAATCCAGTTTTAGATGGGTGTGCTAAGTCGAATTCTGAAGGAAAAAAAATGATGCACCAACATCACTGAACAGATAGGTGCCAAGTTGACTATCGCACGAGCCTAATATCTTGTAGATCTTGATCAACGGGTGAAAGATGATGCACCAATATTACTGATCTTCAAGCTGACTATCGCAAGATCCAAATACTTCATAGAACAAGAAAAAACCTACAAGAAGAAACACAAAAAAGATAATAATGGCAGCCACATAAAATACCGAGTTGTGTAGTCTCAATGTGAAGAGCGTGCCATCAGTGCAAGGGTTGGGAGAAGCTAGTTAATGGAATGCAAACATGCTCAATACCTTGATTTTATTTATAAAATAAAATGGACAATCGTTTGACTAGTGTAACATAGAATGTATTTACACTAATCAATATTTTCAGATATAAAGACTTTAAGACTATTGACAAAGATTGTATTGCTTCCGAGTTCATACGCAGCTTGGAGAAAAAAACTCAAATACCCTTGTTGCTTTTCTATATCATGCTTTCAACAAAAAAAATCATTTTTTTGAAAAAAATGGCTTGTGGATAGAAAATATGACTACACAATAACCTTTAAGCAAGTAGAGTTAGCCAAAAAAACTATCCAAAGAAAATGAAACAGTGCCTAGAAAAAACCTTCTAGAGAGAATGCTTAGCAAAATCTATCTTGCTCTGGTACCATGTTAGAACTTCCCAAGAATAGACATGCAAAGCATTACAAGAATTATGAAGAGAAGAGTATAACTGATTGATTATTCCATGGGATCAACTTTGTATAAATAGCAAAGTTGATCAATGTGAGCCGTTGGATTACAACTCAACAAATCTAAACTAGTCTAAACTGAGAATTCACCTGACTCATGGAAGAGTGGTAACTCAAGTAAGACTATCCTAGTAGAACTTAAGAGAACAAATATTTATTCTAATAGTATGTTGTTTCCACGAAGGGATGGTTTGACAAGAAGACCACCCTAAGGAAATTTAAGGTGGGAGACTTCTAAACTTGGAAATCATGATAAATTTGATGCATTCTAGGAAGGCCCTTTCAAAATAATAGAAGAAAAGCAATACAATTCTTTCCAGTTAAAAGAAAAATAGTGTTAGGTTCAACCGATCCCTGTCAATGACTTCCTTATGAAATTGTACTATAAGTAATGGGCTCTTTCTACCCTGTATGTATTTTATGTAAATATTTATTTCTTTTCAAAGCACTTTGGCAAGGAAAAATTTTGCGATGGCATGAATTTTTGGTGCACAAAGGCCCCTTCAAAGAAATTTGTCATGATCTCATGACTTTTGGGCAACTGAGCACTTCACCAAGGCAACATGTTGCGATTGAAAGACTTTTTGATGCACAAAGGCCCCTTTAAAGAAATTTATCGTGATCTCATGACTTTTGGGTAGCTAAGCACTTTTCCAAGGTAAAATGTCACGATGGCATGAATTTTTAGTGCATAAAGGCCCCTTCAAATTTTTTTTTCACGATCTCACGACTTTTGGGTAGCTGACCACTTCGCCAAGGCAAAATATCATGATGGTGCAACTTTTTGGTGCACAAAGGCCCCTTCAAAGAAATTTGTTGTGATCTCACAAATTTTGGGCAACTGAGCACTTCACCAAGGTAAACTATCATGATGACATGACTTTTTGGTACACAAAGGCCCCTTCCAAGAAATTTATCATGATCTCATGACTTTTGGGTAGTTGAGTGCTTCACCAAGGCAAAATGTTGCGATGGTGTGACTTTTTGGTGCACAAATGCCCCTTCAAATAAATTTATCATGATCTCATGACTTTTGGGCAACTAAGTGCCACGTCAGATCTGGCACTGATTGGATAGGTAAAGGGTGCCATGTTAGACAAATCAAATATTTTTGAATAGGTAGAAAGCACTATGTCAAAATAGCCTGGCACGATTAAAAATAGCAAAAGATGCCACGTAGGACCAACAAATTTTTTTTGTATTAAAGATAGTGACCTTGAAACTATAAAAGTATCATTGTACTCACTAATTAGCTCAGAGCAGAAGTGGTGCAAATTTATTGGCCCAATATAGAGATGATTTTGATTTATTAGCCCAATATAGTAGCAGAGCAAATCATTGGTCCAAATCAAAATGGCAACTCAAGGTTGATAGATTTTTTAAATACCAACACACGAACCAAGACTCCAGGTATTATTCAAAATTTGCATTGAAATGAGTACCGCCAACCACAATTGTTCTACGTCAGTTTGACAGTTATTGCATGTTAGGTTGGCATTAGCATCCATAGCCATTTTGATCACTTGTCTTCCATATCCTTTCTTCATATTCCACTTTCCCTGTTCATTCAGAGAGCTTTGCAACACTCTACTAATTGTACCCATGGTTGTTCCTAACTACCAGGCTATGAAATACTACCATGGCATCCAAACCCCCAGTTGTTGCTTCTTCGGCAACACCCTCAAAGAAAAAGCGAAGCTCAAGCAAAAAATAAAGTAGCTTCATGGACCTCGACAATCACATTACAAACGTAAATATAACATGGAAAGATCCAAAACATATTTGGAAAGATATAGCTGTTATAATGACCACAAACGTATCTCCATATAATCTGAGCATATTCTTGTACCATTCTTTGCTCTATTGGTACATCTACCCATAGGTTCACTCCTATCCCAAGCTGATCTAGGCAATGGTGAAGATGTATGACATCAAACATAGAGTAGTGAAGAACTACAAAGGGGAGGCCATGTTCATGCTCGACCTAGACACAATAAGGGTTGTATTTGCCTATGGAATGAATCTTGCGGTCCCTGCTATCCAGTTTGACCCTAAAAACCCTATGAAGTACTACATAAATATCCTAAATATCAGGGCATTCCTGCAATAGGACCTGTCAGATACTCTTTCTGAGAAGTCTATGCCAAAATTCCTTATTCCCCTATCCATATTCAAGAAAAAAGAACTATTTTCCATGCTTTCTATGGTGGTAAGGTTGGAAGATGATACCTAAGTTTACGGGTGGTAAATTGCAGTAGCGTAGTGCATGTCTAATATCAAATTCTACAAAAAAGTGCACGTAGATCCAAGTAGAGTACCTATTTTTTTTACTGGTCGATGTACCTAGCCCAACAAATACATACAAGCCTTTCCAAGCTGCAAAGGGAGAACCCAGATGCTTTTAGGTAATCTTCATATCTAGTATAAAATATTTTTCTTCTTTCAAGCTAAGCATTTGAGTTCTATTTCCACCACCATAAAAGATAAAAAGAGGGAACACTTACCGATATGCAAATGGACACCTCTTCTATCAAAATAGGTTTGTATTACCTCTTCAACATGGAATTATTAGGCCCTACTCTCAAACTCATAAATGACCAAATGCCAAGAATTCCTAAACAGATGCAAGATACCTTGAGACACCCCCATGTAGAAGAAAGGGACTGGTTCATCCTAACATAGGGGGTAGTTATTAGGCTCTATGGCTTCATAGAGAAGCCTTTCCTGTTGCCTTACTATGTCACCAAGCAACTTTTTGCTCTAGAGTATGTAAGGTAAACATAGTTCATCAACAACAAGTTTGAGATAGGTGCTCAAAGAACACATACTTGCCTCATGCCCTTCTAGTATGAAGGAGTGACAATATCTAATAAGGGAGACCACGAGTGAATCTCTCAAGTTCTAAAGGGTCTAAAATTGATAGAACTACCACACAAGTGGAAATATGATCCTGAAGATAAATTTACCTAGAGGTAGGCCACCCTGAACAAGGCTCCCTTCAAGAAATTCCATGCCTCTGATAGGCAAATTAACAAATAGGGTAGGAATAATAATGAATACCAGTCGCTAGAATGACACATAGAGAGGATGCAACCACTTCCTTTGTGGCACGATTCCTATAAGCACTTAGTAGATTGGAGCCCAGGTTCAAACCCAAAATACAATCTCACTAATGAAACCATAAAAAAGATGAAGAAAAGAGGAAAATACTAAGACCACACTAAAATATTAGCATGGTGGCAAATGAGGTGCCACATTCAAACATTCACCAGATATGGTTTAAATATGGACAAAGATTTTTCTATGAAGTATAACACAAGTTATGATGAATGGTCTGAGACTCTAGCAAATAAAATTCTCCTAGGAATTGATGGAATTCCCATAAGAAAAGCTGAAGGTAACACATAATAAGATAAGAGGAAAGCGATATCAGTTGAACAAATAAAAAACCCCAAAGAGAAGACATCGAGAGTTCATCCTTCCTTCGGGATCAGACATAGAATTGGATGATAGTGCTCAGCTTGCACATAGGAAAAGAAAAGTAGAGTTAGAGAAGGGAGGTCCCTAGGAGAATAGAATAATAGAAATACCCTTGAAAGAATTAGAATACGAAGAATCAAAACAAGACGAGGATTTTGAGGAACGTGTAGAATCAAAAGAGCACAAGGAGACTAGAGACCAAGAAGAAATAAGATATAATTCAAAAAAGCTTATGGGAAATAGAATATTGATGAGAAAATAATCAACATAGCTGAGGAGCACCCCCAAAGGGAGACCCTTGGAGAAGTGCAAACCCTGACAAGAGTAACAATCGTCATTGATGACTCAAGCCTAAAGAAAATTATAGAGGTCTATACCAAGAAGTCATAAGGGACCGAGGACGTCACTCCACCAAAGACCTCAGGTATATCTCCCATTGACCATGATAATCCTTATTCTCCTCATTCCTAGATAAATTCCCCTCCCCATTTTGAAATATAGGGTAACCCATCATCTTTCGATCAACCTCCTCCATCACCTCCTCATCAAACTCCCCTATCCACTCATCAAACTCTGCCAACTAATCCATTAATGCAGAGGAATTCACCAGTGTCTCCCCTTGTTCATGAAGGATCCCATTCCAAACAATTAAGTATGGAAGCCTCCTTAGCCACCACTCCTTTCCTCTTCTCTACCAACCTATTAAGCTTCTAGGCCATGCAAACTACTTCCCCTGCAAGCAACCCTACTATTGCTAAATTCAAGAAATTTAAGAAAGCCAACATCAACCAGCACATGGTTAAAGTTGTGAAGCTCCCAAATATCTACAAATATAGCCCACGTTTAAGAAGGAACAGTGTTAGATCCCATCAACATGCATCAGTCCATGATGAAGATGACCTCGCTGGTGCAGAAGCCAAAAAAGGAAATGACTCTAGAGGACTACCAGGCCGAGGTGACTCAAGAGGACATGACTCAGCTACCCATGGATGATGAGTGGAGCAAGGCTTAGACTCATATGGGGATAATTTATCTAAATGCAGAGTATTACAAAGAAAAATTCCTTTGGGCAGAGCAATCAAGAAAGCATTTAGAAGAAGCCCTTCACCAACAAAAAACCACAAGGAAGGCTTTAAAAAATAAAGCCAATAAATGGGAGGAGAGGTTCAATGAGGTTGCCCATTACAAAGAAAGAGTAGCAAAGGCTGAAGAATAGATTCAAATTCTATAGTAGCAAGTTGAAGACCTCAAGAATCAACTATCTAACAGTACAGGTAAGACCATCAGACTGACCAAAGAGAAAGCAAAAATAGTCCAGAAGGAGATGCTCGAAAGGGTCACCAGATGATCTTGAAGGCTAGGCCCATGTTAGCATACCTACTCAAAATAAAAGGTATGTTGGGCCAGGTGGAAAATGAGTTCGAAGCATCAATCAAGCTTTTGGCAACAAGGGTGTCAGCCGCTAATAAAATTTAGGTCCTGGCAGATAGCACTCAGGTGATAGTAGGGTATAGAGCTCATGATGAAAATTGGTCTCAGGCCAAGTTGGTGGCTCGAAATTTCTTCAAAATACACAAGTTGATACCAAAAGGTGCAAGGATAATGCATAAGCCGAAGACAGAGGCTAAAGAAATTATCAAACATATGGGTATAGCCAAAAATTATGGTATGCCTAGCTTTTGGGATAAAAATTCAAAACTCCTAGCAGAAGATGAGCTAAAATCCTCTTGGAAAAAGTTCCTGGAGGATGAATCTGAGATTGACAGTTGGGAAGATCCAGTTCAAGAAGATTCAATATTCACTATGGCTTAGGATATCACATAGATGAACAATTGTCTACACGAACTAAGTTTAAAAGCAAAATCTCTATCATATGACAAGGTCAAAGAGCTGGAATACCTGTATATCACCTTCAAGGAAAAGGTAGATACAGAAAAAGAGACCTGGAAGAAGGTCTGCACCACCTACAATTAGGTTGTTCTAGAAAAGAGCAAGCAAGAAAAGGAGAAATAAATAAAATACAAGAAGGTCTCATCCAACAATGCACCATCTTAGGGTCAAAAGGAAATAGGAAATTTGGGCGAAAGTACTCCAGAAGAATGATCGCCTCAAAGTGAGTTTTTTTTTAATTTTTTCTATCTACTTAGTATCTTTCCCCTTATTTCTCTTATTACTATTATTATTTTCTTTTTGACTCCGTTCCCCAATGGATAAAGGCTCTAGGTTCTAACATTCAGCTGAAAAAATTACCCTAGGAGGCACCAAGAATGTTGGTAAAAATGACCACATCCAAGGAAAGAAGGAATAATATCCTCCAAATACTAAGTGTAGAGATCAAAATTCATGATGACATGATATTTTGAAAGTAATGGAATAGATGAAGGTCAAAAGTCATGATGGTGCGACATTTTGAAGGCCAAGGACCAAGCAAAGGCTAAAAGTCATGATGATACAACATTTTGAAGGCCAAGGACCAAGCAAAGGGCAAAAGTCATGATGGCACGACATTTTGAAGGTCAAGGACCAAGCAGAGGCCAAAAGTCATGATGGCATAATATTTTAAAGGCCAAGGACCAACAAGAGGCCAAAAGTCATGATGGCACAACATTTTGAAGGCCAAGGACCAAGCAGAGGCTAAAAGTCACAATGGCATGACATTTTGAAGGCCAAGGACCAAGCAAATATCAAAATTCATGATGGCATAACATTTTGAAGGCCAAGGACCAAGCAGAGGCCAAAAGTCATGATGGCGTGACATTTTGAATGCCAACGACCAAGCAGAGGCCAAAAGTCATGATGGCATGACATTTTGAATGCCAACGACCAAGCAGAGGCCAAAAGTCATGATGGCACAACATTTTGAAGGCCAAGGAGACCAAAAATTCTGAGAGATCAGAGAAATTTTGATGTAATAAGAATATATCAACTTCTTTCAGTTGGAAGCTCCATCACTCCTTAACTTTATTTTGTACCAGAATGAGCCTACGAACATACTGTTGTAACAAATTTTAGTTTACTGTTATGTAAAAACTCTTATACATAGAATGAGCAACCCAAGCAAATGGTTGACTCTTAGGCATTTACACGGCTATGTATACAAACTTTTGAAAGCTAAATAAAGATCTACATTCTGGTTCTTGGCTCATTGGTGTTGTGAAATCAAGTATGTATGTGTTGTCTATTGCTAATTAAATCTAGTTTAAATGTAACCTGCATCAATTCTTAATATGAATTCCTACATTAACATTCTGTTAGATCTACAATTTAACTTCACAAATAGAGTTGTATTATCATAAAGCATTCACCAGGGGTTTTAGTTTCTGTGTTTTGGTTCTATTATACTTCTTTGCAAAATGCTGTGATAGTAATTGTTGCTGTTGCTTAATATGTACCATTTTAATCCTCTAGCCATAGCTATATTTCTCTCTCTTTATGCATCTCTCTCTTTTCTCTTTTCCTAAAAGAAGCAAAGGAACTAGCCTTCCTTGGATATTGAACCAGGTAGACTCTGTTATGACCTGGTCTTTCAATGTTGGTAAAGTCTTGGGCACAAACGTAACCAAAGGAAGCTTTTGCTCCAACAAGTTCCCAAAAAGCTTCCTCCCCATTGGAAATAATCCATAGTGATTTAATGGTCTTCCCATATCCATATTTCAAAGGAGAAAAATATGCCTTAACCTTATTTGATGATTTTTCAAGATGTACTTGGGTGTATTTTCTAAAATACAAAAGTGATGTCCTCTCTCACTTAAAAAATTATAAAGCCTTAGTTGAAAATCAAGGCACTTGTAAAATAAAAAAGGTTCAAACAGACAATGGGGGGAATACTTCAATAATGAGTGCTCTAAATTCGTCTCAACTCATGGTATTATTCATCAACATTTAGTCTCCCATAATCCATAGAAAAATGGTGTAGTAGAAAGAAATAACAAATCTTTAAAGGAAATGGCTAATTGTATGCTCCACTTAAGGGATATTCCAGTAATTTTTTGGGCTGAGGCAATGAACTATGTAAATTACATTTAGAACCGCACACCACATAGAGCACTTGGGCATTTGACTCCAGAGGAAGCCCGACATGGCTTAAAACCCGATGTATTTTTTTTTTTGAGTTTTTGGTTGTACTGCTTGGGCCCACATCCCAAAGAAAAAGAGGAATGCTTTAGACAAGAAAAATAAGCAACTTATTTTTGTTGGTTATTGTGAATATATGAAGGCTTACAGGCCACTAAATCCTACTACTCATGAGGAATTTTTCATAGAAAAGTTCAATTTGATGAAAAATTCCCTTCTAAAGACCCTCATCCATATTCCTGTACCCACCTTGAATGCTCTAAGTCATCCCCATTATTTGAGCCTCAATTTGATGAAGAACCAATCCTTGAGATAAATAATCAAAATGATGACAATATTCTTGAACATCCTTCAACAGAATCTAGTACTCCCATTACTCCATCATCTATGCCAAAATGGGTCTGTATTACTGTTCTAGAGGTAACTCCTTATATCCAAGATCTCCTCCCTTCCAAAATTAGTCATCCATTGGGTTCTGGTATTGTCTGCAAATCCATTTCTATTGATCCACAATACTTTGTTCAGGAAAATGGAATTAAAGAGTGGGATGATGCCATGAAAATGAATACTCTTTCTTGCTTAAAAATCAAACTTGGGATCTAGTCCCTCTTCCAAAAGGAAGAAAATTGGTTCATTGTAAATGGGTTTATCGAACCAAGTATGCATAATATGGAACCATTGATAAATTCAAATCTCGCTTGGTAGCTAAGGATTTTTCTCAAGTTGAAGGCATTGATTACTCAGAAACCTTTGCACCTGTTGCAAAATGTATTTAGTTAGGCTTGTACTTGCACTTGTTGCCTCTAAAAATTGGCGTGTTTTCCAAATGGATGTGAAAAGTGCTTTCTTACATGGTGACTTGAAAGAAGAAATATATATGGAGCAACCAACCAAATTTATTCAATATTCCTCACTAGTTTGTAGACTAAGAAAGTCTCTATATGGACTCAAACAAGCTCCACAAGCTTGGTATGAGAAGATGGATTCATTCCTTCTCACCACCAGATTTTTTTCGATGTGAGTCTAATACTACAATCTATATTTGGCATGAAGAAGCTAACATCATCATCCTTGTTCTCTATGTTGATTATCTACTTCTCACTAGGAGTACCACTTCCTACATTCAGACTATAAAAAACTCCCTTTTCAAGAGATTCAAGATGGTTGATCTGGGTTTAGGTCATTACTTCCTTGGGTTTCAGATAACTCAAATGGATACAGATATTTCTTTATGTCAGTAGAAGTATACTCTAGATCTTCTTCAGTGATTTAAACTGGTTGATTGCAAGTCTTCTTCCACACCTTTTTAGTTTGGGGTGACTCTAACTTCTTCCTATACATCACCTCTATGTGATGCTACTCTGTACAGAAAAATCATAGGGAGTTTATTGCATCTGACTCATACTCGCCCAGATATATCATATGTTGGCTTAATTTCTAGATTTTCTCAGACACCTCATTTCAGCCATTGGCAGGCAATAAAGTGAATTCTTCGCTATTTGTAGGGGACCACTCATTTTGGGCTATTCTATAGTATCGAATCTATAGAGATTGTAGGATACACAAATTCTATTTGGGTAGGTTTAGTTGAGGATAGATGTTCCACCTCTGGCTATGTTTTTTGTCTTGGATCTTCACCTATTGCTTGGTCATGCAAAAAATAACAGGCAGTTGCATTATCATCTATAGAGGCAGACTACAGGGCAACCATTTTGGCCAGTCAGGAGGCTCTTTGGATTTTTTAGATCTTGTGAGAGTTTGGTTTTTTCCATGACTAGTCTATTATACTTTGGTGTGATAACCAAAGCATAATTCATATTTCTTGAAATCCAGTTGAGCATCAGTGCACCAAGCACATTGAGATTCACATGCACTTCATTCGATAGCATATTCAGGATGGGGATATTTGCTTGGAGTTTATTCTAATAGATAGTTAGATTGTAGACATCTTCACCAAACCCTTTGCTTCTCCATGCTACCATAAATTGTGTGAGAAACTTGGGGTAAGGTAGCTGTCTCATAGGAGTATTGCAGAGGTTTTTTTCCTCTTTGTTATTCTCCTCTTATTCTTCTTCTTTTGGAAGATGGTTTTTCACATGTGATTTTTTCATCATCTCTCCAAAATATTCTGATTTACATGTTGTACATGAGTACCTCATCAAGACTTGTTATCGGGACTCATTTTGCTTTATATGTTGTACATGAGTACCTCATCAAGCATTGTTATTGGGGCTCATTTTGTTGTTGTTTTTCTTACCCCTAGTATCACTTAAGGGGGGTGTTAGAATAAATATTAAGTCCTACTAGGATAGTCTAACTTGAGTTACCACTCTTGCATGAGGTAGGTAAACTTCCAGTTCAGACTAGCTCAGATCTATTGAGTTGTTGTA
This sequence comes from Wollemia nobilis, assembly GCA_028583015.1. Taxonomy (NCBI): domain Eukaryota; kingdom Viridiplantae; phylum Streptophyta; class Pinopsida; order Araucariales; family Araucariaceae; genus Wollemia; species Wollemia nobilis. Next base: position 5,441,095 of record JAQPPZ010002819.1, read on the forward strand.
ATACAATGACTCACATTGATCAACTTTGCTATTTATAAAAAGTTGATCCCATGGAATAAATCAATGAGTCTTTGAGATTATCTATGCACTATTATAATTTTCATGTATTTCTATTTGCCTAGGGCTTTAAGTTTTCTTTTAGATCCCACATATCCATTCGCATCATCGTATTCGGTTGATAATCCATCACCAAGTGTATCATATGTAATTGGTTCTCCCAAAGATATTTTTCCTATCAAAGCCCACACATCATCCATATTCGGCTCTCCCAAAGATGCGTCGTCCATATAGATGAAGTCTGAGCATCGTCCATAATTGGTTACCACCAACTGTGCATCCATATTTTCTTGAAATCTGCACCAACTATTTATCATAGCCTACGCCCAATAACTACATTATGTCCAAACCATTTACAACTATCTATGCTCAATAATCACATTCTATCCAAACTAGCCGTTGAACCATGTTTTGTCCAAACTAGCTGTTGAACCACGTTCTGTCCAAACTAGCCATTGAACTACGTTTTGTCTAAACTAGTCGTTGAACATAAATTTTGGAAATCTATTTTAGCAAATAAGTTGCCATTTGGAATTGCAAATAAAATTTTGTTTAGAATCACATCACCTTCTATTTGAACTAGCCGTTTAACATAAATCACACAAATTGCACAAAAGTGACCATTTATATGCAAAGAAATCAAACTAGTCGTTTTAAAATTGCACAGAAGTGGCCGTTGACATTCAAAAAACTCAACTAGCCATTGGAATAGTTATTATTGGAGGTAATTACAAATCAAATTTTTGCAAAAATTGATAATAAAGGACACAAATATTTTTCCATTTCTAATTGGGTTGCAATTCAAAGTGCATGAGTGATCAAACCACTCCAAACAAGTGGAATAGAGGAGCAAACGGAATATTACAACGCACAGATAGACCAAACGAAGGGTCCCTGAATACACCAAAAAGATAGCCATAAAATAAAGGTACGCAACATAATTCTCCTTTTAGAATTAATAGTTTTAACCCTCACCACTGGTCCATGGCTTCTCCAAATCATGACAATGTCACTCCTACTCCAGACAACAATGGCACTTCTTCTAACCTAGAAAATGTTATCTCTATCTGAGAAGACCTTGTCGCTAAAATTCCCCTCACTGTGGACGTCGGTGTGCGTCAATTTTTAGGGCAACAACAAAAAGACCTTGCTACTATGTATTTAGTACTACATGATATACGGGATTCAATGGCTAAACTTCTCCCTCCAGATAATCAAGCCTCTCAAGACATTGTCAACCCTCAACCTTTAAATACTCGTCAAGCATCAATACCTCCAAAAACTTCTTTCGATTTTGATCCTTCAGTAGGTGATGCCTCTCGATTCTTAGAATGGCCTCATGATGTTCAAGTTCCTCGTACTGACATGCCCACTTTTGAGGGATATGATCCCAGAGGTTGGCTAGCCAAAATGGATGGTATTTTTCATCTATACCATATTCCAGAGACTGGTCGTGTCGCATTTGCATCTTGTAAACTTGGTACCCAGGCCTATCAGTGGTTGTTATGGCAGCTTCATCAACATAATCGCTCCCTTATGTGGCCTAAATTTAAGGAAATTTTCCTTAGAATATTTGATAAAGGTTCTTCCTCATCATATGTGGTTCACCTTATGGAACTCAAGCAAACCGGTTTAGTAGAAGACTATGTCACTGAGTTCACAAGTCTTCTTACCTATACACATGAATTGAATCCAGCAGTAGTGGTATCCGCTTTCCATCATGGTCTCAAGGATAAAATAAGAAAGGAAGTCGACATGCATGATCCATGTACTCTTGATGATGCCACCCGTATAGCTCAAGCAGCCAAAAATAAACTTCAAGATGTGGTACCCTATAAACGTGATTCTAATTTTTGTCATCCTTTTTACAATAATGAATAGTCCTCAAGATTTTTCTGCTTTAAATATCATTCCTATCATCCAAGAGATCAAGCCTATGTAGTACGTCAAACCTTTCAAGTGGAATATGACACCAATGAAGAAGAAGATTTAATTCAACCAGAGTCACTCACTGATACAGAACAACAACCAATAGATACTAGTGAAGTAACACCAGAAGAAGATACTATTGCTCTCTTAGTACATGCACTTATGGGTTTAAAATCTCATCATACAATTAAGGTACAAGGATTTATTAGGCACAAACGTATTAATGTGTTGATTGACTCAAGTAGTACACATAACTTTATCGATTTCAAAACTACCAAATCCTTGAACTTGTATATGAATACTTCTAATCAAGATAAGTTTCAAGTATTAATTGCAAATGGAGGTAATGCTCAATGTGTGGGCTGAACATCTCCAATTTTGATACAAATGGGAAGTTATACTTGGTGTGGAACTCTCTTCATTATGAACTTAGGGAGCTCAGATGTCATTTTGGGCATAGAATGGCTATCTCAACTCGATGATGTTACTCTTAATCTTCAAATATTATACATCAAGTGGATAGAGAATGGGAAGACTATTTGTCTTCAAGGAATTCAATCTCCACCATCCAAGGTGGTGAGTTCTCATTACATGGAGAAGTTACTAAAGAAGGGTGGTTATGGTTTTATAGCTCAAATAAATTCCATGGAAGCTCAATCCTTGGATACTCCTACAATTCTCTCAAAGGATCTTCAAGATATTATGGATAATTATGAAGAAGTCTTCAATGAACCAAAGGGTCTACCTCCTAAATGATCACATGACCATGCCATACATCTCGTTCCTGGAAGTCTTCCTCCTAATGTTCATCCTTATCACTATCCTCAACCTCAAAAGATAGAAATAGAGAAGCTAGTCCAAGAAATGTTAGAACATGGCATCATTCATCCTAGCATCAGTCCTTACTCATCACCAATAGTAATGGTACATCGTAAGGATACCTCTTGGTGCATGTGTCCAGATTTTTGACCTCTCAACAAAATTACCATCAAGGATAAGTTCCCTATCCCTATCATTGATGACTTATTAGATGAATTACATGGTGCTAGTTATTTCACTAAATTGGATCTTCGTTCAGGTTTTCACCAAATTTGGGTTAGGGAAGAGGACATACCTAAAACCACTTTTCGAACTCATGAAGGTCATTATGAATTCCTAGTCATGCCTTTCGGTCTTACTAACGCTCCATCAACCTTTCAAAGCCTTATGAACCATGTCTTTAGGCCATATCTTCATAAGTTCATCTTAGTTTTCTTTGATGATATCCTAATTTACAACAAATCTTGGAAGGATCACCTAATCCATGTTGACAAGGTCCTTCATCTACTACATAAGGAAAAACTCTTTGTTAAAAGATCCAAATGTGCCTTTGGGGTCCAAGAAGTCGAATACTTAGGTCATATCGTATCTCATGAAGGAGTCAAAGTAGATCCCCAAAAAATCAAAGCTATTCAAGATTGGCCCTTACCTAAATTCCTCAAAAAACTTAGGGGATTTCTAGGTCTTACAGGCTATTACCAAAAATTTATACGCAACTATGGCAAAATTGTAGCACCTCTCATGACACTTACCAAAAAGGATGCTTTTAATTGGAATGAAGTAACTTCTCAAGCATTCCAATCTCTCAAAGAAGCTATGTGCTCTACCCTAGTATTGGCTACTCCTGATTTTAACAAACCTTTCATCATCGAGTGTGATGCTTTGGGTACAGGGATTGGCATTATTTTAATGCAAGAAGGTCACCCCTTGGCTTTTGAGAGCAAGCAACTTTCAAGTAAGAATTTGGGGTGATCCACTTATGAGAAGGAAATGTTGGCTATTTTACATGCCATTGAGAAATGGAGGCATTATTTAATAAGTAGTCATTTCATCATTAAGACTGACCATAGTAGTCTTAAGCATTTTCTAGAACAACGTCTCTCATGCCCTGAACAGAATAAATGGATGACCAAAATTTTGGGGTATGATTTCATGATTGAGTATAAGAAAGGCAAAGAAAATGTGGTAGCTGATGCATTGTCTCACAAATATGAGGATGAGGTCTCCATCAATGCCATTTCGGGTCCTTGTCCCCAATGGTTGTCTCAACTTCAAGAAGAATGGTTGGTTGATATTGAAACTACTCAAATTATTCAAGATATGAATACAGGATCATCAAGGCATCCTTACTTCTCATATTTAGATGGTGTGCTTCGCAAGAAATATCACATCTACCTTCCATAGGGTTCCACTATTAAATCTATGGTCCTCCAAGAATTGCATGCATCCCCTTCAACAAGACACTCAGGATTCTTGAAAACATACCAATGAGTGAAACAATATTTTTCTTGGAAAGGCTTAAAATCTGATGTCAGGATATTTGTGGCCGAATGTGAGGTATGCCAATGCAATAAAGGTGAAATAGTTAAATCTCCAGGACTACTGCAACCCTTACCAATTCCAGACCACCAATGGGAACACATATCAATGGATTTCATTGAGGGTCTCCCCAAGTCAGAGGGTAAAATAGTGATTTTTGTGGTTGTGGATCATTTTTCCAAGTACGCTCACTTTTGTGCCCTACAACATCCCTACTCAACAAGTAAAGTGGCCAAGGTATTTCTTGACTCCATTTTCAAGTTACATGGTATACCCAAAACTATTGTGAGCGACCGTGATCCCATCTTCACTAGCAACTTTTGGAAAGAATTATTTCATCTCAGTGGTACCAAGTTGAACATGTCTTCCGCATACCACCCACAATCTGATGGTCAAACAGAAATAGTTAACAAATGTTTGGGTACTTATCTTCGTTGCTTTGCTCAAGATAAGCAGTATCACTGGATTCAATGGCTTTCATTAGCGGAATGGTGGTATAGCACTTCTTACCATTTTTCCCTCAAGATGTCTCCATTCGAAGCTTTGTATGGTCAGAAGCCACCAACAATCACAGACTATGTTCCAGGATCTTCCAAAGTAGCTCAGGTAGATGACTTGTTTCAACATCGTCAAACAATGCTCAACCTTCTTAAAGATAATTTGATCCAGGCACAAAATCGTATGAAGCAACAACATGACTTACATCATTTAGAATGACAATTCAATGTAGGAGATATGGTCTTTTTGCACCTACAACCTTATAAGCAGTTATCCTTGAAGATCAAGTCCAGTCAGAAGTTGGCTCCTCGATTTTATGGGCCCTACAAGATAGTTCGTCGCATTGGTGAAGTCGCATATCAATTGGAGCTTCCACCCTCTTCTCGTATACATCCAGTTTTTCATGTATCTTGTCTCAAACAAGTGATTGGTCAGAAAGTGCAATCATAGATAGAGCTTCCAGTACTAGATGAAGAAGGGCGAATAACTCTTCAACCTGAAGCAATATTGCAAACTAGAGTACGTCATCTTCGATCTCGCCAGATTCAAGAATTTTTTATTAAATGGTAGGACCTTCTAGAAGAAGATGCTACATGGGAATCAAAAAGTATATTCCAGTCATTTCCAGCTTTGAGGACAAAGCTTTTCGAGGAGGGGAGCCATGTTACAACCCTAATATAGCCTAGTCGGCTATATTTCCAATATTATTATTTATTCATCAATTCATATAAATAGGAGTAGAATATATTTGATTTAAATCATCATCGATGTGGTGTATTAATTATTTGCATTTATTCATGTGATAATATTTCTTGTGTTTAATTATTTTATATAGTGGAATGGTCCATATTTGATCATATTTTACCACCCATGAATGGAGGTCAGCCATCAACCATAAATATGATCTTCGTTGATCTCATCACTCCCCTCTATTATCCAGACAAACCTTCCCAATAATTTCCATGTAATCTTGAGGCTATTGATTTTGATCATGCTGCTCTTCCACCATCATCATCCGAGTTTATCCCTTTTGAGGACATGTTGCAACTGATCCATTTCTCATCACATCCTCATTTATATGTCTTACAAGATAATATGGAGCCTAATGATGTATTTGTTTCAATTAATCCTATAGATGACATACATTTGATCCATAATCCTCATCAATTAGAGGAAGGATCCCATTTTTTAATAGAAGAGACAATCGATATAGACATCAACGACGATCCTAAACACCCCCAAATTCTCAAGTTGGAAAAATGTCTTTCAACCAAAGAATAGACAATATTATTTGCTCTTCTAAAAAAGTATAGAAAAGTTTTTGCTTGGTCCTACAAGGACATGCCTGGTATGGATCCAAACTTAATTATCCACAATATGACACTAAATCTAGCAATCAAGTTAGTCAAGCAAAAATTCTAAAAGTTACATCCAACAATTGCTCTCATGATAAAAGATGAATTACAAAATTTGTTGGATGCAAGATTCATCCAACCAATAGATTACCCTGAATGGGTTTCCAACATGGTACTTGTCAGGAAATCGAATGGAGATGTGAGCATATGCATTGATTTTTGTGATCTTAATAAAGCGATCCCTAAGGATTAGTTTTCACTTCAAACATTGATACATTAGTAGATGCGGTTGTAGGCCACAAAATGCTCTTCCTCATTGATGGCTTCTTAGGGTACAATCAAATCTGAGTTAATCTTAAATATTAGGCTAAAATGACCTTTACTATGCCATGGGGGACCTTTTTCTATAAGATCATGCCTTTTGGATTAAAGAGTGTTGATGCTACCTATCAGTGGAAAATGATGTACATTTTTCACAACTACATGCACAAGATAGTAAAATATTATGTTGATGATATTCTAGCCAAATATTTATTACATCAGGACCATATCGGTGTTCTAGAAAAAGTCTTTGATTGCCTCCTCAAGCATAACGTATGATTGAATCCTAAGAAGTGTGCTTTTGGCATTATATCCAAAATAATCTTAGGTTTCATAGTTTAAAAGTGAGGCATTGAAGTTGATCCAAACAAAGCCAAAGCAATCTTACAAATGTCTCCCCCTACCAACCTTAAGTAGCTTCACAACTTACAAGGGAAGATATAGGCCTCCGATATTTCATTGTGCAACTATCGAACAAGTGTCGACCATTCAATCATATTCTACAAAAGGGATGACCTTCCATTGGGACAAATATTGTCTGAAGATATCAAGCAATACTTGTCTTCTACGCCAGTATTGTCTCCTTCGAGACCTAGTGCATCTTTTCTATTATACATCTCAACCATTGACTTTGCTTTAGGGACCATGTTGACCTAAAAAAATGAGGCAAATAAGGAACAAGCCATTTATTACATCAGTTACACGTTTGTCTCATATGAGGTCAAGTACACTTATGTTGAGAAACTCTATCTAGCGATGGTTTTCGCCACCAAGAAACTCCATCACTACATGATTAATAAAAAAAATATATCATCTCTAAAGAGAACCCTTTGCAATACATGATGAGTCAAACTTATCATAATAGTTGTACCACAAAGTGGATCATGCTTTTAATGAAATTTGACCTAGAATTCCTTAGTTAAAAATTTATCTAAGGTCAAGTCATCGCAAACCAGCTAGCAAAAGCGTCCATTTCTAATGACAAGCCTATTACAATTGATCTACATTATGATGCAAAATTCGCATTATCTAGCTCAAAATAACTATAAGAACTAGAGAAAAAAGTTGATCTCATACTGTTCTTTGATGGTTTTAAGTGTGAGCAAGGGGGTGGTGTAGGAATTATATTTTTTGCACCACAAGGGGCTTCTATTCCCATTTCATTCAAACACAATTTACCATGCACTAACAATATCTTTGAGTATGAAGCTATCCTTTTGGGTCTTCAAATAACTCTCACCATGAATGTCAAGAGACTTAAAATATTTGGTGACTCCTTGCTCATAGTTAATCAGGTAAAATAAATCTACCAATGCAAATACTTAGTCTTAAAATCATACAAATATCATCATGGATAAGTTGCTTGTAAATTTTAAGTGGTATAACATTGAGGCCATACGTCATTCTTCAAACCATTTTATAGATACCATGGCTTCATTGAGATCCTTAATTCTGTAAAACCCATTAGATGATATCACCACTATCCATGTCAAAATTCTCTCAAAATTCATGATATTGCAAGATTCTTCTACAAAGTAGCAAAGCATCCACATGGTACAAATTAAACCATACCAAGATTGGTTCTCACAAATTCAAGATTTTTTGAAGCTTGCATACTAGGGATCCTTGATCCTGCAGACTCATGATTTTGTCACAACCATATATTTTAAGTTTCTCTCACAATCCACATTCTTGCAAAATGTTTATGGAGAGGAGCAAGATCTTCATTTAGTTCATGCTGAGCAATATCAAGTCTGGTTCTCCCAGATTAAAAATTTCTTAAAGCTTGGTAGCCCTCATGTGGGTTGGTCGCATACCACAAAATGAACATTCAAGTAAAAAATTACTAAATATATTTTTAGAAGACATACTATACCATCAAAGTTATGATGGTGTTCTTCTTCGACATCTAGAGCCCCAAGAATCTACTTGGGACATTTTTCAAGCTCACATTGGTACATGTGGTGGCCATTTTAGTGACATGGCCATCACAAAGTGCATTCTTATAATGGGCTATTACTAGCCTGCAATGGAGCAATATTGCTCTGCTTATGTCAAAAGGTGCACCAAATGTCAGTACCATGCCAATTTATTGCATGTACCTTCATTAGTCCTACAACCAATTCACTCATTATGGCATTTTTCTTAGTGGGGCTTTGATCTAATTAGAATAATCTCACCCCCATCTTCAAGCTGATACATGTTCATTCTAAAAACCACTGAGTATTTCACAAAGTGGTTAGAAGCAATCCCACTTACCATTACGACAGAATCCCACATTGTAGAGTTCCTATTGCATAACATCATATGTCATTTTGGTATCCTATCCAAAATCATCTTGAATAATGGGAAATCATTCAAAAATAAGGAGGTTAGAGCTTTGTTCACAAAGTATAATATACATCATAGGTTTTTAACTCCTTATTACCCACATACTAAAGAACAAGTTGAGGCATCAAACAAAAAAATTATCACAATACTATAGAAAATAATCAATAATCATCGCAAGTATTGACATATTCAATTGCGTCTAACCCTTTGGGATTATCACACAAGTATTCAAACACCAATAGGGGCAACTCCATTTTCACTAGTATATGGTGTTAAGACCATTATGCCCCTAGAACTTGAAATTCCCTCATTGCGCATCTCATTACAATAATTTATCGATGACGATGCTACATGACATACTCACCTTGATCAACTTACGCTTCTTTATGAAAGATGAATTAATACTCTTGAGCATATTTGTGTTTATCAAGATCATATTAAACGAGTCTATGATACAAAGGTTCATATTATAGAATTTCAAGTTGGTGATCTTGTGCTCAAATATAATCAACATAACTCTAACTTTCCTAGCCATTTGCATGATAAATTTACCACAAAATGGTTAGGCCCATTCAAAATTACATAAATAGTGGGGTCGGGCATTTATCGGTTAGCTTCATTTGAGGGTGTTGAGGAACATGAACCCCTTAATATCCTCCACCTATAGGTATTTCATGTATATAAAAAAACAAGATAAAATCACAAAAGCACAAAAAAAAAGCATCTCATTACACCTTGCATTTCATGACACATTACCATTGCATTGCATACCATCATGTATTGCACCATGTATTTTGATATCTTCATTTTGCATCTCACAATATCTAGGGACATCTGTTATCTAGTAGCATTAGGCATATATTTTATTACATAACACCATATTTGTATGATTGTCATTGGTCTTGATCAAGCTTTTTCTCTTGTCATCACTTACAAATTTTCCTTGTGGTATTTTGACTACTAAGTGATCCTCGTAAGATAGGATAGATATCATATGACCATCATCAATGGTGTTTATACGTCCACTGACTATCTTATGCATACCTCTTAATTTTTGAAAGTTCATAAGGAAAACACCCATCTCATTGCTAATTTCCTACCACATTTCCTTTTCTTAATGTTTATTTTACTCTTTCCTACTTTCCCTCTAAGTAGTTATCATAGGGTGTCCAAAAATATTTTTTGGTCATTCAACCATTCCTAGTTTTCTTTTCAAATTTTGTGGAAAACCAGCTTGATTTTTGGCAGTAGGGTCTTGCTTTGAATGTACCTTGCTCATTTCAGAATTCCAACACATTTTCACACTCTTAAAAATGATTTTAAACAAGGAAATATGAAACTATAATGTAGTTTTTGCCTCTGAAGTAAATGGTTTCCCTTGCTCTCCTATTATGTGCATGGTCTAGAAGGTTGAGAATTAACAAAAGGACAATCTCTCCTCCCCTAAAAAAAAAACTTTCTCTTCTACAAAATGAGCAAGCACTTAAAGTAATAAAATTTCTTACTCTCCGTAAAAATGAGCAAGTATGAAAAAATCCCTTTTGCTCCTCTCCAAAAAAAGCAAAATCCTCAAAAATAAAAAAGCATCCCTTATTCTCCTTCAAAACAAGCAAGTATCCCCCCCAAAAAAATGAAAAAGAGGGAAAAGAGCTTAAATCCCTAGAATTCTTAGTTTTGATAACCAAAGGGGCGATCTCCATCGACAACAATAGGCTATAGACACTTTCCTGGCAATGGAGTAGTCTTACGCGTGGCGATACGTTTATCACATTAGCAACCTTCTTTTGTACAAACCAATGTTATCTTGCAGATGATCTAGATTTTGCTGACTTGCATTATAGAATGGTCAAGTCCAACTGAGTACAAAGTCTGAGTAAAGAACTTCACTATAAACATACAAATATATTGAGTATTTTGGTCTTCTTAGCATATTTCTATCTTTCAAGTTCTTGCATGGTCAATATACAACTTTTTGACTGATCAACTAGGGTGTTTGAGTTTGCTAAAAGTATTAATGTTGCCTTGTGACTTCTCCCTGATCACCATCCATTACATTTACATATTGTTAATACATATTTCATTTCATTTGGTATATATTTAGTGTATACTTAGATAAAATTATTTCAATCTTGATTTATAACTTTTATACATTATGTGGTGCTTACACTTAGTTTGTTATTGCATCTTAGATCCATTCATTATATTTTATCATCTAAACATAGAGTCATATTTCATATAATTTCAATTATCACATGTCATTAGTACATCACATCCATATATAGGTCTATGCATAAATAATAGATCTATCATATCCAAAACATGCATGCATAATCACATCTACAAGTATAGGCATACATCCATATTCATCCATCATTTCATTCATCATCACATAAATACATGCACAAATACAATACAAAATAATCATTAATAAACATCATCTCATCTCTTCTATATCAAAATAATAAGTACATCATGGTACACAAATATTTGCAGGCTACAATGATAATGGATCCTCAAACTTCACATCCAAAAAGTGATGCTAGTACAACGAGTCCCTACTTAGGCTGGCCCTACACGACCACTCTCACCATTAAACTCATCCTCATCTCTACGATGCTGCTTGGATATGCTAGCCTCTAATATCTTTGGTGCTATGAATAGTGGTATTGAAGGTCTCACAGATGGCTCCCCTAAGATCTCTATTTGATTGCTCCATTGTGACTAAGATTGAGATGACCCTAATCATTGTGAGGGTAGCTACCCACCAAGTATGTCCACCTCATCCTCTAATCTATGGATGTATACTCACTAGTCCTGATATCAAGCCTACTCTACACTCAACTTGGTCCTCATTTGGGACACCTTTACCCCCTATTTGACTAGAACCCTTCCATCATGAGTCCGTAGAGTGTCTCACTCTACCATCACTCTGCTTAACTCATCTTGTAAACTCACCACCTATGCCCATAAGGTGTCCCTATCCTTTGACCAACCTTTCTATCACTGTCCAAAACCACAACACGATCCTACTTGAAATGGTTGAGGAAGTAATATCGGGATCTAATAAACTAATAAACAAACAAAAAAAAAAACACTTAAATCAAATTTGTAAAAAAAAAAATCACACAACACGACCATATTGAAGAACACAAGCTTATACTGAGAGGGGGGTGAACAGTATAAGATCAATTTTTACTTTTATTTTCTCAATAATGTTATCCAATATAAATGGAAATATAAATATTAGTAATCAAAGCAATGCACAAATCATCATGCACACTAGAGACACCAATTTAACGTGGTTCACCCAATGTGGGCTACGTCCATGGAGAAAATATTTCACTAAATTTTTCTCAACAAATCTCTTGGGAATCCTTACCTATTACAATATTTATGGACCTTTATCCAAAGGAGACACCAATTCCCTAATCAAGTTTGTGGATACATATCCACAAGATAAATCCTTCTCCTCTACTCTAGTTGGTGATCTCTTAGAATACTACTACCTCCACTACACTAGCTTGTGGATATATCTCCATAGAATACTCCTATCCTCACTCAGAAGACCTCTATCCTCATTGCCCTAGCTAATGGATATCTATCCATTAGAGACTACTATCATCTACTCTGTCACCTCCAAAGCTTGATCTCAGCTTTGTCTCAAATTTGCACTAAACACAGTCTTTTGATCTAGCATAAATTTTATCAATCTCTGCCTCAAATCTACACTAAACATAGTCTTTTGGTTCAACACAAATATTCTCAATATCTATCTCAAATCTGCACTTAAACATTGTCCTTTCGTCCAACACAAATTTTCTCAATCTCTGTCTCAAATCTGCACTAAACATAGTCCTTTGATCTAACATAAATTTGATCAATCTCTGTCTCTATCAGGCACAAACCTATCCTCAAATATGTACCAAAATTTATCCTTAAATCTGTCCTCAAGCCTTAAGACAAAGCTTGATCTAATCATAAATCAACTCTTCTAGATCTATCCCAAGCCTTAACACAAAGCTTGAACAAATCAATCAATCGACTTTGATCTCAAGTCTTCACAAAGACTTACCTCAAATCTACTCACAAGTCCTCACTAGAACTTGTCCAATATACTCAAAAATTCTTCACCAAGACTTACCTCAAAATTGCTCAACAAGTCCTCACTAGAACTTGTCCAATATGCTCAACAAGTCTTCACCAAGACTTACCTCAAATTTACTTGTAAGCTTCCACAAAAGCTCACACAAATATGTCCTTAAGCTTTCACAAAAGCTTCCTCAACTCTATCCTTAAGTCCACTCTAGGACTTGCTCAAATCAGCTCACAAGCTTTCACAAAAGCTTATTCAAATCAATTGCAAAACTTACATACAAAAATCAACTCAATCTCTTTCAAAAAACTTCTTCAATCACTCAAACAAGTTTCACTCAGAATCTTGTTTAACCTCATAAACATATAGAGAATGGTTAGAGACTCAATACGTTTCACACTCACAACACACTTACAAAACTCAACTTAATCTCTTTCAGAAAACCTCTTTAATCACACAAACAAATTTCACTCAGAATTTTGTTTAACCTCAAAAGCATATAGAGAATTGTTAGAGACTCAATATGTTTCACTCACAAACACTCAATCACTTCCAAACTCTTTTTAAATCAATTTATAATAAAAACAATTTATTTCATAGAACTTGAACTATCACTCCAACATTCTCAATCAATAATGCTCATCCAACTTCACTCAACTATTCACTCAATGAAACACAACTTGCTTACAAACCCTAATCAAGTGTTTCACAATACTTCCAACAATTCACACTACAAACCTTGACTCAAGATAATTTCAATTTTCACATAACAATGATACTCAAGTTCTTTCACAAACCCTAGTTCAATATTGTAATCAACTTCACATAACAATGATACTCATGATCTTTCACAAACCCTAATCATGCAGATAAACACTCACTCAAATATTTCCAACAATACTTATCAAACAATCCTTTTCACTCTAACCTTGCATTTCACAACATTCAATCCAACAATATTTCACTCATAGGAAGATGTGCCCATACCTTTTTTTTGATGAAGATATGTCTTCAAAACCTGTCTTAACCATAATCAAATTTTCTTTGCCAATACTAAGGTTAGGTAGCGACAACCTATCTTAAGATCTCCATAAAATAATTTTTCCAATAATTACTTTACCATACAAAAATATCAAATCTCTTAGTACACTTTATAGTCTCCAAATTTACACAATATAAGTCAACAATTTCATTACAACAAAATACACAACAATTTCCTTTATACACCTTATAATCTCCAAACTCACAAAATGTAAGTATCACAATGTAGCTTTTATTTCAAGATGCAAAATATTATTTTCTTTGCATACCTTATCACTCCAAATTTATAAAATAAATTTCAATCACCAAAAAATCAAAATAAAATATTTTAATTTACTTTACCTTATAACTCCCTCAAAAACTCATAGCTACCTTTTAGAACTCACGAAACCCTCTAAGCAATTTTTGAATTTCAAAACCTTTGGAGAAATAAAAATGTGCATAGCATACCTTTAATTTATTTTACCCATTAAAAATGTCTTAGGAAAAATTCAAACACATGATGTAGCCTTTCCAACACCCTAGCCCAAAGCTAGGTCACCAAGTGGGCTACATGCCCACATAAAACCATAGACGCATGATCCCCTCTATATGCCGCCCCACAAAAATATCAAATGAAATGGCCTCTTTCCTCTAGAAAAACGTCAATCACGTGGATCAAACCCACAATATCTTCCTTGCAAAGCCCTAACTCTTTCTCAACTACCACCTATGCTACCATTATCGATAAAAAATTCTATCCACGTTGCTGCCCTTACACACTTGTCTGCCTCCAATACTTCGAAATGCAAATTTCTCTTCTTCCTAGGTAATGCAATGCATGATTTATCTCCTTAGCATTGCATTTGAAGTTATATATTCCAGATATTAGGAAATGAGAATTATTTCCTTTATAAATACACATGCTTCTTGTCTTTTACATGTTGACCAATTTAATATTTAAAATTTGAATTAGATTTTAAATATTAAATTTAAAAACCTTTGGCACTCCTTTTAAATTAAAATTTTAATCAAGGATTAAAATATTTTAATTTAAATTATTTTTTTTGCAAACTGCTCATGGGTCTTTTCAACTTGAACCTTGTTTTTCTTCACCTTGTTATTTGGCCTGAAATATTATAATATAAAATATTATAATATTATTATCCTTCCTTGGATCTTCAAGCTATTAGGCCACCTTAGGCATATAATATTCAAAATAAATATTATATCCTATTTCTTTTAGCCATTTCCTTGTCTTTTGGAAAAACCACTTGATGTCCTTAATGATGACAAAATTTAAACAATACTCTCTTGACATCAATGACAACAAAACTACTCAAAATTTTTAACACATCTCAACTCGAGATGACCACTGAATGAGACCATCTCAACTCGAGATAATCACAACATGAGACTGTCTCGACCCGATATGGTCATGACACAAGACCATATCGAAGTGAGACAATCCCTACAAGAAGTCATCTCGGGTGAGACAATCACAAAATGGAACCATATCAACCCGAGATGGTCCCCCACATACATCATAAATGTAAAAAAAAAACACAAAACAAGAAAAATTATTAAAAGCTAACTACCCATCACCCCACCCACCTTTTTCATTCACCTAATTATACCCATTTATCCCACTCCACCCATTTATTTCAATTTAATTTAGTTCGGGTACATTTTAGTTAGATAAAGAAAAATTAGGATCCCATTCTTACTTTTCTCACACCATCTCCTTCACTCATGGATGCGTCAGTTGGGTCCATCATGTCTATCAATTTGCAATCTAGCAGCACTTTGTTGCAAGAAACTGACTCCTCTCCTCCTCATCTCACTCTCCTCTCATCTTGCATGGTGAAAATGACTCATTTTTTATATTTTCACTATTTATAATTTGTGGTGAACACAACCGTCTGAGACGGTTGTGCGGCTCGACATGACTATACATGACAGTCTAGGTTTTAAAAAAAAAAGAAAGAAAGAAGAAGAAGAAAAGCTAATCAAACAAAACCATCTCAGGTTGAGACGATCTCGTAATTGCACTTTTCAAGGGCAAAAAAAAATTAATAGTCATATTTTGTCAAGTGCCCCATTGCTATCATCATTTTACATCTCCTCCATTGACTCGTCGCTCGAGGGATAGTCAATAATTGTAAAATTTGCACTTTAAAATCAAGTCAACAATCAAACACTCAAAAATGGAAATTGCATTCATTCAAGAATCATTTCCAAAGACTATCATATGCCCCTTTTGTTGGGGCAAACAACAAGCAAAAATATCAACCAAACAAACACTTAGTATTTGTGAAACCTAGATCCTGTAGACTAATGTTGTCTACCCATGGTTGAAAGGGTACCAAGCCCAAATTAAATTCATCAATGTGTTGGAAGCAATGATTCAAAGACATGCATCCTTTTTATGATTGGGGCATCTCATGTTGAATTTTTAAATTAACATCATCCATCATCAACTCAACCATTTTAGGTCATCTATTTTTACTCCACATCGTGCTTAGGCATAAAGCGTTCCAAAAAGGGGTATCTATATACACCTAAAATGTATCATCATATGGATAATCTTAAAAATATTCCTCTCTAACTCATGTCATTCCTCTTGGGCAGCCTTAGGGACAATTTGGTGTCTTTTACCAGAAAAATACACTTTTCCCCTATGGGAAGCATGACCATATCGACCCAAGATGGTCTCAACTTTGAGATCATCTCAGCTCGAGATGATCATGCGTGCACAAAATAAAAAAATAAAATGTGCAGTTAGCTGTTTGTCAACACGATGAATGATTTCTTGTTGGTGTAGATGACTTGCAAGTAGAAAATCACCTGTAGTTTATTGGTGATTGGCAATCAAGGCTGCCCTTGATTACCACTTGCCTCTTTGGTTGCATGCCAAGGAAGCTATAAATGGAGCCCTTCTATTCCATTTAAAAAATCCATAATTTCAAACTCAGAGCAATGAAGTGCTACAGAAATATTACCTCACCTTATTGCTGCTCAAAGCAACACCGATGGAATGCCACATGAGTTTCAACATTATCTTCATGATCCTTGCTGATCAATACCACTACTTTGGATCACTCGAATCTATGCACTCACCTACAATTCACTACAAATTCATCGAAAAAACACATCCCTGGGTCATCCAAATCTTGCCTGGTTTCATAGAGTTGTAGGTCTACGATAGTGATCATATCACCTCGAGACAGTTTGTAGACAAGACTGTCTTGACCTGAGATGATCTCAGTCAGGGGACTAGTTCCATCATTTTTTTATATATTTTCTTAGATTATCACTTGCATGTTTATTTTAGCTATAGATCCTTCATAATATGCACTTTATCTTATTACGAAAGCATAATTTCTCATTATTTCATGCATGCATTCGCTTTAATTTGCTTTATTTTTTGACCAACATGGGTCCAACCTTGCTGGGTCCCACAAATGCTACTGATTCCTTTGTTGTTTTATTGTGTCTAGGTTATTGGGTTCAAGCATTGCAAAATAATCGGAATCCAAATCCCACTTAGCAATCCCAAGAAAACCCACTCTCGAAGACACACTAACATAAGAATCCTTCTGATTGCACCAAGAAAAAAATCCTTTCGATGAATAGGGGAATCATGTCCCTCATTGTAAAATTGTATCATCGATGAAATTTTTGAAGGGGATTCCATGTAACACCTTTATAAATAAATAAATATACGTTTGATACAACCATTTTTATTACCATTTGGTTTCTTTCTGCATTATGTTATCATCTCTTTCCTTTCAACTTGTTTTGTTGTACGGTGCATGTTTTCCATCCTTCAATTACATTATTTGGTTACTAAAGACTTTAGTCTTCAGTATTGGTCTTCATTCTTCAATTGACCTTGCACTGGATTTGATATTTATCTTGGTTATTCTTTTTGCTTAACTTTATCTTTGAATTCAGCTTCATGTTCTTCAGTCTACAAGTATCCTTGTAATGCATGTAATATAATTATCTCATAAGGCAAAGTTGGGTCATGTTTGTTCCATTTTCTTTTTCCTTATTTTTTAGATGATTTCTTTTCTTGTACTTCAAAAATTCCACACTTGAATTCATTTTTAGAAGATGCTTTAGAAATGAGTATTTGAAAAAGATAATCAAATCTGAATATTAATGCTCTTTCAAATCTTCTATAATACTTCTTATAATAGCAAGAAATAGATGAATGAGATTTTCTTCCACAATATTTACATGGATAAAAATTCCAACAATTTACCTTTTCATGACCAATTCTATTGCAATAAATACATCTTGAATATGCTTTATTCATCCTTCTTAGAATTTCACATTCATTGATTTTCTTGATAAAATAACATAACCACTTATGCACAACTAAAACTATCCTATCTTTATTTTCCATGTAGATAAATTGTAGATGATAAAGATCAACATTTTTGGTAGATTTTATTTTTGAGATTGATGAACATGAACTACTAGAATAATATTTTGTAGTAACAAGACCTAATGATGTATTCTCTTGACTATTATTTAATCTTGTTGATTTTTCCTTATTATAAAAAACATCTATCATTATTTGAAAATAACCTTTAAGTTTGTTTACTATATATTCATTATTGAATGCATTCTTACCAACTTCTTCCATGATATGCAATCAATACTAAGAAAATATTTCCTTTGATGTAGACTACCTTATATCTCCCTAGGTTTTAAATAAATTCAAAGTTTCTAAGTTACAAAACCTATGAAGTAGAATTCCTTATATCTCCCTAATATTTAGAAACTAAGAAATATGAATTTTGCAAATTTAATTTCCTAAATTTAAAGTTGTAAACCTTTTGAATCCCAAATCAATTTGCAAAATGTTTCTTTTGATTTAAAAAAACTAATAAATAAAACCAAATTCAAACTTTAGATTTAATAAAACTCAAATTAACTTATCACTCCAAAAAACTTATTACTCCTAAAAAACATTAAAGCTTTCAAACAAATTCTAGAAAACTTATCACTCCAAATTATTAAAAAACTTTAATTTCCTTATTACTCCTATGCTTGAAATCTAAATAGCATTATTATTCTTCTAACCTTATTGCTCCTTAGAAAAAACTTAGAAAAAACCCTAAATTAAAAATACCTCCTTAACTTGCTTAGTTCACTTTGAAATTCTTGAAAGGTTCAAACTACCTCAATCTATGCTCGAACTGCATTGAAGTGGCTTCCATTACACTCATATGAACATATTTATTAGGTGCTCCTTGAAAGCAACTTGAGACATTTCACTTTAGACATATATTAGAAATTTCACATTTTACTGAACACTTGGTATTCTATCCTTGAAACATTAGATAGTATGATTCAGATGTTATATTATCTTCTGCAAATATTACATGGTTTTTTTCCACCAACTCAAACATTCCTCCAATTGACTACGTGAATAATAGTGTAAATATTACACTTTGCCAAAGAATGATTTCCTTATGGCATTGGATTTTGTTTGCTTATCTCTTTAGCATTGGATTTTACTTGCTTGTCCCTTTGGTGCTTCGTCTTCACTTGCTTGTCCCTTTGGCACTTTGTCTCTACTTGCTTGTCCCTTTGGTGCTTCATCTCTACTTGCTTGTCCCTTTGGCATTTTATCTTTGCTTGCTCATCCCTTTGACACTACATCTTTGCTTTATTGTTGGTTTAGTTGCACTTGCACCACCTCTTCTTCAGGTTGGATTGATTGCACTCGACTCTCTCATTGCTTGGAACTTATAGCTACTTTATTTCTCTAATGTGTTGTGTCTCTTTCTCAGGTGTAGGTTTCAAGTAATATTCACTTTCTTCTCTAGAGTTTGTGACTTCCAACTCAGAGCTCTCAATTTTACTTCAAACTAGACTGAGTAGCTATAAACTTATCCCAATGCATTTATATTAAAAACTTAATACATAATACTATTCTTAGTCTCGTGTCCTCCTCGATGCAATACCAATGTATCAATTCTATCTTCAACATAGATGCTCTTCTATATATCTAATTTTAAAATAGCTCCATGCTCTCTTGTGGCTATGGATCCTTCTTGGGAAACTTACAATAGCTCTGATTTCATTTTCATTTTTAATGCTCTTTATTTCAAGTGGCTTACACCTTATATTCTAT
The DNA here is from genome assembly GCA_028583015.1 of Wollemia nobilis. Taxonomy (NCBI): domain Eukaryota; kingdom Viridiplantae; phylum Streptophyta; class Pinopsida; order Araucariales; family Araucariaceae; genus Wollemia; species Wollemia nobilis. The sequence continues at coordinate 5,461,211 of JAQPPZ010002819.1, forward strand.
CTTCTATTCTTTAGATATTCACATAACTTCAATATTATCTTGGCTTGTTGACTACTTTATATATTAGATCTTAAGCCTTATTTTATTATTTGCACAGTATTCTTTCTCTTATTCTCTATATCTTCTTCCTAAGAGAATCAGTGCTCTCCTACCATTAAAATATTCTTTATCTTACTTGAAATACAGAGCAGTCCCAATGCTAGAATCCCCTTTGATTTACTTAATGCTCTTGTTATTTTACTACTTTGCTCTTAAAGTGTGATATTAGCATCAATAACTACAATACTGAATATGTATATTGGGAAGCTTATAGCGCCTCTTCCTTCTCTATGCTCATGGCTCTTTACTCTAATCATTTATTCTCTTTTTGCTTTCTTTAAAATTTTATATGACTGCCAATGTCAAGCCAAATGTTAAGGTAAATATTTAATGACTCGGTTCTTATCCATAACTTTATCATGGTATCTATTCCAAATAGATAACCTCTATATCTTTTTGCATATTATTTTTTTGTCAAGGTCTCACTTCAAGACCTAAAAAAACTCTTTATCAAGGTTTACCTTCAAGACCTAAATCCTTCTCTATCAAGGTTTACCTTCAAGATTTGAATACTTTTCTATCAAGGTCTGTCCTCAAGTCCTAAATCCACTATGTCAAAGTTTACCTTCAATACTATGAAGACAAGAACACGACACTTAAATAAAATAAGGAAATCAAATAACACAATGAAACACAAGATTGCACAAATGGATAAATTTATTCAATAAACGGGGGAGCCAATAAACTCCTTTTGATACAATCTGTCCTCAATGAGGGTATTTGATACAATGATTTACAAAAATGCTAGGGTTCTCCGAAACCCTAGCTATAACAATGAAGTGTCTTCAGATTGATGTGTTCTTGCTTCCAACGGGGTGAGTGGGCTTTGGATATCCTATGGTGGGCCACTCCAGCTTCAACAGCCATTCAAAAATATGTGAAATCTGTAGATCTGCATACACAAAAATAGAGAAAGGGGTTAATAACACCTGTGAGGGCTCCACAGTGTGAGGCCCTCAGACATCAGTAAACCCTAACTAAAAATGGATCAAATGGCATGCAAAATCTACAAATCATGTAACAGAATAAAACCAATAAAGATATACCTTGCTTGTGATGTTTCTTCACTTTGTTGTTGTAGTTTGACAATAGATGGCATGATGCAGTAGGCTCTGATTCACGTTTCTATGGTTGCAGCAGGCTCGGATGCGCACTTGGTAGGCTCTGACGTGAGCTTCATAGGCTCTGGTGTGCACCTGCGGGATACAACAGGCTCTGGAGAGTGCCTACAGAATACAACAGGCTCTAGTGAGTGCTTCATAGGCTCTACAATGAGCCTCGCAAGCTCTGGAGGGCACCTGTGGGTTAGGGCAGAATCTACAGAAGCAGATCGAGGGGGTGGCGATGAATGCGACGGATGGATGGGGGCTGCGATGATGATGGAGGATGAATGGGGGATGGATGGAACAATAGAAGTCTTGTTGGCTTAGCTAGGGCTTTAGATCTTCAAACTCTATCTCTCTCTACTTTGCTAGGGCTTCAATAATGACTCCTCCAGGGTGCAACTTCTAATCTCAAGGTTCCAGGGTTTGAGCATTTGCAAATGCCCTTATTTTATAATCCAACCTAGGGTTTTCTTAGGGTTTTAGCCTTACACTTTTGATCGTGTGGCTAAGATTAAATTAGATCCTAAGGTTGAGATTACTTTTTAGATGTGGCATGGATTAATGAAGATGGAGGGTGGGGATTAGATTGGATCGGACGGTTGTGGTTAATTGAGTTTATAAATATATATTTTATAATAAATATATTATAATATAATATAAAATATTATATTAAATATAAAATAATATAAAATAATATTAAAATAATCTCAATTGGGTTAGGAAATGGCGGGAAAGGTGGAATTGGGCCAAATAATTGGCAAGAAAGGTGTATGGTGGACAAGTGGGTGGTGGAATGGTTAGGATGGAGGATTAGTGGCTGTAATTTGGTGTCTACAGATGCCCCTTTTTGTACCATGTTGCGTGAAACACAATATGGTGCAAAAACACGAGACACCTATTTGGGCTATGGGCACAGAAGTAGCTTCTCTCTGTCGTTGGATTTGAGCACTGATGTTGAAGACAAAAGAATAAAGAATTTTCAGAATTTTGCGTAGCTTACCCCCTCAATTGGTGAATGAGTTACGAATGTATCTCACAAGCCAATTGAAAAATTTTGTGCAAATAATTAATGATGTAGTGAATTTGTGCAATTGATGAATGAATGGTGTGAAATGCAATGTGATTGTGGATGATATGAATGATGTAAGATGGCATGTGATTGTGGATGATATGAATGATGTAAGATGTGATACCATTTTTACCCCAATGGTGGAAAGGGGGTTTTTGCCAAGTGTAGATTGTCATGATCATGTAAGATGTTATCCCATTGTGGGAGAATCATAATGTAATGTGGTTGCCCCAAACTTTGGGATGATTTGATGTTGTTGAAAAAGTTGTCGCAATGGCATCATTGAGTATGCAAAATATGAAGATGCATGTTGACTAAGTCAATGTAGGGGTGGGGTAGTGACTGTGGAAATTTCTTCACCAATTCCATGATGGAACCAGTCAGTCTACCGATATGTCCTATATTTTGACTGTTGTCAAATGAATGAGTGTTTGTGAATTTGATTATCCATGTTTTCGTGCCCCACGAAAAAGGACATCAATGACTGCTTGTGAGAAAATTGTTCTTGGCAAGGTTTTCCCTAAAATGTGAGGTACCCAATGCGATTGTGATCTGTGACAGTGAGATAATGATGATGATCATGTTGAAGTGTCCTTATGGTAGGTTATTCATCTTACCAAATTGCATGGATTACTATCACTGCAATCGCTAAGTTGATAGGATAACCCACTAGGTACAAGGTTCACTTATTATTGACTTAACAAGGCAAAATATGCTATATGATGAGTGTTATATGAAATATGATGATGGAAGAATGTGTGATGAAGTCATGCAATGAAACACAAGATTGTGGAGTTGATTGATTTGTGCTTTAGCATTTTGTTGGTATTTGTTGCGCTTTGTGGTCGAAATGAGTGATTTAGCAGTTAAATCAACTCCAACATGCACAAAATTGGATGGGATGATGAAGTATATGATGAAGAATTGTGGAATGTCGATTTTGTGAAAATTTGACCTTGATTGTCATGTTTTGTAATGCGATATGTGTTTTTGAAGAATTTGGCATGTTCTCGCAAAATATGCATGCAAAACTATTTGTGTTTTCACAAAATCAAATTTTATGATGTGCATGATGTGTGGATGAAATTTTGTGCAAATTGGATGAGGGGAGCTACTATTTTGAGGGCTTTTGTCTTCATGGTTTTCTGTTGCTAGGTGTGCGGCTGCACCTGGCGTATTCTGTAGGTGCCCGCGAGTGCCTGAGTGCGCCTGCAGGTGCACAACCATGCCTATGGTTTGCAGGTGCAGGTCTATGCTTGAATGCACTAAGGAAAGCTATAAAGAGCTTTCTGAGTGAATCTTTAGGCTCATTCATGCTATTGACTTTGAGGAGCTAGGTGGGGGGGGGGGGGGAGGAGGGGGGGGGGGGGGGGGGGGGTGTGGGGGCAGGGGGGTGGAGGGCCTTGGTGCTGCTGGTGGAGTGGAGGCACCCTTTGTCCCGGTAAGACAATTTGTTTCCTTTGTGCAAAATTTATCTTTCTTTTGTTTTGTTTTTTTTTTTTTGAATATAGGATGAATACTAAAAGAAATGTGATTGTTGTTGTAGCTGAGGGATATTGAGCCTCGACATCACTTCTCTCCTCTTGTTCCAGGGATGAGGAAGAAGCTGACGATGGATGAGTGGGAGTTGTTGGGGAGGGTGGGTTTGGAGGGTGTGGCGAGACTTGATGTGGTGAGGGTCAATGAGGGGTATCTCTCGGCCTTGATAGAGAGATGGGACCCAGATAGGGGGACGTTCCAGCTATCGACTAGGGAGGCTACCATCATGCTTGAGGATGTGTATCACATTCTCAAGGTGCCGATAGAAGGGGAGAAGGTGGTGGTTGGTCGGGATAAGAAGGTCGAGATGGAGAGGATGTTCGGGGATCGATGGGGGGAGGCCCGGATGGGTGATGGGGGTATATGCTACCTGAGCATGTACAAGGCGAAGGAGTTGGATGCGCTCCCATCCTTGATCATGTTCATGTTAGCGAACATAGTGCTACCCAATAGCACTGGTTGTAGGTTCCCATGGAACCTATTGGGGTTGGTGAGGGATCTGCTGATAGACCCTCGAGAGTATGCCTGGGCGCCTGCCTTATTGGCGTAGTTGTACCGAGAGTTGTATGAGGTGATTCAGAGGGAGAGGAAGGGGATTGGGTGCAGCTTCCTCCTTCAGTGTTGGGCGTGGGAGCATTTTGTGATAGCTCGGCCCGAGGGGTTGCCATGCGAGTCATGGCAGATGGGGGAGCCTTATGCTAGGCATTGGGCAGTGGCTGAGGAGGTTCAGCCAAGTCGAGAGGTGCACACTGGTCAGTGGTACCATGATATGTGGTCGGGATTGACTCGGGAAGATGTTATATGGAGGTCATGGCGAGGAGCTAGGTGGGATGGTGATAGGAGGCAGCTGCGTCGGGTGAGGCAGGCTCGATGGGTGGTTGGGTGGAGGGATGAGGAGGTGGAGTACTTCTAGTACTCATGGGTGCTGAGGTAGTTCGGCCTACCTCAGGGTGTGCCAGATGAGCCGGTGCTATATCGGCATCGACGAGATGAGGGGATGCTTCCTTGTGCGGAGCCATGGCGGGTGCAACTGGAGGATGATGAGCAGCTGGAGGTGCTCGATGTGGATGATGTCGGGGTGACTCTAGAGTATGTGGAGTGGTTTGGTGCCCAACCAGTATGGGTACCAAAGGTTGTGGGTGTGGATGTAGTAGCTATGGGGTCGGGGGCTACCCCAAAGAGGACTAGGCCTCAGTGAGCGGCTAGTCGGAGATGGTCGAGGGGGTCGATTGAGCTGACTCCAGAGATGGGGTTGGTGGATGAGGGGAGGGGGATGATGAGGAGATGGGTGAGATCTCTGAGTTGGTGAGGTTGTGGGCTGAGTTGGAGTAGCTTCATGAGGAGTGTGAGACTATGCTCGAGACTCAGAGGGAGTCGAGGGCCACTATAGCATGGTTAGAGGTGGAGCGAGCGATAGCTATGGCTAGTGATCAGGTGATGATCACGAGGCTTCAGGCAGAGATTTTGGTGAAGGAGCGTCGACATCAGATGGACTTGCAGCATCTATGGGCTAGTGAGGCATACATACATTCTTTGGAGGATGTGTGTATGCAACACCATATTACATTGCCGGATCCTCCCTCTTCTTCTATGGTCGAGTCATCTAGGCATACAGAGTCTAGGCAGAGTAGTAGGCCTAGGGCTCCTACTAGGTCTCAGGAGTCCTCTCATGGACGTTAGGCTTAGTGCTTAGATGCACTATTTTGTATATGTGAGCCTTGGTGCTCCCTTTTGTAGCCTTTTTGGCATTTATTGTATATTTGACACATATATATATATACATGGCTTTTATTTGTGTGTTATATTTTGTGTGAATGCAATGTTTATTTTATTAATGTTTGATGCATGTTTATGAATAATGTTTGAATATTATGGATGTTTAATGCAAGCTAATAATGATGTATATGCCTAATGTTTATATGGATGATGTATGCAAGCTATGTGCTATGGATGATTAATGCAAGTAACAAGCTATGTGATGTGTTATTAATGATGATGTGTTATGAATGATTAATGCAAGTAAATGAATCTAAACTATATGGGAGGAATGCATGTTGTTCAAATGATCCTTTATAGTTCAGAAATTTTATTGACCATTTTTGTTGTCCATTGTTTGGCAATCGGGGGTACCGAATTTGGTGGTGTTCTGCAACTTGACTCACTATGAAGACATGGTTGTGTATATGGAAGAAGATATGGATGTTGATATGGAAGAAGATATGGATGTTGATATGGAATGAGTACTGCAAAATTTTCAAAGACTCAATCATACTAGTATTATCAAGCAAACTCACTTGGGTTGTCTAACTTTCTTTAGGACCAATGTGTGTGCAAGTGAGGTTCATATACCAAATCTTGAGTGTGACAATGACCCTATCCAATCATGGACCAGTGTGTGTGCATGTGAAGTTCATTGACCCATTATGAGTAAATTGGGCATGACCTATTATGGAGATGACCCTGAAGCTAGCCTGTCCTTATGTGCGGTCAGAGGTCTCCCTGTTTGCCAAGTAGACATGTCACCCCGCATGAGCTTACTCCACTACCAGTCAAGCGTCTATAGCCTCGATGGAGATTCACTCCATAGTCCAATGAGATTGATCTTTCAGGTCTTGGGGATGACTACCCATCCTTCTCAGGGATGTGTAGTATGATCCTTACAACTTTAGGGATCAAGGGTGTTTTGGATTTAATTTGTTAATTTGGTATAGAGCTTTGGGGAATCATATTCTCAACCATAGTGTGATGAGAATGTTGACCCTATCCTTACTACTCTATGCTTTTATGTTTATGTTTGGAGCAATGTTGGTAGTGGTGAAAACCACTATTTTTTTGGACTATGTTGCGTAATGGGACAAGCGAGGGATATCTCCTTTTTGCCTCGAGGTACTACCCAAGTATGGTACTAACCCTCTTTGTCTCATAATATTTTTAAAATGGGATGGAATGTGATTGGTCCAAGATTGTATTTGGGATCAATCGACAATGCTCAAGACTTTCTTAGTGTGAAAAGTGTGTTTTGGTCCTAAAGAAAATCGGACATCCATTTGGAGGTTGTTTGCTACCCTAGTAATGGCTGAGTGACTGAAAATCTAGGTTTTTGTGACACGTGATGTGGTTGGCATATGAATTTTGTTAAAGTTGCATAAATGTTTCAAACTAGGTACCCCCAATCGTTATAACTTGACTCTTTGTTTTATGGTCATATCATCATTACTTTGCCAGATCATTGAACATGGGATGGGATGAATGCAAATGTATATGCCTAATGCAATGGAATATGTATGATTTAATGAAACCATGCATGAATGCAAAAAGTGAAGATGTATGTTAAATGCCTAAATGTAAATGGAATGTATGCAATGTAGATATGCCTATGTGGATGATGATTTTTTTTTTGCCATGTATATATACATATATATAGTCATGCATAGAAGAGGACCCCTAGACAAGGAAGAGCTAAGACCGGTCTCGAAAATCAATGCAAATATGTATTTCTCCATTAAGCTTACGAATGGGTACTAGTCCTGAGAGCCAGTCGGGATAGTCTAGGGTGTCATCTAATTCTTCCTGCTTATCATTGCCTAACTCTGCCTGAAAGACCTCGGGACCATTGGTAGAAAGTGATGGAGGTGAAGGTGGCGGTGAAGGAGGAATGTAGTGGGCCGAAGCCTTTAGCAATTCCTTGGATAGGGCGAACTCCGAAGAGGAGGGTGTGGAGGAAATCCGGTTCAAGTCAATAAGGCTAATGTCAATTGGAATTGGCCTAGCCAAATCGTATGGATTACGGAGTGGGGTAAATAAGTCAATAGGATTCATATTGACCTAGCGGAAGGTAGGATGGTTTGGCCGAATGGGCAGATGGAACAATTGAATCGGAACCGATGTCGAGGCATGGTATCCCTGTAATAGTGAATGTGAAAACATTAGAGCAACATTTTTTTAATTTTTATTTATTTTTTTTGAAATGTTTTGTTGATTTTGATTTTTTTTTGAAATGTTTTGTTGATTTTGATTTTTTTTTTAAATATGTACATATGTTATAATTCTTGGCTTATGTGGGTGGCTCAAGGCAGATTACCAGGTGGATCATCTTGTTCTTGTGGAAGAAGCAAGCGGAATATGGGATGATGGATGGGGAACATTCGGAGGTAAAACTCTTCCTGTTGGGTGATGGGGACAATGGGTTGTGACTCCTCTTCAGAATCGTCAGAAGCATTTGACATGACCTCAAATTCTTCATAACTTTCATCATCGGAATCAAAGACAGGATAGGTGAAGTTGATGGGATCATCTTTGTCTACTTCATCCATGCAAAGTTCTTGAAGGGCTTGTTCAAGAGAAGATGTTGAGGGTAATGGGTGGATGGGGTGATCTTCATCATTGAGTGTAAGCTTTTTAAAGGCTTGCTCAAGAGAAGCGGTGGAAGACAATGGGGTATAGCCTAAACCGAAATGATCATGGGCACCTCTATATGGGACCTCTAAGATATCATGCATTCCTTGCTCATGGGAACCTAGACCTTGACCTTGCCAATGGAACATATTAAAGTATCAAGCTGGAAACTCCTCTATGTTAGGTATGTTGGCACGCCTAGGCTCGTGTGGTTCTTCGGGTGGGTTTGCCCTAGTTGAGCAATCCAACCCTCCATAAACAAATTTAATGTTATTTGGAGTGGCACTCATGTCATAAACAATGCCTATGGATAAAGAACGGTCTCGGGGACGTCCAAAATCCTTAGCTGTGGGAATGGCTAGGGGTGTAATGGTGACGTCTTGGACCACGTACTCACCAATGCTTGGATTAGTGATGTGGACTATGACTTGGGTTGATGAGGTGGATGGTGAAGGCTCAGGTGGCTCTGGATTGGTTGTGGATGGTGGTGAGTTAAATATGTCACAATATGAAAGTTTGACTTGTGACACATCGGCTGATGGAGTGGGATTGGATGGCGGTGTGGAATTAGAAGATGGAGGATGGGATAATGATGAAATAGAAGAAGTGGTTGTAGAAGAAGGGGTAGATGTGATGTACGATGTGTTAACAGTAGACTTACCATGACCACATGTACAAGAAGGAATGGATGTTTGAGGAGGTGATGTGATGGGTAGCTCCTCTATGATGGGAGCCTTAGAAGAAGATGGAGATGGATTAGAAGAAGGTGGATTAAAATATGATGTGGGTGGATTTGATGATGGTGCCAAGAATAGATGGGTGGAAGGTAACATGGATTCATAAGGATTTGAAATGAAATTACAATACTTAAAAGGTTCAACATCCGTGGGGATGCAATGGACTTGTCCATCATGAACATATTTCAAGCATTGGTGGAGAATTGAAGGAACACATTTCATTTCCCTCATCCAAGGTCTACCGAGGAGTATATTATACGCCATGGCTCCTTCCAAGATGTGAAACATTGTGTGCAACATTCTGGCCCCTACTTCTATAGGTAAAACAACAGTGCCAACTATGGTACACAAAGCATCGTTAAATGCTTTGAGGGTGAATGATGATTTGGAAATGTGGGATGGAGGTAATTTGAGGTGGATAAGGGCAGCGGTAGTAATGATATTGATTGATGAGCCGGTATCAATTAATACTCTTTTGAATGGATTTCTATCTATTAATGCCATTATGTGCAATGGAGGGTCCACCGATTCTGAACTCATTGATTTTATCTCAAAGTCGTAGAAGGTAATTGATGGTTCCATGCATGTTCTAACACTCCCTACAAATTTGTTGAAGGCATTAGAGTCTTGGGATTCTAACTCAATTGACTTGAGTATTTCCATTAAAGCTTCTCTATGCCTAGGGGATTGTTGGATGAGTTCATATACAGAAAGTTTGGTTGATGCCATTTTCAAACTAGTGGTTAACCGATTGGTTAAGGTTACCATTGGCCTTATTGGATGAAGAATGGGCGGATTGGATGGGTTGGATAGATTGATTGGAGGAGATGGATTTGGTGATGTTTGGATGGGAGGTGGGTTCGAAGGTTGTTGAGTATTTTGTTGATTTTGCCTTTGCCCTCTAGTGACCACATGGACTGCTCCTACAAATTTTTGGTATTGTTGGACATGATTTACTTGATTAGGAGGTGGTTGTTGATTGTTACCTCCTATATTATGTTGGACCTCCCCATGGTTAGGTAGAGGTGTCTGATATATGCCCAAATTTTGATTTTGTGGAGCTAAGGGGTTATCCACATTAATGGCCCCTAAGTCTATGAGGTCTTGCACTATGTTTTTGAACACATGGCAGGAATTGATATCATGCCCATTTTGCCGATGGTATGGGCAAAACAAGTGCTCTCTATAACTTTTAGGTCTTTTGGTGGGATCATCGGGCCTAATGTCCAGCAAGGCTAATTTGTTGGTCTCATACAACCTTCAAAATATGGATGAATATGATTTCGCTAAGGGAGTGTATTGACGTTGGGGTCGATTGAATTGGCGGTGGGTAGGTTGTTCCATAGTTGGCATTGTGTTTTGTATCGTTGGTGCTTGGGTTACTGATGGGACCACATGATAGGAAATTTGTTGTTGCACTAGTTTTTGAGCCATTACAGGCTGGCTCATGACCACTTGATTGACTTGATTAGCTATGTTAGCCGTTGAGGCTTGTGTGGATTTGGTTTGGCTAGTTTGATTATTTTGGTATTGGCCCCTATTTTGCCATTCTTTCTTCTTAGGCTTAATGACACCCTCTTGGATTTTTATCTCCTCAATGACACTAGTCTGTGCTAAAGCCTCCTCAAATGTTCTATAAGTATTGAGTTGTAGCATCCAAGAGATGGGTTTTAAGCAACTCTTGGTAAAAAGTTTGATAATTTCTTCCATTGGGAGGGAGAATGGCAACTTTGTTATGACTTCCCTCCAACGGTTTCCAAAATCATAGATAGGTTCCTCATCCCATTGTTTCAAATAATATATATCCGATAAGGACACCTTATTTTTAATATTAAGGGTGAAGCGTTCCAAGAATAGATCTATCAATTGATCAAAAGTATAAATACTATGTGTAGGCAATTGATTGTACCATTCAATGGCATCTCCCCCTAATGTTTGAGGAAATGTTCAGAGCATAAGAGCATTATCATCACTAATCCAAAAACATATGTGGACAAATGAACTCACATGCTCCTTAGGATCCTTAGTTTCCCTGAACTTGTCAAATTTTGGTATCGTAAAATCTATCGGATATGGTGGTGATGGTACCGAAGGGTGGATTGGTTGATGAATCAGTTGGCTTAATGTAAGCTTTTGGCTCGTTATCCCTGGTGAGTTTTGCATCAACTGATCGATTTGCTTTTGCATTGCCTGGAATCTAAGATCTTCTGCTGGAATATGAGGACCTTGGATTATGTGATGGTTGGTTGATGGGCTGGATGGTAGATGTTGGGGTGTGACCAACATGGTGTTGTGGAATGGATTGGGTTGGGTATGTGGAGAAGATTGATGGTTGAAATATGGGGATGATTGATGAACCTAAGTCTACATCAGAAGGGATCCTTTTAGAGGTATGAAACTCCTTAACTTCCAAGGTGACCTCATTGCCAATGATGTGCCAATAATTGTGATAGAAGAGCACCATAAAACCATATGGGCTAGGATATTTGTCTTCCTTCATGGAGAAAATTGCCTCTTTAATTTCCTTATCCGAAAAGGGGCTGAGGAGATAATAATTTATTTGATTTGTCATATTTAAGGGAATATGGCCTAACAATAGGTTCATTGCCTCTTCATCCAACTTTGAATCCACTCCTAACATGTCTTGGAAAAATTGAATAGCTTCCCCTCTAATTTGGAAAGGATCCCTTGTAGAAGAACCATCAACAATATTGATCTCCTAGATTTTATTAGAACTTCTGTGCTTGAGAGTTGAAACATGGAAAATCCTCGTATTAATGTCCCCTTCCTTTAACCACAAAGCTCTTGATTTCTGTCATAAAAAATCCTCCTCACACACCAGAGTATTGAAACACATAGAAGATCCTTTTCTCTAGTTTGAACTTCCTCCAAATACTCTCCCAAACACAAAGAGTTTTCTAACTCCATGAGTTGTTGTTGTAAGGCTACCTTTTTAACCATAATGTCTCCAAACACCTCTTTATTCCATAGTTTTAAGTTTTTCTTAACAAATATCATTTTATTTTCTACTTGAGTCAATCTATCCCCCCAAAAATCTTGCTACCACCAAGATTAAATCCTGCTCTCTAAATCAGAATGAAGGATCCACATCTTTTCAAACCAAAAAGGGGTAGCAAAGAGCCTTCTCCTGTATGTTGTTTCCCAAATAAAAGGATTATGGTCTAAGCAATTTTTTTGGAGGGTTGTGAGAGTAGTGTCCCTAAACAACACTAAGCTCTCCTGAGGAATCAACACCCTGTCCATTTTGATCTAAATCAATTAACTCCCCAACTACCTATTAGTCCAGGTAAACTTTGTTTGTCTAAGCTCCAAGTCCATCAAAGAATTTGAATTTATAAAATCACCAAACTCAATCATACTATCTGAATATCTTCAATGCCTCCCTTCTTATCAAACAAATACAGAGGGGTGTTGAAGTCCCCTACAATGATCCATGGTATACCTACAAAGATATGCCCGAGTTCACTCAATTCCCTCCATAACCTTCATCTTCCAGCCATAGTAATGGGTGCATAGACATTTGTAATGATCCAGTAGGAATTATTTTCCTTAAAAAATAAGTGGATAGCACAAAATATATTATTTGAGATGATTTTTTGTCCTTCCAATTTATTTGGGTCCCAAATACAAATCATTTCTCATGAGGAGCTCATTCAGGGCTGAGAAACAAAATTTTCTCCTCTCCAAATATTGTCTTTAACCATTGCTAAGTTCACTTCTACCACATTTATCTCTTATAATAGCAAAATGTCTAGGTGATTATCTCTTATCAATGTTTGTACTGATATATATATCTTCTAGTCCCATTGAGACCGTACATTCCATGATAAAACCTTTATTTTTTAGATTTAGATAATTTCTTCCCTCCCTACCCAAATTGATGATTTTTTGTGTTTCTCTATCTATATCTACCACTGTTTTCCTCTTCCTTACCTCTGTTAAAGGGGGTGTACCTACATTGTGTTCCTTACCAACATCTAGGGGAGTTCTCTTTGCTTGATTCCTAGTCACCCTTGAGGACATCATCAAAACCTCCTCTGAACTAGAATCCTTCCATATTGGAGCTATGGGCTTCACCTCTATATTTTTTAGGATTTTCTTATATTCCCTTAATACTTTTCCAGCTTCATTTTGCCTAACCTGATTTGTAAGAATCGTGTTAGTAGGGTTAACCTCTACATCTACTTTTAGAGGTTTTACACTCTCCTATTGTACCCCCTCATGATTCACCCATTATGTCTCCATAAATTTCACAAATTTGATTGAGTCTCCCATTTCATCTTCTTTAGGTCCTCTCAAGCAAGTGTTAGGGTCTACAAAGTCAAGGGATTCCACAACTCTAAGGGGCTAGACTTCCACAACTCCATAAGAGACATATTACATGTGTTCCTCCTCAACCACCACAACCGATTGGTGTGAGGTACTTCCTTTCTTTTGATTATCCACCATGAGATTTGTGCCTTTATCCTGATCTGCATATTTACTCTCCTTTCTCTGCCAAAATTTCTTATTGGGAGCTTTCTTCTTCTTCAAGTAGAAGCTTGAGATATGACCTCTCCCTTTACAAATATCACAAAGGGGTGGAATATTTTCATAATCTAACCTTTTATTCCAGGTATCCATAGGGAATGTTAGGGCTATTTTTTTGGAATATTTCTATCCAGATCAACACTAACACAAATTCAGGAAAACACCATACAGGACTTCAGTCTGGTTATCCTATGAATGGTAACAAAGGTACAAATACCATTTGTAATAGCCATTAAAACTTCATTGTGCCAATATTGAAAGGGAAGGTGAGGTAATATTACTAAAATAATAGCTATGTTGAGACATTAGATGTGAGGATCAAAATCCACATCCCATTTTATGAGAAACAGGTTACGCTTCCCCATCGACCATGGTCCTCCACCTAGAATTTTTTGCATGTCACTTACCTCAGTAAGTTTGATCATGAAGAAACCATTTGGAAGCACCACAATCTCCATGTAGCCCATTGGTTTCCATATAGAAAAGGCCCATATTCAAATAATGTCTAAAGAACATAAGCTTATACTGAGAGGGGGGTGAACAGTATAAGACAACTTTTTACTTTTTCTTCCAAATCAATATTATGTTGTGTAAATATAGTAGTATTAATAGCAGTAATCAAAGCAATGCACAAAAACCATACACAATATAGACACCACAATTTACGTGGTTCACCTAATGTGGGATACTCCACAAAGAAAATATTTTACTAAAACTTTCTCAATCAATCTCTTTGGGAATCACTCCCAATTAAAATGTTTATGGACCTCTGTCCAAAGGAGATGCTGATCCTCTAATATCAAGTTTATGGATCTCTTCCATAGGAGAACTCTTTCTCCTTCTGCTCTGGCTATGTGATCTTCTAGAAGGCTTTGTATCTCTGCTGCACTGATTGGTGGACCTCTCTCCACTTGAAGACTCCTCACTCAAATATGTCTTCAACTATGCTGGCTATTGGATCTCTATCCATTGAGACTTTGTCCTTTGTACTCTATCACCTCTAAAAATCTATCAATAGGCTCACTAAGAACCTACTCAATAGGCTCACACAGAACCTACTTAACAAGCTCACATAGAACTTGTCAAATCTTCTTAACAAGCTCACATAGAACTTGTCCAAATATGCTCAAGCAATATCACCAAGAACTTGCCCAAATATGCTCTAGCAAGCTCACCAAGAACTTGCCCAAATATGCTCTAAAATTTGTCCACAAATCTATCCACAAAACTGTCCCAAAACTTGTCCACAAATATGTCCCAAAACTATCCCAAAATTGTCCACAAATATTTCTCAAAACTATACACAAATTCCTTCTCACAAGCTCAATCAATCATGCTCAATTAGCACTTAAATCTCATCCACAAATCTATCAAGGCAAAGCTCAAATATGAACTCAACAATGAATGTCGATGTACTCTTCAATGTATGAAACAAATGATCCACAATGATATCAACTCAACTCAACTCATAGAAGCATAAAGAGAATTGTTAGAGACTCAATATGTTCTAATCTCAATCTCAACTCAACTCAACTCAAATAAACTCATAGAAGTATAAAGAGAATTTTTAGAGACTCAATATGTTATAATATCAATCTCAACTCAACTCAACTCAAATCAACTCATAGAAGCATAAATAGAATTTTTAGAGACTCAATATGTTCTAATATCAATCTCAACTCAACTCAACTCAAATAAATCTCAACTCAAATCAACTCAAATCAATATTCACAAGGGAAAACTCTCTCACACAATCCTAGTCCAAGTATGCATCAACCAACTCAAATGTTTCCAAAAATGCTCAACTACAAATATCATATAACAATGATACTCATGTTATTTTCTAACTCAAGTTATTTCACAACCAATGAGATTCAACAACTATGCTTATCAAACAAGGTTTAGACATAACTCTCAATTAAGAATACCTTGAAGCATTCAACCAACCACTTTCAAAAAGGAAACCACAAACAATCCTTTTCCCTCCAATGATATTTCAGAAATCAACCACCATAAACAATCAATAGGAGAATGTGCCCATACCTTTTATGAAGATAAAAAAACCTCTTTGTAAATCTGCCACAATCACAAAATTCTTTTGCCAATCTTCACAAGGGTTAGTGGATCACAAAATAATCAACATTACTCCACTTTTGAATAATCATCACCAAGGCCTTTAATTGCACAACTTCCTTATCTCTCCTAAAACCACTTGTACCATAAAATAAAATAAATCAAAACATTGCATAACCTTTTCACTCCCAAAACCACTTATACTATAAAATAAAATAAATCACAATATTGCATACCTTGTCACCTCATGAAAGAATTAATCCTCCTGAAAAAGAACAAGGCAAACTTCACTTTTGGAACCCTTTTGCAAAATCAGAAATATCTCTTTACAGACACCTTATTTATCCTTCTAAATAATTTAGTCAAATAGCCCTCGAAATAAGCTTTTCGACAATATATAATATGCCCCCTTTCCAAAATAAATTGAAACCTTTACATACATACATAGAGACATACATACATACATACATATATATATATATATAATGGAGGGCCGACCTATGTGCAATTAATGGAGGTTGGCATACATATATATATATATATATATATATATATATATATATATATATATATATATATATATATATATATATATATATATATATATATATATATATATATATATATATATATATATATATATATGTATGCCAACCTCCATTAATTGCACATAGGTCGGCCCTCCATTAATTTAAACTTAAACTTTAAACTTTAATATCTTCATCACTGGAGGTCCTTTTTCGATGAAATAAATTCCACCTTGGCTTTTAAGAAAAGCCCTTTCCACATAAGCCCACCATGGTTTTAAATAAAACCTTTTATTTTGCCTGCCTTGGTTTTCACAAAAACCCTATAAATAGCCATGCTTTCCAAAATATCATAAATGCTTATTTATGAAATATTTTGGCCACCAAAACCAAATGTGATCCATGTGACATCAATGATCCATGTGACATCAATGAAAACATAAAATTCCTCAAATTACCTCAAATGTCCAACAATCTCCCCCTTTGTCATTGATGGCAACACCTCTAATGCAAACACCACAATCACTGCAAAAACCATCTCTGAGAATCAAAGCTACTCCCCCTGACTCAATACTCTCTATGGAGGTTGCTCCCCCTAACTCAATACTCTCTTTGGAGGCTGCTCTCCCTAACTCAATGCTCTCTTTGGAGGCTGCTCCCCCTAACTCAATGCTCTTCCCCTTACTCAAATATCTCCCCCTTTGACATCAATGGAAAATGGGACACCTATGGGGCTAAAAGATATGACTCTTAAGCATAGCCCCCTCACCACCTTCTCTCTTGAGGTGATTAATTTTGGGGTGGGAGTATCTTTACTCCCATCTTAAATTTATTATTTCCTCTATCAACTTCCTTCCATGTTTTTTTTGATATCATTCTCTTGATGAATTACTTGATCTTCTTGTCTTGAACCTATTTGGAATTGAGTCCTACACCATATTGCAATATGCCCTAAGTTATTGAAATTAAAACACTTGATATTATAGCCTTTGGATGGTGCCCATGTCCTGAATTCTTTCTTGAAGTAATTTCCATATCCATTCCTTTCCTGAACCCTGTATTGTGAAGCTCTATTTTCATGACCATTATCACCATGAATTTTGAATTGTGTAGCTCTAAAACCAAAACCATTTTGCTCATTTCCTTTGCACTGAAAAGCTTTATGACCAATCCTGTTACTTGAGAAGAAATTTCCCTGAAAACCATACCTTCTTCCTTTGAAGTGTCTTCTAGCAAAATTAAACTTCTTTGATCCATGGATCCTGCAATGTATAGCCTTGTGTCCAAATCCATTACAAGAAAAACAATATCCTTGAAAAGCCTTTTGTTCATGCCTTGGTTCCTCATACCTTTCTTGACCATTATCCTTATGATCATCTTCAACTTGTGCATTGCATTCTTGAACCTTCTTTGTAGCATCTAAAATCTCTTCCTTAGTTTCTTCCTTGCATTTTTCTTCAACAATTTATTTTCCCTTTGATATTGATTAACCTATCTCAAAAAAAGAACCAAACTGAATATTTGGAGCCATAGGAACTTTGGAACTTTCCTCACAAATATTAGGTGCTTCTTTGCTTTCATATTTTAGAACTTCCTTTCCTTTTGAGTGTGATTCCCCAAACCTGAAATATGGGACCTTTGGTGCTTTGGAATATTCCTCTTATTTCTCTTCATTTGTGTCAAGTAGCAACTTGGCATCCATCTCTATAGCCTCTAAAATACATGTTTCCTTCTTAGTACAAATATCTTGACATTTTGAGTCATGTTATGGATCAAACTTCTCATGTAGGGAACATCTCAATTATTTTAGATTCTCCTTAACCTCTTGTAGTTGCTCATGGATAACATTGAAGTCTTCCTTTAGATCAACTGAGACATTATCCTCTTGTTTAACTTCTTCTATTTGGAGTGAATGTTCTTCTTCTACTTCTTTTATTCCATAGAAAAACCCTTATTCATCTTCACTGTCACTAAGATCATTATAATCTTCTATAGCAAACAAAATCTAAAGATTTCTTTGACCATGCTTGTTTCCTTTATGTGTCATCTCATCTTCACTATCATTGAAACCATTGCAATACCCTAATCTATGATCTCTTTGACCACACACAAAACATTGTTCTATTTCACCTTCTATTCTTAGGAATAAATTCTCTTCCTTTTCATCATCTGAATTATCTCTATCATTATGATCTGAGCTATTACTTTCTTCTACAATGTAGTAATATTTATTTGCCTTACAAAAAATTTTCTTCTCATACCTGTTTTGCTTGAATTTGTTATCTTTTTCATGCTTATGCTTTCCATCTTATTTTCTTCTGTGACCCCATTTTTCATCATTGTTGATTTATTCATGTGGACACTTGTATGCATAGTGACCAAGATAACCACACTTGTAGCATCTGACTTTCCTTATATTTCTAAAATTCCTTGAGTCCTTATTCCTTTTGATGAAGTTAGCTTCCTCATAATTTTCTAAAACTCTATCTATTTTTGAAACTTTCCCTTTCTCTTTTTTTGAAGCCTTGAATGCAATATCTTTTATTGGAGCTTGATGCTTACTTACCATCATCTCATAAGCTATAAGAGTACCTTGCAATTCTTTCATTGTTAAACACCATACACAATAGAGACACCACAGTTTACATGGTTCACCCAATATGGGCCACTCCATGGAGAAAATATTTTACTAAAACTTTCTCAATCAGTCTCTTTGGGAATCCTTCCCAATTACAATATTTATGGATATCTATCCAAAGGATATGTTGATCTTCTAATCTCAATTTTGTGGATCTCTTACATGGGAGAACTCTTTCCCCTTCTACTCTAGCTAGTGATCTTCTAGAAGACTCTGTCTCTCTACTGTACTAATTGGTGCATCTCTCTCCACTTGAAGACTCCTCACTCATATCTATCTTCAACTATCCTAGATGTTGGATCTCTATCCACTGAGACTTCGTCCTCTGTACTCTGTTACCTCCAAAGCTCTTCCAATAGGCTCACTCAGAACCTGCTCAACAAGCTCACCAAGAACTTACATAAATATGCACTAGCAAGATCACCAAGAACTTGCCCAAATCTGCACTAGCAAGCTCACCAAGAACTTGCCCAAATATGCACTAGCAATCTCACCAAGAACTTGCCCAAATCTGCACTAGCAAGCTCGCCAAGAACTTGACTTGTTGATATCCATTGTTTCTTCTATTACTGAAACCTTTGTATCATATTTCATGGGAAGTGATCTCAAAACCTTTTGAGTAACTTCTGATTCTTTCATATCAAAACCTAGGCATCTCATAGTGTTAGTAAGCTCATCAACTCAAAGTAAGAACTTTGCAATATCTTCAGATTCTTCTATTTTCAATTCCTCAAATATTTTTATATGAGGCTATAGTTTTTTCGACTTTACTTTGGAATATCCTTCATAAGTATTCCTCAACTTGGTCCACATATCATTAGCTAAAGTACATACTATGACCTTTCCAAATATGTCTCACATAGCTCACTCAAATATAATTCATTGCTCTTGCATTGATCTTAACCAATTTCCTGGTAGTCTTATCTTCCTCGGGATCACCTTCAACCATATACTCCTTTTCAACCATCTGCCATACCTCATATCCTTGTGATATCAAGTAGTTATTCATCCTCATGCTCTATAAATCATAATTGTTACCATCACAGAATGGAGCCTTATTTTGAGATAATCCATTATGTGAAGCCATCTGTGTTCTTGTAGAATCTGCCCTCAAGTTGTTAGCGTTTCCAAAGGAACTCGCTTTGATACCAATTGAAGAACACAAGCTTATACAGAGAGGGGGGAGTGAACAGTATAATACAACTTTTTACTTTTTCTTCCAAATCAATATTATGTTGTGTAAAGATAGTAGTATCAATAACAGTAATCAAAGCAATGCACAAAAACCATACACAATAGAGACACCACAATTTATGTGGTTCACCCAATGTGGGCTACTCCATGGAGAAAATATTTTAGTAAAACTTTCTTAATCAATCTCTTTGGTAATCACTCCCAATTACAATGTTTATGGACCTCTATCCAAAGGAGATGCTGATCCCCTAATCTCAAGTTCATGGATATCTTCCATAGGAGAACTATTTCTCCTTCTACTCTGGCTATGTGATCTTCTAGAAGACTCTGTATCTTTGTTGTACTAACTGGTGGACCTCTCTCCACTTGAAGAGTCCTTACTCATATCTGTCTTCAACTGTGCTGGCTACTGGATCTCTATCAATTGAGACTTTGTCCTCTATACTCTATCACCTCCAAAGCTCTATCAATAGGCTCACTAAGAACCTACTCAATAGGCTCACACAGAACCTACTTAACAAGCTCACACAGAACTTGTCAAATTTGCTTAACAATATCACATAGAACTTGTCCAAATTTGCTCAAGAAAGCTCACCAAGAGCTTGCCAATATTTGCTCTAGCAAGATCACCAAGAACTTGCCCAAATATGCTCTAAAATCTATCCACAAAACTATCCCAAAACTTGTCCATAAATCTATCCCAAAACTATCCCAAAATTGTCCACAAAGCTTTCTCAAAATTGTCCACAAATGCCTTCTCATAGGCTCAATCAATCATGCTCAAGTAGCACTCAAATCTCATCCACAAATCTATCAAGTTAAAGATCAAAGATGAACTCAACAATGAATGGCAATGTACTCTTCAATGCATGACAAAAATGATACGCAATGATCTCAACTCAACTCAACTCATAGAATAATAAAGAGAATTGTTAGAGACTCAATATGTTCTAATATCAATCTCAACTCAACTCAACTCAAATAAACTCATAGAAGCATACATAGAATTGTTAGAGACTCAATATGTTCTAATCTCAATCTTAGATCAACTGAACTCAAATCAACTCATAGAAGCATAAAGAGAATTGTTAGAGACTCAATATGTTCTAATATCAATATCAACTCAACTCAACTCAAATCAATCTCAACTCAACTCAAATCAAATCAATCTTCACAAGGGACAACTCTCTCTCACACAATCCTAGTCCAAGTATGTATCAACCAACTCAAATGTTTCCAACAATGCTCAACCACAAATCTCACATAACAATGATACTCATGTTCTTTTCTAACTCAAGTTATTTCACAACCAATGGGCTTCAACAACTATTCTTATCAAACAAGGTTTAGACACAACTCTCAATTCAAAAAACCTTGAAGCATTCAACCAACCACTTTCGAAAAGGAAACCACAAACAATCCTTTTCCCTCCAATGATATTTCATAAATCAACCACCATAAACAATAAATAGGAGAATGTGCCCATACCTTTTATGAAGATGAAAAAACCTCTTTGTAAATATGCCACAATCACAAAATTATTTTGCCAATCTTCACAAGGGTTAGTAGATCACAAAATAATAAACATTACTCCACTTTTGAATAATCATCACCAAGGCCTTTAATTGCACAACTTCCTTATCTCGCCTAAAAACACTTGTACCATAAAATAAAATAAATCAAAATATTGCATAACCTTTTCACTCCCAAAACCACTTATACCATAAAATAAAATAAATCACAATATTGTGTACATTGTCACCTCATGAAAGAATTAATCCTCTTGAAAAAGAACAAGGCAAACTTCACTTTTGGAACCCCTTTGCAAAATCAGAAATATCTCTTTACACACACCTTATTTCTCCTTCTAAATAAGTTAGTCAAATAGCCCTTGAAATAATCTTTCCAATGATATATAATATGCCCCATTTTCAAAATAAATTGAAACATTTATATATATATATATATGCCAACCTCCATTAATTGCACATAGGTCAGCCCTCGATTAATTTAAACTTAAACTTTAAACTTAAATATCTTCATCATCGGAGGTCCTTTTTCGATGAAACAAAATTCCACCTTGGCTTTTAAGAAAAGCCCTTTCCACATAAGCCCACCATGGTTTTAAATAAAACATTTTATTTTGCCTGCCTTGGTTTTCTAAAAACCCTATAAAATAGCCATGCTTTCCAAAATATCATAAATGCTTATTTATGAAATATTTTGGCCACCAAAACCAAATGTGATCCATGTGACATCAATGATCCATGTGACATCAATGACAACATAAAATGCCTCAAATTACCTCAAATGTACAACAATGTCTATATCTGGCGTTGCCCTAAAAACCTTGCCCACCAAATTGTGTTCCCCTTTCACCTTCATGTTCAAAATTATCTTCTAGGGAATGTTGAGAATGCCATTTATAACTCTCAAGTTTAAGTGGCTTACCAATGGAGGAAGAGTAGTAGCAGATTTAGAACCATGTACCACCTAGGTCCAAGAGCATTTCTATCCCACTTTTGGAGCTCGATTCTCTTGACCGTTGTCTGCCTTTGATTCATCCTACCCCTTCTCTCTGACCACTTTATTGGGAGGTTTTGGATGTTTCTTCCTAGAAAGCCATTCTCCAGCTCTTCATCTAAGGCCCCATCCATTGATGTACCTTCCAAAGCCCTAGTCTGGCCCTGCCCTACTCTAATTCCTACACCAATCACTCCTCGTCCATCTCTGATCATTCCAAACCCTGGCCTGTCTACTCCTTTTTCTTCCCATTCCATTTTTTAACTCAAACACCCATTTATGGGTTGCAAATAATTGAAAACCCTATTTTAAAGGTTTTTTTTTTTTTTTCCATTTTTAGGTTTTGACCCCTTGCTAGTTATTTGCCCTGCTTGCTACTCCCATTAACTAGGTTCGAGCAATTTTTTTTTGCCGTTGTTGTTGCTCGCCGCCACTGCTGCTTCCAACTTCATTTACATGCAATTGCTTATTTCTAGTTGCAAATGTTAAAATATTATAAAATATCATTAGAATGAGGTCCTTGCATTAGAAAGGGATCATTACATAATAATTTTAGGATGGGGTCCTAATACTTTGGTTTGACTAAAGATAAAAGCTTTTTAAACCTTTAAATAATACCCTTTAAAATGGATTTTAATTAATAAGTTACTTTCTTACCTCATGGATCAAATAAGGTGTCACCTTCATAGTGAAGAACAATAGACTATTTAATCTTTCATCATTCAACACCTTTGTATAGGCCACTATTCACTCTAATGCCTTTGTACAAACCATTATTCACTCTAGCACCTTTGTACAAGTCACTGTTCACTATTTACCACCTTTATATGCTGATATATGCACTTTATTTTTAGTGTCTAGCCTTGGTGAGGGGCAGTTAATTTTGTATCAACAACCAACCTTGGCAAGGGGTAGTTCATTTTGCATCAAAGGTTTGCTGACAGTGATCTTGAATTGCAAGTGGAAATTTTTAAGAATAAACAAGTCTTGTCCCTATTTCAGATCCATTAGTTATAGACCTTAGATTCAATATTTCAACAACCATTGAATCCCATGTATTTTTGTTTCTTTTCATTTTTCATATCACAAAAATAAAAATACCTTGTTTGCTATATGTTTTTCTAGTTTTTGCACGTTTTGAAGGAAAATCAAGGAACTTAGACTTAGTTTCATTAAAAATTTAGTACAACACATAAAAGAAATAGGAAATAAAATAACCTAAGCTTATATTATTTTTTAAATAGGCATCAAATATAAAAATAAATTTAGACTACATCTAAGCTAAATCCATTTATTTTACATTATTCTATTGAGCCCTTGGTAAAAAGACAATTTTTTTTACTTAGTTTAGATATCAAGAAACCAAAAACACATATAGGTTAGAGCTTGTTTTCTATACATTTGGCTTCATTCTACATTGGCTATTATATCATATTTTGATTTTCTTAGAACCTAAGACCTAATTGATTATTAAAATTTACCTATCAAACATAGATTTAGGGTAAATATCTAAAATACCCTTGGTGAACCCTTACTCTCACCAACTATAACACCCATATAAAAATTAAGGGATTCATGCATTAATATTCATTTGAGTGTGAATCATGAGCTTGGGGCTAGTGCTTCCAAATCTTGGTACACATCTTGGGTGAATCCGATGTGAAAAATCCTTGCCTTAATACAACTTAAAAATTTACCACACTTTTTAATAAAAAATTGGTTATATGGGATTGATATGGGTCCCACTCATATTACATTATCACCACATAGTGGTATTACAAAAAATATTGGATATTATCCTTGTATCACTTGGCAAGATTTCAACTCGGGTCTCCTCTTTAAATGTTAAGGAATCTAACTAGTTGAGCTAATACCACTTGATCAAATTTACCACACTTTTAATTAAAGGCCACATATAATTATCTTCCTAGCATAAATCAGATTAACTTAAGATAATAAAAACATAACTAAGTGCTAGTCCTACTTGGATAAGGTTAATGACCCCTTGATCAAACTATCATACAAACCTTGAGGGTTATCCTTCTTGGCTAGTATAAAATAGTGGGCTAGTGGAAGTCATAAGGAGGGACTATTATATCACTAAAGGGGATATAAGGTGATTTTGAAACATATTCTCTATCTTCTTTAATAAATACTATAAACAAAAATCTAATAAATTTTACTTCCTCTTTCCAAGTATGACTGATCAACCATCTCATTATATAACTAGAAGTGTATCATATTAAATTGTGCATGGTATTGAACCACTATCTCAAATATAAGAAACTCTACAATATTAAAAAATTCTACATATGAGGAAGAATAGGACCTTCTCTTCTTGAGAAACCTCTCTCCCATACATAATAAAAAGGGAGAATTGGTATTATGATCCATGGATCACCTAGTTGCTTTCAACTACAAAAACAAAGATGCTTTGTTAATGATCATCAATGCAAACACTTGAGAACATCTTGATAGTTCATCTCATTCTATTAGAGGGACTTCTTGTCTAGAATCCATCAAACAACCTAGATAAGCTCCTTTAGATTCTAATCCCTTGAAGGTTTCTCAAGGACCTTCAAACATAGAATTCAATACCTTAGTATCAAAGCCTCCTACCATAACTATGGAAGGAGGAAGCTTCAAACCTACCTCTTTTATAGGAAATCAAACCCCATTAAACTCCATAGAAGAATTCTTAAGGATTTTTAGTCATGTCATCTTTTCTACTATAGAAGTAGGGTACATAGAAAATCCCCCTAGTAAATTGATGCCTCAGCTGGTCTTTCTTAGACAAACACTCTTTTTAAACATTGAATGAGGAACAATGTATAACTTGGTTCCTCCCACATTCAACTCTATAAATTCATTCAATCTCAATAGTTTTGGAACAACATCCATGCATGACTTAACAAACCTCTCAACTAATCCATTCAACACATCCTCAAATCCTTTTTTCTTTTAACCTATGTAAACCAACCTTTTGGTTAAATTTTTGAGTCTTTTTCAAACTTCGCAAAATCCTTTGACTTTAGCAAATCAACTTTTGCCTAAATTTCAAGCTTGTATATCACAAGTATGGAAACTAACCCAACAAGTATCCTCACGTCAAGGGTTTGCAAAGTCAATTTGCACATTCGATGATATTTTCAACCAACATTTAGATCCAATCATAGCTAACCAATCATTTGCTATTCATTTTTAAGTACCACAACCTCCCAAGTATGATGCTTCAAGAGATCCTATAAACCTTATAATTTTTTTTATACTTTCTTGAATTAGCATAACATATGATGATATTTTATTGTTAAAAGTATTCCCACAAAATCTTGCAGGATCAAAGTTAGAATGGTATTTCTAATTACTATGCCACTCTCCCAAAAGATTTATGAAATTATGTGAAAATTTTGTTCAACAATTCACTATAGATATAGAAGAAAATACGATCCTTGATGACTTATACTAATTAAAACAAGGAAAGGAAGAAAGCATCTTAATTTTCTTAAAAATATGGAGGTCATTAGTAGAGAAACTAGAGTATAATCCTCCTCTAAAGGACCTCCTTAGTATTTCCAAGAAAAACCTCAATGAACACCTCTCTCATCCTCTTGAGATGACTATAGTGCTATCTTTTGAACATTCCATTCAGTTGGCTAAGCAAGTAGAGTCCACCCTCATCAGAAAAGGGCAATAAAAATTCAAGAAGGAAGAAGAAAATTCTTCTAATTATAAAGGACAATATAAAAATAAACATGTTGTAGGTGACAAAGTCACTAACTCTAGGACAAATAATAATAATGGAGGTATTATAGCAACCCTACAAAAACTTGTTATGAATAAACAAGCCAAACCTAAAAGACAATACACTAAATTAGACCTACCCCCTTTAGTCATTTTAGAACAACTATTGGAAGCAAATTTGATTGAATTACCACCTATAAAACCTTTAAATGTAGAAAGGGAAAAACAACCTGAATTTAATGCTATAAAGCAATGTGCCTACCATTATTTTAATGGATATTCAACTAATAGGTGAAAGAGATTTAGAGGCTTCATTCAAGACCTCATTGAACAAGGGTAAGTCAATTTTGATGACTCTCAACCTTCCTTGTCATCTAAACAAGATTTGTGTATATTCCAAAATCTTTTACCCAACCATGAGCAAAAGACTACCAATAATATACAATACAAAAATATCTTGCCACCTTACCAAAATATGGTGGGAATGATCAACTTAGATACAAGATAATACAAAGCCCAAATGGAAAACTCATCTACTAACCCTCCGCTAAATTTATAGTCTAAATTAGACTACCCACCTGAAAACCTACCTTAGTTCTAAAAAATCAAGAGAAAGATTGACCTACAAAAATTTCCTTACTTGAGTTATTGAAAACCTCCCCCATCCATAAGGAAATGATTTTCAAAATTTTCAATGAGCAAGTAGTTCCTTGAGATTTAAGTCCATCCGATTTAACCCCTATAGTAGGAACTATGGTCGTTAGTCATGTGACCATTGCCTTTTACGAAGAAGATGTCCCATTGCCATCCATGCTTGGAGAATACCCATTGTATATTACATGTGAAATTAGTGATAGTTACATAAAAGAGTGTTAATCGATAATGTATCTTATCTTAATGTATGCAACCTTAAATTCCTCAATAGGATTGGGTTAAAAAACCAAGACTTGGAAAAATCTGTTGTCATTATCAAGGTATATGACAATGAAGAGGCAAGAGTTGTGGAAATACTGGTCCTCCATGTAAAGGTGGGACCCCGCATACTCAACACTATAATACATGTTGTAACATGTGATCTAAAATATACAATATTCTCCTAGGATGACCATGGATCCATTCAATACAAGTAGTTCCTTCTACATACCACCAATGCTTAAAATTTGACTATCAAGGCCAAATTTACACCATCTTAGTAGATCTTGACCCCTTTACCTATTTCCAATTCTTAGAAAAAGATAATTAGAACATGTGCATTTTCTATATTTAAGTGCCCCTACTATCAATTATAAAACAATAAAATATCCATCTCTTACATTAGGAAACAATGATCGTGAGGCTAGTACTAACAACCATTTTGAAAGCCCAAAGACTAAACTAAGGAAATACCGAATATTAATCCTCAAAGTTAGCTACTAACATTAGATCTATCTAGGTTACCTCTATCACCCTAAACCTTAGGAATGCCCTCCTTGAAAAGGTATGGTAGTCCAAAAAGATAGTTGCACTTTTATTTATGCTAGGACAACTAATGAAAAAGTAATTCATGGAAGCAAATCTCATCCAAACGAGCAACATTATGCTTCCTACTACATATTTACCTTGTATTAGATACCCAAAAAAATCTTATGTAAGTTTGGATATCATGGAATGGGCTTAGGTGAATTAGACAAAGCATTAAAGAACCTTTAGATCTTGAGCCTTGAACAAAATAATGATTGGTATATAAGCCACATTGCAACAAATGCCAATCTTGTCCATCATAATTTGATACTGATGATGAAAATAACTTCCTTTAATCCTATGAGAACATTATATTAGAAGACAAAGAGGAGTATGACTACTTATCTCTTAGCATAAACATCATAGACATCATTTACTTCAAATGCGATAGTCTCCATGAGTCATCATCTCAAATAAAAAATATTATAATATGAGTTTCAATTACTTGCAAATGAAAGCAAGGTATAAGCCTTTAATTATCATATTGTTTTATATGATTTCAAACCACTTATCTCAAAAAGCATTATCAATACCTTACAATCACCTGAATTAGACTTAACAACACTAAGTCTAATCAACCTTGAAAACCTAGGGGTACTTCTAGCATCCCTGCAATTTGAAGACGAGTTCCAAATCATTATTTAGTAAATGATTGATATAAATATTAGGACTCAAGATTACCTTAAAATACTAAAAATAGAAAAAGCCTTAAATATTGAAAAATGTGAGGCACACAATTCTCTTAGCCAAAATTTGTGTCATATGTCCATGGTTTTATGTGGGCATGTTTGGCATAGATCCATATCTTGTGGTGCATCATCTAGATGCTCACCTTTATGTAAAACTTGTAAAGAAAAAATTAAGGAAGATGTATTCAAAAGTAGCACTACTCATTAAAGAGGAGCTTAAAAACTCCTTGTGGTTAAGTTCATAAAAGCCATCATTTACTTTGACTAGATGCTAACATAGTGCCTATTGCTAAAAAGGAAGGCACTATTCATATTCGTACTAATTTTCAAGACAATAATGATTGCACGAAAGATGAATTTCCTCTTCCAAACATTGATATGATTGCCAAGTTTTTTACCAATTTTGGGATCCTATCCCTCATGGATTGATTCTCGGGATATAACTAAATTTGGATAGTGCTTGAGATTCAATATAAAACAAATTTCATTATCCCTTGGGGCACTTTTTGTTGGTAAATTATGCATTTCAATATAAAGAATGATGGGCCAACTTTTTTTTTGGTAAGTAGTGTTTGTATTTACAGTTGGTTTTAACAAGGATCCCAAAACCTGATTACATAAGCAATGGGTCTAGGGCATCAA
Source organism: Wollemia nobilis (assembly GCA_028583015.1). Lineage (NCBI taxonomy): Eukaryota > Viridiplantae > Streptophyta > Pinopsida > Araucariales > Araucariaceae > Wollemia > Wollemia nobilis. The sequence goes on from JAQPPZ010002819.1 coordinate 5,490,234, forward strand.
TCCCTTGAAACTGAACACCAAAACAGAAATCCCGTCCAGCGATAACAGTAAGCATGAAGCAATCCCTCTCAATGGGAAACAAACAAATAAGAAAGAAAGTAGTTTTGGAGATCCCGCCCAGCGGGGAGTAGCCAAAAACCACCATCGAGAAGATCCCGCCCAACAAGAAGCAAAGAAAAACTGTTACAATAAAATCCCGCCTCGCGGGAAGCAGTAAAAACCACCACAAACAGTCCCGCCTAGCGGGAAGCAGCAGGGAAATCCCGCCATCCGAGAAACCAACAAAAAAGAAAGGATCCTGCCTCGCGGGAAAACCGACGGATTTGGCGGATCTCGCCCTGTAGAGAAACCATCCCGCCCACCAGGAAAACATATCGTTCAGCGAGAGCCATCCTACAGGAAGTCGACAGCCAGCACAGAGAGAATCCAGCCCATCGGGAAGTGACCAGAGAGCTGCACCACAATGAACCCGCCCCGAGAAAAAAGAAGAGGATCCTGTCCCGGCAAAACAAAAAGAAACAATAGGTTAAGGGACCAGGGATCTAGGGACTAGGAATCTCGAGTGGGAAGAGGAACCAGTCACAGGGATGGGATCCTTAGGAACCAAAATAGTGGGAAGCTGTCCAAACCCTAAACCATCACCTCCACCGCACCGAGAAACACAAGGGACTAGATCCACGCGAATAACCTACAAAAAACCCCAGGGAGAAGCCTGAGGGAAAAAAGGAAGGGATCCCCAACCAAACAGGGATCCCTGGAAAGCACCAGTCCAAAAAAACAACCAAGAAAACCCTAACCGGCTGGGAGGGGCGCAGATAGTGGAGAAGGATCTCCCTCCAAGAGGTCATCTGCAAACAACCACTCCCTGGGAGGGATGACCTGGGTTGAGCCAGGGACTGGGGAGCCATGGGAGGGGGAGCAGGGGAGGGACCAGAGCCCTCCCCTCTCTAGCACTTTACAGAATGATGGGCCAACTTACCAGTGCACTATGGTATATATTTTCCATGATATGATGCATAACATGGTAGAGAACTATGTCAATTATCTCCTCACCTACTACCAAGAATGAGAAGATCATGTCCTTGAATTATGATGAATATTTGATCACTTAACGTAATATCAAGTCTTAATCAAACCTTCCAAGTGTATCTTTGGGATTACATGAGAGAAACTACTAGGATTTATTATTTTCCATCAAGAAATTGAAGTAGATCCTGCTAATATTTCTACCATTACAGATATGCTTCCCCCAAAGACATTGATAGAACTTTGTATCTTCAAGAAAATTTACAAGCCATACAATGATTCATTTCTGAATTGATAGACAAATGCCAACCCTTTAATAAATTTTTAAGAAAGGATGATGAGTTCAAATGGGATGATGAGTTCCAAAAGGCTTTTGATGCTATTAAAATGTACCTCTTATCACCACAAATTCTTATCCCACCAAAGCCTATAAAACCCCTATTGTTGTACATTGTAGCAACTATACATGCCCTAGAAGTCATGTTGGCTCAATATGATGACCAACATAAAGAAATAGCAATTTACTAGTAGAACTCTGGTAAGCTATGAAACACATTAAAACTTTGTTTAGTGGTAGTCTTTACTTTCAAAAAATTGAGATACTACATGCTCAATAAGAAGACCATTATAATAACTTGGACAGATCCTTTAAAGTACCTTATGTCAAAACCATACCTTTTGAGCTGCACTACCAAATGGATGATTACCCTCAATAAATTTGACCTTGAATTTGTTAATAAAAATCCTTAAAGGGGCAAGTCATAACTAACCTCCTAGAATATGTCCCACTAGAAGTTCATCAAACCATAGAAGTCCATTTTCCTGATGAGACTATTTATTCTTTAGAAACTGAGTAATCTACTTTATGGTCCCTTTATTTTTATGAAGCAAGAAGTGTCAAAGAATTTGGGATAGGAATAGTTCTAGTTTCCCCACAAAAAGTCGTTATTCCTTTATCATTTAAGCTTCAATTTTTATGTACCAAAAATATCGTTGAATATGAAGCTTTAATACTTAGAATTTGTGCTATCCAAAACCTAAAGAGTACAAACTTATCCATTTTTTGGGACTCACAACTTGTCATCATCAAAATTAAAGGAATGCATCAAAATAAAGATGAAAAATTAAAACCTTTTAAAGAAATTTTCAACCAGTTAATGACCTCTTTTGATAAAATCACTATAGACATTTTTCCAATGAAATGATATTTCTTCACAAACGAACACAAATATGAATAAATACCTTCAAATATTTTAGCTAGAAACTTATGCATGCGGGTTATTTTAATGAGAAATACGTAAGTGTTTAGACTGTCTTTAGTGTGGATGAATGAGTGATGCAGAAGTTGACAACTTAACAAATCTTGATACTAGATGGAAGACTCAAACCAGAACTATTTGGACTTAACCCGACACTAACCCACTATCAATACAAAGTAATTTGGACACAAGTGACCCTTAGGCTATGTGAAAGACACTCTAATTTAGGATATGATGTTGGCCAATGGTAACAAACGGATTGACGTGGGAAAATAGAAATAAGACACATGAAATGCATGAAAGGTATTGGGTGTTAAGACAATGGAATGTGGCAATGATTATTTTGACAAAAGAATATAATTTTGGGTGTTAATATAGCCATTTTGAGATACGAAGGTGATTCATCGTGATGTTGTATAAGGATTTGGATGTGATAGGTTTAATGTAGTATGTACAAAAATGAACATAGCCTTTTTAGAACCTAATTAAATGTTCCAGTGCATAAATATATATGCAGATTGTGTGGATGCAATTATGTGATAAATTAATTTCAATACGAATGGTTTTTACGAAATTTAATGACCAACGACTAGGCAATATTTGGTTATAAGTTACATGAGCGAACGATGACAAATAATGTTATGACAGACTGTTATAAACTTTAGACAAACGGTAAAGGCTAATAATATATAACTAACGATAGTCTAGAACACACAAGATGTGGATAATCAGTGGTTAACTGACATGGCTAGGGTTAAATATGATGTGAGTGAATTCTATGATTAATATAAATTAGACACGTGAATATCCAACTGTTAATAAAATACGACAGGGAATTCAACATCTAGGCAGTTATGAATATCCAATGGTTAATAAACTATAGCAACAACTAGGTCTTCTGATGTTTGGATGATCTTAGAAGGCTAAGGTTACAATGCTAACTAGAAATTTAGGACACAATATATAAGATGGAAGACTCACAATTGACAGCAGATGAATGGTTATTATTTATTTTCAAGCATATTTAGAAAGAAAAATAACACGTGACGAGCGAACAGAATCATAATAACTAGAATATTTTACAATCAGAACAAGGTGGCAACACGACCTAACTAAGGATGATACACAAATGTGAAGATGGCTGGAGGAGTTAAATAAAATGATTAGCAACAGGGATAAGTGATAACAACACGCTACAATTTGAAGCAAATTTGTTACAATGGAAACAATGGCTAAAAGATGAAATTTACAAATATTTTAATATGACCTACAAATTTAATTTTTTTTGGCTATAATGGTATGAATAGCGGTAGACATTGATGAGCTCAATTAGGAGTGAAACGATGAGCGACTTACAAAATACAGGACAAGGATAACACAATATCACGATGATAACAAAATCAACGAATGTCCATATTTTGTGAAATAATGGCAATGTGGCACAATGTTCACCTACAAATTGACATTAAAAAATGTGACTACTCTAATGTTTGAATACTTTTTTTTTTTTTGCTAAAATTCTAAATTTTATACCAATATTAGGGTTGGGTTTTAAAATAAATTTGGCCTACCTTTTAATTGCAATTGGAAGGCGAATAAATATGCGTGTATTCTTTTAACAATGCATTTCTTAGTGCAATTGAAATTTTTTGATTGTAGGAAGTGTTTCCCTGTAATTTCTGTCAGTGTTATACCTACGTTATCTACCTTCATGAATTAGAAACGGTGTAATATTTCTTGATGTGTAATTCCTTGGTACTTCTTCTCCTCATGACGTTATTGGTTGCCTGATTATGCTCATAATCTGAAGAGTCTTTCATAGACTATTGCTGAACACCAACGGTTCTCTGCTTGATCTGCATTATTTAGGAATGGGATATAACCTTTTTTTTTACATTAGCAAACTGCACAATTTTGCTATTTTTCTGTCTTGACCTGGAAGTGCTTTGAACCAAGCTATGAACACAGATGAATGGTATGAAGCTACTTGACACTTGTGATCACTAAATCACCCTACCTGTTGTTTTCCTATTTAAAACTATAGTCAACGAATGCTTCAAATAGGTAAAAAAAATTTTGCTACTTTGAAGGAGTAAACAAAGATTACTGCACATAGGTTTCGCAGGCTCTGATACCAATTGAAATGATATTTCTTCACAAACGAACAAAAATTTGAATGAATGAATCAAATGAATGCTTACCACTTAAGGAGGGCTACAGTCCTTCACCACTTAGAGAGGGCTAAGTCTCTTGCGGAATACACAAATGGATAAAATAGTGAATGATGAATTACATGTAACTAAACCTACATCTACTTATATCAATAATTCAATGAATTGGTAAACCCTTGGAAATATAGCTGACTAGCTATATTAGTATTGTAACATCCAAGGTCAAGTAACCACCACACCAATGCAATAATTAACCACTACATCCTTGGTTCCTTTAGAACTAGAATATCAACATGACACCATTATTTTTCATCAAATTAAAAAATTGGTGACTCTTGAGTCTAGTCAAATACCTTTGTAAACTAAAAATGACTAACACCAATAAAAGTAATAGATCAAACACAAGAAATATTGCTCAATAAAGAAATGATAATATATTGATATTATGGGAGCCCTGATCTCCACTATTACAATACAACTTGTGTTAATACAATTTTTTTTACAATCAGAGGGTTTGAAACCCTTGTTCAAATGAATATTTGGTGTCTTCAGGTCAATGTAAATGCTCCTTGTAACCTACACACAAATAGATTAGAAAATATGTTACTAATACTTGTGGGGCCTCCACAATATGAGGCCCACTAAAATACAAAAGTATACAATATTAACCCTAACTAAAATGTTTGATAAAGTAAAATGTAGATATACAAAAAATGTAAGTAAAGCAATAACAAATGATACATTGTTAAGAATATACCTGTGTTTCTGATCCATGCTTCTACTTATTTATTTTGGTGATGTGAGAATGCTCGGAAGCATCCAAGGGTTTGTTTATCATAAATTGATAAAGGAGAAATTCCCTGGAGAATTTGAGGAGAGCTATAAATGCCTTGTACTATTTCTAGAATGCTCAGTGGTATTCTGGAAATACCCTAGAGTGTACGAGAGTTGCAAAGAGGTGTACTGCAGAACTAGATTTGGTTTACAAGGGTTTGGTGACAGATATGATGATGAGGATTTTGGGAAATGGTGGAGATGGAAGGTGTTAGTAGAATGCTAGGGTTTGTGAGTGGACAAATGATCAATGCTCTTCGAATGTTAATTTTTGGGACATTGATTTACAAAAATGAATAATATTTTATAGTTTTTCCTTGATCACGTTAGGGTTTTGATGACACTAATAGGTGGTCGAGATTAAAACATGATGAAGGATTGATATTGAGCTTGAACAAGTCACATGGATCATGATGAATAAATGATGAAGATTAAATTGTGATGGGCAACTGAGATTTATTCACATATATACATATTATTAATCTATATATGTATGTATATATGTATATATAATGAATGGCTATGATTTGAGGATGCGAATGGATGACAAGTGGTTAGGATTTGGTGTCTACAAATATCCTTTTTGTATCACACTGCGTGAAACACAATGCGATGCAAAAATAAGAGACACCTAGGTTTGGTGAAGTAGCTTCTTTTCCTTGGTGTGTAAGAAGATCCTAAAGATAAATTTTTTTGCTGTAGCTTACAAACCAATTAACAAAAAATGAGGATGATATAAATTATGTAAAGGAATATGAATGTAGTTTATAGGAATGGTGTAATTGTGAATAGTGCAATGATTGATTCTATTTTTACCCCAACAGAATAGGGATTTTTGAAAGTGTGAATGATATGAATGATGTAAATGAATATGCAATGATTATAAAAGGTGCAATGATTGATTCTTTTTTACCCAATAGAAAATGGGGTTTTGAAAGTATGGATGATATGAGTGATGTAAATGAGTGTGATGAATGATTATGCTTTTACCTAATATAAAATGGGTTTTTTATTTGGATAGTGCAATTTATGATATAAATGGATATGCCAATGTTGAAACCAAATTCAAGATTGGTTACCCCAAATTTGGAGTTGTATGAGGTGAGGAGGTGGGGGTGGAAGGGGTTGGGCTGTAGTGTGCTACTACAGATCTAGGGGTTGGGAGCACTTCAGGGTGGCTCATCCTATGGGCCTACCATGCGAGGAGTGGGATAGGGATCAACCCTATGTATTGAGATGGTGGGTAGCTGAGGAGGTACAACTAAGTCATCCTGGTTGTAGTGGCTAGGAGTGTAGAGATCTATGGGTAGGGTTGATACCTGATCAGGTGTATTGGAGACCATGGTGGGATGCTAGGTGGCCCAGTGATGGAGAGCAGCTATGATGGGTTAGGCAGGCTAGATGGGTGGTTGGACGACATGGGAGTGAGGTGGAGTTGATCTAGTTCTCATGGGTGTTGTGGTAGTTTGGGATATAGTAGGGGGTACCTAAGGCTCTAGTGCTCTATAGGCATCAATCTAATGAGTCGAGCCTACCTTGTGTGGAGGAGTGGTGGGTGGAGTATGAGGATGATGAGGAGATAGATCTTCTAGATGTGGATGATGTCGGGACCACTATAGACTATGATGCATGGTTTGCTTCACAGCCACCATGGGTACCGAGTCAGGTGGTTGAGGAGGGTAGTGGGGATGATGGGGAGATAACAATAGAGGCCGAGGAGACTCCCCAACGTTAGAGATATCATAGGTCTAGTAGACAAGTGAGGTAGGTGAGGGATGTAGTAGAGCAGCCTCCAGATATTGGAGGTGATGGTGATGGTGTAGGTGGTATGGAGGAGGTTCTAGAGAGACCTCTTGGTTGAAGTGGAGGAGTGGGCTAAGCTCGAGGTTGAGCGAGACCAGCTTTGATAGATGGTGGTAGAGTGGGATGCAGAGATAACAATACACGATGTCAAGATTGTTTGGCTACGAATATATCTAGAGGGGTGGTAGGTGGAGGTGAGGATGTGATAGCGAGGCTCCAGGTAGAGTTGGTGCAGAGGGATGCTCATTAGAGGTAGGATGTGCTATACCTTCGATCCTAGGAGGGGTACATCCAGGATTTAGAGGATCTACTTATGCAGCATCACATTGGGCTACCAGAGCGACCTGCTTCTTCCATAGCAGGTTTTTTTAGGCATAGTGACTCTAGGTCTAGGGCTCCATCGAGGTCACAGGGGTCTACCTATGGGTGCTAGCTAGTGCTATGTGGCACTTTTTGTATATGAGCCTTGGTGCTCCATTGTATATAGCCTTCGAGCATTCATTGTATATGCATATATATATACATGGCTTTTATTTTGTGTTATGGATTTTGTGTGAATGCATGTGTATATGTGATGGATGATAATGTAATGATGATGTGTATGAATTGTGATAATGCAAATGAATTGATGCTCTAATGATCATTTATAGTAGTTTAGATTTGCTTACCCATTGTTATCATTGTTGCTTAATTAGGGACACCAAAATGGTGGTATGTGAAATGGAAGACTCATGTAATGATGTGATAATGATATGGATGTTGTTTTGGCTTATGGATGGCTGAATTGAATTGTTTTGTAGACTCAAACATCCTAGTGATATCAAACAAACTCACTAAGTTCTATCTAATTTCTCTAAGACCAAATGTGTGTGCAGTGAAATGTTCATTTACCAATCATGAGCATGGTAGTGACTCAAGGCAATCAAGAACCAATGTGTGTGCAAGTGAGTTCATTAACCCATCTTGAGTAAATTGAGATGAAACCTATCATGGAGGAGACCAAGAAGCTAGCTTGTCCTTATGTGCAGTCAGAGGTCTCTTCAAGAGAGACGTGTCACCACGCATGAGCGTACTCCACTACCAATCAAGCATCTATAGCCTCGGTGGAGATTAGCTCCATAGTCCAATGATCTGATCTCTAAGATTTGGGGATTCAGACTACCTAACCATCTAGATGGAAATGTAGTTCTATCCTTACTACTTGAGGATCTGTGGTGTGTGATATGTAAAAGAATTAGAGCTTTGGGGAATCAGATTCTCAACCTAGGTGTGATGAGAATTTTACCCTATCCTTACTACTCATTATTTTATTTGGAAGTGTTGATAGTGGTGAAGACCACTTTTTTTTATTTTGGACTATGTGCATAATGGGACAAGCAAAGATGACTTTTTTGCTTCGAGGTTCAACCCAATCATGGTGTTATCCCTCTTTGACACAAGATGTTTTTAATATGTGTGAGATATGTTTGGTTCAAGAATGTTAGAGTCAACTCCCATAACTCAAGATTTTCTTAGTGAAAATGTGCCTTGGTCCTAGAGAAAACTCGACATGTATTGGAGGTTGCTTGAAACACTAGGAGTGGCTGAGTGACCAAAAACACCTAGGGATGATGGAAACTTGTAGTGCAAATGATGACTTGACGTATGAAGTGGCACAATGGGATGGATGTTGACTTGAGGGTGCCCCTGATTAAGGCAACAAGATTTATTGGATCAATTATTGTCTAAACTTAACAAATGACCCCTAATATGGTGGATGAAATGCATCAGAATGACAATGAATGTGATTGTGGAAAATGAATGTGTGAAATGCAATGTGTATGAATGATGTTTTTGTGTATTAGCCATGTATATATACATATATAAAATACATTAAGCATAGAACGCTCTCAAGTGGATGATGTTTAGTGGTTCGGGCTCTTCTACTCCCTCTAGACTGGCAAGCCTATAAGTTCCTTGACCCACCTTTTGTTTGATAATGTATGGACCTAACCAATTAGCCATGAATTTATCATGAAGATGTGGTAATGCATTGGTGTTTTGTTGATTCTCTTTAAGGACAAGATCTCCTACTTGGAATTCATGTAGATGGACTTTGGCATTGTAAGCACACTTTAAATGATCCTGATATACTCGTAAATGCTCCAAGGCATTGATTCACCTTTCATCAAGGAGCGTGAGTTGGTCAAGATGTGCTTGTCTAGCAATATCATCATCTATGAATTCCTATAATGAAATACATAGTGAGGGGATCTCAAGCTCAAGAGGCATGATGGCTTCGACACCATAGACCAATGAGAATGGTGTTGCCCCAATAGGCATGTGGATGCTTGTTCGATAAGCCCATAATGCCAAGGGGATCTGAGTATGCCAATCTCAATGATTTTCTTTGACTAATTTCTTGAGAATAGCAATCAAGGTCTTATTGGTTGCCTCAGCTTATCCATTTGTCTATGGGTAATAAGGAGTCAAGAAACTATGTTGGATATTATATTTCTCACAAAGTGCTCGAACATCCTTATTTTTGAAAGACTTACCATTGTCAAAGATTATTTTTGAGGGGATACCAAAGTGATAGATGATATGTTGAAGTATAAACTCCACAATTCAAGGTCCTATCATATTAGTTAGAGGAATTACCTTGACCCACTTTGTGAAGTATTCAGTGGTAGTGATGATGAATGTGTGTTATCCCAAGGAAGGAGGTGAGATTTTACCAATCAAGTCCAAACCCCATTGTGAAAAGGGCCAAATAATTTGAATAGGTTGTAATGCTTGTGATGGTACATGAGTTAAATTAGCATGTTGTTAATATTGTTGATATTTCTTGACATAAGTGCAACAATCACGTTCCATGGTGGGCCAATAATAACCCATGCATAAAATACGCTTTGCGATGGCCATTCCACTAAAGTGACCACCACAAGTACCATCATGAGCTTCTGATATTGCTCTTTGGGCCTCTACAGGCTCGAGACAATATAGGAGGACTCCATCATAACCATATCTATACAACACGTCCCCCAAGAGAGTGAAACGAGCTACCTTTTGTTTGAAAGTTTATTTAGTAGTTCATGACATGTCATATGGGAGTGTTCCAAACTTGAGGAAGGATTTTATTTGACTAGACCAAGGCTCATATGACTCTACATGGATAAAGCAAACATCCTTCTCATATTTAGATTCAGCATGAGAAATTATAGATTTAGAGATCATTGTGATAATTAATGGTTGTACCTCTCCTACAAAGTTCTTTGGAATCAATGATCCTAGAGAGGCCATCACATCTACAAATCTATTAGTCGAATGAGATAAGCTATCAATTTCATACCAATCAAATTTTACAAGCAATTTCATTGCTACTTCATGATAAAGTTTTAAGATTGGTTCTTTGCATTGGTATGATCTATTTACTTGATGAATGACAAGTTGGGAATCACCAAATATCCTGATACACTTTATGCTCATAGCTATGGCTGCTTGAAGTCCTAATATTAAGGCTTCATACTCTACATTATTGTTTGTGCATGGGAAATCAAGTTTGAATGATAAAGGAATAGGTATCCCTTATGGTGTATGAAATATGACTCCTGCACCTTGTCCTTTTTCACACTTAGAACCATCAAAGAAGAGTGTGATATCCACATCCTCTTCAAGAATGACATCTTCCTCCTATTCAGTGATGGTAAATACCGAGTCATCTGGGAGCTCAATAATCAAGGGTTGATCACTAGGAAGTGGAGCTTCCACAAGCTGATCGACTATTACCTGACCTTTAATGGATTTTTGGCTGATGAACTCAAGATCAAATTCTGTTAGAAGCATTATCCATTTTGTGGTGCGGGTGTTATTGTAAGTGTGAGACATCATGTAACGTAGAGGATTTTATTTAGCTATGACATAAGTGGTGTGACTTAGCATGTAATATCTAAGTTTCTTAGTGGCAAAAACCACTGCTAGGCATAATTTTTCCACATAAGTGTATCTGGTTTCATAGCTTACCAATGTTTGACTAATATAATAGACTGCTTGCTCATGATTGTTTTCATTCTTTTGTGCAAGCATTATCCCTAATGCAAAGTCTATTGCTAAAACATAAATATGGAAGGGGACCCTAGGATGAGGTGGAGTTAAGACTGGTGGAGAAGCCAAGTATTGCTTGATGTCATCAAAAGATTTTTGACATTCATCTATCCATGAAAATGTCACCCCCTTTTGTAGTAAGTGATTGAATGGCCTGCATTTATCTGAGAGTTGTGCAATGAAATGATGGATCGATTGGATCTTTCCTTGTAAACTATGCAACTCTTTCAAATTTTTTGGGGGAGGCATCTCCATAATGGCCTTGACCTTGTTTGGGTCCACTTCAATGCCTCTCTTGGAGATAATGAATCCTAGTAGTTTTCTTGAGGTGACACCAAAGACACACTTCTTGGGGTTCAACCTTACATTATGCTCTAGAAGTCGATCAAAAACTTTTTCTAAGACACCAATGTGCTCTTTTTGGGTTTTAGATTTTGCCAATAGATCATCCACATAGTCTTCAATGATCTTATGCATGTAATCATGGAAGATGTATGTCATGGCACATTGATAAGTAGCACCTACATTTTTAAGGCCAAATGGCATTACCTTGTAACAAAAAGTCCCCCAAGGTGTTGTGAATGTTATTTTGTGTTGGTCATCAAGATTGATTCAAATCTGGTTATATCCTGAAAAACCATCCATTAAAGAAAGCATTTCATGGCCAGTACAAGTGTCGACAAGAGTATCGATGTTTGGTAGAGGAAAGTCATCCTTAGGATATGCTTTGTTAAGATCTCAAAAATTAGTGCAAATGTGTATCACCCCATTAGGCTTGCGAATGGGTACCATATTTGAAAGCCACTCAAGATAGTCAATGGGTTGAATGAAACCCATATCTAATAGCTTTTGAAGCTCTTCTTTGACCATGAGGGCAATGGTAGGATGTAAATTTCTCAATTTTTGTTTGATTGGCTTAGCATCAGGATGCAAGGTTAAGTTATGGACAACCAAGTTAGGGTCAAGACCAGGCATGTCTTTATAGGACCATGCAAATATGTCCTTCTTCCTCTTGAGGAGAGCTATCAATTGCTCTTGTTCATCAATGGATAAAATTTTTCCAAGTTTAATGATTTATGGATTGTTTGCATCTGTACTAAGGTTCACATCTATAGTATCTTCAATGGCCATGTGTGAACCTTCCTCAAGATGATGGGGTGTTGGGATCAGATGAATGTCATCAATGATATTATCAAACTCTTCTAGCATAGTCTCTTCCATTTCTACCTAGAAAATAATTGGATCTAAGGGTGAAGGTGAAGGTGACAGAGGAATGTAATTGGCTGAAGCTCTTAACAATTCCTCAAAAAGGATGAATTCGGATAAGGATGGTGGTGATGAAATCCATTCCATATCAATGAGGCTTATGTCAATAGGAATTGGTTTTGCCAAATCATATGGATTACGGAGTGGGGTGAATAAGTCAACAGAATTCATGTTGACTTAGTGGGAAATGGTGGTTGGCAATGTGAAGGGTGGGTTGGTCTTATCTCCTAGAATCGATGAAGGAACCTTGGGAACCTGAATAGCAACAAGCAACACTTGTAAATGCAAATGACAAGGCCATGTAAATGCAATGCAAATATTTTTTTTTATGTACATATGTTACATGATGTTTTTGAAGTGGATGAGGTGGTGGTGGTGGTTCACCAGTTGGTTCAGCTCACTCCCTTGGGAGGAGCAAATGGAAAATGGGTTGATGAATAGGGAACATTATGAGATAATACTCATCCTGTTCGATGAATGGAGTGATTGGGACTGATTCCTCTTTAGATTCATCAGAAGCTATCAACATGATATCATATTCTTCATAGAATCCTCCTCAAAGTCATCATTATGATTGTTATCCTCTTACTGATCTATATGGAGTCATTGAAAAGCTTATTCAAAAGAGGAAGTGGAAGAATGAGAGTGGTAACCTAAACCTAAATGGTCATGCACTTCTTGATATTGAGTTTTAATGATTTCATGCATACCCTATTCATGTCATCCTAGACCATATCCTTACCAATTAAATTGATGAAAGTATCATGATGGAAAATTAAAAATGATCATGCTTTTAGGGTTGGTAGAGGATGGTTGCTTGGGTTCATCTAGGGAAGGTGGATCGAATGATGAATCAACCCCCCCATACATAAAATTAATTTGATTAGGTGTTGAACCCATGTTGTACACTACTCCTATAGATAAGGGTGGGTCACATGGATGATCATAATCCCTAATAGTTTGGATGCTTAGTGATGTAACTATGACATCTTGAACCACATATTCACCAATGCTAGGATTAGTGAGGTGGACTACAACTTGTGTGGATGTGGATGAGGTGGATGGAGTGGATGTGGAAATATGGGGCTCATGGGTAGCTTGTGGCTCCAATGAGGGAAGAGATGTATGATGAAATGGCATCTCATAGTCTATCAAATCAACTTGTGAGACATCAATTAGTGGAGATGAAGATGGATTTGGTTGAGGGGTTTGATGGATGGTTGATGATGTTGATGTGGATGGAATGATAGTGGGTGTTTGTGAAGTTGTGGTGATGATGAATGAGTGGTGATAATGGGTGATGTTGATGTTGATGATGTGGATAGTTGTCCTATTGATGTGGATGTGGAAGGTGTGGATTGGGTTTGACCACATGTACATGTAGTCGACTGTGATGAAGGTGGGGGTGTGGAAATGGAAGCTTGATGTGGGGTAGTGATAGGGAGCTCCTCAAGAATGGGAGCTTTTGATGAAGAAGTGTTGTGATGTGAGGTGGATGGTGTGGTTGATGGAGTTAAGAATAGGTGAGTGGATGGAAGTGTGGATTCATATGGATTGGAAATGAAGTTGCAGTACTTAAATGGTTTGATATCTATTGGTATGCAATGAATCTATCCCTCATGTACATATTTTAAGTATTGATGCAATATTGAAGGGACACATTTCATCTCCCTTATCCAGGGATATCCAAGGAGTACATTGTAAGCCATGGACCCCTCCAAGATATGGAACATGGTATGCAACATCTTAACCCCCACTTCTATAGGTAAGATGATAGTGCCAATTATAGAACAAAGAGCATCATTGAATGCTCTCAAGGTGAATGTGGATTTGGTTATGTGTGAGGGTGGAAGATTGAGATGTTGAAGGGTGGAGGTGGTGATGATGTTGATGGATGAGTCGATGTCAATCAACACTCATTTAAAGGGCTTCCTATCAACTTGAGCCATAATGTGTAATGGAGGGTCTGATGATTCTGATGATATTGATTTAATTTCAAAATCATAGAATGTGATAGAAGGTTCCATACATATTTGAATACTCCCCATAAAATTGTTAAAGGTATTAGTATCTTGGGATTGAAGTTCAATGGATTTTAAAATTTCCATTAATGCCTCATGGTGTGGGGGAGATTGTTGTATGAGCTCATAGATGGATAGTTTTGTTGAAGCTATTTTGAGGCTAGTTGTTAGTCGGCTACTCAAGGAGATGATGGGTCTTTGTGGATGGCTTGGGGGATGAATGGGTTGGGATGGATGACTTGGAAGGTGGATGGGTTGGGATGAATTGGTAGAAAAATGGATGGGTGATGATGAATTGGTAGGTTGTGGAGATACACTTGCTTGTGGTGCCATAGGAGGTTGAACTACTTGCTGTTGTTCATTTTATTGATTGGTGCTTCTTTGACCTCGAGTGACTACATGGATAGCCCCCACAAAACCTTGGTACTATTGCACATGATTAACTTGGTTAGGAGGAGTCATGGTATTTGATCCCCCTATCATTTGTTGTTGTTCCTCATGATGAGGAAGTGGTATTTGATATATACCAAGGTTTTGATTTTGTTGTGCCAAGGGACTATCAAACTTAATGGCCCCTAGGTCTATTAGGTCTTGCACAATGTCTTTGAATGTAAAGTAGTTGTTAATGTCATGCCCATTCTATCGATGGTAAGGGAAAATAAATATTCCCTATAGCCCTTGCCATGTTTGGTTGGATCATCTGGTTTAACTTTGGGTAAGGTAAGTGCATTTGTGTCATACAACCTATGAAATATGGAGGTATATGATTCGGGTAAGGGTGTGTAGGTGCGATTTTGTTGAATAGATTATTGATGTTGATGATTGTCCATAGTTGGCACTATGTTATGAAGTTGTTGTGGTGGGGGCACCACTTGATAAGATACTTGTTGTTGTTGTTGATTGTGGGGTTGTTGAGTCATTTGGGTTTGACTCAAAACCACTTGATTCACTTGTCCTAGTTTGGATTGGCTAGAATAATTTCCTTTAGATTGGCCCTTATTTTGCCATTCTTTTTTCTTTGGTTTTATCTCACCCTCTTGAATTTTTATCTCTTCAATTACATGAGCTTGGGCGAGAGCTTCATCGAATGTTCTATATTATTGTAGTTGCAATAACAAGGAGATGGGTTTTAGACAACTCCTTGCAAACATTTGGGTCAATTCTTCCATTGGTAGGGAGAATGGCAACTTAGTGATAACTGCCCTCCAATGATTTCCAAAATCATAGACCGACTCTTCTTCAAATTGTCTAAGATTATATAAGTCAATCAATGTGGTTTTCTTATGAACATTGAGGGAAAACCTTTCCAAAAAATTATCTACCAATTGTTCAAATGTGTAAATGCTATGGTGTGGCAGATGATTATACCAATCTAAGAGTATCTCCCCCAATGTCTGAGGAAAAGTTTTGAGCATTAATGCATCATTATCTTGAATTTGAAAGCATGAGTGAATGAATGTGCTGATGTGCTCTCTAGGGTCCTCAATCCCTTTGAATTTGTCAAATTTTGGTATTGTAAAGTCTGCTAGATAAGGTGGTGATGGTACCAAAAAATGAATAGGTTGATTGATCAGTTGTCTTAGTGTAGGCTTCTGGTACATCATACCAGGAGTATGCATCATCAAGTTATCAATCTGTTGTTGCATGGCTTGGATTTTAGGGTCTTCCACATGTGTGTAGAAGCCCTAGATTATTTGATGATTGTGTGGAGGTGGGGTGTGTGGAGTGGTGAATTATTGAGATGGAATGTGATATTGATGGCTTGATGGATTGAGGGGTATTTGATGATGTTGGGTATGTTGTTGGGCTTGGTGATGGAGTAACTATTGTTGATGGAGTGGAGATGAGGTTTGGGGGATGTGAATGTGTTGGGTTGTGGAAGTGGTGTTGATGTGGGTGAATGGAGGTGTGGGTATAGCAACCTGAGAAGATTGTGATACCCAAGATGGATCAGGGGTGAAGTAAGTGTGTTGGTTTGGAATGGAATGGGGTTTGAAATATGCTACTTATGATTGTTGTTGAGGGTAAGAATGAGCATCTTGTTGGCCCATGAGCAATTGATTGAGGTGTTGCCATGCTTGTTGTATGGCAATTTCTGATGCAGATTGTGTGGTTGTGGTGGAAGTGGATGTGGGTGAGGTGTGAGTGTTGGCAATGTTGGTTGAGGTTAATGGAGGGTAAGTTGTGAAAGGAATCACAACTGAATGAGGGGTGGTGGATGGAATCTATGAAGCAACATTAACTTGTGCTTCATAGAGTGGGTTGGAATAGGTAGTGGTGTAGGTAGATGGGATGGAAGTGATTTGGCTACATTGTGGTGGAGGAATTTGGTGTGAAGGTGTAGATGTTACCTCAAAAAGAGGGTTGGTGTAGACTTGGCTAAAGTTGGTGGGATGTGAGTGAGCAAGTTCCTACTGAGAAGAAGGAACTTGTTCATGTGGGATGTTAAGTCATTCTAAGACTAGTTTGGTTGGTCTTAAGTAAGCTCCAACTTTATCCATGTCTATGTAGGTGATGCGAGAATCAGTGGGTGTGGATGGCTCAATTTTTGGAATGGAGGTATGAATGGCTCTGTGCATCACATCAACATTCAAAGTGAATATTATGTGTGAGGGTCCTATAGATAAATCAAAATAACTTGTCTATGTTGGATTGGCTAGGTTAGCCATAAAAGTGGTTGAGGAAGGAGTGGAGCACTCCATGGATGAGGTTGGTGCTTGATTCATGGCTTTGGCTTGATTTTTGGTCAATACCATAAGCTATGAGCAAGCAAGGGTAGCGGATGTGAGGGATGTGTGTGGAAAGGTGCAATGATAATGAAAAACACATAGAATCAAACAAACAATTGTATCCTATGTCTTGCAATAATATTTTTTATTTTGATTTTTTTGTGGTTTGTGTGTTTTGATGTGCCTAAGCCTAGACAACTATGCAGGGTGGCTTCCTAAGGTGGATGGCAAGTGAGGATTTTCTTGGTGATGAAATCCAAAAAAATCACTCATGGGCTACTAAGGTATCTATGGGGTGAGACAATGGATGGAGATGAAGCCCACCATCACTGGTCTCGATCAATGGTTGGTGATGAAATCCAACTCACTGATGTTGAAAATGAAATATGCAAAGTGTGTGGATTCTTTTTAAATTTTTGTTGTCTATGGTGTTTTTCACAAAAGAAACCCTATTTCACTCAACCAAGTTGGTGACTAGGAACACTAATACCAAGCCCCTCAAAAGAGTCTAGGGTACACCTCTTAAGATCCACTCTAAATCAGCAAGTGATTCCAATAGTGGAGGGTTCACCTAGCTCTTCCACTCTGAATCAACAATGTGTTTCCAATAGTGGGAGGAAGCTTGAGTACCAATGACTTGTTCCAACTTAGAAAAGTGAAAAGTGGGAAACTTTAGCCTAAAGTGCAGCTACTATGCTTTTTCATTTATTGCAAACAACACACAAGGCAGAAAGTAAAAACACCATGAAAGACAGCAAAAACTTGAATCTAGTGTAATGAATGTCTAATGCAACTAAAATGAATGCACAGATGCAGATTTATCCCTATGTGCAATTCTATATGATTGAATTATGAATGCCTACGATATTGAACAATGCAAAATATGTTGCTTTTTAAATAGAAAATAAATATTTATTTTCAATATCTCTTTTAAAAAGAAAAAATGTGAGTGGAGTTTAAATAAGACTTACCAAGAAGCCTACATATTTTTCTCCAACTCTATAAATGTGGTGTAGAATCCCATAATTTTCTTTATCAAAACCCATAGTTTTCTCTATCGAAACTCATAATTTTCTCTGTTGAAACCCATGGATACTTTGTAGCATCCATGTGGACATTGTGTGGCATCCCCTAAATGCTGGATGGCATCTGCATGACCACAGATCAAATATTGCTACTTCCAAAAACCCTAGCCCTAGATCTCGTAATTTTTGCACTAATGGATTTTTGAAACCTGCAACAGAAACATAGAAAATATAGATAAAAAATATTGACAAGGTAAGTTAAAATGTGAAACCCTTTGGGGGTCCCACCATGATCACCATTTTTTAAAGCAAAAATGGACTAACACCAATAAAAGCAATAGATCAAACATAAAAAATATTGCACAATAAAGAAATGATATTATATTGATATTGTGGGAGCCTTGATCTCCACTATTACAATGCAACTTGTGTTGATACAAATAATTTTACAATTAGAGGGTTTGAAACCCTCGTTCAAATGAATATTTGGTGTCTTCGGGTCATCTTCACTCCAAACAATTTGTGAGTGGGCTTGCGTATCCCTACGGGGCCACTCGTGGCTACAACAACCATCAATGTAAATGCTCCCTATAACCTGCACACAAAAAAATCAAAAAATAGGTTAGTAATACCTGTAGGGCCTCCATAGTGTGAGGCCCACTAAAATATTAAAGTATACAATATTAACCCTAACTGAAATATTTGATAAAATAAAATATAGATGTACCAAAAATGTAAGTAAAGCAATAACAAATGATACCTTGTCAAGAATATACCTATGTTTCTGATCCATGCTTCTGCTTCCTCGATCTGGTGACACGTGAACGCCCACGAGCATCCGAGGGTTTGTCAATCACAAACTGGCAAAGGGAAAACACCTTGGAGTGTTTGAGGAGAGTTGTAAATACCCTATAACATTCTTAGAATGCTCAACAATATTCTAGGAATGCCCTGGAGCATTCGAGGGTGCAAGGAGGTGTACTACAAAACCAAATCTGGTTCATGGGGGGTATTGGTTATGACGATGAGGGTTTTGGGCAACGACGAAGATGGGAGGTGTTAGCAGAATGCTAGGGTTTGTGAGTGGAAAAATGATCAATGCTCTTTGAATGTTAATTTTTTGGACCTTGATTCACAAAAATGAATCATCTTTTATAATTTTCCCTTGATCATGTTAGGGTTTCGATGACACCAACGAGCGGCCGAGATTAAAACATGATGAAGGGTTGAGATTGAGCTTGAACAAGTGACATGGATCATGATGAATGAATGGTCAATATTAAGTTGTGATGGGTGGCTAAGATTTATTCACATATATATATATATATATATATATATATATATATATATATATATATATATATATAAATAATGAATGGCTATGATTTGAGGATGTAAATGGATGACAAGTGGCTAGGATTTGGTGTCTACAATATTTAATAGATTTTTCCACTAGATTAGCAACCCCTTTAGAACATCGGTATAAAGACATTTATACCTTCCTTAAATATGACACGATGCGTAAAGGTATCAACTCCAATGAGTGCAAGAATCTTAGGCAATGTGCCTATTGTTTTGTCATCATTCATGATGTTTTGTATAAATGATCCTTTGATGGTATTTTACTGCATTACCTAAATTTACAGGAAGCTAATAAAGCAATACAAGAAGTTCATATTGGAATATGTGTTAACTATTTCAATCAAAATTCCATGGTCAAAAAGCTCCTTAGATTAGGGTATTAATGGCATTCCATGGAAAAGGACTCATAATTTCATTTGTAAGTGTGATAAATATCAAAATTATGATTACCTTGTACATGATCCTTTGTAATAATTTTAGTCTTTAGACTCTTCTTGGCCCTTTTCAACATGGGGTGTTGGTGTCATAGGAAAAATAAATTTTACCTCATCGAATGGTCATAAGTTCATAATTACAACATTGAATACTTTACCAAGTGGGTCAAGGCAATACCTCTATCTTCTTGTATGGTAATACAAGTATCTAAATTCATCCTTAACTAAATCCAATCCCATTAGGGCATCCCTTCTATTTATTAATTTTAAAAATAAGGACGTAGTTAAACTTTGCAACAAATACAAAATCCAACATAAATGGTCTATACCTTACTACCCTCAAGGAAATGGCCATGCTAAGGCTTTAAAAAAAATTCTTATTTGCATACTCAAGAAACTTGTGAATAAAAATGGGTGGGATTGGCATCTTCAACTATATCCTACTATATGGGCTTATCGAACTAGCATTCAAACTCTGATTGGAGCTAGGCACTATGTCGTGGTATATGGAAATGAGGTTATATTTCCTTTTGAAATAGAAGTTTCCTTCCTTAGAATATTATTAAAAGATGTTGTAGTAAGATATGAATATCAGTATGATCACCTAATCCAAATATAAGTCATATATGAAAAAAGGATACATGACCTAAGCATCTCTGAGTCTTTCACCAAAGACTCAAACGAGCCTACAAAAAGAAATTTCAACCTTGTACATTTAAGGTTGGTGATTTGGTCCTCAAAGAAAATTAGAAAAATACCAAGCTCAAAATGAATTGAAAGGAAAATTTAAACCAAACTGCTTAGGACCATTTATTATAACTGCTAAATATGATTACGGTACTTACTACCTTGCCACCTTATTAACATAATGTATCTTAAAAAGTATTATATTTAGATCTACTTTGCTTGCCTAAACATGTGATTTTTTGCATAAATTGATTTCTAAATGACCAATTCACTTGCCTGTATTCATATGCTTATTCCTTGGCTACCTGTTGCATGAAAAATTGAGAGATTCAATGGGACACATGATGATCTTAGTTAGGACATTACATTGCACTTAGATAGGTAGCTAAGATAGTGAATATCTATAAATATTATTTGTTCATAATGAATGCATATCTCACTGCTTTCTCATCATAAACATATCCATCATCTTTTCATTATCCCTTTCCATAACTTGCTAGCACACCATGATGATATTGATACTACAAATCAAATCTATATATTAAATAAAAAAGGTAGTCTGAGATAGAAAAGTTTATTTTCAAAAATATATTTTCTACTTCATAATATCTTCATCAATCCTCCCTTATTGACTTATAAACACTCAAGAGAGGGTTGTAACCACATTCACTATTTGGAAATATGTGTATTCATGAAGTGTCCAATACTAAACACAATTGGAATTCCTATCCTGATAGTTTGTGAGATAATTAGAGATAAAATAATCATATCAATAACACATCATATCAATATAATTCATCCATATATCAAATAAAGTTTGATGGCAAAATCATTCAATGCTTGGAATGTGCTTAACATACGTAACTCCCAACAACATAGGGTTATTATGTCAAACATACTTCCTCAGTATATATATCTATTAGAAATCTCAAGAAATTTTATCAAATTCTCTTCTTCTCCCTCTATTGGGGCAAATGAATATATCATACACATCTCATTCAGTCTTATAACCATTACCATTGACTTTTTTACATTTCAATAATTTTTTGCTCATTATAATCACATGATTGCTTGGACTGTTTAATGCATATAGAATTAGAGGATTCTACAAGGATATAATTATGACACTAGTTAGGATGGCATGCACTTGCACTAGGTCTCTAATGATAGCATATCCTTACCTTTAGGACATTAGTTTACCTGATGCACTATTTTTAAAGCTACAACAATAGCCCAAAACTATATTAAGGGTATAAAATACTAGTGTAGGACATATCTCTATTTTGCATGAATCTTTTACTTACATACAACATATATTTTTCTATATGATGTCTATTTATTTTAAGAATAATAGAAAAGTATGGTTTTAACTCCTAAAATTTAAACCTAATTTCTTTAAGCCCTTATTAGTGCCTTCCAAGTGATTTACTTGAGTATACTTCATTCACTCACAAGCCCTAATAAGGGCCTGAAGTAGCAAAAATTTTACATTCATAATTCAATCAAATAAGTACTAAATTTTATTTATCATTAAAGCATCTCACATAAACCCTTAAAAATATTTACTTGATCCCTCTTATTAGGGCCTACCATGTGATTTATTGAATATACCCCATCCCCTCATGAGCTTTAATGAGGGGCTCAAGCCTTGGGTTGAGTTGCTTTGCTAATTCACTAAACAAAGAACATGTGTAACTCAATTTATTCTGAGACGATGAAGCACTTACCAAAATAAACTCATATAAACTCTTAAGATACCACATGATGAAAATACTATGATATATTTATAAACTAATGGTAATATCTCTCATCAAACAATCCTCACACCATAGAAGACAACAAACACATGTTAGCATTAATTTCTTATTATTTTCAATATCAAATTATTAGTTGAGGTTGCATCCCATTGATCTTGTCCCCTATAACAACTTTAACAAAGGCAAAAAATATTGAACTCTAATTGTAAAGTAACAATAACCATGGATCATCAATAGAAGATGACATGATGTTTCCTTCATTAGGATATTGATGGGAGATAATATCATGGTTCTAATTATAACTTGAACAATCTCAAAATTTGAACAATACAAATCATGTATCAATTTAAGATTGACACCAAATTCCACTCTTCATAGGGAGCTGAAGCCTAAACATGTTTCTTTGTAATTACATAAGAAATTGTAAAGGTACCTAGTAGGATATTCAAGGATTTCAATTCCTTACAAGGATTGGAAAATGCACCTTAGAAATTGCATTTATCAAAAAATCCTCAAAATAATTTTGAATCACATAAACAAATCACAAGACTTCCTACTAAGTAGGGGAAATCTATCTTAAAGTTCTTAATATCACATCATCATGTTCAAATTAATTCAAATTTATAATGATCTAGACACACATCATGTTTAAAGTCCTTTTGATTGACAATGACATAGGCACACATAATGTTTAAATTCCTTCAATTTTTATAAAATCTAGGCACACATCAAACATAAAGTCCTTTAGATTTACAATAATCCACACATACATCAAACATAAAGTTCTTCAAATATATCGTGATCCAAATATATAACAACAACAAAGCTTAAAGTCCTTTAGATATATTGTGGTCCAAGCACTCATTGATACAATTATTAAAGTCTTTCATATCTATCACGATCCAAACACACATCAATACAAAGAGTGAAGTCCTCTAGAAAATTAAAATATTGAAGTCCTATAGGAAATATTGATTAAGTCCTTTGAGCAATATGACTATTATTACACACAAAAGCCCTAAAAATCCTAGAAGCATGTAAATAATTTTACAAGACCAACAATGGTCAAGTCCTGGAGGTCTAGGCAAATTAAAACCCTAGAAACCCTAGAAAGCCTAGGCATTTGTACATAATATTTTAAAATTATCACAAGAAAAAGTATTAGCAAACCTAGGCACATATAAATAATTTTATAAGACCAAAAATGGTCAAGTATTGAAGGTCCAAGAAAATCAAAGCCCTAACAACCCTAAGCATAATGATTATATGAGATTGATAATGGCCAAGTCTTGGAGGTGTACAAAAATTGAATCCCTAGTAGCCCTAGTAATGATTATATGAGATTGACAATGGTTAAGTCCTAGAGGTCTAGGAAAATAAAATCCCTAGAAACCCTAAGCATAGTGATTATATGAGATAAAAAATGGTCAAGTCCTAGAGGTCTAGGAAAATCCAAGCACTAAAAACCCTAGGAAATTGTACATAATATGAGACTAAAAATGGTTGAGTCCTAGAGGTCTAGACAAGTCAAAGCCCTAGCAACCTTAGGTGCTTATACATAACCTTTAAAATATTACAAATCAAAGTCTTAGCAACCATAGACACTTACACATAATATTTCAAAATATCATGGCTAAATTCCTTCAAATTGTCTTGGTTTATTCAAACAAAGTTCATTAAAAATAATAAGCCACAAAGGTATTATCTCAAGGTAAAACTATTACTATTGGTTAAACAACTCGTTCACAACAATAATAAGCATCAAAACATAATTACCAAAATAATTTTTTAATTGACATAACTACTGCATCATTTTATCATCATCATATTATGAAGATATAATTAAATAAAAGTATAGATCATAAAAGAATAATAGCCTCATATATCAATGAATCACATATATACATCATCCTAATGGTCTAACATATCACAATAGCAAAATAGATATGCTTGGACAATAATCAAAATCATGAGATATGATGCACCACAATCATGAAATTAGTGCACTTTACCTCTAAAATTGTTTGAAAGGCCTACAAAATCTCACCAAATCAACTTTGGGAACCTGTAGCCCATATTGGCCCATGCATTGATTATTGATAGGCTCTAGTCATAAACCTTGATCTAGAGTGAGACTTGGAAGGAGCACAATATGGAAAAGCATACATCTGCTCTAGAGGAATCACCTAATAATATAATGCCCTATAATGGGAAACCATGATTTGATTTACCTTTAGCTCATCCTTAGTAGTATCTAAGCAATCAAAAATCACTAATGTAGCTAGGGATTTCATCATTTTTCTAACATCATATCTCTCTTGTGTTAGCTATACCACCTGAGGCAATGCTACATCCCTCTTTGCTATCATAATGTCCCTTTGAGAAGTTAGTTGATCCATATCATAATCCTTCTCTATTCTAGCAACATATTACTCTAGAGTAACTTAGGTCACCTATGCCATAACAATATCTCTCTTTGTAGCAAAATGAGAAGCCTATAAGACTGATTGGTCTTGATCACTATAGATATGAGCAATCTCTATGGCCATAGCATAAATCTTCTACTACATAGCATATCTCTCAAAATAATCCATCTCTACTACTATCCTCTTAGGGCCTACTTTTGTATCATCTCTATGGAGTAGGAGCACAAATATCAAAGGTGAGACATTGAGGACTCCTTAAGCTATCTCTCATTATCACCTTCTAACTACCTTGGAATTCCTCATAAATACTTCAAGTCTTCCTCTAGGTGGAGTTGGTATCAATTTTTAAGGATAAATACCTCAGTACCATTGATTATATGCAATAAAAGTGCCCACATCATCAACACCAAGATCAATCACCAAGGGGTTATCTATATCCTCATGTGGAAACAAAATAAGATCAAGCTATACCCATATATATCCCTCATCACTCTCTTACCTCCTATACCAGTATTCCCCCATATCTAGAAGGTATTTATATAGGCTAGACTTCCTCAAAACTTGGTCTAGCTAATATAACTCTCTAGTATTGTTGGGACCAATCATCCATTGAATTTTTTGAACTTGGGAATGAAGAACACAAGCTTGTATTGAGAGGGGGGTGAACAATATAGCACCCACTTTTTACTTTCTTTTCAAACCAATATCAATTAGTGTCCTCAATTGCAATAAACAAATATAGCAGTGTGCATTAATAACATAGATAACAATAGTAAGCAAGTGCACAAATCACCACACACAATTGAGACACAAGATTTAATGTGGTTCCCCCAATGTGGGGTAGTCCACAAGATAATATCCTTATAATATTTCATAAATAAATAGGGATCCTTATACCAATACAAATGATTACTTTGATCTACTCAAATCTAGGCTATCCTGATCTGCTCAGGTGAGATCCATTGATCTGCTTAGCTAGGCTATCCACTAATCTAATCAGTTAGGATCTCCATTGATCTGCTCAACTAGGCTATCCACTGATCTATTCAATTAGGCTCTCCACTGATCTTCTCAGCTAGGCTATCCACTGATCTACTCAAATAGGCTATCCACTAATCTGCTTAGCTAGGATATCCACTAATCTTCTTAGCGAGGATCTCCACTAATCTTCTCAGCTAGGCTATCCATCGATATGCTCATCTAGGATATCCATTGATCTGCTCAACTAGGCTACTAGTGTTGATGTACTTTCTATTTTTGTGCTGTCTCTATCACAGCTCTCAACTCTACCTCAAAGTCTTCTCATAAGGCTCAAATAATCATGCTCAAATGTTGTCCCAAATTTGTCCTCAAAGCCTTCACAAAAGGCTCAAAAAATCCTACTCAAATGCTGTCCCAAATCTATCCCAAAAGCCTTCTCAAAGGCTCAATCAATCATGCACAAAATTTGTCTCAAATCTGTCCAAAAATTCTATCCCAAAAGCCTTCCCAAAGGCTCAACCAATCATGCACAAAATTTGTCTCAAATCTATCCAGAAATTCTGTCCCAAAAGCCTTCCCAAAGGCTCAACCAATCATGCACAAAAGCTGTCTCAAATATGTCCAATTTTTTTTTCCAAAAAGCCTTCCAAAGTATCAACCATTGACTCTTAAGTAGCACTCAAATCTCAACCACAAATCAACGAAGGTAAGGCTCAATGACGAACTCAATAATGGATAACAAATGAATAATGACAACTCTCAACAATGTGCTCAATAATGAATGGTAGTGTAATCTTCAATGGATGACAAAAATGATCCACAATGATATCAAAAATGTATGACAAATGATATCTCAAATGGATGACAACAATGCTCAAGAATGTACCCTCAAATGGATAACAACAATGCTCAACAATGTACTCTCAAATGTATGGAAAATGAGCTGTCTAATGAAAACCTCTCCAAGCAATAAAAATGAGGACTTCAACCAACCAAGGACATTATACACAAGTGATAGCAATAGGTTCTCAATAATATCTTCCTCATGCAATGCCAATAAGCTCTCAAGAAATAAGCACAACTCCCTCAAGGAAAGAGCTCTCAAATAGCCAACAATGATCTCCTCAAATTAAAGACAAATGTATCCACAAGTGACTAGCAAATGATCTCCTCAATGGTCTCAAATAGTGGCAATGGACTTAACAAGTAACCAACAATAATCTCCTCAAAGCAATAGAAAAAACCTCCTCAATAATGGCAATACTCTCAATGAAATCCACTAAAGCAATCATGGAACTCAAGCATCAATTTTATCCATAAATTTGATTTTCTAATCCATCCACTTCCTCTCAATATCCAAGGCACATAATCAAGCAATTTGTATTCAACTTCAAACCCTAACTCATGTGCATGTCTTCTAAATCAAGGTAGAAATTAACTAGGTCTCATGTTCCTAGTTTAATTTCATAATTAAATCATGTACTAGGACATATAACAAGTTCAAAACTTTTCAACCTTATGACTCCCTAATTTCATTAACACATACAACAAGCACCTATGCTTTTATTTTTAATTCCACACCTTATAACTCCACGTACATCAATCAAAAATATTTATTTCCATGCCTTATATCTTCCTAATCACACACAACAAAAAAAAATATTTAATTCTACACCTTATAACTCCCTAAGCACATTAACACATACAACAAGCATTTATTTCCCGAAAATCCTTATAACTCCCTGGTTATCACATAAATAATTTTAATGCACCAAAAAATTGGTAATAACAAATATTACCATGCGCTGGAGATAAATACCTTTATTCAAAATTTTCTACCTTCACAACCTTTGAAATCGATAATTCCTTTGCCAAAAATCAATGTGCCTTCACACCTTCGAAATCATCAATGCCTTGCCAAAAATCAATGCGCCTTCACACCTTCATGGGAGTAAAAATATGTTCCTCTCGCCTAGCACTATGAGGTGCCTGCCAATATGACCCTTCCCTATTGCATGACATCTGGATGAGTGGATCTTCAGCTGGGGGATTCGGATCAAACACCCAGCTTATCCTATGCTTCGAATCTGAAATCCAAATTGCCTTTCTCAGCAAAATACTTTGCCCTTGGTGGGATTCGAACAACAAACCTACCTTTTACAATGTTCGTGCATTGCCAACTATGCTAAGGAGTCCTTAGTGACATCACTTTCCCATGCTCTTTACTTGACCTTGCTCTTAAATTAAAATTTATTTATCCTTCTTTCTTCACTACTCCCCTTTCGACAACTCTCTCTCATGCGCTATATCAAGTATTTTATAGTCAAAGGTTTTTACCTTTTATTTATATGCACCTCCATCCTTCGAATGACATCTATGAACTTTATTAATCCCCCCAACCTTTGCACATCGGCGGATAATGTAATTCAACTTTAGACCTTAGAATTATTAAATAAAAATTTAATAATTCACATCTTAACTTTGAATTGGGATATCTCCTTCATTATTTTGAATTTTGACATGAAACTTTTTGCACCTAGGTGTTATTGGAAAATTTTTTCATCCATCATAATTTGGAGAAGTCTTAGCATAGTGGTTTTAATGAAAAATCCTTTCCAATGGTTTTAATGAAAACCCTTTTCATTGGTTTTAATAAAAAACCTTTCCGTCGCTTTAATAAAAACCCTTGCCGTTGGTTTTAATAAAAACCTTTACCATTGGTTTTAATAAAGACCATTAATATAATATTTAAAAAATTAAATATTATATGCCTCTTGTGCCACAAAACCCTGTATATATCCTTGCTCTCCAAAATATCATACATGATTATTTATGAAATGATTTTGCCACCAAAACTCAATGTGATACATGTGACATCAATGACAACACAAAATAACTGAAATTGCCAATAATCTCCCACTTTTTCATTGATGGCAACACCTCTAATGAAAATCACTACAATCACTACAAAAACCAATTTTGAAAAGCTGCTCTCCCTGACTCAATACTCTCTATGGAGGCTACTCCCCCTATCTCAATGTTCTCTTTGGACGCTGCCCCCCCTATCTCAATACTCTCTTTGGAGGCTGCTCACCCTAACTCAATGATATTCCCCTTACTCAAATATCTCCCCCTTTGAAATCAATGGCAAAAGGGACATCTATGAGGCTAAAATATATGACTCTTAAGATTAACCCCCCTACCACCTTCTCTCTTGAGGTGATTAATTTTGGGGTGGGAGTATGTTTACTCCCATATTACATTGTTCCTTTCCTTTGTCAACTTCCTTCCACATATTTCTGATATCCTTTTCTTGATGAGTTACTTGATATTCTTATCTTGAACCTATTTGACCTTCTTGCCTTGAAATGGCTTGACCTTCTTATATTGAACCTATTTGGAATTGAGTCCTACACCATCTTACAATATGTCCAAAGTTATTGCAATTAAAACACTTGATATTTTAGCCTTTGGATGGTGCCCATATCCTAAATTTTTTCTTGAAATCATTTCCATATCCATTCATTTCCTGAACCCTATATTGTGAAGCTCTGTTTCCATAATCATTTTGACCATGACCTCTGAATTGTGCAGCTCTATAATCAAAACCATATTTCTCATTTCATTTGCACTGAGAATCTCTATGACCAATCCTGTTGCATAAGAAGCAATGTCCCTAAAAACCATACCTTCTTCCTTTGAAGTTCCTTCTAGAAAAATCAAACTTCTTTTATCCATAGACCCTGCAGTGTATAGCCCTGTGTACAAATCCATTACAACAAAAATAATGTCCTTGAAAATTCCCTTGTTCATGCCTTGGTTCCTCATACCTTTATTGAGCATTATCCTTGTGATCATATTTGACATGTACAATATGCTTGATCCTTCTTTGTGGTATCCAAATCTTCTTCCTTTACTTCTTCCTTGCTTTCTTCTTCAAGAATTTATTTGCATTTTGAACTTGATTCACCTATCTCAAAACAATATCCAAATTGGATATTTGGAGCCATAGGAGCTTTGGAACTTTCTTCATATTTCTCTTCATTTGTGTCCAATAGCAAACTTGCATCCGTCTCTATTGTCTCTAAAATACATGTTTTATTCTCAATGAAAATATCTTGACCTTTTGAGTCATGTGATGGATCAAACTTCTCAAGTATGGAACATATCAATTATTTTAGATTATCCTTAACCTCTTGTAGTTTCTCATGGATATCATTGAAGTCCTCTTTTAGATCAACTAAGACATCTATCTTTCTTGAAATATCCTCTTGTTTAACTTTTTCTGTTTGGAGTGGAAGTTCTTCTTCTACTTATTTTATCACATAGGAAGATCCTTCTTCATATTCACTTTCACTGAGATCATTATCTTATTCTATAGCAAAAAAACTCTAATAAATCCTTTATCTTTTCCTATTTCCTTGGTATGTCATTTCATATTCACTATCACTGAAGCCATTGCAATATCCTAATCTGTGATGTCGTTGACCACACACAAAGCATTGTTCTCTTTCACCTTCTATTCCTAAGAATAAATGTTCTTCCTTTTCACCATCTACGTGATCTCTATCACTGTGATCTGAGCCATCATTTGCTTCCTCAATGTAGAAAGTTTTCTTAGTCTTACAAAAACTTTTCTTCTTCTCATGCTTGATTTGCTTGTACCTATCATCTTTCTCATGCTTATGCTTTCCTTCTTATTTTCTTCTGTGACCCTATTTTTCATCATCACTATTTTCTTCATGTGGACTCTTGTTTGCATAGTGACCATAATCACCACACTTGTAGCATTTGAATTTATTTATATCCCTATAATTCATTGAGTCCTTTTTTATTTTGATGAAGTTAGCTTCCTCATTATTATCTGAATATCTATCTATATCTGGATCTTTCCATTTATTTTTATCTAAATCTTTGAATGCAATTTCTTTCTTTGGATCCTGATGTGTATCTATCCTCATCTCATAAGCTATAAGAGTTCATTTTAGTTCTTCCATTGTTAGCTTGTCGATATCATTGTTTCTTCTATCACTGAAACCTTTACATCATCATTCATGGGAAGTGATATCAAAACCTTTTGAGTAACATCTAATTCTTTCATATCAAATCCTAGACCTCTCATGGTGTTAGAAATCTCATCAAATCAAAGCAATAACTTTGTAATATCTTCAGAATCTTCCATTTTCAATTCTTCAAATCTTTTTCTATGAGTTTGTAGTTTTGCCAAATTTACCTTGGAATATCCTTCATAAGTATTTCGCAACTTGGTCCAAATTTCATTAGCTGAATCACATACCATGACCTTTGCAAAATATGTCTCACAAAGCCCACTCAGAATACAATTCATTACCTTTGCATTAATCTCAACCAATTTCTTGATAGTCTTAAATGTATTAGGATCACCTTCAACCTTATACTCTTTTACAACCATTTTCCATACCTCATATCCCTGTGATATCAAGTAGTTCTTCATTCTTATGCTCCAAAAAGCATAATTGTTATCATCAAATAGTGGAGCCTTACTTGTAGATGATCCATTATGTGAAGCCATATGTGTTCTTGTAGAATCTGCCCTCAAGCTATTAGCCTTTCCAAAGTAACCCGCTCTAATACCAATTGAAGAACACAAGCTTATACTAAGAGGGGGGTGAACAGTATAGAACCCACTTTTTACTTTCTTTCCAAACCAATATCAATTAATGTCCTCAATTGCAATAACCAAATATAGCAGTGTGCATTAATAACATAGATAGCAATAGTAAGAAAGTGCACAAATCACTACACACAATTGAGACACAATATTTAACGTGGTTCCTCCAATGTGGGGTAGTCCACAAGATAATATCCTTATAATATTTCATAAAGAAATAGGGATCCTTATCCCAATACAAATGATTACTTTGATCTGATAAAATCTAGACTATCTTGATATGCTCAGGTGGGTCCATTGATCTACTCAGCTAGGCTATCCAATGATCTACTCAGTTAGGCTTTCCACTGATCTGCTTAGCTATGCTATCCACTGATCTACTTAGTTAGGCTCCCCATTGATATGCTCATCTAGGATATCCACTAATATACTCAACTATTCTATCCACTGATCTTCTTAGCTAGGCTATCCACTGATCTGCTCAGCTAGGCTCTCCAATGATCTGCTCAACTAGGCTATCCATTGATCTTCTCAGCTAGGGTATCCACTGATCTGCTCAGCTAGGGTATCCACTAATTTTCTTAGCTAGGCTACTGGTGTTGATGTGTTTTTGATTTTTGTCTTGTCTCTTTCATAGCTCTCAACTCTGCCTCAAAGCCTTCTCATAAGGATCAAACAATCCTGCTCAAATGTTGTCCCAAATCTATCCTCAAAACCTTCACAAAAGGCTCAAACAATCCTACTCAAATCCTGTCCCAAATTTGTCCACAAATCTATCTCAAAAGACTTCTCAAAGGCTCAATCAATCATACACAAAAGCTGTCTCAAATCTATCCAAAAATTCTATCCCAAAATCCTTCCCAAAGGCTCAACCAATCATGCACAAAAGCTGTTTCAAATATATCCAAAATTTCTATTCCAAAAGACTTCCAAAGGCTCAACCAATGACTCTTAAGTAGCACTCAAATATCAACCACAAATCAACAAAGGAAAAGCTCAATGATGAACTCAACAATGGATAACAAATGAATGATGACAATACTCAATAATGTGCTCAACAATGAATGGCAATGTACTCTTCAATGGATGACAACAATGATCCACAATGATCTCAATAATGTATGACAAATGATCTCTCAAATGGATGACAACAATGCTCAATAATGTACTCTCAAATGGATAACAACAATTCTCAACAATGTACTCTCAAATGTATGGCAAATGAGTTATCTAATGAAAACCTCTCCAATAAATAACAATGATAACTTCAAAAAACCAAGGAAATTATCCACAAGTGATAGCAATAGGTTCTCAATAATATCTTCCTCATGCAATGTCAAAAAGCTCTCAAAAAATAAGCACAACTTCCTCAAGAAAAGAGCTCTCAAATAGCCAACAATGATCTCCTAAAATGAAAGATAAATGTATCCACAAGTGACTGGAAAATGATCTCCTCAATGGTCTCAAATAGTGGCAATGGACTTAACAAGTAACCGACAATAATCTCCTCAAATAAATAGTAAAAAACTCCTCAATAATGGCAATACTATCAATCGAATCCACTAAAGAAATAATGGAACTCAAGCATCAATTTTATCCATAAAATTTATTTTCTAATTCATCCACTTCCTCTCAATAGCCAAGGCACATAATCAAGCAATTTGTCTTAAAATTCAAACCCTAACTTATGTGCATGTCTTCTAACTCAATGTAGCAATTAACTAGGTCTCAAGTTCCTAGTTTAATTTCATAATTAAATCATGCACTAGAACATAACAAGTTCAACACTTTTCAACCTTATGACTCCCTAATTTCATTTACACATATACCAAGCACCTATGTTTTTATTTTTAATTCCACACCTTATAAATCAACATTCAACAATCACAAATATTTATTTTTACACCTTATATCTCCCTAATCACACACACCAATAAAAAATATTTAATTCTACACCTTATAACTCCATAAGCACATTAACACATACAACAAGTATTTATTTCCTTAAACTCCTTATGACTCCCTAGTTATCACAGAAATAATTTTAATGCACAAAAACTTTGGTAATAACAAATATTATCATGTGCTGGAGATAAATACCTTTATTCAAAATTTTTTGCCTTCACAACCTTTGAAATCGATAATTCCTTTGCCAAAAATCAATGCACCTTCACACCTTCGAAATCGTCAATGCCTTGCCAAAAATCAATGCACCTTCACACCTTTAAAAAAGTTGAACTCTGTTCCTCTTACCTAGTGCTTTGAGGCACTTACCACATGTGAGCCAGCCCACATTGGGATATTAGTCCCAAACACCCAGCTTGTCTTGCGCTACGAATCTAAAAATTCAATTTGCCTTTCTCAGTAAAATACTTTGCCCTTGGCAAGATTCAAACAATGAACCTGCCTTGTGCAAATTTTGTGCACTTCCAACTGCGCTAAGGAGTCCTCCGCGATGTCACTTTATCATACTTTTTACTTGACCTTGCTCTCAAATAGAAAGTTATTTATCCTTCTTTCTTCATTGCTCCCCTTTCAAAGACTCTCTCTCATGCACTATATCAAGTATTTTATAATCAAAGGGTTTTACCTTTTATTTATATGCACCTCCATCCTTCGAATGACATCGATGAACTTTATTAATATTCCCAAACTTTGCATGTCGACGGATAATGTAATTCAAATTTAAACATTAGAATTATTAAATAAAAATTTAATAATTCACCTCTTAAGTTTGAATTGGGATATCTCCTTCATTCTTTTGAATTTTGCCATGAAAATTTTTGCATCTAGGTTTTATTGGAAAACCTTTTCATCCATCATAATTTTGAGAAGTATTAGCATAGTGGTTTTAATGAAAAACCCTTTCCAATAATTTTAATAAAAACCCTTTCCGTTGGTTTTAATAAAAAACCTTTCTGTTGGTTTTAATAAAAACCCTTGCCGTTGGTTTTAATAAAAACCTTTACCATTGGTTTTAATAAAAACCATTAATATAATATTTAAAAAATTAAATATTATATGCCTCTTGTGCCACAAAACCCTGTATATATCCTTGCTCTCTAAAATATCATAAATGATTATTTATGAAGTGCTTTTGCCACCAAAACTCAATATGATCCATGTGACATCAATGACAACACAAAATAACTCAAATTTCCAACAATCTCCCCATTTGTCATTGATGGAAACACCTCTAATGCAAATCACCACAACCACTGCAAAAGCCATTTATGAAAAATCAAGGCTGCTCTCCCTGAATCAATACTCTCTATGGAGGATGCTCCCCCTATCTTAATGTTCTCTTTGGAGGCTGCTCCCCATATCTCAATACTCTCTTTGGAGGCTGATCCCCCTAACTCAATGATCTCCCCCTTACTCAAATCTCTCCCCCTTTGACATCAATGGCAAAAGGGACACCTATGGGGTTGAAAGATATGACTCTTAATCTTAGTCCCCCTACCACCTTCTCTCTTGAGGTGATTAAATTTGGGGTGGGAGTACATTTAATCCCATATTACATTGTTCCTTTCCTTTGTCAACTTCCTTCCACATCTTTCTGATATCCTTTTCTTGATGAGTTACTTGATCTTCTTGTCTTGAACCTGTTTGACCTTCTTGCCTTGAAAATGCTTGACCTTCTTGACTTGAACCTATTTGGAATTGAGTCCTACACCATATTTCAATATTTCCAAAGTTATTGCAATTAAAACACTTGATATTGTAGCCTTTGGATGGTGCCCATATCCTAAATATTTTCTTGAAACCATTTCCATATCCATTCCTTTCCTGAACACTGTATTGTGAAGCTTTGTTTCCATAATAATTTTTACCATGACCTCTGAATTGTGTAGCTCTATAATAAAAACCATATTGCTCATTTCCTTTGCACTGAGAAAGTCTATGACCAATCATGTTTCATAAGAAGCAATGTCCCTAAAAACCATACCTTCTTCGTTTGAAGTTCCTTCTAGAAAAATCAAACTTCTTTGATCCATAGACCATGCAATGTATAGCCCTGTGTCCAAATCCATTACAAGAAAAACAATGTCCTTGAAAAGCCCTTTGTTCATGCCTTGGTTCCTCATACCTTTCTTGAATATTATCCTTGTGATCATCTTTGACTTGTGCATTGTATCCTTGATCCTTCTTTGTGGTATCCAAATCTTCTTCCTTAACTTCTTCCTTGCTTTCTTCTTCAAGAATTTCTTTGCATTTTGAACTTGATTCACCTATCTCAAAACAAGATCCAAATTAGATATTTGGAGCCATAGGAGATTTGGAACTTTCTTCATATTTCTCTTCATTTATGTCCAATGCAAACTGGCATCCATCTCTATTGTCTCTAAAATACATGTTTCCTTCTCAGTGAAAATATCTTGACCTTTTGAGTCATGTGATGGATCAAACTTCTCAAGTATGGAACATATCAATTCTTTTAGATTCTCCTTAACCTCTTATAGTTGCTCATGGATATCATTTAAGTCTTCTTTTAGATAAACTAAGACATCTATATTTCTTGAAATATCCTATTGTTTAACTTTTTATGTTTGGAGTGGAAGTTCTTCTTCTACGTATTTTATCCCACAGAAAAACCCTTCTTCATATTCACTGTCACTGAGATCATTATCTTATTATATAGCAAACAAACTCTCATGAATCCTTTGTCTTTGTCTGTTTCCTTGGTATGTCATTTCATCTTCAATATCACTGAAACCATTGCAATATCCTGATTTGTGATCTCATTGACCACACACAAAACATTGTTCTCTTTCACCTTCTATTCCTAAGAATAGATGTTCTCCTTTTCATCATCTGAGTGGTCTCTATCATTGTGATTTGAGCCATCATTTGCTTCCTCAATGTAGAAATTTTTCTTAGTCTTACAAAAACTTTTCTTCTTCTCATGCTTGCTTTGCTTGTACCTATCATATTTGTCATGCTTATGCTTTCCTTCTTATTTTATTTTGTGACCCTATTTTTCATCATCACTATTTTCTTCATGTGGACACTTATTTTCATAGTGACCATAATCACCACACTTGTAGCATTTGACTTTCTTCATGGGGTTGAAAGATATGACTCTTAATATTAGTCCCCCTACCACCTTCTCTCTTGAGGTGATTAACTTTGGGGTGGGAGTACATTTAATCCCATATTACATTGTTCCTTTCCTTTGTCAACTTCCTTCCACATCTTTCTGATATCCTTTTCTTGATGAGTTACTTGATCTTCTTGTCTTGAACCTGTTTGACCTTCTTGCCTTGAAAATGCTTGACCTTCTTGACTTGAACCTATTTGGAATTGAGTCCTACACCATATTTCAATATTTCCAAAGTTATTGCAATTAAAACACTTGATATTGTAGCCTTTGGATGGTGCCCATATCCTAAATATTTTCTTGAAACCATTTCCATATCCATTCCTTTCCTGAACACTGTATTGTGAAGCTTTGTTTCCATAATAATTTTTACCATGACCTCTGAATTGTGTAGCTCTATAATAAAAACCATATTGCTCATTTCCTTTGCACTGAGAAAGTCTATGACCAATCATGTTTCATAAGAAGCAATGTCCCTAAAAACCATACCTTCTTTGTTTGAAGTTCCTTCTAGAAAAATCAAACTTCTTTGATCCATAGACCATGCAATGTATAGCCCTGTGTCCAAATCCATTACAAGAAAAACAATGTCCTTGAAAAACCCTTTGTTCATGCCTTGGTTCCTCATACCTTTCTTGACTATTATCCTTGTGATCATCTTTGACTTGTGCATTGTATCCTTGATCCTTCTTTGTGGTATCCAAATCTTCTTCCTTAACTTCTTCCTTGCTTTCTTCTTCAAGAATTTCTTTGCATTTTGAACTTGATTCACCTATCTCAAAACAAGATCCAAATTAGATATTTTGAGCCATAGGAGATTTGGAACTTTCTTCATCTTTCTCTTCATTTATGTCCAATAGCAAACTGGCATCCATCTCTATTGTCTCTAAAATACATGTTTCCTTCTCAGTGAAAATATCTTGACCTTTTGAGTCATGTGATGGATCAAAATTCTCAAGTATGGAACATATCAATTCTTTTAGATTCTCCTTAACCTCTTATAGTTGCTCATGGATATCATTTAAGTCTTCTTTTAGATAAACTAAGACATCTATATTTCTTGAAATATCCTATTGTTTAACTTTTTATGTTTGGAGTGGAAGTTCTTCTTCTATGCATTTTATCCCACAGAAAAACCCTTCTTCATATTCACTGTCACTGAGATCATTATCTTATTATATAGCAAACAAAATCTCATGAATCCTTTGTCTTTGTCTGTTTCCTTGGTATGTCATTTCATCTTCAATATCACTGAAACCATTGCAATATCCTGATCTGTGATCTCATTGACCACA
The DNA here is from genome assembly GCA_028583015.1 of Wollemia nobilis. Taxonomy (NCBI): domain Eukaryota; kingdom Viridiplantae; phylum Streptophyta; class Pinopsida; order Araucariales; family Araucariaceae; genus Wollemia; species Wollemia nobilis. The sequence continues at coordinate 5,528,144 of JAQPPZ010002819.1, forward strand.
CACAAAACATTGTTCTCTTTCACCTTCTATTCCTAAGAATAGATGTTATCCTTTTCATCATCTGAGTGGTCTCTATCATTGTGATTTGAGCCATCATTTGCTTCCTCAATGTAGAAATTTTTCTTAGTCTTACAAAAACTTTTCTTCTTCTCATGCTTGCTTTGCTTGTGCCTATCATCTTTGTCATGCTTATGCTGTCCTTCTTTTATTTTGTGACCCTATTTTTCATCATCACTATTTTCTTCATGTGGACACTTATTTTCATAGTGACCATAATCACCACACTTGTAGCATTTGACTTTCTTCATATCCATGTAATTCCATGAGTCCTTTTTCCTTTTGATGAAGTTAGCTTCCTCATCCTTATCAAAATCTCTATCTGTCTCTGGATCTTTCCATTTAGTTTTCTCTAAATATTTGAATGCAATTTCTTTCTTTGGATCCTAATGTGTATCTATCCTCACCTCATAATCTGTGAGAGTTCCTTGTAGTTCTTCCATTGTTAGCTTGTCGATATTCATTATTTATTATATCACTGAAACCTTTGCATCATAATTCATGGGAAGTAATCTCAAAACCTTTTTAGTAACATCTAATTCTTTCATCTCAAATAATAGACCTCTCATGGTGTTAGAAATATCATCAACTCAAAGCAAGAACTTTATAATATATTTAGAATCTTTCATTTTCAATTCTTCGAATATTTTTCTATGAGTTTGTAGTTTTTCCAACTTTACCTTGGAATATCCTTCATAGGTATTCCACAACTTGGTCCACATTTCATTAGCTTAATTACATACCATGACATTTGCAAAATATTTCTCATGAAGCCCACTCAGAATACAATTCATTACCTTTGCATTGATCTCAACCAATTTCTTGATAGTCTTATATGTCTTGGGATCACCTTCAACCTTATACTATTTTACAACATTTTGCCATACCTCATATCCCTGTGATATCAAGTAGTTATTCATTCTCATGCTCCAAAAAGCATAATTGTTACCGTAAAATAGTGGAGCCTTACTTGTAGATAATCCATTCTATGAAGCCATCTGTGTTCTTGTAGAATCTGCCCTCAAGCTGTTAGCCTTTCCGAAGGAACCCGCTCTGATACCAATTGAAGAAAATAAGCTTATACTAATATGGGGGGGTGAATAGTATAGCACCCAATTTTTACTTTTTTTTCCAAACCAATATCAATTAATGTCCTTAATTGCAATAACAAAATATAGCAGTGTGCATTAATAACATAAATAGTAATAGTAAGCAAGTACACAAATCACCACACACAATTGAGACATAAAATTTAATGTGGTTCCCCCAATGTGGGGTAGTCCACAAGATAATATCCTTAAAATATTTCACAAATAAATAGGGATCCTTATCCCAATACAAATGATTACTTTGATCTGCTCAAAGCTAGGCTATCCTGATCTGCTCAAGTGGGCTCTACTGATCTGCTCAAGATAGCCTAGCTAAGTAAATAAATGAAGAGCCTAACTGAGCAGATCATTGAATAGCCTAGCTAAGTAGACTAGTAGAGAGATTAACTAATATGCTTAGCTAGGATATACACTGATCTACTCAGTTAGGCTCTCCACTGATCTGCTCAACTAGGCTATCCACTGATCTGCTTAGTTAGGCTATCCATTGATTTGCTCAGCTAGGCTATACACTAATCTACTTAGCTAGGCTATCCACTGATCTACTTAGCTAGGCTATCCACTAATATACTTATCTAGGCTATCCACTAATCTACTTAGTAAGGCTATCCACTGATCTTCTCAGCTAGGCTACTGGTGTTGATGTATTTTCTATTTCTATCCTGTCTCTATCACAACTCTCAACTCTTCCTCAAAGCCTTCTCATAAGGTTCAAATAAGCCTGCTCAAATTTTATCCCAAGTCTATCCTCAAAGCATTCATAAAAGACTCAAACAATCCTTCTCAAATGATATCCCAAATCTGTCCACAAATCTATCCCAAAAGTCTTCTCAAAGGCTCGCACAAAAGTTTTCTCAAATCTATTTAGAAATTCTATCCCAAAAGCCTTCCCAAAGGCTCAACCAATAATGCACAAAAGTTGTCTCAAATCTATCTAGAAATTCTATCCCAAAAGCCTTCCCAAAGGCTCAACCAATCATGTACAATAGTTCTCTCAAATCTGTCCATAAATTCTATCCCAAAAGCCTTCCAAAGGATCAACCAATGACTCTTAAGTAGCACTCAAATATTAACCAAAAATCAATGAAGGCAAGGCTCAATGATGAACTCAACAATGAATAACAAATGAAATATGACAATACTCAACAATGTGCTCAACAATAAATGGAAATGTAATCTTTAATGAATGACAACAATTATCCACAATGATCTCAACAATTTATGAAAAATTATCTCTCAAATGGATGACAACAATTCTCAATAATGTACTCTCAAATGGATAACAACAATGCTCAACAATGTACTCTCATATGTATGGCAAAGGAGCTGTCTAATGAAAATATCTCCAAGCAATAACAATGAGGACTTCAACCAACCAAGGAAATTCTCCACAAGTTATAGCAATAGGTTCTAAATAATATATTCCTCATGCAATGTCAATAAGCTCTCAAGAAATAAGCACAACTCTCTCAAGCAAAGAGCTCTCAAATAGCCAATAATGATCTCCTCAAATTAAAGACAAATGCATCCACAATTGACTAGCAAATGATCTCCTCAATGGTATCATATAGTGGAAATGGACTTAACAAGTAACCAACAATAATATCCTCAAAGCAATAGCAAAATACTCCTCAATAATGGCAATACTCTCAATGATCTCCACTAAAGCAATCATGGAACTCAAGCATCAATTTTATCCATAAATTTGATTTTCTAATCCATCCACTTCCTCTCAATAGCTAAGGCACATAATAAAGCAATTTGTCTTCAACTTCAAACCCTAACTCATGTGCATGTCTTCTAACTCAAGGTAGCAATTAACTAGGTCTCATGTTCCTAGTTTAATTTCATAATTAAATCATGCACTAGGACATATAACAAGTTCAACACTTTTCAACCTTATGATTCCCTAATTTCATTAACACATACAACAAGAACCTATGCTTTTATTTTTAATTCCACACCTTGTAACTCCATATACAACAATCACAAATATTTATTTCGACACCTTATATCTCCCTAATCACACACAACAATAACAAATATTTAATTCTACACCTTATAACTCCATAAGCACATTAACACATACAAAAAGCATTTATTTCCCTAAAATCCTTATGAGTCCCTAGTTATCATAGAAATAATTTTAATGCACCAAAACTTTGGTAATAACAAATACTACCATGCATTGGAGATAAATACCTTTATTAAAAATTTGCTGCCTTCACAACCTTTGAAATCGATAATTCCTTTGCCAAAAATCAATGTGCCTTCACACCTTCAAAATCATCAATGCCTTGCCAAAAATCAATCCGCCTTCACACCTTCATGGGAGTCAAAATCTGGTCCTCTCACCTAGCATTATGAGGTGCTTACCACGTGGGTGCCAGCACACATTGGGATATTAATCCCAAACACCCAGCTTATCCTGTGCTTTGAATCTGAAAACCCGAATTGCCTTTCTTAGCAAAATACTTTGCCCTTTGCGGGATTCGAACATCGAACCTGCCTTGTGAAAAGTTTGTGCACTACCAAATGCACTAAGGAGTCCTCCATGACATTAATTTCCCATGCTGTTTACTTGAACTTACTCTCAAATCAAAAGTTATTTATCCTTCTTTCTTCCCTGCTCCCCTTTCGACGACTCTCTCTCATGCGCTATATCAAGTCTTTTGTAATCAAAGTTTTTTACCTTTTATTTATATGCACCTCCATCCTTCGAATGATGTTGATGAACTTTATTAATCTCCCCAACCTTTGCACATCGTCGGATAATGTAATTCAACTTTAGACCTTAGAATTATTAAATAAAAATTTAATAATTCACCTCTTAACTTTGAATTGGGATATCTCCTTCATTCTTTTGAATTTCGCCATGAAACTTTTTGCACCTAGGTTTTATTGGAAAACCCTTTCATCCATAATAATTTGGAGAAGTCTTAGCATAGTTGTTTTAATGAAAAACCCTTTCCAATGGTTTTAATGAAAACCCTTTCCATTGGTTTTAATAAAAAACCTTTCCATCGGTTTTAATAAAAACCCTTGCCATTGGTTTTAATAAAAACATTTACCATTGGTTTTAATAAAAACCATTAATATAATATTTAAAAAATTAAATATTATATGCCTCTTGTTCCACAAAACCCTGTATATATCCTTGCTCTCCAAAATATCATAAATGATTATTTATGAAGTGCTTTTGCCACCAACACTCAATGTGATCCATGTGACATCAATTACAACAAAAAATAACTCAAATTTCCAGTAGGAAAAGCTCAAAATCATTCCCTACCTACCTTAGATATCCTCTCTAAGACCTCCATACAACCTGGTCAAACC